>OY776678.1:127450910-128760910 GCA_963675555.1 Leptura quadrifasciata
ATTTAAAAAAATAAAAATTAAGGCGGTAAAACCAAAAAAAGGGAATTAAATTTGACTATTCCTTCATTAATCTTCTATTCCCGCTTTTATAATTAATCATAACATTTTCGAATTTGTCTTGCGATTTTTGCAATTTTTTATTAAGAATTTTTAATTTTTTCCCCCGAAACTCAGCAGAACAGCCATTAAGCTCGTTTGAAAATGGCTTTTGGGACTCAGTTTTCGTTCAAGAATTTACTGTTCCCCTTTCTATAATTAATCGTGTCGTTCTCGAATTTGCCGCGATGTCTTTACAATTTCTTTTGATTTGTTTTCTCTGGTACTCAGCAGAACAGCCATTAAGCTCGTTTGATAAACCGGTGTGAAATCATCCACAACCACATTCTGATGTAGGACTATAATCGATAAAGTCGTGGCAATAAAATAATACGAACTATTTTACCTGGTTTTAATTCAATTACAAACAGTAATTTCTTGTCTCTTAACTAATGCAAAAAGTGTAAAATTTCACGAAATTTGCTTGTTTTAAAAATGAACATTTTTTTATAAAGAGGATAAAAAAGTCTTACATTAAATGGTTCTAAAATTTAAAAAATTCGTAATTTTCTAAATAATTGCTGATGCGTCAAAATTTTAACGTAGACTTGTTACTAATAGAGCAGTGGATTGTTTCTAGGTATTGAAATCATTTGTCAGGGGGTTTAAGAGGGTGAGAAGGGGTAAAAGCGGTATATATCAATAAACAATTTAAAGGATTATTAATCTGGTAAAATGTTTATGCAGTGACGTTGCAAATAACAGAGCAGCTAACAGAGCCATTCGTCAGGTCGTGTTAGAGGGTGTGAAGGGGTGAAACTTGTTAATAATCGATAAATACCTCAACAGTCTTTGAACTGTAAAATATTTAATTAACACTTGTCAAAAATAATGTTATTAATTGTTTTTAACTGCTAACATCATTCGTCAGCCCGCCTAAGGGGGTAAAACGAGGGGATGAAATATTTAAAAAATTGTAGCTTTACAAATAATTGTTGATGCGTCAAAATTTTAACGTAGACCTGTTACTAATAGAGCAGTGGATGGTTTCTAGTTATTGAAATCATTCGTCAGCCCGTCTAAGGGGATGCAAGGGGATGAAATACTTAAAGAAATCGTAGCTTTTCAAATAATTGTTGATGCGTCAAAATTTTAACTTAGACTTGTTACTAATAGAGCAGTGGATCGTTTCTAGTTGTTGAAATCATTCGTCAGCCCGTCTAAGGGGATGCAAGGGGATGAAATATTTAAAAAATCGTATCTTTTCAAATAATTGTTGATGCATCAAAATGTTAACGTAGACTTGTTACTAATAGAGCAGTGGATTGTTTCTAGTTATTGAAATCATTCGTCAGCCCGTCTAAGGGCATGAAGCGAGGGATGAAACGTATAATAAATCGTAACTTTCTAAGCGGTTATTGATGCGTCAAAATTCTAACGTAGACTTGTTACTAATAGAGCAGTGAATCGCTTCTAGTTGTTGAAATCATTTGTCAGCCCGTCTAAGGGGATGAAGCGAGGGATGAAACGTATAATAAATCGTAACTTTCTAAGCGGTTATTGATGCGTCAAAATTCTAACGTAGACTTGTTACTAATAGAGCAGTGAATCGCTTCTAGTTGTTGAAATCATTTGTCAGCCCGTCTAAGAGGATGCAAGGGGATGAAATATTTAAAAAATCGTAGCTTTTCAAATAATTGTTGATGCTTCAAAATTTTAACCTAGACTTGTTACTAATAGAGCAGTGGATGGTTTCTAGTTGTTGAAATCATTCGTCAGCCCGTCTAAGGGGATGCAAGGGGGTGAAATATTTAAAAAATCGTATCTTTTCAAATAATTGTTGATGCATCAAAATTTTAACGTAGACTTGTTACTAATAGAGCAGTGGATTGTTTCTAGTTGTTGAAATCTTTTGTCAGCCCGTCTAAGGGGATGCAAGGGGGTGAAATATTTAAAAAATCGTATCTTTTCAAATAATTGTTGATGCATCAAAATTTTAACGTAGACTTGTTACTAATAGAGCAGTGGATTGTTTCTAGTTGTTGAAATCTTTTGTCAGCCCGTCTAAGGGGATGCAAGGGGGTGAAATATTTAAAAAATCGTATCTTTTCAAATAATTGTTGATGCATCAAAATTTTAACGTAGACGTGTTACTAATAGAGCAGTGGATGGTTTCTAGTTGTTGAAATCATTCGTCAGCCCGTCTAAGGGGATGCAAGGGGGTGAAATATTTAAAAAATCGTATCTTTTCAAATAATTGTTGATGCATCAAAATGTTAACGTAGACTTGTTACTAATAGAGCAGTGGATTGTTTCTAGTTATTGAAATCATTCGTCAGCCCGTCTAAGGGCATGAAGCGAGGGATGAAACGTATAATAAATCGTAACTTTCTAAGCGGTTATTGATGCGTCAAAATTCTAACGTAGACTTGTTACTAATAGAGCAGTGAATCGCTTCTAGTTGTTGAAATCATTTGTCAGCCCGTCTAAGGGGATGAAGCGAGGGATGAAACGTATAATAAATCGTAACTTTCTAAGCGGTTATTGATGCGTCAAAATTCTAACGTAGACTTGTTACTAATAGAGCAGTGAATCGCTTCTAGTTGTTGAAATCATTTGTCAGCCCGTCTAAGGGGATGAAGCGAGGGATGAAACGTATAATAAATCGTAACTTTCTAAGCGGTTATTGATGCGTCAAAATTCTAACGTAGACTTGTTACTAATAGAGCAGTGAATCGCTTCTAGTTGTTGAAATCATTTGTCAGCCCGTCTAAGGGGATGCAAGGGGGTGAAATATTTAAAAAATCGTATCTTTTCAAATAATTGTTGATGCATCAAAATTTTAACGTAGACTTGTTACTAATAGAGCAGTGGATTGTTTCTAGTTGTTGAAATCTTTTGTCAGCCCGTCTAAGGGGATGCAAGGGGGTGAAATATTTAAAAAATCGTATCTTTTCAAATAATTGTTGATGCATCAAAATTTTAACGTAGACTTGTTACTAATAGAGCAGTGGATTGTTTCTAGTTGTTGAAATCTTTTGTCAGCCCGTCTAAGGGGATGCAAGGGGGTGAAATATTTAAAAAATCGTATCTTTTCAAATAATTGTTGATGCATCAAAATTTTAACGTAGACGTGTTACTAATAGAGCAGTGGATGGTTTCTAGTTGTTGAAATCATTCGTCAGCCCGTCTAAGGGGATGCAAGGGGGTGAAATATTTAAAAAATCGTATCTTTTCAAATAATTGTTGATGCATCAAAATTTTAACGTAGACTTGTTACTAATAGAGCAGTGGATTGTTTCTAGTTGTTGAAATCTTTTGTCAGCCCGTCTAAGGGGATGCAAGGGGGTGAAATATTTAAAAAATCGTATCTTTTCAAATAATTGTTGATGCATCAAAATTTTAACGTAGACTTGTTACTAATAGAGCAGTGGATTGTTTCTAGTTGTTGAAATCTTTTGTCAGCCCGTCTAAGGGGATGCAAGGGGGTGAAATATTTAAAAAATCGTATCTTTTCAAATAATTGTTGATGCATCAAAATTTTAACGTAGACGTGTTACTAATAGAGCAGTGGATGGTTTCTAGTTGTTGAAATCATTCGTCAGCCCGTCTAAGGGGGTGAAGCGAGGGATGAAACGTATAATAAATCGTAACTTTCTAAGCGGTTATTGATGCGTCAAAATTCTAACGTAGACTTGTTACTAATAGAGCAGTGGATGGTTTCTAGTTGTTGAAATCATTCGTCAGCCCGTCTAAGGGGATGCAAGGGGATGAAATATTTAAAAAATCGTATCTTTTCAAATAATTGTTGATGCATCAAAATGTTAACGTAGACTTGTTACTAATAGAGCAGTGGATTGTTTCTAGTTGTTGAAGTCATTCGTCAGCCCGTCTAAGGGGGTGAAGCGAGGGATGAAACGTATAATAAATCGTAACTTTCTAAGCGGTTATTGATGCGTCAAAATTCTAACGTAGACTTGTTACTAATAGAGCAGTGGATCGTTTCTAGTTGTTGAAATCATTTGTCAGCCCGTCTAAGGGGATGCAAGGGGATGAAATATTTAAAAAATCGTAGCTTTTCAAATAATTATTGATGCTTCAAAATTTTAACCTAGACTTGTTACTAATAGAGCAGTGGATGGTTTCTAGTTGTTGAAATCATTCGTCAGCCCGTCTAAGGGGATGCAAGGGGGTGAAATATTTAAAAAATCGTATCTTTTCAAATAATTGTTGATGCTTCAAAATTTTAACGTAGACTTGTTACTAATAGAGCAGTGGATGGTTTCCAGTTGTTGAAATCATTCGTCAGCCCGTCTAAGGGGATGCAAGGAGGCGAGATATTTAAAAAATCGTATCTTTTCAAATAATTGTTGATGCATCAAAATTTTAACGTAGACCTGTTACTAATAGAGCAGTGGATGGTTTCTAGTTACTGAAATCATTCGTCAGCCCGCCTAAGGGGATGCAAGGGGATGAAATACTTAAAAAATCGTAGCTTTTCAAATAATTGTTGATGCGTCAAAATTTTAACGTAGACTTGTTACTAATAGAGCAGTGGATCGTTTCTAGTTGTTGAAATCATTCGTCAGCCCGTCTAAGGGGATGCAAGGGGATGAAATATTTAAAAAATCGTATCTTTTCAAATAATTGTTGATGCATCAAAATGTTAACGTAGACTTGTTACTAATAGAGCAGTGGATTGTTTCTAGTTGTTGAAATCATTCGTCAGCCCGTCTAAGGGGGTGAAGCGAGGGATGAAACGTATAATAAATCGTAACTTTCTAAGCGGTTATTGATGCGTCAAAATTCTAACGTAGACTTGTTACTAATAGAGCAGTGGATCGCTTCTAGTTGTTGAAATCATTTGTCAGCCCGTCTAAGGGGATGCAAGGGGATGAAATATTTAAAAAATCGTAGCTTTTCAAATAATTGTTGATGCTTCAAAATTTTAACCTAGACTTGTTACTAATAGAGCAGTGGATGGTTTCTAGTTGTTGAAATCATTCGTCAGCCCGTCTAAGGGGATGCAAGGGGGTGAAATATTTAAAAAATCGTATCTTTTCAAATAATTGTTGATGCATCAAAATTTTAACGTAGACTTGTTACTAATAGAGCAGTGGATTGTTTCTAGTTGTTGAAATCTTTTGTCAGCCCGTCTAAGGGAATGCAAGGGGGTGAAATATTTAAAAAATCGTAGCTTTTCAAATAATTGTTGATGCTTCAAAATTTTAACCTAGACTTGTTACTAATAGAGCAGTGGATGGTTTCTAGTTGTTGAAATCATTCGTCAGCCCGTCTAAGGGGATGCAAGGGGGTGAAATATTTAAAAAATCGTATCTTTTCAAATAATTGTTGATGCTTCAAAATTTTAACCTAGACTTGTTACTAATAGAGCAGTGGATGGTTTCTAGTTGTTGAAATCATTCGTCAGCCCGTCTAAGGGGATGCAAGGGGGTGAAATATTTAAAAAATCGTATCTTTTCAAATAATTGTTGATGTTTCAAAATTTTAACCTAGACTTGTTACTAATAGAGCAGTGGATGGTTTCTAGTTGTTGAAATCATTCGTCAGCCCGTCTAAGGGGATGCAAGGGGATGAAATATTTAAAAAATCGTATCTTTTCAAATAATTGTTGATGCATCAAAATGTTAACGTAGACTTGTTACTAATAGAGCAGTGGATTGTTTCTAGTTGTTGAAGTCATTCGTCAGCCCGTCTAAGGGGGTGAAGCGAGGGATGAAACGTATAATAAATCGTAACTTTCTAAGCGGTTATTGATGCGTCAAAATTCTAACGTAGACTTGTTACTAATAGAGCAGTGGATCGTTTCTAGTTGTTGAAATCATTTGTCAGCCCGTCTAAGGGGATGCAAGGGGATGAAATATTTAAAAAATCGTATCTTTTCAAATAATTGTTGATGCATCAAAATTTTAACGTAGACTTGTTACTAATAGAGCAGTGGATGGTTTCTAGTTGTTGAAATCATTCGTCAGCCCGTCTAAGGGGATGCAAGGGGATGAAATATTAAAATAATCGTAGCTTTTCAAATAATTGTTGATGCGTCAAAATTTTAACGTAGACTTGTTGCTAATAGAGCAGTGGATGGTTTCTAGTTGTTGAAATCATTCGTCAGCCCGTCTAAGGGGATGCAAGGGGATGAAATATTAAAATAATCGTAGCTTTTCAAATAATTGTTGATGCGTCAAAATGTTAACGTAGACTTGTTGCTAATAGAGCAGTGGATTGTTTCTAGTTGTTGAAATCATTCGTCAGCCCGTCTAAGGGGGTGAAGCGAGGGGATGAAACGTATAATAAATCGTAACTTTCTAAGCGGTTGTTGATGCTTCAAAATTTTAACGTGGACCTATTGCCAGTACAGTACCTGACAGTTTCTAGTTATCGAAATCATTTGTCAGGGGGTTTAAGAGGGTGAGAAGGGGTAAAAACGGTATATATCAATAGACAGTTTAAAAGATCATTAATCTGCAAAAATGTTTATGCAGTGACGTTGTAAATAATAAAATAAGCTATTGCAGCTAACAGAGTTATTCGTCAGGTAGTGTTAGAGGGCATAAAGGAGTGAATTTTGTTAATAATCGATAAATACTTCAACAGTCCTTGAATTGTAGAATCTTTAATTAGCAGGTCATAAATAATTTTATTAATTGTTTTTAACTGCTAAAATCATTCGTCAGCCTGTCTAATGGGGTGAAGCGAGGGGATGAAATATTTAAAAAACCGTAGCTTTTCAAATAATTGTTGATACGTCAAAATTTTAACGTAGACTTGTTACTAATAGAACAGTGGATCGTTTCTAGTTGTTGAAATCATTCGTCAGCCCGTCTAAGGGGGCGAAGCGATAGGGATGAAATATTTAATAAATCGTAACTTTATAAACGGTTGTTGATGCGTCAAAATTTTAAAGTGGATCTGTTACCAATACAGTACTTGACAGTTTGTAGGTACCGAAATCATTTGTCAGGGGGTTTAAGAGGGTGAGAAAGGGTAAAAACGGTATATATCAATAGACACATCAAAAGTTTATTAACCTGCGAAAATATTTGTGCAGTAACGTTGCAAATAATAAAATAAGCTATTGCAGCTGACAGAGTCGTTCGTCAAGTCGTGTTAGAGGGTGTGAAGAGGTGGAATTTGTTAATAATCGTTAAAAACTTTAATAGTCCTTGAATTGCAAAATATTTAAATCACACTTGTCATAAATAATTTTATTAATTGTTTCTAACTGCTAAAATTATTCATAAGTTTGTTTAAGCGTGTCAAGCGAGGGGATGAAATGTTTTAAAAATCTAAAAGGAGAAGCGAGGGATGAAATATTTAAGAAATCGTAGCTTTCAAAATAATTGTTGATGTGTTAAAATTTTAACGTGGACCTATTACCAATAGGGCGGTTGATTTTTTCTAACCACTGGAATAATTTCAGTGTATTTAAGGAGGTGAGAGTGCGTAAAAATAGCAAATACCAATAAACAAATTGACAGATTATTTATCTATGAAAATATTTATATAGTGAGAATACAAAAGTCGATTTCAACTAACGAATCCATTCGTCAGGTCGTCTTAGAGGCTGTGTAGGGGTCAAATATGTTAATAATTGATATCTACTTTGACAGTTCTTGACTAGATCAAGTTGGGTAACAGCTCAAAGTGTCGTGCTTCAAAAATGTTAAATATTGTTATACTTGATAATTTTCACAAAAATTAACGGGTTTCGAGAAAGATGTCAAAAATATGAATTGTTTTTCATGGTGTGAATTCGAGGGTGAATTTCCAAAGATACTCGCTAGAACTTTTTGCCGTTCATTGTCTAAAAATCTTTTTTTAAGCGCAAAATAAAGAACACGTCATTTTACTGGGGTACTAGAGGGCACTAGTGAATTTTCAGCTGCATTGTTTTACATACACTCGCATTTCAAATAAAATTGGTAAAAATTTCGCTTTACACTTTCTTGGAACTTTCATTTGTTTCGTAATAATCTTATTTTAAATTGATATATCATCAATTCTGGGGCCATCGCAGGTACGCCTTTACGATACTCGGAAAGAAATGCAATCGCGGCTAGTACTTGGATGGGTGACGCCCAGGGAAATACAACTATCTCGTTCCACCTTCTAGTGACGTGTGTATCAGTATAAACGCAGAAACTATGCAATCTTTTTCGAAAATTCCGTGGCGCATATACCATCTTTTGGATGGAATGTAAAACAATCGATTCTTTGTCTATTAGATGTTAAACAAATGAAAGATTCCTACTCTTCGACAGAGAAGATTTTTTCGGGATTGGGGTAACTCGTCTCATGTCGTCGGTGATTGGCCTTAATTGCACAAATAAGCCGACGTCAAATAAATGAATAAAAGGAATCAGCCAATCTATATAGAAGTTAACTTGAACATGAGAGAGTGTATTGTAGTTCGATATTTTGCACATATTCAGAATGTTGTGTGGTTAATGACAAAAACCCTTAGTAACATATTGCTCTAAAATTGTGATAAAACATGGCGACCACCCTGTATGTTAAATATTGCAGTGTATCCTACCATACTATTTCATATGTTTCACATTTGAAATAAAAATTTTAAGTGTAAAAGACGGTATTGCAGTCGGTAACGCCCGAATTGATATATTGCCTCATATAAGTAAAGTTTATAGGGGCGAGGGTAGGTGCGCGTCTTTACTATGTACATATTTCGACATGCAATATAAAGCAACGTCAGGCGCTTTTAGTACTTATATGGGTAACCTTTTCAAGGAAGACCGTGTCCTCGCCTCACATCTTCCAGCGGCTTGTATATCAGTGTATGCGCGGAAGCTATACAGTCTTAGGCGAGGATTGTGTAGTAGATGTACCATCCTTCGGAGGGGATGTAAAGCCGTCGGTTCCTTGTCTATTAAATATTAGGCAAGTAAAAGACCCTACCGCTTGAAATAGAAGAGGTTCGGCAAAATTTCTGGTTGAGGGTAGCTCGTCTACAGGTGTCGGTGTTAGGCCTCAGTAGCGGAAATAGGCCGATGTTAAATAAATATTTTTAAAAAATGTAAAGTTTATTCGAACCTGAGAAACATTGTATAATACAAATTACAATTAAAATGTACATATTACAATTTAGATATTTTGTAGATCTTTATAACAAAATTTTTAGTAATATTCTGCTATAAAATTATAATACAGTTTATACAAAACACTACGATTTACCGACTTCCTAAATCACCCTGTATGACGGATATTTGTCCAATTCTACCGTGCTATGTAGAAAACATGAAATAAAAATTTTAACTTAAAAATTATGCTGTTCTGTGATATGTTCACTAGCTATATTTTTCATCCAAATATTGCGGAATCCACTATTTCATAAATAATTAAAATAAATTAATGAACAAATCCATAAATTACTGGTCGCTAAACTATTGGGTTTGTAAGGTAGAAGTTAAGAAATCCGAGGCATTTTCTTATTTATTTAATAGTAATTATTGTAAATATAACAAATAATTGTTACAGAAAAAAATAAATAAATTACAAGCAATACTTTAAAAATCCGATATATCTAGCAAAAGAAATAAAAACATGTGTAAAGGTTTCTACGAAAGTTTGAATGTAATCATATGCTGAGATCGACCGTTAGCGCTTTAGGATCGCAGTGCTGCTTGTAAATAGTTAAAAGTTGATATACCTACCTACGTTATAGAACGATCAACCAGTAAATAGTCGGGCCTGTATTACGCACGAGATTATTTGCCTCTACAAATAAATACTTTTTACTTTGCCATATTTTGGATACAGATATATATCCTTGCTCTTTGTGTTAACTTTATGTTTTCGATAAAAATTATTATTTATTGCTCTTGTTTAACTACTTCATTACACGGAAATTTTTTCATTTTCGAATTGATATATGAGTAGTTTCTAGCAAATAAATAAGGATTTATTTCAAATTTTTTCTTTCTAACTTTATATATTCTTCGGTTCAGTGTATCTAGTAAATTTTAAGTTGTTTCAGGAGTTATTTTTTATTTTTGTTCTATAATATTACTTATTCATCATTATAGATTATATTTAGTTTTTAAGGTATATTTAAGAATTTGGCATTTTTCAGTTTCTTCTTATTTGGAGTTTAAGTAGTGTTATTTACCCTTACTTTTTTTATTTATTTTATAACACGGAAATCTTTTCGTTTTTAAGTTGATAAATAGATCATTTCCAGCTAATAAATAAGGACCTGCTTACTTCAGATTTTTTATTTTTTTACTTTATAAGTTCTTTGGTTCGGTGAATCTGATAAATTATAAGTTGTTTCAAGAGTTCTTTTTTTATTTTCTTGTATATTACTTGTATATGTTCATCATTATAAATTACATTTAGTTTTAAGAATTTGACTTTTTACTTTATTTTTATTGCAGTTGTTTTCTAACTTGGTAATTTTTTTACATTGTGTAATAATCTGTTATCTGCTTGTAAAATGCCTTCGTGCCTATAGAATTTTTAATTTGAGAAGTTTCGAAATTTGTCTTAATCGATTTGTATTTATTACAAAAAATTTAAATAACTTTTTACTTTCCTTTCAAACATGGGTAGAAAGTCATCTATTGATTTGGATCGTTTCATCCAATATTTTGGAAACAAAATATCAAATTCCTCTCTTCAAAATTTGACTCCTTCAAACGAAATAATAATTGAGGCAGCCATTTTCTTCTTTAATTCTACAGATTATAATAAGCGTCACCTTATTCTTCAAACAATTCGAAGAAATACAGAAAAACTATTTTCTGTAAAAACAAAGCATGTTAAGGACAAAAACTGTAAAAATATATGGTTTAAGCAGAAGATTTTGAGTTTCTTGAAGGAAAATGAAATTATAAGTTCACAATTAATCAAAACCTCTGAATATAAAAATGTATCCATGTTGTCCAGACTCTGTTCTTTTTTAAAAAGGAAAAATAATTTGAGAAACAGATTTAATATAAAGCAGCAATGGAAACGTTTAAATGTCACAAATAATACATTTTTATCTTCAACTCCATTAAAGCAAACCGAATCCGATGATATATTTTCAGTAGAGGATATTACGCCAATTCATGACAAAAACTCAATAAAAAAAATTAATGTCATTTCGGACTATGCCATTCCTGATCATTTAAAATTAGATGTGAATACATTGTTTCCTTCAGGGCAGCAAATTTTGATGAACTCCCATATTAGTAAAGAAGACGAAAAAATGAAATTAAAATTAACTGAAATAAATAGTAAATCGGTGAGTACTTCTTCAGCAGATGAAGAAATGGTACCAGAAACTATTTTAAAAGTAAGTGATGACAGAGATAGCGAAGGAATAATGTTAAAATTAAGTGAAACAAATAGTAAATCAGGAAGTGTTTCTACAGATAAAGAGACATTACCAGATACTATTTTGAAAATAAGTAAAGACAATATCAAGGTAAATACTATTTTGCCAGTAAAATCGAAAAATTTAAAATCGGCGGTTTGGGTTAGACCAAATTATAGATCATGCAAATATTTAGAGGGTTCATTTGTTATATCACATGCCGAACTTTTGGATATATCAGATAATAAAAAATTTATCCCTGGTAGGTGGACGTACTTCTTATCCGAGAAAATTAAGTCTGTTAACAATGTCTGCATATTTAATTTCAAACATAATAGGTATATACCTACCAAAGATAGTATTAAAATATATGCGTATTGTTCACATCTATGTAAAGTTTTCATTATATATGTGGATAATATTTCTCGATGTGATGAGCATAAAGTTACCGTTTTTGGCTCATCTTTAGATTATAACCATCGAACTAAACTAACGAGGTATTTAAATGGAGACGCTAGAACAGTATTCAGGAAAAATATAAAAGACGTAAAAGCCTCAAAATTACGAGAAATTTCTGTAAAGCAGTCCTCTAAAATTCTCATAAAGGAGGGTAATTTGCAAAATATAAAATCTGATGCAGTTTTACGAAAAGCACGATCTGAAAGACTAGCCTTACTTGATAGACACAAGGATGATTTGATTGACTTAATTCTCATGCAGCGAAAAAATTTCTCTTATATGAAATTTGTGGGTCAGCCATTACGAGTTTATATATATAGTGATGAACAGTTCGAAATTTTATTAAAGTCTCTTCTCTCTAACGAAGTAATATTATATATTGACGCGACGGGCAATGTGGTTAACAATCCCCATTTTTGCCCCAAAAAAATACTTTATTACGCAGCAGTTATCAATACAGGATTTAACAATAGAATATGTCCAATATTAGAGATGATAAGTTGCGATCATGATACTGCCACAATTGGATCATGGTTGGCAACATTTAAAGCTTATATAATAAAAAAAAAAAAATAAGTGGCCCGTTTTTAAATTCGCGGTGTCAGATTTTAGTTTTGCGATTATTAATGCCATTCTAATATTTTGGAACAGTATGGACGTACTTGCTTATTTAAAACTAACTTATGAGGCAGTAACTAATCCAGACAAAGACGTATTGCTTAAAAATGTCGTTGTCATACATATCTGCTGCTCACATTTCTTCAAAATTATTGCCACAGACATAAAGAAACATATATCAGATAATAAAATACAAATTTTTTACAAGGAAACAATGGCCGCTGCTTTTAATATTACAGATTTTTCAACAATGTGTTCATGGTTTTATCACTTGACAGTATTGTTAACATCCAAATTTTTCAATCCCAATGTACAACAATCGTTCAACAAACTTATTAAAATTTCAGTAAGCAAGAAGGATTTACTATTAGAATTAGAATTAGAACTAAAAGATTCTGAAAATCGTGATGATAATACTGATGAAAGATTATTGATTTTTTCTAGTAGTCCTTTTTATAAGAAATTTCAAGCAATATATGAAAAAATACAGCTTGACAGTAAGTTTCATGAACCTGGTATTGCTAATTTGTACTATAATTTGAGCTTTTTCAATACAATTTTAAAAAAATATATACCGTATTTGTCAATGTGGAGTGGTCTACTTTTAAATCAACCTGAGACAATGCGAGGAATAAATCGGCGAAGTAATGCCAATGTGGAAAATTGGTTTTGTACGGTTAAAAATTCGATACTGAACAAAATTAAAAAGCAAAAATGCAGCAGGGTAATTCGTGAAATCAGGAAACGTGTACTCTCAATACACAAGGAGATAACCTTAGAAATATCAAAAACTAGGTGTGCCAGATATGTGAAAAACGAAACTGCGGGTGAAAACTTCGTAGATGAAATGACGAATATGCTGACAATCGAGGAACCATGGAACAAAAAAACTGTATGTAATAACGATAATTTTAAAGGGAGTCAACTAAGAAAGACTTTACAAACGCTAAGTTTAAAAAAAAATGCAGCTTCAAATGATGATGTTAGTGAAGATGAAACAAATCACTACTTTGCAAGTAAATATTTACCCAAAGACACATTACAAATAAAATGTGAAAAACTGATTCGTTCCATATCTCTTGATAAACCTACTATTACGAACTTAACCGCATTGACTACAAATCAAAATTTGTCCCAATTATGGAAAGACGAGAGAAAAAAACGACTGACGGCATCTAACTTTGGATTGATTTGTAAGGCAAAGAATAATGATTCGTTGTGCAAATTTGCTTTACGACAATAATATCAAATGTGCTGCAATCGAATATGGAATTAAGCATGAAAAGAAAGCACTAAAAGAATATTGTAAATTGAACCCAAATAGAAGAATATCTAGCTGTGGGTTAATTGTAGATGAGTGTTTTCCATTTTTAGCGTGTTCTCCAGACGGACTAGTTGATGATGATGGAGTCATTGAAATTAAATGTCCATACAGTCTTAAAAACTTAAATCCTCAAGAAGCGATTACCAACGGTTTGCTAAATTATTACTCGATTGAAGGGAAACTAAAATTAACTCATAATTATTACTACCAGGTCCAGGGAATACTGATCATTGCAAAACGCGAGTGGTGTGATGTAGTAGTATATAGTTCCTTGGGATTGCATGTGGAAAGAATTTACAAAAATGCATGCTTTTGGGAAGAAAATATGCTGGCTAGATTAAAAGAATTTTACTTATATTATTTACTTCCTGAAATAGTGGATCCCGCATATCCCATACCAATTACAAAGCGTTACTGGAATTACACTGAAATCGTTAAAAGTAGTAATTCATGTTACGAAAGCAGGGGTTTATATTTGTCGTTAAAATTTTTTGGCAACGGATTGGTTAAAAACACAAACTTTTACACAAAATGCGACAAATATAAAAATTATGTTGTATGTAAATTTAATTCCTTAATTCACAAAGACTTGAATATAGATGATTTTGATACCCTTACTGGGACGCAATGGCTTACTGAAGCTATAATTAACGCTAGCCTACATACACTAGTGAAATATAAGGACCAGTGTACTGTGCTTACAAGTGACCAATCGTATGCGATTTTTAATTACGGAGATGAACTGGAAATATCATTCTTTGAAGAGGTAATAATAACAATGGAATTAGTAATACCAGTTCATATTAACAGAAACCACTGGTGTGTGATTTTTGTGAATTTTAAGGAAAGCACCTTTTTCTTTCTGGATCCAAGAGGCAGCACTATTTCAAAAACTTCGGAGCGTTACAAAAGCATTTTTTCGGAGTTTGTCGAAAAGTATAATAAAATTAAAAGTACCACATTGCCTTGTGGTTTGAAAAATACCATAAAAGATCATATTAAACAAAGGGATACACATAACTGTGGTGCTTATGTAATATATTTTGTCTATGTATATATTAAAGGCAAACCATTTACAACACATGAACACATGAACAATTTTAGAGATGATATAAAAAGCGAGTTATTAAAAAATTCCGAACATAACGTAAATATGTGTCTTATATGTGGCGACTTATCAAATGATTTACCCAATAAATGCAAATATTGTACGAGACAATTTCATACGATATGCACCAAACTTCCCGACAACATATGCGAATTGTGCAAACAATTTCACATTTGAATGCTTTGACTAGCAGCTAGTCGGGAGGGTATTGATAAGGTTGAAAACTCCCACATCTGATTACTTTCTCTGAAGTCAGCTGTCAAAGGCTACAGCCAGGTAATCATATGAAATCGGAATCAACTCGGAATTCGCTAATTTATTTTCTGAGTGTTGCTTATTGTATGAGTGTTGTCATATTCAAGTAATAGATCTAGAAATTGGCAGTTTTCGAAAAGACCTATTATACATCTTTCAAAAATATTTTCTTTCTAAAAAATGTTACCTTCGATCGGTTTCAAATTATGTTATAATGGAATGGATTCAAGGTAACGTTTCTTAGAAAATAATATTCTTAAGAAATTTAAAGAAAAAAATCAAAAAGTACCGAATTCTAGACGCTAGTAGTTGAGTACAATAACACATACAAAGAGTAACATTTAAAAAAAATAGTTACATCCGAGTTGAGGCCGATTTTACATGGATACCCTACTATAGCATATTTGCTTCATTCATATACATCTCAATAATAATTTATTGGAAAATCACGTAGACAAAATGGTCACCTGGTATAATAGCATCAGTGATTATGGCTATGTAACTTATCAATCCAATTATTCTTAATGATGGATTTGTTTTAAGACACACGAGATTAAAATCTAACTAATACCCTACTCTACCAGCTTAGTAAGAAGTCTATCCGAAATATTTATAGCGTAGAATGTTCTAATTTATATAACATACTCTGCCCATTACCTGGTGTAACAAATGATTTCAGTAACAATCAACAATATATTGGCCAGTACAAACATTATTTAGAAAGTTATTATTTAAACATCTTAATCCCTTGCTTCATTTTTTTGGACGGGCTGAACAATCTTTTCAGTGATTAGAAATAACTAATCCTCCTATCTATGACCAGCCTTTATTAAAATTAACAACTGATAAAATGATTATCGTTTAATAATATATTCTACCCCTTTATCCCCAAATTTTAATTATTTGAAAAGCTGAAATTTCTTAAATATTTCATACCCTTGCTTCACCTCCTTAGGCGGGGTGACAAATGACTTTAGCAATTAGAAAGATTTAATAAAATTATGACAAGTGTGAATTAAAAATTTTGCAGTTCATGAACTGTTGAAGTATTTATCGATTATTAACAAATTTTACCACTTCACACACTCTAAGACGACCCTGTCAACTGCAATAGACTTATTTAAATATTTGCAACGTCACTGCACAAATATTTTTACAGATTAATAATATTTTAACTTGATTATTGATATATTCCGCTTTTACCCCTTCTCACCCTCTAAAACCCCCTGACAAATGATTTCTATACCTAGCAACTGTCAAGTACTGTATTGGTAACAGATCCACTTTAAAACGCATCAACAACCGTTAAGAAAGTTACGATTTATTAAACATTTCATCCCCTTGCTTCATCCCCTTAGACGGGCTGACGAATGATTTCAACAACTAGAAACAATCCACTGCTCTGTTAGTAACAAGTCTACGTTAAAATTTTAACGCATCAACAATAATTTGAAAAGCTACGATTTTTTAAATATTTCATCCCCTTGCATCTCCTTAGACGGGCTGACGAATGATTTCAACAACTAGAAACCATCCACTGCTCTATTAGTAACAAGTCTACGTTAAAATTTTGACGCATCAACAATTATTTGAAAGGCTACAATTTTTTTAATATTTCATCCCCTCGCTTCACCCCCTTAGATGGGCTGAAGAATGATTTTAGCACTTAAAAATAATTGATAAAATTATTTATGACAAGTGCTAGTTAAAGACTTTAGAATTCAAGGACTATTAAAGTTTTTATCGATTATTAACAAATTTCACCCTTTCACACCCTCTAACACGACCTGACGAATGACTCTGTTAGCTGCAATAGCTTATTTTATTATTTGCAACGTCACTGCATAAATATTTTTACAGATTAATTATCTTTTAATTTGTTTATTGATATATACCGTTTTTACCCCTTCTCACCCTCTTAAACCCCCTGACAAATGATTTCGATACCTAGAAACTGTCAAGTACTGTACTGGCAATAGGTCCACGTTAAAATTTTGACGCATCAACAACCGCTTAGAAAGTTACGATTTATTATCCGTTTCATCCCCTCGCTTCACCCCCTTAGACGGGCTGACGAATGATTTCAACAACTAGAAACAAATCACTGCTCTATTAGTAACAAGTCTACGTTAAAATTTTGATGCATCAACAATTATTTAAAAAGATACGATTTTTTAAATATTTCACCCCCTTGCATCCCCTTAGATGGGCTGACGAATGGTTTCAACAACTAGAAACGATTCACTGCTCTATTAATAACAAGTCTACGTTAAAATTTTGACGCATCAACAATTATTTGAAAGGCTACAATTTTTTAAATATTTCATCCCCTTGCATCCCCTTAGACGGGCTGACGAATGATTTCAACAACTAGAAACAATCCACTTCTCTATTAGCAACAAGTCTACGTTAAAATTTTGATGCATCAACAATTATTTGAAAAACTACGATTTTTTAAATATTTCATCCCCTTGCATCCCCTTAGACGGGCTGACGAATGATTTCAACAACTAGAAACGATCCACTGCTCTATTAGTAACAAGTCTACGTTAAAATTTTGATGCATCAACAATTATTTGAAAAGATACGATTTTTTAAATATTTCACCCCCTTGCATCCCCTTAGATGGGCTGACGAATGGTTTCAACAACTAGAAACTATCCACTGCTCTATTAGTAACAAGTCTACGTTAAAATTTTGATGCATCAACAATTATTTGAAAAGATACCATTTTTTAAATATTTCACCCCCTTGCATCCCCTTAGACGGGCTGACGAATGATTTCAACAACTAGAAACGATCCACTGCTCTATTAGTAACAAGTCTACGTTAAAATTTTGATGCATCAACAATTATTTGAAAAGATACGATTTTTTTAATATTTCACCCCCTTGCATCCCCTTAGACGAGCTGACGAATGATTTCAACAACTAGAAACTATCCACTGCTCTATTAGTAACAAGTCTACGTTAAAATTTTGATGCATCAACAATTATTTGAAAAGATACCATTTTTTAAATATTTCACCCCCTTGCATCCCCTTAGACGGGCTGACGAATGATTTCAACAACTAGAAACGATCCACTGCTCTATTAGTAACAAGTCTAGGTTAAAATTTTGACGCATCAATTATTTGAAAGGCTACCATTTTTTAAATATTTCATCCCCTCGTTTCACCCCCTTAGACGGGCTGACGAATGATTTTAGCACATAATAACATTTAATAAAATTATTTATGACAAGTGTTAATTAAAGACTTTACAATTCAAGGACTATTAAAGTTTTTATCCATTATTAACAAATTTCACCCTTTCACACCCTCTAACACGACCTGACGAATGACTCTGTTAGCTGCAATAGCTTATTTTATTATTTGTAACGTCACTGCATAAATATTTTTACAGATTAATTATCTTTTAATTTGTTTATTGATATATACCGTTTTTACCCCTTCTCACCCTCTTAAACCCTCTGACAAATGATTTCGATACCTAGAAACTGTCTAGTACTGTATTGGTAATAGATCTACGTTAAAATTTTGACGCATCAATAACCGCTTAGAAAGTTACGATTTATTATACGTTTCATCCCTCGCTTCACCCCCTCAGACGGGCTGACGAATGATTTCATCAACTAGAAACAATCCTCTGCTCTATTAGTAACCAGTCTACGTTAAAATTTTGATGCACCAACAATTATTTGAAAAGCTACGATTTTTTAAATATTTCATCCCGTTGCATCCCCTTAGACGGGCTGACGAATGATTTCAACAACTAGAAACTATCCACTGCTCTATTAATAACAAGTCTACGTTAAAATTTTGATGCATCAACAATTATTTGAAAAGCTACGATTTTTTGAATATTTAATCCCCTTGCATCCCCTTAGACGGGCTGACGAATGATTTCAAGAACTAGAAACCATCCACTGCTCTATTAGTAACAAGTCTACGTTAAAATTTTGACGCATCAACAATTATTTGAAAGGCTACAATTTTTTAAATATTTCATCCCCTCGCTTCACCCCCTTAGATGGGCTGAAGAATGATTTTAGCACTTAAAAATAATTGATAAAATTATTTATGACAAGTGCTAGTTAAAGACTTTAGAATTCAAGGACTATTAAAGTTTTTATCGATTATTAACAAATTTCACCCTTTCACACCCTCTAACACGACCTGACGAATGACTCTGTTAGCTGCAATAGCTTATTTTATTATTTGCAACGTCACTGCATAAATATTTTTACAGATTAATTATCTTTTAATTTGTTTATTGATATATACCGTTTTTACCCCTTCTCACCCTCTTAAACCCCCTGACAAATGATTTCGATACCTAGAAACTGTCAAGTACTGTACTGGCAATAGGTCCACGTTAAAATTTTGACGCATCAACAACCGCTTAGAAAGTTACGATTTATTATCCGTTTCATCCCCTCGCTTCACCCCCTTAGACGGGCTGACGAATGATTTCAACAACTAGAAACAAATCACTGCTCTATTAGTAACAAGTCTACGTTAAAATTTTGATGCATCAACAATTATTTGAAAAGCTACGATTTTTTAAAAAATTCATCCCCTTGCATCCCCTTAGACGGACTGACGAATGATTTCAACAACTAGGAACCATCCACTGCTCCATTAGTAACAAGTCTACGTTAAAATTTTGGCGCATCAACAATTATTTGAAAGGCTACAATTTTTTTAATATTTCATCCCCTCGTTTCACCCCCTTAGACGGGCTGACGAATGATTTTAGCACTTAAAAACAATTAATAAAATTATTTATGACAAGTGCTAATTAAAGACTTTACAATTCAAGGACTGTTAAAGTTATTATCCATTATTAACAAATTTCACCCTTTCACACCCTCTAACACGACCTGACGAATGACTCTGTTAGCTGCAATAGCTTATTTCATTATTTGCAACATCACTGCACAAATATTTTTACAGATTAATTATCTTTTAATTTGTTTATTGATACATACCGTTTTTACCCCTTCTCACCCTCTTAAACCCTCTGACAAATGATTTCGATACCTAGAAACTGTCTAGTACTATATTGGTAACAGATCTACGTTAAAATTTTGACGCATCAATAACCGCTTAGAAAGTTACGATTTTTTATACGTTTCATCCCTCACTTCATCCCCTTAGACGGGCTGACAAATGATTTCAACAACTAGAAACAATCCACTGCTCTATTAGTAACAAGTCTACGTTAAAATTTTGATGCATCAACAATTACTTGAAAAGTTACGATTTTTTAAATATTTCATCCCCTTGCATCCCCTTAGGCGGGCTGACGAATGATTTCAACAACTAGAAACAAACCACTGCGCTATTAGTAACAAGTCTACGTTAAAATTTTGATGCATCAACAATTATTTGAAAAGCTATGATTTTTTAAATATTTCATCCCCTTGCATCCCCTTAGACGGGATGACGAAAGATTTCAACAACTAGAAACGATCCACTGCTCTATTAGTAACAAGTCTACGTTAAAATTTTGACGCATCAACAATTATTTGAAAGGTACAATTTTTTAAATGTTTCATCCCCTTGCATCCCCTTAGACGGGCTGACGAATGATTTCAATAACTAGAAACTATCCACTGCTCTATTAGTAACAAGTTTACGTTAAAATTTTGATGCATCAACAATTATTTGAAAAGATGCGATTTTTTAAATATTTTACCCCCTTGCATCCCCTTAGACGGGCTGACGAATGATTTCAACAACTAGAAACGATCCACTGCTCTATTAGTAACAAGTCTAAGTTAAAATTTTGACGCATCAATTATTTGAAAGGCTACCATTTTTTAAATATTTCATCCCCTCGTTTCACCCCCTTAGACGGGCTGACGAATGATTTTAGCACTTAAAAACAATTAATAAAATTATTTATGACAAGTGCTAATTAAAGACTTTACAATTCAAGGACTATTAAAGTTTTTATCCATTATTAACAAATTTCACCCTTTCACACCCTCTAACACGACCTGACGAATGACTCTGTTAGCTGCAATAGCTTATTTTATTATTTGTAACGTCACTGCATAAATATTTTTACAGATTAATTATCTTTTAATTTGTTTATTGATATATATCGTTTTTACCCCTTCTCACCCTCTTAAACCCTCTGACAAATGATTTCGATACCTAGAAACTGTCTAGTACTGTATTGGTAATAGATCCATGTTAAAATTTTGACGCATCAATAACCGCTTAGAAAGTTACGATTTATTATACGTTTCATCCCTCGCTTCACCCCCTCAGACGGGCTGACGAATGATTTCATCAACTAGAAACAATCCACTGCTCTATTAGTAACCAGTCTACGTTAGAATTTTGATGCATCAATAATTATTTGAAAAGCTACGATTTTTTAAATATTTCATCCCCTTGCATCCCCTTAGACGGGCTGACGAATGATTTCAACAACTAGAAACGATCCACTGCTCTATTAGTAACAAGTCTACGTTAAAATTTTGATGCATCAAGAATTATTTGAAAAGATACGATTTTTTAAATATTTCACCCCCTTGCATCCCCTTAGACGGGCTGACGAATGGTTTCAACAACTGGAAACGATCCACTGCTCTATTAATAACAAGTCTACCTTAAAATTTTGACGCATCAACAATTATTTGAAAGGCTACAATTTTTTAAATATTTCATCCCCTTGTATCCCCTTAGACGGGCTGACGAATGATTTCAACAACTAGAAACGATCCACTGCTCTATTAGTAACAAGTCTACGTTAAAATTTTGATGCATCAAGAATTATTTGAAAAGATACGATTTTTTAAATATTTCACCCCCTTGCATCCCCTTAGACGGGCTGACGAATGATTTCAACAACTAGAAACGATCCACTGCTCTATTAGTAACAAGTCTACGTTAAAATTTTGATGCATCAAGAATTATTTGAAAAGATACGATTTTTTAAATATTTCACCCCCTTGCATCCCCTTAGACGGGCTGACGAATGGCTTCAACAACTAGAAACGATCCACTGCTCTATTAGTAACAAGTCTACGTTAAAATTTTGACGCATCAACAATTATTTGAAAGGCTACAATTTTTTAAATATTTCATCCCCTTGCCATCCCCTTAGACAGGCTGACGAATGATTTTAACAACTAGAAACAATCCACTTCTCTATTAGCAACAAGTCTACGTTAAAATTTTGACGCATCAACAATTATTTGAAAGGCTACAATTTTTTAAATATTTCATCCCCTTGCATCCCCTTAGACAGGCTGACGAATGATTTTAACAACTAGAAACAATCCACTTCTCTATTAGCAACAAGTCTACGTTAAAATTTTGATGCATCAACAATTATTTGAAAAACTACGATTTTTTTAATATTTCATCCCCTTGCATCCCCTTAGATGGGCTGACGAATGGTTTCAACAACTAGAAACGATCCACTGCTCTATTAGTAACAAGTCTACGTTAAAATTTTGATGCATCAACAATTATTTGAAAAGATACGATTTTTTAAATATTTCACCCCCTTGCATCCCCTTAGATGGGCTGACGAATGGTTTCAACAACTAGAAACGATTCACTGCTCTATTAATAACAAGTCTACGTTAAAATTTTGACGCATCAACAATTATTTGAAAGGCTACAATTTTTTAAATATTTCATCCCCTTGCATCCCCTTAGACGGGCTGACGAATGATTTCAACAACTAGAAACGATCCACTGCTCTATTAGTAACAAGTCTACGTTAAAATTTTGATGCATCAACAATTATTTGAAAAGATACGATTTTTTTAATATTTCACCCCCTTGCATCCCCTTAGACGAGCTGACGAATGATTTCAACAACTAGAAACTATCCACTGCTCTATTAGTAACAAGTCTACGTTAAAATTTTGATGCATCAACAATTATTTGAAAAGATACCATTTTTTAAATATTTCACCCCCTTGCATCCCCTTAGACGGGCTGACGAATGATTTCAACAACTAGAAACAATCCACTTCTCTATTAGCAACAAGTCTACGTTAAAATTTTGATGCATCAACAATTATTTGAAAAACTACGATTTTTTAAATATTTCATCCCCTTGCATCCCCTTAGACGGGCTGACGAATGATTTCAACAACTAGAAACGATCCACTGCTCTATTAGTAACAAGTCTACGTTAAAATTTTGATGCATCAACAATTATTTGAAAAGATACGATTTTTTAAATATTTCACCCCCTTGCATCCCCTTAGATGGGCTGACGAATGGTTTCAACAACTAGAAACTATCCACTGCTCTATTAGTAACAAGTCTACGTTAAAATTTTGATGCATCAACAATTATTTGAAAAGATACCATTTTTTAAATATTTCACCCCCTTGCATCCCCTTAGACGGGCTGACGAATGATTTCAACAACTAGAAACGATCCACTGCTCTATTAGTAACAAGTCTACGTTAAAATTTTGATGCATCAACAATTATTTGAAAAGATACGATTTTTTTAATATTTCACCCCCTTGCATCCCCTTAGACGAGCTGACGAATGATTTCAACAACTAGAAACTATCCACTGCTCTATTAGTAACAAGTCTACGTTAAAATTTTGATGCATCAACAATTATTTGAAAAGATACCATTTTTTAAATATTTCACCCCCTTGCATCCCCTTAGACGGGCTGACGAATGATTTCAACAACTAGAAACGATCCACTGCTCTATTAGTAACAAGTCTAGGTTAAAATTTTGACGCATCAATTATTTGAAAGGCTACCATTTTTTAAATATTTCATCCCCTCGTTTCACCCCCTTAGACGGGCTGACGAATGATTTTAGCACATAATAACATTTAATAAAATTATTTATGACAAGTGTTAATTAAAGACTTTACAATTCAAGGACTATTAAAGTTTTTATCCATTATTAACAAATTTCACCCTTTCACACCCTCTAACACGACCTGACGAATGACTCTGTTAGCTGCAATAGCTTATTTTATTATTTGTAACGTCACTGCATAAATATTTTTACAGATTAATTATCTTTTAATTTGTTTATTGATATATACGGTTTTTACCCCTTCTCACCCTCTTAAACCCTCTGACAAATGATTTCGATACCTAGAAACTGTCTAGTACTGTATTGGTAATAGATCTACGTTAAAATTTTGACGCATCAATAACCGCTTAGAAAGTTACGATTTATTATACGTTTCATCCCTCGCTTCACCCCCTCAGACGGGCTGACGAATGATTTCATCAACTAGAAACAATCCTCTGCTCTATTAGTAACCAGTCTACGTTAAAATTTTGATGCACCAACAATTATTTGAAAAGCTACGATTTTTTAAATATTTCATCCCGTTGCATCCCCTTAGACGGGCTGACGAATGATTTCAACAACTAGAAACTATCCACTGCTCTATTAATAACAAGTCTACGTTAAAATTTTGATGCATCAACAATTATTTGAAAAGCTACGATTTTTTGAATATTTAATCCCCTTGCATCCCCTTAGACGGGCTGACGAATGATTTCAAGAACTAGAAACCATCCACTGCTCTATTAGTAACAAGTCTATGTTAAAATTTTGATGCATCAACAATTATTTAGAAAATTACGAATTTTTTAAATTTTAAAACCATTTAATGCAAGACTTTTATTTATCCCCTATAAAAAATGTTCATTTTTAAAACAAGCAAAAATTTTACATTTTTTTCATTAGTTAAGAGACAAGAAATTACTGAAGTAATTAAATTAAAACCAGGTAAAATAATTCATATTATTTCATTGCCATGACTTTATCGATTATAGTCCTACATCAGAATGTGGTTGTGGATGATTTCACACCGGTGTATTAATATATTAATACCATATCGCATTCATCTGTATATCGACAATTTCCTATACACTTCCACGCTTTCTACTTGCTATTACGTTTAATTGTCACTTTTGAAGTTTAAGTAAATATATTTATTATCAATTTTTAAATTACAAATACAACTATCGGTGGTTACTATCATTATGACCTCGTTTCCACACCATCTTGTGGGCATTTGGCGCGTTTTTTAAAGTGATGTCCTCTATAGGCCTAATCCATTTTTTGTTTATTTGGTTAACTTACTTTTCATTTCAGTATTCTCCTGTATTTTCTACTGCCAATCCATACATTAGTTTCGCTTTTTTTGAAGTTGAAAAAACCAATGCAAAAATCTTTTTTGTTTCAGGTATTATATGATTTGTAAAATTTACCCCCTCACCCACTGGAAGGCGTCAACAAGAAACTTCAGTACCCCTTAATTTTTAAGGTTAGCTACGCCCCCGACTTCAGAAGGGGTTGTGATATGCACGTAGAAGGCCGATTAACTGATAACCGATATGTGGAGATTTTGAATGATGTTATGCTTCCCTCAATGCAAGATAGATTCAATAATGGTTTTATATTTCAACACGTTTTATTAAGCAATTTTCTGAGGTACTCAATTTTTAAATACTGTTTCTTTTTAAGACAACTGTCTATTATATATTGTTACTGTACCTGTTTGTAAGTTGTTTGAAGCAAATAATGTAATAATGCTGCATTGGCCATCGAAAAGTCCAGACTTAAACCCGATGGAAAATATTTGGGATTACATTATGAAAAATATTTACAAAATGAAGTTAAGCCCAGAAATAGAGAAGAGATAATGCAATTGAATGAATGGAACAATTTGGATGAAAGTTATATGAAAAATTTATTAGTTCCATGTTTAGAAGATCGCAAAGTATGCTAGAAGAAAATGGTGGTTCTACCAAATATTAGTTTTTTCCTGTTTTTCTTGGACATCCGGAACCCACTAGCCTACACAGATTATGAGTTTTTATCCACTTAAAAAATATCTTAAACTTCTAAATCAGGTATTTTTCAACATAACCTCAAATTTTCTGAGAAAACGGAGGAAAACCGATTTCTCGGTTTTTTATTTTTCTCTTGTAAAAAATAATTCAATTTACATAAACTTAGGTGAAAGCATACCGCCTTTTTTGCATTGAATAAGCATGATTTTTTTGGAATCTGGGAAAAAAGTAGTTTCCGAGATATTTATATTTTTCGAAAAAGAAACCAAAAAACTTTATTGGTGTTTTTTTTATTTAAATTTAGTACATTTTAAGCCGTGTTTTCGGCACCCACATCTTGGTTTATTACAACCACTTTCACAGCTGCAGCTAGTACTTTTTAATAATTTTTAGGGAATTAAGTCTAAACTGTCTGGGATAAATTTGGGCACGAGTCTACCTAGATGTTCGTTCCAGCCCCGTTGCTTAGCGTTTTTGTTATCGGGCTCGTTGCCCAAATAATAAAGCCAAGTTTCTCTATAGGAGTGTTGTGCAGCTGCTCCTTCAGTTGGGGGGGAAGTTTCTCCAATTTAAAAGTAGATTTATTAGTTGCCAGTTGGTATTCCTCAAACCTTAATTGTTTTAATGACATATCCATTTTTTTACTTTTGTAAACATAAGCTATAAGTTGAGATCCATTTTTTTGCAATGGTTATTTGGTCTGCATCTTTAAAAAAAATACTAGCTAGGCTTGATAAATTTTTGATGCTCAATAATGATTTTACTATTGTTTTTTTTCTGTTCCAGCAACCTCCTCCCTCCTTTCATTTTAGGTGGGATTGAACCTTTTATAAGCACCTATTCCAGGTTTCTAGTAAGTATGAATTTCCAAATTCACAATTTTGTAAATTTTTCTACCACGTTTATATGCATAACTTAAAAGATTTGTTATTAATAAGTTAAAGAAAAGCAAGTAAAAACTGAATTTATAAACATTCGAATTAACTAATTTGTTCCCAAAACTAGAACTGTATGAAAATTTCTATATATAATTATATCCCGATTTTTTCGTCCTAACGTTGGACGTTGCTTCAACCAACATCCAATGTCTCAATGAATAATTAATTATATTTTTGATTTTTCTACGGAAGGGTAGGATTTCGTAATTTATATATTTCAATTAATAATCTTCAATACAAATTACAGCTATTAATTTCTATTGGTAGCAATTAAAACAATAATGAATAACCCACATGCTAAGTTACTGATTCTAAGCAATGAACATAGAGTAAATAACTAGGTGGCAGGTGGCAGGAAATGATTTTTCTTTCTTTGCAATTCTTTGTGACAAAAAGAAATTGTCAGTCCGATATGTACGATTATGAAAATCTAGTCTAATAATATAATTTTCGGATTGCTATTTTAAATTATTGTCAAAGTAAAGCAAAACAACTGAATAAATACATAATAGAATATAATTAGAAACTTAATCTTATCGCTTATTTTGATAGCATTAAAATCATTATTTAATAAACTACACTGTTTGAAAATAGGTTGGCGGCTTGTGTCTGAATACTTCGAATGAAACATATTTCGCAGGATTATAATTAAATTAATAATGACATTTAAATCGACTTTAAATCATTTGCAACATTTCTCTTTGTATAATTTAATTGTTGCCATCTGAATTATTCATTACACACTTTCAACATGGGTCATTTTTCATTAAAATGTATACGCATATATATAATATATACCTAAATTGTTACTTAATGCAACCAAAAATAGGATGCCTTAAAATACTTTGAAAACAGTTATCTTCTGTAGCAATGCTTTCAAGAAGATAATTATTTATCCCTATATAGGGAAATGACATACCCACATATTTAATGAACGCAGATTTTTATTCGTAAGAGGACAATTTTCATTCAACCTCCTTCAATTCAAACCATAAACTTTAAATGGACATAGGGATTGATTGATATCCTATTTTCAATGTATTTAACTATCTAAAAGAGAATTCACTATGAGGTATCAGAATGTAAGTATTGGTTGCAGAAACATTTTAAATAAAATATACAGGGTATTTTAATTGAAATATCGAGTTCAAAAATGGAAGAATTTAAATTACTGTGGAGAAGATACTGATAGATCTGGATGTTGGCATATGGTCTGGGCTGGCATTCGAAGGTTTATAAAAATACGTTGTCTGTAAAATTTTTCTTTTGATCGTAATGTAAATCCAAAAATAGTATATGGCTGAATCAAATATAGTTATATAAAAATTTTCCATTAAAAAATCTAGTATTAGTTTGCCACTACTATGTAAAACACCCGGTAGGAACGTAAACAGTTTTCAAATATGTCAGTTTCGATTTCCCACAATTTTTATTAAAGATATTTTTTCGAATTTCAAACGATTGAAGAGAAATCACTCGTTTATCAATGATCAGAGATGATTTTTTTCTCCTTTACCCTGTAAACATACTGTCCTCACCTCATATAACTTACACGAATCTTGTCAGTTTTTGCACTATAAATCTCCTAAAATGAAGTGACTAAGTTAAACACTGAGCAAATTACTAATTAGTGAAATAAAGTACCTTCAAAATAAGATATCAATCAAACCCTATTTAACAGTTTTAAGGGGTACCTCATACGGAAAGGATTGAAGAATGCTCCGTATACATTTAGCCCCAAAAGTTGCCCCATTAGAATTAAAAATCGTTGTGGTCCAATGTTTATTTAAAAAATATTACTCCCTCGAGTTCCTTCTAGTAGGAACTTTTAGTTAGGGCACTTGTATATGGAATTATTTATATTTTATTGGTAAAATATCCCTTCTAATATTTACATTTTCTGTATTTTTTAACTAGCCCTAAGTTAAATAAGTATTTGCAAGGATAAATCAGTTATAGGAATTTCAATAGTACGTATAAACATCTCGCCAGCATGAACGAAGATACTGGATATCCGCTTCACCAGGCGTTAACATTACTACCGAAAAATCAATTAAACAGCTTTTACAAATCGAAAATTTTTAAAATAGTGATTTTATGAAACCCACTGCGGTTTCATGACGCGTTAAATTCATCATGCAATTTAAAAATATATATTCTTCAGTTGTTAATGTAGAAACTGTTGATAAAGGATCATTATTATGGGTACCGTGTATATATTTTCAATATTATTAACCATTAGATCGTGCAGAAATTTTTACTAATATTAAAATCAACATACCTTGCGTTAGGGTAAATATTTGACTATTTTACAACCTGTATAAAAATCTATACTTAGTGTTATTTTCCTTGAGCTATTATATCCTAGGCATATGCATTTACATTTTAAGATACATTTGACCAATCGTCAAGTTATTATAATTACTTTTTGTTAATATATGAAGGAAGACGTAGTCAAAAACTACACAAACGCGTATAAAAAATAACAATAAATAAAGTCAAACATTGATTGAGATACAGGGCGTCTACCAAATTAGGATGATGAAATGCCCGGTTTCTTCCGAAATAATAAATACGGTAATAAATATAATAAAAAATCATTAGTCGTCATTCACTTTCTATATATTTTTTGAAAATTTGAGTTGCAAACATTGGTTGAAAAATTGTATTTTACACAAGAAAAGCAAATCTAACCTTTCATCTGCGATATTTATATTTAAAAAAAAAACACAAAAAAGAAATCATTTCACAATTTCTTTTTGAAAAGTGAACGAAAAATTTGAACTCCAAAAATTGTATCTAACAGAAAAAAATTAATATTGATAATTTTTATCTAATTATAAAAAAGCGTTAAAATTAATATTCACACTATTCACAATACTCCGAAAAAGTAAATGTCTGGTGTGGAATTTTAAATGACACCTTCATTGCACCATTTATCTTTGAATAGTGTGACATTCCTACATTTTTTAACACATGAATTTCGAGATGCCGTTCAAAATTTACTTTTAGCCGTACAACAAAACCTTTATTTCCAACTAGATGAGGCTTCCACTCATAATGCAGTAATAGTTAAAAATTGACTGAATAATAACGTCCCTATGCGTTGGATTGAAAGAAATAGTCCTTTAATTGCGTGGCCACCTAGATCACCAGACGTCACCCCTATGGATTTTTATTTTTGGGGTACCATAAAAAATAAAGTCTATAAAAATAGGCCACGAAATAGAGCAGAACTATGTGACAGAATTATAGAAGCATGTAATGAAGTAACAGTTGAAGAATTAAGAAAAGTTTTTAAAAATAAGAGCATTGAAAAATGTATCAGAATTGATGGAGAACTAGTGGAGAAAGAGTATATTTAATATTTTTTACTTTTTAAAATTATATTGTTTAAGTAATAATTTTAAGTGTTGTTTAAGTTACAATGACTAGAAAAATAAAAGTTTAGTTATTTGCTATTTTCTTTAAAGAAAAAAATACGTAAATATCCCACAACTCGAAGAGTAGGGTGATTAGTTATTATTGAAATCTTAGATATGATTTTCTTTGTAAAGGAGTGAACATTTTTTAATGAAATTTGTTATACAGGGGTTTTAGGTTAAGATTCTGTAAAAACAAAAACCCTATTTCAATCGCTAATATAAATTCACAATTATTGCCAATTTCTATTGACCATAGTTAATAGGCGTATCTAATTTTGAAAGAAAAAATTTTTAAATAACTTTTTAATCACTGAAATACCAAATATGACCTAAATCGATCAACAAATGGCCGAGATATGGGGTGTACTGGGAAAAGTGAAACACACTGTATCTAATTTTTCAGATTTTTCGAAATTTTGGAAAACCAATTGATAAATGAAATCGGCAACACTTAAACATTATAAAAGAACATTTCTGATCACACCCATCAGTCAAAATATACGACTTCCGGTTACTATCCGGAATATCTGTTTGTCTCCAGTTCTCGTCCCGATTGGACCAAATTTCTTTTTCCAGTTTTCCGGTTTTGTTAGACATTCTCGTTTTCGTATTTAATATTATTATCGATTAATTTTACGATTTTACGTTATGTTATAAAGTGCTTGTATTATAACTAGGATACATGAATTTTATGAGACCTGTCAACAGCATAACAGATGAAGTAATAATTTTGTAACGGAGCGTAAAGTGTTCAAGCCCATTTCGATATCAGTTGGAGAAAATACTCACCATTAAATATAATAGACCCAACATAAAATAATAATTGAAATAACTCGCGGGCTAATAAACAAAAAAATGGAAAATAATTTTTAAAATGTGCGATGCAGCATTTCACTTAAAAAGCTGAGAGAACCGTGAAAGTTATAAAGATAAGGATATAAAGAATGTTGTAGAGAATCACATTTTCTATAAAACAGTTATTGACATCATATTTATCTTGAACGATTGAGTCATGTACCGCGTTCGAAGTTGTACCATGGAAAATATAAAATGTCCAAAACAGTATTTCTGCTATGTTACCGAAAAAATTAAGAGCAATTCCTGGCCAAAGAATCCTGATTCGATCACTTTATTAAGAATTATGTTTTCTCATTTAAAAACATATAGCCTGGGCTCCAATGCAACTTCTTTAAAGTGATTACTAACAGATTGAATATTCGTGAGTGGGTTCCTTTTGACGAGTCTTTCAACTTTTCCCTCTGCGAAAATTCTCGGTAGAGGTAGATAAAGTTCTACGCAGCCGCTAAACATGTTGATCAAAACTAATAAAAATTATCAAACAATGAAACAATACATTTTCTTTTTGCTAAGACGAGTGCAGGCATCGATTTAATCTTCTTGAATCATTGATAGCATAATTTTACGTTTTACATTGTGCAATATACAACGAAGGATTTAATTTTTTTATTGTTAAATGGGATCAACTAACAGTCTTCATACGTGTTATAGGTAATTTATGTGATTCTGAAAAAAGTATGGGGTGTTGTATCAAAATATTATTTTTACAATTCTATTGCATAAAAAAGCGTAGCGATTCTGGAATTCGCAAAAACTACAATAAATTACACGAAATTGGATTTTTTTTGTTAATATATGAATATGCCCATGCACCAATCGAATAAGAACATTCGATGCCATTTAAAATAAAGCAAATTGAAGTACACATCTCAAAATAGAGAACAAATAGACTTGGACGAATAGAAACTGTGAAGAATTAAAAATATTTGTATTTGAAAAGCGGTAAAAGAAGCTTCCAGCGACTTACTTCTAATCAAGTATGTTGATTTTTGTCATTACGCGCCGCCAGTGCAGTACCATACAATCGTAAAATCACTGACTAGATTGTATTTTACGGTCGCCATATCCAAGAGAGAGAGAGAGAGATCTGAATAGGAAAATATTAACTGTTTTTGACCATAACTTCTTATTCTCAAACACATATTGCAAACAAACTATAAGACTACCTAAGTAGAACTATAACAAGAGTAGTGTTATTCACTCGATAATTTCAAAAATGTCCGAAATAGTTTGATTTAAATTTAAGAAATACGAAGATTGATATAATTTTTAAAATTAAATCTAACTATTTGACTAACTCTAACTGACCGAAATTATTGAGTGAAAATTCATATCACTACACCTGTCATGTACTACTTAGGTAGTCTTATACTTTCTTTACCAATATGTATTAAAAAAAACCGGCAGCTACTGGAAGCGGCTGGAACCTCCCCACTCGGTGGATCTTTGAAGCCGAAAAGAGCATTAAATTGTGTGACAAAACGGCACTAAACATAATCCGATCTCATCCAAAACCTTTTCAGATCTTCTGGGGCACTAAAAAAACCCTCAACTTAATGAATTTACAATCATCTATGCGAGTTATTACCTACATTATCGCTCGTTGAATAATATACTATTAGGATATTAACAATTTTAACATCACTTGAACGACTAAGAAAGTCTAGTTATCCTAAATACTACAGATTTGTAAAGCAACAACCTGAAAATTAGTAAAGTGATAATCTATAATAAATACTCCAACGAAGTTACAGAAAGCATATGATATTGATATTGTTATATCTACCTTTAAAGTTTGTGACAATCCACTAAAAGTTACAAATATGCCGAAATCTTATTAACATGACATGATACCAACGTTATCGGATGACAAACGATGACAATGATAATCGTCAAAATTTGCGCATCGATCATGTCATGTGATCTATGCTTCATATTTGCTTTGTTTTTAATTTTTTTTTCAAGGAAATCAAATCGAAAGGGTGGAAGTGTGATATATCGTTGAAATCAGAATTTTAACTGCTTTTCAATGGTTCCATTACAAATTGAAAGTAATTATAAAATAAACAACTTGTTGCGTCAAAATGACACTAAACGTAATCCGATCTCAACCAAAACCTTTTCAGATCTTCTGGGGCACTAAAGAAACGCACATGCAAAGTTTCATTCAAATCCGTTCAGTAGTTTCGGCGCTATCGTGCTAACACACATACAGACATTTTTAAAAAGCCGTATTACGTAGAATTTCCATGTAGTATGTAGTAATGTACGTGTTATGAAATGAGTGAGTCGAGCCCAGGGGAAAAAAGGCATTTAATGTTAAAACATGATTACAAAAGATAAGTTGTATAGTGAAATATAGATGTATGAAGAAATAGCTGATGTCATGTGCGCAGTTGTTTTAGCCGTCTCCGTTTGGTTGTTGGTGGCCCAGGCAATGTTTCTTGGGCACTAGAAGGTTTTGCGCAATGGAAGGTCCAGGTAAAGGGCCAGTGTCAGGGAATCCTCACATAGATGGAAGACTAAAGAAGGAATACATTTCTTATGAGCAGCATGGGGAAAACCCGGGGAATGAAACACACTGCCGTCATAAGACCAATGACAACCTATGGAACTGTGGTCTGGTGGCCTAAGAACAAACAGACTGCAGCTAACCTAGCCAAATGCAGGGAGTTGCCTACCTAAGCATAACCGGAGCTATACGAACAATGCGACGAGAACTATGGAGGTAATGCTGTGTCTGCCACCTCTAGATATATCTAGGAGAAGTATGGCTCTCATAACAATGGCACGCTTCAAACCCATTGGTATAGAACCAAATGTAGGCAGTGGAAAGGCCAGATGTCGCCTGTGGAATGAGGCTGTCAGGAAGACGCCTCTTCACAGGTGTGCACAGATGGCATTTCTCCCCGGTTTATGACTACATAATATAGACGAATAGTGAGAACGAGACTGCTGGCGCAGCTGTGATCAACATCTTCGCAGACGAATCAAAAAAGAAGGATGGGACAGGATGTGGAATATACTCAAAAAGTCTGCAAATCCAACATAAATGGGCTATGGATGGGCGAGTCACCGTAGTAGAGACGAAACTGGCGGGTATAGCTGCAAAAGAGATTGTCCATAGACAAACTACGGGCAAAACAATCAGGATCTACTCAGATTGTAGACAATCTTTACTAGCCCTGAGAAGTTACAAAATTACCACAGGAACAGTATGAGAATGTCACCAAGCACTCGTGGGTGCCTCCACCATGAATAACATACTGGTATGCTGGGTGAAAGGACATGCACAGTGTAGTGGCAACAAAGTAGCCGACACACTAGTCAAGAAGGCAGCAGGCAGGCATAGGTATCTTTGAATAATTAAAGATAACACCCACTATGAATTCAAGAAACTGCGAAATGAAACAAACAGCTGTCAGCTTTCTAGGGAACTACTGAAATATCCCAACAAGACTACAGCAATGGACTGCCTGGCAATGTCCAGAAGGAACCTACGTTTTATAACGGGACTCCAGACTGGACCCTGTCCGTTAAGAAAACATCTACACAATATGAGATTAAGCAAAACAACTCTCTGTGGAGGTTGTGAACAAGAAGATGAGACGGTTCAACATGTACTCTGTCACTGTTCTGGCGTCTCATCAATCAGAGAATTCATTTTGGGAGAACGTTGGCCTACCTTGGCCGATGTAAGGGAGATGCCCCTAGGCAAAATTACCATCTATTTCGCAAGATTAGGTAGGTTGGAGGCCTAGGCGAGGGTCTGCCTACAGGGAGAAAGTAGAAGAGCTGCTGTGATTCAATGATTTTCATTGACCACCCTCTCAACCAATTCCAAAGGCATTTTTAGTAATTTTCGCTTTGCCCCCAAGAGAAAAGAATAGAATATTAGAAGCGTCTCCTGTTTAATGTACTTTCACGTGGTATAAGGGTTTTTGTTGATAACACGTATATTTTTCGAGTTGTAGGGGGTGAGAGTGGGCGTTTTCGTTTTCGCTGAAGGGCCAAACCGCTCGTCAGAAAATCAAAGTTAATTAGGAAATTTGGTCTACATTAATTTTGTATAGAATGGTTATTTTCGAAAAACGCATAGTTTTTCGTTGTGAAGCCGACCTCCTACAAGGCAGCAAACTTGAAATTCGGATTTAGCACCCCAAAAAACATATAGAAGCGCTGAGAAAAAACTTTCACAATTTTGTTACGAAAAAACCACCATCTGATTGGACTATATGATACTTTAAAGATAATGCCCTAAGTGTTTGTTATGTTTCAGCTACTGTTTTACAGTTTTTCATGGCATTGACCAAAATGAAATCAGGGATGTAAGGAACAGAGGGTGGGGAGCGGCTTTCTCGGATTTTCTTTCCCAACTCTGTTCCGAAATATGGTTTTTCCATCACAATTACACACAAAAGGTTTCGGTTTGTGAAACATCATAGGATCAACCGTTTTTTATAGAAACTTTAAAAATTTAAGGAGCAGAACAAAAAAAATTGGATTAAAAAGGAAGGCCTCGTATCACTGTTTAAATTTCATTTTAGTCAAGGCCAGAAAAGGGTAGCTAAAACATTCAATAAAACTCTAGTCTAAGGCACCACTTTCAAAGAGCCCTCGGACACGTTTTTGTAAATGATATCACTTTAAGGACAGGAATTTCCAAACACCATTTATATAACAAAATAATAAACAAAAAGCCGAAAGGACAAAACACAACATCAGATAGTTATACTTTCAGCAAAGTCTGTTTATTGTAAATAATTCTTACTGCTGACACACAGACATCTAACAACCCGACAGAAAAACCCAAATAAAGGCGAAGACTCGGACCTTTGTGAACCCTGAGCCATTATCTTGCTTTCTCCTAGTTTTCGAAGAAGCGTCTTTAGTTTATTGATTTTTTTAAATGGGTTTACGTAAAAATGGGATAATATATGAAGTCGAAAACTTATTTAATTTCCTGTAATTTGTTTTCGTTATTGTAGAGATAAAAATTCACCGACCTGTGACATAAATATCCAAAAGTACAGTTTAAGAAAAATCTATACCAAGTGCTTACGATATTACTAGCCAGCCTATATCTTCCATGTAAAAAGATATCGATTTAAAATTTTGATGAATTATATAGTTGAAACAGATGCATATTTTGATTGCTCTAACATTTGATTTTTATTTACGGTTCTTAACCGAAAACGGTATAAACTTTGTTATTTTTAATGGACCACCATTATTCAAAATTTAAAATGCTCAGAAAATTCTAAGTGCAAAACATTCTACCTCTATCTTCGAAAATTTTCGGGAAAAGGGCTATTGAAAATGTTATATCGATCATAAATTATTAAATTTTGACAAAATAAATGAATGTAGGAAAACATATATTACCGTTATTTGTCTTTTGGCAAGTAAAATTGAATGAAGATATAAACATTTCGGATTGAAGTACCTACTACAAACAATGAGTTTCACACTCAAATTATTTCAATGCTTTTAATGGATGAAAAAAGGATTATGAGAACTATGTGTTGTAAACCTATAACTTATACTCTTGCAGAAGTCTTTTCAAGCAAGTTAATATTTTAACGGTTATTTCTGTATACATTCTCAACTGTGTTATGTACGTAAAAAGAAATGCTGACAAATTTACTCAAACCTCAGAGGCAACCAATTATAACTTAAGGCACGGAGGCCACATAAGATTACCCCCTCATAGACTTTCTCTATTATCAGATCGTTCCTTTGTGGTGCCTGCGAAATTGTTTAATAATTTACCTTCCCCAATAAAAAATATTGAAAATGTAGATATGCTTAAGAAATCAGTAAAATTATTATTATTAGAACATTTTTTTCTACTCCGCTACTCATAATCATTCTTTAATTTTGCATCTAGTAATTTTTGTCCTTTTTTTTTTAATTTTTACTTGGTTTTTTAAAGCGTCAACTTATAAATATGTTATTGGCTATAGTTATCCTTATATGTTGTTAATTATATACATACCTACATATATTGCTTTTTTTATATATTATATTTATTTATATTTTTACTTATTATACATCTGTGTTGACAATTCTAATACTTTCCATATAAAAGTCATTCAGAAATAAATTTTATTATTATTATTTACATTTTACATACATATTTTTTGTTCGTAGTATCCTGTGTCTAAACTTTGGTTTTTGAGATATCGTTTAGACACAGGACGATAGGAACAAAAAAATATCTAGAAAAAAATTATGACTATTAAATTTTACGCGCCAAATTAAATAACCGTAATAGATTTTTTGTTACATTAGTTTGTTTTATGTGAAAATTGAATAGTTCATGATGGATGTAACATTTTCAATCGCCATTTTTTCGAAAACTATCAAACATTGTGGTAAGAGTGTGCTACATGATTTATTAAATTTAGAACTTCCTGAAAAATCTAAATTTTGAATAATACATAGTCCATTAAAAATTACTTTATAATGTTTCCGATTAAAACCGAAAATAACATTTTATTTGTGAATTTGTAGAAATATTTCAATTCTACTTACAGAAGACTAATATAGACTTTAAATAAGACTTTTCAGTATCGCCTTTTAGAATATGGTAGTTATTTGTAAATGTCAAGAACAAGAAGGATGGCTGCTGAAAAACAGGACTTGTTTGCAGAATTCAGAAATATGATAGAAGATCCGATAAAAATGATGGAAAAACTAAAAAAGATACATCGAGAAGGAAAAGCAGAGCAGAAATGACGACCCAAGGAATCGAGAAAAATAATGGGAGGCCTGCAAAAAGCGAGTAAACAGACGAATTAAGGTGGACGTATCCAAAAGAGAGAGAGATCCGATAAGGAAATATTTATAATTTTTGGTGATAACTTTTTTTTAATACATATATTGGTAAAAAAAAGTATAGGACTACCTAAGTAGTACTATGACAAGTGTAGTAATATGAATTTTCACTCAATAATTTCAGTTGTTTGCAAAATTAGTTAATTTAAATTAAAAAATAGTGCAAATCTTCATATCTTGCAGTTTAAATTATTATTATTATTAGCCGTTACTCGAGTCCGAGTATAAAAATGTTACAGTCAATAGATTGTGTACAATAAAAAACATGTAAAAGTTGTAGTCTATTGTAATTCCCATTCATCTACGGTGCACACGATTATGGCTATAGAGGCCAATTCGGGAGAGCACATGTCGACCGTAGTCAGGACAAACGTCTTGGATTCGACCTTCTTGCAGCAACATTTCCTTGATAGCTGGCCACAACCCCTCGCCATTCGGTTCTGTCCGCTGCAAGTTGTTCCCATTGCTCGTCTGCAATACCGCAGGATTTTAGATTTTCATGGAGAGCGTCTTTGAACCTCTTTCGTTGACCGCCACGCCTTCTTCTACCGCTTAGCAATTCTCCATAAAGTGTACATTTAGGAAGGCGGTTATCAACGGATTTTCATCATACTTCTGAAGTGTCTTTGCTGAAAACGTTCTAATTCTTTCACATGACGAGGGTAAGTGACCCAGCTTTCACATCCATATAGCAGTGTTGGAATGACAACTGCTCTGTAGACAGCCATTTTCGTTGACAAAGCAAGGTCGTGGTTGTCAAATACTCTCTCTCTAAGTCCCCAGAGTGCTCTAGATGCAGCGTTAATTCTATTGCGAATCTCGCTGTCCATGTTTGCTTTGTCATTAACAACGTTGCCTAAGTAATTGAACTGATCCACCACTTCAAGAGAATTTCCGTTAAATGTAATGTCTATTTGGTTCACTTGATGAGGAGTTGACATAATCTTAGTCTTTCCAATGTTGATTTTAAGTCCCAAGGAATTATAGCTCTGGGCATACACATCTAAAAGTTTTTGAAGCTCTTCCGGCGTAGAGGCTAAAAGTGCACAGTCATCCGCATACTGGAGATCACAAATGAATCGTGTGCGTGTCTTCGTGAAAGCTCTAAAGCGCCCTATGTTAAAGAGACCGCCATCAAAACGGTATCTGAGACCTATTCTTCTGACTGTCAGTTTGTTGTCAACAATAATTAATAGTTTAAATTAACTAATTTTGTAAACAACTGAAATTATTGAGTGAAAATTTATTTATATCACTACACCTGTCGCAGTTTTACTTAATTAGGTAGTCTTTTACTTTTTTTTACCAATATATGTATTTAAAAAAGGCCAAAAATAATAAATATTAGCTTATCGGATCTCTCTCTTTTGGATACACCTACCTTAATGAAATTTATGGGGATACAACAGGTAGCTAGTGTTTCAGCTACGGAAGAACTCAACAATGAAATCAAGAAGGATATGGGCAGGGTGAAGGCTGAAGTAGGTGATATTAAAGAAAATGTAAATATGGTTGAAGAGGCAAGTGAAGTGACAAGGTCAGAAAATTAATAAAGCGATGAAACTAGTGAAATATACTAAGTTTAAAGCAAATAATAATAATAGATGTAGTTATAAGGACGAATAATTGTAAATTAATTGGTAAATAAATGAGTGGTTATATATAGACCAAGAGCTACTTTTATGATTCGTAGTTCTCGAGTAGTTCTGTTTAAAGGGGCAACCTTACGCTGACCCCGGGACCTGGCGGTGGAGGGGTTTTCCTATGGGGCCATTTTTCACAAATCAATATCTTTAATGTCTAAAAACTACTTTTACAAAACGCCAAAACACTTGGACCTACATTCAAATACACTATTGGACGTGCGTTTCGCTAACCGTGTTAGCATCATTAAGACATGATCGAAACGGAAGCCAGTCTTACTCGCCTCCTGAAGATGTTGACATTGTTAGCGTGAAAAATAGCCCGGAAATAGGAAACCCACCGCCAGGACCTAGGATTTCTCAAAAAATCTAGACAATTTCCACTTTACACTAAATATACCTGATATTTTGCCTGTAGTGCTTCTGGCTGAAGACGACAAGTAATATAGCAAAACGATTGATACCCTACCCATGACCGAATAACTAAGATATTTTTTAAATAACCAATCTCCTGGTACACGGGAGGGGGAAGAGGGGTGTGTGGGCGCAAAATGGGCCGATATTGTAGCCTATCAAATCTTCAGGCTTGCTCCCTAGTTTATCATGTCTGAGGAGATATTAAGAATCTAGTATTACGAAATCGAGGCCATCTCATTGTAAAAATTCAAGCTAAATTTGACAGGCATAATGAAGGCGGAAATGAAGTTAGGCACTCACCTATCCACTTCCTTTTAAATATACATTGACGAAACAAACACCCTGTATACAAAGTGTTTCAGTTAACTTCTCCAAGTCGATATCTCGGAAACTAAAAAATATATTTTTATTCTGTAAACGGTAATAGATTTCTATGGTTAATACCTTCTTCAGGAAGTACAATTTACTATTATAACATTATCACCAAAGATGGCGTTGCAGTTTAAAAATATTTTTCGATCAAGGAAGGTTTGAAACATATGCCATTCGATTAAGAATTAAATTTGAAGCAAAATTGTTCTTATTTCAGAAAGTCAGATATGCAGTAGTTTTTGAGATATTTTAATTCTCTTGTCTAAGTTTGAAGTGTTGTAATTTTTTTTTAAATCTTGGGTTTTCGAATGATGTTCTTGGTAACTTATTTACTGGTGGAAAATTTTTTTCAATAGCATTTTCGATTATACAGGAAATTTTTAAATTGAGAAATTTAAATGGAAAAATAACAAATAAGGTAATTTCATTTTTGAACAATACATCTTGACAACAATATTTGCAATACATGCTCGAAATTACTTCCGTTTGCTTGAATACACATCAAAACGTCCTTAATAATGTGTATCTATTAATTGCACCAACGTAAGCGAAGATTTTATTGTATAGATCTGCCATATCTTCTATTGGCTCTTGATATAATTGACTTTTTAAATATCCCCACAAGAAAAAGTTCCGAGGGGTCAAGTCCGGAGAACGCGCGGGTTATCTAACCGGTCCTGAGGTGCCAATCTAGCGCCTTGGAAATAATCTACAACAATATTAGAGTTGTGGGGTGCTGCGCCATCTTGCTGAAACCAAATTTCAGCTCTGTTGTGGAGAACATTTTGTAAAAGTCTTGATAACCCATTTTCTAAAAATCTTAAATAACGCACACCGGTTAAATTTTCATGGTATAGAAACGGACCTATAATATAAAAATTAAAAACCACACCATACGCTGAACACCCTTTGGTTTCTTGTTCGAATCATCAATCTTGGGTTGTTTTCCGACTAATATCTACAGCTATGTTTTGCAATTGCTCCAAAGTGCATTTTTAAGGATATTATAATTTCCTTTATAAAGAACAGAAAACTCAGCAAGAATGGTCAAGAGACTATCATAGTCCGTAGGTAGTAAATGATGTAATAAATGTGGTTTATATCGAAAATACTTATTTTCTTTTAAGATTCTTCGGCATGACGATAGTGATATTCTGCCCTGCTAAGCAAAACCCCCGTAATTGGTCAAAAAGCTAAACTGAGATAAATGGAGGGAACTTTGTGTTATTCTGCCTGCACGCTTATAACAGTTTTTATATATTTTTTAAAGCATGCAGTATGTAGGTTTACTATATGTTCTAATAAATAAATTTGAAATACAAAATGTTTTCATTATATGCATAGAATTATTTAAATTATGTTTTGCTTAGTACCATAAACAATATATAAAATTACCTTGCTAAAAAAAATCACGGTGAAATAGTTTCTAACTCATTTTTAACAAAAAATCATTTTAAGGGGTTTTACTTGGCATTTTCCGTGTGAGAGTTCAGAGACCGAATCTCGCACAGGGCTCAACTTAATTCGATTTATAAGTTTGCAAGTAATGCGGTAAGATTAAAAACTCGATTAAAAATCGATCAAAAATGTAAATAATGCATCCAAGTGATAGAAAATGCCGAGCAAGAATTATTCAATTGTTTTAATTTAAATTTCTCAATTTAAAATAATTTCCGGTAAAATCGAAAGTGCTGTCAAACAAAATTTCCCACAAGTAAATAATTCTCTTATAGCAGGCAAAAAAGTTACCAAGAACCTACATCCGAAAACCAAGATTAAAAAAAAATACATTTCAAAGTTAGACAAGAAAATTAAAATATCTCAAAAACTTCTACAGACCTGACTTTTTGGAATAAGAACAATTTTGCTTAAAATTTAATTCTTATCGAATGGCATATGTTTCAAACCTTCCTTAATCGAAAAATATTCTTAAACTGCAGCGCCATCTCTGGTTGATAACGTTATAATAGTAAATTGTACTTCCTGAAGAAGGCGTTAACCGTAGAAATGTATTAGGTACCGTTTACAGAATAAAAATATATTTTTAAATTTCCGGGATATTGGCCGTGGGAATGTTAACTGAAACACCTTGTATATTAAATCTGACAAATGGTCAACATAACAGTTATTTTTGCATATTTTTATGTAAATTGTAATAAATTGGATTATCTAAATGTTTTAAAAGTGGCTACAAGTCCTCCTGAGGAGTCCTAAAATGGGGAAAAAACCAATATTGAGGTTGAGATGCTACATTGATGATTTTAGAAGTAAGTACAATAAAACATTCATTTCTGGGTGTTTTTTCTGACTGAATAAAACATTTCCAGATTGGTACCTATTTTATAAATATGTTATTTTCAGAGCCTTTTATTTTCTAGCATGGCCTGAAAAGATAATCAGAAAAATGCAAAGATTAGAGATTAATATTGAAATAAACATTTTCATTTTTATGTTTTTAACAACTGTTTACTGAATACCTTGTCTTGTACTGTATTGTTCCCCCCAATAAAGGGGCTTATTATAATCCATTAGTTATTAGTTCTTTATTCGTCGATGAAATTAGTGATTTAGAAATTATTTAGCGCCTGGTACTGCAGAAAAAATAGTAAAATTAGCGGATGACGTCAAAACTGACGAATACGTGAGCAATAATTAATTATTACTTATACATATGCTGTCATTAAATGAGATTAGAAAGAGAGATCAGAAATTTTCTGACGTGGACATCAACATTTGAGCTTTTCCATATTTTTATTTTGGTTTATGTTAATCAACAACATCGACCGGGTACAAAAAAAAGAGTCAAAACAAGAAACAAAATAAATAAAATGTAGTGAAAGTTCTACTTAAAAAAATAAAGTATTTTTGTATCAGGAAGGCATGCAAGTAAGTAGGTACCTATGAAGGCATTAAAGTTTTCACCAATTTTATTTTGGTTGTTTCTCGCATGAAAATTGCAATCTGAACTGCACAAGAGCAAACAGCAACTTCATGTAAGTACCTACTGAAAGTTATTCCCAACAGCGAATACTGTGCCTAATGCCCCGACGATTTGTTAAATGTATTATTAGCGTTACATAATATTTCAGTGGTTCAATTACCCAGTAAATAAGGAAAAAAGTTCGCAAATGAACCTTTACTATTAGACGGGCAAACAGTTTACTATTTTACGCTCAGCGCCCCCTACCAAGGCAGGACGTGGCCCCCCTCTTAGTCCGGGGGCTCCTTTGCTACGGCCGGAGCGCCGTCATCTAGCCTAGCGCGGCCGCCTTTCCGAGCCGCGACAGACGTTCTACATGCCCGGTCTGAATAATGATACCGTACGCAGAGCTCTACGAATTTGACAGCAACTCTCACGGAGAGATTTTGCTTATTTTTAACATTTCTACACACAAAACTACTTCGGTTGCAATAATTCTACTTTCATACCATCTATATAACTGTTACAATTGCTAATCTACATGCAAGAAGTTTATCAACTTCGAAAAATGTGAAAAACCATAAACAAAGCTAATGACCTGTTAGACAATTTCCTCTTAAAGAGAACTCGAAAACACACATTTCACCATAAGTTTCTTGTTTTCCGTAAAATTTCCCGTATATTCGTCACCGGCATTAACTAACACAATCGAAACTCAAAGTATATTCACAGTTATCTAGACATTTAGGGGTAAATAACTACAAAAACAAATGAAGGGTTTCTTACCTTACCCTGATTCGTGTGTCACAACGCCACCTATGTTATATGCGTCGTCGCTGTTTCTCGTTTCACCAAAAGCACGTATTCCATCAACGATAACGAGCGTTTCCGACAGCGACCGAGCGCTAAACGAGACACATGTTTGTGATAGAACTGGCTAATAAAATTATCTAAATTCGTAATAAATAAGCAAAATATAACTAATTTTCAGGCAGATTTTACAAATTTCAGTATCACCGTTGTGGAATCGGTAAAAATGTTCGGATTACAAGCGGTGTATACTTATGTAATAACGAAAAACTACTTCGCAAATGAATACCGTATGACGAAACTTTTAGAATTATTTTAACTTGTCATGTTGATAGGGACGTGGTTCTTTCGCCAGGAATTTCTGAGCTAGTTCCATTTGCAGCCGCTAGACGGCTTGGCAAAACGCCGTCTTTCTTTTATAATAATTAATTTTCCAGGCTTATTTACTCGGTCTCGGTTCAAGGCCTGCTATTCCTTTATTACATTAACCATTATCGTAAATTAATGTGATTCATTACAAAGATTTTCAAGTTACGGCGGACTCGGTAATACGTAAATATTATTTATTTAGAGATATGAAGCGGCCTGGTGGGGGAAATTTCAATTATTCCTTGAAATTCGGAGTGTAACGTAAGCAATGACGTATCTACAGCTTCGTAGCAGGTAGCTGCTAGGAATATTCAAAAAACCCTTTCATATACCTATTTATAGTCGGTAAAGGGATTTTAAATAAATTATTGTTAGGAACAACTAATGCATACCGCGTAAATACCGATAATCCGCTGAAATATCATTTGTAGGTGCCTAAATATACCGTTTCTAGGTAGACTCTGATGCAATAAACTGAATAGAAGTGAATTGTAAATAGTACGAGTAGGTACCTTAGGATGTTAATCGTTTTATGTTATTGTACATTTTAGTAAAACAGGCACTGTTAAAGTTAGATATGTGTTATAGGTCCTACTTACTTCAGTAAAATAAGGGCTACCTACAGCTTCCGAATAAGTAAACCACACGATTTTCACGTGGAATTTGCTTTCGAGAAGTCCAGTCACTTTTACTGCATCTAAATGTACGGCCCCGTTGATCGCCAGCTTGAGACGCCATTTTTGAAAAATCGGTTTTTCAGTTTCACGAATACCTGTGTATCTCAGAAGTTTGATTAAGGATCTCTCAAAACAAGTCGAGATACCTACCTATCAGCTACACTAAACATATATTTTTTTTGTTTATTTTATTTTATTTGGTCGCCTTTCACACGCAATTTCAATCAATTGCTCTAAAATATGCTTCTAAACGAAAAAACACCAATTTACATTTATTTTAATTAGTTTTTGAAATATAATTATAATTAGTGTCTTTTTTGCTTACATGCAATTAACTTTACGCTTAAAATTTTTATTGGGCAATTTTGTGTATTTTTTCAATACTTAATTGTTAACAATAATTATTTTTACGAGTTTTCTGATGAAATGTACCTAAATGCCGTGATAGCTTATAAATATATTTTTAAAATGTTTTTAATTTTTCTTTAATAGTTTTCGAGATAGAGCTCCGAGAAGTATAAACATACAGGGTGTCCCAAGTTCAATATCGGCCATATTAGAAGACTTTGGAAAATTATTTTTTATGGAAGTGGTATAGTGTCAGAAGGCGCACATTTTAAAATATTTTGAAAAATACAGGGTGACTCATTACAGCGGGGCATCTTCCAGGTCATTTTTTTTAAATGGAACACTGTATATTTATGAATTCAGTGTAAAATTACCTACCACCTACTACCTACCTACTACCACCAAATATTGATTATAATTGTACAAGGTGTATTTTATATCAGCGCTAATTCAGGACATTTCAAAGTGAATTTTCCAAGTTTTTTCAAATGGAACACTCTGTATATTTTTGTATTTTTGAATTGGCACGTTAATTCTCTACGATTTTTGTGAACAATATACCTCCAGAGATATTTTTACTTCCTCATTAAAAACCGTCAAATTATAATACTTTCCATTTCGAACTAATCTAGTAGCCATGATTGACATAAAGTGAAAATAATTGAAAGTTATCTTATTGATGTTTAATTATTAACTATTGTGACAAAGTATTTACACTTATTTTAAGTTGAAAATTCGTTTAAAATTCGCACTTTATAATAATGAATTTTTCGAGAAAAGAAATGGTTGATATGTTTATGTTCTGGGTGCGAGTAATAAAAATTGTTTGCTATTAACTCGAATTGATATGGAGCGATATCTGGAAAGAAGAGAGCCCTCTAAAAAATCATTTGAGAAATTGATAGAACATGTTAATCGTCATAATATTCATTATTACGACACAGCCAATTCTTACATCTCACGAACAAATAGCCAAACAAGACGGTCGTCGAATGTTTGAGGAGAAATTGTTGGAGGTTATGTGATAGGATCACATTTTTTGGTGGACGTGTGAATGGTTAAATTTATTTGGAATTTTTGCAAGACAGCTTGGAAGAATTACTGGAGGATGTCCCCAGGGATATTAGGGAGAAAATGTGATACTTCCATAATGGAGCACTTGTGCAGCACACTACAACTATTTACGAACATTTAAACGACCCTTTTCCAAATGATTGGATAGGAAGAGGAGGACCCCATAATTGGCCTGCCAGAAGCCCTGATTTGACCAAAATAGATTTCTTTTTGTGGGGCTATGTTAAGGGGCAAGTGTACAAAGCTCCTATAACTGTAATAGAGAATATGAACGAAAGACTACGGGAAGTTCTTCAGGAAATTGCTATAGATATTTTAGGTAGATCATGCTAAAATCGTCTACAGAAATGCAACAGTTCCTATAAAGACTAGGTATTATTTATTTCATTAAATCAGGTTCAAAATAGCTTTGAATTTTTAAATTAGTGCCAATTTTTATATTACCTAATATGATATTTTCTATTCCTATCATTTATGTAAATTTTTAGGATAAACTCAAATGTGATTTAATTAAACTGTGAAAAAATACTACTGAGGCAACCAAGACGCACCCAGAAAAAAATTAATACTACTTTCAATTATTCTCACTTTACGTCAAAATTATGGCTACTAGATCAGTTCGAAATAAAAAGTATTATAATTTAACGGTTTTTAATGAAAAAGTAAAAATATCTCTGGAAATATCGATCGTACGTATAGGATATTATTCACAAAATTCGTAGAAAATTAACGTACACCCTGTATAATTAATTATAATCAATATTTGGTGATTGTGTCATTCTAGTACATCCCTTATCTACATAATTGCAAAATAAATTTTCTTAATTAATATTAATACACACACAGCGAATTAATTTGTTAAACCTTGTTCCGACTAAAATTTTCATATTTTTTCGAATAACTCGGTAACACCACGTCAAAAACAAAAAATCTGGAGGCCGTTGGAATAGTACTTTTACGGTGAATTCGTAAATGTAAAAATATGTTCCATTTAAAAAAATGACCTCGAAGGTGTACGCCTTTTCTTCTAATAAGGCTGATATTGGACTTTGACGCACTATTGGACACCCTGTATATACAGGATGTCTCACTTAAATGTGGATGTACTTACCTAGAACATAACTTTTTTATTTTCTGGTTGATTTATTCTTATTTTTTTATTTAGAGCGGTGAAAATTCTATGTGTAGGTGGTATCAATTTTTTTGCATTGTAATATGTGGTCTCCTGCAATGCGTTTTTAACGTAGGAAATAAGTAATTTATAAAAAAAATTAATTATTTTGCATTCTTGTCAGTACCTAACCATTAAAACTATATTTTAACATATACAACTGAAAATAATAAAATTTTACTTATTAGTTACAAGAAAATAATAAAATTAATACGTGCTGAATTTGTTACATGGTAATGGTAATAAATAAGATAATATATTTTAAAATTGTAAATTTTAAAAAGGGGACAGTTATTTAAATTATGGGGTCTTATGTCAAATTATTGAAATAGATAAAAAATTAAAATGTTTGTTCCACATACAAGTACGCACCTCAGTTTCCTGCGGCTTCTGACGTGTCTGTATGTTTGTATTTTATGAAACTTGAAATCAAGACGATTTCAGGAAAGCTAAAGACGAATATGTAATAAGTTTTTTGAAAAAGAAATCACCAATTTGATGTATTGGTTTTTGAAACTAAAAACATGTTTGGAGCATGTATTTCAATGCGAAACAAAATTAATGCAAAAACTTCAAATAATTTAAAAGAGGCACTCTGTACGTAATAAAAGGGGGCGTATATTTAAAATACTATACATAAAAAACAATATTCAGTACACATATATAGTGGACATTTAACTACATTGCAAATGCAAAAGGCGCAAGTCTGTGCCTACAGAGGAAATATGAATCATGGCGTAACAAAAAAAAATTAATAAGTAGAGCGACTTCCAGTTTAACGATTTATTTAATGGATTAATCATGAAAGGATCCTACTGTGTACCTATAATGTGTTAGATTTTACATTTACTTTTTACTGTATACGTTAAAATCCAAACAAGTAAGTAGAGACGTATTAATTGAGAACTAGATGAGTGTTGATAAGAGCGTATAACTAAAAAAGGAAGAATTGTAATAAATATATTGAAATTTAATAGTAGCATGTTTATTCTATAATTGTTTTATTTTATCGAGTGTGACGTCACACTGGATCAAGAGCTTCCCTCTCGTCACATTTTGACAGACCCCCTCCCTCCCCTTTGAGTGTGACGTAATTTATGGATGGCCCTATAGAGGGTATAACATGTTACTGGATTCGAATAAGAAAACATCCGATTGTGATTTTTTTTCCCTCCTAATTATCCCACTGTCCCCAGCCTCCGGCCCAACAAAATATCTGCCAATACCCTTTTATTAACAAAAATTGAGCTCTCAACACCACTCTTTCAAGATAAAAAATGAATCCAATTTTTTAAATTTTTGTACCTTGGATTTGCGATATATCGCGAATCAATGGTCTGTTATGGATGAGGTTAGGAACAAAATTTGCTTATTTTCTTGAGCTGTTCATTTTTGATCTGAAGATTTTATTTGTTAGATGGAAAGTCGCCGAGTTATCTTCAAAAAACCATTTTACCATACATTTAATATGTCGTTTCCCCCTCCCACCCTCTGACATACGCGGCACAAATGTGTCGGAATGTTGGGGGAACTCAATTGTATTTATTGGCAAAAAACACAATCGGACGTTTCCTCATTTGAAAGCCAGATCTACTCCACTACTGTTACTACTTGATCTGTACATTTAAAAAAAATTGTAGCTGAAAATTGTAAATATGATTATTTCTTTATGGGATATATCAGACTGAAGTATCTATATTTATCTTTTTAAGACTCAAAATTTTCGGGTTAATTTTTGTCAAAATGCATTTTTATTTTTATTAAAATATTGATACTTTGTAGTCATTAGACGGGGAAGTTCCTTTCCATAGATCACATGTTCGTTCAAAATTATCTCCTAATATTTTTTAGGTTGACGGTATACAGTGTGTCCCCGGATGGACCTAACTATACTTGTAATTTTCTTTATTTTGCATTTCAAGAGAAAAAGTCATTCTTCATAAAAAGTTTTGCTTATCGTGAAAGGTCCTTGGCCATACTCAGAATTAAATAACATACAGGGTGGTTAGCAAATAAGGCAACGTGAACTTGTGCCAAGAGTAAAGTATCAGTTTTTTGAGAGGAGTATAAAAATCTTACCGAAAGAAGTTGTTTCTAATGTTAATAGTAGTCCAGATATAAAATTTGAAGGTCGTATCTCAAAGTTAATATTTTTGCGAAAATTATGATTAAAATAATTTTATAAACTCAACGAAAGCACAAAATTCATTCAATAAAATAATAACAAAACTATTCCATGTGTTGTCCTCCTACTGCTACACATTTTTAAATATTTTTTGTAAATTTTTAATAAACTAAATGAATTGTATCCTCTTGGTTCTAAGGCTTTCGCAGAGCTGATGATGGCCCATAGTTAGGTTTCTGGGTTCTCTTCCTCGTTGATAGTTTTGAATACTTCACTTCACTTCGCTTCAGAAGAAGACCAAGACAAGATGGCCGAAACGTCAAATATTCAAAACGATCAACACGGAAGAGAACCCGGAAATGCAACTATGGATCAATTATAGTCGGCTATTGTTTCTGATATTTTCCCCTTTAAAATGTTTAAATTATCTTTTAAATCATGGACCAATTGGTATCGACTTCCGGTATAAGCGGAAGTGCCAGCTGCTTGTAATTACTTTAGTTGGATTGGCCACACCGACATTAGTAATTATCTAAATTTTCAAAAATCTCTGATGCGTACATTTCTCTATATCGATCGATTCAGTTCCCGGTGAGACACCATGTATAGTTTTGTAATGTTCTTAGTAAACAGTTTTAAACTACCAAAGGATTTCATTTCAGTGGGTAAAACGTATGGACGTAAACTATCACTAAAAGTTGATTTTTTTAAGAATGATATTTTTGTACAGTCAATGTCGTAGTTTTCAGCAGATCTCAATGAATAATGGTGCAATGTAGCTCATTTAACTAAGAAAGGTTTAAGATAGGTAGGTACTAGATTTTTGTGTATTTTATACATTAAAATTAAATTTGCTCTTTCAATGCTTTCCTCCACTGAAATCCACACCAAATAGGTGTGTATCTGTAACAATTTATTATTACACGTTTCCTTTATTACGTAACACTTGTAAAACAATGTAGCATAGTAAAACTCAAGGTAAATCTTTTTTTAACTATTCCATGCTGTCAAGTTGATTATTCGAAATTCTTGATTTTAAATAATTTCATATAATGAAATCAAGAGGCGGAAATCAAGTGCCGCAAAGAAATATTACCTGTTTCCAAAAAATAACAGTACTTATCACAACATATAACTTTCCAGGAAAAATATGGCACCCAACAAATGACTGAGTTTCGATTTTTAAGTTGACTCAATTCAGAGTTGTAGGTTCTTGGACGCCATTCTATCACCACTAAAAGTACATTCATTTTTTAAACAAATTTAATAAGTATAGCTAATTACAAATAGGTTTATTTCTTTACAGCTGGTACCAACCGGTCATACTAATAAGAAATACATAAGGTAGCGATTGATTGTACTCTTTGCCTCCGCATTTCCCGGAAATGTTCGATATTTATAAAAAGATTTGAATTTACTGCAACTGATGCTCAGCAACACCAGAATCGGATCTATTAATAATTGTTAGGTCCTAACTTCAAATCTAAACTTCGTCCAATGGTGCACACAAAATCATCAATATTTTGTTTATAATATAAAATACACGTTGTCTGCAGTACTTTCAAAGAAGTATAATTCAATGATCGACTTTTCATAAAAGAGAAGTTTCTCCCATGTGCTGTTCTCATCAACAATTAATACATTCTTCTACACAGTGCATTTCCACTCAAAATAAATTTGCATACAGGTATTAATTTTTGGAAAAAACGTAATAACACATTTAAAAAAATAATAGGAATACAGCTTTCTTATGAACAAGCCTAGAAATAGCTTAACCTCTCACCCCCAAAGGCAAAGGCACTACATTTCTAAACGGAATACCCCATATTTTTAAGTCATCAGTTTCCCCTCAAAGAATGTGTTACAAAAATATATAAAGTGAATAGTTCAATGGGAGCTACAATTAACAATAATTTGAATCCATTCACCTAGATTTTTACAGCAAATTGCCCATACTAAATGTAATAGGGATAGATACTGATAAGAAGTAATTATATTTGCCGAAAAAAAATAACTACTCCTTTTTATGAGTATTTTAAAAGATTTGAGATTCTTTAACAATGAATTTTAACATTGAACGAATGTACTGTAGAACACTACATACCTTTTTAACTGATTATGGTTACTATTACACTTATTTTCGAAATGGTGTACACTGTACACCATGCAAGAAAGAATTGAAATTGTAGGTTTATACCACAGAAACAATAATTCGGTAAGAGCTGCAGCTAAGATTTTAATACTAAAACCGGAAAAAAGTAACAAATAAGTACGTAATAGAATTGATGAAGAAATCAGTTGGTATTAGAAACGCCAGTGGTTAGTTTTGAAGCTACGACAGTTGCAGTTTTAGGAGCGGTTATTTTACAGAATCAGCAGTCTTTATCACAATTATCTAGAGTATCATATTTTCGGCAGTGTTTCTGTAATCTCACACAAATACAAATTTCCTATCCATATAAAATAGAGTTAGTACAGGAATTGTATCAGGATTATCCTGACCGTCGTCTCGAGTTTTGTGAAGTAAAGGCGCTTGTTCACTGGCCGACACGATACCGACAATGTCGTACCGGTACTGAAGAATAGCCAACACGACGCCGATAGAAACGTTTCCCTTTTTTCATTTAATGCGTACAACGATATCGTAGAGGCAGCACGGTTAAAATAGATTATATGTATTATATCTTTTGTATTTGAGACGGAAAAAAAAGAATTGTGAGATTCTGGTTACATCCTATATTAAAACTTAGATACCTGGAAAGTGTATTCTACACCTTATTTGTGAAGCTACAGGACGATTCCCAGAAATTCTTCAATTATTTTCGCATGAGTCAAGAAGTCAAGAGACATTTAATTTATATATTTATGTAAATAAATTAATCAAGTTTAAATGTATACTCTCGCAGTGTAATTTATTATGCATGAATGCATGTACAGCGCAAAATGTTCCGATGTTGTGGGGATCACAAATGCACAATCCGATATGTCACCACTAATAAACGATATCGGTAACACGGCGCCGATTAAACGGTATCGTATCGGCAGGCAAAAAAGAGTTCTAATGGTTAATGAACCAAAGTTTAATTGCCACTCCAAATCCAAAAGGTATCACTAGCATGCCAACAATTCTTTATTCTTTTTTAGAAAAAGGAAGAAGTAATATACAATCAGTGAATGGAAAAAATAAGTGCAAGATATTTGTCGATAAGTTGATTAGCGATATCCTCGATATTCTATCTACATGTACCGGAAAGGTACCCCAAGCTTTCCACCAATTTTTTTCTAATTTTTAGAAAAAGGATAAAGTGGTATATCAGTGAATGGAAAAAAGGAAGAGTAAGACAGTTTTCAATAAGTTGATTTGCAATATCCTTGAAATTCAATCCACATGTACCTCTTCTTCCTTTTTTTACTGGAAGAAAAAGAGAGTGTTGGTAACTTTGGGAGTTCTTATCGGTCGTCACCGCCTCTTTAGTAAATAATGAACGATTAAGAATGTTCCTGTGTGGCGACACAATCATTGTTAACAAAGAGATAAAGCGAAAATCAAAAAAATGGTGAAATTTCTCATTATTCTCTCTAAAGCGATAATTTTATGCATTCAAATCAATTTTTTTCAAAAACTTGTTAACAGACACTATAATTTGAATAAAATATATATTAAATTAAAAACATTTCAGAAAAGAAAATCGTCTCAGTAACATAAATGGATGATAAGTTACGCATATTTAAACGTGGTGCTACGTAGAGTGGATGTCATAATGATGACGTCACCACACAAACTTCCGCCACTGGAAACTAAAAATATTTAAAAACAGTTTGTACTCCGTGCAATAACTAAATCCTGTTTGGCTTTGAACTAATTACTGATGTAGCTTTTTAATGGAGTAAAGTTGAAAAGATTGAACGTAAATTGTGTTTAAAAAATTATTGTTCTCTTTAAAAACAAAAATCGACTTGTTTTAGTCCTTACTATTTAAGGTGGGAACTTTTACTTAAAAATCTGCATGCCACGTTTTTTACTGTTTCAGTTTATAAATTCGAATCTGTCTGAAACCAAAAGGCCCTATTTTATTAAACATGTTTCAAAAGTATGCTTATGCCTTATAGTAGAGGAACTAAATGCAAAAAAGGGTATACGTTCTTAATCGTTACTACTTCAATGTAAAGACTTGAAACCTGAAAATTAGTGCACTCACCCACGGGAGTGGGTTGCAACCCCCGTTTTACACCTCCAATTCAATAACTCGCAAAGTTTTCAACGAAATTGGCTAAAATTTATATCATGGAGGTTTCTGGGATCGGTAATTACGAATCCGAAGTGAAAAATTGGAAAATTCAAAATGGCGCACTTTAACAATTAATTCCTGATTTACGCCGTTTCTATTGATTTTACTCAAAAATATGTAGAATAAAAAAGTGTTTAGAATGCCATTTTGCATAAAAGCACACTATTTTGGTAACCACATTATTTATCCCTTCCGTTTTTCCCTCGTGGAAAACCTTCTACGCGTGATTCTTTTGCAAAAATTGCGATAAAAACTTTTTAAAATTTTTTTTGTTATAGTTTCATATTATTGGACTAATAAAGTAGAAATAACCAAAAAGAATTAACCCTAATCGTTTCAACCCTTTACTGGGAGTGGATATACAGTGACCTCCCAAAAAATACTTTTTACCACAAACTGATGGGGAAAAATATGGAAATATTATTAATAGTGTTTATTTTTATCAAATTAGCAGTAATAAGGATATACATCCTTAAAAAATACTTTAAATCGTGTTTAAAGGACGCAAAAGCGAACAATTTCGTTTTGAAAAAAATGTTTTTTTGGCTTCCAAAGGGGTGAAAATAATTTTTGAGGTACGTAGAGTTTATATGTAATTTCTGTGTTGTTAAACATGTCCGAGAATTTTCAACATTTTATTTAACTTTTGGTCAATTGTGTGAAAGGGTGAAATATGTCCTTATAAACGTATTTTTAGAACAATAGCTATTTATATGACAAGGGAGAAAAGTTCACAATTTCCTCCTGCAAGTGGAGGGCATCAATATCCAAGGGAGGAAATGGCACTTTGCTCCTGTGTAATACATATGATTTTTTCTACGACCATTTATAGTGTTTTACATTGGTTTTACATATATTTTATTATATTTTCTTATGCATGACAATCAAAAAACCAAATATGTCAAAATGTCATAATAGGTATTTAGATAAGTAAATATTGTTAAAAATCAAAGTACATGGAACGTTGCTAAGGTTGCTTCTTGTTTACAAAATAAACAAACTTCCAAAAAGTTTATAATAATGTATTCCGAATGTGAAGATGAAGTTCCTCAAGATATTCTGGAAGAAACAAACGTGGTTTCGTTAAATCTATTACCATTAAAGTCTCGTGAAAAATATGAAAAAGAGTACCAGCGATTTAAATGTTGGATGGAGACTAGGCAAATAAGAAAAAATATGTCTATACACTACCATTACAGCTATTTTTGATGTTTCTACTTGTTTGCTTCCAGAGGGAGCCAAAGTATTTTCCTCCCGAGGGAGGAAAAGTACTACTTTGCTCCCTGAAATGAGGGAGCAAAATAGTATTTTCTATGTAGGGAGTAGAAAAAATATATTTACGCTGTTTCAATTACTTTTTAAGAAAAATATGATGATTAAAAAAATGTTTAGTATACGTTTTTGCATAAGAATACATAATTTTAAAAGTATTAGTCCTTCGTTCTGTCCTCATAGGGAATCATGGTAGTCAAAAAATTACATTTTCAAAACGCGAATACCTCCGTTAGTATTGATTTTTACTCCATATACAAGAGAAAAAGAAATGATTAGAATGCTATTTTGTATCAGAATACAAATTTTGGAACTACCATCAATTAACTCTTCCGTTTTATCGCCTTGAATCACTTTTTTCGTTTTTAAAGATTCATATAAAAACGTAATTTGCGCCGTTTTTATTAATTTTAATGAAAACTGCCTAGAGTAAAAGTGTTTAGAATACGATTTTGCATAAGAGAAAAGATTCCCCCCCCCCCATCAGTTTTTAGTAAAAATTTAAGAAAAATCGTAAATGGTTGGGTTAAGTTTTTTGGTTATTTCAACTTTATTTGTCCAATATTGTCAAACTATAATATAAGAAATTAAAAAAAAATAGTTTTATCGCAATTTTGCAAAAGAAAGGGTCACGCGTAGGAGGTTATCCACGGGGGAGAAGCGTAAGGGTTAAATAATGTGGTTACCAAAATGGTATATTCCAATGCAAAATGGCATTCTAAATACTTTTTTAATCTACATATTTTTCAGTAAAATCAATAAAAACGGCGTAAATCAGGAATTAATTTATAAAGTCCGCCATTTTAGGTCCGCCATTTTGAATTTTCCAATTTTAACTTCGGATTCGTTATCAGCGACTCCAAAAACCTCCATGATATGAATTTTAGCCAATTTCACTGAAAACTTTGCGAGTTATTGAATTGGGGGTGTAAAATGCACCCTCCTCCGGGGCGAGTGCACTAATTTTCAAAGGTATTACATTTCGTATGTTGCCCAAACTGAACATATTGCAAAAGGTTTCAAGCCTTTCCATTGAAGTAGTAACGATTAAGACCGAAATGCATTCATTAGGACCTAGACATCAGTAATTCGTGAAATATGTTCGACGTTCATTGATTTACATTCAGAGTTACTTTGGCGTGGGTTCTCCCAAGACTGAATTTAAAAAGTTTTCAAATATTGCGAATACCTCTTTTTGGGATTTTTAAAATGGTGATATTCAATAACATTTTTATATACCTAATACAATTTTCTATTAAATAGTAACAAGAAAGCTAGGTACTATCTTAGTATGTTGTATGGTGACAGATGTGATAGACCTACAAAGAAATTAAATAAAAACAACAGATATTGACTTGAATGCTTTTATTATACATATTTTTGCGGTACACATAGTATGACTGCAATATTAAAAATTGCATATTTAATCATATACCTACATATTAATATTTTTTTTACATAAGTACGATATCTACACTCACTGTGTACTATACTACTAATAACTAAAAACGGTTTAACATTTTGCACTTTAATATACCCTTAAGTACGTAAAAATCGTTTTGAACGTATTAATAGGAAATGATTTTTTTAATATGACCATATTAATTACATACATATTTAGTTTACGTTACACCGAATAAATCACTTGTAACTGAACAAAAACGTTCAGGTGCTTTCCATCGGTTAGTTGGTGTCAAGGAATATCAATATATGGTTTAATGAACCTGTAAGCAATGTTTAATGTGCTCATTTTTAGCTGTTATATCCATTTATTGAATTGAAGTTTACACTGTTAAATGAAGACAGATAAAGATAAAAGAAATAAGAATCGATGAAACTCTCGGGCTGATGCGCACAAAATTAGAAATGTGTTACAACCCTCGACTGAAATATCTGAAAGAAAAGTGAGTTATGTAACAAGGTTCCAGATGAATATAATAATTCCCTAACAAAAATGAGTAATGGCCATATGTGTATTTTGGATAGTTCAGCAGCCAGTAATATTCAAAGATGCAATGGAAAAAAAAATCATTTATTAATAAAATTCCAAATCAGTACTTTAGTGTTATGCATAAGGTAAGTTTCGCCGTATTCTTTTTAATTTCCTAATATTTCTATTAGGATGTACGTTCTGATTGATATTTTAGTTATCAATTTTTAGAAATGTAATAACTAAATTATCCTAATAAAAATACTTGGAAATTAAGAGTAATACGATGAAACATGTCTGGTCCATTATTCATCTATGATTCCTCTCGTTGACTTTATTTGTCATTTTTGTGCTGTCAAAAAATACAAAACAATTCATGACCAAACTAAATGGTATACAGAGAACATTGCATGTGAAAGCGTGGTATCTAAGACCAAAAAAATCTCTCTAATGTCAAATCCCCCTATATGATTAATAGACGAATTTTCAATTTTTTAATTTGTTATAAGGAGTTTAAGTAAATACTTTGTCTTCTAACTTCAGTGTAATTGGTTGGAAACAATTTAAGATAGTTATAACAAATTTTAAAGATCCAATTTCTTTTGGGTTTTATTTTTTTTGCAATTTACCAAATTAACAGAAACTATTTTTACTTTCCTACTTTACATCAGAAAGTGTCTCACCGCGTTTCCATATCAAAACTGCACTAGCGTCTTTGTTTTGACATTGGGGCTTTTATTATGTTGTTAGTTGTTAGAAATAATTTTGGGCCAATTATCAAACCCCTAGCTTAATCGTTTTTGGAAAATAGGGGTTGCAACCCCTAACTTCAAAATCGTTTTTTTACGAAACTATGATAGATTTTTTAACGAAACCAAAGCGACATGGAAGCTACTATTTAATTTGAATTACATTTTAGAATTTTTATTATTTCAAATATGTTCCACCTATCGCACATATATGTAATTGCTACGCATTATAGTTGAATACTTACTGATTATACGTGATTTTTTTGGTCGGTGTACCTCGAGAACAGCCACGAAAAAACCACCGCTAATTTTTTCATTTTTTTTGCTGCCTCGTTGTTGGATGGAAAATTATGAAAAAGACATGTAACGTAATTCTAATTAAGTAGTAGCTTCCATGTCGCTTTGGTTTCATTCAAAAATCTATCACAGTTTCGTAGAAAATTGACTTTGAAGTTAAGGGTTGCAACCCATATTTTCTAAAAACGAATAAAGCTACGGGTTTGATATTGGCTCAAAATTATTTCCAACAACTAGCAACATAATAAAGTTCCCATTGTCAACAAAGACGCTAGTGCAGATTTCAAATGGAAACCCGATGAGAGCTTTTAATTGCGAAGAACCTCGTATTTTTGTTTTCTCGATATGACAAACACAACCGAAGGTTTTCAAAAACAAGTGAGAAAAAATGAGATTCAAAAAACAAATTGTTTATAAAAGCGATATCCTGTAAGGCCAGCCCGTCTATATACCTGAACTATTCGTTTAATAAATAAATTGTACCTTTCCGGACAATTCAATAGGCGGTAAAACTTTGGATAGACTGACTTCACTGGTATTTTTACAACTGAGAGTTCGAAAATGAGAGAAAATTAAACAATTTAGAGGTAAACATGGCTATTTCAACCCTCTTAACTGCCATATGGGGATGAAACATTGTAATATGACTCCCTTCTGCAAAATACAACATGTGGGCATAGTTTTACTGTTATAGCTGGGAAGCACTTATCAATGACAATGGCCTTCATTTTAAAATTTGCAAAATTTGACATTACTACCTAAGAATGGACGAGAAACCCTTGATGATTACTCTAATGCTTCTTTATGTCAACCGTCAAAATAACTTACCCATTTAGGTGGATCATTTCAATCATTTTTGGAATGTAATGAACTTCAATACTTGTGGAGTGTATCAAATAAGAATCAGTTACTACCAATATCATTTAGTTGAAAATGATGACTTTAAGTTTCATGTTGCACAAAAAAATAGTAAAAATTCTACATTAATATTGAACATCCAAGTAACAATTTCCATTCAAATGGTCTTGCAAACAAATACTTGCCATTTGATGCACTCCACAAGTGTACAATAATCCTAGTATCCGATAATCAGGTAATTGTTTAAAAAGTGATGTTTTCGCATCCCAATGTTGCTAACTCCGGAATTGCAGCAACAACTACCACTTAATGAAAGAAACACGTTATGTAATTTTTTTTTCTTTAAATGCCTGAAGAGGCCCTATCATTTATAAACGCACTTTCTTGGAATAAATTAGAAATTTTAAGACAATCGCCTTAATAACAAATTTTAGATAGATTCATTAATAACAATAATAGTTGTGTAGACATTTCTACTGTTTCCCATTTAGTGATTTATTCGGGTTATATTAGCAACACGGATCGTAGTATGCACAAGTAGAAAAACCTATTAATTAATTGTGTGTATATTTTCAAAATATACAATTATACAAAATAATTTAAAAAATCTACAAAAATATGCAAAAAATGTATAAATATGTACAAAATTAAATTCATTTATAATGTGATATAAATATCTATATTTTCATTTGGTGGAAACATTTTAACTCGCAGTTTAAGTACATAAGTTTAAAAAATTATGGAGGTAATTGCACAAAAGTAAGCGGTAGAAATGTTTCCATCATGCTCTAATATTGCACAAGAAACTTAAGTCACAAATCATGTTTGCAGGGTGAATTAAAATATTTCATAATATTACTCAATTAATACTCGTCTAGCTCTAGATAAATAATATAATTCTTACAGAGGATTATAGATTTTGAAAAAATATAAATATATTTAAAACACGTTTGGACGCTCGAGGATTTTATCACAACTAAGAAAGTAAAACATCTTTTCTTCTTAAAGGAAAATTTAGTGCATAATTTTGTTTATTTGCATTTTGTTTCAAATTAATTTTATTTTCATTTTATTTCCATCAAGATATATTTTAAGTGCCAAGTTAAAGTTATCTATGTATAGTGTAACAAAGACACATTTTTGGAAAAACATAAAATTTAAGCCACGAAAGTACCAAATATGCCACAATTTATACGAAAATGATTTTCAAACAAGATTAGACTTTTGTAAATGGTTTTTGAACAGACACAATTTGGATAATAATTTTCATAAACAAATTTTATTTTTAGAATTACTTGATCGTAACATCACAAGAAAATCCCAGAAATATGAGAGAAAGTGCATATCAGGAGCGATTCAATTTTAATGTATGGCTGGGGGTATTGGCAGAAGTATTATTCGACCAATAATTTTTGACGGATCATTAAATGGAGCAATATATATGGAGTTTTTGTAAAACCAGATTCAAGATTTTTTTGGAAGAACTGTCACCTAATGTTGACACAGTAATTTTTCAACGGGATAAGGCTCCAACACATAACTGCAGAGTTGTGAATTACTTAAACGAGAGGTTTAGAGAAAACTTGATGAGAAGAAATGGACTTGTTAGATGACCTGCAATTTCACCAGATCATACACCGCTTGTTTTTTATATGAGGCCATAGACCAAACTTTATGGGACTCCACCAACTTACAGAGAAGACATGGAAATTAGAGTCAGAAGAACTATTACTGCATAGATAACATGCTCAGAGCTAATGTCACAAAAACACGATTGAGCAAAGATAATAATGAACAACATTTTGAGCCTAGATTAAAACATATTTTTTTGTGTTTAGTGCTTCAGTAAATCCTTTATTTTAATTTCATTAAAAAGCGCGCAAACCACTGAATTTGTTTTCAAATTTCTAAGGGAGAGTGACCTATGCGGTAAAGGTTGAATATAAATTGTTCCTGAAAAGTTGTCCTTTTAAAAATAAAAATCAACGTTTTTTTATCGCTGACTGTAAAAAAAACTACTGCATATAATTTGACGTGGAAACTTTCACTTCACTCACAAAAAATATGTTGAAACTTCAAACTTTTACTTAAAATGATGTAATTTCTATTTTAAATAACATATTCATATCAAACTTATATTAACTTTTAAAATGTTTGCTTTAATATTTTTTAAATGTTGACTAGTTCACCATTTTTATTTACCGATGACACTAAAGGCGATAGAAATTCTAAGTTCATATCAATCTTATGTGATTTTGAGCCCTCATGTTGTGTGTTTATACAACTATAGAATAAATACTTTAATAGGTCCTCTACATAAAAACTGCACATTATTTTAATTTTAACAACAATAGAAAAATATCTTCACCCTGCAATATACAACACAAACCAAGCGATCAAGAGAGTTTTTACATCGAAATGTTTTTAGAACAAAGTAATATAAACATTTTCTCACCCTGTACATCTCTTAATTTTAGAATACACTTGACGAATCGATACTTTTTGGTTTACTGAATAATTCGATGTTAGATTTGTACATTTTTGTTTTTAATTTAATCAGGAATAATAATTGCATTTATGGTCTCAAACCTGAGTTACACTGCTATTAACTTAGAATGTTCAAAAAGTTTTTCGTTTTCATTTTTCTTTATAAAAAAAAGTCCCAAGGAATTTTTTGGTACAAATTCTATGTTGTCAGGTTTTATTGTTCTGGGGTTACATCCTAAAGATCAGTATCAACTTTAATTCTAACACAATTTATTATCAGATTCTGCGGAAATAGGATTCTAATTTGTAATTTTCATATCTCGACCAATGTGAGCAAAAAATAAAAGACAACATAAAAAATTGCGCAGCTTTGGTTTTCAGACGAACTGCCCCAAGGTCATTAAATACAAGCAAAATTCTAATCACATACTTAAAACTGCTAAATTCAGAAAATTATAAAATACGTAGTTCTAGAAGATCTTACATAAGGTTTGATTTTAATCTGTTCTTGGGTTAAAATTTTCATAATTCACGGACATTGAAAATCTTCTAGAGATGGTTACGTTGAAGAAAATGCTGAAATTACCAAGGAATTTTTAAAGATAAAAATGAAAGGAAATTAATAATGAGCTCTATAGCCATCTAAATTTATTACCAAATCAGTAACAGAGTTGGTGAGTTTTTTAATAGCCTGCAATAAACAAACTTTATTGTATAATACGCAATAATAAAAGTAAATATCTGTTCAGATAGTTGTGGAATGCGAATTTCCGCTTGCGGATTTTTATAAAATTTGTTCTAAAATAGTTCTAAAGTTCTTATAGGTGTAGCGAAATGTTCGTAAGGCAATTCGTTCACTTTTAACTAGAAGTTAAATTAGCAAATTAACTTCTCCTGGAACGCATATGTCGAATTTAAAAAAATCCACAAGCAGAATTCGCAATCCATAGCTATGAGGACTAACCGTTACACCCCCAAAATTATTTTAAATGACATAAATTATTTATTGTAGTAGTATAAAAAGTATTGTTTCTTAGATGCATATTATTTAAAAAATAACTATATCCCCAAAAGTCGTAGGATTGTGGTACTTTATTGTTGTTGAAATTAGTTATTCATGAAGGAAATTCATGCAAAACATGTTTTCTAAAACTAAGCCAATTATACATTAGCCCTTAATAATGCATTTGCCAAGATGTTGGTTGAAAAAAAAACTTCTCATTTTCCAAAAAAAACGAAGGTCGCCTTAGTGCGTACGGTATTAAATATGGTTTGTTAAAATAATTATTTCTTACATACCAGCAGGATCATCAAATAATTATTTCTCATAAACTAAGATTTTTCAAAAATATAACATTATTTAAAGTATGTTTTTGTCTTTTTACTTTTGGAGTCTCCACTACATGTATCATCAAATCTTGGGTAACTTTAATGAATGCACAGACCACAAACCTATTTATTTACATATTAAAGAAGAAAAAGCCCACTGAACTGTTTAAATACTCATTTCGTACTTGGTCTTAGTTATTTTGATTACTGTAAATGATACAGTTTTAACAATAGTTGAGCAATGTGAATTTTCACAAAGTTATTTGTTTCATTAACAATATTTTTTGTACTTTTATAATTTTATGTGCAGTTCACTTTATTCGTTGGTAACTTCTTAGTTTCTAAAATTATGTTTCGGTAAGTCTCAGTGCGGCGTATATAATTTTATTTGTTAAAATATCAAGCGATGCAGATTAGTCAAAAATATTTAAGTACAATAAAAGTTAAGAAACCATTTTTTCTGCGAAACATTTTTGATTTTCAATTTCTTCAGTCACTAAACATTTATTCAGTACTGGATGTGCATTTGAAAATGGACTATTTCATAGCAGGACACACCGGTCGGGAAGCAGATAGAAAACACGGTTTTTTCAAATTTGAAAAATAAAAGGGGATTCATGTAAGCGCAAAACAAGAGGGGTGTTTTTTTCTTTGAGAATAAAAAGTGAAGTTATTTTTAACGGTTGTTTTATATGTAGATCAGAAATACATTTGGTTGGAGACTGAAAGTTCACAACTAATACTGTTATGTGCATGACTACGCCACTGGAATCATAGAAAATTCGAGAACGGCGCCAGAAAAATTGCGAATGTTGGAGAACATTCTAGAAAGATCTTCTACATTCGACGCGGGTATATATACAGTGGACCTAATCGCACTGGGATAGTTTGATGACAAGCAGGTGATAAGATGATGATAGTGAGACTATAGTAGATGGAACTTATAATTAGTGTGTCCTAATGTCTACAAGGATTTAATTATTGTTATGTGATTAATAAATCAGTGGTTTGTGAATATTCTTGTTGTAATTATTGAACCTACATGCAGAGTGTTTACTGGCGATTGTAAACACGCAATAATACTTTGATCGGACAACAACGGGTAACGCTCAAAAGACGCCAAATTAATTATACAGCCACATAAAAAAAATTCTAACTCCAAAGTAAAACATATCATTTCTGATCGCTGAATACGAATTTCAAATTATAATTGCAAATAACATAAAATTTGTGAACGATGGTTCTATTTTGACTACTGCTTCGTATACAGCGACCAAAAATACGTATAAAACGATATGTTTTGTTTCGGGGTAAGAATTTTTTTTTGTGTGGCTGTGTTATTTAAAAAATTTACTGAAGGACATAGGACATTTTCATCCTGTTGGTGACGTCCCGTACTATTAAATTAGCAAAGTCCCTTGGTGTTGACCAGTAAACTTTTCCTGAAATATCCTACGAAATACCCTACTAGTGAGACTAGTGAGTCTTTACTATACCAGAAGTTATTATTCGTCAGCCCATAGGCTGGGGCCGTTACCTTTTTGAGATGAAAAAATTAATAGCAGGCAACGGCCGGCTGGAATATATAGTTAAGGTCATAAAAAATGAAAAAAAAAACTTTGGAACTTGAGATGAAGGGAAGTAGTGAAATGGGGTGCTATTTAAGGGATGAAAACCGTTTTTCGTGATTTGTGGCGAAGCGTGACTTCCTAGAGAAAAGTGTTTCATACAAAAGCTGTAGATAATAAAAAAATCTAAAACTTTTATTGTATATATTTTCGACATAACCTCAAAGTTTGCTAGAAAATGACGAAAAACCGATTTTTCTGTTTTTATTTTTTTTTTGTCGCGTGAAAATTATTTAATTTAAATGAAACTTTGTGAAAGTACGTAATTGTTTGCATATAATAAGCATGAATTTTTTCAATTATGGGAAATAAATATTTTTCGAGATTTTACCATTTTTCCGAAAAAACACCTCTATCTTCGGCGAACAACTTTATTGATTTTTTTTTGGATTTTGATGTTCTACTAGTGCTCATTTTCTTCGTCGAGATGTCTACTTTCAAATGGTATGTCGATATTACCGAAAAAAAAAAATTTTCGAATCTCGAATTTTTTTCATAATTTTCAATTTTTTAGCATATTTATATTAATAATTCGTAATATTTTAATGAAAAAACTTACTTTGGTATAAAATAAATAAAGTTGAATGAATTTCATCACGGAAAGGTAGGGAAACTTCATAAAACTTAACATTTACATGGAAATCAATAGTACTTTATTAATTCTCATAAGCTTCAGTTAAGTTTCGAAAACTTTATATGCATATTAAATTATTCTAAATACATATGATAAAATACAACACACAATGTATTTATATTGGCTACGAATTCTTTACTTTATTTACAAATATTTACTTTATTAATATTGGTTTTGTATAGTTTATAAAAAGAAAAATCAATAAAATGATTGTTAAAATCTAATCAATTTGAGGCCTTTTTTGTTGTGGTTCGTTTTCTTCATCGATCAAACTCTCAAATTCTATATTATCTTCAAAATAATTGGCATTTTCAGGCTCTTCAATTTCGACGTCATTATTCTTTGCTGGTTCTTCATCAATATCTTCAGAATCACTTAAATCTACAAATACTTCTCTGTCTCTATTTGAATAGTTCTCAGTGCATGTATTGCATAGATTGGTACATTTTAAGCCGTGTTCTTGGCAGCCACACCTTTGATTATTGCATCCACTTTCACAAGTACAGCTAACGCTTTTTAACAACTTTCCGAGAATCAAGTCGGAACTGTTAGAGATCTATTTAGGCACGAGTCTTCCTACATTTTCGTTCCAGCCCCAGTCCATTGCTTTTTTGTTGTCCTGATCGTTGTCAAAATTACCCACCCAACTTTGCAATTGGTAATAGACTCTGTAGGAGTGTTGTGCAGTTGCTTCTTCAGTTGGAGGGAGTTTTTCCAATTTAAAAGTGGATTTGTTTGTAGTTTGCTGATACAGCTCAAATCGTAATTGATTTAATGAGTTATAAATTTTCTTACTTTTGTAAATACTAGCTGTAAGTTGAGATCCATTTTTTGCTATGGTTATGTGGTCTGCATCTTTTTGATAATAAACACTGGCTAGGTTTAATAAATTTTTATTGTCCAATAAAGATCTTACTATTGTTTTTTTCCCTTTTTCAGCAAAACTTGAAGTTGTATCACACCCAGAGAAAGCATGAAGAAACGCTATTACACTTGTGTATGGTTCGTGTTTAAAACAATGGGATGTATAAAATGAATCTTTGACGTTGCTTGAGCCTGGTTTGTGAAAATAAATATCCAGCCCATTCGAATTTAATTGGTGTAAAAGAACTAGTAAATCGATGTCTTGACCCACGATTATTACAGTTTTATCATCTTGTTTAGCTAATTGGATCGCAGTATTAACAATCAGTGCGTCGGCGTCTTCAGGAGCTCGCTTACACAAAAAGCCCTCGGACTGTAATTTATTTGATATTGTGATAATTAAATTGTTTTTATTATTTTGATAAAAAAATTTCTTGCGAAAAGGGTATTCGTTTAATTTTAATCGAAAACTCAATCACCACGTGCGTTTACAAAGGACGCATCACAAACTGAAAAAATACTTTTACGCAACTAGACTAATAGAGATTTACTACTGCAACAGAACGAGCTCTGCTGCTCTTATGCAGGCTCACCTTGTCCTACCCCTCTCTACCCCCAACCTTCAGTCGTTTTGGGCGGACATTTCAAATACCTGTGTGCTGAGAAATTTCAAATTTTGTACATTTTTTTTTTGTTTGAATACGTAACAGTATTTTTTTACTTGTATTCAATTTTAGCGTGGTTTCCCATAACTAAATTCATTCAACTTTAGTTATTTTATACCAAAGTAAATTTTTCCATTAAAATATTATGAATTATTTACATAAATATGCAAAAAATTGAAAGTAATGGAAAAAAATCGACAAATTCGAGATTCCAAAAATTTATTTTTCGGTTTTTCTTAATTTTAAGCTGCCAAATGACAATAAATCACTAACATCGACGTACCATTTGAAAGTAGACATCTCGACGAAAAAAATGAGCACTAGTAGAACATTAAAATCCAAAAAAAAAAAATCAATAAAGTTGTTCGCCGAAGATAGGGATGTTTTTTCGAAAAAATGGTAAAATCTCGAAAAACATTTAGTTCCCATAATTGAAAAAATTTATGCTTATTATATGCAAATAATTACGTACTTTCACAAAGTTTCATTTAAATTAAATAATTTTCACGCGAGAAAAAAAATTAAAACAGAATAGTCGGTTTTTCGTCATTTTCTCGCAAACTTTGAGTTATGTCGAAAAATATATAAAATAAAAGTTTTAGATTTTTTTATTATCTACAACTTTTGTATGAAACACTTTTATCTAGGAAGTCACGTTTCGCCACAAATCACGAAAAACGGTTTTCATCCCTTAAATAGCACCCCATTTTACTACTTCCCTTCATCTCAAGTTCCAAAGTTTTTTTTTTCACTGTTTATGACCTCAACTATATATTCCAGCCGGCCGTTGCCTGCTATTATTTTTTTTCTTTTCAGCATTAAAAATCCGTAACGGCCACAGCCTATCAGTAAATGTTGTGAATGTAGCCTTTATATTAGCTAGATAGTAGGAAAGCTTACAAAATTTCCGGCAAACAAATGTGTATTAGTTAGTTTAATGTCGCCGGCTTTTTTATTAGCATGTAAAAACCTATACACCGATTTGCTAACATTTTTTTACGGAAATAGGGAGACAACAAAAAGAATTTGTACCAATAAAATGAAAATAGCAATAGGTATTTTTGTTTTTTATAAATCAGAATATTCTTTCGATAGCGCCAAATAGCCCCGTGAAATAAAAAATTAAGTACAAGCTTCTGAAAAACTAGACCAATACGTGACTCACGTGAAATCAGCTTTTAAAATATACAGGGTGTCTCAATAGTGCATCAAAGTCCAATATAGGCCTTATTAGAGGACCGTGGAAAATTATTTTTTGTTGATGTGATTTAGTGTCGAAAGGCGCACATTTTAAAAATATATTGGTCTTTGACGCACTATACCCTTTATTATCGATAGCTCTCAGGCATTCCATTCAAGGAAAATGGCCAAATCTTTAAAACGGTGTTTCGAGCTACCCACTAAGCAATTCAACACAACCAAACCAATCCTCTCTAACATATCACGTGAGAAACCTTTTGGTTTACTTATTCGTAAGCTGGAGTGGGCTATAAATAAATAAACAAGACAAGAGCGACATGTAACAGGATACCTTCGGATCTCTCTCTATCTCAACAAAAGAGGAACATCGAATAATCTTCAGCTTCAGTAACCACGAAGAAAATCTACAACACTGCAAAACCTTAGGCAGAACGATCTGCATTCTGTCAGAAAATAGCTTGACTCGATTCCGAATTGACAACCTCCTGGTGGTGGAGGTTGTTCGCGTTCGCATCACAGCTTCGTGGGTTAGGCCTTACGTGTAACATTAAATTGTGATTTAGCAATTTCGCACTGTGTTCCTGCGCCTTCGCCCTGAGGCACGCGATGGAATTATTCCGAAACGCTTCGGGGTCTTCGGAGTACGCTTGCTGGTTTAACGGCGGAAGCGGCGGCTGGTCCTTCTCGCCGGATGTCACGTGGTTCGGCTGTGTTTGAGGTGGTTGACTGGAGGTGGCGCTGGTGTCGCTTACGTCGGTTCGCATGGAGGTGGTTTCTTCATGGTCACTGTTGGTGTTGTCGTCTTTGAGGTGTTCTGCTGCTTCTATCGACTTTCGATGCATTCCTAAAAAGGAACACAGGATTTTTATGCGGTATTCGGTTTGGTGCAGCTTTAGGTCATGTCATTTTAAAATTTAAACAGCAATATTTTGATCTATATGGATATTGTATTAGTGTGCCTTTATTAAACAAAATAATCATCTTAAATGAAACATAGGACTAACTAATCAAATATTAACGAATATACAGCGTGTCCCATTTTGCTTGAAACACCCCAAAAAAAGTTTATTTAATGTCCGATTTAGATAATTTCTTATTAAATAAGGTCTTTGAAAAGCGCATCTTTGCATTATATTAAATTTATGTAAATGTATATAAGTTGAAGGTGGCTTAGCAGAAAGAACCTACATTTAATTGTTTTATTTATTCATTTATCTATTTTGTAATATTTTTAGGTAAACTTTTTTGTGCCACTTCTTTTTAATTATTTGTTTGTTAGCCATAATAGTGTGAAAGGATAAAAATTATTTGATAATAAAAAATTTCTAAATTGAGCATTACTGTTTTTTTTAACAATGAATTATTCAAAATTGACAGTTATTTCAGTCAAAGCACTCTTTTCATAAATACACAATCCCCATGCAACAGTTAAATTTCTTCGGCAATTTCTGAATTTTTATTTCTTTCAGGAAAAATCCAATAATATGACTTCCAACGAAATTTGGTACAAATACTTTTGGAGGGGTTGCTGAATCCAGTGGCGCACTTAGATTTGAACTTAAAAAATCGCTAATAAGATTTCACCATTTTCTAACCCGAATAAAAATCATAGTAGGCCACGCTATTATGTTTAGTAAAATTTAATAAAACACAAAGGTACGCTTTTCAAAGATCTGTATTTAAAAAAATATATCTAAATCTGATATTAAATGAACCAAGGAAAATAGGACATGCTGTGTATATATCAACTAGAAATAATATAATAGAACATTCTTTCCACCATAACTTTTATTTTTTTTATCATAGAAAAACAACTGAGAATTAATTTTAGAACATATTTTATTACTGCATATAGTATAGCTCAGGTCAAATAATTTATTTTTTCGAAAAATTACTCAGTCCAGAACGTGATAATTAGGAGAAAAATAGTGGAAATTTGATGTGTTTGTTTTGGAAAGAGAATTTTATTTGGAGCCTGTTGAAAAAAGGGCATGAAAGTGCCGAAAACAGGTTTTTTCACGTTTTCGATGCGACAGAATTTATTTTGTACACAAAAAAATACTACGAAATAGCTCGTAAAAAGATGAAAAAATGAGTTTTTGACTATTACAATCGGTCAATAACTGTTTGCACAAAAAATTAAAAACCGCTAAATATGGCCATTTTTGCCATTTAATTAGAGGGACTGTAATTATCGTAGGAGGTTGTTTCAGAGCTTAAATTGCGGCTTTTGTTGGTACCTACCCACTCTAAAAATTTCATGCAAAACGATTAATAACTTTAGCGGAAATAGCGAAAATGTAAGAAAAGGTGTTTCCAAAAAAACGGCATGGAAATGGTCATAAAACAATTTCTCAAAAAGCTATTTGTTCTTGATGAAATTTTCTACAACCCTATTATCTTTAAATTTTCGTAAAGTTCCGTTTAGAACCTTAAAAACGCATTCGAAAATCGGGCTATTTCTGAATTTTGGACGGACCGGAGGGCAAGTGACGCATGGTGGGGGAAAGCGCGATCATTTAGCGGCATTCAAGTCCGGCTGCGGGAGATACTTCCCCCACCACTCGTAACTTCCCCTCCGCTCGAGCACCTGAACGTCCAAAATTCAGAAATAGCTCGATTTTCAAATGCGTTTTTAAAATACTAAACGAAACTTTACGAAAATTTAAAGATCATGGGGTTGTAGAGAATTTCATCAGGAACAAATACCTTTTTCAAAAATTGCTCTATGACCATTTTTGACCATTTCCACGCCATCTTTCGGAAAGAGCTCTTTTACATTTTTGCTATTTCCGCTAATAGATTAGATTAGATTTGATTTGATTAGATTTTATTTCCCAAAAATTAATGTTACATAACAATAATAATGCAATATGCTCATATAAGTACATACATGACATGGTGAGCCTTAATCAAGACATAAGGGAAAAAGCATTTACTTAAATAGGTTCAATCTTAATAAAAATACAATGCACATACTTAAATAAATTCAGACATTATAAATATACAATAATACAATGCTTTAGAAGTAAATCCTTTGAAAACCTTTTATGGATTAAATTTTGTAGTGAAGTATTCTTCTAAGTTATAGAACACATAATTATTTAAAACTTCTTTAGCCTAATTTTGAATAAATTTTTCGCTGTGTATGCAAGTAATAGAATTTGGTAGGTGATTATACATTTTTACTCCGGAGTATAAGGGACCTTTCCTATTTGTGGCCATATCTATAGTTTGGTGCAATTAGTTTTGTATTAGATCTGGTATTGTAATCATGGATATCAGCGGATGTCGATATTGTGTTTCGTTTTCTGTAAATTATTATAGATAATTTATATATATAAAGATTAACTACAGTTGGTATATGTAAGTTTTTAAACGCCGTTCTACAGGATTCTCTCGGATGAATACCACAAATTGCTCGCACAACACGTTTCTGTGTCACTAAAATTTTTTGAAGACAAGTTGCGTTTCCCCAAAATTCTACACCATATTGCCATTATGCTTTGAAAATATGAAAAATACACAGATAGTGCCGCTGCAATGCTGATATTTTCTTTGACGTTCTTTATTGCATAAATTGCACGTCCAAGTCTTTTATTTAAATAAGAAATATGCGTCGACCAATTTAACGATTTATCAATATATAGTCCTAAAAATTTAGTATCAGTTACTGATATTATTTGTCCTAGATCAGTTTGAATATTTATATCTAAGGCTGCTGTGTGGGATTTTTCAAATGTTATATTCATTGTTCTTTCAACATTTAAGAGCAGTTTATTAGCATGAAACCAGTTTGTAATGCCATTCATTGCCTCTTCACTTTTAACTTTAAGATCGTCCAAATTATCATCATTCACTAGGGTACTGGTATCATCAGCGAACAATGAAAATTGTAACGAAGGAAAATTATCAACAAGATCATTTATGTATATTAAAAATAATACTGGACGTAATATGGACCCCTGTGGAACTCCAAATGTGATATCTTTTGCTTCCGTGATAACAGTTTTTCCAATTTCCTGAGATTCGTCATAAAGTCTGATGACATATGCAGATCTATGTTTTAAATATGAAGTAAACCACAGAAGTGGTGTACCGCGTATTCCGTAGTAATTGAGCTTCATTAGTAAAATATTATGATCTACACAGTCAAAAGCCTTAGACAAATCGCAGAAGATACCCATAAGAATATGTTTATTTTCTATGATATTATTAACATAATTTATTAGTTTTAATGCAGCGTCAGATGTGCTACATTCTTTTTTGAATTCAAACTGAAATGGTGTTAAGATTTTAAATTTTTCTAAATAGTTTACTAGCTGTTTTTTTACTACTGCTTCTAATATTTTAGAAATGTAGGCAAAAGGGAAATAGGTCTATAATTTGAAATATTATATTTGTCGCCTTTTTTAAAAAGCGGCTTAATGGTTGCTATTTTAGATTTATCTGAAAATATCCCCTGGGAAAGTGATAAGTTTACCTTATGTGTTAAGGGTTTCTTTAAAACTGAAATGTTTTCTTTTATTAATGTAATTGGAATTTCATCCCATCCAAATGATTCTTTAGTTAGTTTTAGTTAGTTATTAATATTTTTGCATGAAATTTCTAGAGTAGGTAGGTACCAATAAAAGCTACAATTTAAGCTCCGAAACAACTTCCTACGATAATTACAGTCCCTGTAATTAAATGGCAAAAATGGCCATATTTAGCGGTTTCTAATTTATTGTGCAAAAAGTTATTGACCGATTTTAATGGTCAAAAAATCATTATTTTCATCTTTTTACGAGATATTTCGTAGTATAAAAATTTTTTTTTTCGTTCGCATCGAAAACGTGAGAAAAACCTGTTTTCGGCACTTTCATGCCCTTTTTTCAACAGGTTCCAAATAAATTTCTTTTTCCAAAACATATACATCAAATTTCTACTATTTTTCTCCTAATTATCACATTCACAAAATGGACTGAGGAATTTTCAAAAAAAAAAAAAATGCATACTACTTTGCTATCTGACCTGGATTAGTAGTAAAGTTTGTAAGACCTATTTATTTCCAAGTTATAAGGAAAAAAAACGAAGTACGGCTTAATCTTCATTATACTATTATTGAGTGAAATGCGAAAGCGAGCGAAAATACTAAAAAATGACTAATCTTCAAAGACTTGTGTCTATCAATTTTTATCAAAATCCCATTATGATATATTTGCAAACACCTATGGTCCATTGTCGTCGGAAATTCTTCGTCTTGAAAACCAAATTTAGAATTCCTTAAGCAATTTGTAGTCTCGCACAAGTTATGAGAAACGATAACAATGGGAAACTTCTAGGTTACAATAACTATTTAAAAACATATGTCGAATGAAGTCAAGATATTTTGAATAGTAAGTGACAAAGCTTTTTCATTGCTCCTTGTAATTTGCTTGTGACCTTGGCATATCAGAAATATGAGTGTGAAATTTCATTAAAACAAAGATCAATGGGGGTCATGAATTATCAGATATCGACAAAAAGATTCACAACAATGAAGTCAACAACCAACAAAATGTCCCCACTGAGGTATACATTTTTTGTAAATGATAAAATGCAAACAAACATTACTCAAATGGAAAAAATTGTCACAAATTAGAACATATAGCTTCAACAGTAACAGTTTCATTGGATTTTAACTAAATGTAACTAGTTTCTTAGCATACACAATACGTGCATGTGCCCCAAAGTTCAGAAAAAAACAGTCAAATTGCTTCTCAAGCTACAGTAATTTTTATAAAGAAAATAAGAAAACAAGGTACTGTTGAACAGTTTGTTTCAATCAAGACTATTGTACAGGACCAAGTGGCATTTTTTTAAAATGGAATGCTTTAGATATCAGATGTCTCGTAAGTGGCGTTTACAATTTTTTTTCTTAAATCCACAGTGATGACTGTAGTGATTTTTTAAAATGTATCTATAGACATCAATATTTCAACAAAAAAAATCACTACATCTAAATGGTTAGAAGATAGTCAATAATTTAGTAGTAAAAAGAGTCTAGAAAGAGGCTTCTAAAAATATACCTACTGATATTTTGGCGTTCCATTTTAAAAAATCGCACTTGGTCCTGTGCAATCGTCTTGGTCCACCCTGTATATTCGAAAATAATTTCCAGTTATAGACTGTTTATGTAATGCAATATCAATGAAATATAGTAAGTAAATATTAAAGGGGAAGAAAAATCATTGTATTTTAACTGTATGAAATTAGAAAAGAAAAATAAATTGTAATGTCATCACATTATCAATGATTTTTTAATATTTAGAGTATATTTTTAGAAAAAATATGTAAATTTAATGAATGAAAAACACACATTAACATAATTTATCCTTAGTATTTTATTTGGAAGGTAAAAGTCCCAGTTCATATTTTCTTAATACGGAAACAAAAAAAATATGTTGATATTTTCATTATTTCATTTAGGGTTATCTCATAAGTAAATAGGTAAACGATAAGTCGATAAATAATCAATGTACACCTCAAAGTTTGAATCAATATCATATAAATTATTAAAAATCTGATAGGTAAGTAATTAACAAAATAATTATGTTATTAGTATTAGTAACTTTATATTATATTATTATTTAATAAACATTGGTATTTCAACAAGAAATAGAAGAGCATCGTTATGAACATTCAGAACAATCTATTAGAAACTGCTATTTCAACTTACAAAGGCACTGCCCAACAGCGAATCAAAATAGACTATTTTGTTTCAATATTTGACGGTAAGAACAAAATTTCATTATTTTTTCATATTGTTTAATAATCTGATTTGGTTGTGTTAAGCTGCAAAGATCAAAGGTCAAATTTTTATCAAATTGTTGATAAAATTGAGTAAATTCCTGAATTAAATACCTTCAAAAAGACAAAAAGATGTTTATGGGGGCGGATCGTACGAAAAAGTCGAAGGAAGATGCATCATAAATTGTTCCCTCGAGTTATTTGAGGTTGAGGTTTTTAATTTGGACACTATATCCTAGGAACACATGTTATTACATTGGGATAAAAAAATTTCTACATTGTAGGACGTACAAATGTTTGTTTCTTCTATTGTTAATTTCTACAAATAACTAACTTAATTTTTGGTAAATTTTATACGATTCGAAAGCCATACGTATAACAGAACTTTTATTGTGATAAATAGGACATAGTATGTACCTATGTATATTGTTAAAATTGCTTCAATAGTTATTATAATATAATAATTAGAAAGCGTACACGGGAAGTCAACACTGGCTCAAATCTCCTCATTGTTTTCTTAATTTACGAAATAATTCGAGAATTAAATGCTTAACGTAAACCAACAAGTAGGTGACGCAAAAAAACTGTAGTTAGGCTGAAAAGATTACTTACTACAGCTATATGTAGGCTAAAATAACGGAATACAACGAACGAATAATAGGATCAGTTTCAAGGACGAGAGACTTTGCTGTGGCGACATCGGTGAGCGACACGCGAAAGCTCGAGTTCCGTAGCTTTCTAGTTTTCAAAACTAATATGCCATTGGCAACTTGCGCGACTGTTCCAGTAGAGGGTACACGATGTTCTTTTTGTAAATGTTACTTTCCTGGGTGTGATGTATTTAGTATTATACATACAGATTATATTCTTATTGCATTATTTTATTATACCTACTGAGAATCTCTCTTTACGAAATATCTTAATCTCTGTGAACTATTTCGAATAAAACTTTTTGAAACTATTAGAGACAAATTATTTTGAAATGTAATTCATTCTTAAGGGAATATTTTATGTTATAATATATTAGATCGCTAGTAGTATTATGGTCAACATTTCATTTCAGCATAATTCTTAACATTCAACGTAAAAAGAAAGAAAATTAAAAATTTGTAGGTAAATTTGTTTTCAAAGAAAAAGAAAAAAGAAAAACAAACTAGTTTTTTTAAAACGACAGATTCCATAAACCCGCTATAGAAAACAATGCATGATGCTATATGGCATTATCTCTTATTATTTAAAAGTATGATGCAATTTCTTTTACTATATTATTGTATTATTGTTAACATACTCTACCTTAAAATTAGTCATTCGGATAACTCAATCTGAATTATATCGGATGACCCAGAAAGTACCTACAACCCCACTTTTTTCTACAGTTTTAAAAATAAATTTCTAAAATTAGAGAAATTAAGTATAGGTATGAATGGCCACATTTTGACAATTAGGTGGTAAAAAAAATCACGTCCGGTATGACCGGAAATTGCCATAACTTTCTTATTTTAAATCACTTTTCTCAAAAAGCTGTAATATATCTTTCCAACGCTTTTTTCAGATTTAAAATCAGATGAAAAATAAGCCTTGGAAATGGCATTTACTTGCTATTTCTAGCTGGCTTTGGAATTGAGGAACAAATTTAAAAAATTTCGAAGTAGACTTTGAATTTGAATAAAAGGGTATTTCTCAACAAATTAAATGTAAAATTGCCCTATTTTGCGTATTTGCTTGGATTTAGAAATGCTTTTCACATTTTACTTTGTCGCTCAGGTAACCCCAAAGAAAACATCAAGTGGAGTTAGGTCTGGTGACCTAGCATACCACCTAATAGTTCCATTAGTAGATATTACTCGGTTGTCAAACTTTGCACTAAGGTAATTTCCCACAAAACCAGCATTATTAATACTTCGTGTAATTTTTTTTTTAGATTAATAATGTAGGTTATGTCTATTGTATACACCATTATTCGTAAAACGAGATTCATCACTGAACAAAATTCTATTGTTTAAGTATACGTGTTGAGTAAACCAATTACAAAAGATCAATCTTCTGTTTCCGTCGTTTACATATAATTCTTGATGCAATTGGTATTTGTAACATTTAAAACCATGTTTTTTAAATATACGTCTTACTGTCTCACGACCAATATCTATCTCTTTTGCCACTTCTCTTGTAGAAACATTTGGGTACACATGTGTGTAAGCCAATACGTTTGTCTCAATTTCTTCGCTTACTATAGATCTGTCCTCTACCACCTCAATATTTTCTGCATTTTGGAATGACTCTCCTAGAATTTTAAAATACTGCCGGTATGGCTGACGACGATCTTTCATAATACCGCATGGTCATTTTTCTGACATTCGCCGTGAATTAAAAGTAAATCTACCTTCTCATTTTATGTATATTGCATCGTAAATCATATCTCATTTTGAATAAAGCACCTAATTATAAATTTACAAATAATAAATACGCCACTATTTGACTCAACAATAACGTTTTGATAGATGCTGTGTGCAACTTTTCATCTGTTTTTCATGGATTACTGCAAGATATGGACACAATTCGAAAAGCTTCTACAAAAAACTTAATATTTATTTTAATTTATATGCAATTTTTAATCGGGAACAACCAGTTTAAAGCAAATTTACCACTCTATCTGATAAAAAAATAAAACATACAGGGTACTATTCGAAACATTGGAGTTATGACAAATTGAATTTCCATGAAAAGCAAAAAGGGAAAAAAACATTTCTAAATCCAAGCAAATGAACAAACAAAATAGGCCAATTTTACAATTAATTTGTTGAGAAATACTCTTTTATTCAAATTCAAAATTTTTTAAATTTCCTGACTTCCAAAGCCAACTAGAAATAGCAAATAAATGTCATTTCCAAGGTTATTTTTCATTCGATTTTAAATCCGAAAAAAGCGTTGGAAAGAGAAATTACAGCATTTTGAGAAAAGTTAAATATACAGGGTATATAACGGAAGTGATTTTTTTTTACCACTGAAAGGTTAAAATTTGTCCATTGATACCTATATTTGATTTCCCAAATTTCAGAATTTTATTTTTAAAACTGTAAAAAGTGGGGGGGGGGGGGTCATCCGGTATTATTACGTCGGCTTAATTTTTGAAATGTTCCAACTTTGTAATTTCGAATGACAAATCATCTGACACATTATAAAAAGTATTAAAGTTCTAACTTAAAAAAAAATGAAATCAATTGATCCGTTTTTGAAATACGGATAAATATCATTTAATGAGTAAAAATATCATATTAGTATTATGTTGCAAATTATTTTTTCTTCAAACGTCAGAAAATCATGACATTTCTTACTCATTTCATGACATTAAAGTTTGATATTTCAGACGCCCGTGCGTTGCCATTAGCGTAAAAGTATTTTTCTTCCACTCAATCGGGTTTTTACTTCCGTTAGTAATGGCTGCCCAAAGCAACATTTTTATCTTTATTTATTTCATGGCTAATCGACGTTTAAAGAAAAAATAACATGTCTTATTCGGAGTAAAAGCCAATGTTGTGACTCGTCTGTAAGACTCCTAATAAAAAAATATACTATTACTTAAATATAGGCAATGTTGAGGATGCATTTCTGGTGATATTTCGGAAACTTATTTTTTTGATAGATGTATACAGAGTGTTGCATCATGAGAGGGACATAGCTTAATAGGAGGTAGAGAACATCAGTGGTAACCGGAACCTCCCATAGAAATGTCTCATTGGGCCTTCACTACGAAGTTACAGGGCGTTTTATAATTTTTGGCCAAACCTGTTTTTTGTCATAACTTTGACAGGGAATGAAATAACGGATTCATATTTGGTACGGCTAATGTACTAACGAGCCCCAAGAGGTACATGTATAAAAAAAATATATCCAGGTCCGGACTCACTATAATTTATGTTTCTTCTTTGCATCAATAAAACATCACCCTGTATATATTTTTGTGAAATTTCGATACGATATTCGAAAAGAGCAAGAAAAAACAAACAAAATGGCCTATTTAATTTTTTTGTTACACCTTCGTGGTTATTTAAATACGTTGTTAAATGTGCAAGAAAATGGATTACAGAACCCTATTAAATGAGAGGCACGTGAAATAAATAATTTTATAATTAAAATTTGCAAAAATTCTATTGAGCCTAGGTGGTCTGGGTGAATCCTAATTCCGGCACGTTTTAAAGGTCCATTTTGGTAAAAAACTGTGGTCCTAATAAGTAATCGGGTATGAAATAACAAAATTTTTAATCAATCACAGTAGGCTTGTTCAAAGTGACAGATAATAAAAAGAAATCTCCTAAACAGTTGAATAATTGTTTGTTAGTAATTTAATGTGTCAATAATCCGCATTTAGTTAGTGAAAACTTGTGAAAATATTTTAACTATGCCAGTAAAATTTACAAACGTGGAATATGCTGACATAATATTCATCTATGGTTTCTGTAATGGAAATGGTAGGTCGGCGGAAAGAGAATTTCGGCTGCGTTTTCCTGGTCATCGATGCCCTAATAATAAAACCTTTAGTACGGTGTTCCAGTATGCAAGACAACACGGAAAGTTTCCTACTTCTGCAGTTGTGGAGCGTGTTTTACAACAAGGTGTGCAGGAACAAAACAATATTATAAACGTAGTTCAAGAAAACCCAAATATGAGCACTAGACGAATCAGTTTGGCAACTGGTATTCCTCATTGGCGAGTATGGAGAACCCTAAAAAGAGAACGTTACCATCCATATCATATCCAGCAGGTACAGCGTCTTCAACAAGGCGACGATATCCCCCGCCTGGCATTTTGTCATTGGTTGTCTAACCATCGCCCAGTCATTTACAGAACCTTATTTACGGATGAGGCACAATTTACAAGGGATGGAGTAAACAATTCACGAAATAATCATAAATGGGCACAGGAAAACCCACATGCGGTACGCCAACGCAGTTCGCAACACAGGTTTTCTGTAAATGTTTGGGTCGGACTTGTGAATAGACATTTGATAGGGCCACATTTTTTTGAAGAAAGATTGAATGGTGAAATTTACTTTGATTTTCTTCAAAACATTTTACCGAATATGTTAGAAAATATCGGTATAAGAGGCATGTTGTTTCAGCATGATGGGGCCCCACCACATTTTAACCTTCAAGTAAGAGAACACTTAAACAATGTGTATCTTAATAGATGGATTGGACGCGGGGGTCCACATGAATGGCCACCAAGATCTCCTGATTGTAACCCTTGTGATTACTTTTTATGGGGCCACTTAAAAAACGAGGTTTATAGCATTGAAATTGAAAGTAGACAACATTTAATCCAGCGCATCGTTACAACCTGCGACGAAATACGGAATAATCCAGAAATGATACGTCGAGCAATTGGTGATCTTTCTAAACGCGCAAGAAAATGCACAGAATGTGGGGGAGGACATTTTGAAAATTTACTTTAGTGTCAATTACGTTTTATTTTTAAACACATTTAGTTATTGTTTTGTTATTTATTGTTAATTGAATGGAAAATATTTTATTTACTTAGATTTTAGTTTGTTCTCTTTTCCAATTTTTATTAAGTATAAAATGTTGATGATTTTCTTGATCAAAGTAACTGGTTGCTTAGGCCTAAATGGTTTAAATTATCTGTCACTTTTATTCTTTGAACAAGCCTACTGTGATTGATTAAAAATTTTGTTATTTCATACCCGATTACTTATTAGGACCACAGTTTTTTACCAAAATGGACCTTTAAAACGTGCCGGAATTAGGATTCACCCAGACCACCTAGGCTCAATAGAATTTTTGCAAATTTTAGTTATAAAACTATTTATTTCACGTGCCTCTCATTTAATAGGGTTCTGTAATCCATTTTCTTGCACATTTAACAACGTATTTAAATAACCACGAAGGTGTAACAAAAAATGAAATAGGCCATTTTGTTTGTTTTTTCTTGCTCTTTTCGAATATCGTATCGAAATTTCAAAAAAATATATACAGGGTGATGTTTTATTGATGCAAAGAAGAAACATAAATTATAGTGAGTCCGGACCTGGATATATTTTTTTATACATGTACCTCTTGAGGCTCGTTAGTACATTAGCCGTACCAAATATGAATCCGTCGTTATTTCATTCCCTGTCAGAGTTATGACAAAAAACAGGTTTGGCCAAAAATTATAAAACGCCCTGTAACTTCGTAGTGAAGGCCCAATGAGACATTTCTATGGGAGGTTCCGATTACCACTGATGTTCTCTACCTCCTATTAAGCTATGTCCCTCTCATGATGCAACACCCTGTATATACTGTAAACGCCACGAGTGTTGGCGAGCGGTGGGAACTGTAGGGGAATATAGTCGACCTATCGTAGAACGGCACAGACCGCTCGCACTATTTAGAATATATACTACATTTATTAGGATATAGCAATGCGTACGCTATAGGTCTATACTACTCTCCACATACAGCTTCCCATTATCCCATTCCCATTTGCTCGCCATCACTCGTGGCGACTACAGTACAACTTTATATGCCTTTTACAATTTAAAATAGAAATCAGAAGATAACGGCTGTTATTTGAAATTTCAAAGTTAGGATGGCTAGGGTTGAAAGGGTGTATGTCACATAAATTCATTCAGCAGTGGCGTCAAAGTCCCCTTCGAAATTGTCATGTTTGTCTCAAAATCATCTAATTTCTGTTCCAGACTATCTTAGGTTGCTAGTTGGAAATGAAAACAATATACAAGATGGATTCCATAAATACATTTAAGGCGGTATATCAAAAAAATGTCTGACCTTAAAGCTACACCTACTTAGAAAGGAAAATGTGGTAGACAAGTGAGTAACAACTTCAGAAAAAGTTTACACTGATCTTATATGTTATTAATTTCGTGATGTAGGTAATATCGATACCATGATACTCTTGTTTATCTAGGTTATTATTAGACCAGACTCCAGAGGCACATAATATCTCAGAGTAGAAACTGAACACAGTTATACTGTCATCCGGCAATTTTTTTTTATAAATATTATTTCGAAAAATCAAAATTAGTAAGATTTTCCACTCTATCGGCGACCTACTTTATATTACAGAACAAACGAAATTTTACCTAGATAAACATTACATATATAAACTAATTTCTACAGTTGCTACCCATTTGCATAAAAAAAGACATACAGTCATTACCTAACAGCCAGGGGGCGACACTTTCGTTTTCTTTGGCGCTTTTTAATATTGTTTCCGGCAGCGGCAACGAATGTCGCACCATTGCACCATACAGTCCATACTCGGCCATTATTGTACTCCTACCCCAACATTTTTCTGTTTTTCTCCATTTGGCTCGCCTATTTTGAAACCACACCTTAAAACCAGAAAGAAATATATGATTAATTGTGATTTAATAAGTAAAAGTACGAGATGTACGATAAATCGTGGAATAAAGAAAATCAGGACCTATCTAATTTTATTTCAGCGTAGCCCTATAGGTAAATAAATTCCGCAAACATTTCAAGGAATTTCAAAGAAAAAATCTACATGGTTTAAATCTGGTGCTCTAGAAGACCATGCAGGGGTATATAACATACGATTTACCTATCGAAATTTAACTGATTTTAGTATTTTCGTGGCTTCGTATGTTGATATTAAAGTGAGATTTAGAACATAGAAAACTTTACGATACACAGATGTAAAAGACAAATTACCATTTTGTTTAGATAGCCTTGTAATTTTGCTTTCAAAAAAGGAATAAGATGTGTGTATTTGCTAATGTTTACATTTTTCTCAAGGAAAAGACAGATGGCAATATGAAATTAGAGGAAAAAATTTCTGAGATTTCAGTGTGCTCAAAAGTTAGCAGTAAACTGTCTCTATATATTGCATGATATATTATATGTATATATGGCGTGTCAGCAGCTAGTAGTATATTTCTTCTAAGTTTAAAATCTATGAATATTGTTTTATCCCTATTCAATCTTAATTTATTTCGATCACACCAGGCACTCATCTGATCTACAGTTGTTTTAATGTTAAAACTAAAGTCATCAGTGCTAGATGCAGAGATACACAACACACAGTAGTATCATCTGTATACATAATCACGAGTCCCTTGCTAATGTGCGAGGTAGATCATATAAATTGAAAATAGTAAAGGTCCCAGGATAGATCCCCGAGGTACTCCCTGAGTAATAGCTTCTGATACAGAGAAAGCTTCATTATATTTAACAGTTAGGGTTTTGTTATCCATAAAATACTTTATTAGATCGAGACTATTGCCTCTGATATCTATGTTTTCCAATTTACTAAAGGCAGGACCATTTACAGAATCAAAGGCTTTAGATAGATCAAATAATATAAACACAATATATTCACTGTAAATAAAAGTAAAAAAAATACAGGGATGTACCAAATAGTCAAAGGATCCTCGTGCCGGTCATCGCATGCCTACCTTGCACTGACGAGAGCCAACAGCTCGAAACTGCAGTCTGCAAGTGGTGTGTGATGACTGGCAAGAGAGCTCTTTTAAGTAGGATCAGTCTTTCGACTGGTGTTTGTTGCAATCGAAGCACTAGCGTTTTGATGGTAATATGCAATTATTACACTTAACGCGCCAGGCTTGTAACTTGTAATTCAGCGCTCGGCGGGGCACATAGCCCGGAGAGTAGCTGTTGGTTGCAGTTTGGTTATGTTCCTTATAGTAAAATAAGGATTTTTATAAAGCCAAATTCAATCAAATACTGATATCCTGGTAGAAATGTTCGATGATTATTTTTTGAATGTTATTGATGTTTCAATACTACAAAACAATGAGGTAAACAAGGTAAACAGCTATCTACAGAATTACAGTGAAATGAATAACAGGACGTTTTTCATAAAGCCAACCGACAGAGACGAAATATTGTCCATCACTAAAAAATTATTTAATAAAAAGTCATTAGGATATGACAATATTTTGCCAATTTTATTAAAAAAAAATTATTAACTTGTTGACTGACGAACTTGAAAATCTATTCAATGAATCCGTTATAAAGGGTGTTTTCCCGAAAGCTTTGAAAAGGTCACATATTATGCCACTATTTAAGAAAGGAAATCCGACATCTATTTCAAATTATCGGCCAATTTCCCTATTAATTACAATATGAAAAATTTTTGAGAAACTTATGAACAAAAGATTATTGGAATTTTTAAATTGCTCTAATATAATAAATCCAAGCCAGCATGGATTTCTAAGTGGAAAATCAACAACTACCGCAGCATACGACATAACTAAATCCATTGCGGAAAATTTGGAAAATTATCAAACAGTTGGTATAGCATGCGACTTCTCTAAGGCTTTCGATAGCGTAAACTTAGAAATAATTCTGATAAAACTAGAATTCTATAGCATACGTGGTGTAACACTAAAATGGTTTCAGAGTTACTTAGTGGACAGAGGACAGCGAATAATTTTAAAGAAACCTTCTGAACCATCAGAGTATTCACATATTCGGAATGGGGGTAGAATAGAAAGTGGGGTACCTCAGGGAGCAGTCCTAGGTCCACTCCTATTTCTACTCTACATAAAAGACCTGCCATCTTGTGTACCAAACTCATCGGCAACGCTTTTCGCTGACGATTCACTTTTTTTGGTAAAATGCGATAGATCAACTAATATTCCACCTTATGTAAATGAAAGCTTAGATCATATATGCAATTGGTGTGAGGCAAATAAAATTAAAATTAATTTCGAGAAAACATATTGTAAACTTTAACCAAAGAATAAGAACGGATATTACAATTGCAAACTATAATATCAAATTTATGGACGAAATACGCTGGACAGTCAAATGAATTGGAAGAAACATAATGTAGCACTGAATAAGAAATTAAATAGTGCGTGTTATTGTTTGAGAGCTATGGCAAGCAAGGGTCTAAACAAGAACATGCTGAAAATACTTTACCACGCAGTTTTCGGTGGTCTTATTTCGTATGGAATAATCTTTTGGGGTATTTTTACTGACTGGGCAACTATATTTACTACACAAAAAAGAGCCATCAGAATTATTTCCGGATTGAAAAGTCAGCGTGATTCCTGTAAGTCACATTTTACAAATCTAAACATTTTAACAGTATTCTCCTTGTATATATTAAAAACATTACTATTTATACATAAAAATAAGTCAGCTTACACATTCAGTAGCTCAGATACCCGACAAAACAGTAGCTTAATTATATTACCACGTCATAAAGCCTTTATATATGAAAAACACTGTTATTATAAAGGTGCCGTACTGTACAATAAATTACCCAAATAAATTAATATTCTACCCGCAAAAAATTTGAAAAAGCAAAACAAACAAACAAACATTGCAAGTTTAATAAAAGCTTTTAAAAGTAACCAAGTTATGAATTCTTTTAAATTGGAACAACTGGTGGGATACCTAATGCATTATTGATGTGCAATCACAGGCGTATACTTCATTTGTCTCACTAGTAGCATAAATAGCTATTATTTGGCCGATTTTAAATCTTGATGTTCTGCAACGCCCGAACTGCAACTAGCACAACTGTTTAACAGATTATATTTGATTTGCGAAAGTCAATCGTATCCGGTAATATCTGCCGGGGTGGTACGTACAAACAAAAATCCTCGGTTTGGCTGTCTATCCGAGCCGGGACCGGGAGCCAAGTGTTCCTATTGAACAAGTTAATTTCTAATTTAATTTGTTAATTAATTCTGTAACGTGGCGCTGCGGGGGCTAATCGGTTTCATTGTATTCGGAATTACACCTTTACAAAGCGCCTGCTTTATCTAGAATGTTGTGTAGATTTGGTATCCACCCCCTTTAACTGCTATTGACGTTTATTTCGTTATTGTATTTTGTCGGTGCGTGTCCCTGATTATAACAGTATTCGCGTTTTGTCCCGATGTAATTATTTAATGTGTTTGTTCAAATTAAATAATTCGTCATTGTGAGTTGAAATTTACGTTTAATTTCCAATAGTTATTCCGTTAATTTTGCTATTGATTAGGTTGCCTAAAATGTAATTAATTGCATACGGAAAAGCGAATGAACTTATAAGAGCTTAATTATCAGCAGTCTCCATTCGAATTATTGCGGTATGGCTGTAAAAATTAAAGTTTACCAAAATTGTAGAAATATATCAACATTTCTCCAGTCACCAGGTCACGACTGTTCCGATTCGTTCCAGTCAACCTAGGTGATGCTGGAAGAATCGAAAATCACGTCGAAAATACTAAATTATGAGATTTATGAGTGCACAATAATATTCAAAATGGACTTTTCAATGAAACTCGATTATTTCAAATGGAATCATATTGAAAATATTTTTGACGAAATTGAAATCCAATCAAATTCATCTATTTCTAATCACGTGTGCGAAAATGCCAATGAAATCACTGCAAATACATTACCATGTGATTATCGGTTGTCTTTCCATTATTGTCTTCTCAAATTATTTGAATTGTCAAAATTATCAAATTCGCGTTACGGAAATTCGAACTTTAATCATAATAATAATTGTTCCATTAATACATGTGGGCCAGTCGCCAGGGAGTTGAGAATGCTTAAATACAGTTTCATATCGGACAAAAGATTTTACTGTTGGAATCAGTTCATTATAGCCCTCTTTTAGACAAACCAATTGTTTAGGCAAGGCAAAGCAAAATTCGTTAAATTATTACAAAAATCTGTAGGATTACAAAAATACGTGAAAAGACCTTAAATTATCACCCTGATGTTATAGATATAGCAGGTCGAAAAGTTATATTTGCCCTTTACGAGTAGAACCTGAACTGCGTTGTTTGAATGAATTTAGGTACAAATGCTTTATTAAGTTAGTGGCAAAATGTAACCTTGCGTTACCTCCAACTGAGTCTGCTGCACGCCAACACTCTTTATGAATATACTATCAAATTCAGCAGTCGTATGGCAACACCAAAAGTCCTCAAGATTGGGGTTGGATGAAAAAAAAAAATGGTCTGTTTCCTATTACTGCCAAAGACGAAGCTGCTCCACAAGAACTTTTGAAAAAATAAGCTGCAAGTGTATACACTTGTAGAAAAGCTGGACTAAGATGTTCCGTTATTTGGTTTGGATGTCAAGGACAAACGTGTACAAATTTTGAAATATATATAGATAACTTAGATCAAGCCGAAGATAAGATATTAGCTTCTTTGGAATAGAATAAACACGAGGAGGCTGAATTTGACAAAGACGATAATATAATGAAACCGACACTCGCAGCTTTAATGAAGCAACAGAACGTTTTGGACCTTCAACTTTAAAAAAGTTCAAAATAATGTAAGGTATTGGCAAAAGAGATAAAAGAATTAGACGTATAAAAGGTACACTTGTTAGAACTTGATAACTTCAACCGTTTTCGAGGAAAGTGCCGTTAAATAATTCAATAATTTTTTTGAAAGAAAAATTCAAATTTAATGAAACAAAGTGTATTTATTAAAAAAAGTACAAAACGTAAGGGAAGACAAAATCTTAATAGCAGCTAAACTCTTTTTCACTTTCTTATGAACTAATTGATTATTTTCATGGTATTGAGATAAATACATAAATCAAAAGGTTGTCTAAAATAAGGATCTAATCTTATTAGAAGACCAAAAAATAACGTAAAAGTTGACTTAGTTAGATTATAAAGTTTTCCCCCATGCAAAAACCCCATTGCTGCAACTTAGAGTAAATGTTCGATATGGTCTCCACCTACTTCTACGCCTTTTCTAATTCTATTCATAAAAGATTTTCTTACATTGAAAAATACATTTTCCTGCCCTCTAATAAAATTCGCTGCGTTTTGTATTTTGTACCACAATTCTTCTCTTGAGTTCATAGTATTTTCATAGAATAAGGACTTCGTATGCCCCACACATAATAATCCAAAGGATTATAATCAGGACCTTTTGGTGGCCAAGCAAACTCACTTCCTCGCCAGATTCATCTGCGTGGGAAAATCTCATCAAGATAATTCCTGACTTCAATGGAGAAATATGAAAGCATGTAATATATCAGCAAGAGTATTTTGAAGAAAAAAAAGATAAGACTATCCATTTAAATTTGGAGAAAGAACAAATGGCCCCAATAATTGATCGCCGATGATACCACACCAAATGTTAATCTTAAATTCTTACTGAAAATGCCCTTCTTTAACAGCATGAGGATTTTACTTCCCAGTAATGGTTATTTCTCCAGTTAAAAACGCCTCGGCGAGTAAAAGTTGCTTTGTCGGTAAATAAAGTGTTCTAAACAAAATTTCGATCCCTGCTGTGTTTATTTAGAACAAATTGACAAAATTGTAGCCTTTGTGGAAGATCCCTTCGAAGTAAGTTTTGTACAGGAGTGAGATGGTATGGGTACAAGCGTTCTTTACGTAAGATTCATCCCTGTGGCCGCTGCTAAACGACTTGAGCTGACTTGAGGATCTTCATCCACACGAACTAAAATTTCTAGTTCTTGATCTGGAGTAATTCGTTTCGGTCGTCCTACATCGTTTTTATGGACCCGTTTCTCCCAAACGACGAAACAGATCTTTGAAAATCTTATGGTCTGGCTGTATTCTATTTGGATATTGCAATGAGTATCTCCTCGCTGCAACGCGTCCGCTAAAATGACAGAACTAAAACGTAACCAAAGCACACTTTTCAATAAATACACACTTTTTTTCACTAAATTTGAATTTGACTTTCAAAAAACTTTGAAATGTTTAACGGCACTTTCCTCGAAAACGGTTGGAGTTATCAAGTTCTACCAAGTGCACCTTTTATACGTGGAAATTACGCCCTCATTAGATTTTCTGATCAGAAGTACCACAACGTTTCGTAAAAAAAAATATGAAAAAAATTCATCATCAGATACAGGTCCTGTGGCGCCCTCTATGATCTAACGTGGTGTAATATATAAATTATTGTTTCCTAGAATAAAAAAGTTCCTCCAGCAAATTTGGCTAAGATTAGTCAAGAGGCTGTTGAGTTATTGCAAGAAAACGAACACCCTGTATCTTTTTCGACAGCAACATTTTACTAAAGCATATTTGGTTATATCCTCATATTTTGGCCCAAAGAATCTACTCCTGAACTATGGCCTATTATTAATGGTCCACCCAGTACACACTTTCTATTTATAACATATACAACTCGAGCTTCAATTAATTATCTGCCAAAAATTGTGGCATGCAGCAATAAAGCGACATTAATGTTACCGAATCAACCTCTTCAGGTAGTAGTTTATTGAGAAATATTCTATTTTTGCTAAAACATTACGATTTGTTATATGTTTGTGTATAAGCAAATAAATTTTAAGCCTAAAATATAATGTTCTGTATTCTCGAAATCTGACACTTTCTGGCGCACATTCAACAAGCCAGAGTTGCACTTTTATGATTTGTAACACTACTACTATAGTACTATAAATAGTTTAAAGTAAGAAATTATCTCAATAATATGACGTTGAAAATTATGTAGCCAGGTCTATGGTACACGTTAAGAGCTCAGTTGAGTTAAAACTATGTTGCAATTTTTGAATTTCTATGCTAATGGTGAAATGATTCAATAATGATGCTCTTAAACGAGCGCCAATTTTTCTAGCCATTTTCATACAAAGTAGAGTCAAGACGTCAAAATAAGATAATACCAGCCATCGTTTACTCACAAACTGTATATAAATGGCGCATTACCACTTTAATTCGTATTTAGTACTGACTGGTAAGAAATCAGCTATTTGACTCCCCTTATTCAAATGTTTCTGAATATTTCCAGACATTTAACTCACCGTATTCACGGAAATTAATTATTGTTTATTAAAAATAGATACGCACCAAATTCTCCACAATAGTAATAAATAAAAACATTTTGAGATTAGTCAATGTTATTTGTTAAAAATGCACATTTTTATGCCTAATTTGAAGTTTTTATCTCCTGTTTGGTTTCTTAGTAATAATAATTTAGTACTCTATTAACGGACAAATGTTCATTAGGCGATTACGAAGATGCAACTAAAAACCACAATAATATACCTAAAAATACAACAAAGTACAAAGTTTTGTACAAGTACAAAAATACCCAAAGGACAAAAATACCCAAAACGAAATAAATCCATATTTTGTGGACTAAAATAATGAACAACATACAAAGTGTGTCACCGCAACCTGAAACTATCAACTAGGATTTTTCTTTTATATATATTTTTTTAAATACCAACTCCTAAATCTTATTTTAGTTCGTGATTCTTCATTAAAAAATAATGCGAGGCCGTTAGCTTCCAAGATATTTACTGTTTACAACAGAAGTTACATATGCAATAATTTAAAAAGTCACTTTTACATAAATCAATTTCAAATGTTTTGAAAAATGCGTCTATGTTAATTTTTGTCATAATAATTTATATTCAAAATACCATAATTAAGTATGTGTTTAAATCCGATAGAAATTGAAAATAAGTAGAAAATGTCTGTATCTACGTGATTTAACTTAATCAACAATACTCAAGTAGACGATATTGTAAAAACAATTTTTTAAAACGATTGTGGTGAAACCATCTGGGTACTTTGTTCTTATCTAAGTTAGAAGTCTAGTTCTCATACTTATTAATTTCCAACTCAGCGGAAGGTTTGCTGAATTTTTCTTTTGTTTTGAAGGCTAGATGGGCATTTTCTAGAATGCTTCGATTTTTCCAAAATATGGTGAATGCGCCAATGTCATCCATGTAAGCTATGCCACCTACGAACTTTATAGAGCTTATCTATGCTCGTGCATGTCAAATTCTTGTAAAATATAACAAAAAGCATTATATCATAACAAAAATAGGGATTTGTCTACTAAATGAAAATTGCCGCTAACCACACTATAAAAACTAAATGAAGTAGTGAGAAATTTATATAAAAATGTGTATTCTAACAAATAAAATTGACATATAATAGTCCAGTCGTCAGGTCGTTAAAGATGGAGTTTGATCCGTCTAATTGCGGAAGTTCTGAAACTTCGCATATTTGCAGTGTTCCTCCACTAGGACTTTTTCTGATCCTTTTCCCATTTCTGGATCTCCCCCATTTGTGAGTGACTCTTGGCCAAGTCACAAAACGGTTCAGGTCCAATGAATTGTGCTTCAGCTCCTTTTTTCGCAAGGCTGTCAGCAAGTTCATTACCTTGTACTCCCTCATGCCCTGGCAACCACATCAAGGTAACCTTGTTGTTGTTGGCCAGTTGCTTCAGGGATTGTCTACATTCCCAGGCAATATTAGACTCAAAGGTATAGGACCTTAGAGCTTTTAGTGCTGCCTGGCTATCAGATAATATATAGATTTTTGCCCTTCGGAAGCCTTTATTTAGGCATTCTTGGGCACACAGATCTATAGTATGAATGTCTGGCTGGAAGATGGTTGGGATGTTACCGAGGGCTTTGGATAGCCTACATTTAGGTCCTGCTACACCCACTCCTATCCTTTCAGCCATATTAGATCCATCTGTATACCAGATGAGTGACCCTTGTTCTAATCGCAGTGCCTCTATCTTGCTCGTCTGACGGCTTTCAATTAGCACGTCAAACGGGCAGTCAAAGTCTTGTTTGAATGGCATTGAGTCAGTGGGTTTGGTCATGGACTGCAAATGGATTAACTCCAGAATCCTTAAGTGACCAACCAGATCGCCTGGTTTAAATTTATGTGCCTGGTGCAGTCGTAAGGCACTGAGTGCTACCCCCTTCCTTACATGCAAGTGCAAGGGAAGTAGGTCAAGCATAGCCGCCATAGCTGCTGTGGGACACGAGTGCATTGCTCCTGTAGTCCCTATACAGGCAAGGCGTTGCAGTTTCTGCAATTTTCCCCGTGCTATTTTTTCCTCTGTTTTTGGCCACCACACATGATGCGTAGGTCACTAGGTTTGATAAACGAATGGTAAGACCAATGTGTCATTTTCGGCATCAGACACCAAGTCTTATCAAACAGCCTACGGCACATCCATATTACAGCTATGCTTTAGTAAAATTCTGTCCAGGTGTAAGTCTCAGGTAAGTTTTTGATCCAGGATTACTCCTAGATACTTGATATCACTGGAAAAGTTTAGCATCATTCCATTCAGCATAGGAGTTTTGAGAGTAAGTTTTCTCCTTTTGGTGAAAGGAACATTAACTGTTTTGCTCGGATTGACATTAAGCTCCTCTGACGAGCACGAGAGTTCTATGGTAAAAGAGTTTGTTATGAAACTGAAAGAACAGTAAATTTACTGCCATATATGCCCTATACTTTTTGTCCCTAAACTGAGTTGAGCGAAGCCAAGCGTAATGTAAACAATTTGTATTTCTTTATAATTACTCAATCTAATGCGAGTTCTATGAACGAGTATTTTTGTATTCAGAGGCATTTATAGTTAAAGAGCCTCCCGCGTATGTTGAATATTCGTTTCCACACCACCATGGGGTAGAGTATACATATTTTACGCGATGGGTCTAAAACACTATATTCCGGGTCAGAATATTTCAAATATCCAGAAAAATTCATATACTAAGTTTGCTGTTGGATACAATATACAGGCTGTCCATTTTATCAGGGCCCTCGAGAATATCTTACTTAATATCGGTCGTACAAAAAAAATATTTTTACGAAAATTTTGCGGATTTAGATAACCTACAAAATGGTTAAAAGACATTTGAAATCCATGGCCTACTTTAAGAGCTATGGCGGAAAATATCGAAAATGTGGAAAACGTCTAGGCCAAATATCTTCGTTATTTGAAGAGATACGAGAAAAATACTAAGGCGAAAATTTTTTGCAAAACATAATGTTTTAACGATTTTTATCTATCTTGACAATTTAATTTTTTGTCAGATCATCTCAGTTAATACTTAAAAAACTCTCACTCGTTTAAGAATTTAGAATTTTCAAAAATGATTTTCACTCACATTGATCGTTATAATATGTTCGTTACATATTGCCAATGCATTTTAACTCTGGATGAGCTCAAATAGAATATCGAAACAGATTTCCACAAGCACTACAGCCGAATAGAACTTTGTTCAGAAAATTAGCTACGAAACTGAAAAATAATGGTTCATTTTTAAAGAAGAAGCCAAGGTTGAACAGTGTTACTGATAATCTAAATAAGGTAAACCCAGTTATTAATTATGTAAGAAATAAAAATACAGAAAATTTGGAAACATCATTAAGAGACATTCAAATTGCTTGTCATATAAATAAAACAAGTGCTAGAAAAATTTTAAAGAAAACTGGTTACCGGTGTTATAAAGCCAAAAAAGTTCACAATTTACAAGCGGAGGACAAACCAAGGAGGATGGCTTTTTGTAGGTGGCTGTTGGAAAAGAAGCGTACCGTGCCGATCCATTAATATGTAGTAAAATACTTTGGTCCGACGAGGCAAATTTTTCCAACAATAGATTTTTTAATCGCAATATTCATTACAAATGGACTTCTGAAAATACACACTGGCATAGACCGACTGGGTTTTAAAATTGTTTTTCAATAAATGTGTGGATAGGTATTTTAGGCACCAATTTAATAGGTCCTTATTCTTATGATGGTCACCTCAGTGCTCAAAGGTATCTAAACTTTTTGAGAAATGAATTTAATGAATTCTTAGATGACCTATCTTTAGAGAATCGACACAACTTTCAATATTTTCAACAAGATGGAGCTCCTCCTAACAATTCCCAGATTTGCCTAGATTATTTAGACGCAAGTTTGCCTCAACATTGGATAGGTACCAATGGATTTATTCGATGGCCCTCTCGTTCTCCAGATATAACCCCAATGGTTTTTTTTCTATGGGGGTATATTAAATATAAGGTGTTTTCGATGACACCGCAAAATGTAGAGGACCTAAAAGCTTGAATTCAACAGGCATGTATTACAGTTACCCCCGAAATGCTGAGTAATGTTTTAAATGCTGTGCCTCGCCGCGCTCGATTGTGCATAAGAAATCGCGGTGGACACTTTGAACACTTGATATGATATCTTAAAAATTATTTTGAGGATTAGATAAATATTAATGTTCTGTGTGCTATATTCTTTTTATTATTAATTCGATTTTGTTAACTGAATTTACTTTATTCTTCTTAATTGTGTTAATGTTTTATTGTAGCAAAGATTTGAACAACTTATTGAATTATTTTATCGTTTTATTTAATCATACTTCTCCACATTGTGTTGTAACTATTCTTTTGAATATTTATAATTAATCTAAAACTATGTGAAATAATTTAGCAGTTATACAAAGATAATTCTGATAGTTGAAGCAGTCTCATTTACAAAAACTGAATGAAAATGCTTACAGCTCGTGCTAAATGTAAATAAAATACCAGTTATTATATAAAATTGTTAAATGGACATAGGCCATGTAATAACGGAGAATGGTGGTTGTTTGGGAAAGAGTAATTCACATACGAGGCAGACAACTAAAAGGTTCGCTCGACTGCTGCACCTAAACTATTCAGTATAGAGAGGAAATATATATGACAAAATAAATATAATTTACTCTTCTTTTAGTTTTATAATTGCTTCTTTTGCAGTAGGACTTACCCAAAGCGAGATATTTTTAAAATACCCGGTTCTGGTGCCATATTGTCAAAATGGTGGCACCGCCGGTCGGATTTTGTATAATTTTCAGGGCAACGAAATCTACAAATAGTCAAAGTTTTAAAACTTCCGTATCAAAAAAAGCCCAACCACTGGACCAGCATCCAAGAGCTTTTAAAAAAGCGATGCGTTTTAATTTTAATGAACTGTACCATAACATCTTTTGTCGCCCACCAACAATGTGACCAACAGTTACCGTGGGTACGTAAATCCAGAAAGAGAATACCTACACATTCTAACCGGAGCGCAGTACGGTGAACGGAACAAATAATAGTTATTATATTGAAGTTCCCCAGACAGGTGTCATATATTTCCGGTCGGTTAATTGAAAACAGCAAATAAAATTATCCAACTATTATATTATTATGTGTTCAAAAAATAATAAAATACAAGGTGCTAATTGGACCGCTGTCTTGTTTATAAGATTCATTATTCCTTGAACGCTTTACGTATTTTAAACCTTATGTTGGCTCAACTGACAGGCTCATTGTGTCGAAATCACCGAGTCATCGTATTTTTTATATCGATTTAATTCTCCATGTTACGCCTAACTTTTCTGCTTAGTAATTTTATGGGATTTGATATGAATGGTTAAGTTGTTTTATTGTTCCATTTTCTACTCGAAATTATGGAAATAATGATGTCAATTTTGTTCAAATTGTATGCACTTATTTTATTTACGTGAACGTAATAATCCAAACACCTTTCTACTGAATGGGAAAGTAGATCGATTTTATGTTTCATTCATGTGGTTCTCTATCTGCGAATAGTAAAAACTAACATATGTTTCCTTTAAATCAGCATAGTATTTATTAATTTAAATATTTAACTGACTCATTTATGATCAGTTTTAAATATACGTTGCTTGTGTATACATGCATATGTATGTCATGCTGCTGTATATACAATTTGTTATGGCATCCGCTTTGTTGTAGTGATGTCATCGATAATTCTTTTAAATAGGAACATAGCCCGTTCAATTTTTTTTTAAGGTAGGTATATCAATTTTCAATCTAACCATATACTAATATTAATGGAATAGAATATACAGGGTAGGCAAACATTTATTTTATGTTACATCGGTAACCGTTAAAATAAATGTTCAAATTGTTGAGCAATAATACAGTAAGACAGACCGGAAGTAAAATGTTATTAAAGTCATTATGTTGTTAAATGTTAAGTGTATGTCTGACTTTTTCATTTTCCGTTTTATTTTTTGGACCTACTTAATATAAAGACGTAATTTCAGACCTCTCGATATTGAGCAAGTGAAAATCCCCACTGGATGCAAGAACGCCACACTGAGCACCCCCAAAAGGTCAATATTTGGGTTGAAATTGTTGGTAACCCAATTATAGGACCATACTTTTTTGAGGAAAACTTAACTTAACCTATAATTTCTACAAGAATTTCTACTACCAACTCTAAGCAAACTATTTCCAAATAGAAATCTATGGCTTTAGCAAGATGGGACGCCACCTCATTATGCTTTTGCTGCGCGGAATTACCTAAATGTTTGTTTTCGTGATGGATGGATAGGCCGAAGAGGATCAACTCAATGACCACCTAGGTTACCAGATTTAACTCCTCTCGATTTTTTCCACGGGGCATACAAAAAGAAAAATGTATGAAAATAGACCGGAAAGTTTAGAAGATTTAAAAGAACGAATAAGAGTGGAGATTTCACAAATAACTCTAGAAAGAACTAAACTACTAAAAATTGAAGAAGAATTTGTTTTCCGTCTATCCCAATGTATTATTGCTAAAGGCCACCATTTTGCACATATATATTATAATGATTACCGTTAAAGTATAAAATATATATGATGATGGAACAATATCAAACACTTTTGTCTCACATTTTGCCCAGATTGTGACCAATAATGAAGTCATTTCGGACATAATTTGTCACTACCATGCACTTTCTCTAAATATCAAACAAATTCAAATTTCTACGAAGTATCAAAAGATGAATTCTTTTTAGGCATCTCCATACTTTAGTTTTGTCAATGTTTAAATGACGTGCTACATTTCTGATATTGGCATGAGGATCTTGCATAAATGCTGCAATTATCAGTTCGTCATAGGAATATCTAACATTATGGTTTATAACATAATTTATTGGCCTAGGTTTTCGAACGTTACCGGTATCGTTGAACAAACTATTAGTAATTGCTACTGTTTTAACGTGGATATTTGTTCGCTCTGGATGCCGTGCGTTAAAAATTCTTGTAGCCTCTGCGAATGATATATTTTCACCTAAAATACGAATTATTTCCACTTTTTCACGAGCTGTTAAACGTGCCATTATTAAATAACAAAAAAAATTTACTTAAATTTGTGTAAACACAAAAACAATGAAAAGTCACCCAAACTTCAAAGTAATTTTGAATTATCATGGCCAACTTATGTTTAAAAAGCAAATGTAGAAATTTAGTCCCACAAAAAATGTACTTAGTTGTTATTTTGTTTACGAACATCATGTAAAAAGTGGGTCAAATTCTAACCTTATTAGTGTGATTTCAGAAATAGAAGCAACTAGATATCGGTAAAATTTCGTAAAAGTTGCACATATGGTGTTTATCATTAAAATTGATAATGTTAAATTTGTTTGAAAGTTAATTTTTATTTTTTTATTTACTTACTTTATCTTTTTGAAATTCGGTACTGGTGGGTTTTTGATATATGTATCATTACAAACGGGGATCAAAAGTATTAAGATTATTCAAAAATGTTGGCTTATGTTAAAGGAAAAAGTGAAACTTAGCATTGCTTTACTATCAGCCTCTTTCTATATTGATTACTTTTTATATATATGCCTCTTGCTAAACATTTTCTATAAAAATTTTACAACTATAAAATAGTATAGGTACAAAATTCCCTTCTAGATCTGGGAACGTGTGTTTTAAACAGTGAATAGAAGCACCTTTTCAGAGACCAGTAGTTATCTTTGCTCTACCCTGTATATATCCGTTAGTGTAATTACAAAGTGATTATTCGATTTCATGTACGTTATTACACATGATTTTAATCTGAATTAAAATAACTGTCGTGTCGATGTAGGATCAATATGATCTTTTAGAGCGACGGGTTATCAATCATCGAGTAAACTTATGGCTTTATTCCGGATAACAAAGAACCAAAATAGATTATAACGAGAAATACGGATATCAGAAGGATGAAATATTGGATGCTGTAACTTCATAAATTAGATTATTTTTGTATTTTCCGCAAGCTAGTCGTGAAATTTCGTCTAAGTCGGCTCCAGTCTCCGCCATTACCCTCAATCATTGTTCACTTATTCCATGTTTATGGTGTTCCTTTTCCACGCAATTTCATCCGAAACTTTGTAACTGGCTAAAATATTACTTTTATGTTTCTGTTAATACGGAGGAATTATGCAATTTGTCCGCATTAGTAAAATAATGTTGCGATAAAGAGACCCTTAAAAAATTGCACAAGCTAATGTTCTTGTTTTTCTACTCCAGAAAAGGCCCATGTCTCTTTTATTATACAGGGTGTCCCAATAGTGCGTCAAAGTCCAATATCGGCCTTATTAGAAAACTTTGGAAAATAATTTTTTTATGGATGCGGTGTAGTGTCAAAAGGCGCACATTTTATTAATACCCTATATATTTTCACATTTATGAATTCAACGTAAAATTATCTTTTCAATGACCTCCAGATTTTTTATTTTTGACGTGGCGTTACCGAATTATTCGAAAAAATATGAAAATTTTTGTCGGAACAAGGTTTAACAAATTAATTCGCTCTGTGTGTATCACTATTAATTTATTTTGCAATTATGTAGACAAGGAATGTGCTAAAACGACACAACTACCAAATATTGATTTTAATTATACAGGGTGTATTTTATACTATCGCAAATTCAGGACGTTTCAAAGTGAATTTTCGCATTTTTTTCAAATGGAACACTTCTATAACTAAAATCGATATTTCCAGAAATATTTTTACTTTCTTTAAATTATAATACTTTTCATTTGAAACTGATCTAGTAGCCATGATTTTGACGTAAAGTGAGAATATTTGAAAATATTAAATTTTTTCCTGGGTGCGTCTTGGTTGCCTCAGTAGTATTTTTTCATAGTTTAATTAAATCACATTTGAGTCTATCTTAAAAATTTAGAAATAAACGTTTAATATTACAAAAAAAGTTGACATAAATAATAGGAAGAGAAAATACCGTATTAGGTAATACAAAAATTGGCACTATTTTAAAAATTCAAAGTTATTTTGAACCCAATTTAATGAAATAAATAATACGTAGTGTTTATAGGAACTGTTCAAAGTGGCCTCCCAGTACGTCTATACATTTCTGTTGTCGATTTTTAAATGATCTACTGACAAAATATCTAGAGCAATTTCCGGAAAATTTTCCCTTATTCTTTCTTTCATATTTTCTTTCGTAGTTATAGGAGGATTGTACATGCACTTGCTCCTTAACATTGCCCCACAAAAGGAAGTCCATTTTGGTCAAATCAGGGTTTCTGGCAGGCCAACTATGGGGTCCTCCTCTTCCTATTCAACATCGTTTAAGTGCTCGTCAATAGCTGCAGTGTGGTGCACAGGTGCTCCATCATGGAGGTACCGTATTCTCTCCCTAATATCCCTGGGGACATCCTCCAGTATTCTCCCCAGCTGTCTTGCAAAGATTCCAAATAAATTTGATCATTCACACGTCCATCAAAAAAATGTGGTCCAATCACATAATCGCAACAATTCCTCCCCAAACATTCAACGACTATCTTGTTTGGCTATTTGTTCGTGAGATGTAAGGATTGGTTGTGTCGTATTAATGAAAATTATGACGATTAACATGTCCATTTTTATAAAACATTACTTCATCGGCAAACAAAACAAAGTCAAAAAAATGTCTTTGCTGTCCTATTTTTTGTTTTGCCCATTGACAAAATTGTATCTGGTTTTCATAATCCCTATCAATCCGTTCCTGCATTACTTGAACGTGGTGGTTTTTTTCTAGGATTCGATGGACTGAAAATCGGCTTATATCGTTTTCTTTTGCCAATTTTCTTATACTGCGATGAGTATCTTCAATCACACTCAAAATTATGACTGTTTCGTTTTTTTCATTTACTACATTTTTTCCATCTACCTCTCAAATGATTTTTTAGAGGGCTGTATTCCTTCCGGATATCGCTCCTTATAAATTCAACTTGATAGCAAACAATTTTTATCACTCGCACCCAGAACATAAATCATATCGACCGTTTCTTCTCTCGAAAAATTCAATATTGGAAAGTGCGAATTTTAAACTAATGTATAACTTAAATTAAGTGTAAATACTTTGTCACAATAGTTAATAATTAAACGTCAATAAGATAACTTTCAATTATTCTCACATTATGATTGTCAATATCATGGCTACTAGATCAGTTCGAAATGAAATTCCGCTGTAGCGAGTCACCCTGTAAGTCTTCTAATAAGACGGATATTGGACTTTGACGCAATATTAGGATACCCTGTATAATGAAATTCTACGGGAAGTATTATAACTTTTGGAGAGGATTTCGATTAGTTACCGTGTCAGTTTTGATGTGTCCTTATAAACTCAATTATTTTTCGATAAGTAGATTCGTAATTCATAGGTTACGAGTAACTATTCCGGCTAGGTTTAAAGTAAAAGATTATATCAACTACTTTTTTAAATGGTTTACTTTCTTAGAATTCTGTAATCCGTATTTCTTTCGATAGATGAGAAGCGAAGTTCTCTAATAGGGGAACAAAGTTAAAAATAATTTGTAATTTTACCAGTATAAGCGCTCGTGCAACTTAAATTTATAATCAATAAGTACATTTGAAATTGGCACAATTCCGTTCCTGCCTGTATCTTGGAAAACAAAATAAATCTGTCGGGTATATAGGATATTTGTGGGAAAATAATACACTTGTTACAAGAAGTAGCTGTTACTAATAGACACTTAGCTTTTGAAGCATATTGGTTGGTAAATATTATGTTACATGAGTAAGCTAACAATATGTAAACCGATCCGCTAGAGAGTGTATCATGATGTTGAAGCTATACGTAAATTTGTACATCGATTTTTGCTTTCATTAAAGTTCGTGTATTTTATAAATTTGTTTTTGACAAAAATTTATATATACACGAATCGTTGACAGTAGGATACAGACAAAAACATTAGTCACAAGGGTTTTATGGCTCATGTGCTTTTCCGAAGGTATTAATACTTTTATAACTAGGTTTAAGAACATAACTGCATTATTTAAAGTACCAATTCGCAAGTCCCTGAGCATATACTGGATATACTTCGGAAGATCATATTATCACCTCATTGAAATCTATAGTTGTAATCAAAAGAGACAAAAGCAGAATAACGCAGAAAATTTTGGGGTACTGAGAAAGTTGGAAGAAGAAGAAGTGGAATGAAATATTGACTGAATGAGATAATTTAAATAATATAAATAATATTTCTACAGTTTTGGGTTACTATTTGTACATATTATTGATTTTATTGTTCACATTCTCCTTTAAATGTCTTTTTATTTTGAGCTATATGTTCTAGTACTTCTAAAAAATGAACAGGGTCCAAAAACAAAAAATCGATATACTAATTTCATGTTGAAGAAAGTTTATATTCCTAGTTTAAACAATGAATTTCTTAGGCACATAGGGTCTAAGGAAATCGATTCATTGCCGCCAATCGATTTCCTTTCATAGGAAATAGTGGAATACTGGACTATCGTAGTAGGTATATTTTTACTTTACTACACTTTTATTGTTTTTGTAATAATTTATCCACTTTGGGTTGGCTTATATATTGTGTTAAATATATACTTAGTCAGAGTTTGTCGCCAATTTGATTGCAATAAGTCGTCAACAGATGGAGCTATTCGCAAGTTGCGGACATCTCGTGTCTGTAATTTGATGACTATAGAAGGCCAGTGAAGTGATGTTGTGCATTTGCCTATGTCGCACTGATGAGAGCTAATAAGCTCGAAACTAGTCTGCGGCTGGCGATGCACAACAGCGCTGCACTGGAAATCTGCTTTTTACTTTATTACACTTTTATTATTGTCTGAAAGTTATTTGTAGTATACTACGAATATTCTTTCCTATTATTTGGGTTTTCTACCACATGTATTATTATTCTCTTAAAAACAAATCACCGAATCTACAAAATAATAGAATTATTCGAAAAAAAAGCCTCTGCATCCGTGACGTTTACGCCAAAGGAAAAGTCAGAGGTTATGTTTTGCAAATAATATAAATCGGAATAAACACAGAAATAATGTATTTTGCTGACGTTTCGGAAAGTAATCTCTTTCCGTTTTCAAAGCTATTTTTTGGAAGAACTCTTATTTTGCTGTGTATGTCAAATACACAGCTTTAAGATTCTGTTTATGTTATTTCCATAGATACTTACTACTTACACAGAACATATAACTGATGATATTTTCTTTTAGATAATGTTGAGTTTGTTAAGTTCTTCTTTTAACATTGGTCACCAGGTTCGACAAATATCTACAGAACAATTCGATACGCACTTATCTTCATTCAATAAAATTATTGCTGATTCTTGAATTTTTCTTTTTTTGGTATCTGTTTCTTTTGTTAAAATTTTTGCCGAGTCCCAGTTTATTGTATGTCCGTTTTCCCAAGCATGTTCACAAATCTTTGATTTCTGAATTTCATTCTTTCTAATGTAATTCTTGTGCTCATCCAACCTCACACTGAAAGGTCTGGATGACTCACCCACATAACATTTATCACATTCGCACGGGATATTGTAAATACAGTTTTTTGAATTCTGCTCGCTGTTTATCGATTTTATTTTTGTTAAAATAGATCTTAAAGTGTTCCCCGTTTGAAATATCGTCCTAACATCAAATTTGTCACCTATACGGCGTAGATTTTCCGATAGTGCGTATACATAAGGAATTATTGCTGTATAATGACGTTCAGGTTTTTGTCGTACCTGATTGTCCCTATTTTCAACATTTATGAAAACTCTATCAACAAAGGCTTCAGGATATTGATTTTGTACTAGAACCTCTTTGATAAATTTTTCTCGTTATTTAATATTTCATTATTAGATGAAATTATTTTGGCCCTATCGTATAAACATTTTACAACACCCCTTTTAACATTTATTGACTGATTTGAGTTAAATTTTAGATATCTATTAGTATGTGTTGGTTTTCTATAAACGCTTGTTTCAATTGTATTATTTACCCTTCTAATTAAAACATCTAAAAACGGTAGTTCATTCTTACTTTCTACTTCTAATGTGAATTTAATAGACGGTTCCTTACTATTTATATTTTCTAAAAAACTATCTAGTAAATCGACACCATGAGGCCAAATTGCAAAGATGTCGTCAACATATCTCCACCAGACAACCGGTTTGTTTGTACAATTTTAACATGTGTGTTCTCAAAGTTCTCCATAAATATGTTGCTTAAAATTGGTGATAATACAGACCCCATAGCCATACCAAAATCCTGCTGATAGAACTCATTGTCCAATTGAAAATAGGATGTTTTTATACAGTGTTAAGAGTTCCATTATGCTATTTACACTTAATTTAGTTTTAGTTTTCAAATTATTATCATTTAGCAACCTGTCTTTAACTATTTTTAAGGTTTCATCTACCGAAACATTGGTAAAAAGACTAACTGCATCAAAACTAACCATCAGGTGTGATTCATGAATATCGTTTTCATAAATTTTTTCTATGAAATGTTTACTATTTTTCAATATCCTGAAGCCTTTGTTCATAGAGTTTTCATAAATGTTGAAAATAGGGACAATCAGGTACGACAAAAACCTGAACGTCATTATACAGCAATAATTCCTTATGTATACGAACTATCGGAAAAGCTACGCCGTATAGTTAACAAATTTGATGTTAGGACGATATTTTAAATACTTTAAGATCTATTTTAACAAAACCGATAAACAGGGAGCAGAATTCAAAAAAGTGTATTTACAATATCCCGTGCGAATTTGATAAATGTTATGTGGGTGAGTCATCCAGACATTTCAGTGTGAGGTTGGATGAGCACAAGAATTACATAAGAAAGAATGAAATTCAGAAATCAAAGATTTGTCAAGATGCTTGGGAAAAAGGACATAGAATAAACTGGGACTCGGCAAAAATTTTAACAAATGAAACAGATACCAAAAAAAGAAAAATTAAAGAATCAGCAATAATCTTATTAAATGAAGATAAGTGCGTATCGAATTGTTCTGTAGATATTTGTACAACCTGGCTACCAATGTTAAAAGAAGAACTTAACAAACTCAACATTATCTAAAATAAAATATCATCAGTTCTACGTTCTGTGTAAGTAGTAAGTATCTATGGAAATAACATAAACAGAATCTTAAAGCTATGTATTTGACATATACAGCAAAATAAGAGTTCTTCCAAAAAATAGCTTTGAAAACGGAAAGAGATTACTTTCCGAAACGTCAGCAAAATATATTATTTCTGTGTTTATTCCGATTTATATTATTTGCAAAACATAACCCCTGACTATTCCTTTGGCGTAAACGTCACGGGCGCAGAGCCTTTTTTTTCGAATAATTCTATTATGTTGTAGATTCGGTGATTTGTTTTGAAGAGGATAATAATACATGTGGTAGAAAACCCAAATAATAGGAAAGAATACACTTTTATTATTTTTGTAATATTTTATAAGTTTAGACGACCACCTTTAGACCGGGAAGTGAAAATTTATTAAATTAAAAAGCTCTTTTCTTTGCGCAGGCAAATTTTTATATGATTCGCTAATATTGCTATTGCACTAGTTATTGATGTAGCTGCATAAATATGCACGCTATCCAAACACCACGGCTACCACAGCGTTAACGTAATTATGCAAATTTTATGCTCACAAGTTTGTTATTGCTTAAATGTTATTTTGTAAGAGCGCGATGAAATATTTATTGCGAATATACATAATAATCCTATACATATTTATTTAATAAACAGTATTCTAACAAATGTTAGGAGTAAATAAAGTTATATGAAATTATACAGAGTATTCTATTTGAAAGAATTGTGCCGACAGTTCAAAAATATTAAAACTTGAATCACCGTGGAGTACACTCTGTATGGAATTGGATTCAAAGGCCTGGAAGTTGTTAGTATAAGATCTTAATTAACATCCAAAGAGAAACAGAAGTGAAATTAACGAAAATACGTTTTCTGTAGATTATATTCTTGGTTACTGCAAATACATGTATTTAAAAGTTGATGAATGTGGATTCTGTAGTTCATGTAGATCTAATAAAACACTTATTACTTTGATTTTATATAAAACAACGGTTTATTATTTAAAAAAAATAAAATTTTAGAATATTCCAATAGCATAGCATGACAGCTTGATAAGAGTGTCGGTGAGAGCCTCGATAATAGCATCGGTAAGAGTTTTGATAATAGTATCAACATAGCACAGTATCATAGCTACGATAAAGCGATAAAAGCAACGATAATTCTTAAAATCAACATTAACAGCAACGATTATTATCGAATTATGATTTTTTGCATCGAAAATAGCAACCATCGATATTACTTATCTCTCTTATCGCAACTAAAATAATAACAGAGAGAGCAACGATGGGAACATTTGTAATGGCTGCGATAAGGTTGTCGCTAGACAGTCATCAAAATCAATTTTTTAAAATTTTCAGCTCAACCATGGCGAGTAACTACACTATTTTAAAAATAAATATTTACCAACAGATATATTTTAAACCATTGGTGTTTTTGTTAAAGAACACGCCAAAACCCTCGATGAACTTTTCGAAACTGTAACAAAATCCGACATTTCGCATTAAACGTTAAATCACATTTTCGCGTTTTTTATGCCAAAATCTTGGAAACTCATCAAGGAGTGTAATTTTAGAAAGTGTAGTAAATGTCGCTGCACAGAGACGTAATGTCGCCCCGACCACAAAATTTTAGAAAGTATAACGAAAACCGGAAATTTCGAAAATAAAAACCCTTTTACGAATCCACTTTGTGCAGCACTGCAACTCATGCGTTGTGATAAATATGAGGGCAAGTTATCCAGTCTCTAGTCAAAGTATTTCGAGAGTTTTAGTGAAAGTAGCCCTTAGCGTCGAGGGTGTCCTATCATTTTCTAGCAGTCGATTTTGACGGGAAAATGATGGGTTTTAAGCGTATTTGCACTGAACCGGTTCCCCAGCGTTTCGGTGTCAGAAAAGTATAATTACCATGTACTCAGATGTGCATGGGACCGCTTTGCCTGAACGTATGAATATATAATTGCCACAATATAATTCAAAGTCGTTGCGATTCCTTCGCATTTTTAAGCTCCGAGGAGCGAACTAAATTAATATTGAACTGATACTACGTAAATAGACAGACAAGCAAAAGCCCACCAAAATTATAAACATTGAACTTTTCTTGAATCTTCTTGTGTAATCGTTAGCTATAAACCGCATATTGGATGGTAGTTGGTTAAATTATAAGTCGTTCCGTTCCTCACCATGTGTTATGCACGGGTCAGACTATAGTTCTTACTCATTTTCTTGAACGTTTTGTAAAAACATGAATTCTTAAAAGATTTAATATATACATTTTTGAAATTTATATTGTCTTTTTCTTGTGTTTCAAAATTCCTTTTTAGGTTTAAATTTAAGAAAGTGTTAATATTTATTGTGTTAGATTTATAGTGTTATGACGTCCAATCGGTGGGTGTAATGGGGTAGTGAAGCGCAAGTAATAGCCTCTCCTACTCAATTGTTAACCTCACCTTCGCGATGAGTTCAATTTGAACTTGGTGCACCCTGTTTTCACTAACGAGGCTCTAACGACCGAGTAAGGGCGGAATAACCCTTACCTTTTGCCGTGAGCACATCCACCTTCTCACGAAGAGTGCGGTAAAAATAACCCACCGCACACAAAGGTTGCTTTTGGAATCGTTTGGTTACCCCATCGTCGCAGTCTCCTTCTGTGCCATGGGACCACACCACTCGCCTTCCGCAACCGAGCTGGTCAGTTGCATACCTGCTCCAGCTAAAACTTCAAATGCAGCTTCGTTTTCAGTCGATTAAGGCTTTAAAAAATGATGGAGCGTTCAAGTGGGACAAAATCATCCGGAGGTAAAATACCCTCCCGATCGGATCTCCGGGGGAGGGTGCCCACAGGGACACCTCATCGAATGTCGAAAAAACACCGACAAGTTAAATCCAACAAAACGAATTCTTTCATCTACGGCGCTTGGAATGTTCGTACTTTGAACGACAGCACTCGCACCGATCGGCCTGAAAGAAGAACTGCTCTAATAGATAGAGAACTTCACCGACTCAATGTTGACGTTGCAGCGCTCAGCGAAACTCGATTTTTGGAGGAAGGCTCTCTCACAGAAAAGTACTACACCTTCTATTGGAAAGGTCTTCCCACCAATTCAAGAAGACAACATGGAGTAGGATTTGCCGTTCGGAATCAACTTGTATCCAACTTAACACAAGTACCACAAGGCCTATCCGAACGTCTAATGCTGCTACGCTATGAGCTATCAGATGGCAACGCGGTAAATCTAATAAGCGCCTACGCTCCCACTCTGGATGCAAGTCACGAAACCAAGGAAAGCTTCTATCAACAGCTGGAAGAAACCCTCTGTAGAATACCTAAAACGGAACGACTCGTTATTCTTGGCGATTTTAACGCTAGAGTAGGGAGAGATGCAGACACCTGGCCAGGCATCATAGGCAAGAACGGTTTGGGCAACATGAACGCTAACGGTCAACTACTCCTAACTAAATGCGCCGAACATGATCTAGTTATAACAAACACCATTTTCCGACAAAAGGATAAATTTAAAGGCACCTGGCGTCACCCCAGATCAGGTCACTGGCATCTACTGGACTATGTTATCGTACGTAGGAAGCATCTCAAGGACGTCCAAATTACAAAGGCGCGCATTGATAGCGAATGTTGGACCGATCATCGTCCTGTTGTCTCTAAAATGAAAATTATTATGAGACCCAAACACCGAAGAACTCAAGTAAAACGTAGACCCCGTCTCTGTATTAGTAAATTGCGTGACCAACAAACCGTCGAACAGCTAAAGCAAAAAGTTCAAGAGAATTTGAGTTCACTAGAAGAAATCAATTCTGTAGATGTCGCTGCTACCTGGACACAAATTAAAGACAGTTTAAAAAGTGCGAGTGAGGAAATTCTTGGCACTGTAGCAAGTAAAAAACAGGAGGACTGGTTCAATGATAATGAAGCTTTTATACAAGAACTTCTTGACCGCAAACATATTGCCTTCCAAAACGCTATCAACCACCCCAACGACTCATCAAAAGCAGAAGCTTTTACCCAATCTAAGTATGAAACACAACGCGAAATCAGAAGAATAAAGAACGAGTGGTGGGCAAGCAAGGCCAGAGAAATTCAAAGGTACGCCGATTCACACGACTACAGGAATTTCTTTCAAGGAGTAAAAGCAGTGTACGGCCCCAGTCGGAAAAATATGTGCCCTATTAAAGATTTAAATGGAAATCTCCTCAAAGAAGACCAGGAAATAAGAGCCCGATGGAAAGAACACTACTCTAACATTCTTAACCAGCAAAGTCAAGCCGATCACGATATTATAAATCTTATCCCTCAATACGACACCTTCGAAGACTTAGATAAGCCACTAACAACGGAAGAGATCTTAACCGCCATTGGGCAGCTAAAAAATAACAAATCTCCCGGCGCCGACTCACTCCCAGCTGAGATCTTTAAAGCTGTGTCGTCAGAGCTCATACCCTACCTCAAAAAACTGTTTGATGTCGTGTGGGAAAGTGGTCAAGCTCCGCAGGAGTTTCGTGATACACTTTTAATCAACCTCTTCAAAAACAAAGGGAGCGCTGCGGACTGTGGAAATTACAGGGGTATAGCTCTCCTGGCTGTTGGAGGGAAGATACTCACTAAAGCGATGGCAAATAGGCTAACACCTGTTATGGAAAAGTTACTTCCTGAAACACAGAGTGGCTTTAGACCAAACCGAGGCACATCGGATTTAATCTTCACACTTAAACAGCTTCAAGAAAAAGCACTCGAACATCAAGGAGAAATTCACATGGCCTTCATTGATTTAACCAAGGCGTTTGACTCGGTGGACAGGGAAGTGCTCTGGAAAATTATGTTCCGCTTAGGTATCCCTAGCAAATTTGTGGAAGTATGTCGCAGTCTACATACAAACAACAACGCCCAGGTTATGTATAATAATGAGGCAACCGAACCTTTCCAAACCCTCACTGGAGTTAGGCAGGGATGTGTCCTAGCACCCCTACTCTTTAATTTGTTTACCACTGCTTTAACAATTATTGTTGACAACAAACTGACAGTCAGAGGAATAGGTCTCAGATACCGTTTTGATGGCGGTCTCTTTAACATAGGGCGCTTTAGAGCTTTCACGAAGACACGCACACGATTCATTTGTGATCTCCAGTATGCGGATGACTGTGCACTTTTAGCCTCTACGCCGGAAGAGCTTCAAGAACTTTTAGATGTGTATGCCCAGAGCTATGATTCCTTGGGACTTAAAATCAACATTGGAAAGACTAAGATTATGTCAACTCCTCATCAAGTGAACCAAATAGACATTACACTTAACGGAAATTCTCTTGAAGTGGTGGATCAGTTCAATTACTTAGGCAACGTTGTTAATAACAAAGCAAACATGGACAGCGAGATTCGCAATAGAATTAACGCTGCATCTAGAGCACTCTGGGGTCTTAGAGAGAGAGTATTTGACAACCACGACCTTGCTTTGTCAACGAAAATGGCTGTCTACAGAGCAGTTGTCATTCCAACACTGCTATATGGATGTGAAAGCTGGGTCACTTACCGTCGTCATGTGAAAGAATTAGAACGTTTTCAGCAAAGACACCTCAGAAGTATGATGAAAATCCGTTGGTTCCATCACATATCAAACGTGGAAGTACTCAGGAGAGCAAACAGCCTTCCAATTGAGGTGCTTATTTCAAGAGCACGCCTAAGATGGGCAGGTCACGTTCATCGTATGCATGGTAACCGCCTTCCTAAATGTACACTTTATGGTGAATTGCTAAGCGGTAGAAGAAGGCGTGGCGGTCAACGAAAGAGGTTCAAAGACGTTCTCCATGAAAATCTAAAATCCTGCGGTATTGCAGACGAGCAATGGGAACAACTTGCAGCGGACAGAACCGAATGGCGAGGGGTTGTGGCCAGCTATCAAGGAAATGTTGCTGCAAGAAGGCCGAATCCAAGACCTAACCAGGTCTATGTTTGTCCTGACTGCGGTCGACATGTGCTCTCCCGAATTGGCCTCTATAGCCATAGTCGTGTGCACCGTAGATGAATGGGAATTACAATAAACTACACCTGTTACTTGTTTTTTATTGTACACAATTTATCGACTGTAACATTTTTATACTCGGACTCGAGTAACGGCTAATAAAATAACCATCAGTGAAGCAGTTAAGCAAAAACGAACAGTAAGTATAGATTTTGTATTATCCTCCGTCTGAAACAGTCGTTTTGAACCCTTTTTTGTGAACGTTTAATATCCATTTTGGAAAGTATAATAAAAGTCCTTCAAACGTGTAAAGATGGATCGTTCAAATTTTCCAGGCGATCATAAAATGAAACTTGGCCAAAGAACTGGCGGATGCGCCAATGTTAATTATACGGATTGTTTATAAACTTCATATAGATGATCGCCGATCATTAATAATGGTATATTATTTTATTAGGAGTAAAAGTGGCTTTTACGTTATAGTTTACTTCCTAAATTAAAACTATAATAACAAAATTATACATATTTTTTCTTTCTTTAAATAACTAAGAACTTACCTAATCAAAAAAACAACAGCACGGACAGGGTACGGTAGGTGCTTGTGCATTTTTTATTATCGCGCTACACATCATTGTCGCCAATTAAGATCATTATAAGAATTCAATAGCATACTTTTAGAAATATTGAAACAATTCGATCGCTAAGTTTGACTATTCCACACACGGTTTTGGTCTTTTTGACTTTGAACGAAATATATACAGTCAACAAAACAAAATTTCACTGCCCATCCCACTCAAGTGTATAATAAGTATCATTATAAGGCGGTACAAAATAATGAGAATAAAATATGAGGTGTTAATCTTTCTAAAATGATCTAGTGGCAACCTGATGGACATTTCAATAGAGCTTTTGATGTGAACACAAGGAGGCTTTGAAACGTGGTCGGCGAACAATGCACTAACATCTGAAGATCGAAGTCATGACGAGGATGATTCTACTGTTTGTCGTATCCTGCCAGGGCCAACTGATGTGCTACCGACGCACTGTATTTATATTACGGTCCTTAACGATGGTTATTTGTTTGTATTTAAGGTAATTTCGTGCGAGAATTCGTCCAAAATTACGCGTCTCAAATTGGGCTTGTTTTTGCACAAGCTGGTGCTAATAATAGTACTTATGTACAACCTGTTTGATAAAAATTGGTAAACAAATTAAATTTAATTCAGAGTAGCGGTGATTTAGAATAAAAATTTACAATTTAGAACCATCGAGAAAGATTTAAACCCGGCCGTTAAAATTTTACCAGATAAAGTAAGACCAGATAATACAACAGAATAAAAAAGAGTAGAATTGAAAAGTCGTTTATACGCACAAAAAATTTAAAAAATGATGCGTACAGTTGATTAAAAAAAAAACTAGTACAACTCTTGTAATCGAAAATCTTAATAGTTTAGTTGTGTGCATATGTCTGTAAATAGGGCTGGCCAGGCATGTCGAGAGGGGGGTGGAGAAGAAGTGATTTACCTCGGACCTGGGTTTTTTTGGAGGAGACCGGTTTTCTTATAGACCAGGGCCAAACCGTTTAAAATATCGTAATCGACGATAAATTCTTAGCAGTATACGAATGGTCAGAAAATGTAGTTAATGGTGTAAATAATTAAGGAAAAATCGTCCAGACTGAGTAAAAGTTCGGGAATGGGGGTTGGGGTGGTAATATATACGATTTTAGGGGTTGGTACTCGTTTTTTTCGATTTGCGGCTAAACTATGCATCCTATCGAAAAATGTTGAAATGAAAAAATCTAAAACTTTCTAATTGATCATTATTGACCATAACCTCAAAATTATCGAGAAAAATGCAAAAAACCGTTTTTTCGGTTTTTAATTTATAACTATCGCAAGAATGTTTATATTTTCATGAAAATTGGTGAAAATGTTCTTTTTTGCATTTCAAACAAGCCCAAATTTTTTCAAAGCGAAATATTTAATTTACGATGTTTTATGAAGAAAATAAAAAAAGAAGACCTAATTTTCAATCTAAAAATTTGGTTAGCTAATTTTCGATTAATGAACTTTGCTAGTGCTCATTTTTTTCTTTGAAATCTCAACTTTAATATAGAATTAAAATATAATATCGTTTATATACAAAAATATCGTTAAAAAAGTGAAAAACCGAATAAACTACTTTTTAAAAATCGAGTTTCCGGTGAAAATCATGAATTTCTTTTTCTTTATTGTAAATAAACATTTACATTCATAAACAGCGTTAATTCTCATACAATACTATATTATACAAGTAATGTACATGTACCTAACTGAGGCGAAACAGTTACAATTGATCCATTACTATTATTTCAGAGAATCTCGCGAAATACCAGCAGCACAGATGATATGAAAAATTATTTACAGTACGAGCTTGCTCCATTTCCTGTGTCGTTGTTTACAGGGAATGGCTTCAGAAAAAATGTTAAGTCACATTTATATACAGAAATTGCGAGCATAGATTCGTTACCGATGATATACCTGTATTTGTCTTAAAAAAAATATTACACGTAATTATTGAACCACTTAAAAAAATGTTTCTTAAAATGTTTTCTTAACCGCCTCTCAAGTTACCGAAGTAACCCCCTGGAAGATTTCAAGGATCTTGTGCTAGGTAAAGAGAGACGAGGCCCTACAGTTTAATGTGGACTCCGAACCACTCTTGGGGCAATTTTTTTAATGAAAAATTGTTTCGCCTTGTGGGTATCGAACCCACTTCGTTAGGCAACTCAGTTTGCTAGCCAGACGCTTTAACCAACTGAGCCAACTTACGTTCCTAATTAATTTATCTTTTTCTTTGGGTGTTTTTCCTAATAATCTGAAAACGGGGAAAGTTACACCTATTTATAATAAAGAAGACTCGACTCTGTTAGAGAATTATAGACCAGTCACTACTCCAGACAGTTTATCCAAAGTTTTTGAATATGCGTTTTGTGATCGTTTCCTAGGTTTTATAAACAGACAAAATATTTTAACTCCGAAACAGCACGGTTTTCGTTCAGGAAAATCAACATGTACGGCATTACTTACATTTTATCATATACTAATAAATTTTATCGACGCAGGTGAGTGCCCTGCTGCTGTATTCTGTGACTTAAGCAGGGCGTTCGATTGCGTTAATCATAACAAAATGTTGTCTATATTGGAATATTGTGGTGTACGAGGTGTTTCCTTGAGTTGGATTTCCTCTTTCCTGACAAATCGCTATCAATATGTTTCACTTAAATATCATAATAATAATATTATCACAAACGTTAAATCTGAAATTAAACCGGTGCAAATGGGCGTTCCACAAGGTTCCATATTGGGACCAATATTATTTTTATTATATATAAACCAATTAGAGGAGGAAATATCTTATCCACACTTTGTTATGTATGCAGATGATGTTTCATTACTTATCTCTGCAAACAATACCGAAAAGATTAATAATAAATGTGAACAAATTATAACTTCAACTTCCAATTATTTCAACTCTCATGATTTATATAACACTAATAAAACACAAGTGCTGCGATTTCATAACTATCACAAAGTGATTGAACCTTTAAATTTCAATGTTAACAATACTGTTCTTCAAAGCAAACTTTCTGATGTAAAATTTTTGGGTGTGCATATAGATGAATGCTTAAGCTGGAAATCTCACTGTTCACACTTGATTTCTAAACTAAATTCCATTACATATATGCTCAGAAATTTGAGACTTGTTTTGCATGAACATCAACTAATAAGTGTATATTACTCCCAGGTCGAATCAAGGTTACGATACGGTGTCTGTTTGTGGGGCAGCTCTACTATGGCTAAAGACGTTTTTAGGGCACAAAAATGTATTTTACGTTGTATTGGAAATATCCCCCAAACCCATACATGTAAAAACTTATTCGGCGGGTATAAAATATTGACTCTTACCTGTTTATATATCTTAGAAATATCAATTTATGTATTTTCTAATAAAAACAATTTTAAGCTAATTAAAGACATTCATAATGTTAACACACGACAAAACAATTTATTACATATACCATTCGCAAAATATACAATTGCCAAAAACTCACCGTCTCACGTTGGTACCCGAATTTTCAACCATTTACCCGACTATATAAAGTCTAGTGAAAATATAAATTTATTTAAATCTAAACTTAAATTGTTTTTGTTGGAGCAATGTTTTTATACAATATCAGATTTTTATCTGTTTACACCTGACTAAATTACCTGATGTTATTTTGTCTGTTTTTACATAATTATTTGATTTTACAATATCAATTTTCTTTTTTTAATTTGTAATTACCTATTGACTATTCCTATACAATTGTATATTGTCTTTTAAGGAAAATAAATTATTATTATTATTATTATTATTACCATTACCAACTTCGAGCAATATTGTATACGTTGTTGATGGCGGGTTTCTCTTACACAAAGTAATCTGGCAAAAAACGATGGAATTAATGAAATAACACAAAAATATTTACATTATGTACAAAACAACTACGCAAAAAATAGTTATATGAAGAAGATGCAGATTCCCTAATTATCAATACATCCCTTGAAGTAGCAAAAAACTCCGATAAAATAGTGGTAGTTGTTGGTCAAGACATAGATCTGAATATCTATTTCCACAAACCTGATGCAGGAAATATTAATGATACTTATTACACCTCTAATAGTTTTAAACATAAATCACATAAACATATTGTAGCATTTTTGCATTGTTTTTCTGGCTGTGGTACAACTTCCAGTTTTGCTGGGAAAGGAAAAAAAACAATTATTGGCCGATAAACATTTACCTAATCTTGCAGAAATTTTTTACAGTACAAATGCAGACACAAACGATTACCGAAAATGGATTAAAAATAATAGCTTCTATTTACAAAAGATTTGAACTCTACTGAATGGCTACTGTTAAATCCTCATTTCATTTGAAAAAAATTACCTCCAACTGAAGGGGCAGCTAAGCAACATTGTTACAGGGTGTATTTTCAAATACAAAGTTGGCTTGGTAATAAATTAACAGCTACAAATAATGATACTGAACTAGACAATCCAGAAGAACTCCAAGAAATTGAAGATATAGAAAATGAACTTGAAGAAATCGAAAGCTTGATCGATTCTGGCGATGAAGAATTGCCCACGAAGAAAAAAGATTTCAATAAAATTATTTTACTTTTAATTTTTGTATTTTATAATCAAATATAACACTTTGACGTGATAATTTGTAAATACTTACGAATCACAAGAAATAATTAACAAATTTCCTCGGTTCACAGCCTTTGTGTTTTTTGAATTTTTACCTATTTAATTGCAGTTTAAATAATGTTTTCGGGACTTTGAAAGCCGAGAATAGTTAGGTACATGTATATTACTTGTAGAACATAGTATTGTATGAGAATTAACGCGTTTTATGAATGTAAACGTTTATTTACAATAAAGAAAAAGAAATTGACCCCAATTTTTGAATTGTAAATGGAATACCATATATACTATTATATTTTTGGAATCCTTGAAAAACCCTGAGTACGGTGATAGCCCACAAGTAAACATTTCGACTCCATGAAAAAAAATTTGATTCGAAATTTGTTGGTGCGTCTAGAGTTCTATAACCAGAAAAAAAATTGATTTTGGGCACATCCATGGATTCCTTAGAATATCCGCTATTTTATGGTAGTACTTTACCATTATGGTTCCATTTAAAAAAATTAAGTTTTGTTAAAATCCAGCCATCTTATACATTTATAAGACTGTCGACAATACCAACTACAATAAGAGCGCCGATAATAGTAACAATAAGAGCGTAAATAATAGCATTGATGAGAGCGTCGATAATTTATTGCTATTAAATTTTTGTGGGTGCAAATTTAATGCTGTTCTTGTCCATATGTAGTTCCTCAGTGATTCGGTGTCCATTTGCCCTTGAATACCATGTACTATGTGTATTGGGATCATCATTTGTCTGGACGTAAATATTAATTCATCCACGGGCGAACATAAATTAAAAATGATAATTACGGATAGATGGGCAAGCAAAAGCCCCGAGTTGCTAATATCAAATTTTAAATTGAATCTTTTTCCATCATGCAAGGTTCTCTTATACTCAAACATGTAGTATGAGGTCGATGTAATTTATATGTGACTCACTTCTCGGTAGAAAGTGAGACACACTGTATAATTTATCTTTGTTAACCAATATAATTCTTCTCTATGTACAATTTACATTTTGAAACAAAACAATGCGCAAATTATTTACCCCCAAATCCCCTGTTTCATTTGCGTTTAAAACTCTATTTTCAGGAACTAATATTAAGCAAGTGTTAGGCAATAGAAAGCGTATAAAAGTTCCAGCTGATACCATTTTCAAGGATTACAGTTGAGCTAAATCGAAGTAAATATAAGTTTTGTATTTCGTCGATCCGAGTTGATCGAACCTAAACAAATAGTGAAAAACTTGTTCTCCTTTTTGGGAAAATATACAGAAAAACTCTTAAATAGTAAAAAAGACTTTCATACTCCAAGAGGGTGGATCGTTCACAGTGGCAGGTTCTAGCAAATGCGAAGACATTGAAAAATTTATTTGCATACTTACACACTGGATAGAGATACACAGAGGTATGTTGACGACAACCTTTGCGTGTGTTTCCATTTTCTGAGATATTGTCTTTTAAATTAAGGCCTGCAATAATTTAATTAAGTAATGGCTTAACAATAGACTATGATAAAAATTGATGAAGACAAATTATATAGATTTATTACAATTCCCAAATTAAATGGACTTCTCACACAGGGAAAAAGTAATCAAATAAAAACTTGTAATTCGCACTGAATATTAAACACATTAGTCATATTTAGTAATAGCGTATTAGACATTATACGATGTTATTATAACGCTATATTCACATAATACCCCGCTTTGAACAATTGTCACGTGTCACACGCACCGTGACACGTGCAACCAGACTAGAAACAGTATAAAACGCGCTAAAACACGCCTGCGTCTCGATGCTCGCGACGCCGATCTGTTAAACTAACGAAGCGTACGGACGCGTGCTCAAACAACGTCCAATTACTTTGTGGTATCATTACACTGTACTTAATTGTAAAATACTCAGATCACCTCAGGGATTTGGCTAAGTCTGAGCAGATAGATAATGTATAGCTTCTGAAACTGGAAATTTTAAACGGAAATGTTAAAATTGACGCGAATCTTAAGCACAGCAGCTTCGGTTTATGTATAACCATTGAAAGTATGCACTAAAATATGGGTAAAACACGAGGGAATGGATGGGAAGACATAGTTATTAATTTTCATGATAAAGGAAGGGAAGCGCATCATCAAGATGAACTAAATAAGTTCCGCACAGAAAAATGAATATTCGCTAAACGTTCCCAATTTCTAACCAAAAAAAATTATGTGTTTAACTTTGACAGGCCAGGTGTCACGTCACCAAAAAAAGGGAACTTCGTAAACTGTTTGCAGAAAACTGAAAAAAGCTTGAATCACTACCTCTATTATTTCCATTTTCAAATGAATAACTCCTCGTACAAGGTCCGCTGTTTTCGTAGTATTAAGAATGAGAGATTGTCCCAACTAAACAGTACAGGACCTAGTTTTAGAAGATCATCAGTTGTTCGAAAAATAGTGAAATTTCTTTTTTTGTGAAAACATACAAAAAAGTTTACTACTAATTGGTAAAAAAATCCTTCAGATCCCTAGAGGATGGATCATTTACATATCATCTTAATTAAATAAAACATTGTATAAAATAATAAATAGAAAGAGAAATAAACAATTTTTTTTTAATGTTTTCACAAAGTATTAGTTTCAGCTGCATAGTACCCTTTTTAATAAGGATTGGACGATTAATGTAAGACAATAAAAATATAGGGTGCTATTTGCAAATTAAGTCTTTAGATTTTAGATTTATGACATTCAAGATACGTTTCTAATAATTTAAAAAAAAAATTTCAATAGATTGTTTGACATTTTGATAAAACGTTAACCATAAAAAATATTGATTTATTTCTGTCTGACCTCAAAAAACAGTTGACAATCAAGGTTAAGTTACTTCATTTCAAAGAATTAGGAATCTTAACTGCTCCATATCTATATACAGGGTCCATAAGAAGTCATAAGTAACGCATAAAGTCATTATCTAAGTAATTAACAATTTACGAGTAACATCCTAAAACACGACAATTTTTAATTTTAAAATGACATTTTTTGAGCATAATTTTATACCTCGCCTTTCAACTCCCTTGGAGTGATAGCTACCTACCCCTTTAAAATTTTTAAAAGGAATGATGATGTGTGTGATAGTTCATTTGAAATGGTTTTTAATTCTCAACAATATAAGAATTTTTTAATTTCTCTAATTATTTTATTGAAAAATATTAAATTTTTAATGTTACTATGTAAACAAAAGAACACTTATTAACAATAATGGAGGCGTTGCTGAAATTCCTCTAAAATATTTTGTATCGTTTCCGGGGTGACTTGATTAATTTCTTGCCTTATTCTCTCTTTTAAAGCATCGACGTTATTTGGTCCGTTGAAGGAGACTTTCGATTATAAGTAACCCTATACAAATAGTCAAGCGGGGTCAAATCGGGAGAACGGGCAGGCCAATCAATTTCACCGCGTTTACCGATCCACATATTGGGAAAAACTTGATTGAGATAGGCTCTTACTTTCAATGTAAAATGTGGTGTAGCTCCGTCCTGCTGATACCAAATATTTCCATCAATTTCATTATGGTTCTCATCATCTGGGTAAAGTATTCTTAACTCTGGAACTAAGAAATTTTGCAAAAAATCCAAGTAACGCGCGTCAATTAATGTGCTATCAAAGAAATATGGTCCGATAATTTGAGAATTTATAATTCCAGCTCAAACGTTCACTTTCTCAGGATATTGAGTATTGGCCTGCATCATCCAATGTGGATTCTCTGTACTCCAGTATCTACAGTTCTGTTTGATGACTGTTCCATTTAATGTTGCTTTATCAGAAAAAGAATGTTTGTTATAAATTCCAATCGGCGATCACGGTTAGTGTCGTTAAGTTCTTGAACTAAATGAATTTTGTATGGGTGGTATTTTTCATTTTTTAGAAGATGCAATATGGGCGTTTTACTAATAACATTAACGGCGGCAACTTGTCTTGTAGGTTATGTGGATTGTCTTGAATGTCTAACATTCTATCCAATTTCTTGTCATCATCTAAAATGCGCTTCCTGCCAGATTTAGGAATATCTGTGACATTTCCAAATTCACGAAATTTTTTTCTACTCTAATAATCGTAGACTGAGAATGCAAGGCCAGAATACTTAGTCGTGAACATTCAAAAAATCAGGCAGAATGTCAATAGATTTATTTGATAACTAATTGTCTCAGTAGAAACGAAGGAGTCAGAGCATGCTTATCAAAACGAGAAATTTCAGACAGGAATTTTTTTCATCAAAACCTTATTTTTTTTTTAGAATTAAACTTCGGATTCTGGGTTTTTGAATTATTTCGAACAGGTTTTGTTAATAATATTTTTTGATTAAAAAACATCTACCATGATTTGTTGATTTATTTCATATAATTTAGCATCGTAGATGGCTTTGCATTTAAAAATGGAAAGTGATTTTGTATTCTTAAATAGATCTTGTTGACCTATATCTTTTTAGATTAGCTTGATTTAAATCAGGCAAAAAACAAAAGAATTATTACGCTGTTACCCTCTTAAGACAGGCATACTGTATTTAAAAAAATATTCGTGTTTTTATTCATAGACCACTTTTGTGTATCCTCATATCTTTGACTATATTCTGATGTTTGTAAAAATTTACGAAAATGAACTCGTTAATATTTTCAAAATGGGAAGCTCTGTTTAAAATAACAAAGTTGATGTCAACTTCCGGTATAACCAAAAGCAATGAAAATTAAAAAATAATTTAGAACGGTAAGTGGACTTTTCTGAAAACCCATTCAACTAAAATTTCAAAATAATATTTAAATTCAGTCTGGAAATGCATCTAGCGGGTAGCTCAGTCGGCTAGAATGTGTTGTGTGGCGAACACGCTTGGTCAGACTGGCTGTCGTGTTTTGGGTTCGATCCCCAGCTGCGATACTAGTAATGTCGGTAGATAATGGATGTTGTCGGCGTCTTTCAAATGTGTAACCCTCTTCCGTACAGCCTTGGTTATGTACTTGGAGGCTATCAACTATAATATGTGCTGTGTGTCTATAAGTAGCCTTAGAAATAAGCTTTGAGCATCTTACAGAGCATATTAAAACAAAAAATGCTACGAAACTAGTAATTTTGCGAGTAGGTTTAAAGTCAACATCCTGTGTATTGAAGTTCTACTTAAACAACAATACGGAAATTATTTGTAATTATTTCTATTAGTATTCCAACACAATGATAAATTACTGGTTAAATATAAGAATATATAATATAATAAATTATAATGAACGTGTGACACAACGTTAACAATCATATAATTATGTCTAAATGTATTAAATCTCATGGGGAGATAGCTCTGAAAGATTCATGAGAATGTTTCTCATTTGATAACACGTGTCCTCTCCTGTGGTGAATGAAAAACATATACAAGCACAAGGGACATAAAAACATAGAAGTAGCTGTTTTCGAAATAACTAGAACAACTTTAAAAATACTTAATAGTATAACTTGTAATTTAATAAAAGGGAACACAAAATTATATATCTAAGAACAATGAATGAGTATCTTCACTCAACGCTAAATGTAATTGGTATTTAAAACAAAAGGTATAATTAAAAAGAAATTTAAAGATGAAATAGGACAGGAGGCATTAGAATTTAGAGTTGGTCCTGAAGCAATTCAGGTTGTTAATGAAATTAAATACTTAGGTGTAATCATAGATGATAATCTTAAATTTAGTAGTCTTATTCATTATGTGTGATGGTGACTTGGATCGTTTGCAAAAGTTGCAAAATATGGCCACGAGGATTATATTGAGATGCAGTACTTATTCTAAAGTGAATGAATGCATGAAATTCAATGTACTGGTTTTTATACATAAAATAAGAATGAATGTAGTACCCTCTTATTTGCAAGAAAATGTGCAAATATTTGATGATTTGCATGATTATAACAGAAGTAGAAATAATTTTGTGCTACACCGTGTAAATAAAACCTCTGCCCAAAGATCAATCTTCGTCAAAAGAACTAAACACATACAATAACCTCAGTAAAGAAGTTAAGGAGGCTCATGACATAACTTACAAGAATAATTAATTAAATATATATACAGGGTTACTGGTAATTCGATAAATTCCTTTGGAGATATGATGGGGCATGAGCTATGGAGTAAATCTAGCCCTAACATACATTATGCAAAACTCAATAGTTTTTGAAATATTTCAATTTTTTTGTTCTTCTCAAAAAAGTAGATCTTAATGTCTTACAAGTTAATTTCCGAAAAATCTACTTGACATTTTTAAATTTTTTTTTTATTGGATTACTTGTCCAATATTATAGATATCCGTTTGGAATGAAAAATATCCGGAAACATTTCGATCATGTGAACATTTAAAATAAAAACTTGTAAATTTTTTTTTTTAAATCAGTTCTGAAATTTACCTATTAGGTTTTTCAAAAAAATATTAATGTAGTACGCGTACAAATTATTATAAAAACTTCCTTATTTCAATAGCTATCTAACTAGGTAGAAATGTTTAATGTACCCTTGATACTTGATAGTTCTAATAAAAAATTAGTAAAGATAATGTTGGTGGCGGAATTTATTAAACGACTAATCGTTCATTTTCATTTAAGTCAGTCAGTCCTTGACTTTGACGTTTGTGCATATATGTCATTAACTGACATTCTTATCTCCGTGTCCCTTAAGTTTGTTGGTCTTGTTAAATTAGTTATCCAAGATTTTGATTTTGCTCGTAGTTGGTGTTATTGTATTTTCTGTGCCATGGCCGCGTATGCCAATGCAGAATACGCTGATATCTTGTTTGTCTATGGATACTGTGGCGGCAACGCTGCTGAAGATCGCCGAGAATATGGTCTATGGTACCCTAACCGCCGCTTACCAAATGCACGTGTATTCAGTATGGCATATCGAAATATCGCTGAAACTGGCTCCGTGAAATGTAGAAGAAGTGACGCTGGTGCTCCTCCCGTTTATGAACCAGATGATGAGGAAGAAATATTGAGGTATTTTGAGGAAGACCCAACTATTTCAACTAATAAAGTCGCAAGACTAACCGGAGCGTCACAATGGAAAGTTTGGTCTACGATACGTAGAGTTGGATGTCATCCTTACCACTATACCCTGTCCAAGGCTTGGAGGAAGATGATCCTGAAAGGAGAGTGGAATTCTGCCGCTTTATGTTAAATTCAGACGCAGAAAGTGCAAATTTTTTAACAAGTATTTTATGGACGGACGAGTCGAAATTTAATCGCGAGGGTATAACAAATTTCCACAACCTACATTATTGGGCAGAGGAAAATCCCAAGTTAACACGTGAAACTAGTTTCCAAATGAAGTTTTCTATTAAGGTGTGGATCAGTGGCGGCCCGTCAGGGATGGCAGGATAGGCAGTGCCCATCCAATTACATAAGCGGTAGTTATAAAGGTATATTTATATTTTTATATATTTTTGTAGTTAAATTAACAAGTAAAATTTTGTGGTTAATTATTTGCAATATTAAAATTAAAATGTTAGTTTTATTTGTAATATTCTTTTTACTACATATTAATGCTCATATAGGTACACTTATGAATCCGTTTAGAAACCTGGCGTACTACTGTCGAAAGTGTCATGCGCCAAGCCAGGGCGGGCAAGCATAGCTCAGAAATCATGATTTTTTTATCCACTTCGATCTTATGCCTGTAATGCATATCAAAACGAGATGTACGTCTTACATGCTTAAGCTATTTACAACCTAGAGTGGGCATGCCATCCCTGAGCAAAACTTGTAATAAACTATGAACATTGAATAGAATATGTTCACAATTGAAAATATATCAAACCCAAAAAATAACTAATATGTTGAAATTGATTAATCAATTCCTTATGAAAGTACTAAAATAATGTTTAATTATATTTTAGCAGTTTTAGATGTGAAATTAATATAAGTAATGTAAATGAAATAAATGTATAATATTCAAATATGGGATATCGCGCTCGGTGGGATGTGGACACTGCCACCCTCATCCCTTCCCTTATTTTACAGTGTCCTGATCTTTCGTCGAGAATCGTTTCATTTTCGGGCGTGTGGAGTCAAGTCAAGTCAGTATTCGCGAATCTCAAACGTTGGAAATTGTTGCTACTGTTTTAGAATTGGAAGATTTTGGTTTTTGGTTAGGATTGTGTAATGTTTTAGTCTCTCAATGTTATGATTTTGTAATTTGTAATCTGTGATCTTTGTCGATATTTAGTAAATAGTAAGTGTCTACTTTAACAGAAAAAGTGTAGTGAATGGAAAACTGACAAACTATTAATATTAAAATATGGCCGACGTAAGACAAACGGTAATCGGTAATTCTGATACTATACATTTTTTTTATTAGAAAATACTTTTGCGTCCCTAACATACGACGACAAATTTTTTGTAACTAAATTAGAGCGACCTCGCCCGACTATGGGGAATCTCACTAATGTAAATTCAAATTCGTCAATGGAAAATTTTGTGTCACAGGGTATCAGAAATGTTTCTGGAAGTGAAATAAAAAATAAACTTTATTACTGGCCTTGCATGTTATTCAGTAAAAATAGTAAAAATCCGTGGAATTCAACACGGATAGATAATTTAAAAACGTTATACAAGGCGATTGAAATGGACAGAGGCATCATTGAATGTTTTTTGCGTGATTTTTACACCCACTAAATTTCTGTGGAGAAGTGTCATTATTATTCGGTTCTATCCCCCATCCTGCCCACCCAGAGCTAAAAGCCACGGGCCGCCACTGGTGTGGATAGGAGTCATTGGCCACTATTTAATAGGGTCACACTTTCTTCCTCAAAATTTAAACGGGGAAATCCATGAAAATTTTTTAAGAAATGATCTGGCGGTGATTTTAGAAGATGTTCCTCTCGCCGTCAGACAGCGAATGATGTTTCAGAACGACGGTTGTCCAGCACATTATCGGCTGACAGTACGACAGTTACTTGATCAACGTTTCCCTAACCGTTGGATTGGAAGAGCGGGCCCAATACCTTGGCCAGCGCGAAGCCCTGACTTAGCACCCCTTGATTATTACGTATGGGGACATATGAAGGAGATGGTCTATGCCACACCAGTCAATGCTATAGAAAACCTTAGACAAAGGATAGCCGATGCTGCCCAACACATAAGGCATAATCTGACAACCAGAGTAACAAGGACGAAAATAAAAAGACGCTGCCGTGTCTGTATATGGAATAGGGGCTCCCATTTTGAGCAAGACATATAAAAAATAAAGTACAACTTTGAAATTAATGAAGAATTAAACTCTACTTTTAAAATGTTTTTTTACTGTTTATCTAAAAATAAAATCCGTACTACTTGTGTTATTTGTTATTTTTACTAGTATTTTCTTAGAACTATTAAGGGTACATTGAACATTTGTACCTTGTTAGATAGCTATTGAAATAAGGCAGTTTTTATAATAATTTATACGCGTGTTACGTTAATATTTTTTTGAAAAAACCTAATAGGTAAATTTCATAGCTGATTTAAAAAAAAATTTTTAAAGTTTTTATTTCAGATGTTCACATGATCGAAATGTTTCCAGATATTTTTCATTCCAAACGGATATCTATAATATTGGACAAGTAATCCAGTAAAAAAAAAATTTAAAAATGGCAAATAGATTTTTCGAAAATTAACTTTTAGGACATTAAGATCTACTTTTTGAGAAAAACAAAAAAAATTAAATATCTCAAAAACTATTGAGTTTTCCATAATATATGTTAGGGCTAAATTTACTTCTTAGATCATGCCCCATCACATCTCCAAAGAAATGTATCGAATTACCAGTAACCCTGTATATAATGAAATAAAAATTAGATTTTGTTAAAAATTGGACAAGAAGTGTTAGCTGGAGAAACAACCATGCTACTAAATTTAAAAGTTATCAACCATTTTAAGGAGAAAAAATTATTGCATAATTTGATGGCATTTTACAAAAAACATAGTATTACTAACGAGCGTTTCACTAAGAAAGGAGGCATCACTAGGAGCTTTTCAAAATAGCAAATATAACAATCATACCTAAAAATTAAGTCATCTTAAAAAAACTTCAAGGAGTTGCAATACAGTTAAATAAAACCGTAAACAACGAAGAGCATAACGCTTACATCAGTATTCATTGTTTTAATCGCTCTAAACGCATACTGCCATCAAACTTATCCTAGACATTTCCGTTGAAATGATGTAAATTTTAAAGTATTCCGCAGAGCAGTTTTCTTTATTTGGAAGTTAATTCTCGCGCATTTCCATTTCGCAACAGAGCAGTCAGTGTATTGAAAGTAATAAATATAGAGGGTTGGTCACAAACACATGCAATAATTGACTAATGCCTTAATGCTTTTCACAACCCTAGATTAACTGGTGCTAGTGTGTCTTACCAGCTCGAAGTTCATCTAAGAGTCCTAGCGTCCTAGACGATTTCTGGTCGAGTGTCTAGCTGGGTAACTGCGGACAGAAACGGGAATGTGCGCGAGGAATGTCCTGCAGGCTAGAAGGGTTGCAGGACAACGGGAACGATGCATAGACGCTGTTAATCCTGCTGGTCGGTAAGCCGATCAACGCGTCATTCACTCAACTGCTAATCTCTCAAGCGATTTGCCAAATTGGACTTGGATTGGATACGTACAAGATAATCATTCATATAATTTAATTTCGTTCCGGATAGATTGTAAATAAACATTTCGGAAAAGAAAAGACATTCAGCTATTTATGAAAAAATAAAAGCAATTCAGATTTACAGAGTATTTAAAGAATAACTAAACACATTTAAAAAATATATACACAGTGAATAAATTCGATAAAATCTTACTTATTTCCTTTCTGCAAAAAGGTTAGGACCTGCCGATTTCTGTTTGTGCAGTGTTGTGTTTTTCAATACTCAATATCACTTCCGGTTTCCATAGAAGTGACATCAACTTTATTATTTTAAATAGAACACCGATGAAAGAAAAGGAAAAAAATGTTGGATTAGAAAGGGATAACAAGTTGCAATTAAATTGCCTCTTCGATCCACGGATTTGAATACAATAGATTAAGTTATGAAAAATGTCGTTTGTTATACACCTCTTGCAGATAGAGAAAAAATTGTTAATGCTGCCGAGGTAATTCTGAGGAATAAAATAGTATACTGTTTTATATGGAGCAAAAGTGACATTTTTTGTGTTGATGTACCCGATGGATGAGCGAAGCGAGTCCGGCAAGAACAGCCGAGATCCAAAAATTCACCAAAAACGCATTGTGTTATTATCGCATGGCCGATATGTTAAACAAAATACGCGTTGCTATGGAAGTGAAGGTAAAAGCACTTTTTCTTCTGGTCCTAACATCAGTAAATAGTATATTGTGTATCTAGTAGTAAAAGCAATACATTTCCACACGACGATGTAAATTGTTGGCCGAAGCGTGAAGCCGAGGCTAACAAGCATTGAAGTCCGGGAATGTGCTTTTACTACGAGGTACTCATACTATTTTTTCTGAAATCACAATCAATATTATTATAAATTAAGGAATTTTTATAAATGCATAACATTTTTTCATTACCATCTAATTGCCTATGAAATTATTTCTTTGACAATGTTTATTGTTGTGATAAAAGTCAGAGATTCAGTACTTATTTCGAAAATATTCGAAATTACATGCTTTCCTGAAACGTCAAGGTGACAACTATAAGCCAAAGAAGTCAAAAGTTGTGTCAAATAAACAAATTGAAACGTTTATTACTCAAGCACCAAATCATATATATTTAATGATAAGGTACATTTAGGATGTAAGAATTTTAAAATTACCTAGATATTTAGGTGTACTTTTCAGGTTGCATAAACATTTGGTGTTGCTGGTGTCGCAGTGATGATCTAGGTATATCGATTAAATTTGAATGACAGAAGATTTTGGATCTAAGCTTTTGATTAAAATACCGGGTAATAGAACGAAAAAACCAAGATCATTTGTGTAAACGAAACTTATATGCCATTGTATAGAAAATATGTTGCATGCCATCCCGAAAATTTTGAAAGATATGGTCGTGAGCAAAAAAAATAGGACGTCTTATAACGACATTTTGCTAAAATCTAGTTGTGTACATCTAACTTTAATTTTTGTGACGTTGTCAGTTAGTTCTCATAATTTATTGCAAGTATGCAAAAAACTAATATGCCCCATATAAGCGATTTAGTTAAATCTGGAGTTATTGCTAAAGCAGAAGATGGATGGTAAATGAGACAAATTGTACTGCGTTATAACATTAACAAAATTTTGGTGTGTAACATTTTAAGAAAGCGGAGAATAAACGGTACGATTAGTAGAAAGCCTGGATCAGGGCGACGAAGGATATCAACTCAACAATAAGATTGGCAATTGGTAAATGCTTTAGTAGAACATCCATTTTACTCAATAACTCAGGCTGCTGAAGAAACGAATTTTCCTGTATCGAGTAGTACTGGTCGCCGGCGAGTAAGAGAATCGGGCCTACGTTGTCATGCAGCAGCACAGAAATACTTACTTAAAGCTGAACATAAAGAAGCTCGAGTAGGATTTGCGCTTGAATTTTTAGCGCATGATGTAAATTTTTGGAACAGTGTAGTCTTTACAGACGAAAAAATTTTCCACTCAACACACAGCGGTCGTATTTGTGTTTACCGCCCTCCGAATACTCGATTCGATGAGAAATATATATCTAACAATGATAAAAGTGGTAGATTTTCCGTCAATATGTGGGCTTGGATATCGGCACGTGGTGTTTTGTGGCATATTGAGAAACGATTTAATAGTGAAACGTATATTAGGATTTTAGACAATATTATGCTCCCTTCTGTGTCACAATTATTTCCTAATAATGAATTCATATTTCAACAAGACAATTGTTCCGTTCATACTGCTCATACCGTAACTAACTGGTTTCAAGATAACAACATCATGTTCTTAACTGGCCCAGTCATAGTCCAGATCTTAACCCTGTGGAAGAAATATGGAGACAACTCGTAAGAAGTATCCAAAAACGAAATGTGAGACCACGAAATGCCGAAGAATTACTGGAAATAGTAAATAATGCATGGGAAAATATTATTACTAATGATTATTTTATAAGGTTATTTAATTCTATGCCAAACAGACTTATAGAAATGAGGCAATAACGAAATATTAATAGTTAGTTTCTTGTTAAGTAGGATATCTATTGTCCTTTGATCCAGGATTTCTACTAATCGTACCGTTTATTCTCCACTTTCTTAAAATGTTACACACCAAAATTTTGTTAATGTTATAACGCAGTACAATTTGTCTCATTAACCATCCATCATTTACTATAGCAATACCTACAGCATTAAAATAAAAAATAAATTAAAAGTGATATCTGTTTTATTTCGGCTACTCATTACATATTCAAATAGAGACAGACTTACATTAGAAAAAAAAAGTTATCTGTTTTTTTCTGCTCAGACAGTACTTTTTATGATTTCTATTTCCATTGAAGTGAGGTGTCAGAGAAAGGACAGTTTAAGTTCACAAAATTTGTTACTAATATCTTGTTCTTTTGGCGCTTAAAGAAAAAAACAAATTTTGCAATACATAAATTTCAAAAATACTTTAAAAAAACATATTGGGGGTTGCCCACGGGACCTTTTTGTAAGGAGGAAAAAATTCACAAGGTAACTTTCAATAAGTGTAGTAAGAGCACAAAATATAAAAATTTTTGAAATTTGATATTTTGAATAAAAGATTTAAAGTTATCTCTTTAAGGGAATGTAACTCGACAGCGAAGGGGTATTTTTTTTAAATAGGAACCACCCCCCTTAATTAGGACTAAAGAATCTCCAGCAATTTTTTTCTACGTTGTTTCCAGACGTCTTGTGTAGATACACGGATTATTATTCAATTCAGCGTTTTATAAGAACAGACCTACATTTTTTTCTACAACTGCTACAATTCGGTTACAAACTGTTTGTTTAATGAAACATACATGAAAGATTAAACATAATATTTTTAGTCGCAAACTCCTCTATAAATCCTTATTTTACTATAAGGAACCTAACCAGACTGCAACCAACAGCTACTCTCCGGGCTATGTGCCCTGCCGAGCGCTGAATTACAAGTTACAAGCCTGGCGCGTTAAGTGTAATAATTGCATATTACCATTAAAACGCTAATGCTTCGATTGCAACAAACACCAGCCGAAATACTGAATTATTACACTTAACGCGCCAGGCTTGTAACTTGTAATTCAGCGCTCGGCGGGGCACATAGCCCGGAGAGTAGCTGTTGGTTGCAATCTGGTTAGGTTCCTTATAGTAAAATAAGGATTTATAGAGGAGTTTGCGACTAAAAATATTATGTTTAATATTCCGCCCTCTAAAAGCACATTTGAACTATGCTAAGCCAAGTCAGGCTATTTATTTTTCGATTGCAACATACACTGGACCGCTAGATGGCGCCTGCTGGCTGTTTTACCTGTCGCTATTGTAAAAATACCGGGATGTACTATAGTCAAAGGATTCTCATGTCGGTCGTCGCATACCTACCTTGCACTGACGAGAGCCAACAGCTCGAAACTGCAGTCTGCAAGTGGTGTGTGACGACTGGCAAGGGAGCTCCTTTAAATAGGATCAGTCTTTCGGCTGGTGTTTGTTGCAATCGAAGCATTAGCGTTTTGATGGTAATATGCAATTATTACACTTAACGCGCCAGGCTTGTAACTTGTAATTCAGCGCTCGGCGGGGCACATAGCCCGGAGAATAGCTGTTGGTTGCAGTCTGGTTAGGTTCCTTATAGTAAAATAAGGATTTATAGAGGAGTTTGCGACTAAAAATATTATGTTTAATATTCCGCCCTCTAAAAGCACATTTGAACTATACATAAAAGATGTTGCAAATAAATGTTGAAGTAAATGAATACAGAAATTTCAAGATATTGCATATTAATGGAACAAATACCTCAAAATTAAATCCTCTAAATAACTAACGAAACAAGGTTGAAGAATACAACAAGAAATAATTATCCATAAAACATATTGTGAAGTGCTATAAGAAAATACCTACTAAGCTGGTGGGATGTTATTTTAAAAACCTAAACCCACTCACAATGACTTTCAAAAATTGAAAGACTAACGTCTCTATAACATAATTGCCATCCAGCATGTTGATTTTGCTTCGAATATTTACATTGTGATTTCAACATAAACACTCGAAAATATCATTAATTTTAAATTAGCGTTAAAGTATTATAATCTTAGAAAAATATTTGGTTGTCGAACATTTCTCAATGTGATAATGGTCATTTTGATAAGAGTTAATTCCTCTAAATCGTGCATTATTATACCTGTTTGCATTATAATATCTATTTTATTTAATTGAATGAGTATATTGTAACCAGACAAACTTATTTAATTACATAAATACACACACAAAAAAAATTCTGACCCATTCAAATAGACCTATCATTCATAGATTTTTCGTTATTTGCAAATTATTTAATTTTTTGTTCGTGTGCGAGAATGATAAGTCTACCACCAATAGTATTTAAAATACTTCGAGTTCAGCGACCAAAAATACATATAAAACGATATGTTTTAATTCGTAGTAGAGCAAAAAAATATAACGTTGCCGATCGTCCATTGGATCAAATAATATTAGATGCTGTTAATGCTGAACCACGTGTTAGTGTCAGAGATTTATCGCTAAACTTGGAGGACTTAGAAAATTGGAGGTGCCTTAAACGTCATAGTTTAAACCCATATAAGCCTAAGTTTTCACACACTATGGAAGAGAGAGAGAAATATTGCTTCTGGGCACAGGGTTTGTTTTTAAATGGCACAAGTTTTTTTGAAAAAATTATTTTCAGTGGCAAGGCTACTTTTACAACAAATGACGTGGTCTCACCGCAAAACTCAAGGTATTGGTTAACGGTAAACCCACACTGAGTTATAAATTGTAAATGGCAATACTCCGAAAACGTAAATGTCCGGTGTGGAATTTTGAATGAGACCTTGATTGGACCATTTTTCTTTGATGACACTTTAAATAGTGTGAGATTCCTACATTTTTAACACATGAATTTCGAGATGTCGTTCAAAAGTTACCTTTCGCCGTACAACAAAACCTCTATTTCCAACTGGGATGGGATGGATGGGGCTCCCATTCATAATGCAGTAATAGTTAAAAATTGGCTGAATAACAACTTATCTATGCGTTGGATTGGAAGAAATAGTCCTTAAATTGCCTGGCCTCCTAGATCACCAGACGTCACCCCTATAGATTTATATTTTTGGGGTACCATAAAAAATAAAGTCTATAAAAATAGACCACGAAATAGAGCGGAATTATGTGATAGAATTACAGAAACATGTAATGACGTAACAGTTGAAGAATTAAGAAAAGTTGTTAAAATTATATTTTTGTTTAAATAATAATCTTAAGTGTTGCTTAAGTTACAATGACTTTACAAGGCAAGGTGTTGTGTTCCACAACCAAAATAATAGACATCTAGATTTTCAAATTTTGAAAATAATTACAAATTGCTATCAAATAATATACTTTGCAATTACTATTATTTTTGTACTATCATCACTATTTATGACTGACTACTCTTCTATATATGATATTTTTTCTTTTCACTATCCTCACACTTCTTACTGCGTAATTTAGTAATATCTAACGAAAAAGACATAAAACCAATGAGGCACGAGAATTAACTCGGCTTTGAATAATTTTCCAATTCACCTTTTATTAAAGTTATAAATGCAAATGCTCCTCCTATTCAATATTTATGAATGAAAACACAAATGCATTCCTTTTCTAACAGTTAGAACTAATAAAGTCAAATATTTCGTTTCGCATCACATTGATCACGATTCTAAATCTATGATGAATAGGCAGTGGCGTACTCGTAAACACCTACTGTTATTTTATATACGTTTATTGTGTTCCACTTAATGACATTAATGAATGGAAGAGTGGAAATATAGCTCGACATTATTCCATTATAATAAAATATGTAATTATGTGGGTAAGAAGTAAATTCATGCTCACTTATAAACATTATAATTAAATATTTTAATGAGCGACCTCTTTAATTCATTCGCGTTATTTTTAATTAATATTAACGTATAAACTGTGCGCAGTTGTTTATATTTAATCGACTTCGCGGAAGATGAACAGACTGACAAAGAATAAGCTATTGGCACGAAAATAGTGCTTTTTCCAAGACGACAACAAAACGTAGCTATTTTAAATGTGAGAGCATAAAGTAGACCTCTTTTGAGTACGATAATGAAAAATTTTGTATCCAAACAGTAACAGAGCTAGTGATCTTTTTAGTGACAAAAAGTGCCGAGCTAGAATTTTGTCTTTACTTCACTAGTACAATCTATTTTTTTTTGCACTCTACCGTTATATCGACAGATACATAAATAGTGTTAATAAAACTTCTGAAATTAATATGTAGCATAATATAGGGTACCCCAAACTTTATGGCCCCATTAAAAATCGTAAAGAAAATGCTCCCATAAGAGCGATATTTCGTTCAGAATATGGGGTTAGCAATGGGATCCTTGTTGAGCACTCTTTTGGCCCATATTTGTATGTCTCACTTAGAACAACACAGTTAAGTAAAAATCATACCAAATTTTGGTATAGATATGTGGACGACGTGTTAGGCTGCTTCACAGGTATAGAGAGGTAACCGAATACTTTTTTAAATTACAAAAATAGCATTCATACCAATATTAAAACAGTTGAGATAAAAAAATATTTAAAAAATGTATTTAACCCTAACCCACAAAGATAATAACTCAATATCTATAAAAAAAACAACATTCACAGACACTACTATTTCAAATTATTCACTAAGCCCCATGTCATATAAACTAGCAGTATATACTTCTATTATACATAGAGCTTTATCATTACCCCTTTCTAAGGAACATTTAAAAATTGATTAGATACCATAAAAAAAATAGCACTGAATAATGGTTTTCATGTAAGAACACTAAGAACATCTAATTAACAAAAAACAATTTAAATTAGCATGTTTTAGTATAAATCTACATCTTGAAGATCACAGTAACGATAAATATGTATCCCTAACGATTATCGCAGCATTTCTGAAAAACCTGGAAACATCTTGTCATTACACAATCTAAAAGTTAGCTTTAAGTCACCATCTAAACCATCAAATATATTATATAACGCCAAAGATGAAACCAACCAACTTAAAAAATCAGGAGTCTATAAACTAGCATGTCCGGATTGTAATGTCCCATATATAGGTCAAACTGGTCGTTCATTTGAAATCAGGTACAAAGAACACTTACGCTCTTTTAGACTTCAAAAAATAGATTCAACTTTTGCAAACCATATTCAAGAGACAAATTATAATTTTCCGAATATAAACAATCTAAATATATTACACGTGAAAGAAAAATGTTAAATTAAATTTATTAGAGGCAATAGAAATTATTAAATTCAATAAAAGTGCTGACGATAATCTTCTAAATGACCAGAGAGACTTATATCAATCTATCCTCTTCTAATGTATTTAATCTCTGGAAACTAATTTGCATTTAAATCTTGGTAATATTTACTCACAATTTAGTTAATACTTTTGTAAATCCATTCATTTATTTTCTGAAAACTAATGACAAGTTTAATGATGATCTTTATAATGTTTACTCTTAGAATGTATTTAAATAACTTGGCATCTTTTGTAATTCATTCAATTGAATCATTGGTTTGAAAATGGTACGATAAGTACCGAAGCTGCTACTGCAAGTTACAATAAATTAGTGATAGAAATAAAGTAAACTGTTTTAATATATCGTTATGATACTGGCTTATGGCAGCACCTTGAACAAAATTATTTAGAACGGCAAATTTTTATATCCTCATTGTTATTTTGGTTGTTCAATTAAATTTTTAAATCTAAACCAACCTTCTGTTTTAACCTCACCACAATAAAATTGTGAGAGGTTACTAAAATTGGTTCAAAACGAAAATTGAGATAACATCAAATCTTTACGTTTTGAGGTCATAGGAACCCAAGAAAGTGGTATTTGAAAAATGTCTGTGTGTGTGTATGTGTGTTAGCACGATAGCGCCGAAACTACTAAACGGATTTGAATGAAACTTTGCATGTGCGTTTCTTTAGTGCCCCAGAAGATCTGAAAAGGTTTTGGTTGAGATCGGATGACGTTTAGTGCCGTTTTGACGCAACAAGTTGTTTATTTTATAATTATTTTCAATTTACAATGGAACCATTGAAAAGCAGTTAAAATTCTGATTTCAACGATATATCACACTTTCACGCTTTCTATTTGGTTTCCGTGAAAAAAATTAAAAACAAAGCAAATATGAAGCATAGATCGCATTTCGCATGACATGATCGATGCGCGTAGCCGTTACGTCGTGAAACTCACCCGTCAATTCACGTGTGAGGGTTTTTTCACTACTCTAGAAGTAGAGCGGATTACGTTTAGTGCCGCTTTTAAATATATATACAGACAAATCGAATAATTAAACTGCAAATATTCCTCTAAAATCTAGTAAAATTACTGAAATGCTAATGTTTCATTTAACAAAGACAGCTGCGAATGATCGGATTGCAATGAGCAAATTTTGACGATTGTCATTGTCATCGTTTGTCATCCGATAACGTTGGTGTCATGTCATGTTAATAAGATTTCGGCATATTTGTAACTTTTAGTGACTGCACCAGTGGATTGTCACAAATTTTAAAGGTAGATGTAACAATATCAATATCATATGCTTTCTGTACCTTCGTTGGTGAATTTATTATAGATTATCACTTTACCAATTTTCAGTTCGTTGCTTTACAAATCTGTAGTATTTAGGATAACTAGACTTTCTTAGTCGTTCAAGTGATGTTAAAGTTGTTAATAACCTAATAGTATATTATTCAAAGAGCGATAATGTAGGTAATAACTCGCATAGATAAAATTTGCAGCACGAACCGCAGGCGAGTGTTGTAAATTCATTAAGTTGAGGATTTTTTTAGTGCCCCAGAAGATCTGAAAAGATTTTGGATGAGATCGGATGACGTTTAGTGCCGTTTGTCACACAATTTAATGCTCTTTTCGGCTTCAAAGATCCACCGAGTGGGGAGGTCCCAGCCGCTTCCAGTAGCTGCCGATTTTTGTTGTGCTTCTTGACCGAATAACGTTTTAATTTTAAGTCTCACGACCATCGGACTACTACCCAAAATAAATTTTCTATTTAGTGGAACATTTCGACCGCAAATTATAGTTTACAAGACAGAAAGATACGTCGCGACTGATTATTTTCCTTTAAGAGAATTATTGTATTAATTGAAAGCTTTGTAGTTTAGCATAATTCTATAAGAAACAAAATATTAACTTTATACTTTATAATGATCGACGCAATTTGTGACAAATCCTTTACAGTACGAGCCGACGCTGTCCGTCCATAATCCTGCAGGCATTCCTGGATCGTGAGTTGGGAGAGAGTCAGTCTTAATTGACTAATTCCTCACATAATGGGTAATTGCTATGCCAGTGATGTATTGCCCGAGTCGTCTCGCCTACTTCGACTGAGCCTGCCATTATATTCATACCTACTTGGATTTAATCTGTCCTGCCATTATTACTATCACTGCCACTATCTAATAACTTGCCAGTTATATTAAGCTGTAGCCTTTATACCACAATAAATTCCATATATCTACTGTGAAGAAGTATTTCTTCATGCACGTTTCAGTTCTTATTCACCAGCCCAGAGTGGTTATTAAATATACAATGTTTTCGTTTTAAATTAGTCTCCTAGATTGACTTTTGAAGTAGACAATTTTGAGAAAATTACATCGATTTTGTTTTTGACGGAGAAGTGATGGACCTTTTGGTTGAACTTTTCATCACAATCACATCAATTTTGGAATTTCAAATCTCTGTATTTTTATACATTATCTCTAATGGTACAAACGTCGACAATTGATTGATTCGACCTTTACTTGATGAAAATTCATGTGAACTAATAGGCCAGTTGTCAGGTAGATTAACATCGTTTTAAATCGGAAAAAAGATTTTACTGTTGGAACCAGTTCATTATAGGCCTTTTCCAAATTCTTCTTCCTCTAATAAGGCCGATTGTATGACTGATGGTGGAGAATCAGAAATGAAAAGTAGGAGTAACCGTATTAATTTTAATTTGTATTTCACTTGTCAATGGCATAATATCGGCCCACTGATCCGTTTGGTTGTTTAACAATTTGTAACGGGTCGGGAAACTATATGATTGTAAAATGAGATAAATGACATAAATGAAATATAAAAAATGAATTGTAACATATAATAAATAAAAGATTTTTAAATGGTAAATGGTAATGCCTCTCACCCAAAAGTTCCGGGTTCGATCCCCGGTCGTGGCAGTGGAAAATACTGTGAGAGGGATTTTTTCACTATACACGGATATTGAGTGTGTGTCCCTTGTCTCTAAATGTGTAGCCCCCTCCCACACAAGGCTCTTCTAGAGCCTTCCGGGATAAAGGGGGTCGTCATTACCTGTGGTGTATTTATTATTTATTATTGGACTTTGACGCACTATTGGGACACGCTGTAGGTAATCTTACGAATCCATGTGGTTATACCACGTGTGATAGTTACAATGCTTTTTGTTACATAAATAAACGTTAAAAATTGTAGTTAACTTCTGACTAAAATTTATCTTGTATCATCGATTAGTTCCATGTACATAATCCATTCATTACCCAACAAACTGGTAACTGTTGTAAATTAATTTCAAAGTAATGCCCTAACGACTAGTCAATCCCCTAAGGGTTTAAAGCCTCAAAACACTGCTAAACATGTAGAGACTGTTGCATTCCCCCTTTAATACACACCCTACTCAGGAAATTCACTGTAGAAGAAAAAAATCAAGCGTTATTGAAAGTATCTCTATCTATTTTAAAATAACAATAATATTTATTTAAAATTGATCAAGTCTGTTGAAAATAAAAATAACTTTCAAAGTAACAAAAAGCAACCGTTGAGTCAAATTGAACTCGATATAAGTATATTTTTCAAAGTAAATGATTAACGGTTTTGGAAAACCATCTGTAACTTATTTACCTATATATTTTATTTGTGCTGATCTACAGTTTTACAGAAAAGGAAGGTACAGAAAATTTCTTAACAATTATTATAACAATTTTGGGATCATAAAATTGAATTAAATTTCCTTTTTCTAACTTGTCGACTTTTCGTTAAATTTATTAACTTCTTCAGGACACTATAAGAAAACGTATAAATGTAGGTATAAATAAAATTTAAGAATTGTTGTTTATACTTAAAGGCAATTAAAAACAAAAAATTATAACTATATTACATTGTTAACGCGTTAAAACATTAAAAATGGGAAAAGGCACTTTCAAAATCTTTAAAGATTATTTAAAAATTGGTTGTAAAACATAAAACTGTATAATAAATTATAAAAAGAAAAATATATATAAACACTTACGGTTAAATTAATTTTTTTTTGATATTAACTTTTTAAAATCACGGGACATATTAGGTATGTAGCTTTTGTAATAGGGAATGTTTCTTGTACAGTACAACATAAATGTATAACTATACGCTGGTACACCCCGTTCTGGCGAATTGAAGAGCAATAATGTATGTACCTTAAATATTCTCAAAGTTTCAGCATTTCTTTTTATTATTTTTTTAACTTCTCCACAATAAAATTGTGAGAGGTTACTAAAATTGGTTCAAAAACGAAAATTGAGATAACATCAAATTTTTACGTTTTGAGGTCCTAGGAACCCAAAAAAGTGGTTTTTGAAAAATGTCTGTGTGTGTGTAAGTATGTGTGCATGTGTGTATGTGTGTTAGCACGATAGCGCAGAAACTACTGAACAGATTTGAATGAAACTTTGCGTGTGCGTTTCTTTAGTGCCCCAGAAGATCTGAAAAGGTTTTGGTTGAGATCGGATTACGTTTAGTGCCATTTTGACGCAACAAGTTGTTTATTTTATAATTACTTTCAATTTGCAATGGAACCATTGAAAAGCAATTAAAATTCTGATTTCAACGATATATCACACTTCCACTCTTTCGAGTTGGTTTCCGTGAAAAAAATTAAAAACAAAGCAAATATGGCATAGATCGCATTTCGCATGACATGATCGATGCGCGTAGCCGTTACGTCGTGATACTCGTCACATCACGTGTCAATTCACTTGTGAGGGTTTCTTCACTGCTCTAGAAGTAGAGCGGATCACGTTTAGTGCCGTTTTTAAATATATATACAGACAAATCGAAGAATTAAACTACAAATATTCCTCTAAAATCTAGTAAAATTACTGAAATGTTAATGTTTCATTTAACAAAGACAGCCGGGAGAGATCGGATTGCAATGAGCAAATTTTGACGATTGTCATTGTCATCGTTTGTCATCCGATAACGTTGGTGTCATGTCATGTTAATAAGATTTCGGCATATTTGTAACTTTTAGTGGATTGTCACAAACTTTAAAGGTAGATATAACAATATCGATATCATATGCTTTCTGTACCTTGGTTGGTGAATTTATTATAGATTATCACTTTACCAATTTTCAGTTTGTTGCTTTACAAATCTGTAGTATTTAGGATAACTAGACTTTCTTAGTCGTTGAAGTGATGTTAAAGTTGTTAATATCCTAATAGTATATTATTCAACGAGCGATAATGTAGGTAATAACTCGCATAGATGACTGTAAATTCATTAAGTTGAGGGTTTTTTGTAGTGCCCCAGAAGATCTGAAAAGGTTTTGGATGAAATCGGATTACGTTTAGTGCCATTTTGTCACACAATTTAATGCTCTTTTCGGCTTCAAAGATCCACCGAGTGGGGAGGTTCCAGCCGCTTCCAGTAGCTGCCGATTTTTTTATTATATATTAGGTGTTTTTTAGATAGTCGATAGTATTAAAATAAGAACTATTTAGATTTTCTATATCTGTTCGTTTGTTTATACTGTTGGGATTCTTCTTAATACAAATCATTTCCTTGAACGTTCTCTTCTTGTAATTATGATTTTTAGCTATTATTTTGGCATTATTAAATGCAAAAGTTGTGGCCCTTTTCTATAAAGTGCTCAACCAGTGGTGTTGGCTTTTTTATGGTATGGAAATTTTTGCAGTCAGTGACATGTTCAGATATTCGTTATTAAAATATCTGCCTGTGGTGCCTATGTAAACACCATTACATTCTGAACACGGAATTTCGTATACGACATTAGACTCTAGGTCTTTAGGTTAAACATCTTTTAATATAGTACATTTTTTTTACCAAGGGTATTTTCATTTGTATATGCAATAGTTGAACCACCTTTTGTAAGAGTTCGATTAAGTTTCTCTGAAAGGATAAGAAATTTTGTAATATTGTTTGTTGTTTTCTTGATTATTACTAGATTTGTTCTGTTTGTTACTATTTAGAATTTTGTTAATTAAACTTAGTGGATAATTATTTTTGTGTAGGAATGTTCTTATTAATTCTCTATTTTTAAGATGGAATCTCTCATCTGATAGTTTTTTAGCTCCCTATATTTTAAATTGTTTATAATGTTAATTTTGTGTTAGAAAACATGTTCAGAATTGAAATTAAGAAACCTTTCAGAGTATTGTAGGTTTGTGGTACCAATCCATATTGTTGTCTTTGATTATATATATGTCCAGAAATTGTATGTTATTATCGCTTTCTTTTTCAATAATGAACTGTATTTTTGGGTCATTAAATACATGTAGTAGTTCTTCACACTTATCTTTTGGAGCGGCTGTAACTATATCATCAACTCATCGACATATCTTTTGAAAAGGGGTACCCCGAAAGATAATGCGCTAAGCAGGTATCTTGAAGTTCTGACATGACTATATCTGAACAAACTGGAGATATGCAATTTCCCTTACCAAGGGCATATATATGTGTTTAAAATTGACCGTTGTATACTATAAAATAATTGTTGTCTATGCAAAAAGTAAATAAATAATAAAGAAGTCTAATGTAATAGAAGTATGGCTTTCGATGAGGGACCATCTCTTTTTAATTATTTCTATTGTTAGATCCCTCAGTATGTTAGTGAAAAGTGAGATAATGTCAAGGGACACTAGAATATAGTTATCTGATAAGATTACACTTTTTAGCTGCTCTACCAACTCAAAAGAAAAAAACGCATATGTTAACAGGTTGGAAATAAATTTTGTCGTATTATATAGGGGAAATCCAACGAATGAAACGATAGGCCTAACTCGAGTATTTTTCTTATGTACCTTAGGTAAGAAATATATTTTAGGAAAAACTCCTTGTTTTGAGCAAAAAATTGATGATTTTAAAAAGTTAATGACAAAAAAAATTAATTTAATCGTAAGTGGTTTATATATTTTTCTCTTTTATAATTTATTATATAGTCTTATGTTTTACAACATAATAATTTTTAAAAATTTTGAAGGTGCCTTTTTGTATTTTTAATGCGTTAACAATGTAATATAGTTATAATTTTCTGTTTTTAATTGTCTTTAAGTATAAACAACAATTGTTAAATTTTATTTATACCTACATTTATACGTTTTCTTTTAGTGTCCTGAAGAAGTTAATAAATTTAACGAAACATCGACAAGTTAAAAAAAAAGAAATTTTGTTCATTTTTACGATCCCAAAACCCACCTTAAAATACATTATTATAATATTCATATTAGATCAGGAAAAATATTCAATTAATTATTATAATTATATAGAACTATTAAATCTATTTACATAAAACTTCCCTTTCTATAATTAGCATCTTTAATTTATTTCTTATTTTTTCGGACGACCACCATATTCTTAATTTTCCATATGAAACGCCTAATAGAATCTGTGGTGTTGCCTTCTGCAGTTAATACCCCAAATGTAAGTTAAGCTGACTAGTTACCTATACAGGGTGTTGCATCATGAGAGGGACATAGCTGGCATAGCAAGAATAAAAGTGACAGATAATTTAAACCATTTTGGCCTAAGAAACCAGTTACTTTGATCAAGAAAATCATCAACATTTTATACTTAATAAAAATTGGAAAAGAGAACAAACTAAAATCTAAATAAATAAAATATTTTCCATTCAATTAACAATAAATAACAAAACAATAACTAAATGTGTTTAAAAATAAAACGTAATTGACACTAAAGTAAATTTTCAAAATGTCCTCCCCCACATTCTGTGCATTTTCTTGCGCGTTTAGAAAGGTCACCAATTGCTCGACGTATCATTTCTGGATTATTCCGTATTTCGTCGCAGGTTGTAACGATGCGCTGGATTAAATGTTGTCTACTTTCAATTTCAATGCTATAAACCTCGTTTTTTAAGTGGCCCCATAAAAAGTAATCACAAGGGTTACAATCAGGAGATCTTGGTGGCCATTCATGTGGACCCCCGCGTCCAATCCATCTATTAGGATACACATTGTTTAAGTGTTCTCTTACTTGAAGGTTAAAATGTGGTGGGGCCCCATCATGCTGAAACAACATGCCTCTTATACCGATATTTTCTAACATATTCGGTAAAATGTTTTGAAGAAAATCAAAGTAAATTTCATCATTCAATCTTTCTTCAAAAAAATGTGGCCCTATCAAATGTCTATTCACAAGTCCGACCCAAACATTTACAGAAAACCTGTGTTGCGAACGGCGTTGGCGTACCGCATGTGGGTTTTCCTGTGCCCATTTATGATTATTTCGTGAATTGTTTACTCCATCCCTTGTAAATTGTGCCTCATCCGTAAATAAGGTTCTGTAAATGACTGGGCGATGGTTAGACAACCAATGACAAAATGCCAGGCGGGGGATATCGTCGCCTTGTTGAAGACGCTGTACCTGCTGGATATGATATGGATGGTAACGTTCTCTTTTTAGGGTTCTCCATACTCGCCAATAAGGAATACCAGTTGCCAAACTGATTCGTCTAGTGCTCATATTTGGGTTTTCTTGAACTACGTTTATAATATTGTTTTGTTCCTGCACACCTTGTTGTAAAACACGCTCCACAACTGCAGAAGTAGGAAACTTTCCGTGTTGTCTTGCATACTAGAACACCGTACTAAAGGTTTTATGATTAGGGCATCGACGACCAGGAAAACGCAGCCGATATTCTCTTTCCGCCGACCTACCATTTCCATTACAGAAACCATAGATGAATATTATGTCAGCATATTCCACGTTTGTAAATTTTACTGGCATAGTTAAAATATTTTCACAAGTTTTCACTAACTAAATGCGGATTATTGACACATTACATTACTAACAAACAATTATTCAACTGTTTAGGAGATTTCTTTTTATTATCTGTCACTTTGAACAAGCCTACTGTGATTGATTAAAAATTTTGTTATTTCATACCCGATTACTTATTAGGACCACAGTTTTTTACCAAAATGGACCTTTAAAACGTGCCGGAATTAGGATTCACCCAGACCACCTAGGCTCAATAGAATTTTTGCAAATTTTAGTTATAAAACTATTTATTTCACGTGCCTCTCATTTAATAGGGTTCTGTAATCCATTTTCTTGCACATTTAACAACGTATTTAAATAACCACGAAGGTGTAACAAAAAAATGAAATAGGCCATTTTGTTTGTTTCTTCTTGCTCTTTTCGAATATCGTATCGAAATTTCAAAAAAATATATACAGGGTGATGTTTTATTGATGCAAAGAAGAAACATAAATTATAGTGAGTCCGGACCTGGATATATTTTTTTATACATGTACCTCTTGGGGCTCGTTAGTACATTAGCCGTACCAAATATGAACCCGTTATTTCATTCCCTGTCAAAGTTATGACAAAAAACAGGTTTGGCCAAAAATTATTTAACACCCTGTAACTTCGTAATGAAGGCCCAATGAGACATTTCTATGGAAGGTTCCGGTTACCACTGATGTTATCTACCTCCTATTAAGCTATGTCCCTCTCATGATGCAACACCCTGTATCTTATGCAAATAAGGGCATTATGTATTGTGACAAATGATCTTTTGTTTGCAATAATTTTATTACAAAATTATTTGGTAATTTGTTTCAATTGCCGTATATTGATTAAATTATATATTTTCTCAATATAGAAATTTTCTAATTTAAAGCCTTATCAATCTAAATTCTGCTTGATTTCAGTCCTCAATTCCCTGTAGCAAGTTCCCGAAATCCACGATATTCCACAGAAAATATAGCCAACAACAGATGCTCTTCAACAACAATGAGGCATTATTGTAGTGAACCAGTCCTTTACTTTTTATAAGAGTTTCTACTACTTTATTTGTGTGGACTACGGTTATCAACTACTATCGAAACGATGAGAGACCGATAAAATCAGGGAAACGATAAAAGTATTGTGTGTAGGCAAGATACTATCAAAATAATTGGAAAAAAGTTTAAAAGATGATTATTTCTAGTTGAATGGCCATACAAATACATGTACGAATATTATTCTATTTACTTATCTGCTTTAATTAAATAGGTATCCACTGTAATAAGCTGTAACACTTTAGCAGATAATCGATTAGGGCTTATGGTGTGAGATTTTTGTTTACTTATGAATCTATGTTTTTGTCGTCCATAAATTTAGTTTCAAAAAATGGATCGTCACGTTGCTCATTTGTCCACATTTGTTTAGAATTATTAATAGTACTATTAACATGAAAATAATAATTAAAAAAACAGTTCTTTCTTGATTTATGGAATTGTTGTAACAGATAAGATCTTCACAAAAAATATTGTCCATGGACAGCATTTCTAATTTTCTATATCTTAACTAAGCCTTCTTTTCAATTTTTTTAACACATAGGGTATCTAAATCAGGATTCGTGATGCTGACTAATTTGAAAGTAACTCTTTTTAAAGGAGCATATTGATTAAAAATATTTAACAGATTTATGTTAAAAAAGGCAAGGTATTCCCATTATGAAGCATCCAAATTAAGTAGTTCACTGTTAAAACTTCTACAGCTACGGAATTCTCTTACTATGGGTTTGCAATGCATGAATTGTAAAAATGCTTCATTTTATTATTTTTCCATAATATGTACTATATAAGTTGATAATATAATAAAAAAAACTTAAAATTTGAACTTTTATGTAAACGAAACCACGTGACTCAAAACGTAAGGCTTTGACGTCATTTTGACGTCACTAATTTGACCTGAATTTGCTAATTTATGTTTCTATTCCTAATCTTGTTATTAATTATTGGTTAATATGGCGGATAATGATTTCATAACATCCCTAACGTGTTAATCTATAACCACAGCATTCTTTCTAGATGTTTCGATGTTTTAACAATAATGACGTGACGCTAGGGTGCAGGGTAGCATGCACGTAATAATTTCAATCGAGAAATTTTTGTAAAATACTTACGTGAGCAATTAGAGTATGCCAAAGTCATATAGCAATTTGGAGTGAATTAATGAATACGTCGTAGGATGTATAAATGTTGATGCTTTCCACATATATTCCCATTTGTTCCTTTAGATAAGTCTTACCATAAAGCTTTTTAATTTCATATTTTTTATTATATCTGACTCATATTATGGTGAACATGAGCATCTACTTTTACAGTTAACAAAAGGAGATTTGTTTTTTAAATATGTTTGTTAATTAATATAATATCACATGCTTGATTAACATAGGTACATGAATTTAGGACATACCAATCCGTTTTGAGGATTGTACGGTCATAAGCAAAAAAAATAGAACAATTCTTATAACGGTATTTTGATAAAATCTAGTTGCGTACATCTAACGTTAATTTTTGTGACATTGTCAGTTAGTTGTAATAATTTATTGCAGGTACGCAAACAACTAATATGCTTCATGTAAGCGATTTAGTTAAATCTGGAGTTATTGCTAAAGCAGAAGATGGATGGTCAATGAGACAAATTGCACTGCCTTATTATATTGACAAAAATTTGGTGTGTAACATTTTAAAAAAGTGGAGAATAAACGGTACGATTAGCAGAAATTCTATAACAACTCAAAAACAAGATTTGCAATTGGTATATGCTTTAGTAGAAAATCCATTTTACTCAGTTATTCAGGCTGCTGAAGAAACGAATTTTCCTGGATCGAGTAATACTGGTCGCCGACGAGTAAGAGAATCGGAGCTACACTGTCATGCAGCAGCACAGAAATACTTACTTAAAGCTGAACATAAAGAAGCTCGAGTAGGATTTGCGCTTGAATTTTTAGCGCATGATGTAAATTTTTGGAACAATGTAATCTTTACAGATAAAAAAACTTTCCAGTCAACACACAGCGGTCGTATTCGTGTTTACTATCCTCCGAATATATATCTAACAATGATAAAAGTGGTAGATTTTCCGCCAATATGTGGGCTTGGATATCGGCACGTGGTTCTGGTGTTTTGTGGCATATTGAGGAACGATTTAATAGTGAAACGTATATTAGGATTTTAGACAATATTATGCTCCCTTCTGTGTCACAATTATTTCCTAATAATGAGTTCATATTTCAACAAGACAATTGTTCTGTTCATGCTGTTCATACCGTAACTAACTGGTTTCAAGATAACAACATCAATGTTCTTAACTGGCCCAGTCATAGTCCAGATCTTAACCCTGTGGAAGACGTATAGGGACTACTCGTAAGAAGTATCCAAAAACGAAATGTGAGACCACGGAGTACCGAAGAATTACTGGAAATAGTAAATAATGCATGGGAAAATATTATTACTAATGATTATTGTATAAGGTTATTTAATTATATGCCAAACAGACTTATAGAAGTTATAAATAGAAATGGTGCAATAACGAAATATTAATAGTTAGTTTCTTGTTAAGTGGAATGTCCTTTGTCCTTTGATCCAGGATTTCTACTAATCGTACCGTTTATTCTCCACTTTCTTAAAATGTTACACGCCAAATTTTTGTTAATGTTTATAACGCAGTGCAATTTGTCTCATTAACGATCCATCATCCATCCATCATTTATTTCTTTGTGGGCTATCAGTCCTTGCCCTTGATACTTGCTAGTAGACTAGTGCAAAAATTTGGTATTTTACTCACTTGTACTCATATAAACAACTATCATAACATTTTTTTCTCAAGATTCATAAAGCAACAAAAACACAACCAGTGATTATTAAATATTTAAATTGTTTGTTTTTTTTACAATTATAACCGGCGCAACTCATCGAAAAGTGCTCGATAATGGAAGGAGATTTTCTACATAACAGAGAGAAGTCCAATTGGGCTACCTCAATATAACTCTGCTTTGGTTGCACAATTACCAATTATTTACAAACAACTAAAAGCTGATGTTGGTTCATTAAAAGCAGTCGTTTCTGTTCAAGTTACGTCATTAGTCGCGTTAAACAACTGAATGTCAGAACAAAACTTGCACAACTTCATAGCCCTCTATTAGCAGCTACGTAATTACTTCGTTAGTAAAATTCTTGCCAACTACGCGCTCCGCCGACGAGCTATCTTTACGACTTTAATTTAATTAAGACGAGGTAAAATGCAAATTGTTGACAAGACTTCTTTACTCTTGATGTAAAATCGTTAAGTTTTCAGCCGCCTTTGTTATCGCCACGCACCGGCCGGTTTTTATGTGGAAAACTCGACGTACCGCTCCATTTCCCATCGCGAATTAAGTCTTAAACCAACTTGCGCCTGATAAAATATGCGTGTAACAAATCCTTCATTTCTGTTTCTACCAAATAAACATAATTTTTTACTACCCACCGTTAAGTTTTACAGTGAGCGCGTAGTATACACAATATAATACCTTTATTGGAAAATTAAGCTCATCCAAAAGGAACTGTAACAACAATGTTGCTTTTCAATACGTATATATGCCAATAGCATATGCTGCTATGAAAAATAAGGATTTTTTATGAGAGGGAATACGGACTTTATTTTCAACATGTCGCAGATCTCTGCCTCTTTTGAAAATATTTAAAATGAATCGCACAACGTGTTTGAATCTCCTTTAACATAACTTTTGTCTTTTTTCCGGGGGCCACACCAAATATCTGGCTTAATAACTATTGTAGAAAAATAAGGTTTTAGAAACAGTTATGTTTGTGAGCTATATTTCGGTAAAAAAAAATTTGAAATCCATAGCCTACTTTGTGAGATATATTACAAAAACCTGAAAAATAAGAAAAACACAAACAGTTATTGCTTCATTATTTGAGGAGATGCGAAAAAAATTAAAGGAATGAAAGTTGAGGGCAAAGACAATAAGAATAATAATGTGTATAAAAAAATTCGAAAAACGCAGATGGCTGGGTATTCCCCCTATAAGTCAAAAAACAAAAAATGCCAAATTAGTAAAAAATTCAGATTAATCCAAGCATCATGGCAGACCATGATAAAAAAGTTAACCAGACCTAAGTAACATTGAAAAACCACATTCAAGGTCACATAAATCCGAAAAAATTCACGAACCATCCATAATTCTCAAATAACTTAAATTCATCGAAAACATACTTCCCACATTCATCCCAGTCATTCTGCAAAGGAACTTTCAGAAAAACCACTCCTTAAAAATACAACCACCACACATTCATCAAATTAGTCAGAACCACCATCTAACCTCAAATTCTCAACGTCATACTTCAATCCCCCAATTTTCTATAAACAATTTCATTTTCAATATCTTCAACTTTTCGATCAACCCCTGTATACTTCAAATCACTCTCCATGCCTCGAGTCTTAAAAGTCCAAATACCCTTTCATCGAAGTCCCACAATCTCATTGCTATTATAAATCTTTCCCCATTTTCAATCACCCCTGTATAATAGCAGACACATATTCTATATCTACGCTCCACTCGACTCCGAACCGTATTGAACTTTTTAATATCTTATCTTAATATCTTACGCACTAACTGGAAACCTGTTAGCGGAGTTACAGTTTGTTAACAGCGGACCTTCGTGATACCTTACGGGGTCGAGCCAGATTTCTCCCACAAAACTTCAAATAACTTCCAAACCAAAATAGATCCCACTCTCATTCTAATTTTGGTAAATTCCCCTTTGCATCGCCGATCTTTCTATATAAATTTTATTTTCAAATGCCAAAATTTTCAAGTATTGCGCAACATGTTGCAATCGATGACTCATCCTTGCCCGCACTGAGCGATTTCAAGCCTTTCCAGCTCTCCGCGAGACTCGATGGGGCGAGAAAAACGAAAATTTTCTAAATTAGTATAAATACCGGTGCATCGCAAGCCGTAGCCAAGTTCAGTTTTGGCAGTGACTCTAGTGTAAAGTTCTCGCGTAGTGTTCTTGGGAAAAAATAAGTTTCAAAGTTAGCTTTGTGTAATAACTGCTGACGCTATTGAACGGGTTCGGTTACTATTTAACTTATGTTGTAGATACTCCCGTCTAGCTAGGTTTTCTTAATCCCAGATCCAGTACTTTCGCCGTGACAATCTGTCCGATTCTAGCTTCCCAGGCCGCAACCTGGTTAAAAAGAGTTAGTTTGTAAGTTCTCGTCTTAAGTGGCCCCCTTTTTATATTTCTTTAATAAAATTCTTCGCCTTAAGTAGCCCCTCTTTCCAATCTCCCCTCAATCTACGAGGTTTAATTATAAAGTGAATTTCTTCGATTTAAATATTTTTGTTGCATTTTTTCAAACACATTCAAATTAATCTAAGACAGAATTTCTGTTGTCGATTAGTTATAATTTCAAAAGAAATTTGTAAAATTAAAATATAATCTTTCTTCAACTCTGTTCAAGACGATTAAATAAATAAAAAATAATTGTAAATCCCTTTAAACTTCAGTGTTTAATTTAAATTAAATTACAACATACAGGGTGTAACCGTTAACCCTAAAATAGCTGTAAAAGTCAAATCAGTGAAAATTTAAACAAAGTGATACAAAGTAGTGCAAATTATAACATACAGGGTGTAGCATTCGACCCGAAACAGCACTTACTAAAACCAACCCTGAGACCCAACCCATCGAAAATAAGTGCACGGACGCCTCTGGGGTCTCAGCTCTAAACCCCCACCACTACCAATTTTATTTTTAAACAAACAGAGGTCCTGTTCCGTGTTCACTTTGACATACGCTCTTGTGCAAACAAGAAAATGTCAAATCTCAAAGTAGGCCATGGCACCATTAAGTCCGTTTATTTTTTCTCTTTCCAACGATATAAAACATGCCAAAAAATTGTTTTTTTTTGTAATATATCTCACAAAGTAGGCTATGGTTTTCAAAGTTCTTTTTACTGAAATACTCACTCACAAAAAATGGTATAACCGTTTCTAAAATTTTATTCTTCTACAGCGCCGGATTAAGGCGCAGGCGAAGCAGGCGGTCGCCTAGGGCGCCAAACTTGGAGAGGCGCCAAAATTGAAAGGATGAAAAAATGAAACGAGCGAACAAATTTTAAGGGGAAAAAAAAGAGCGGAAGAGCGAACAAATTAAAACAGGGCGACAAAATCGAAAAAGAAACATATTTGTTAAATTATGCGGTAAGGAGAGGGGGGCGCCAAAAATATTTTTGCCTGCAAGCAAAATTCACCTTGATCCGGCCCTGTTCTTCTACAATAGATATTAAGCGATATATTTGGTGTGGCCCTCGTAAAGTAGATAGACGGTATATTAGTTGAATTTCACCATTGTAGATACTGGTATACTTTTTAATACATTTGAATGCTCGACATAATTGCAGTACCCATTAATAGATGTTTCTGTGGAATTGCTTTTTGAATTTTGATATCTATAGCTTATATGCAAAATTAAAAAAAGGAAAAAGAAAACTAATTCCACAGAAACATAGATTATTATTGTTTTGTTGATCTTGGTACCAAATAAATCTTCTTAATTTTCATGAACAGACAAATGAGAGCGAATACGCTAGATTTTAACGAATATATTTGCTTGGACGCATCGAACTAACCATCCTGAATACACGTACAAAAAACAGTCTAGGTGTAGAGGCCTAGTAACGATAGAAAAATCATTTTTATCTGAGTAAGTTGACAATTTATATTCGTATAAGCCCCATACTGCGGATTCGATATGGCAGTAAATTGCTGTTGGCAGATCAATCGTGCAGCTTTATACTGTATAAAAAGTTATTTTTAACAGACTCTTACATAATCTATTCCTAAGGGTGCGATTCACCGCCAGAATGACACGAGCGCGAATGTTTTCGACAGCCGGTGTGAAATAAACTAAATACAATGTAGCGGGGTGTGCAAACTTGATAATTGGATAATTTCGCAGAAGATGAATTTTGTTTGGATTTGTACATTGCAGATATATCTGAAACAATGGCTATATACCAACAGTTGCCATATGCCCTAAGCTACAGTTCATCAATAAAAAATTAGTTGATTAGAAAAATAAATAGAATTTAGCTTCAAAATTATCAATCGTGGCGTCGTTTATTCGGCATTTTAAGAGAATAAGCCATTCTTTATGAATTACTATAGGTACGGGGTACGATCGTGAGCAAAAAAAAAATGTTCGTCTTTTAACGATATTTTGCTAAAATCTAGTTGTGTATATCTAACTTTAATTTTGTGACATTGTCAGTTAGTTGTCATAATTTATTGCAAGTGTGCAAAAAACTAATATGTCTCATATAAGCGATTTAGTGAAATCTGGAGTTATTGCTAAAGCAGAAGATGGATGGTAACATTTTAAGAAAGTGGAGAATAAACGGTACAATTAGTAGAAATCCTGGATCAGGGCGACGAAGGATATCAACTCAACAACAAGATTTGCAATTGGTAAATCCTTTAGTAGAAAATCCATTTTACTCAGTTATTCAGGCTGCTGAAGAAACGAATTTTCCGGGACCGAGTAGTACTGGTCACTGTAGAGTAAGAGAATCGGAGCTACGCTGTCATGCAGCAGCACAGAAATACTTACTGAACATAAAGAAGCTCGAGTAGGATTCAATTTTGCTAGCAGGATTTACAGAAAACAACTACTCAGCGAGCAGATACCCCCATCTGCATTAGATTACATCTGCAAATCCTGATGGATTTGTAGCCAATTATCAATTGTCAATTCCTAACCAGACATAGACCGGTTTCAAACTTTTTATGTTCTGATCAGTATGCCATAAGTCATGGAAGAGACAAACGATAGCGGCCAACCTGCAAGAAAGTCTTAAGGCAGACTAAGAAAATGATTTCCTTAGTTTATCAAATTTAAATTTCATGAACTATGTGGATTTAATGTCAGATCTGTTAGTCCAGGAACGGCGTCATCGAAAGGGGGTGACAGTTATTTTAAACGATGTAGTACATTTTTTAAAATCTAGTATATATTGCAGAGAGTATGTAGAAGCCTAGTTTTAGACCTCCAAACCCTTGGCAAATTTTTGTTTGGCCCAAATAAACCTCGAAATTTTGGCACTTTTTTCAATCTGTGGTCTATAACTTAAAAACAATGCATCCAATCAAAAAGTCATCTATTAACAAAATTATAGACCATTAAATTTTGCTTCGAATGAGTACCTCAAAGTTGAAATTTCATTAAAAGGTATGGACGTAATTGGCAGTCGAATAACAACAATTTTTACCAACTTGTAAAAAATTCACACTGGGCAATTTTTTAAACGTCTTCAGCTCTGAAACGGCTAATCTAAATGAGAAAAAAAATCCATATAGAGTGGAAGTTGTAGAGCATATAATTTCAAGTTCATAAATTACCTGGTTTTCCAATTTCGATCAATATTAAGCAAAATACACTCAAAATCCAAAATCTCCTACATATAAATATATTTATTATTTTCTTTTATTCCTTTTTATTTAATTTTTCAACATTAACTTGATCATAATGCAAAGGAAGGCCTAAAGTTTATTAACCAAAAATAAAAATTTACGCAATAGTAGTAATACAACAAAGTGTAAAAAAAAATAAACAAATTCAAAGTGCAAGAACAATACAAGGTGTAAGAAAAAAATTAAATGAAGTAAAAATGAGCTTTGGAAAAAACGAATTATTTGCGTGTAGTGGTTATAGAAGTCGAATCCGTTTGGATTGGGGCTGATCAATGTCTCGTACTGCATCCTATCTTCCTGATTCATTGCAGCAGCACCATCAACTTCCTCAACCTCGAACAATCTTCGTCGTCGTCTTCATCTTCATCCAACTCAATTTTAGGAGCGTTCTGACATGAGAGACAAGAGCAGTGTTTACAGGTCAAAGAGCAGTTCAGGATTAATTTTCGACAGCTGCATGCTGCAGTTCAATCTTTTTGGATATACACGAAACCATTTTCAGCATCATGTCGGGTGCAGCATCCTCTGGCACTTTTATAAACAATCTAGTCTTTCTTCCAACTCCATAGGTATGGGTTTGTTAACGTCTCCCAGCCAAGTTTGCACTTTGCGATATGCGCGCATTGAATGCCAGCTTGCTGCATCCGATGTTGGTGGCAACATTGATAGGTTGAACGATTTTTTTGAGGCGGATTTTATAAAAAGCTCGTATCTCAGCTCGTCTAAAGGCCCACTATGCATCTGTCTGTACAGTGCCAAGATCAGTTGTTCCTCTGCTTGTTCTATCAAGTCTTGAGAAACAGATGGCTCGAGAAATGTAGCTGCTTATGGTCTCAGGTGTGGATGTTGCTCAATGAAGGATAAAAATTTTCCTTTCTCGTGACCAAAAAATGATGACGTGGTGTCGTACCCGGTAAATGCATGCATGAACAGGACATGTGTGGGATCAAAGTTGAAGGAAGTGTTTGAGTACCATAAACCTGCTTTTTCCCTTTCCCTGGTTTGTGGAAGTACAAGTTCTCGTACTTGTTTCCGAGGTCCGGTAGGGGAACGAGAACGTCAATGTCCTCGCTAACAATTGCCACATCACTGTCGGATTTTGCTGCTTGGGAAATAGCTGTTTCTACAATTAATAAATCTGCAACTTCTTCTGCCTGTTGCGCTTGGATTCCTTAAATTATTGTATAAACATCAAAATCAAATGGTTTAATTTTTTACAAGTTGGTAAAAATGTTGTTGTTCGACTGCCAACTTTGAGGTACTCATTCGAAGCGAAATTTAATGCTCTTTAATTTTGATAATAAATGACTTTTCGATTGAATGCATTGTTTTTAAGTTATAGGCCACAAACTGAAAAAAGTGACAAAATTTCGTGGTTTCTTCGGCCAAACAAAAATTTGCCAAGGGTTTGGAGGTCTAAAACTTGGATTCTATATACTCTCTACAACATATACACTACTATCTACTACTTCGTTTATTGTAACTATAAAGTACCCCATTATGTTGTAAATAAACTTTAATTAATTAATTTCTTAATCAAAACTCATACTCCGCAGTTGGAGTCGTTTAAACTGACTCCTGATCTAGTGGACGGTATAAGTTCGAAGTACTGACTATAAACTAATAAGAAACGTTATGCAAAGTGGGTGTATAGCTCTATATGAAATATATTTCTGAAACTTGTCCAGTGATATATACTGTGAGGTCCATAAGTAACGAATAAATTCATTATCTACGTAATTAACAATCCTAAAGCAGTCAATTTTAAATTGAACGAGGTTCACCCATTTGAAAGGGTTTTTAATTTTCTATCCAGCAATATAAGGTTTTCATATTCACATTTAAAAAATTACTGACAAAAAAATCTGTTGGCATAATTACACCTTCTTTCTCCAACTTAGTACATACTTTGAATTCGAAAATCGTTTGCTTGCCCTCAAGATATTTGACATATTAACATTCCGCACAAAGAGCGTATATTTTATAATCTTTTTGGTGTATATTCTCCGCTCAATTTGCGAGTTTCCTACATAGGTACTGAGATCTTTACAAGTACACATTATGATGGTACAGTTTAGTCTCGGGCACGTTTCTACAACCGGCACTTGACACTGTGCTGGTAATTGACACTTTCAAGTTCATGTGCTAAAACTTAGAGTCTACAAAAGAGCCAAAAGTGTTTGAACAGGCTAGAAGAACTTTTAGATGGTGAAGTGAAAATTCTCAACTGCCATCAATTAATGCATGGAGTCGGCATTTTGTGCAAGTGTAGTACATGCAAAATCTACTTTTGGTAAAGTTTTTTTTAATCACACTGTTAAAAAAGTAATTACTTTTTATAGAGTAAAATTTTGTGTATTTAAAATGTGGTTCCCTAGTTTGATAACATATTTCAGAAAGCTCTCTGCATGTAGTTTGGTGTATTTGATAATATTTAGTACCTTTTCAGAGTATATCAAGTTTTGTTATGCCGGCGCAACAAAGTGCCATGTTATTTGAAGTTCTATGGTTTATTTGTGAACCAATTCTCAATGTTGTAAAATTAATCTGGATGATTTCTTTAGTTTTCTATAGTAGAAGAAATGAATGCAAAAAAGGTATGTTCTTAATCGTTACTACTTCAATGTAAACACTTGAAACCTCTTGCATTATGTTCAGTTTCGGAAACATATTAAATGTATACCTTTGCAAATTGGTGCGCTCACTCCGAGGGGGTTGCAGCCCCCATTTTACACCCACAATTTATTAATTTGCAAAGTTTTCAACGAAATCAACTCGGAAATCGACTAAAACTTATGTCATGGGGGTTTATGGAGTCGCTGTTTATGAATCCAAAGTGAAAATTAGAAAATTCAAAATATTCTACCCACATTTGAACTAATGTAATGTTAGTTCGCCAGTCGGCCCAGAGATGGCGCCATTATTGGCTTCCTACCATATATACACTAGAAAAAGGGTCTAGATTCGAACTAGAAAGAAATGGATTGATCTCGAATAAGTCATGGAGTATATAAGAAGCGGGACCAACTAATCAGAGCAGTTCTAATTTAGAGAGTAAAGAGTTCAGATCAAGAGAACGAACAGTATTGATACAGAGTGACATTTCGTGTTGCAATTATTGAAACTATGCTTGGGGTGTTTATTAGAGGGTGTAAACATGTAGCAGTATTATTAAAGTGAGACTTTTTGTTTCCATAGAAAACCGATGTTGTCCTAGCCATTTTTTAATAAACCGATTATCAATTGGAACTGAACTGTAATACCAGCCAAGTGGTTATTTAACAGTATTACAAAAAGAGACTTTTTGTTTCTAAAGTAAACCGATCCTAGTCATTTTTTAATAAATCGATTTTATAATAAGAACTCAGAAATCGTGCGGAATAATAAACAAAAATATATAGAAGAAAAATTTGTTACTTCTAACATAACTCATAAAACAAAAAAAGAATAGAAGCCAACAGGATTTGAACTCGGATGTATTCCATTGCCAATAATTGAATTGAAAACAAGTTTATGAACATTAAAAGTACAATAAAATTCCTCCCCAGAACCCACTCCGGATCCGACCCTGTAACCACAATGCGAAACATTACAGCTATTTCAGAATCGAGATCTGGTTAAGCGGATAAAATTTTTAAAATTAAGCCTAACGCCTTTTATAAACCAAATTAATAAAGGCAATAAAATTAAACAAACAGCAAAGAAAGATTTAAAATAATTAATACTTAAAGAACACTATTTACACACACACACTATCTGATTATTACTTAATAATAATAATTTAAATATCTGATAACTAACAGTCAGTCTGGGGGGCGAGCGTAGGTGCGTCTTTACTATGTACATACTTCGATATGCGATGTAAAGCAACGTTAGGCGTGGTTAGTAGTTGGATTGGTGACCGTTCCAACGAAGACCACGTCCTCGCCTCACCCATCTTCCAGCGGCTTGTATATCAGTGTATGCGCGGAAGCTATACAACCTTAGGCGAGGGTTGTGTAGGAGATATACCATCCTTCGGAGGGGATGTAAAGCCGTCGGTCCCTTGTCTATTAAATGTTAGGCAAGTAAAAGATCCCTACTCTTCTTAAGGGAAGAGGTTCGGCAAAATTCCTGGTTTGGGGGTAGCTCGCCTACAGGCGTCGGTGGTTAGGCCTCAGTAGCGGAAATAGGCCGACGTTAAATAAATGTATAAAAAAAAAAAAAAAAAAAAACAGTCAGTCTAGTGGGCGAGCAGTTAAAATTTGAATTCCTTAAATAATGGACGATGACTGACAACCGCCCTAACTACAGCACGCCAACTTACTATTAAAAAAAATATTTCTTCTTCAAACGTCAAAAAACTTAACTCCTTTATAAAAATTTCGTGAACTTGAACTATCATTTCTCTGACGCCTGAAGTATTTTACTGCCGCTTACGGACTCTGGGCGGCAGTAAAAGTATTGCCGTACATACTCGACACAAAAAATCTCACTTTTACTTCATATAAAATAATATACAATTATTTATTTCGTTTTCACCATGTAAAGCTGGAAACTGGAATATTACAATCTAAAAAACTACACTTTTCTCTCTTAAGTATCAACTAGGCACCGATGCAATTACCTTACGTAAGTATTTAAGTAGAATTTTAAACACGTACACTAAACGAGACCAGAAACATTTCTCATTTCGCGACAAATTAGAAACGGCGCATCAAATTAGCATTTTTCAGAAAATTTCTCGCAGCAATTGAAATTACTGCCTAATGAAAACCTCCATAACCGAGCTGCTTTTGTACAGTAAATACAATTCCAGCCGACATAAGAAAGAGCAAGTAAAAAAGGAGACAGAAATCAGAATTACACACAATACTCAGTAAGTGCAACCCTCTAATTATCAGGACTAGAAGTGCATAAAACATCAAAAAGCGGGACTACTTGAATATAATGTGCTGATCCGCCGATTGGGCGCGCTCATGTCGTCCTCGCTCATTGGCCGGTGCGCGTGACGCCTTCCAATGGCTGCCGCATACCCGCCAGATGAATGAAGTCATACTTTCAGAGTTTCAGACCATAATAAACACCGGAATCATGGTAACCGGGGTGTCAATCACGGACCGGCGATTGTGTTGCATTCATGAACGGTGAATGGAAATTAATTAATCGTTAAATAGCCCGGTGAAGGTGTTATTTACCGGTGTCGGGTGTTTGAAAAGATGTTAGGTTAGAATTTAATTATACCGTTCATGAGTGACTGCGTGGTACCAAGTAACTTTTACTAAGATACGTACAGCATGCCTACGAATTGTAAAAAAGTGGATATAATAAAAAAATTTCGAACTCCGGAATTATGCATGGATCCTGTTCTCCTTAATTTAAAATTCATATTTTAATTACCCAAGGCCATAAGAAAACGTGATAAAACTTGAATATGATTTTTTAGAAACAACGAAAGTAAATTAGCATTGGTGTAAATATTGTTGACGAGGAAAGTGTGTTAGAAACAACACCTAAAATGAACTACACCATGTCCTCTTTTGATTTGATTTAATTAACAAATCTACACAAAATAGTAAGTAACCAAACAAGGAAATACAGTACAGATGATATAGGGAAGGAATTAAAAAACACTTTTCATGTAATTGGTTATCCTCTACTAAATGTCATCAACCTAGGTCTTGGAATGTTTTAAGACGTCCACAATAGTACCAATACCAAAAGCTCCAAATACTGAATTAGTAGGGTATTTGAGACCCATAAATATGCTTCCCTTGATTGACGATTGACAGGCAAATTCTATTATTAAATTAAAAGCATATGGCTTTTCAAATATGGTGCTGCATTGGTTTGAGAATTATCTTTCAAATCGTAAACAAATAATTAAAATAAATAATAGTAAATCTGGACCTATTGCAAATAACTTTGGGGTGCCCCAAGGAAGCGTCCTTGGGCCACTGCTGTTTATACTGTATATCAATGACCTCGGGAATGTTTTAGAAAATGTAAAATCCACCTTTTTGCAAATGATACGTAGATATATTATGCTGACAATGACTTCAATCAGTTAGTTGAGACAGTAAACTTGGAATTAAGCACGTCTTAAATAAATTCAAAGAAAATAAATTAAAAGTAAATCAAATGAAATCAAAATGGACTTTTAAATATTGTCTGAAAGTTATTTGTGGCATTCTACGAATATATCAGTTTATTTGGGTTTTCTACCACATGTATTGTCGTCTTCAAAAACAAATCACCGAATCTACAAAATAATAGAATTATTGGAAAAAAATCCTCTGCGCCTGTGCCGTTTACGTCAAAGGAACATTCAGAGGTTATGTTTTACAAATAATATAAATCGGAATAAACACAGAAATAATATATTTTGCTGACGTTCCGGAAAGTAGTCTCTTTCCGTTTTCAAAGCTTTTTCGAAGAACTCTTATTTGCTGTGTATTTCAAATACACAGCTTTCAGATTCCGTTAATGTTATTTCCGTAGATACTTACTACTTACACAGAACTAATGATATTTTCTTTTAGATAATGTTGAGTTTGTTAAGTTCTTCTTTTAACATTGGTAGCCAGGTTGTACAAATATCTACAGAACAATTCGATATGCATTTATCTTCATTTAATAACATTATTGCTGATTCTTTAATTCTTCTTTCTTTGTTATCTGCCTCTTTTGTTAACATTTTTGCCGAGTCCAAGTTTATTCTATGTCCGTTTTCCCAAGCATGTTCACGAATCTTTGACTTCTGAATTTCATTCTTTCTAATGTAATTCTTGTGCTCATCCAACCTCACACTGAAAGGTCTGGATCACTCACCCACATTTTTTTTTATTTTTATTTATTTAACGTCGGCCTATTTCCGCTACTGAGACCTAACACCGACGCGTGTAGGCGAGCTACCCCCAACCAGGAATTTTGCCGAACCTCTTCCCTTAAGAAGAGTAGGGATCTTTTACTTGCCTAACATTTAATAGACAAGGAACCGACAGCTTTACATCCCCTCCGAAGGATGGTATATCCCCTATACAACCCTCGCCTAAGGTTGTATGGCTCCCGCGCATACACTGATATACAAGCCGCTGGAAGATGTGTGAGGCGAGGACGCGACCTTCGTTGGAACGGTCGCCCATCCAACTACTTTACGTTGCTTTACATCTCATATCGAAGTATGTACATAGTAAAGACGCACCCACGCTCGCCCCTCTACTCACACACATAACATTTATCACATTCGCACGGGATATTGTAAATACAGTTTTTTGAATTCTGCTCCCTGATTATCGGAAAAAGTTTCAGCTATTTTTTTAAACCTGCAAGGCGCTTGATATTATATCACTGATGTCTATATAATTTATTAGAGCACTACCGATCAAATAGACCCCACCAAAAAACGATAGATAAAATACTTTTAACACAAAAAAATAATAAAAGTACCGCAAGGAACCGTGTTAGGTCTTGCATCATTTCCACTATTTATAAACGATAAAATCTTTGGATGTAGTATTGTATGTATCATATTGTATGTAGACGACACCGTACCATACGAGAGAACTAAAGTTTAGCGAGACAAGAAACAGACTGTAAATGAGCATAAAGTTAAAATCTGGCAAGATGTAAATTGGTTAAAATTAAACATGGCGAAAATTAAATTTACGATCTCGCCAATGAAAGCAGGAATACTTCACATAATGTACCCTATACTTATAACGGATAAACAAATTTAATTACAATCATAACTCTTACTATACCAATAAACATCTTGGCGTCATTTTCGACAATCACTTAAAATCGGAAATTCATATGACATATTTAAATGAGAAGTTAAGGAAAACCAATCTACAAATTTTACAATCTGAAAAGTATTTCAAACAGAAAAACTATCTTAGTAACATATAATAGCCTTGCGGAATCTATAATCAGGAATGGAATTAGTATTTAGGACTCCTCTTCAAATAACATAAAATTGCATACTAAGAACAATGTTTAACAGCAAAAGTAGAGATGGTTGCAGAAATACATTTGTAGAAAATTAATTACTGAATGTGATAGGTTTGTATATGCATCCTGTTGTGATGTATATTCACAACAAGAAACATACATTCGGTACATCATTAATAAGAAACAAAAAATATAACAAAAAACGCATACCAAACTCCAAAATATAACAAAACAGTTTATCAAAAACAAATCAAATAAACAGAATCAAGATATACAACCAGTTACCAGAACATATAAATGCCCAAAATGAAAAGCAATTCAAAGGAGAATGTAAAATACGTGTAATAAATAATTATAGGACATTTATTACATGTGAGATTATTTAACTTTTAGCCTTTAACTTCATTAATAAACATATATTAATTGGTATATAAGTTAGTTCGACTGCTTAGAGGAGTCTTAATGTAAAATGCAGTGAAATGAAATTCGGCATTTTTTATATAATTTTAGGTATTCCTCGAAGGTACTTATGTAAGTTTTTAATTGTATTGATGGGTTTCCTAGATTTACCAAAATCGGATATACCATCGCGACTACGGATGACACTATGTTAACAGTTATGGTAACAGTATGATAGCTAGTAATTCTGAGGATCTTTATAAGGAAGCTTAAATTGTCAGGGATGAAATAAGTGCTCCGTGTGATCCGTAACACACTAGTAATAAATGAAAATAAGACCCGATTAACAGATTTTAATTTAAGCGCCTTGTTATTTCCCCTGGCAATACACTAGATAAAGTTCTCAGCACCTTATCGTGGGATAAACATGTTATGCATGTAATAAACTAAATGAAGCTTACTTTGTCTTACTGTCATATACTTATTCACGTTTTCGCTGAAGACATCTACCTACATCTGTTCATAATTATTATTTGACGTACTTATATACATATATTTATAACATATATTTATTTCGTATCACGTGACCTATACATGATGTTTCTTTTATCACGTTTCAATAAAATATAGGTAAGATCCTACAATTTTTATATGAAACTTTTTTTTCTATTTTCAATAATAACAGGAATAAAGTGGGGTAAATATATAGTGAATAACCACTAGTTTGCATGTTCCTCCAATATTCAATAATAGTAGTAATTGTTAAATAACCGCAAATATAACAAATAACTAATTTTAGAATGTATTCCATAATGTGCTGGTATTGTTAAAAATAAAACTTAATTTTGTTTCTAAAAAACTTGTCTTCAATCATTATTACCAATAACTGTAAGAAAATTATATTTTCTTACAGGACAGTTATTTCCAAACCTTATTTCGTTGGTTGACAACGACTGGACACATGGAATATTGTTTTTTTTTTCAGAAATTTTGTCAGTAAATGATTTACTGAAGAAGTCTTTTCCAGTTTGTGACTTTCTTATAAAACAGATAATAGTATTATTCACAACTAAACCTTACGAAAATCAATCGCATTTCTAAAACGTATTTGCAATGAATTAATTGACATGCATTCAGGAACCGTAATGAATCGCTGTTATAGTGACATATTCTATGTAATTAAAGCATTTTTTCCCAGTTGAGTTATTATATAGTATTTTAAAGCTAATATAAAAAAATCTTACCTGTATCCTGTCTTCGGGTAAATCCGTTTTCAAACTGAGCATCTCCCTCGCGTAGACGTCGGGGTAGTGAGCGTCTTTGAAGGCTTTTTCCAGTTCCTCCAGTTGATAGCTCGTAAAAATCGTCCTGCCACACACCCACCAAGGGTAGTTAAATATGTAACACACAGTTCGTAACTTAACTATCTAGCCCTGTCCCTAACTTTACGATTCTCTACAAATTGTAATATTTATAAAGACAGAATAGTCGAGTAATGAAAGGGTTAAGTAATATTTAATTCGATGCCGCTCGAAGACACCTCGAACAACATAAACAGTTTCGTTGAGGACCTACTGTTTAAATGGAATAACTAAGCTTCACTTTACTGTTTGGTATGCCAGATGGCCTAAAATACCAGACTTTTGTTCTTGTTTATGTTTTTTCTTTAGATTATTATTCTAGCATATCTTATCAAGGATGGGGGCTAAACCCTGGGTGTATACAATAAATAGTGTACAGGATATTACAGAATGACACGGCACAAATCAAGGAGGAGGTGATTCTATGTGAGAAAATAACCAGAAACAGTTAGTTAAAACAAGTGTTAAAGCCATACTTATTTTTAATAATAAAACATTCCATGATAATTTTAAGAACAGGATATATGTGGTAGAAAACCTCAATAGGAAGGAAATAATGTTAGTAAAATATCACAACTAACATTTGGACAACATTTAGGAACATTCTATACAAGGTGTTTCAAAGTTAAAGGTACATGTGTTACTTGTGGATAGAGGGCACTTTGGCGGTTCCAAATTACCGGGTATTAATGCATCCGTCATCCTTCCTCACCGAGATACAGGATATTTTATTGATTTCGGCCAAATCTTTCTTTGCTCATAACTATTGAACTACACTTTATAATCAGCTCATACTTAGAATATATGTTTCGCTTATTTTACTTGATAGAACTTCATAATAAACCAAAATAGAAATCCAGATCCGGCTTAATACAAAACTGACAATATCAACACCCCTATAACAAAATTTTGTAAATCTGTTTCGATATTCGAAAATAGCGGAAAAAATTGAATAGAGTACCTCACTTAATTTGTTTGCGCATTTCATTGCTGTAAATCCAATTTCATTAAAATGGTCCAGACAGCTGGAAATTGAATATTTATTTCAGGGTTTAAAATTAACAAAATAATTAACTTGCAGTAGTGACAATTCTTACACTTCTAGACTAGGTAAGTGACCTATAGTAAAATAATTTTAAAAACGATGTAGATTTGCACACATAAATCAAAATACTAGTTAATTTTGTTAGTCTACATTTAAAAATAATATTTTTAATGTATGTATGTACAATAATAATAAATACATAACTACAATAACTGTTCAAAGTGGCCTCCATTTCGTTGAATACATTTTCTTACTCTAGTAGTAATATTTCTAATTGAACGTCTAATCATATCTGGATTACGTCTAACTTCTAGTCAAGCGTTATTAACGCGTTCCAAAAGTTCCTCTCTACTATTAATGGCTACATCATATATCTTTGCTTTTAAACGTCCCCAAAGATAATAATCAACAGGACTAAAATCCGGTGACCTTGAAGGCCAATGATGAGATCCATTTCGACCTATCCATATATTTGGAAAATAGTCATTTAGGAAATTTCTCATAATATTCCTAAAATGGGGTGGAACGTCAACATGCTGGTAGTATTTTCATTTTCCAATAACACGGGTAAAAAATTTTGCAAAAAGTCTAAATAAAGAAGTTCACCAGTGGCCCAATCAAATGATTGTTGAAAACTCCGCATCAAATATTAACAGAAAATCGATGTTGGGATATATTATGTCTTACAGCTCTTCTATCCAAACATGTGAATTTCTTAAATTATATAAACACCATCTCTTGTAAACTGTGCCTCATCTGTAAACAGACATCTGTTAATAATTCTTCGATTCCGATTAATTCAGTTACTAAAATTTAACCGCTGAACTTCATCCTTCCTCCAACCTCTGATTCCTCTGAACCTGTTGAACATGAAATGGATGGAGTATTTTTTTAGCGTTCTCCAAACACTCACATGTGGAACACCTAAAGCAGGACCCACTCTTATTGTGCCAAGTTTTGGATTATTTGCAACAATATTCAGTATATCCTCTTCTGCAGCTAAAGGTTGGCTTACTTGATGCTCATTTAAGGTGGCCGTTGGATACCGACTATGATTTTTAGAATAATTGACAACTCTAGCAAAAGTTTTATGATCAGGAATTCGGCGTCCAGGAAATCTTCTTTGATATTCTCTCACAGCAGCCCGTCCATTGCCACCCCAAAATCCATACATACCATTTGAAAATTGATAAGGCATATTATGTAAGAATTCTTAGCATATGTCTATTTATAGATGAGGCACAATTTACAAGAGATGGTGTTTATAATTTCAAGAAATTTACATGTTTGGACAGAAAATAATCCACATGCTATAAGACAGAACAAATCCCAACATCGATTTACTGTTAATATGAATGTATTTGGTGTGGTGTTTTCAACAATCATTTGATTGGGCCACTTATCCTCCCCGATAGATTATCAAGGTGAACTACCTTGTTTTTAAAATTATTTTACAATAGTTCACTTACCTATTCTAGAAGTGCAAGAATTGTCATTGCTGCAAGTTAATTTTTTTTGTTAATTAATCCCTGAAATCAATATTCAAGTTCCAACTGTCTCGACCATTTTAATGAAATTGAATTTACGGCAAATAAGCAAGGTTGATGAATGAAATGCGCAAACAAATTCTATTCAATTCTTTCCGCTCTTTTCGAATACCGAAACGGATCTACAAAATTTTGTCATACAGGGTGTTGATTCTGACATACAATATATTGTCAGTTTTTTATTAAGCTGGACCTGGATTTCTATTTTGGTTTATTACGAAGTTCTCTCAAGTAAAAAAAGTGAAACATATATTCTAAGTATGAGCCGATTATACAGGGCGGTTCAATAGTTATAACCAAAGAGAGATTTGGCCAAAATCAATAAAACATCCTGTATCTCAGTAAAGAAGGGCGATGGAAGCATTAATGCCGGCTAATTTGGAACCGCCAAAGTGCTCTCTATCCACAAGTATCGTATGTACCTTTAACTTTGAAACACCCTGTATAAAATGTGTCTTCTCGATTTTCAGATTTTTTTTAATTGGTATGAAATCTTAAGACGATTGTTTTTGTGGAGTGTGGAATTTTGTGTGAGCCTAATGGGTGTTACTGAAAGTCATCGTCAATTATTCCTTTTGGGCGTTTGGGTTTTTTAAATAAATTTCTGTCTATTTTTACTTGAAAACGAACGAAAAATGTTCAAAAATACTTTTATACAGGATGTACAAAAATTCTTATACATACATATTTGAGAGTAATTTTTTTTTTAGTTTGTGTTTTAATTCTCAGTTAACTAGATGATTAATATTGTTACTATATCTTATATTTCATACAAATGTTAATGGTCATTGTAAGAATTTTTTACTTCATTTCTTGTGAAGTAGTCTGATCTTTTGTTTACAAAATTTTTGTCTTTAAATAATATAAATAATTCGAGCAATACAGAATCCCTCCTTTTTAAAAACAATCGCTGCTGCTTTAAAAAGATACAAATTATTTCAAGAATAGATGTCCTAATCTAACCCAACTTTCTGGCAAAGAAAATGAACAGTCCATTGAACATTTAACATTAAATATCTCTAAAGCGATTAATTTAGTTCATGTTTATATAGAATTTTTTTGCTTAATATGGTATGTAGTGTCACCTCTTTAATGTGCATCGAACCATTCTAATACGCTCTGTATAATTTGAAAATGAACACCCACTAACATCACATTATATTGAATTTGGAAACATAGTATACAAATTATGGTTTCTAATCTAACTACATGTACATACATAGTAATCCATAAATACATTTATTCAATAGAAAACGTAATATTTTATTAATAAATTCATATTTAAAATCGGTTTTCTCTTCAGGTATTTTTCAGACAATTTCATTCAAGTTACTAAATGCGTTAAAAAATGACGGCCTAAAACATATCTATCTATATTTTTGTGTTATTAATACCTCCTCTAAATAATGAATAGTTTTGGAAATATGAAGCTCTAATACACAATCACAATGTATGCAAATAATTACTTTTTGGCAATTCTTTATTTTTTCATCTTATTTCTATGTCTACTCGTCGAGTGGTAAACATTTAGGATGTATGTGTGAAAAATGAGCACAAGTTCAATATGTTAGATAGAGGTATAGCATCAAAATTTGATCACAAGGACGAGGATTGTTACGAAACCATTAAATATATTGACACTGAACTTTTGTCGTATTTACTTTCTTGGTTATAAATTCCCTGGACTTAATTTCTAATAAGAGATATGTGATACGTTCATTGCTCTCCTTATTAACTTTCATTTTCAGTCTAAATACAACAAGACTTTCATTGTAGTAGAACAGTAGTTAGTTTGTCGGCTATTTGCAAAATTCTGGAACAACCAAAAACTCTAGAGAAAAATGGTTACGAATAAAGAAATATACAACGAATATTAACAATATTAACAACCGAAGAAGAACGACTGAAGGACAGTCACAACCTATGACATATGTGCTCCTACTCTTCTTAGTTGAAGTGACAGATAAGTTAAAAAATAATTATATGAAGAAGAAAATGGTGTTTCCAGACGGTGAAGAGAATACAACAGGTGGGAAGTATCCAGTAAAAAATTAAAGAATACCAAAACAACACACAGGTTCACTCCAAGAACGTCAAAATATTAGACAGAAGTACGTGCTATTTCCCAAGTATTATTAGATAATCGTAGAAATTGTGAAGAACAATTTTGACAGAGAGAAAAAGATCTGCCAAGTACCAGTGGTTTAAATAGACTTCACTCTCTAGAACCCTTTTGAAGAAGCTAGCAGTATGATCAGTGAAACATCAAAAGTTCGATGACTATAGCAAAACCTAAGAGAAACTACGTAGTTTCCATCTTTCAATGCTCATGTTTATTTGAGTAGCCGGATTATGCTCAAACCCTACATCACTAGGACAAAAATTGTTCTTAATTAAATACCAGACATATCGTTAGACATTTACCGTGTTTAAAGTTTCTATAAACCTCTAATCAATGGCATTCGTCATATTGCCTTTAAATTATGTGTCACTTGCGTCTCTTACAAACTGTTTTAATTGATAGGTACACAGCATTGGAGAGTTTATTTTTGTGTTAGGAATTCCATTCATCTTATTCTATTTGTTTATTTTGGCTTAAAATTACAGTAATTAAAAGAACGCATCATTATAAATGGACCCAAATTCTCGATATAGTATAAGATCGAAAACTAATTTCTAAACGAAAATTGTTGCTGAGACAAGGATAAGACAGCATAGCAATGATTTTACAATAACTTCAAGATGTTATGGATGGCTTCGATACATCCCACGTCTCAAGTAAGGAAACAGGAAAAAATAGAAAACAGTGATACCGAGAGAATACTATTCAGCCTCCGTCCACTTTTCAAAATTATCATAAAACTTTCTTGTGGTATACGTGGTGTTTACTGCGACTTTGCCCTTATCTAAGATATCTTTGACATCAGCACTGTTATATGAAAGATTTCGAAATGTGTTAAATGCAAAAAAAGTTCTATGATTATAGCAAAACCTAAGAGAAACTACGTAGTTTCCATCGGATCATGTTCAAACTCACATCACTAGGACAAAAATTGTTCTTAATTAAATACCAGAAATATCATTAGACATTTACCGTGTTGAAAGTTTCTATAAACATCTAATCAATAGCATTCGTCATATTACCTTTAAATTACAAACTGTTTTAATTGATAAGTACACAGCATTGGAGATTTCTGTTTGTATCAGGAATTCCATTCATCTTATTCTATTTGTTTATTTTGGCTTAAAATTACAGTATTAAAAGAACGCATCATTATAAATGGACCCAAATTCTCGATATAGTATAAGATCGAAAACCAATTTCTAAACGAAAAATGTTAGCGATAAGAAGAGTAACAGGAGACAAGGATAATACAACATAGCAATGATTTTACAATAACTTCAAGATGTTATGGATGGCTTCGATACATCCAATGTCTCAAGTAAGGAAACAGGAAAAAATAGGAAACAGTCATACCGAGAGAATACTATTCAGCCTCCGTCCACTTTTCAAAATTATCATAAAACTTTCTTGTGGTATACGTGGTGTTTACTGCGGCTTTGTCCTTATCTAAGATATTTTTGAGATCAGCACAGTTATATGAAAAATTTCGAAATGTGTTAAATACAAAAATTTACATTTAACTTTTGATCAAAGAAAGTAAATTCATCTCTGCAAAACTACCACCTGGTGACCCACTCTGAGGGGGTGCTAAGGTGTTCTAATGTACTCCGATTTTTATTTAGCAGATTCTCATATTGCGACTATTACACAGGGCCGTCCAAAGCTGCAGCTGGCCCCGGAGCCGTTATCAAAATGTTCTAAAAAAATTACTAAAGCTGAGTGGTTAATTTAAGTTGAAATATAAGCATGTTTTCAGTTCATTTGTTTTTGTCTTTAAACTCCCGATAGTTACCTGGGTTTCAATACAGATGCAACAGTCGATCCTTCTTTGATCGAACCTGTATCCAAATAACAGTGACAGAACCATACTTACTCCTTATAAAAGTAAAGTATAGAATGTATATGTATAAGTATATCTGTTAATTCTTGCAACACCCATACGATTTGGTCTATAGTCGATGAAACATCTACAGGGTGTCCGGTAAATAATGGACAATCCTGAAAATGGTAATAGGCCAGGCCAAAACCTATCAGAATATCACAACTTGACCTTATTGAAAATCCTACGGTTTTCGAGATATGGGCACTTTTTTGAAATTTTGACAATATCTACTTTAGGACAGTATTTTGCATGCCACTGTCATAAAGTAAGAATTTTTTCATTCTGTTTTTTGGTGAGTATTCTAGAACAGTTGTGTTATCAAACGTGTATAGGAGTTTTTATCAGTTGAAATTTTTAACAAATAAGCCTCGTTTTTAATTGTATTGCTTGGTCAAAGCATTCGTCGATATTCTCGTATGTATCGGTAGGATAAAGCTCTTTGACTCTAGCACGTCTTTTGCATCTCGAAAACTACGATCACGGAAGAATTTCTTGCCTTCATTAATTAATGAATGCATACCATTCAATACATTCAATGAAACTTTTTATAATTTCAGGTCCTGCTATGTCTACTACTCGTCCGGTTATTGTACAGATAGTAAAAGGCTTGCATAAGGGAACACATAAAAAAATAGTATTTATCGAGACTCAAAATTAAATATGATTAAGAGCAGTTTAACACTGCGAATTTAAAATTTGAAATAGCTGGTGTTAAGAGAGGTACGCAACCATTGCCATATTGTCTTGTGTCTCCCAACACTTCTAGGAATATGACATTGGATCTGCATCGCTAACATTTTTTTGTCTAGGAAATTGACATATTGTGTAATTTATTATAACTCAACAATAGTCCTACGTACCTACACATGATGCAACTGCACTATCACCTTAAACGTCGTAAAAAAGACAAAATATTCTGCGGTTTTTCAGAAAATTGCTCCAGACAGTGTATTATCGAATGATATGGTTACGCAAACCGAATCATTGTCTATGAAGGTAGTTTTGTAATAAATAGTAATATATTCTTTTAACATAATCATATTCATTCATTCATTTGAGTCTAAGACAACTGACCAATGAAAATAAATAAAAATGATCATTTAAAACCCATATATTTGATGGGATTTTATTTGCATCACTTGTTTCTGATGTAACTGTTATTAAAATAAATAGTTACCTATGGCGTCTTTTCTTTTTCTTCTTTTTATTAAAACCTCCTAATCCATCGGACACTGAGAAGTCTTTGGAATTATCTAATTGCCCTGGAACAATACAATACCGATATACAATCATTAAATATTTAGTCATACCTATAATTGTACATAATAAATGTGACATGTAAATTAGTATTACCATTCACACTAAAGGATATAGAAAAAGATGTATTAACAGACCTTGTTATTTTCTCAGCTTAAATCAATACGTTCATAACAAAGGAGAAGTGATTTCGATTATTAATTAATAAACAGTTAGGAATGTTGATAGTTAATTTATGCCTCACAACTATTCGACCATAATGCGGAAGAGTAGTTTAACCTCAGTTTGCGGATAAGGGTACAACTATTGGACAGGAAAGGGCCTGTCGTGACTTATGAAATACCATTGGGCCATTAGCACAATTTATGGACGACACAAACGTTGATTGCCTCGGTTGTATTTGCTTGCACCCTCTCTACATTAGCGAATACTTAATAACTCGAACACGGACAAATTTATCACAAAAACACACATCAGAAGCATTTGACTTAGGTTAAACCATGTACTGACGATTTTTTTACTATCGTTATACTCTAATGAACAAAAAAATCAGTTTTCAGTGACTGTTGGAGCTCTCAAGGTGCATAAATACATTTTTCTATTCTTGAAAATAAAATGGACACATGTACGGTTCAAGTGGTTTGATAGCTGTGAAAATTCGTCCACATCTGATAAGCATCAATTGCTGCAAAGCAGAAATACTTTATGCAGCAGTACGTGTCCCACAGGGATCTATATTAGGCCCTCTGTGTTTTATAATTTATATAAATGATTTTAATGCCTATTAATATTATTAATATATCCTCGTTCTGTTAATCAATTAAAATGCAACTTATTTAAAAAATCGACCATTAACATTTTATTATAGTGAAAATAGTGTAAATTGCTGCTGACAAGTGAAGAAAATCAAGAAAAGTAGTCATGTGTCAAAATAGTCATTAAAAGCATTAAACTCTGACACAAACTTCAATCAAGCAAACTGATATGTATATAAAAAAATGGGATAAGCTTTTGTACAGGGTTATTCACTATATATTAAATAGTGTTATTATGGTTCTGTTTAAGTTGTTAATTTCTTCTTGAATTTTTGCTTTAATGACCTGAAGATTGTGGCTATGTGACTTTGTCTTTTAAAATCCCCCATAAAAAGCTATCTAATGATGTCAAATTAGGGCTATTTGGTGGCCACCGAATGGTCCCAGCATTGCCTATCCAAATGGGAAATTGATTATTTAAATGTTCCTGAACTTCTAAAAGGCTATGTTCGCTCCGTCCTGATGCCAAATCATACTAGACAATACGTCCATAGGGAATTCTTGAATTAGACGATCTACCTCTTGTAAAATTATTCTGATATATAATTTGTCGTATCAAAGTAAAATCATAAAATATAGGCCCAACTATTTTGTTTTGAAAAATTCCGCACCAAACGTGGATTGATTTTCTACCAGATTTTTTTATTTGCTTGACCTTTCTCTGTGTTTGGTTTTTATTTTCCCAGAAACGTCTGTTTTTTCTGTCAAAAACTCCAGCCGTGAAAAAACTTGACACATCTGTTCACACAATTTCTTTAAAAAAATCAGGATTTTCATCTTCTTTTCATCTTTAAACCTCTTTTCCTCTTACCTAAACAATAGAACACAGACCGTAAAATTAAACTATGATATAACCAGTGCTGTATGCAACATAACGCATGGAGTTCCTCAGGGATCTGTTTTGGGCCTTTACTTTTTAATATATTTGCTAATGATTTAATAACATATTTAAATAAAATGCCAAATATTCACTGTGTCTGTTATGCGGATGATACAAATATTTTAATCATTGATAATGACTTAAATGTTATTAAAAGCTCCGCTGAGTTAGCGTACTCACAGGTAGTTCATTGGTCTAATGAAAACGAGCTTAATTTAAATAAAAATAAAACTAATATGCTGTTGTTTACTTTACACAAAAATCTGGATATGTCAATTTTTAATAGAAGTGATGGAAGTGAACTTTCTGTGAATCGGTCAAAATGCTAGGCTTAACATCTGACAGATACTTGGATTGGGAAAACCATATAGATATTTTGTGTAATAAATTACGAAGCAACTGTTATGGTTTGAGAGGTTTATGTCATTACACTGCAGTCGTGATGTACTCATGAGCCTCTATTATCCAAATTTCCACTCACATTTGAGATATGGAATAACGAACTGGGGCAACAGTGTGCATATAAGAGTATTCATTTTGCAGCAGTATGCTATATGAATTATTGCTGGCTTAGGTTTTCGTGAGAGCTGTCGTACTTCTTTCAAAAACTTGAAAATATTAACTGTAACAGGTATCTATATTTTGGAGGTCTGTACATTTGTTTACAAGGATCAGCATAGGTTTTTTGCCAATCAAGTCAGCCATAACCACAATACAAAGTTTAAAGGACTATTACAGCCACAATCTCACCGAACAGCGTTGTATCAAAGAAGCTTTTATTACAATGGTTGCAAATTTTTTTAATGCTCTAAGCGAGGAGATAAAACTTTCTCCGAATTTACATGTTTCTAAATTGAAATTGAAAAAATAATACTGGAAAAAAATTGTTATGAGGTTGATCATTTCTTTCTTTAAATAAGTACTGGTTCGATTAGGTACCCTTAATTTTGTGTTTTTTATTAAGACTTCGCTGCAGCCGCAGTTTTGAACTTTTTATCTATATTTTACCCAATTTTTTTTAGTGTATATATTTTTTATGTATGTATTTCCTGTATTATTGACTTAGTATATGTTATAATTCAATGTTTTGTTTTTGACAAAATATTTCTTTTTTGCTTTTCTATATATATTTATACTGTTTATGTAATATGTTTGATATTTGTATGTTTGACTTGTGTAGAACAATTTCTGTTTTATACACCAATAAATATTATTATTATTAATTCTGACAAATCTCCAAATCTTCTACGTTTTTGGTCTTCATTCAGTTCCAGGACGGGTAGTATTTTGTAAGGCCTATATTAATGCGTTTTTAAAGTTCTTTGAATATTGAAATAACGTTTTTCCATTTCACGACAAACATTTAATAAACCATTAATCGAATTTTCTAAAATATATATTAAAATAAGGTATCGATGTATTTTTATAATAAATTATTTTTTTACCTTCAAAATATAACAATATATATAGAACTTCTTCCTCGTTTGCTGCAACGTTACGTCGTTTTCTTGAAAAAACTACGAAATTCTGTAACTTTTTCACAAATGTAGGGAGCAATTTGGCAAAAAAAAAATACTAAAATCAGATTTAATTTTTCCACAATGAAAATTGAAAACGGTTTTTATCTTAGTAATGTAACTGAATAAGAAATTCGAAAGTACATACCGCAGCTAAAAGGCAGTTCTTTGCGAAAAAGTGGGTGTTCACCTCCGGACGCTGACGCGACGGTAGAAACTCCGCATTTTAATTCATAAGCCATGATAGTTATGGAAAACATCTTTCAATAATAAATTAGTTTCTCTATTTGCTAATTTGTTGTCTCGAGTGTGCTTAGTAACGAATGTGCACGTTTTGGCGTTGGTCAGCTGACAGTGATGTGGATTAGCCAGAAGGTATAAAATAGAAAAAAGTTAGATATTTTAGTTTAAATTTTCCGATTACAATCTGCCTTGTTCTTTACTTTTTGATTAATTAAAAAAACAAGACACTCATGCGTCTCCAGTATCCCATTTCAAAGTATAGAAAAACTACTGACGTCTCTCGATGGCATTAATATGTAATTAAGACGTCAGTTCGGAACGACCGCAACTACCTGTTTTTGTCTTTTTTCTTCCGTATCGCATTTCGAGAACAATTCAATGTCTGTAAACAAAAGGACATAAGTGAGATTAAAAGCATGGTGTGAAAATGTGAATGAAGGCGAGGTGTGAACGTATAGAAAGGGCCCCTCCTTCTCGTACGCCTATTAAGTTCATATCTGCACTCAACGTGGCCTCGAAGGGTTAACCAAGGTGTGAAAACATCAACATCATGGTCGTCGGTTTTTATTGTGTACTATCGAATTTCATGTGCAGCATAATCTTTGTACCTCTCGCAGAATTATTTTCTTATAATTCTTATATTATTTTTGTTCTCGTCAGCTAATGGAGATGCATACTTGATTCGCATTGTTGACAAGAAATATACTCTGCATGCGAAGTGAATTGTAAAATATTTTTTATTAAAAATAATATAGGGTGTCCCACGCGAACTGCGGCGATCGATATCTCGAAAAGTAGACATTGAAAAATTTTGAAAATTTGGTAGTAAACTGCTGTCGATGGGGGCAACTCGGCTTTCAAGATGGTGGCACTTCCGGTTATACCGGTTGCTTATTTTATATGGGACACCCTATATATTATTACATTTTTTTTATTGTACGCAAAATTCTAGGCCGATTTTGTGTATCATCTTTTATGTTAAAAATAACGTTTGCAGGCCCTAAAAGAATCATCAATTCTTCCTATAAGGAAGTCTTTATTATATTATTTGGGTTGGATTTCTTGTTGAAAAGACCTACTTTAATAGAGTTCTTATAATATTTGACAAGTATTAATACAGAGTGTTAAAAAAATAAGAATAAAAATGAAATTGAGAAAACTGTCAAAAATCAATTTTTATAATCTTATCTTATTTACCATTAAAAATAAGGGTAAATTTGTGTATAAATGTCTATTCCGAAAATTTTTAGTTTTCGAAATATTGCCAATTCAATATTTTTATATGGGGATTTTGCTATGGGTTTTAAGTTAAATTACTCTTAGTTGGCTATGACGGCGTTGAGTCTTAAACAAATGTATGTAGCTGTCACTTACCATTTACAAGTAATAATTTTCATGCCAGGCCACTTAAATTGTACACACGAGGACCATTTAAATTTGTTTATAATCTATGGAGAATGTAACAAAGTATCAAGAACATGTGAAACATTTGCTAATAGATATCCAGAGAAACAAAAACATTTTATTTTAATAAATGTTCAAAGTGTCCACCCTGAACTTGCAAACATATAAAATAGTCCAGGACAGATAAATCAGGAGAATGATGAGGCCACAGAAAAGGTCCATCGTTAAGTTAATTATTTTTAATGGTAAATAAAATAAGATTATAAAAATTGGGGGTTTCCATTTGAAAAAATTGATTTTTGACAGTTTAATCAAATTCCATTTTAGTCTTAATTTTTGAAAACTCCGTATTAATACTTATCAAAATATTATAAGAACTCTATTAAAGTAGGTCTTTTTCAACAAAGATTCCAACCCAAATTAGATAATAAAAGTCTCCTTATAGGAAGAATTGATAATTATTTTAGGGCCTGCAAACGTCATTTTTGACATCAAATTGAAATATGTCATAAACGGAGAGATTTAGGTATAGGACATGATACACAAAATCGGACTAGAATTTTGCGTACAATCCAAAAATGTAATAATATATAGGATGTCTCATTTAAAATAAGCAAGTTGATATCTACTTCCGTTATAATCGGAAGTGCCACCATCCTGAAAATATTTTAGCCGTGTTGCCCCCCCCCCATCGACATTAGTTTACTATCAAATTTTCAGTGTCTACTTTTCGAGATATCGATCGCCGCAGTTCGTCATGGGACACCCTGTATGTTCTACATATTATCCTTTTGCTGTGAACGTTCTCTTTTATCTTAATTTTAAAAAATCTGATTTGGTACACATCTCAAATTTTAACGCGAGTTCTATTATATTGTAGATGCAGGTTTTCATGACCGTTGTCCAATAAAATAGTTTCTACCGGATTTTGCCGTTGTTGTTGAATTTGACTTGATGTTTCACTAATGAGCTTCCTCAGGATTCCTACAGCAGTTTTTGGAATACTTCTGACGAAGCTGACAATGAAAACTACTTGATTCTATTAGATCGTCTATACTCTTAAACCGTCAAGTCATTTGCATATTCCTAGGTATCACGTTCAGCACAGTAGTTCATCCACCACAAGGTTCAACAGTTTTGGGGACATTGTCCAATGACGGACCCTTCCACTTGTTTTTGTAAGAAGTAAAGTGTGACATTCAGAAGGTTTACCGGCAAATGCTTTGTTCAATGCTCTTATTTTGTACCTGTTATGATGACATTTATGGAGGTCTTATCGAATTACTCCTTCGATGTCTATAAATGTTGCTATAGCAATTTTTTATTCACTAGCGATATTTCAACTTTAAAAAGATTGTATAGGTGTGATGCTTATTCAGTTATGATGATCCGTAAAATGATATAAGAATGAGGATTATATTTCCATAATACTTCACCGATATGTGGTGACATTTAACTTCTATCGTATTATAACACTTCAATTGTTTAATTAAAACATTTTCGAGTGAAACAAAGTAAAACATAGTAAGTAATCAACCGTTCAAACGCAGGATGCCTCAGAGGAGAATATTTTAAATGAATTAAGATGTCGTAGGAGCTATTTGAGTCACTTATAGGAGAACGACTTTATATAATGCCTACCAAATTAATTGATTGATTTCGAAGAGACCTGACTGTGGAGGTAAATAAATAAAGTCTATACAGGGAGTATCATAATGGCATGTTATAAATGATGAAGCGTATTCCAAATCCAAATTTAAGGAAGTTTATCACGAGAGCTTTACAAGATACGGGGGGGGGGGGGAGTTGAAGGTGTCAAAAATTGCAATTTATTTCTTAAATATCTTTTAAACAAGTATGGACATAGAAATGAAACTTTGTGTGAACAATACATGAATAGAACTGTATTTAAAGTGGCGATTAGCCAGCTATAATCAGTGTCGTAGGTTTGAGGTATGACTTTTTCGACTGAAATTATATTATAGCACGCCACTGGGATTTTTTTTTTAACAAACATATTCTCTAAGCAGCTAAGTGTATTATTGATCCTATTTTGTTTCAATTAATAACGTACCATGTGCTGTGCTATATTCAAGAGAAAATAAAAAATAGGAAATAAGAAACTTTTAACACTTTATTAAAATTATTGATGAGACAGCAGAACAGTCACAGAGTACATGTTGAACCGTCTCATCTTATTGTTCACAACTTCTACAGAGAGGTGTTTCACTTAATCTCATATTGCATAGATGTTTCCTTAACGGACAGTGTCCAGTCTAGATTCCCCCCGTTATAAAACATAGGTTCCTTCTGGACATTACCAGGCAGTCCCTTGTTGTACTCTTGTTGTTGGGATATTTTAGTGGTTTTCTAGCAAACCGACAGCTGTTTGTTTAATCCCACAGCTTCATTGTGGGTGTTCTTTGGTCCAAAGATACTTAGGTCTGCTGCCTTCTCAGCCAATCTATCGCTTTGTTGCCATTACATTGCGCATGTCCTTTCATCCAGCATACCAGTATGTTATTCATGCTGGAGGCACCCACAAGTGCTCAAGTGCTTGGTGATATTTCCATACTACTCCTGCGGTAATTTTATCACTTCTCAGGGCTAGTAATGATTGTCTACAATCTGTGTAGATCCTGATTGTCTTGCCCGTAGTTTGTCTACGGACAATCTATTTTGCGCTATGGTTATGCCTGCCAGTTCCGTCTGTACTAGGCTGACTCAACCATTCATAGCCCATTTATATTGGATTTGCAGACTTTTGGAATATATTCCACATCCTGCCCCATCCTTCTCTTTTGAAGATGTTGATCACACCTTCGACAGCAGCTTCGTTCTCACTATTCGTCTGTACTATATGGGTCTGTCGAAGACAAATCAGGGAGAAATGCCATCTGTGCACGCCTGTAGAAGACGCGTCTTCCTGACAGCCTTATTCCACTATCCACAGGCGATTTCTGGTCCCTCCACAGCCTACATTTGATTGTATGCCAAAGGATTTGAGGCCTACCATTGTTGTCAGACCCACTTCTCCTAGATATATATCTAATTGTGGCAGACACAGCATTACCTCCATAGCTCTCGTTGGCGTTGTTCGCATAGCTCTGGTTATACTTAGACAGGCAACTCTCTGATTGATTGGTAAAGAATTTTTAATGTATCTCTGAAGTGAGACGTTATCCAAATGGTATTCAAAAATAATTGATGTTTTTAAAGAAAAGGACAATACGTTGCACTTACCAGCATTGAAGTATAATTTATTGGTTATACACCAGTTGTTTACTTTATTAAGACACGCTTGAAGTTGAAAACAATCATCGATATTATTTATAACTGTAAATACTTTTAGGTCATCAGCGTATAGCAGGCAAGGCAGATCAATTTCGTCTGTTATGTCATTAATAAATATATTGAATACAGGGGTCCAAGAAAAGATCCCTTGGGAACTCCAGAGGTGGCAACAAATTCCATTGACTTAAATCCATTGAATACAACGTACTAAGTCCTATTCATGAAATAAGATTGAAATAAGCGGAGTAGAGAATACGAGAGACCAATTTTATCTAATTTATCGAGAAGTAGCCGGTGATCGAGTCTGTCAAATGCCTTGGAAAAGTTCGTATACACAATATCCTGTTTGACTATGTTCATCTAAGGACTCAGAAATATACTGAGTGACACAGAAAAGATTTGTTGTAGTCGAACGTCCTTTCATAAAACCATGTTGGTAAATAGAAATTTTGGTGTTAATTGAGTAATATATTCTGTCATACAGTAGGATTTCCAAGACTTTGCAAAAGCTGCAGAGTACAGAGATTGGTCTGAATATCTAATTTATTCCCTTTTTTATAAATTGGACACACTTTGGAATATTTCCATAAGTCTGGAAACTGACAATTTTTTAGTATTAAGTTGAAAATTAAAGTTAAGGGATATACAAATATAAATGCGCAATTCTTCAATAAGAATGCCGGTATGGAATCAGGGTTTGTTGTCATTTTAGGCTTAATTCATTTTAAAGCCTGAATAACCTCGACCTCTGAGAATGAATTTATATTTATATAAATAGGGTTATTGTTCGGGCAGTCACTTTCAGTGAAAATATTCCCGGTGTCCAATGAGGAGTCCGTATAGGATTGACTAAAAAATTTCGCAAAGGCATTCAGTATGTCATCAGGATCTTTTAATGAAACTCCATCCAAATACATTTCTTCCGAGACATTTGTTGACCCTTTTTTACTATCGATGAAGGCCCAAAATTTGTTGGGATCACTTTTTATATCTTTATATTAGGATCATGGTCTTACTCCTCTTATTGTCACTATGTGGAATTATTTGAAATCAAGAATTTACAATATTCAAACTGACACTATTGAACAGTTCACAAGTTTACGATGCTATAGAATGAGAAAGAAATTTACAAGGTATTCAACGTTCCTTAAAAAAGGCTCAGATTGTGCATAAAGAAAAATGGAGGATATTTCGAACTATTTTTTTAATTGATAATAATCAATTTTCTATTTTTAATTTAATTAATGTTTGTCTGTAACATTTCAAAGCATTCATTCTTTGTCTTAAGAAAATGTTGTAAATGTAGGTTAATTTGTACATATAAATTATTCGACAACTTATTCTATTTGATAGATTTTTTTCTTTTTTCATTTCTACGTACATGCCACGAGTTGTTCATTTGTAGTTGTCCATGTACACTGTACATGTAACTCTTTGAATTTTTGAGTACCATTGGTTACTGGTTCGATCTGCGCTAGAACTGATTTAAAGTACATTTAAATGAGTTTATTTTAGGACAAAAATTTTATAATAAACGCATTTAAGTCTATTAATTTGGATATGCCTATATGTCTCTGTGACATATTCGATTAATAACGTTTCGGTATTTTTTATGACTCGATTGGTGCTCATGCAACAGTGTTAACACGTTTTTATAAAAATATACGAAAATACGACATAATTTCAATTTAATCAAAAAAGCAATTTAAATTTGTAATAGTTGCCAAAGAAATCGAAGTTTATTGAAGTTTAAAATTACCCATATGTCGTAATCCAGAGTACGAAATGAAATAACTAATCATCACAGGGTTTCTAGAGGCTGGCAATCTCCTGCCCAATAAGCTACCGGTTTGAAAATTCAATTATACCCAAGTGAAGTGGTGTCTCCAGGGGGTAGAGGCAGCCCTACTCCCTAGGGGGGCTGAATGTAGCCCCACACCAACAAATGAAAACTAGAGTAACGTATAAAAGCGTTCAAACATTAAAACGATTGCAATTAAATTTAATTAACATGACATATCTTATAGAAAAAACAGCAAATATTGTGAAGGAAGGATTAAAATTAATTTACCCAATTTTTAAAAATGGCCATATCCAATTTGAATTTTTTAGTAAATTTGACTAACGCGACAAATGGTGTGGGCAATACTTATGTTAATAAATAAAATAAAGTATGATTGTAATATTTGAATGTTTATCTACGACTAATATATATGTTTTATATGTATCAATTTTGCTATATATTGCCATATATTATTCCCGCAGAGATTAATGATGAGGGAAAATGAATCATTAATGTCTTTCGTAGAACAATCAAAAAATAGTACTCAAATAATAATGTCTTTAGTCTTTCGGCTGGTGTTTGTTGCAATCGAAGCATTAGCGCTTTGATGGTAATATGCAATTATTACACTTAACGCGCCAGACTTGTAACTTGTAATTCAGCGCTCGGCGGGACACATAGCCCGAAGAGTAGCTGTTGGTTGCAGTCTGATTACGTTCCTTATAGTAAAATAAGGATTTTATAGAGGAGTTTGCGACTAAAAATATTATGTAATAATAATGTCTTTGGAAACCATTTTAAAACAAAATGACAATAAAATAAATAATTGTCAAAAAGTGGTTCGTGTTTATTTATTGTGCGATTTTAAAGTGGATAGTGATATTGAAGAAGCATTTTCTTGTACACCAAAAAAAGACTTCATTTTCGGAAAACGTATTACTACTGGCCTATTTTGCAGCATTAGGAGAAAAATATAAATCTTCATCGGTGTGGTCATATTACTCAATGTTGGAAAGTGTTTTAACATTAAAGCACAACGTGAATATGAAAAATATAGTATCTGCGTTCTTTTTTGAAAAGAAAATCAAACAAAGAAATCTGAAACATTAACCCCTGAAGAAACTAAGAAATTTATCTCAGAAGCACCTGATGAAGTTTATTTTATCTTTTACATAAGGTAATAATTATCGTAAATTGCAAGTATTTTTAATCTAACGTTACAATTTGTTATAGGTTATATTAATTACTGGAATTAAGGGTGTCTGCTGCTCTAATGAACTCTATGAAATGCAAATAGCAAGTAGCATCATGGCCGGTTCAGTGGCTCAATGCTCACACGTTAGGCTTGAGACCAAGGGGTTCCGGGTTCGAATCCTGGCTAGGGTATGGATGTTTAGTGGCGTTTAGTTTAGTCGATAGCAGTGGGCTAAAAGGGGTTGTGTGAGAGGCAACACGCTTAGTCGCTGTACCATTTCTGAGTTCGAGCCTTAGTTGCCGCAGATGGCAATGTCTCATAGAATGGCTATTGTGTACTTGGCTGTGTGTTTGTGTCCTGGTTGAGTGGTAGAATAGTTAATGCTAAACTCCGCCAGGACGGTAATCTAAATAATGTAGAAATTGTCTGTATTGTGTGAGAAGTATTGTAGCAGAAAGATCACATTTAATTTTAATGAGAGAATTTTTGCAATCAGATGATTTTGGTGAAAGATATCGGTTATTCTATATCGGAGGAAAATAACATGCGTTCGATCGCAGAGGTTTGTAGTGCGACATGTGTGGAAACTGTGGTAAGCACTCACAGGGCGGGATCTCACATCGTTCTACATGGAAACACATCCGATTAATATACGTAAATAAAAACACGGATGTGTAAGAACATTGTAGAGAAAAACATTCGCTTTCAAATTTAATCTTGATTGAAGGGATTTTGAAAACGGGACAATTAAATTTATATTAGCAATTAAACTTAAACATTTAATTCAAAAATTTCCGATGCAAATAACTTATGCATTCGGCCCCCAACTTTTTACAACATCCAAGACTGCGATTAGATTATTCTTTTCATCCTTAATAGCTAGCTAGTTCAGGGGTTCCCCAGGGATGTGTACTGGGACCGTTACTCTTTAACATATTTATTAACGACATTGTCTCAGATCTGGACGTACTAAGCTTATCATATGCGAATGACTTGAAAATATACTGTGTAATTGAAGCTGATGAAAACTGCGAGAAGCTTCAGAATAATTTAATCCTAATTGGTGTATACTAAATCATTTACCTCTCAATGTATCTAAGTGTAGCGTATTCACATTTTATAGAGCTCGCACTCACGTCAGTTATAATTACCATTTAGATAATCAACAGTTTCCAAAACCAGACTGAAGCTAAGTTTTAATGAACATATAAATTTGGTTGTATCCCCAGCATTAAAAAGCTTAGGAATTGTTATATTTTTCCTTTATGCAGTCAAAATTAGAATATTGCTCTCTGGTATGGCCCCCGGGATATGCTACATACATAAACAATATAGAGAACATTCAGCGCTGTTGTGTTAAGTATTCGTGTTTTATCGAAGATGATAATCACCCTTCAATTGGTTACTCACAAAGCATTAGGTTTAGAAAGGTTTGACATGTCGAATCTACAAAACAGAAGAATAGCCCACTCTATAGTATTCCCATACAAAATTATTCACTTTATCTTGCTATTCCCAAAACTAACTTATTGAAAGTTTCATCTATATATTTTATGCAAAATGTGCTTGAAATATTTAATTGTAGTCTTGCCTCAATTAAACATTTTTTATCTGTATATAGTCAGCTTAGTATTAGGTGGTAGTGCTATTAGTATTTTCAAAATAATTGTATTTTTTTTTTGTACATTTAGATTCATATATACCGATGATGTACTGTCTATTTGATATAAATACTTGTATTTTTAGTGTATTATTAAAGTAGTTTCTTGTAACCTGTTAGACGGTTGCATCTAAATAAAAACAAAATATTGTGACTCGATTGTTCCTGATAAAGTCGTCGAGTTCTTTTCCAGCCGTACTGCAGAATATTTAATAGTGTTATACTGAACTCGGTACGTAAAACTGAACAAATAACTAAAGCAAATGTATTTTTAATCGACTTCAGGATTGATTTTAATAAGAACTAACTAATTGGAACATTGACAGATTTTTATTTTATAATTTTTGGTGAGTAAATTAAGAAGCAATATTTAATAAATGGTCCGCGGCTCAAAAGTTAAAACAAACGCGAATTTCACTTTGAGATTCGTGCAAAGCTTGTAAAATACTAGCATAAATGCAAAACAAGCTGCAGTGCAGTGTCATAAAACTAAAGGCCAACGGAGAAAATGATCTTAACTTGCAGTGGCAATAAAAACCATTACTTATTCAAAGTTTGGATGCAATGGACGCGAATTTTCCTTAGCCACGTCTAGAATATATGTCTTGATAAGATGTCTGAACGTTTATCCTTTTTAATATTTAATGGGAATGATAACAAGACATATTTCGTTTAATAATATATGTACAGTATGTTAATGAATATTTTATATGTTGGTTCTTGTTTTTAATGTATAATTTGATAACCATTTTTATGCAGTTTTATTTACAAGTACACCGTTTTCACAAGCCAATTATAGACTGTATGTACTTAACCTAAACTTAAACTAAATTAAAGTATTCAGAGATTAGAGAGGGAGGGAGAGGAGATAAGGGTACTTATAATATGAAAAAATAGTTTATAAAAATGATAAATCCTGGACAATTGCTTACAAAATTTCTATTTCGTTCTCCATATTAAGCAATTTATTTTTCAATTATTTTGTGAACATGACACGTGTCTCCGAATATATCTAAATATCGTTGTAATGAATTATAACTTTTTGGTATTCTCACAGGAGGTGACTTTAGTTCATAGCTTTTTGTTGGTGTAATATAAGAAAAAAATCTATGAAAACGTATTCTTTCGTCTGGAACGTTGACTATTATTTCATTTAAGGTAGTTACATCATACGAAAGATTGTGTATAAGTTTATACAAATAAGCAATGTCAAAGTAAGTTCTTCTGTTATTAAGTAAGAGGAGTTACTAGTATACCGCATGTAATATGAAATTAATATGCTTTATAAAAATTTTCTGCAAATTTTTCAACATTTGTATATATTTGGTATAGAAAGGACTCCAAACTACGGAACAATAATCTAGTTTGTATCTTACAAAAGAGAAGTGTAACATTCTGCAGTTACGTAGAATAAACCCTAAATTTTTATAAGACTTATTTGAAATATAAATTATATGATCATGAAATGTTAATTTGGGGTCGAATACCACACCCAAATCAGTTTCTGTATAAACTCTCTCTAAATGTTTGTCTTGGTAATTTTCTATTTACTGAAATATTTTCATACCACTGGCAAATAGGCAAATTGATGATATTTTACGGTATCTATTATTTATAAAAATTAAAAACAAAAGTGGGCCTAGGCTTGAACCCTAGGGAACTTCTGAATCTGATGTGTAGTAATCCGACTCGAAATTATTTATCATTACATATTGTTGCCGATTTATCAGGTAGGTAGACATAAATGTTATTAAATCAGTAGAGATGAAGAAATTTCTAAGCTTATGTAACAATATGTGGTGATCAGCTTTATCAAATGCTTTGGCAAAATAAGAATGGATCACATCTATTTGATTATTATTTTCTATCGACTGTATTGTTTTCTTTGTGATGAATATGTTGGGACAGTGCCAACTTATCCACATATTTGATTCTAGTGTATCTCTGGTGCTCTTTGCAACTGTTTTTTTTCTTCACTATTCAGAAACGTACATCCTGTTCGATAAACATATATTGTTTTATATGGAGTAAAATTGAAGCAAGAACAGGCGAGACACAAAAATAACTTTACACCTCATAAAATATACTATTTTTTCTTGAAAAGTCGAATATAAATTAAATAAATACTACGGCCTACGTGTTGTAGATTCTTCCTGGTCTTCAGTCGTTCTTCATTTGATCTTAAAATTTTCTTGTATATCTTGAAACCATTTTTCCTTAACACTTGTTAGACGTTCTTGAGTTCTATAGAGAGAATCTCTCAAAATATTTAAAATGAATCCTACTACGCGTATGAATTTCCTTTCACACATATTTAATACTTTGAAATCGCATAAATGTGGAGTAATATGACTATTTTGCAGCACAGTTGTAAAATCACACTCGTTTAAGAATTTAGAATTTTCAAAAATGATTTTCACTCACATTGATCGTTATAATATGTTCGTTACATACTGCCAATGCAATTTTAAGGCTGGATTAGCTCAAGTAGAATATAGAAACAGATTTCCACAAGCACTACAGCCGAATAAAACTCTGCTCAGAAAATTAGCTACGAAACTGAAAAATAATGGTTCATTTTTAAAGAAGAAGGTTGAACAGTGTTAGTGATAATGTAAATAAGGTAAACCGAGTTATTAATTATGTAAGAAATAAAAATACAGAAAATTTGGAAACGTCATTAAGAGAAATTCAAATTGCTTGTCATATAAATAAAACAAGTGCTAGAAAAATTTTACAGAAAAATGGTTACCGGTGTTATAAAGCCAAAAAAGTTCACAATTTACAAGTGGGGGACAAACCAAGAAGGACTCCAATAATGGATTTTTTAATCGCAATATTCATTACAAATGGACTTCTGAAAATACACACTGGCATAGACCGACTGGGTTTCAAAATCGTTTTTCAATAAATGTGTGGATAGGTATTTTAGGCACCAATTTAATAGGTCCTTCTTTTTGTGATGGTAACCTCAGTGGTCAAAGATACCTAAACTTTTTGAGAAATGAATTTAATGAATTCTTAGATAACCTACCTTTAGAGAATCGACACAACTTTCAATATTTTCAGCAAGATGGAGCTCCTCCCCACAATTCCCAAATTTGCCTAGATTATTTAAACGAAATTTTGCCTCAACATTAGATAGGTACCAATGGATTTATTCGATGGCCCCCTCGTTCTCCAGATATAACTCCAATGGATTTTTTTCTAAGGGGGTATATAAAAAGATAAGGTGTTTTCGACGACACCGCAAAATGTAGAGGATCTAAAAGCTTGAATTCAACATGCATGTATTACAGTTACCCCGAAATGCTGACTAATGTTTTAAATACAGTGCCTCGCCGCGCCCGATTGTGCATACGAAACCGCGGTGGACACTTTGAACACTTGATAGATATCTTAAAAATTATTTTGAAGATTAGATAAATATTAATGTTCTTTTTATTATTAATTTGTTTTTGTTACCTGAATTTACTTTATTCTTCTTAATTGTGTTAATGTTTTATTATAGCAAAGATTTGAACAACTTATTGAATTATTTTATCGCTCTCCACGGCAAGTATAATGCTTGTTAAAAAAAAATTTATTGGTTTAAAAAAAAATGTTTTTATAATTACTGACGTAGTACCAATGAATAAATATGGCATGTGATATATCGTTGAAAAGAGAGGAAAATACTCTATTTAATGGCGCCATTTCCCGCCCGTTTCAAAATAATTTTTTTAACAGCCTGAAGAGTAAATCTCAAAATACAGCGATTTTCAAAAAAATTAGATAAAACCTCGTTGAAACTCTATTTTGCAAAAAATTTTCGCCTTAGAATTTTTCTCCTATCTCTTCAAATAACGGAGATATTTGGCCTAGACGTTTTCCGCATTTTCGATATTTTCCGCCATGCCTTAAACTAGGCCATGGATTTCAAATGTCTTTAAACCATTTTGTAGGTTATATAAATCGCCACAATTTTCGTAAAAATAATTTTTTTTGTACGACCGATATTAAGTGAGATATTCTCGAGGGCCCTGATAAAATGGACAGCCTGTATAGCTGATTCTGCAATTTTTAGTGGAACAGAAAGCATGCTAATAGGACGTAGATACCTAAGTTGTTCAGGATTTTTTTTCTTAGAAATAGGCTTGATACAGGACGTTTTCGTTTTTTCTAGGAAGAACACCTAGTTCTAACGATATATTAATAATATAAGTCAGTGGTGCCGATATCCACTGTAGCGCAACTTTTAACATTCTTGCCCACAGTCAATCTGAGCCAATAATGTGGGATTTTTGTTTATTAATTATATCTGCAACTTTTTTACCAGTAACCGGTTTGAAAGTAAATAAAGTGTCGCCAATAAAATGCTCATTAGATTTTAGATTTAGTATAAAATCCAAGAAATAATCATCAGCATTACAAAGATCTTCAGGAAGATTTTGTGGAATGTTATCCTTTACTACTCCCCATGATTTTAAGTTAGTCCACATTTGCTCAGGATTATTTCTAGTATTATTAATATGAAAATTGTAAAATGCAGTTCTTTCTTGAACAACGGCATTGTTGTAATAATTACGAATTAAAAAAAAATGCCTGTGGGCAACACTTCTACTTACTGATTACAGGCTTTCTAACAGACCACTGCCCTTAAGTTACTCTCTCAAGAACACGGGCAAGGCAGTAGATGATAAATGCAGATACTGCAATGCTGCAACCGAGAATGCGGAATATATACTTTGTGATGCAATGTATTAATCCACATTTAACTAAAGTGCCTGAAACGGGCGGAATTGGCGCCTGAAGATGTCGGGAATCTAGCTCCTAGGAAAATCATAAGCTTTGTAAAAATCTTGGAATCCTGGGCAACATTCGGATAACCGTTATTTCAACTTTTCCCAATACATCTAGGAAAGGCCAAGGCCATGCTCACTCTTCATCGTAAACTTAATATTTTAATACAGAATTAACTATTTATATAATTTAAAAAACACACACATGAGCCACATTTTACTGCATTTTAAAGGTTGTGTAAAATTTTCGCTTCATTTACTACTTATCTAATAATTAACTCTGATTGTATTGTTTACTTTAAACATAATTTTTTTAATTTACAGTTTATCCTTTAATTGTATATTGGTAAAGAGCAAGTAGATAAATTCATTAATTCAGTAATTAACATACATATTTCTTTCGCTAATTATGATCTAAGTAAACTCGTTTACTCAATTAACGCATGCAAAACTATAAAAAGTAAATAAAATCAGATGATCCTATTAAGTATTAATAGCGACTACATCAATCCGTGCATACCGGTACAATATATCTTTATTTGTTTATCACATAATGTAATTCATTAAGTGAGAAAATGTGAACATGTTAGCAAGTGTATTACATTCCCTAAGCGACCTTAATCGAGCGTTAAGTCGCTCCCAAGAGATAGGGTAGTTACCCCCAAACTATTTCTTTTCGATAGGATGCCAACCACTCGCACAGATGTTAAGATAATCAATTCATTTTATTATTATCGAAACTGTACAGAATGGATTAGTTTTATACGGCGTACGTACAATTTAATTTGACTATGAGCAATCTAACGTTTATATACATTATAAGACTGTAATAAAAAAAAATGAAGACGTAAAAGGATTTAATTTTAACAAAATATAAGGCTAACGCGAAGTGGACAAAGAACTATATTTTTGTAATAATTAAACCACTTCGTGTTCGCCTTATATTTTGTTAAATGTAACTTTGTCCGAGAACGTTGCCAACTCAGGTTGCAATAGTCGCCACCAGATGGAGCCATTCGACAAGTTGTGGACGCCTTTCGTCTGTAATTTGATAGACAGGAGGAACAGTGTTGGGTTGTTGTGTATTCACCTATGCCGTACTGATAAGAGCTAACAAGCTCGAAACTGGTCTACGTTAATGCACAAAAGCCCCGCACTGTAGTCCTTTCTCTAGGATTAATCTGTCTGCTGAGGGCTTATTGCAATCAGATTTTTGTTTGCGTTTGTTACATGCCTAATGCATATGCGACCCGCAACACACCTTTTGTGTTTTGCGGGCCACATATCGTCAACAGCCGCTAGTGGGTGGTCGCGTGCACTTTCCAGCTGCGAGGAACGGTGACGTGACTTCCGTCTGGTGTTAAAGCGCAAACGTTAGCTCCTGTGTGTTGGCCGAGAGTCCTAAAAACTTGTTATTTGAGCCATCTTTATGGATTTCGGATTATCGGCAATGGTAAAATTTCTTCCGTATTAAGTTGTTGCTATTCTTCAAAATATTTCGTTGCTACGGAGGAGGTTAATCCGCATTTGCGGGATTTATGTGTGCACACGTAAGTAACCTATCATCGCTATCTTTTACGACCTTATCCACGTATTTGAAATATGTACAGGCTGGTTGAGCACTTTCCCTTGGGACTATCTTCGCTGTAAATTGAGCTGCACGTAAATCTATCGATAAAAGTGCATAATTCAATGTATTTGGAAAACGTGGAAATCGTTTTTACAAAATGAACCTACGAGGCCATGAACCATCTTGCTGTTTGAAATTTTATAGGCTTGTGCGGAAGGAGGTTGCACATTGAAAAATGCGGACATACAACCATATCCTCCAACAGTGCCGGAGCCGGGGCTCGAACGCGGTAGCGCGATTCCCATTCGAATAATCGCATTGCCACCTCGCACCTTAACGAACGCGGTTATCGGCTAGACTAGACTTTTGAAAGAAATGTCGCATTTTGGACAAGAAAATACTGAGATAATCAGAAAAGAGGTAGACAAACTAATTCCAACAAATACTAAAAGATCTATGGCAACTATATGGAAACAATTTTTAGAATTTTGCCAAGAAAAATCATACAAAATTGAAGGAGGGGAGGGGGGACCTCTGTCATAGAACTAGCTGCAATTTTGGAGGAATGGGGGTTTAATATGAAGAAAACAAACTCGGAAGGTACTTATACCATTAAAATATCTTAGATACTTACTTAATTTAAATTTAATAAATGAAATTAATAATCTATGAAATAGATATGTCTTTGCGGTTGAAGATCCTTACGTTTGTTTTTGTATCCATAATGATGCGACTATTATTTTATTTATTTCTGCCAGTGAAGTAATAATAATGTGTGTTGTAACCTTTCTAAAAGGGATGCAGGACGAAGAAATTCCACAAAGAAATTTCAACAATAGGCTAACAGAAATTCTGTAACTGTCAGCGAGACAGTTCTAATGGCTTATTTTCAGGAACTGGTATTATTGTAATTTTCAACTTTTTGTACCTGTGTTAGCTAATAGCATTAAGGAATCTTAAACGAAACGTCTTTATTAAAAATGATTTTTAAATGTTGTGTGAGTATTGGAGGGCATAATAAGCGGGCGTAATCATTACGCCCGCACTTTTTAGCCCTAGGGTATAATGGACTTGTTTATATATCTCGTATCCAAGCAACAAATAACAAATATAAATGAATATTTCTTAACAGTTATATTTCGATGCCTGGCAATGACTAAATGTATAGGAATATTGACCGTTTATTTCAGAAGTTTTATCAGAAATGTCAGTATTTTTAAATGACTTACGTAAAATTTATTTTATTAAACTCGTTATCCCTTTTTTAACGTAACAGTGTATTACAGTTTTTTTAAGATTGCGGCTTAATACTTAAATGTAGGACAAAAAAATTAATAAGACAATCAAGACGCGAGGGTTGGTTTCAGTTGTGGTTGTTTGCTGCTGTATATAATTCTAGATTTTATACATATCCATCTTTCCAATGGACCCAAATAACAATCGGCTTAATCTACTATGTTGACACAATTGGATTTGGGAACCGCCCGCTGTGAAATTTACAAGGTTTGCCGTTCATAAATCCTCGCTGATTGGATGTTATGGTCGCATTACCAATATTACAAGACCAAAATTTACTAGTTACGAGTCGTTTTATTTGTTCTTTGTGTAGAAATCTCTTATGGTTAATGTTGGAATTTATTACCCATTTCTACACGATTAACTAGATAAAGAAGAAACTATAAAACAAATGCCATTTGCTGAAAACTTTAAGAAATTAATGTGGTATCATCTACTTATACTAATAGGGGTAAGGACTATTTAGTGTGTCATTAACTTAAAATTATTAACCAGTATAATTTTTTATATTTTTAATCAAGTTTATTTAAGTGTGTCGAGTTGTGCAGTCACGCGCATCTTCAAGCTCGGTAAAGTGGTTGAAGTGTTGAGTGAACCATGATGCAAAGATACATAAAAATAAAGTCACAAGGGACCCATATAGGGTAAGTTTTATTTGTATTATTAATAATACATGCAATAAGTTTTTTGCTTTATTTAATATTCAAATAATGCCTAAATCCTAATTAAACAAACTTTGGGAAAGGTCTGTCCATAAATATCCTCAGGCTATCATGAATACTATATTATAAACTTAAACATCATTATGTGTATTAAAACTATCATTTCAAGAAACTTAAATAAGTTATATTGCTTCACATAACTTCAGACATAGAGGAGACTGAATTAACTATATGAGGTTACAGTATCTCCTCTTTATCTCACAGCAGACATAATTATTTATAAAAATCCAGCTAAATACACTATTATGCAGTAGTCAATCGGGATTTAGACAAAGTCATTCATGCGAAACAAGTATTATTACAATCAGTATGTGTGAAACGAGATCAATGACGGTAGTGTAGTATTGAGTGTATTTGTAGACCTACAGCGAGCATTTGAAACTATCGATAGATGTAGGTTAGTTAAAAAGTTAAGTGGGTATGGTTTGACAAAAACAGCCTTAAGATCGATTGAAAATTATTTAGAACATAGGCACCATAAGACCCAAGCGAACAATAGGACATCTACTAAAGTCCCTAGCTTATATGGTGTGCCGCAGGGTAGTACGTTGTGGCCCTTTCTATTCATTATATATGTGAATGATATAAATCGTGTTGTAAAAAATTCATATGTAAACCTTTTTGCGAATGACACATTAATTTCTGTATTTTGCAATCACGGATATAATGAATAGTGAGATTTGTGTATTATATAGATATCAATGTGCAAATAAATTAAAGCTCAATAATGAAATATATGCTTCTCGGAACTAAAGCTTTGCCAGAAATATATAAATGGTCAACAGTTTCTGCACATTAATATAATAAATAATAATAAATAATAAATTTATTTCGGTTAAATGAGTACAATAATTTAAATACGATTATAATACTGTTATAACATATTTTTCTTTTAATCAGGATAACCTACCTAAGCAGAGCTTGTGTCGTAGGATTTATCCCTAAAATTTGGTGTTTTGCCAAAATTAATTAAATACAGAGTGTATATTTAAATAAAAATAAGATAAAAGTGCTTAGTAATACAACTTAACAATATTAACAACATATTTTATTGTTAATATAATCATGAGCAAGGAGGAAGTAGGTACAAGAATAAATAGACAGACAGAGTAAAATAGAACGTACACGGTGTTTATTTAATCTAGGAGACCGAGCCTATTCATTGTGCATCAAAAATGGATTTTATATTTATAAAATTTTCGTTAACATATTTTCTTAATTCCTTTTTTAATATATGTATTTTTGTTATGTTTTTAATTCGTTTGGGCAGTAAATTAAAAAGTTTGGGGCCAAAAAAGAATGAGAATCTCTGGGTGTGACTTTTTCTATATAATGGCACATCTGTTTGTAGATTGGCTGTCATTCGAGTGTTATAAGAGTGAGATGTATACTGTAAAGGTTTCTTTAACATCCAAAGTAGACACTGGTAAGTATATAATTTTCTTATACTAAGTATTTTGGTTTCGTTATACAACAGCTCAGTGGAATATTGTTTATCTTTGTTTAGTATAATTTTTAATAAATTGTTTTTAAGAATATCCAAATTGTGAAGCAATGTTTTGTATAGTCCACCCCAAACAGTTATGCAATACCTTAAAACAGATTCTACCAAGGCGCCGTAGATAATAAGAATGAGTTTCTTGTTTAAAATGTTTTTTAATTAATGAAATTTAAAAATTAATTTTCTTAGTCTTTTGAACGTGTTCTCTCCAGCGTAAATATTGGTCTATCATTATTCCTAAATATTTGATTGATAACAGAGCAAACACATTTTGCAGTAGTGTTACATGAGCTACTGTGTATAGTCAAATTGTATTTTTGTGGTTGAACTTTTATTGTGAGGGAGAATGAGACAAACTTTGTTTTATCTATATTGAGGCTTAGGAGGCTTTTATTTAACCAGTCAAAGTAAATTTTTAGTTCTTTTTCTGCATTACAGTGCACCTCATCCCATGAATCTCCGCAGAATGTTATTGCTGTACCATCCGCATATGATATTGCATAACTTTTGGTGTTTTTTAATCTAGACATATTATTTATATATATTAAGAACAGTACCGGATCCAATACTGTCCCTTGCGGCACGCCCATGGTAACTGAAGATGGATCACTATATGCTGTATTAACTTTTACAACTTGTTGCCTATCAGACAAGTAATCATTAAATATGTCTAGGGCAGTACCCCTAACATCGATAGCTTCCAGTCTATTTAGTAAAATTTTATGATTAACGGTGTCAAACGCCTTGGCTAGGTCTAAAAAAACAGTTAAACATTTCTTTGATTGATTTAGGCTATCAACAATGGTAAATACCAATTCATGTACGGCGTGCTCAGTGGACATATTTTCCCGAAAACCAAACTGACTCTTGGATAAAATCTTATGTTTTTCTAGAAAAGTTTGTAGTCTATTTTTCAGTGCTTTCTCGAAAACTTTTGCAAAATTACTTATAATACTAATGGGTCTATAATTAGTGGTAAGTTTCTTATCGCCAGACTTATATATGGGAATTGTCATAGACTGTTTAAATAGGTTAGGAATACGGCCTGTTGAAAAACGCAAATTTATTATGTAACCTAGCGGGTCTACTAAAAAAGTGTGGATTTCTTTTAGAATTACAACTGGCACGCCATCTGGACCTGGAGATGTGCTATTTTTTAGACCGGAAATTATTGAAATAATTTCCCTGTCTGTTACGGGGCGAAGATATCATTTACAGTTAATTCATTGAATGAACTGTTTTGTCTATTTTATTTGCCATTTTGGCACCTATATTAACGAAGTAGTGATTGAAATAGTTTGCTTTTTCCTTATCAGAATGAATACAAAAGTTGAATTTGTATATGAAATTAAATACTTAGGAATTATTTTAGATCAACAGTTAATGTTTTCAAAACATGTTGATTATTTATGTAAGAAAATTGGCAAAAAGATATGCTTTTTCCAAAGAATAACTGCAGATTTAACACAATGGCCAAAATTAATTATATACAACACTATAATTTATCCACATTTTAACTATTGCTTCTGAGGGGCGAGCGTAGGTGCGTCTTTACTATGTATATACTTTGATATGCGATGTAAAGTAACGTCAGGCGCAGTTAGTACTTGAATGGGTGACCATTCCAACGGAAACCGCGTCCTCGCCTCACACATCTTCCAGCGGCTTGTATATCGGTGTATGCGCGGAAGCTATACAACCTTAGGCGAGGGTTGTATAGAGGATATACCATCCTTCGGAGAGGATGTAAAGCCGTCGGTCCCTTGTCTATTAAATGTTAGGCAAGTAAAAGATCCCTACTCTTCTTAAGGGAAGAGGTTCGGCAAATTCCTGGTTGGGGGTGGCTCGTCTACAGGCGTCGGTGATAGGCCTCAGTAGCGGAAATAGGCCGACGTTAAATAAATATATTAAAAAAAAACTATTGCTTCTCATTACTAATATAAATAAATAATAATAAATAGACACCACAGAAATTAGACAACCCCCAATTCCAGAGGCCAGGGGCTTGTGCGGAAGGGGGTTACACATTGAAAAAACGCGGACATACAACGATTTCCTCCGACAGTGGTTAAATCAACTGAGGTGGATTTTAGTGGAGGAAGGCATTGAAAGAGCAAATTTAATTTTAATATATAAAATAGACAAAAATCTGGTACCTACCTACCTTAAATCTTTCTTAGTTAAAAGGGCTAAATTGCACAATTATCCAGTGAGATCTGCTGAAAACTACAACATAGGCCATACAAAAATATCATTCTTGAAAAAGTCAACTTTTAGTGATGGTTTACGCGCGTACAATGTTTTACCCACTGAAATTAAATCCTCTGGTAGTTTAAAAACTGTTACAATAATGACTATATTACGAAATTATGTTAGTATTGTAAATAGCTTAGTTAAATAAACACCAATTCTATTCCATAAGTTACCATTAGTTGCACAATTACAACTAAAATCAAGCAGTAGGTATTAAGACAAGACGACTAAATTCCCTTAATGTTAATGTTGCCGATGCGATGTATCAAAGGTATCATTATCACAATGAAAAACTCCACAACACAAACTTCTTAAATAACTGTGAGATGAATACTAAAATATAAAATAAAGACGTAACGACGAAATTAATACTTCTTTTAGATTCTTTAACGAAGGGAGGGTGGCCTGCCACAAGGGGAAACAAAAATAAGACGTTTAAAGGGAACTTTCAGGAGCCTAAAAATATCTAGTTAAAGCTTTGAAAATTGTCTTTAAAGAAGACGTTATTATACTGTGTTAAATACGAAGTTTAAAGTTCAACATTTTAATTTAATTTCAGTTTGTTTTTTGGCATAGTCTATTAACCGATAAAAATGCAAACATTTCATTTCAGAAACAACAAATCATCAGCTCGAGGTAATGAAAATACGATACTACGATACATATAATATTAGAGGTCGCTAAATCATTTGAAGAACCGCAAATTATGAAATGATTGATATAATGATTTTGAAGCTTACAATACTAGGTACCAACCAATAGACGTACCTCGCAGCTACGCTATCAGGTTTTTAATTAATGGGTTTCTCATAATTATTTGTCCAGACAAAAGACCTATTTCTATACGATGCGATGTTAAGAGTGATATGCTATAATTTGGCTGAAATAAGTAAACATGTGCAATTAGTGTTATTCCTTTGATATTTGTTTGCATGCGACATTCTTCTTTTCTAAAATGGTGGTATCGATAGAGGTGTTTTTGTCATCGGTAAACGTTTGCAATAATAATAATAATTCTTTATTAGTCCAAAAGATCATACAAAATGATATGGGACAAGTCAAAAACAAGAGAAAAATGAAAAAAGAGGAGAATTTATGACAATACAAATTCCCTCACAGAATAGTAAGCTTCTTTAAGTAACATATTTTTAATAGTAGATATAAATTTTTTCACACTAAGTATATTTTTAGTAACGTTATCTAATTTATTGTACAGTATGGCACCAATATAATAGGGATTTGCTGTGTACAGTTCCAGCCGGTGTATATTATACTGCAAATCAAAATCGTGACGTGTAGAATATTCATGAGAAACGTTTTGGAGGGTAAAGTCGGAAAGATTTTTTTTGACAAATGTTAGTATCTCTAAGATGTACAAAGATGGCAGAGTTAAGATTTTGTGCTTAATAAATGAAGGTTTGCACGATTCTCGATATCCAAGTCCAAACATAGCGCGTATGGCCCTTTTTTGCAGTATAAAAACACGATCAGACATTGTGGAATTTCCCCAAAAAATAACACCGTATCTTAAACGTGACTCAAAATTAGAATAATAGAAGTTTTTTACAACATAAGTACTGGATATTTGACACAACCTTTTCAACGCAAAACAGTTACTAGCACATTTACTACAAAGTGAATTGACGTGGAATTTCCAATCAAGGGAAAGATCAATATATATTCCTAATAATTTAAATTGCTGTACTTGATGTATACTTTTACCATTTAGTTTTAATAAAACGCTAGACAAATAGTTCGATGCGATGGGGTGAAATTGCAATGAGAATGTTTTATCTTGATTAAGAACAAGTTTATTTTTCCGAAAATAATTTGCAGCAGCAGATAGATTTTCATTTAGTTTGTTAATGGCTTCGTGCTCATTTCTGGCACTAACAATAATAGAAATGTCATCTGCAAATGCACTGTAAAATGTGGAGAATATACTTTCTATATCATTAATATACAGCAAAAATAATAATGGCCCTAATACACTCCCTTGAGGGACTCCTATATCAACCGAAAGCTCATTTGATTTAACATTGCAAAATTCAACAAATTGCTTTCTACTATTCAGATAGGATTTGAGAATTTTTTGGCATTGACCATGTAAACCATAGCGCTCTATTTTTTTTAATAAAATGTCATGGTCCACACAGTCAAAAGCCTTCGATAAATCCACAAATACTGCCATCACTTTGTTTCCTTGATCCAAATTTTTATAAATGTAATTTAAAATACTCGCAAGAGCGGATAAAGTAGAACGATTTCTATGAAAACCGTGTTGATTTTTAGATAAGATATTATAACTTTCAAGGAAATGAACTATTCTATTTGCTAACAATTTTTCGAAAATTTTTGAAAAAATGGACAACAATGAAATTGGTCTATAGTTACAAAGCTGCATAACGTCACCTTTTTAAAAAAGTGGAATAACCTTAGAGAGTTTAAGTATATCAGGAAAACATTCTTGTAAAAAACATTCATTTATTAAGTGGCATAATGGTGCAGCTAATAGGTGAGCAAATTTTTTTATAATTTTTGTTGAAAATAAATCAGGACCAACCGAGTTCGAGTTTTTTAAACTGTTTATAACATCAACTATTTCAGATTCTGTCACAGGATTAAAAATAAATTTAAAATTTGGATCATTTGTAGGGTTCAAGTATGGCAGATCTAGAGGGTAAGTATTTGTACTATTGACACTGGTAATATTATGATTCTGTAATAATGATCTAGGAAGGTTAACGAAATATGAGTTGAATGCATTTGCAATTTCTATTTTGTCTGACGAGATTTTATCATTAATTAACATACAATCTTGATTAAAATGGTCTGTTCTTGTTGTTACTGTATTATTTATAATTTTCCAAACAGTACTGGATTTATTCGCGGAGTTTGAAATGATATTGTCGAAATACATTTTCTTGGCATGTTTCAATACTTTATTATAAATAGATTTATATTTTTTATAATATTCTTTAGAAATTATCCCGACTTGCTCTAAATTGTATAGCTCTTTTAAACGTATGCTAGATTTTTTTATACCTAAAGTTATCCATCCCTTGTTGGAATTTGAATTTCGTATATCTTTAGTCACTATTTTGAAGCTTATTTCATAATAATATTGCAAAATGTTTATAAACGTCTGAAATTTTTCATCAACTGAGTGAATGAATAATGAGTGAATGGAAATTTATCAAACTAAAGTTGATGTGAACTTCGATTTAAAAAAAAGAAGATTCAAACTTGTATAAAATTCCCGCATTGCAACTATTAAATATCAATGTTCCAGGAAAGGTTATTAATCAGCCATATGTAAGAGTTTCTTCCTACTCCGACACAAAATAGTACTTTGTGTATAGAGTGTGCAATATTTTCCCTGGAAGATGTTTTACGAAACAGGGAAGTTGGAGGCAAAGATTTAATTCCAATGTAGGGAGTCACATAATAATAATAATACTTTATTATAGCATAAGCTAGATTTCGTACATTTTTGTACATTATTGTATATTAATGAAATTAATTAGGTGTATAAACTTACATATTAAATAGTGACATTTGATACAGCATACTTATAACAAGCATTTTTAAATAACATAATATAACACCATAATAATAACACCACAGGTAATTACGACCCCCTTTATCCCGGAAGGCTCTAGAAGAGCCTTGTGTGGGAGGGGGCTACACATTTAGAGACAAGGGACGCACACCCAATATCCGTGTATAGCGGAAAAATCCCTCTCACAGTATTTTCCACTGCCACGACCGGGGATCGAACCCGGAACTTTTGGGTGAGAGGCAAGTGTGCTCACCTCTCGACCACCAGTCATACAAACAATGTTTTCACAGTTTCTTACAGAAATTGGTAGTTCATTATATTGCTTAAATTCATTGTGGAATAGGGTAACCAGGCTATATCCTGTTGTACTGTTAGAATATATAAATTTTCTGTTGATCTTGTATCGTATTCATGAACGTTTCACACGAAGGTACAATATTCTGATAAATGTTTTGGCATTAACTCATATAACATTTTGTAAATAAACGTCACTGTATTTAAAGTTATGATTTGCTCCACTCCCAGTAACTTCGTTGCATTAAGCATTAATTTTAAGTTAGTATATTTGTTACAGTTTAGAATAATCCGTTATACTTGGTTTTGTTTCTTCTGTAGGATAGTTATTTCAGCGTTACTAAGTAAAAAAAAGTATTGTTGAGCAGAAGTTGAAATGAGGTAAAATTATTGTTTTATATATGGTTATTTTTGTCCATGTACTCAGATCTTTTCCTATACATCCCATCAAATTTGTCTTTTTCAGCTATTTTTTAGCAATATAAAGAGCATGTCCGGAGAACGTTAAATGACCGTCAATAATTACACCTAAATACTTAAATTCATTAACTTCCTCAAATGGTTACTTCTTGGTTATTTACTGTGCTTAGTCTGCTGTATTTACATTTAATTATCATAAACTTAGTTTTATCTGTATTTAAGCTAAGGCTATTCAGGTCCAACCATTTTTTTATTTCTCTAAGCTCACTGTTTATTATCTTTAGAGTCGAGTTTACATTCTCACCAGCTAAGTTGTCATCAGCAGATAGTTGTATGCTGTATTTATGTACAGAACAAACAGATTAGGGCCCATAACGGCTCCTTGCGGTACACCGAATATTGTCTCTTTTATATATTTATATATATATATTTTATATCATTTTGTATTTGGTAGTTTGTGTTCTACATTTTAAATAACTGATCATCCATTTCACAATGTTATGTGCAAATCCGTATTTTTTTAACTTTGATAGTAATAATTGTCTATTTATTGTCTCAAAAGCTCTACGAAAATCTAAAAAAACTAGTACAATGATCTGTTTCTCATTTAAGGAGTCTTTCCAACTAGATAATGTTTGTAAGGCAGTGTCGTACGAATTTATTTTTCTAAATCCAGCTTGATATTTCGATAGTAGGTTGTTGGTTTCTATATATTCTATTATTAATTTGTTCATTAGTAGATAATTCCAGTAATTTTTCGTAAACTGGTACCATATTTATGAGTCTATGCTCCTCACATCGATTGTTTTATTTTTCTTTTCTATAGGTATTACTGTTAATGTCTTCCAAGTGTCTCTAAGCTGGTGTTTATAACCTGTAAAAATTGGTTGCCTATTGCTTCAAATGATAATTTCAAAACGTGTACATTTATACCATCTATACTACTGGGTTTATTTTTCATGTGTTTTTCCAGTAATTTGAACCTTATCTGCACATTATTGCGTGCTAGAAATAAAACTTATTTATACGCGATTAAAATATCTATTTTGCGATAGGTTTAATAATTTGTAATAAGAAATATTGAGTCATTTTACTCACGACACTAGATTTATGTTTGTAAATGTAATACGTAAGGTAAAAGCACGGGTACTTGATACTAAGTTGGAAATTGACACTTTTAAATTCATGCGGTAAAAAGTAGGGTCCTTCAACAAAACCAAAGTGTTTGAACAGGCCAGGAAATTCCTTGTAATATATACTTGTCGTTGGTGGAGCCAATATTCTCAGTTGCTATCAATTAATAGACGGAATCGCTGTTTCACATGAGAGCTAGTTTTAGTAAAATTTTTATATTAGCCGAGTTTAAGATTCAGCCCATTATTATTTTATAAAATATTGTTAGTTATTAAGATATAAGGCATCAAAATTAGTACAAAGATATTAAGGGCCAGAAATAATATTATGATTGATAGTTCTGGGATTGTCTGCAGAAGATATTACATACTATACAGGATGTTGTTACATGGCCTATGTCCATTTAACAGTTTTATATAAAAACTAGTATTTTGTTTATGTTTGGCACAATTTGTGTATCATTTCGATTCAGTTTTTTTAAGTGAAACTGTTTTCAACTAACAGAATTTTACTTGTATAACTGCTAAACCATTTCACACTGTTTTATGTACTTAGTTTTATATCTTAGGAACTCAGTCATGTTTTCTACACTATTATGTATTTCCCTTCTATACAGCATCCCAGGAAACAATAAACAATTGCCTACAAAACATTTATTTACATCAGATACCTATATTTCAATTTTTATATTTTTGTTTACTATGTAAGTACGTATGGTTATTTTCCTTACCTTTTCTCGTTACTATATATAGTATATCCTATAAGATGTAATATATTTACTGAGTTATCACAATACGTTTTTACTATTTATTTACAGCTGTTCAAATTTTTGGTTATGTACAAATTAGAAATTACAAACTGAGGCAAAAGCAAATCTGCTGTGGTATGGAAGTAATAAAAACTTTTATTATAGATTCCTTTTATCGATCATATGCCACTATTTTAGTTTTGAGTAAAGGAACTTGTAGAATTTGCGACCTGCAAATTGTTGCGCTTAACTTAACCATTGACAGATGGCCATACCTGTACTATTTTTATATTTTATAGCTTTCAATTTAATTAGGGAATTAGATTTCTCAAGTTTATTCGGTAGCATTATTTTGCAGTAAGTAGGACAAAAAAAGTTTACCTTATCAGTAAAACTCACCAGGAAATCATTTGCTTGCAGCCTTTCTACTGATTCGAACGTATATAAATTTTAACTGTGGACTTCAGTAATTGATATTATACATTTTTATATCCACGTTAACAAGTGTTTAACATACAGGTAATTTCATTTATTACTCATTTAAAATTTAATTAATCTTCAATTTTTGTCTTTGATGTAATTTCAATTATTTTTAAAATAAATTTAAATTCAAGGTCAATTCTTTTTAATTTAATAAGTAGCTAAAATACTATGTGCACCACATGGTTTTTAAAAATTTTTTTCCTTTCTTTTTCATTTTTTGGCAATTTATAGTCTAAGAAATCAGCTTTTGTATGTACTTATATACTTAGATATTTAAATGTTTAAATACTTATATATTTCTATATATTTATATGTACTTATGTACTTATATGTTTATGCACATATATACTTATACATTTCAGTATACGTTTCTGCATAACTTCTTCATTCCTGCATAGCTTTTGCACAGTTTATCTTTCATATAGATAAAATATCGCTAACTTTTAATAAACCGCATAGTTGGTTAATTTTCCTACAATCTTCACTCCATTTCATTAAGAGACGTAAATTGCCAAGGAAACTTTAGAATCCATTGTCGCAACAAGAGACAATTGTGGGCCTGGTTGCTGTTCCAGAACCACTCACCTCAACAATAATGAATCTAGGATCCTGGTATAAATTTGTTATATATATGTATATATATTTTTTAAATTTCAATTAGTCTTTACAAACCGATTTATCTATTATTCATGTAATATATTTTTACATTCATTTTAAACAATCTTTTTATTTCTCTTACCAACAATTTCAGTCTGATCTATAGTAGACTGGTTATTCGAGAAAAAGAGACAATTCTACTTATTTTCACTATAGATGGTGCCCAATTTAACATCAATTTTTCTTTGTCTCCTTTTCTTGAAATAAACAGAAATCTGTCATTTATGCCGTACATTTCAAGAAGGGTAAGTTTCTCCACTCTTACGAATACTCTGGACCCACGGCTCTCTGCTCCGACTTAAATCAGCTAGTCGTCCGCATATGTTGCCTCAATTCTTTCTCAAAAATAAATAATAAGGGAAAGGAGGTAACAATGTCCCACTAAAAACTCTAGAGGCCATATTCTGAATGACTTCACAGCGAAGTCATTTATATATTCTAATGAATGCCTTTTACAGAATTCAGATATCTTTTTTGGTCATTCAGAAAATGGACCTGAAAATTTTAAGTGAGACACACTGTATATGTAGATATATTACGTTAATATTGCAAATGTATGTCAGAATAGAAGACATCTCGGTCATAAATTATTTCAAAACGATTATGCAGTCTGTCTCACTTTCAGCACTACACCCCAATATCTCGGCCATTTGTTGATCGATTTATATCAAATTTGTTATACTTCTTGTGTTTCAGATTGTGAGTATAAGTTATTCAAAAATTTTTTTTTCCAAATTAAATACGCCTACTATGATCAAAAGAAATTGGCAAAAATTGTCTAACAAATTTTAACGAATATCACCTAGATTGCAGATTTGGTACATGAAGGACATTAATGTAGTAGTTTTTCTTTTAATTAAGAAAATACAAACATTCTCCCAACGGGTATGTTTAATATATACAAGAGTTATGAAGATTCATTTAATGAATATTATTAGATACTGCGAAAGTTCAGTGTTAAATCATACTATTGGATTAATATATTAAAAGTCAGTCAATTAAAATGTCATACTTCGAGCGTTTTTCCAAACTCGAATTTCGTTTTATGTTTTCAATTTAATTCTATATGTTCCCCTTATTCGGGCGTTCGTTTTAGCTTAACAAGTTAATTCGAATTCCTTCGTTATGTGAATTCCTCGGATAAGTTTTCAAGTAGGAAGGCTGCCATGAATAGAAAATGGAAAAGGAGGATTTAAACTTGCTTTCAGTGTCTGAAATCCCGAAGATTTACTTCGACAATACAGAGTTAATACAAATTATTTCTCGGTAGAATTTTTCAATTCCATATGTGTAATTTACTTACGATAACTCTGATAAATATGTCACTACAGTTAATTGAAGATGAAGTTTTTATTAATTTTTTTTAGTCCATTGAATTGTGGAGTAGCTTTTTCCTAGTTCACGTGACGCATCTCACTATTTAAATTTATCTTTAATTTTTAAAATTTATGCCTTTGCAAATTATAAATATTAAGTTGTTCATTTTCGCTTGCTCTTTTGCTACCTCTCTTCTCTTCACTAAAATGGAAAATGTGTACGTTTCAAATTTCAAAATAATCGATTCATAAACACAGAAGAATAAACCTAAAGAATAGCCATGTCACCGATCGTCGCACGTCGTAGCTATCCTCACACCATGACATGAGTTGTGTATCTATTTGAGTCAGTATATTATGCGCGCGGGCTATATAAAATTCAACTTTATAACACATATGTGGTGACATAATCCCAACATTTAAATTTAAAACAAAAAACAGATAATCCAATAAATCTAATTGGAAATTCTTAAAATACATACACTCTGTAGGACATGTTTTGTCCTATTCGTCTACAAAATATTAGTTGTATATGTTTAGATATAAAAAAAATTATCGAGGTATGGTCATGAAACGAGAAGCACACTGTAGATCACATTAAGGTTCTCAATCTGACAACCCTTTCAAGGTGCCATCATCCACCTAAAATACTACAGCTGTGCACGTTATTGGACGAATAAAACGAACGAAAATGTCTACCTAACACAGTTAGTGAACAAAGAATTAAATTGTTAACCCTTAGTACATAACCCTTTGATCGGGCGTGTCTGGTAAATATAGGTATAAGTTAGGTATAAAGAGTGATGGTGGAGATATACCATTGCCCGTATATGTCTGGTAATAGGACTCGTAATTATCATGATAAAAGGTAATGACAGGTTGGAGGTAAATGGGAGGTATGTTGACAGATGTTTACCCAATAAATACAATCATATTTGGCTCGATGTATGCTCGTGTGTGTATAATGAAATTATTTAACTATATTTACAGTACAACCACTTCAATAGTATAAACTCTTCTGCAAATTTGCTGGTACTTGACATAATTAAGGAAACAGGTTTTTTCATGATTGATTATAAATAAAATGATACATTTATTTCAACAGGCAAATACCCAATTATAGGAAACATAGAATTGTTACGGAGAGCATGAGAATATAAATGACAAAAATATGAGAAAATAATCAAATTCAGCAGTAAGCCTAAATTATACATTTCAACAAAGATATAAGAAAAACATTAAAATACAGAAGTGACCAGAACAACGTGAAATAAAAAATAGAATCCAAATAAAATGATATGATTTGGACCCTAATATGGTACATCCTATGTAATTGGAGATAATGAAACCTAAACAAATGGCTTTTAAAATATAGTAAGCCGTGCATGAAGGAGTAAAGGTACATACATATAAAAATTAAAAATAAGCCAAAAACATGGTATCAGAATGAGCACAGTAGGTATAGTATATGTATCATGAGTTGTTTCTTAGATATGTCAATTACACTATTTAAACTGTAGTGATTAATATAACAAAGGCCGGAAATTCATTTGGATACCTTACACATACTAAACATTGGTGATTTACACATAAGGTTGTTGGTATGACTAAAGAGGATATAAAAATAATCGCTATCACGAGAATGCAATTGAGGAACCACAAAGCAAGGCTTATTAACAAGAGATGAACAATCGATATTGTTGTTAACTAGATTGCACAAAAATGAAATAGCAAATATCAGCGCAGTTCCTTCTTTCACTTAGTGGTCATATTAAATGTATCTAATAGGAGGTTATTGCCTCACTGTGGAAAAAAAAACCATTAGTTTTAAAAGACGGGAACTGTACAAATTTTCTTTGGAGAGATTCAGTTAATTTTGGCATATAGGACACCGTATGAGAGTGGCATATTCCAGCTTGGATCTAATGTATGTGAAATATAATATTTTCAAACTTTCAACACCAGAGAAACAGTCAGTTTCTGGCAAAGAACCCAAGTCACTTAGAAGCTGACTTTGTCATCTGATTGATATGGCTAGAAAAATTAAGTTTGCAATCGAAAATCACACCGACTTCTTTAAATTCCTAACAATGCTCGAGTGGAGAATTGTTTATGTTGTAGTCGAATTGTATAGAATTATGCCTACGAATAAAAATAACGATTTTGCATTTGGAGATGTTTAATTTAAGAAAGTTATTGGAACACCACGTAGAAACTTTATTTATTTCTGTTTAAATACAGTCACTGAGACTATTTATATTTGTAAAAATTTCGTCCGCAAAAAGTAGATGCCGACAGCTAATTATTGATGTTATGTCATTTACGAAAATCAAAAAAAGCAGGGGCCCCAAGTTGCCACCCTGAGGGTCGTCTGACGTTGCTGTATAAGTAAGAGATCTGTGACAGCCGTGTTCCACAAATTGCTTTTTTGAGAAAAAGTAAGATGTGAAAAGCAAGGTTAATGTATCCGAAAATCCAAAAACTCTTAACATGGATAATAACAAACAATGGTCTATCTGGTCAAAGGCTTTATGGATATCGGTGTATATACACCCACCTGCCCCTCTGTATCCAGGTTGTCACATATGATTTGGGCAATACAAGCCAGATTTGTTATTGTGGATCTTTGTGCCATGAATTCGTCTTGCATGGGTGATATGGACGATTTTATTATACTGTAAATATGACTACAAAATTATTTCCAGTGCTTTCACAAAATTGCATAAAACGGCAATGGGTGTATTATTGATTGATCGCCAGCTTTTAAAATTGGACATATTTTAGTAATTTTCCAGATGTAAGTATCATGTTTAAAAAAAATACGCAGTGGAGTAACAAACACCGCAGCACAGTCTCTAACGACGAAGCTGGGCTTATTTTTCAGTTAATTTGTTTCTTCAAAGATTTCATTTTCTGTGACACAGTTAATATTTATCAATTCGGATGGGTAAAATATGTTGTCGTTTATGTGACTTGGATTCGAAGGAGAATATACACTCGAGAAAAGTTTGCAAAACCGTTAACTATCGTTTGCGGTGTATCCAGCGTTTCATTATTATAAGTGATTGCTCCCGGGATTCTAGTTTTACCTTTTTCAAACAAAGCAAAAGACCAAAACTTAGAGGGATCGTGCCTGATAACATTTTCGGCAACTGAAATATAACCTTTATAAGCAGATTAAATTTGATGTTTTATAGTGCCATGAATCGCCTAAACTGATTGTTTTATATTTTTTGAAATATTTGTGAGCCAGTTCTTTGCAGCGAATGTTATTTTTAATTTCAGCATTATACTAAGGCGGGAAATTACGGCTTGACTTATTAAATTTTGGAACACATTCTTCAAATATACTGTTTAAACTCACGTAAAACGCATCACATGCCTTATCGACCTCATTATAATATTTTAAGTAAGAGCTTGTAGGAGTTTGTCGTATAGATGGAATAAATTAATTCGCTTAAAGTTGTAGTTACGTTTTTGGTACTGGAAGAGAAATTTTTTGACATTTTTGTATTTACATTGACATCGATGATCAAAGAGGGGTGGTGTATGCCATTATTATCTAAATACACGAAATCTCTACTAATATTACAACTAAAATTAGCAAGCACCAGGTCCAACAATCTACCATTATTGTTTAATACTGAATTGTACTGTCTTATGAAAACGTTATCAACTACTTTACTTTTGACATCGTTTTGATCAGAATTAAACTTATTAACATTAAAATCGTCACAAATCAATAATTCGTGGTCTTTTTCAACTATTAACAGATACAAAAATTAATGTATCGTCGGCACAAACATTTACATATTAATATTATAGGACATGATTTATATCATTCGCATATATAATGAATAGAAGTGGCCCCAAATACACTACCCTGCGGCATAGCACATCAACAAGAAATTTCAGTAAATATCTTATCGTTCACTTTAGTTTTATAGATCCTATTTTTTAAGTAGTTCCCAAATCGCATGAAAGGTATTTCTTTCACAACATACTCTATTAATTTCTTAAGTCGATCAATAGTTTTAAGTGCTTGTTTTAGATCTACAAACACGCTAAAACTAAATTTTTATTACTAATCTTTTATTTGATGGTTTGCTTAAATTTGTACATTCATGTTTTGTTTTACCTTAATATTATATTTACACTTAACCAGCCTAGTCTGTACTATTTTCCTTTTACAGACTAACATGACCTTCAATAAGAGGATTAATGAGCCCATCTATCTCTTCTACACTTGTCGAACAAGAAGCTTCTAGTGCGGTTATAAATATAATAAAACAAAAATTGTTTGCCAATCATTTTATTTTACTTGTACCTACTAACCGTAACTTATTTTTTTTTTATACATTTATTTAACGTCGGCCTATTTCCGCTACTGAGGCCTAACACCGACGCCTGTAGACGAGCTACCCCCAACCAGAAATTTTGCCGAACCTCTTCCCTTAAGAAGAGTAGGGATCTTTTACTTGGCTAATATTTAATAGACAAGGGACCGACGGCTTTACATCACCTCCAAAGGATGGTATAGCCCCTATACAGCCCTCGCCTAAGGTTGTATAGCTTCCGCGCATACACTGATATACAAGCCGCTGGAAGATGTGTGAGGCGAGAACGCGGTCTTCGTTGGGACGGTCACCCATCCAACTACTAACTGCGCCTAACGTTGCTTTACATCGCATATCGAAATATGTACATAGTAAAGACGCCCCTACGCTCGCCCCCACGTAACTTATTTAATTTGCATGTATCAATAAACGAAATATTTAACACATTAGAGTCAACTTTAAATATTAAATGTGTAAGTTTTGAAAACATTCAAAATAAATTTAAAAATTACTTGAGTATTGCTTGTACTAATTATTGTAAACATATAATGTTATTATTCGATATTGGAATGAATCACTTGCTTATAAGAGCTCAGAAAGCTATTATTTGCTTCGTTTGCAGCTTTACCATGCCAATGAGATCTTTCATAGAAAACATATTAAAAAAAAAATGTAGGTCACAAAATATACGTGTTTTGAGTTCGTGACACCTCATTCAAATGCTCTGAAGAGGACATTTGATATCATCGCCGAAAACAATGATCAGAGTGAAGAGTACAGAATGAAAACAATTCCAAACATATTCTAGAACAAAAAGTATGTATACCCTAAAGGAATTCTTATTGTGTTTAGAAATGCCATAATGGTTGCCCAACACCTGATATATTCAATGAAATGCGATATACAGAGTGGCTCCGTCTATGAGGTGAATTAGACTGAAAATGATATATTACACTCTAATATTAATAGCAAAGTAAAAAACACTTTTATAGTTCACATTTTCGAAGAAAGCGTTAAATCGACCGTGGACGAACGAGGGCGGATAACGATGATACCGGTGACATAAAGTAAGTATCTTATGTTCTTGGCATACTAGAACAGATTTAGAAATGTTTGTAAAAGATTGAAATCGAATTCTGGAATGGGGGCGAGCGTACATGCGTTTTTACGGTTAGTACTTAGATGGGTGACCGTTTCAAAGAAGGCAGTGGCTTGTGTATCAGTGTATACGCGGAAGCCATGCAATCTTAGGCGAGGATTATGTAGTGGATATACCATCCTTCGGAGGGAATGTAATGCTGTCGGTCCCTTGTCTATTAAATGTTAGGCAAGTAAATGATCATTACTCTTCGAAAGATAAGAGGTTCGGCAAAATAGGGGGTAGCTCGTCTATAGGCATAGGTGTTAGTGCTCAGCAGCGGAAATAGGCCGACGTTAAATAAATGTTTAAAAAAATGAATGGTATATTTTATAACTTTTCTTGATAATGTTCTGTGGTAACCAGAAAAGGCTCCGCAGTTTATAAATAAAGTTATTTGGACTGAAGACTCACACATTCAATAATGATGCGATCAATCATCATCACTGTCATGACTTGTCGACTGAATATCCTCATTGAGCAAATGAAACACATTTTATTGGTTTGGAAGTTAGTATCTGATGCGGTATTTCTAATCCATGATTGATTGTGGTACACTTCTATCAAGAAATTTTCAATGGTGATGATATCGTCGATTATTAAGAAACTCGTCATCCGTTCCTTGAAGATTTCCCTTTAAAATAGAGGGAAACAATGTGGTGGCAACAAGATGGTACACCGTTTCATAAAATAACACATACAGGAGAAGTGGATCGGTAATTTACCACCTATAAGATAGCCGGTACAATCTCCAGATCTGATTTCGGTAGACTTTTTAGAAATTCTACATATACATATATAGATAAGTATAGGCAACGCAAGACATTTTTAATATTTGAATATTTAGCATCCAATTTTTACAGACCTGTATTTGTTTAGTAAAATGCAGGCTTCCATTACGACCATTTTTCAGTGAAATAAATTCTTCCTGGTTTTACCGTGATCATTGATCTTGACGATACACTGACCATACTGGTCCCTGGAATCCTGCTAAAGAAGCTGGATGGTCAGCATAAAGTCATTGTCGACATACAACTTCTCCAGTAGGAAGCCCATAAATTGCGAAATATGTTTTAATTAAATGACCCCAAGAAGTGGTTCGGATTCTACTATAAGTAATTGTAAGTACCTGTCTCCTTTATTCCGACAAATCTAAATCTACTAGATTCAAGAGGATCATTGACGTGACCCGGAAGGCAGTTAAAAATATACTGAAACAAATATTTTCAACTTCAATATGCACCTTACGGAAATAGTCCAGTGCCAATAATATTTTGTCAAAAAAATTCTTAGCAGTATATGGATGGTCGAAAAATTTAAGATTAATGATGTATAAATGAGAAAAATCGATTGGACTCCAATAAATAACCAGAAGTAGGGTGGGGGCGGAAAAAGTTGTGTTTTAGGGGTGAAACGAGATTTTTTACGATTTCCGGTAAAACTGGACCTTCTATCGAAAAAAGTTAAATATAAAAGTTATAGATAATTGAAAAATCTACAAGTTTTATTTCAACTATTTTTCAACATAACCTCAAAACTATTGAGACAAACGCCAAAACCAATTTTTTTATTTTTTACCTCTATCTCCCACACAAATGATGCGATTTTAATAAAATTTGGTGAAAATGTACATTTTTATGTCTCAAATAAACGAAACCTTTATTTTTTGATTTTATGCGAATTTAATTTGAGAGAAAGACCTAATTTTCAATCAAAAGAGTTGATTAACAAAATTTTGAATTTTGAACATTTCAGGACGGAATTTTTTTCGTTGAAAACTTTACTTTAAGACAGTATAAAAAAATGTTACTGTGGGAGAACATTGTCAAAAATGCGAAAAACCAAAACAATGATTTTTTCAAGATCGATTTTTTCGTAAATGTCACGAATTCTTCATTTCTTATTGAAATGAAGTGTTGAGGGTGATGCAAAATGGTAATTTCAATGTAATATCAAATAAGGGAACTTTGATTAACTGTTAAGGTTCGGGCTGTTGAAAAACAAATTGTTTAAACAATAATTTTACATTAAAAAATTGCTGAAAAAGATTGTTTTTATGCAAGAAATTTTTTTTTATGCTTAATGGACAAAAATAAATTAAATATTTAAAATATAACATCAAAATTCTATTTCTTAATCTCATTTTTTGGAAAGGTGCACTGCATCATCAGATTCACCATAGTTTTTGGTTTCTTCAAGATTTCCGACAAGGTCTTCGACTTCATCAAGATCCTCAATTTCACCAAGATCTTTATTTCCAATATTAATTTGAAAATTTGTTGTTGCTTCGTCATCGATTTCTTCCGATTCCTCTAATGGTTGTTTGTCAGCGTTAGAACAGTTCCCAAACCCGTGACAATTGGTGGAGGATTTTGTTCTATGTTTGCAACAGCCGCATCTTTCACTATCACAACCAGTTTCACAGCTGCAGCAGATAGTTTTCTGCAAATTTTCAAGTTAATGTAGGCATTATTACGGTTAGATGGTGTTTCCATCTCAAATCGGCAACCGTAAGTTTGTTACCAAGCCAAGTATGAATTTGAAAATAGGCCCTGTAGCAGTGCTGTTTAGCTGCTCTTTCAGTTGGTGGTAGTTTTTCTAAATCGAATGAAGTTTTTACCGTAGCGGTTTGATATATTTGAAATCTTAATTCGTTCAGAGACATATTTTTTTACATTTATAAATAGATGCTATTAGTTTCAATCCATTTTAAGCAATTGTTTGTTTATCCGCATATTTCCTATAAAAAATTAATTTCTGCTAGATTTGATAAGTTTTGGTTAGCTAGAAATGATTTTACATAGTTTTTTTCCTTTTCCGGCGAAAGTGGAAGTCGTATCACATTCAGAAAAATAATGAAAAAACGCAACAATGTTTTTTTTTATTCATGTTTGAAGCTCATTGAGGTGTAGAATGTCTTTTTTATTACCTGAACCTGGTTTGTGGAAATAAAGTTAAAACTATTTGATATTACATTGAAATGACCACTCTTAACACTTCATTATAAACAACGAAGAATTCGTGACATTTAAGGAAAAATCGATATTGAAAAAATCTTTGATTTGGTTTTCCCATTTTTGTCAATGTTTTTCCACAGTAACGGTATGATTGTTTTACACTCTAACAACACACCTTTTTCCACCCCCACCCTACTTCTGGTTATTTGTTGTGGTTCGATCGAGTTTTCCTCATTTATATACCATTAATCCTAAATTTACCGACCATCCATATGCTGCTAAGAATTTGGTCGATATTTGGCCCCTGAAAACTGATTCGGCACTGGACTATACGGAAATTTATTATCTTTAATTGTATTAGACATGATCGCTGTATAAATAGACTTGGGACACCCTGTACAGAGAAACCCCAGATCGTATCGGATAACCGGCGCATTCGCCACTACTCGCTATAAATTACGAACAAATCGAGTTCGTTAATAAGACGTTTGTTTAGCCCAGAACGGCCACAATATGCCGTTTCATCGTGATATTAATTATAAATTTCGCTATTTACGAACCTCGGCAAACCGTCTCTTTGGCAATTATAAAGGAAAAACATGAGCCTTTTAAAAATATTGAAAAAACCCAGCGCGCTTCCATTAGCAATTATGCTCCTCGTTACAAATAAAGTGAAATCGTAGAACGGCTTCCCTTCGACTGGAAATGGGGGGAAGCTGAATAATAATTCTTCCGATCCCCATATTTTGGAGTTATAACTGCGTTGCACGGCCGGAGAATCGTCGCAAGCTCATTATCAACATCCCCTCTTGCCACATCTAAAGTTATCCAGGAAACCAGACCCTACTCTATTCTCCAAGCGGCCATATTGGCTTCAGTTCCTTGCCTTTTATAAAATATTTATCATAATTGATACAAAGAAATGACGGAGAACCAGCTCACTCCGTGTCGAGTTGCAAGAAGGACGATGATTGTTCACTAAGAATTACCTCAAATATACTGACAGACTTCTATCAGATACAAGCAATTAATTAGATATCATAATGGCGGTAAAACATATACAGAGTGGCTCAAAAGAATGCGATATTTTTTTATACTGTTTTGTTTGCCAAAATTTTACAAAGATAGTACAAGGATATTCTTTATAAATTGCCCATCCCTTATAATCGTTATTATTGCCTCTAGAAAAAAAAGTTATGTGGTTATGACTGAATTCTGTTAAAATGCTATCAAAAGTACAGTAGCGTGCAGATTTCACGCTACTCTTTTTCCCGTAAAATCAGTCTCCTATAGACGAGACCGAAATTATTAGTAAGGGAAATAAATGTGATGAATAAAATGAATGATAAAATATATTACATAAATAAATGAATTTTATAATGTGATATTACATATAAAATAGTAAAATTTGATTTCCACAATAAATCCTTTGGAAAAATATGTACGTTGTTTGAAATTTAACTTTAAGTGAAATTTTGTTAATAAAACTATATCAATGAAAAAGGAGTAATTTTAATACTGTAACACCCCTTGGCTTAAAATTGTGCGAACGGCAGCTCTGGGTTATGGGAAAGCGAGGTCGTGGTTCGATATTTACTCAATTTGATAACTTGCTGTATATAAAAAAAATATAAAATAGTGAATATAAATATACATAAAAAAAATAGATGTTCAGGGCGCCACCTTAAATTATTATATGAACCAGGAGTATTGTGAAAGCTAAGGAAAACAATACTGAGTACCTGAGTTATGTAATAAGCTCACCAATAATATATATCCAGCTAAATGAGTAAAAGAAAGGAAACACACATGTTAATAATAAGTTGACTTTAATATTTGATTATGGGACAGTCGAATAAATTTAATAAGCAATAGTAAAAAAATTGATTTAGGTTAAAATTTGAATGATTGATAATAAAAAAATATATTAAATTATGACCAAGGTTTAACAAGTATTATTTAAGAAAATTATAGGTAAAAATATTAATGTGAAAAATTGTATGAATATTTGAAAACGTTAAATTTAATTAAAATGGTACCATTTCTTACAAGACTAAAAAAGTATATGAAAAGTGAAATTTTAAATCAACAAAAAATGTTATAAACAATACCACCAAACAGAAGGCCCTGGTGTAGCTTCGTTTCAAAATCAGGTATTACTGCAAGGACCCCTCTACCGCACGTTGCCTCCACTCTCAAATTCGTCTCCACTGTCTACGTGGTCCAAAAAAAAATCGACGACTCAGATTCCTTCAATTATTGACCTCTTCTTAAAACATGACCATGCATATGGCCGTTAGATCAGAAAGATGATATACCAATTATATCACACCAAAAATTTGCCTAATATGAGGGATACTGGCAACCCTAAGATATAAAAAAATACACTTTACAAAATGAATCTAGAACATGAATTCGCAAGACTTACCTCAAGTGACCTGTGGGGGCTCAGTTTCGATAATAAGCCTAAGCTTATGGCGTGAATTAAAAAATTACGGCTTAACAAAATTTAATAAATATGCTACAGCCCCAAGCCTAAGCACAACCTGCTCCTTCAATGAATCACGCCTGAAAGGGCTGCTAAGATGGCTTGGCTTCCTAACGCGGTCTTGCGAATTAAATAAAAACTAAACGATCCGACACGCAGGTCTTAATTACAAACCCAAGTCACAGACTTGTGCACTTGGCAAAATCGAAAGATAAGAAGAAGAAGAGGAGACAATAAATTGAAATTTATTTATAACAACATAACCTTAAAATAGAGAGTGTGCTACTGTGTGTTTCTGAAGGAATAAATAAAACAAGTACATAAAAAACAGACTGTTAAACCAGCCAGGAAGAGAAGACGTCGTGTGTTTACTATATTTCGGTGTTAACTCAAAATAAGGTGTCGAGTGCTTTTCAACCTGAACAAGATATAATTGCAGTGTTAATTGTCTGAAACGGTGCCGCATTATTTTCATTATTATTTATTTAGATATTTAACTGCATGTGAAGCATGTTTTTGCAGGAAAGAAAGAATAAAATATTATTTATATTTGTCTAATAAATTCCTTTTCATGAGATTTTTCACGGCCACCAGTAATACATTCATCCACATACTGGGTGGCCTAACTTACTATGCACTAATTTAATTTTTAAATTTATTACAAATCAAAAATGTAGCATATGCAATGCTACAATACAAAAAAAATAATGAATTTGATACTATTCTCCTGGATTTCCAGCCCGTATAGATGAATATGGAAAGCTCTGGTACTACAGTTCAGGACCTCATTGTCTGGTAGAGCACCCATGCACCCAATCTAAATAATTTGGCAATTTATCCTTGCAAGAAGGCGTGTAATTCCAAAGAATGTTGATGTGTAAAGATCAATACGTAAAAGTAATTATACATAAAAATAAATGATGCATAGAAATAACTGCGGTATAGAAGTACCTACATGCACAGAGGCAGATAAATGCATAAAAATCAATTAATGCATGACAAATAAATCCTGCATAGCAATAAATTAATGCTTAAAGACAAATTAATTAACTAATTAGTAATCAATCAATCAGTCAAACAATTAATTTAATTAATTCTGATTTGCAAACTATAAATTGCCAAAAATGAAAGAGAAAAGAATATTTTATTACCATGTAGTAACAGGTAGGTAGTATTTTAAAACATAATATTTTTAGTCGCAAACTCCTCTATAAAATCCTTATTTTACTATAAGGAACGTAACCAGACTGCAACCAACAGTTACTCTCCGGGCTATGTGCCCCGCCGAGCGCTGAATTACAAGTTACAAGCCTTGCAATCGAAGCACTAGCGTTTTGATAGTAATATGCAATTATTACACTTAACGCGCCATTGATTTTAACATCACACCGGTCCATTACAAGCAACTTTTTAGGTCATGGCACTGGCAATTTTTTTCATGGAGTCGAAATGTCACTTATGGGGCATCACCGTACTCGGAGTTACAAGCCTGGCGCGTTAAGTGTAATAATTGCATATTACCATCAAAATGCTAATGCTTCGATTGCAACAAACACCAACCAAAAGACCGATCCTACTTAAAGGAGCTCTCTTGCCAGCCGTCACACACCACTTGCAGACTGCAGTTTCGAGCTGTTGGCTCTCGTCAGTGCAAGGTAGGCATGTGACGACGACCACGAGGATCACTTGACTATTTAGTACATTTCAGTATCTTTGGGATAGCGACATGTAAAATAGTCAGCAGGCGCCATCTAGCGGTCCAGTGTCTGTTGCAATCGAAAAATAAATAGCCAGACTGGGCTTAGCATAGTTCAAATGTGCTTTTAGAGGGCGGAATATTAAAACATAATATTTTTAGCCGCAAACTCCTCTATAAAATCCTTATTTTACTATAAGGAACGTAACCAGACTGCAACCAACAGCTACTCTTCGGGCTACGTGTCCCGCCGAGCGCTAAATTACAAGTTACAAGCCTTGCAATCGAAGCACTAGCGTTTTGATAGTAATATGCAATTATTACACTTAACGCGCCATTGATTTTAACATCACACCGGTCCATTACAAGCAACTTTTTAGGTCATGGCACTCTAGATGTACCAACAAATTTCGAGTCAAATTTTTTTCATGGAGTCGAAATGTCACTTATGGGGCATCACCGTACTCGGAATTTTTCAAGGGTACCAAAAATATAATAATAATATACAGGGTGTTCCATTTAAAAACCAAAAGTTGGGCCATTCCGGTGAAACCGGAAGTGGGAAAAAAATGACAGACATGCCACAAAGTGTCTTCTTGGTCATATAATACATCTATACATCTGCCAAGTTTCATTCTGATATTCTTAAAAATAAGGAAAAAGGGGGTTTACCATGATCCGTGGACACCCGGTATAGTACCAATATACAAACTTGAAAAATATAGTTTTACTAAATTGAAAGCTGCAAAATTGTACGGGTGTTGCCATCTGTTGACGGGCGACTTAAGCGCACAACGCACAAGCTTCTTTTCTAGTTAGGTTTCCTTACAAGCAAGTTACAAAACCGATTAACAGTATCGATAAAAGGAAACTATAATTTCTACATAAAAGCTTGACTACGTTTAGTAAATGGTATTTATCGCACATAACCTAAAAGCGAAATTGCTTACAACTGTTTCGTGAAGATTCAGTAAATATATTACATCACACAGGATGCACTATATAACAGGTGACTTAGAAAGTTTTCCATGTAAGGAAAATAACTACATGTACATAGTAACAAAGTATAAAAATGAATGTAAACGTTTTTGTATTGGCATTGACAATGGGTTCTGAAGCTGTAACAGAGATACATAATTTAGTGTTAACAAAACATGACTGAAATCCTAAGATACAAAAATAGGTACCTACATAAAACAATGTGAAATAATTCAGCAGTTATACATAGAAAAACTGTATGCGGTAGGGGTATCACATGGTATATTTTTGAAATCAGGAAAAAAGATCATTCCAAGAATTTAATAATATACAGGGTATCCCATTAAAAAATATATATTAAATCTGCACGCTACTGTACTTTTGATAGTATTTTAACAAAATTCAGTCATAAGCACACAACTTTTATTTAAAACTTTTTTTTCTATAGGCAATAATAACGTGGGTAATTTATAATGAATAACTGTACCATGTAAAAAATGAATCCTGGTCAAATTGAAATATTTAGTGCCGGTCCGCCCAACTACAACTCCTACTTGTTCCAGAGATTTGCTAGGACGTTTGTGTTTATTTTGGTTTGTGCGCGTACGTGTGTTTGTGTACGAACACCAAAAATCGATATTAAATTAAATGTGTCGCTTGTATCGAGTAGGTCTGATACGTCTCTTAGGAAAACTATTAGTCTTGTAAAAACAAATGAACGGAAGTACGTTGAAACTTAATATCGAGCAAAACCAATCCTGGCGCCACGGCCAATATGTTGTTAAATTGTGGCTGTCATAACATTGCTAATGAGGGTCTGTCACACTGTCGAGTTCCAACACAGCGCCGCGGCTAATTAGATCGCGCTCCTTAAATCGAATTATGTGAAATTCGTTTTGTGTATTGTAAAAGAAGTCGGTCTTGTTTCATCTGCGACCAACAAACAAGTGGAGAAAATAACACAGAAAGCTTTGAAAATGGAATATTTTCCATGTGGTTTGTCATTTTTAACGACCGTTTACTACCTTTGGAAGGCGGCGTTCAAAGGAAATAATTAGCGTATAAAAATGAATTAGGAAAATGTCTCTCTGCAACACACGATATGGTATAATTAGAATAAAATCTACAAATGATTGGGTTTTTTGTTTTAATTGTTCCCCGATTTAAAATTGTACCAAAATGATAGTAAAAATTCTGTTATTATTTATTTTTCATATGTTGCTAGTACTGTAAACAACACGTGAGAACATAGATCATTGTCTTACTTATGCGATTGTAAAATGGCATACAGGGTGTTCCGAAATAACTGTCGAATGTCGGTGGGCGGTTCGACATCCAAAATCAGAAGAAAAGTTCATATGAATGAAGGTCCGGATGTGGGTTTTTCCGATTATTTTAAAACCTACTACTACTACTAGAAGAATTAAATGTCCTACATACAGTAGTTCTGTCATGAGCAATCGTTTAGTGGTGATGAAAACGGAGGACAACAACCAGGGACTTACGAAATAGGGAGGCTCCTGATTAAAATGCCCATAACTTCTCTGCATTGAAATGTTTTCAACATTTCAATGCAAAAAATATTTTAAAGGTAATTTGTTAGGTGTATTCCCAAAGAAAATGTATTCTAGGTGGAAACCGTTTTTCTTTAAAACCCGTTTGAAAAGTTCAATGTAAAAAGGGTGACTGATCAGTTGTATCTTAAAAAAATAAAAGTTGGGTTGTTTCAACCATATAGAAATGTCCTTATTAACAAATTTTACCATCAAACCTGTTAAGCTTTAATTAAAGACTGAAAAATGGTAAACTATTCTTTTGAAGAAATGGCGGATATACATTTCATGTATGGTAAGGGCAACGGAAACACTTTCGAAACGGTTAGGCTTTATGATGAAGATGCATTTAATAATAATTAAAAGAATGTTCTACTTGAAATCATATAACTCTTCTTAATTTTGAAGTTAATGAAAACCAATCCTATAGCTTCAGAAAATGTTATTTTCGTGCTTTATACACTACAATACAAACTGCGAACTGGGATCCTCTCTTTCAAATAAATCATGAAAACGCAGCTTTCCATTATTTGTATGAAGTGTTCTATAATTCTATAACAAATTTGATGAATATGTTCCTAGAAGAAGAGCGACTTCGAAGCGTAAATATCATGTATGGTAAACTGGACAAATTATACAAATGATTAAGCAAATAGCTCATCATCATAAAAGATATAAGAAAACTAAATTATTATATTACAAACAACGATTTTACACCCTGAAAAAGGCAGTCAAGCATGAAATTAATAAATCTTTAACTACCTTTATCCATACAGCTGAAAACAACATGGAGCACGATCCTTCTCAACTGTGGAATTATATTAATGCTAGAAAAGCAGCACAAAGATACCTGGACGAATGGTGTATAAAGACACGGAATATACTGCTCCTCATGACATCGTAAATGCCTTCTCTTCTTACTTCAGCTCGGCGTACTTAAGACCATCAACTGGAGACATTCATGGTAACTCATATGTGTTTAATGATAATGAGCTTTCTTTAGTGAAGTGAGTGGTAGGACCTCCTTGAAGCAACGAAGTAGCTTAAACTCAGAAAGGGTTAAAGTTATTACTGTACACATTCCTATGTTGATTTTCAGGTTATTGTTAGCACACGACTGAACTACTTCATTAAGATCAGTCTGCAGTGATAGGCAGCTCTCGAAGTTATCTACTACATTGAAGATTTTCTGATCATCTGCATAGAATAATTTAGTTGCTTTAATAGCCCTAGCAAGATCGTTAATAAGGAGCAAAAATAACAGTGGGCCCAAATCACCTTCCTTGGGTGACACCACCCGTTACTGCAAAGGGTAGTGTCCTTTGCCCCATACAGTCGACATATTGCATCCTATCAGTTAAATAAGAGTCGATAATTTTCTATTTAACACTTAGTAGAGTGCAGATTTTAAGATTCATAAACCAGGTAGTCCTTCAAGGCCAATCGTCAGCACATGTGGATCACCAACTTATGAGTTGGCCAGATATGTCGCAGACACATTACAACCCTATATAGGTAAGACTAGTAGCCATGTAATGAACTCCGGATACTTCGTAAAAATTTTGGAAGACTTAGAAATAACGAGTAATGATATCATGGTTAGTTTTGACGTCGAATCTTTGTTCACCAATGTACCAATTGACGAAACAGTTAACCTGATTCCCCAACAACTTGTAAGTAAAGGATTAAGAGAAGACATACCCGATCTGGCCCATTCGAAATAGAACATTTCCCTAGTAATTATGGATGATGTGCATCCTTCTGGATAAGTGGATGATGTGCATCTTCCTGGATAAGTTTGGAGGATATTAGCAGATAAAGGTAACTCATACTTTTTCAATCCACAGCGATATGGACTCATTTAGTGGTGACGTCAAGACTAATTAAAAGCACCCAAATGTATACAATCACAATAAGATACAGCGAGTCAACAATGTATACTACAGTGGAAGCTTTAAAATAGATAGAATCTTACGGCTCCTGTAGATTAGGTCGAAATTAGGACTATGGAAATATAGCTCTACATTCTGTTGAAATGCGAACTTACACAAAATATTTAAGGGCTTCTACGTACCACATAATATTCACAAAACTTATCTAATAACAGGCAAGACCGAAAGTCATATAGATGGCGCCCACTAGAATTAATAGAGTTCTTTTATGGATTTTTTATCATCCTGTATAAATGTTTGCTTGAAACAAAATATAAATAGAACAAATAAATTATTGACAAAATAAAAAAGAAAGGAATATGTTTACGATTAAAATGAATAAACAATCAGATTTAGCCTTTAGATCAGATAAAATTGCGATTGAATGAGATAAATGGCCATATAAATTATAAGAGAAAAATAATACTTATTATTACTCAGTAAACAACAAGCAATTTGTCTTTTTCTATCGCCTTGCAAGATTGCTTCGCTAGGTATCGGGCTTTATTTTGAAAACCGATTTATTAGCCCAAGTGGAGTATCGAGCGGGAGCGAGTAAGCCGAAAATAGTAAAATAGTTGGTTATTGGCCACTCTGGCTTCGGTGGCGGTAAAGCAAACAACGATCAAGATTAGCAATAAGAATTTTGCTATCGATCCGGCTTGCGCAGAACATTTCAAACACACACACAGGCTCTTTTGGGTCTAAAACAACGCTATGTAAATTACCACCCAATTCCAGGAAAGGCTCGTTCACAAAGCTCTCCCTTTTCCCCTCCGGTTTCCATAACACTCGACAAATATTTTTTCTTTTCATTTCATTTATTTGTTTCGAAAATTAGCCCGTCAGATTAACGTTTAACAGTAGGGAAGCAAAATGTTACGTTTAATATAGTTTAAAAATAGGAACCGATACTGGTTGGCAGTGACAACAGTACTGCTTCAATTTTTTTCATTGTTCAGATCGATATTTGAAATTTTGGAATAAATATTTATTTATTTATTTACAAAATCCAACAGGCAAAACCCAGTTACAGGATTAGGTACAAAAAATATAATACTTACACAAATATATATATATATATATATATATATATAAAGAAGAAGGGTAGTCTTGACTGACTAGTTAAGAAAACCAAAATTAAACACACGTGGTGTATCTTGAGGTTGCAGTCAGAGGTGAAAAGTTTACGGCCACAAAACAGAAAAAGAAAAACTCTTTTGTTACTTTGTCAAGCTTTCGGAAATTATTTATTCCCTTTATCAAGACATCTATAAATAAAATTATTATTAAATCAGAGTCATACAATATAGTTCGCTAAAATACTTACTAACTTGAGGTTAAAAGTTAAAGAAAAAATAAAGAAAAATCAAATGTGGTATACAGAATAGAATGTAACAACTGTAATAAATCTTATATTGGTCAAACCTCTCGGACACTTAATGGTCGTATAACTTCACATAAAAGTGATTGTAACAGAAACGTAAAATCTTGTGCATTAGCAGAACATGTCATCAACACCAGTCATAAAATGAATTATGAAAGTGCTAAGGTTTTGGCTGTAGAGAGTAACTTTAGAAAAAGATCATTCCTTGAAATGATCCATATTAATAATGAGACAAATAGCTTAAATAAAAAATCTGATATCGATAATTTAAGTAAGATTTATACATACATCCTTAAAATTAGAAAAAGAGAATTTTCGCATTTTTCAAAATTCAAACCTCCCGCTGGATCACAGTTGGTAACATTCACGTTGGAATTAATGTTCCTAACTTAATTCCTAGTACAAGCCAGCCAATTGTAATACCTTTCTGTCATTTTAAAAATTTTTTGTATACAGTTTGATAAAGAAATTTAGTTCTACACTCACATGTGATAGTTATTCATGTTCATTTTGTTATATCTATTTTAATCATGGTTTTAATCCTTAATTTTAAATAATCAGTAATTGTTTACCTTAAATTGTGTACCTGTAAAGGAATTTGTGTATGAATTTGTCTACATTAAGTTAAAAAAAAAATGCGACTATTTTATAATACATGTGACCTTAACTTTTAACCTCAAGTTAGTAAGTATTTTAGCGAACTATATTGTATGACTCTGATTAAATAATAATTTTATTTATAGATGTCTTGATAAAGGGAATAAATAATTTCCGAAAGCTTGACAAAGTAACAAAAGAGTTTTTCTTTTTCTGTTTTGTGGCCGTAAACTTTTCACCTCTGACTGCAACCTCAAGATACACCACGTGTGTTTAATTTTGGTATATATATATATATATATATATATATAAATCTTAAAACATGACAAAAGAGGGAGTAAAAATATAAATATACAATCAAATACTAAGAAACTAACATAAATATAAATGCACATGCTATTAGTTTTTTCAGGGCTCTCGAGAATATCTCACTTAATATCGGTCATACAAACAAATTATTTTTACGAAAATTGTGCCGATTTATATAACCTACAAAATTTTTTTGCAAAACAGTGTTTCAACGAGATTTTATCTATTTTTTTTCAAAACCGCTGTATTTTGAGATTTACTCTTCAGGCTGTTATTATTTTGAAACGAGCGGGAAATGACGCCATTAAATAGAGTATTTTCCTCCCTTTTGCCATATTTATTCATTGGTACTACGTTAGTACTTATAGAAACATTTTTTTAAAACCAATAATTTTTTTTTAACAAGCATTATAAATGCCGTGGAGAAATATGATTAAATAAAACGATAAAATAATTCAATAAGTTGTTCAAATCTTTGCTATAATAAAACATTAACACAATTAAGAACAATAAAGTAAATTCAGGTAACAAAAACAATAATAAAAAGAATATAGCACACAGAACATTAATATTTATCTAATCCTCAAAATAATTTTTAAGATATCATATCAAGTGTTCAAAGTGTCCACAGCAATTTCTTATGCACAATCGAGCGCGGCGAGGCACTGCTTTTAAAACATTACTCAGCATTTCGGCGGTAACTGTAATACATACCTGTTAAATTCGAGCTTTTAGGTCCTCTACATTTTACGGTGTCGTCGAAAACACCTTATCTTTAATATACCCCCATAGAAAAAAATCCATTGGGGTTATATCTGGAGAACGAGGGGGCCATCGAATAAATCTATTGGTACCTATCCAATGTTGAGGCAAAATTTCGTCTAAATAATCTAGGCAAATCTGGGAATTGTGGGGAGGAGCTCCATCTTGTTGAGAATATTGAAAGTTTTGTCGATTCTCTAAAGGTAGGTCATCTAAGAATTCATTTCTCAAAAAGTTTAGGTACCTTTGACCACTTGGGTGACCATCATAAAAATAAGGACCTATTAAATTGGTGCCTAAAATACATATCCACACATTCATTGAAAAACGATTTTAAAACCCAGTCGGTCTATGCCAGTGTGTATTTTCAGAAGTCCATTTGTAATGAATATTGCGATTAAAAAATCCATTATTGGAAAAATTTGCCTCGTCGGACCAAAGTATTTTACTATATATTAATGGATCGGCAGGCTTCTTTTCCAACAGCCACCTACAAAAAGTCATCCTCCTTGGTTTGTCCCCCGCTTGTAAATTGTGAACTTTTTTGGCTTTATAACACCGGTAACCATTTTTCTTTAAAATTTTTCTAGCACTTGTTTTATTTATATGACAAGCAATTTGAATTTCTCTTAATGATGTTTCCAAATTTTCTGTATTTTTATTTCTTACATAATTAATAACTCGGTTTACCTAATTTACATTATCAGTAACACTGTTGAGCCTTGTCTTCTTCTTTAAAAATGAACCATTATTTTTCAGTTTCGTAGCTAATTTTCAGAATAGAATTTTATTCGGCTGTAGTGCTTGTGAAAATCTTTTCTATATTCTACTTGAGCTAAACCAGAGTTAAAATTGCATTGGCAATATGTAACGAACATATCATAACGATCAATGTGAGTGAAAATCATTTTCGAAAATTCTAAATTCTTAAACGAGTGTGATTGAGTGAGAGTTTAAGTATTAACTGAGATGATCTGTCAAAAAAGTAAATTGTCAAGTTTGTTCATAGCCAACTATTTTAAAATAATTGAAATAATAGTGAAATCATGAAATACAAACAAATGGATATTATACTTAAATTAATTGGTAAAGACATGTTAACTTTCTTAGCAAGGAGTGACGCTTTTACGGAGGACCTCTATACATTGGCATAACTGCGAATACCCTTTCCATAATTGCTCCATGTTGCTTTCTTGATTATTATTTTGTTTTTGTTACCTGAATTTACTTTATTCTTCTCAATTGTGTTAATGTTTTATTATAGCAAAGATTTGAACAACTTATTGCATTATTTTATCGTTTTATTTATCATACTTCTCCACGGCAAGTAATGCTTGTTAAAAGAAAATTTATTGGTTTAAAAAAATGTTTTTATAATTACTAACGTGGCATGGCACGTGATATATCGTTGGAAAGGAAGGAAAATACTCTATTTAATCCGTTTCAAAATAATTTTTTTAACAGTCTGAAGAGTAAATACAGCGGTTTTGAAAAAAATTTGATAAAACCTCGTTGAAACACACTGTTTTGCAAAAAATTTTCGCCTTAGAATTTTTCTCGTATCTCTTCAAATACCGGAGATATTTGGCCTAGATGTTTTCCGCATTTTCGATATTTTCCGCCATAACTCTTAAAGTAGGCCATGGATTTCAAATGTCTTTAAACTATTTTGCAGGTTATATAAATCGGCACAATTTTCGTAAAAATAATTTTCTTTGTGCGACCGATATTAATTGAGATATTCCCGAGTGCCCTGATAAAATGGACAGCCTGTATATAAAAAATATATAAAAGATATGTTATGACAATACAAACGACTTATAAATGTAGTGAGATATATTATAATGATATAATAAGTCACCGTCTAAGGAAATATCCATGCCAAATACAGCTTTTCTAATTGCACTCTCTACAGCTACAGAAAAATATATCGATAATATGCTCAATTTCAGAATAATTGGCATACATTCGATAGATTGGTGATGATATAAAAATATTTGTTCGTGGTGTACGCCCTGCAAGTACGTGGATAGTTATGTCGAGCACTAATTCTAAGGACTATATAATTAATTTTATTAGATAGGTTAATATAGTCCAGACTATTATTTACAATTTTAAAGAGGAAAATTATGGAGTTAGCAGCTCTTCGATTGCTGAGACTTTTTAAGTCAAACATTTCCAGCAATTCAGTTTGTGGAAATCCTCTGGGTGGATATTCACTGTTAAGTATGTACACAGCAAATTTTACGAACCTACGCTGAATTGTCTCTAGTTGTAGAATATTGGAATTGCACACAATAGAAGCGTATTCAAGGCGAGATCTAACCAAAGTTAAATAGTAGCCGATGGGTGGAAATATTTTTAAAATCTTTACAGTTACATATCACGAAACCAAGGCTTTTAAAAGCGGAAGCAGTTGTCATTTCTACATATTTATTGAAAGATAATTTTGGATCGAAATAAACTCCAAGGTCTTTGATGAAATCAGGCCTTTGTAAACTTTCGTTGTCAACGTTATAATTAAGTATGTACATGTTGGTTTTTCTGCCAAATGACATTACATTTGCTGGCATTAAGAGGTAAATAGTTGTAATTGCACCAAGTATTAATAGTCTTTAAGCAGTCTTGAAGATTAATACAATCATCAATTGAGTCAATCAATCGATATATTTCTAGATCATCTGCGTAAAGGAGGAAATAGGTGTTATTATCGTTACCCTCCAAATTTTCGTTAATAAACATAACAAAGAAAAGTGGACCAAGTATCGACCCCCGTGGCACGCCGGATTTTTGTAAGATACTTCCAGATTTATAACCTGGGTACTGAACAAATTAATATCGATCCTGCAGAGATGATTCAATTAATTGTAATAACGAATAAATACCGAAGAAAGTACTATGATCTAGCTTGTCAAAAGCCTTGGAGAAATCCATGTAGATAATATCAACTTAACCACCTCTACCCAGATTTTCACAAAGAAATTGTCTTTTGCACACAAGGTTTGTGACAGTTGACCTACTTTTCATGAAACCATATTGATCGATAGATATTATGCCAGACATGAGACTATATATTATAGAGGAGTGAATAATTACTTCAAAATTTTTTCCAAGGTTACAAATGATAGTAATTGGTTTAGTTTACTATCTCGTTCAAGTCACCTTTTTTGAATACAGGGCACACACGTGAAGTTTTCCACTTCTGAGGAAAACCTGCACTTTTTAATATTAGATTATAGATTTATAGAATTAATAGTGCTTTGGCAAATACAGTTGCACAATCTTTAATAAGAAATGCAGGAATTAGACCGGGACCCATGGTCATAGTGGCTTTAGTTTTTTAAATGGCCTTAATTGTCTCTTTCTCAGTGATTTAAGATATTGGAGTTAAACTGTGTGTCGTTAAAATTACTAACGCCGGAATTTAAATATACTTTGTACTTATTGTACAAACAATTACAATTCTGGTCTATCATACATAATTGCATCTAAATTAGCGAGAACTTACTTTGCAATTTTCTAGGCATGGAAGTGGCCATTGTAGGAGGACTGAAATATTTTTTGTCGAAAAAGACCACTTGCTGCCAATAATGATCACACTTTGATTAATGGTATTACTTACAAACTAATCTTTATTAACGTCAGTTAGTTGAGGCTCTTTAACACCGATGCAGTTAAAGCGACCTTGTTCTCGTAGTCGTTTTCTTGTCGTAACGGATGTTGGGAAATTGGTTTCCTCTTTGGCTTGAATGGAGTTAGAAAATGAATCTTGTCTCACATATTCCATAAGGTTATGATTTCTATAAACTTTCGGTTTAATTGTTAAATGGCGCCTTTGCTGCTATTAGCTGGGCCTGTTATGTGTTGTTGAGACCAACCTTGTCTAAGTTTAGCGATAATATAACCTGTTTTCTGTTTCACATAATACATGGTAAGGTACAGTGAAGTAATAAAAATATATTTTTACTTAATATGACAATGGCACTGACAGTAAAACAATAATATTGTAATTGTTGTGCAGTGACTGATTAGAACCAAATTTACAACGCAGAAATCAGTCGATTACTTTTAGCTGAGGCAACCGTACGTCCACAGATCGAAATTTATGACTAAGAATTAAAAATTAGAAGCAAATGTCATTTGTAGCCAAATTAAATGTTGGAATTACGTAGTAATTAGAAGTTATAAACACAAAGGATGATGAGGAATATGAGTTTTATTTAAACAACCCAGGACCTACCTATTTTGTGTTTTTTTCAAGTATCAATGGAGCAACTGTCTATTTTCTTTAAGTTATAATAACTCACTTGTGAGTCATTATAACTCACTAGGTACAATGCCAATCTCCTTTATCCTCTGTCCAGGTAAATAAGCGAAAGTTGGACACGTCTGGCCTAGGGCTGAAAGACGTTTCTCTCTCCGCGTTTTGGGGCGGAGAATCGATTGCGATAGGGGGTGAAAAAAACCTGCTTTCATCCCCTATTGGATAAAAACCACCCCAGGCGTAGTTTTTGTGGGGATTTTTCTGTAAAAATGATTTTTGGTACGGGGCCACCGAGAGGGTTAATCAAAGGGGGTGAAAACTACCCCTTTGAAGCAAAAAACGGTCGTACCGATTTTTGTCGCGCTGTTTGGAGGGAATGTGACTAAAAAAAGGATCGAGGAGGATAAGGGAGGTAAAATCAACCACTCATACCTTATTTTCGGTCAAGGGGATGAAAACTACCCTAGGACTAAAAGACATTTCTTCCCACGTTCTTCGGGGCGGAGAATTGATTACGATAGGTCCGAGGATGAAAAACACCTGCCTTCATCCCCTATTGGCCAATAACCACCCCTAAAAGGTGCAGCAAGTGGAGGCGCAGTTTTTATGCGGAACTTTTCCTGTAAAAATGATTCGTGATACTGGGCCACCGAGAGGGTTGAAAAAGGGGGGTGAAAGCCACCCCTTTGAAGCAAATAACGGTCGTAACTGATTCTTTCGCGCTGTTCGGAGGGAATGTAACTAAACAAAGATCGAGGAGGATGAGAGAGGTAAAATTAACCACCCACCTCTTATTCCCAGCTAAGGGGGTGGAAACTACCCTATGCAGGGATCATGCGCGCCCCTCAATTTTTCTGCCGGTTTTCCAAAGGGAATTCGAGTGGGATGTCAAAATAGATGAGGAAAGTAAAATGTATCCACCCTTTATTTCCAGTCAAGGGGGTGAAAACTACCCCCTGCCGGAATCACCACCTCCCAGTCGAAATTCTTTTGGAAAACCGGCAAAAAAATTGATGGTGGCCGTAATCCATGCGGGGAATAGTTTTCACCCCCTTGACTGTGAATAAGAGATAGGTGGTTGAATTTTGCCTCCCTCATCCTCCTCGACCTTTCTTGCGTTGCCATGTAATTGATAATCTTTTAGTAGTGGACTTTGTTTTCTATAGTAAGACATTGCACTTCTCAACATTTAGTGGAAGATTATTCAATGAGCACCAATTCACCTTTGCAAATCGTTTTGCAATTTTTCGAAGTCTGCCTCAGAGCAAATATTACGAAACAACTTCATGTCATCATGGCATAAAGTAGATAGCATACATATAAATTGTCTATAATATCATTAATAAATAGTATGGAAAGGAGAAGCCCCAGAACAGAGCCCTGGGGAATCCTTGATGTAACTGATAGTTCGAATGATTTTTTACACCTCGACACTCAACAAACATATTGTGTTTGTTTGCTAAGATAAGATTTAAATAAATTTAAAGTGGTATAAAAAGCCCAGCGGGATCTTGCTTATATAATAATATATTGTGATCAATTCTATCAAAGGCTTTGGAGAAGTCCGTGTAAATAACATCTGCTTGGCCATTTAAATCCATACATTGAGCGATGTGCTGCGTAACACAAAATAAGTTTGAGACCGTGGATCTATTTTTAACGAAGCCGCGTTGGTAAACACTAATCTGCCCTTATGAAGAGCTATTTCAAAAATTTTTGCGAAATTACAAATTATTTTATTATTGTCAACGTCATTTTGAATTTCTAGTGCAAAGAATTTAAAAATGATATTTTGATCAGAACATGGAGCAACGGGATAGGTATATATTTAAAAAAATGGTCTGGAAATACTATAAATGGACAGGCTGTGGAGGAGTTTTTCATACGTATTTGATTAGTGAGCATTCATAATCTGCGAAGTTTGCGAAAAGTTTTCAAATCTCTCTATATCTTAATGAGACACCCATTTTTCTTAAATCAGCAATGGTTAGCTAATAAAATATGCCCATTCCATCTAACTCTATATTAGTTTCAGCCAAACTTTTAATTATTCCTTATATGATTATAACATATTTGTTAAATGCTCCATATTCACTTTTATGTTTACTATATTTTTTCCATTATTTCTTCACCAATTTGTTCATCTTACCGTTTATTGTATATCTGTTATCTTTCACTTGTCTTCCTATATTATTTATAATTTGTTTAACAGACCATCATAATTACCAATTTTAGTGCCGCTTTTGTCTTGAAACGTGGTGTAAGTAAAATAGTTAATAAAGTAAAGTTAGGTTTAAGATAGAAGTTGACAGGTGGAATTTCTCGATCACCCCTACTAATTTCTGGGCCACCTAAAAGAATAAAATTGACAATCTCACCATGACAAAGCTAGTTAAATTAGAAACTGGAGTTTAAATATTTTAACAAACGTATAAGGGCCTTCAGAAATTGGGGATGTTCGAGAGTTGCGTCAGATTTAATTGGAAACCAAAGTGACAATTAGAGTCTCTCTCCAATAACTTGATAATATTATAATTGGAGGATGGCTCTAGGCATGTTCCCTTTGCCCCTATTTAAGAAGTCGATTTGCTTTACTTCTTTCATGGCTCGGAGACCTAAAAAACTTTAAACGAATAAGACGAACTCTTTTTAAACATAATTATGCGTTTTAAAGGCTTGTTGGAGCTGTTAAATCGGGCGAAAATATATAATGACATATAAAGTGGATATTATATTCCCTTGTGATCTGTTTTTTCAGCGGATGTTTTTCTTTGTAAATGAAAAAATTATTCGAGCATGATATCTGTTGGGTACGTACCGAAAATATACATTTTTATAACTTTTGCACATACAAATATACGCGTATATTTTTTAAATAACTGCCTAAAACTACTTTTCATAATTAGTCAGTTGAATTATTTCCCCGTTGAAGCAAGAATATGTATCGAAAATTGGAATTCTTCGTACCGAAATAACATTAAGAGAATCTTCTGCAAAATCTATTAAAGACATTTTTAACATCTTGCCATACATTTCGGACAGTATATTTATTAGTAGACTTATATTGAGCAATAGTGCTCACTAATTTGGTTTAAAGAGTTTAGAGTGTTTAAATCTAGTTAGTTTGCTGCCCATTCCATAGACCCCCAATGATTAAATATTCAAATTACAATTTAATGAATTTATTAATAATCCTAAAAACATTGAAAATTACAGGCAAATATCACTACCTAGTGTTATCTCTAAAATTATAGAAAAAATTACACGATCACAGATTATTTAGAAAGAGGCAATATATTAACAGATCAGTAGAAAGTTCATCTACTAAGTTATTTGATTTTATTTATAATGAGGTGGATAAAGGAAAATATATTGTGTCTATCTTATTTGATCTATCTAAAGCCTTTGATTCTGTAAATGGTCCCGTCTTATTTAGTTAATTGGAAAATATAGGTATGGAGGCAATATTCTCGATCTAATAAAGTCTCTTATGGATAATGGAACCCTATCGGTTGAATATAAGGAAGCTTACTCTGTCCCATAAGCTATTACTCTGGGAGTACCTCAGGGATCTATCCTGGGACCTCTACTGTTTCCCATCTACATCAATGATCTACCGTCGCACATTAGCAAGGGACTCACAATTATGTATGTAGAAGATACTACTGTGTGTATCTCCGCATCTAAAACAGGTGAGCTTAGTTCTGACATTAAAACAACTGTAGGTGAGATGACTGCCTGATGTGATCGAAATAAGTTAATATTAAATAGGGATAAAACAGTATTCATAGATTTTAAACCACTTTGTGGTATCCCTATTAAGTGAAAGCACAAAATTGGTGGGCACATTTATCGATAGCACAGCATATCGATTATATTTGCCATAAATTAAATAAATCTCATTTCGCAATTTATAAATTAAAAAACATGCTCAGGGAAGACGGTTTAATGAATGTATGTTATGCTTTGGCTTATTCGTATATTAGCTCTCCAAATATACATCTTTGGGGAAAATTCAGCGGAGAATCCAGTGTATTTGTGTTACAAAAACTATTAATAAGACTGATATATAAACTTAAGTATAGAAAAAGCTATAGAATCACTTTTGTCTCCAAGAAAATATTAACTGTACCATGTGCCTATATTTAAGCGTCTGATTACATAAAATGCAATCTGCATGATTTTCAGGTGCTATCTAAAAATCACAGATACAATACAAGATACGGGAACTTATTACTTATTATCTATTCCTCAGCATAGGAGTCTAAATATTGTCTGAAAGTTAGTCTCTTTATTATAATGGAATAATTCTATATAATAGCCTACCTGAAAGTATTAGAGGTCTAAACTTATTAAGATATAAGAAAAAAATTAAGGACACTACTACAGGGTGAATGAATTCTTAAACAGATCTACAGATACATAGTCTCTAGTTTTTAATTTGTTGTATGCATTAGCTTGTAAGTATACCAAGTATACATCTATACGTTTCTGTTTCTGTCCATTATATTATTATTTTAATTATGCATCAACATCTTATGATGTTATGCAATATAGTTTTTAATTTAGATGCTGACATGCCATGTATACATATATTGTATCATATAAATGATTAATAAATATATTACTTATTATATGGTAGTACACAATCCCCAAAACCAAAACCTATCCGGAACGGCCTTACATGTTTTTAAAAATTACTGTCAACATCCATTACCCACAAACATCAAAATTACTATTATTATTACTATAAGAGAACTTATGAACTTCTTTTACAGAAGCTGTATTAATCGTATTAAAATACATAATACACGCAATTACTACTTTACAAAAAAACTGGCTTAAACTTATCGAAGTAAAAAATACCAAATTACATTTGCTCATATTTCTGCTTCATTTTAGATACTATACACGATTGTAGAAGTTTCGTTTCAACTTGAACCTTGTACAAAATTAAACAAAATATAAGCCGCACAATTTCACCGGCAAAATTTAAAAGCGTTATAAATAATTTAATATTAAAATCTGCATGGTAAGTGAACGCCAACAAGGCCTTTTAAAGTCCGTACGAAAAAATTAAATAAAACATTCATCACGAGTGCAAGTTAAAATCGTGTCGCCGCGTTACATAAACATAGAGCAAAGTGCATTAGCCTAATCTAATTAGACATTATGCGAGTCATTTATTTCGAGAGAGGGACTTCGGATTTAGTTTGCTGGCCGGGCACAGCACAACATCTCTGGTACGTACCGAACTGCATATTTTACACACCATTAAATACCGCGTACGCGGGTTCGCTACAATTGACAATTATTTGTATTAAAACATCCATTTATCACATTTATTATTCGCTTATGCCAGCATAATTCACAACTAAAAGAACACTATGTGTGTTTCGAACTAACGCATTAGGGTTGGTGGGTTCCTAACTTGATTACCCTTTTGCTTTATTCGATGAATTATTCAAATACCAGTTTTATTAGGTTTAATTCGTTATCCGTTTATCTTGAAATCTCGCTGGGAATAGAACGCGTATAAATATTTTATGAGTCGGAAATTGTAATTGTTTATTAGTCACGTCTTAAGAACGAAGAATTAAAATCTTGTTTAATTTTGAGAATTTGCTGCGTAACTATGAAAACGTATCAACATTGAATTGTTGAACTTGACGTATAGAAATCCGATTGCTGGTGTTTTCGAAACGATAGGAAGTAAAAATGTGAAATGATAATGAATTTCCCATTTCTGGAACTCTCCCAGAACTGGTGGATGCAGTAAATACTACCTCATTAGATTTACTATTAAAAATCAAGAGGAAAAATACGAATATTCGTTCAATCATTTAAGAATAAAAGAAAATGTTGTAATATACTTCTTCAGACTTCTTAGACCTTTGTTCAAAGTTGAAATCTCTCTATGGGCCAATAATTCAATGTTGAAATTAATCCTTGCAATTAAACGTGACATAGATATTTAAATATCCAAAACTTCGTTAATTATTGAAACAACAAGCTGATAGGCCAGTCGTCAGATTTTTTTTTTTATACATTTATTTAACGTTGGCCTATTTCCGCTACTGAGGCCTAACACCGACGCCTGTAGACGAGCTACCCCCAACCAGGAATTTTGCCGAACCTCTTCCCTTAAGAAGAGTAGGGTTCTTTTACTTGCCTAACATTTAATAGACAAGGGACCGACGGCTTTACATCCCCTCCGAAGGATGGTATATCCCCTATACAACCCTCGCCTAAGGTTGTATAGCTTCTGGGCATACACTGATATACAAGCCGCTGGAAGATGTGTGAGGCGAGGACGCGGTTTCCGTTGGAATGGTCACCCATCCAAGTACTAACTGCGCCTGTCGTTGCATTAACATCGTTTAAAATCGGATAAAAGATTGGAACCAGGTCATTATAGGCCTCTTCTAGAGATAATAATTTTTCCCCCTCGCCTGCCCCCCGGAACACCAATATCGTTTAAAAATCATTTCGATAGAGACTTTGTTTTTCTTTAACTTTGATAACCATCTTTCTTTTCGTAGGACCATTCAGAATCGAGATATTTGAAAAAAAATATTTTTAAGCGATATTCCCTCATAACTGGAGGTGTGAGGGGGTAATATTAGTATGTCTAAAAGAGGCCTATAATGAACTGGTTTCAACAGTAAAAGCTTTTGTCCGATTTAAAACGGTATATACGCATTCTCAACTCCCTGACGACTCGCCTATTACTCCTATTACTCCACAAAAATTAATATATTTCCTAACAATCATATTTCGTTACCTGTCAATGACTAGATGCGTGGAAAAATATTGGCTTTTCTTTCAGAAATTTTGTCAGAAATATCAGTAACGTAGCCATTGCACCAACCCCATATTACTGGGAAATAATTTCTAATTATAAATTGTCCCTAAGAAGTGGTTCGAGTCCCACTATAAACCGTAGGGCCTCGTCTCCTTCAGTCAGGCACCTCTAGATCTCCTAGACTTAAAAGGGATCATCCAGATGACCTGGAAGGCGGCTAAAAACATTTTCAAAACTATTTATCAGTACTGTGTGAGGAAGAATAAAGCGATAAAATTCGTTTCATAATAATGGCGTAATATAAGCATAATTACAATTATTTGTCGAAAAATAACCCAAAATGGACCAAAGTAATCAAACTATTTTTAGTGTCAACATGTGGTGTAATATTTTAAAGGGTCACTTAATAGGACTGTACTTATTTTGATGGCAAATTAAATAGCTAGAGGTACCTAAACTTTCTGCTCTGCGTAACGGACTTCCAAATTTATTAAAATAAGACCGCTTTGTTTTCAAGTTCTTGGAGCCCAGAGTTTTTTAAAACAAGAATGCTGACTGGCTGATGGAAGTTGGAAACTGACAATTGTCAATTATGCATTAATCACAGTATTAATTTTAAAACCCCCAGGGCTCCAAGCAATTCAAAAGAAAGCGGTCTATGTTACCATTAATATAGGGTGCAATATGTGACTTCAACAAAATGCACCACCCCAATTGTTTAAAATTATTTAGACACTACTTTTAGATATAAGTACATTAGAATAAATGGACAACTTAATTGGCCGGCTCGGTCACCTGTCATGACTTCACCAGATTTTCTGTGAGGTCTCTTAAAAATAAAGTTTATGAGTTACCAATGGAAGATATGGCTAATTTACAAAATAAAATTTATGCAAGTTGGGCAGAATTAGTCGAAACACATTATTAGGCCGCCTACTCGTCGTTACGATAAAAAATACATTCTTTACAATCTTTGGGTCATTGGCGTCTTTAATGGCAACGAATCTTAAAAATATAATAATTTTCATATACTTATGCTTTTCTTGTGATTAATGTTTGTTTAGGTATTTATCTTTTTATTAGTTATTGAATCAACGTTTTGTGTCGGGATTTTTGAAAATTTGTTTTTCTAAACTAATTAATAAATATAATGCATTTTCACACCGGATCCTCCGCCATTTTTAAGATCACCTAAACAAATACACTATAAGAAAATAAAAATTACAGTACCAAATTACTATAAGATGAACCTCAAATAAAAGAAACGGATCAACATCAGACCAACCGTGAAGGAATATGAAGCAACAGACAAATATAAACATAACAAATGACAATATCTAAACTTTTCCATAATATCGAGCGAACACATTTTACACTAATAATATGTAAGGCTCCTTCTAAATAGAATAAAAGAAAATATACCCACGGAAGATCTAATTCCCGAACATCAATTTAGATTTCGTCAAAACCATTCAACAATTCAGCAATGTCACCGAATTGTAAACAGAATTATAGAAAGCCTGGAAAAAAAGGAAATGTGTCCCTCCATCTTCTTTGATGTGCAACAAGCATTTGATAAGGTCTGGCATGAAGGTATCTTGTACAAATTAAAGTTACATATGCCTAGTCAAATATTCCTTCTCCTAAAGTCCTATATCAGTAAGCGGTTCTTCCAAGTTAAAACCAATAATTCACTATGCATTTACAATCCTATTAAATCCGGAGTTCCTCAAGGTAGTGTAGTAGTAGTGACATACCCGTCACTGATGATATCACAATGGCTACATTTGGCGATGACACAGCAATCCTCTCATCAGATCCAAACCCTGAGAGAGCTTCTAAAAAATTGCAGAACTGCCTGAACTTATTGCAAAACTGGCTAGAGCGTTGGAAAATCAAGATCAACAATGAAAAATCAACTCAGGTCGCATTTACCACGAGACGGACTATATGCCGGCAAGTTTATTTAAATAATCTTCCAATCCCAGTAAAATCGGAAGTCAAATGACTCCACTTGGACCAGAATCTTACTTAGAAAAACCACATCAAGGCTAAAAGAACACAACTGAACTCAAAAGTCAAACAAATGTATTGGTTGGTAGGTAAAAAGTCGCAGTTGTCATTGGAAACAAAATACTTATTTATAAGCCAATCTGGACTTACGGGATCGAACTCTGGGGCTGCAGCAAACCTTCCAATACAAAAATACTACCAACGTTCCAATCAAAAACACTCCGCATGTTAGCAGACGCTCCATGGTATGTGTCCAACGCAACTATCCACAACGATGTTGGAATTTCGTACATAAAGGATGTTATTACCCTCCACGCTAATAAAGCAAAAGAGCGTGTTACTGCCCACAGTAGTTTAAACATAATTCAACTGTATCAGCTACCGTTAGATAATAGAAGATTAAAAAGAACATGGCCAGGAGACCTAACGGACTAAGTAAAAATGGAGAACCATCAATGGATGGTACCCAACTCAAGTGAAGTACAAATCAAAATATTCGCTAAATACTCTGTATATAGATTAAAGTAGATTGTAAATTTGCTATGAAATAAATTTAAAAAAAAACTAATAATATATCGATCAAGACAGTTTTTCTGTGAACTTACATAACATAGCCCCAGAAAATAAACGGGCCTCCCAAATGTCAAAATTTTAAGAATATATAATTAAATTGATCAAAATATTTCCTTCGCTTGTAAAATTTCAAGGTGGCAGTGCCATCAACTGTAGACTTCGTGAATTAAAAGGTAATTTTAAAAAATATTGATCTAATTTTAAACCTAATAAGATCACGAACGCGTCCAGGATAGTTGTCTCAAAACCACAATAATACAATAATAGTGTTGGTTGTCCTGAACATTTGGCTATTATATTATTAAGTTGCAAAATTGTTTCTGATTAGGACGACTGAATTAAACTACGACGCTTTCGTATTTTAGATAGCTTCACCTGAGAAAATAAATCACAATTCGATTAATTTTTAATCCTGTACATTTTCCTTTAAAAATATCCTTCATAGAATTCGGCTTCGCGTAATTGTGAAGAAATAAAATAATTCGAATTCATTACATCAAAATCCGAATGACCGCCTGACAAAATGCAACCCTTGGTGCAAACAATTAACAACCACCAAACGCAATATTAATTTGCTCGATTATAAATCGCAGGGTAAACTAGACAAAGAGACTGCGATACGTATAAATGTGCATGTAGAGGCTTGTTAGTGAAAGATATTCCTCGGCGCCATGTTGCAAAATGGCGTGCGTGTTGTTTCCGGAAACAAAAGAACATTGAATAATGTGTGCCCGCTTGCGTGTTTACTCGCTGTACAGTCGACCAGTATAAAGGTGGTCGTGTACAGGGGTGGACGACGTTTGCTCCAGCGGATAATAAATTTAGATGTTCTGAATATTATTTATTTAGCAAGAGATATGGGTCTCATATTGAATATACTTCAATAGGAAATAATTTCGTGTTTATTTAAAAACTGTTGCAAGGAGATTTCGAGATATGAGGATATATCCCCGTACAATACAACAAATATGAAACGATTAGGATTTTAACGAACATTGCTTTAAAAATGTAAGTTTAAAATTTTATCTATTACAGGCCAGTCGTCAGGGAGTTGAAAATGCGTAAATACACAATTTTACGTACTATTAATATTCGTGTAGTTATAAGCGGGGGAAGTCAAGTAATGTATCGCATTTACTCTATATATCGATACATCCCTATATACTTCCACGCTTTCTACTTGCTATTACGTTTAATTTTCACTTTTGAAGTTTAAGTAAATATACTTATTATCAATTTAGAAATTACAAATGTCCACAACTATCAGTGGTTACTACCATTATGTGATCGTTTCCACATCATCTTGCGGTAGAGCATTTGGCGCGTTTTTTTTTAAGAGATGTCCTCAATAGGCCTAATCCACTTTTCAAAACGTGCAGACAATAGCCATCACCCCACCAACATTGCTAGTGTCGATGTCGAATGGTGCACGAAGTGGAAAGTCGCAGTCAACGCCGACAAGAGCCAAGCCATCCTCTTCAGACGAGTGCGGAAAGAAATTCCCACAGGACACGTCTCCATGAACGGCGAGGACATCCAATGGCACGACACCGTCAAATACCTTGGCGTGGTCATGGACAGAAGCCTAACATGGAGACAAAACACGGACGCCATCACAGCTAAGGCCCGACGTACGAGAGCCCTCATCTACCCAATGACGGGAAATGGGAGCCGACTTAACTTGAGGAACAAGCTCACGCTTATCAAGACCCTCATCAGGCCGCAGCTCACGTACGCCTCGGTAGCGTGGGGCTACCAGGCGAAGTCCTACATGAAGAGAATCCAGGCAGTGGAGAACATCGCCCTCAGGACGGTAGTTGACGCCCCATGGTACGTGAGAACCGCAGACATCGTCAGAGACCTGGAGTACACCACGGTCACTGAAGTCATCCGGGAACGAGCGAAGAAGCTGTACGCCCAAGCCGAGGAGCATGGGAACCCGCTGATCAGACAGGCCACTGATTACAACCCCGCCGACGCCCCGAGGCACAAGCGACCGAGGGTTCAGCTACTGGACAACGGGTAAGTATAACCTTTATTTCCCGCTAACAGATCTGTTTCAGATACGCCAGGACGGACCACCACTACCAGAGACATGACGTTTTCAACCCTAACCCAACCTCCTTGCGGGCGTCGGACAACATACCGTCCGACGCCCGTTGTCCTACCTGCTCCGTGGAGACCGAAAGTGCTAAAAGAAGCACTTAGGTCTCCACACTCCCGAGCTACACAGCTCATCCTTACCTTTCCGACGATCCGGGGTAGGATATCAATTGATGTCCTACGTACCGGCAGTCAGTCCCAGCCAAAACTTCCTAAACCCAACTCGACCGATGACTACCCCCGGGGGTGACAAGCTGGCGAAGAAAGAAAACATCAAGACAAGAAGAGCGCCAGAAGAGACCTCAGCCAGCGAGGTTCAACAGCCAGGACCAGGGGAGGTCCGCAGAAAATACCACGACACATCTCACATTTGTGAGCTGGGTCTGGTAGAAGTACGCGGGCCCACCTATCACGAAGGCCGGTCCAGGTCTACAGAGATAATCTAGGTGCAAAGAGTAATAGTCCTACTCGGCCCTAGTTATCGAGACCGACATCCAGCCAATGGATATTGGCGCGCGCGTTGATCGAATTCAGAAGACATCATAGTCACACCAAAGCGAATTTGCCACGGACGCACTCTAGCCGACTGAGTTACCGTGCCAGCTAGCTTTTGAAATCGATTTGCTGCAGTACTAATAGTGTAAGCAAGTGTTACCTCCTTTCTCTTATTATTTATTTTTGAGAAAGAATTGAGGCAACATGTGCGGACGACTAGCTGGTTTAAGCCGGAGCAGAGAGCCGTGGGTCCAGAGCATTCGTAAGAGTGGAGAAACTTACCCTTTCTGACATGTACAGCATAAGCGACAGATTTCTGTTTATTTCGAGAAAAGGAGACAAAGAAAAATTGATGTTAAATTGGGCACCATCTATAGTAAAATAAGCAAAATAGTCTCTTTTTCTCGAATAACCAGTCTGCTATAGATCAGACTGAAATTGTTGGTAAGAGAAATAAAAAGATAGTTTAAAATGAATGACAAAATATATTACAAAAAAATTAGACAAATCGGTTTGAGACAAATTGAAATGTGAAAAATATATATATATATAAAAAAACAAATTGATACCAGTATCCTAGGTGGTTTATGGGTCAGGTGGCTGGTTCTGGGACAGCAATCCAGGCCCACAATTGTCTCTTATTGCAAGAATTCTAAATTTTTCTTGGCAATTTACGTCTCTCAATGAATGGGGTGAAAATTGTAGGAAATTTAACCAAATATAAGCACATACAAAGTTTATGCAAGTTATTTATGCAAAATTTAAGCAATGTTAGCTATGCAAATATAAGCTAGTTAGCTGTACAAAATATATTTGAATTAGCTGCACGAAACATTAAGCTAGCTATACAAAGCTGCAGGAAATTAATTTAAGCTATACAAAAGTAATCTGATTAGCAGTACAAAAGTAATTTTAGCTATGCAATAGTAATTATTAGCTATGCACGAGTTATTATTAGCTATGCACGAATTATTATTAGCTATGCACGAGTAAGCTGATTTCTTAGACTATAAATTGCCAAAAAAATTAAAAGGAAAGAGAAAAATATTTTTAAAACCATGTGGTACATATAGCATTTTAACTACTTGTTAAATTAAGAAGAATTGACTTTGAATTTATTTTAAAAATAATTGAAATTATATCAAAGGCAAAATTTGAAGATTAATTACATTTTAAATAAGTGTAATGAAATTACCTGTATGTTAAACACTTTGTAACTGGGATATAAAAATTGTAATATAAATTACTGAAGTCCGCAGTTAAAAATTATAATGTTTGAATCAGTACAAAGGCTGCAAGCAAATGACTTCCTGGTGAGTTTTACTGATAAGGTAAACTTTTTGTCCTGTTTACTGGAAAACAACGCTACCAAAAAAATGTGAGAAATCTAATTCCCTATTGAAATTGAAAGCTATAAAATATAAAAATCGTACAAGTATGGCCATCTGTCAGTGGTTAATTTAAGCGCACCAACTTGCCTTGTAGATTCCCATACTCAACTAAAGCAGTGGCATATAATCGATAAAAGGAATCTATAATAATAGTTTATTTTCCATGCCAGCTGATTTGCCTTTGCAATTTCTATTTTATACATAACAACAAATATTAACAGATATAAATAAGTAGTAAAACGTATTGATATTATTGATAAATCAGTAACATATTACATGTTATAGGATTTACTATATATAGAATGAGAGAAGGTAAGGAAAATAACCATATGTACTCCATAGTAAATAAAAATATAAAAATTGAAAAATAGATATCTGATGTAACTAAATTTTGTAGACAAATTGTTTCCTGGGATAATAATGCTGTATTACAACGGATATGAGATACATAATAGTGTTAATAGAAAAACAGGACTAAGTTCCTACGATATAAAATTAAGTACATAAAACAGTGTGACATGGTTTAGCAGTTATACATGTAAAATTCTGTTAGTTGAAAACAGTTTTACCTGCAAGAACTGAATCCAAAAAATATACAGGTCGTGCTAACTATTCACAAAACACTAGTTTTTAAATAAAACTGTTAAATGGACATAGGCCATGTAACACAAGTTAGTTCGAAAAACAAGGAATAGAAGACAAAATTTATAGAGTTTTTAAATTTTGGTTATGAACTCTCAGTAGGGACCCAAATACAGATCCGAAGAGTTCCGACCTCTCCGGTGGGAGCTTCATCCCCTTTGCCCAAGAAACCACCCCCAATCGTGACCTCACGATCTTTTTCGGCGTTTTCATCGTAAACCGCAACTTCTACGAAAAAATGTTATAAGACTTTTTATATTCTCCATGAAATTCTGTATAAAAATGTCTCTTACTGTTTTTTGCGTATCTCCCACCCAACGCTTGTAAATTGCCTTGGAAAATAAGCATAGTTCTCAGTGCGAAGAGAAAAATTAGCCCAGCGCCGTTTTTTGAAGCGATTATTTTAAAAAGTGTTAGTCTGTGCAAAAAATGTGTAGAATCGAAATTAAAGAGCAGTTTTTTCTCTACAAGGTGCATATAAAATAAGATATTTATGAATAAGTGTTAGTGTTCATATGACGATTTTTTTTATATTTGTGCATTCTGTACTTTGAGCCCATTTCTACACCACCTTTGAGGTAGAGCTCTCGGCGCGTTATTTTTTACGTGGATTCCCCCTTATTCCACTAATAAAATATATCTATCATTAATTTTCCTCTGCAAAGTCGCCCTCCTCGTCCGAATTGAAACAACTTTGCCCATGACAACTAGAGCACATTGGGGGAGCAGCGCAAACCAACTTTTACACAGCTACATCGCTTTCCACAACCCTTTTTACAGACTCAGGATATAAGCGAAGAATTGAAGTTGGAGCTGGCGCTTCAGTCATAACCACTGGCATTAGAATGTTTTTAGTTTTTCTCCAGCCCCATTCAGTTGTGGTTAAAGTTTTTCCTCGCCACGTATGAATTTGATGAAAAACTCGATATGAATGTTGTGCTAATGCAGCAGATGTAGGTGGTAGTCTGGGCAAAATTACTGCGTGACTGGATTGGCCAACTAACTTATTAAATGAACCGGTAATGATTCAAAGATGTCTCATTTCGGGGTGCCTTGTATAAGGCAAGCGTAAATTTCTCACCAGCTCTTGCTATGTCATCTTTCGCCGATGAAGGATTATTGAATATTTCAACCACTCCTTGTGAATCCTTTCTTGAATTTATTAAGTTTATAGTCTGCGATTTTCCTTTCCCAAAAAGGCAGAAGTGGTGTCGCAGCCACTAAACGCATGGGCAAATAAAATATTATCTTTGCAACCCTTTAAAACTTCCGAAATTTGTAAGTCATGGGAACTATTTACGCAGCCAACAATTATGAAAAACCTGTCGTTGTTAGGCAAGATATTGATTTGCTAACACTCCTCATCGCTCTTTCTCCATCGGACAAAGACATTCGCTTTTTGAGAGATGCTCAAGGAAATATTAAGAAAAGGGCGTATAGGATATAGGAGAACTAAAAAGTCTTATAACATTTTTCACCGAAGAGGTGGGAACTCTTCGGATCTGTATTTGGGTTCCTACTGAGAGTTCATAACCAAAATTTAAAAACTTTATAAATTTTTTCTTCTAAAAAAAGCTAATTTTCCTACACTATAAAGCATGTTCAGCTTACGATGCATGTTGAAAAGGTCTCAACACATTCTACTAGTTGAATATCTGAAGGAAAAATTAATGGTATATTCAGCTTTTTACAACCAATTATTTTGAAATTTGAAATCACGAATGTTGTCATTCACGTCATCAATTTATGTACTTATCAACGACATGCGATTTTTCCATCTTTACAAATATAAAGCGCATCGGATGTGAATAACAGATAGTCACATCTGCTGAGGTTACGACAGAAGTTCCGAGCGTAACGATTCATTTTACAAGCATTAGTCGTAGCCAACGTTGAGCATTCTGTCAGTTCTCTGTCAACTCAGTAACGTGCGGTAGATAAAAGACTGAATGCAGTAGCCAGGTACGTGGTGTTGAATAAAACCAGTGCTTCAATCAGGAAAAGCGTAACGGATGTTCCCTTTTACCTTTGCAAGAAATCCATGAGGCGAACTGTAAAATTAAATGCGGCAACGGATGTTAAAATCCATTCTATCGCATGCTATTATTTTCATCACAAAATACTTGTTTTTTGCATACGTTGATGCGCCCATACGTGCCAATCTGTGTGACTTTGAAATGATTTGATTCGGAAATTAAAGATTGATGTGTTGTAACTAAATGTGTTGTAAATTTTAAAATAATTGATTCATGAATACATAAACTATAAGCCTGAGCAAAGTTTCGTGGCTACCTGATAGGAAGAAGAGGTTGTGGTGCCGCGTAGCTCTTTCCGGCCACGCTACTGACTAAAATCCGAAAGTAAAGTACTCGGTATTCTGGTAAAAATATTCAATGCTCCAGGATCGAGATTAAACATCGAATAAATTGGTGCTGTATCTTAAAAATAAGCAAAAAATATTGCACTTTCAAGTTATTACCACACTACTACAGTAATAACATATAACTTATTAAATATTGTATCATTTGAAGCAAGGATAATAGTTTTCTCACACATGATAACCCGATGATGGTTTATAGACCGCTTTCTTTTCAAGTGCTTAGAGGTTTCAAAATTAATACTGTGATTGGTGCATAATCGACAGTTGTCAGTTTCCAACTTTCATCAGCCAAACAGCATTTTTGTTTTTAAAAACATAGGGCACCAAGAACATGAAACGAAAGCGGTCAGAGTATAGCTTAACAGTTGGTGAACGATTTCGATAATTTTGTCATGGCTGAGAAAGCTGTCGACTATCTGATTGGGCAACTGAGGCCCGGAGTGCACCTCCTAATTTTTTAAAATTGTTCACCAGCTCTTAAACTAATATGAAATTAGTTACTATTAATAAGTGTTATTTTAAAAGTATTACCTGATAAGCAGGAGCCAGGTCCTGAGGAACTGAAGGAATTTTTAAATTGTGCTAAACCTGAAAAATAAAAAGAAATTATAGTTTTACTTTATTTGTCATAATTTTGTGAAAATTGGTGAGGTCCATAAGTAACGGATAAATTCATTATCTACGTAATTAATAATTTATGAGTAAAATCCTAACACACGTCAAATTTAAATTCTAAAATGACATTTTTTGAGCATAATTTTATACCTCCCCTTCAAGCCCCTTGGAGTTACAGTTACCCCTTTAACATTTTTAAATAGAACGAGGATGCGTGTGATAGTTCACTCGATAGGGTTTTTAATTCTCTATCCAGCAATATAAGATTTTTTTCAACTTTTTTATTGAAAAATGTTGCATTGTTAATGTTACTAAGCCAACAAAAGAACATGAAATAGTTTAAATCAAATGTTCAAACTGGGTGCCCGTAGCTTCTTGAAAATAATGGAGGAGTTGTTGAAATTTGTCTAAAATTTTGTATCGTCTCCAGAGTGATTTGATTAAATTCTTGCTTTATTCTGTCTTTTAAATCATCAACGTTATTTGGTCCCTTGAAGTAGACTTTCGATTTTAGTAACCCCGCAAAAATCAAGAGGGGTCAAATCGGGAGAACGGGCAGGCCACTCAGATAGGCTCTTACTTCCAATGCAAAATGTGGTGTAGCTCCGCCCTGTTGATACCAAATATTTCTACCAATTTCAATACAATTGTCATCATGTGGGAAAAGTATTCTTAACTTTGGAACTAAGAAATTTTGCAAGAAATCCAAGTAATGCGCGCCAATCAATGTGCTATCAACGAAATATGGTCCGATAATTTGAGAATTTATAATTCCAGCCCAGACGTTCACCTTCCCAGGATATTGAGTATTAGCCTCCATCATCCAATGTGGATTTTCTGTAGTCCAGTATCTACAGTTCTGTTTGTTGACTGTTCCATTTAAGACGAATGTTGCTTCATCAGAAAAAAGAATGTTTTTTTATAAATAAAGGATCATCTTGGCATCTATTTGCTATGACTTGGCAAAATTTCAATCGACGATCAGAGTCATCGTCGTTAAGTTCTTGAACCAAATGAATTTTATATGGGTGGTACTTTCCATTTTTTAGAAGATGCAATATGGACGTTTTACTAACAACATTATTGGCGGCAACTTGTCTTGAAGGTTTATGTAGATTATCTTGAATATCTAAAATATATTCAATTTGTTTTCATCGTCTAAAATGCGTTTCTTACCAGTTTTAGGAATATTTGTGACATTTCCAAATTCACGAAATTTGTTTTCTACTCCACTAACCGTAGACTGAGAAATACGACGGTCAGGATACTTAGTATTGAAGATTTTGCATATCTGCTTCTGCGTTCTTGTTTTTTCACCACAATTTTTATGACTGATCTAAATTATATCGGTTTAAAACGTAAACAGCTCTGCATAACATAATATTAGTTATTGTATATACCTAGTTAACATTAAATTAATATGGTGAAATATCAGTTTTAATATTACTTAAATTCGTTCATTCCTTAAGCAAGTGGTAAACACGTATTAACAAGAGACAACTATCTAATACCTATCTCGAACTCTATAAAATCGAGGGGATAATAACATCCGGCAAAGTAAATAGATGCTTAAATCTAAGAATGGCAAATTGAATCAGCTTAAGTGTAACAAATAACACAAAATGAAAGCTGAATGTAAATTACGGTTAAATTGTGTCAAAAACTCTTAAAGGGATAACTGGTATAATGCAAAGACCAATAAGTAATAAGGAGCAGAGCAGAATATAAACAGTAATAAAATTGTATTGGTTTGTGAAACTACTACGGTTCAGCAGCGCCGGGCGGTGCTATTGCTTTGTACTTGAGTTGGCTTATTTATCACGTCGGGCTTTAAGAGAGACCATGTAAATTATTTCTTGAAAGTAAAATGATACTGGAATTCCCCCAAATCCCGAATTAGTCGAATCACATTACGTGACGTCGGGAATTAGCTTATTATTTTCAACTTGGCAGAGGCAGAGGGCATGATGCTTGTGGCAATTTAAGCAAGCAGTTTCCTGATATTATTAAAGCTTTGAACCAAACTGCAAGTGATCCAAATGAAAAATCAGCCGCAAGAGGTCTTGTGTAAAAGTTAAATAAATTTGATTCAGCGATTTTAGCAAAAGTGTGGACATCTATTCTGAGGTGATTTAATGTAGTCAATAAAAAGCAACAAAGCATTAATATTGATCTTGCTAGTGTGGTCAGTCTTCTAATTCCTTGACTGAATTCTTAAAACACAACGAGCCGATTTCAGTAGCTTTGAAAATTGTTCTGATATTCAAGAATACCAATTTGATTTAAAGCGTACAAAAAGGAGAATACTTCGATTTGATGAAAGTCGTGCTGGAGAGACATCATTTGAAAACGGCAGTCATTACTTCAAAATTAACACTTTCTATGTTATAGATAATTTGCTGCAAGAATTAAGTCGCCGTAAAATAGTGTACGAAAATTTTCTCTCTCATTTTCATTTTCTGGAAAAAAAACTCCACCACCACATGAAATAAGACAATCAGCCAATAACTTATTTAAAATGTATTCAAACGAATTAGAAGACTGGTCTGTAGATGAATGCATTAATTTTGGAGCCGATTTAAGCACAATTACCAATGAAAAATTAATTCCACTAATAGATTTATCAAAATTTATATGAAAGAGCGCTGCAAGAAATTTATCCAAATGTATTAAATTGCACTGAGAATATTCCTTTGCAAATCAGCCACCAATTGTGCACGCGAGCGCTCGTTTTCTACACTTCGATATGTCGATGTAAAATTATTTACGATCCTCAATCAGCGAAGATAGACTAAACTCTTTAGCACTGATATACATTGAAGATGAAACATTTCGTTCAATAGACTTAGATTCAATAATTGCCAGTTTTGCCGGAATGAAGTCGCGCAAAAAGTGTTCTAGTCTAAGTGCTACACAAACTTTTTTTTACGTATTATTTGTAAAAACTGAAGATTCGAGTGCATAAAAAATCAGTGTTGAATGGTAAGTCCGTTTATTAATTTATTTGTTATTTTCTTAATTCCGCCCAACTCACCGCCTAATACTGGCATTTTAAAGTCAGTATACAATATAGGGCGGCAAATAAATGAGTGCCTAGGGGCGGCAAATGTCTAAGACCGACCCTGTTCTTTGGGTAACCGAAAGACTCGCTAAAATAATGATCAACTTGATAATCAGCGATAAATAACTAGAATCATAAGTTTGCACAGATGTAGCAAGTAAAGAAATTATAATTTTTTCTGATATGTAAAAAGAAACGCTTTTTACTTCTTTCTTTTTGCTGGATATTTTGCCACCCGCGTATCAGAAAAACGATACATTTAAACTGTTATGACACAAAATTAATTATAAAAGTCAGATTTGACAGATATTTGGTACATAAAATAGTTTAGAATACATTTTTGATTGCATTCATTTCAAAATTTTCAAATTTAATTTTCTTGATGAAGAATATACACAATTTAAAAAAGCTTATATTGCTTGACAGAGAATGAAAAACCATTTAAAAGGTGCTATCACATGCACCCTCGTTCCGTTTAAACATTTTAAAGGGGTAGCTGTCAATCCAAGGGGGTTGAAGGGGGAGGTATAAAATTATGCTCAGAAAATGTCATTTTAGAATTATTAGTATTTTCTAACCTTCTCTTTATTTGTGTACATGTGATTACTTTGGTTTTACAAAAACATGGGAAATGGAAATATTTGCATTTATATCAATTATACAGTGTCGTAACTAAAAGTGAGACAACAGTATTATTATTTTTTTAATAATCACGCCGATTGTTGTTCCTAGGGGAACGATTTTCGAGGAGCAATGTACTTTCCATACTTTCAATCCTAAATAGATATAGGAATTGACTGACGCCTCATTTTGAAAGTATTTTAATTCTATAATAGTTTGTTGTTTCAATTTTGCCAGTTTTGAGATGTTGATTTTTCAAAAAAAGGAGCTGAAATTACTTTAACAGACCATAATTACTATTAAACGTCACAAATATTACAGTTTTGCATCAAAACAATTTTTTTTTATTAATTATCTGTTTCACTTGTCAAATTTTATTATTTGATTCACTTTCAATACTATCGAATATCGCCAACCAGTATATTTATTGCAGTAAAGTGGCTGTTTACGTTATTAACTAAAAATATTTTAGTCGAACATACCATTGACAGGTAAATAAAAGTTGTGCTTTGTCACAATATGTTATATAATAATATCAGTTTAATCTGAACAATGAATTCCGGAACACGGTTTGGAAATTGCTCCAAAGAAAACATCGATGTTTTAGTTGAATTATTATTATTATTATTATTAGCCGTTACTCGAGTCCGAGTATAAAAATGTTACAGTCGATAGATTGTGTACAATAAAAAACAAGTAAAAGGTGTAGTCTATTGTAATTCCCATTCATCTACGGTGCACACGACTATGGCTATAGAGGCCAATTCGGGAGAGCACATGTCGACCGCAGTCAGGACAAACATAGACCTGGTTAGGTCTTGGATTCGGCCTTCTTGCAGCAACATTTCCTTGATAGCTGGCCACAACCCCTCGCCATTCGGTTCTGTCCGCTGCAAGTTGTTCCCATTGCTCGTCTGCAATACCGCAGGACTTTAGATTTTCATGGAGAGCGTCTTTGAACCTCTTTCGTTGACCGCCACGCCTTCTTCTACCGCTTAGCAATTCACCATAAAGTGCACATTTAGGAAAGCGGTTATCATGCATACGATGAACGTGACCTGCCCATCTTAGGCGTGTTCTTGAAATAAGCACCTCGATTGGAAGGCTGTTTGCTCTCCTGAGTACTTCCACGTTTGATATGTGATGGAGCCAACGGATTTTCATCATACTTCTGAGGTGTCTTTGCTGAAAACGTTCTAATTCTTTCACATGGCGACGGTAAGTGACCCAGCTTTCACATCCATATAGTAGTGTTGGAATGACAACTGCTCTGTAGACAGCCATTTTCGTTGACAAAGCAAGGTCGTGGTTGTCAAATACTCTCTCTCTAAGTCCCCAAAGTGCTCTAGATGCAGCGTTAATTCTATTGCGAATCTCGCTGTCCATGTTTGCTTTGTCATTAACAACGTTGCCTAAGTAATTGAACTGATCCACCACTTCAAGAGAATTTCCGTTAAGTGTAATGTCTATTTGGTTCACTTGATGAGGAATTGACATAATCTTAGTCTTTCCAATATTGATTTTAAGTCCCAAGGAATCATAGCTCTGGGCATACACATCTAAAAGTTCTTGAAGCTCTTCCGGCGTAGAAGCTAAAAGTGCACAGTCATCCGCATACTGGAGATCACAAATGAATCGTGTGCGTGTCTTCGTGAAAGCTCTAAAGCGCTCTATGTTAAAGAGACCGCCATCAAAACGGTATCTGAGACCTATTCCTCTGACTGTTAGTTTGTTGTCAACAATAATTGTTAGAGCAGTGGTAAACAAATTAAAGAGTAGGGGTGCCAGGACACATCCCTGCCTAACTCCAGTGAGGGTTTGGAAAGGTTCGGTTGCCTCATTATTATACATAACCTGGGCGTTGTTGTTTGTATGTAGACTGCGACATACTTCCACAAATTTTCTAGGGATACCTAAGCGGAACATAATTTTCCAGAGCACTTCCCTATCCACCGAGTCAAACGCCTTGGTTAAATCAATGAAGGCCATGTGAATTTCTCCTTGATGTTCGAGTGCTTTTTCTTGAAGCTGTTTAAGTGTGAAGATTAAATCCGATGTGCCTCGGTTTGGTCTAAAGCCACTCTGTGTTTCAGGAAGTAACTTTTCCATAACAGGTGTTAGCCTATTTGCCATCGCTTTAGAGAGTATCTTCCCTCCAACAGCCAGGAGAGCTATACCCCTGTAATTTCCACAGTCCGCAGCGCTTCCTTTGTTTTTGAAGAGGTTGATTAAAAGTGTATCACGAAACTCCTGCGGAGCTTGACCACTTTCCCACACGACATCAAACAGTTTTTTGAGGTAGGGTATGAGCTCTGACGACACAGCTTTAAAGATCTCAGCTGGGAGTGAGTCGGCGCCGGGAGATTTGTTATTTTCTAGCTGCCCAATGGCGGTTAAGATCTCTTCCGTTGTTAGTGGTTTATCTAAGTCTTCGAAGGTGTCATATTGAGGGATAAGATTTATAATATCGTGATCGGCTTGACTTTGCTGGTTAAGAATGCTAGAGTAGTGTTCTTTCCATCGGGCTCTTATTTCCTGGTCTTCTTTGAGGAGATTTCCATTTAAATCTTTAATAGGGCACATATTTTTCCGACTGGGGCCGTACACTGCTTTTACTCCGTGAAAGAAATTCCTGTAGTCGTGTGAATCGGCGTACCTTTGAATTTCTCTGGCCTTGCTTGCCCACCACTCGTTCTTTATTCTTCTGATTTCGCGTTGCGTTTCATACTTAGATTGGGTAAAAGCTTCTGCTTTTGATGAGTCGTTGGGGTGGTTAATAGCGTTTTGGAAGGCAGTATGTTTGCGGTCAAGAAGTTCTTGTATAAAAGCTTCATTATCATTGAACCAGTCCTCCTGTTTTTTACTTGCTGCAGTGCCAAGAATTTCCTCACTCGCACTTTTTAAACTGTCTTTAATTTGTGTCCAGGTAGCAGCGACATCTACAGAATTGGTTTCTTCTAGTGCACTCAAATTCTCTTGAACTTTTTGCTTTAGCTGATCGACGGTTTGTTGGTCACGCAATTTACTAATACAGAGACGGGGGGGAGTTGAATTAACTACACCCCAAAACACAAAAAATCAACAAACTGCTAAATTATACATCAACGAAAAAATTGCGAAATATTCATATCTCTAAAATAAGGATAAATATTTTGATTGAATTGTTTACCTCGAGATAACGAGTCCTAATGAATCCTTACGGTCATTTTAACAGTTTTAACCTATATAATCATCTTGTAGGACGCTGCCGGGTGTATATAATTCTATAATCTTTAACAACTCAATAAAATTAAATGTTTTGACTTGCACATTGTACCATCAACAAAAAAGCCCGTAAAACCGTCGTTCAGAAATATAGGATTACATTTATTCTGACATAAAGACTTGAATATGGTCTATTATCCGAAAAATCCGAGCTCCCACATACACAAAAGGAAATCTCTTGTGGTCAAAACATTTTTAAATCGATCCTGCTTACCTCTAAGCCAACTTAGTCTTATTCGTCGAACGGAATAAGGTCTAGGAACGATGCGGGGCTTTAGATACGGTTCATTATTCTTGAATGGTAGCTTAGTTGTCGTCTCAGGTTATACCTAGTATTGTGGTTGGGATGTCGCATAACATGACAGCTACTTAACATAGGTGTAGGTAAATGGTATAATAGGCATGCGGAAGCGTTTGCTTGAATTATGCGAATTATTGTACTCTTGCCTGTTCCGGGTGAAATATGATACTTTTATTCTAATGTTCGTGCGCGATTTGTACGTTGGAGTGGAACTTCTTGCTGATATAACGGGATTTACTCTAACTTCGAGGAACGGTAAATATTTTAATTTAAAATGAACACAAACGAAGAAGATTTGCTTATTTTTACCACCTCAAAAATTATAAAATCTAAAATTATATCTTTTTATTCAGAATTTAACATGAAAATCTTAAACCTATCAGTTTTTTTGCTACCAACCCAAAAACATACTATTAAATTTCACCTGTTTGTGAAGTGAAGTGAGAAATTGTTGTTCTCACCCTTTACTAAACAGGTGAACGATAGAGATAGGTAAATATTGACCTAAATAATGAAATTATAAAAACTGTCACAAGCAAAATTTCACTTATTGAACGCAAAAAGAATATTTTTAAGTGTCTATTTCAAATACAAAGTTTAAGATATTGAGAGTAGAGTAGGTAGTTATTATTCATTTAGTAGTAGTTATTATTGATTTAAAGTTGTGGTAAACTTCTTTCCTTTTCAGAGATCACTACACATAATTTTAGACTTCAATCAAAACGTCTGATGTTTATATACAGGGTGGATCATTAATAATAAGCCATAGTTCAAGGGTAGATTATTTGAACCAAAATATGAGGATATAATCAAACATGCTTTAGTAAATTGTTACTATCAAAAAAGATATAAAGTACCAATGTCAAAGTACCTATTGAATAGCTAATGCAACTAATTAGAAGTCACAAAGAATTCACGTAGGCCAAAGTTTATTAGGCATATGCCCTAGCTAAAATGATGAGTATGGGTTACCCCATCGAACTCGTCAAACTAGTGAGGTCCTACCTGCACCGCAGACAGCTAAGGGTCAAAATCTCGGACCAACTCTCCACTTACAGGACCGTGGAGGCGGGAGTCCCGCAAGGTTCGGTGCTGTCACCGCACCTGTTCGCTATCTACACCTCAGACCTCCCCAGGACCGACCACACAGCCCTGGCCCTGTATGCAGACGACACAGCAATAATTGCCAGATCCTGGAAAGCCAGGAACGCAACCAGAAAACTCCAGGAAATGGCCACACTCCTGGAAGAATGGTGCACGAAGTGGAAAGTCGCCGTCAACGCCGACAAAAGCCAAGCCATACTCTTCAGACGAGTGCGGAAAGAAATTCCCACAGGACACGTCTCCATGAACGGCGAGGACATCCAATGGCACGACACCGTCAAATACCTTGGCGTGGTCATGGACAAAAGCCTAACGTGGAGACAGAACACGGACGCTATTACAGCCAAGGCGCGGCGCACAAGAGCCCTCATCTACCCGATGATGGGAAACGGTAGCCGCCTCAACCTGAGGAATAAGCTCACGCTTATCAAAACCCTCATCAGGCCGCAGCTGACGTACGCCTCGGTAGCGTGGGGTTACCAGGCAAAGTCCTAAATGAAGAAAATCCAGGCAGTGGAAAACATCGCCCTCAGGACGGCGGTCGACGCACCATGGTACGTGAGAAATGCAGACATCGTCAGAGACCTGGAGTACACCACGGTCACTAAAGTCATCCGGGAACGAGCGAAGAAGCTGTACGCCCAAGCAGAGGAGCACGGGAACCCGCTAATCAGACAGGCCACTGATTACGACCCTGCCGACGCCCCGAGGCACAAACGGCCGAGGGTACAGCTTCTGGACAACGGGTGAGTATAACTTATATTTCCCGCTAACCGATCTGTTTCAGATACCCCAGGACGGACCACCACTACCAGAGACATGACGTTTTTCTACCCAAACCCAACCTCCTTGCGGGCGTCGGACAACATACCGTCCAACGCCCGTTGTCCTACCTGCTCCGTGGAGTCCGAAAGTGCTAAAAAAGCACTTAGGGTCTCCACACTCCCGAGCTACACAGCTCATATCCTTACCTTTCCGATGATCCGGGGTAGGACACACCTTTACTGTGTCCTACGTACCGGCAGTCAATCCCAGCCAAAACTTCCTAAAACCCAACTAGACCGATGACTACCCACGGGGGTGACAAGCTGGCGAAGAAAGAAAATATCAAGACAAGAAGAGCGCCAGAAGAGACCTCTGCCAGCGAGGTTGAAGAGCCAGGACCAGGGGAGGTCCGCAGAAAATACCACGACACATCTCGCATTTGCGGCCTGGGTCTGGTAGAAGTAAGCGGGCCCACCTATCACGAAGGCCGGTCCAGGTCTACAGAGATAATCTAGGAGCAAAGAGTAGTAGTCCTACTCGGCCCTAGTTATCGAGACCGTCATCAAGCCAATGGATATTGGCGCGTTGGAACCAATATTGCACTCTTCTGATTATGAAGCAAGAAGTTATTGCAAGCATTATAAAATATCTGTTTATTAATAACCTAATATAAATAAACACCACAGAAATTAGACAACCCCCAATTCCAGAAACCAGAGGCTTGTGCGGAAGGGGGTTACACATTGAAAAATACGCGGACATTTCCTCCGACAGTGCCGGAGCCAGGATTCGAACCCGGTGGCTCAATGCCCGTGTGATTAATCGCGATTGCCACCTCGCGCCTTAACCCACGCGGCTGTATTCTGTCCTTTTCTCACTCCTCACTTTCTTTTCTCGCTCACTCCACGCTACTCACTCCTCTTGCATAAAGAATGCTTTACATTTCTTATTAAAGATTGTGCGGCTGTATTTGCCAAAGCACTATTAATTACCTATAAAGTAATATTAAGAAGCGCAAGTCTTCCTCAGAAGTGGAAATCTTCTCGTGTGTGCCCTATATTAAAAAAAGGTGACTTGAACGAGATAATAAACTATAGACCAATTACTGTCATTTGTAACTTTGGAAAAAATTTTGAAGTAATTCTTCACTCCTCCATATATTCTCATGTCTCTGGCACAATATCTATCGATCAACATGGTTTTATGAAAGGTAAATCAACTGTCGCAACCTTGTGTGCATAACACAATTTCTTTATGAAAGTCTGGATAGAGGTGGTCAAGTTGATATTATCTACACGGATTTCTCCAAGGCTATTGACACGCTACATCGTAGTACTTACATTGGTAAACTGGACACCTTCGGTCTTTCTTATTAGTAATTACAATTAATTGAACCATAACTGCAAGATATCAATTTGTTCAGTACCGAGGTTATAAATTTGGCAGTTTCTTACAAAAATCAGGTGTCCCACAGGGGTCGATACTTGGTCCACTTTTCTTTGTTACGGTTATTAGCGATATTTTGGAGGACTTCGATAATAACACCCATTTCCTCCTATACGCAGATGATCTAAAAATATATCAATTGATTGACTCAATTGATGACTGTGTTAATCTTCAAAACTGCTTAAATACCATTATACTTAGTGCAATGCAACTATTTACCTCTTAATGCCAGCAAATTTAATATAATGTTACTGGCAGAAAAACCAACATGTACAAGTTTAATTATAACCTACGAAGGCCTGAATTCGTCAAAGACCTTGGAGCTTATTTCGATCCAAAATTATCTTTCAATAAACATGTAGAAATGACAACTGTTTTCGCTTTTAAAAGTCTTGGTTTCGTCATACGTAACTGTAAAGGTTTTAAAAATATTCCCACCCACCATCGATTACTTTATGTAACTTTCGTTAGATCTCGCCTTGAATACGATTCTATTGAGTACAATTTACAATTACAATATTTTACAACTAGAGAGAATGCAACGTAGGTTTTTAAAATCTGCTGTGTACACACTTAACGGTAAATATCCACCCAGAGGAGGAGGTTTTCGCGTGTGTAATGAAATGTTATTGTATTTCCGGTTGCTCTCTCGCGTCGATGGTCGACTCCTCCAGGAGTCACGGTTGTCTAAACGACGTTTCGGCAGAAACTCATCTGCTATCTTCAGGTTATCACTGAAAGCTGCCTACTGCTGTTCCTCGTTGTTCAGTTCAAGCAATGAGGAGCAGCAGTAGGCAGATTTCATTGAGAACCTGAAGATGGCAGATGACATTCTGCCGAAACGTCGTTTAGACAACCGTGACTCCTGGAGGAGTTGACCATCGATCCGGGAGAGCACCCTGAAATACAATAACACTCCATATATATATTTGTGTAGATATTATATATTTTATATCTAATCCTGTAATTGGGCTTTGCCTGTTGGATTTTGTAATTAAATAAATAAATAAATAGTAGCTTGACATTTCTCGTAAAATTCACCTTTACTATAATTAACTGACATTTATCTTCATTTATAGTGGCTGCTTAGAGATTGTTGCTGTTTTTCCACAATATTTATTTGTATAATTGCTAACATTTGAACATTACACATTCTCTTAAGTAACATACGTAATTTGGATTTTGAGAGAATTCCCGATGCCAAAGCTTTTGTTAAGTATAGGTAGGCGGCTTAGGAGAACTGGAAGTCTTCAAGTAAAAACAGAGATGCTGACCGTTCTAGAACCGCAAGAATTGTTGACATTGAAGAAGAAATATTAGATAGTGCGACCAAAACACTTTAACAATAATTGAACCCGATCCATTATTGCTCGCACGAACACAAAATACTCCAAATTTTTTACGTAATATTCATTTTGCTGAGTTTGACAATATGCATTTCTGAGCTGAGAAAATCCCAATGTAACAATATAAACCTATTTTCAACAACTTTCGAAATAAATGTATGGACAGCAATTCCAGGCAATCAGTCTGTTGCATATCACCTTAGTATAAGAGATTATGAAGAGGATGGTTAAATAACCACTATTCTGATAGATTGATTGACCGAGGTGCAGATACATCGATTAAGTGGCCTGCTCTGCCTCCTGATCTTACATATCTTGATTTCACTTTGTGGAGTTATGTAGTAACATCAAGAGTTTACAATACGCACAAATAGCATGAGTTTACGATGCTACAGTATGAAGTAGGAATTTTACAGGGTTTCAACATTCCTTAAACAAGGCCTAGATTGTGCATAAGGGAAAATGGAGGACATTTCGGACAATTTTTACAATTTTCCAGGTTTCACTTAATAATAATAATAAACGCCACAGAAATTAGACAACCCCCAATTCCAGAAGCTAGAGGCTTGGGCGGAAGGGTGTTACACATTGGAAAAACGCGGACATAGTGCCAGTGCCGGAGCCGGGATTCGAACCCGGTGGCGCAATCCCCGTGTGATTAATCACGATTGCTACCTCGCACCTTAACCAACGTGGCTATCGGCCAAATAAATATATCGTATATATTAAATTTTTCAAAACATTTTTTTGTATAAAATGTAAATACACATTGATTTATAAACATAAATTACTCGAGAGCATCTCGGTTATGACATGCAATACGTATACCTTTCTTATATCTGATGATATGAAAATTGTTTTTTTATAACTACTTACACCAGATTTTTTAATTGCAAAATATGGTGGATGCGCCAATGTCAGCCACATAGCCACATACAGGTTTTGCTATTTATGAAAATGAATGCATATACTCTATGTATTAAATTGATATGATGTAATGTGATACAATAAAATATATTCTAGATGACATTCTGTAGAGCATACAAACATTTTTATCTCAATTTCTAACAGTTCTCAAGTTCTGAGAGAAACATACTTTACAAATTTACATATAGCACAGTACAATAAGGAAAAATTTTTAAGCCATGGTATACCAACTTGTTTACTTTGTGTTATATGCTATTTTGTAGTTTATATCGCTGTTGTTGGTAAGTTATATTCTCAAGGAACCCTGACTTCCATTGGATTAAAACAAATTTCCCTGACTCTGCGGAGACTTCCTTGACTATTCCATGACATTTTTGAAACTTCTTTTCACTCGAAATATTGTATGAACTGTGAAAATTATGAAACATGGTTGTAAACAAAGTTGTGGAGAATTTGATAGGTTTTTAACAAAATTCAGTCATAACCGCACAACTATTTGAAACTTTTTTTTTTCTAAAGGCAATAATAACGATGGTAAGGAGTGAGTAATTTATAATGAATAACCCTCTATAATTGATATAGAATTTTTAAGACTAAACCTTTTTTATTTCTGGTTTTCTCACATTATAGTATAGTGAAAAATAACTCATGTTCCTTAAGACGATTAAAAGGTTTCTTAAGCGGCCAAAGAAATTGAAAGTGAAATGATGTGAAATTATTTTTGTAAAGGTACATGGCTCAAAGAAGGTGCAAGAAACTGTGTTCCTTAAAAAGACCAATTTTTAATATATTTTCTCTGAGTTGAGAATCAGTATTTTCACTATTTTCAAACCTTCGAAACCTAAAAAAAATGTTTTTAAATGTTTAAGCAATTTTCATTTAACAATACCTGACCAGGTCTTCGACCGGCGACATTTATTTTCATAATTAACGTTTCATCCTCAATACTATTTCATTAAAAAAATCATTCAGAATTTTTTTTAATATTCATTCATTCGTACGTGCCGATCTATGCGGTTATGTGACAACTTTATTTAAATCAAACACCTTCGAGTTTACAGAATTTAAAGTGGTAAGAAATACACGCCGAGAAGCGCGATAAGCAGGGAACGATAGATCAGAAAATATGATAGGCATCTGGTTAAGTAGCAGCAGGTCTGGGATGTGACACCTTTGGCACAAAAGGGTGCACGCTGTACGGATTTGCTCACATTCAAGCAACAAATTGAGGCACAATAAGCAGGCACTTTAGACTGCTCGGTTCCGTTCAATTCCATTGAATAGGTGTCGTGTGGATGACATCGGACACCTGACCTCGATGCTCTCATCTGATCTAAAGTGGTTCTTTTTGTGAGAAATAATGTGCTTTCGAGCTTCTTATCCTCATAATAGTTTAAATACGACGTCGGTTAGGGCCAGAAGGAATGGTACAAATTCCAATTTCAGATAATTACCAAGCGGCTATGTTTGTAATATTAAAACGTGAAATGTCTATTTTGAACAATCTACAGTCAATTGTGGACTATATAGGGTGTTCTGAAAATAATGTGGTAGTAGTTAGGTACAGTTTTCTGAAATGAGAAATGCAACTTGCCTAGTGGAATGCCCTTAAGAAATTATGCAATTTAAAAGTTCATTTTTTCATTTTTTTAATACATTTCAATTAAGTTGAAATTTGGTAAGGCTTTTTTTTCATTTCTGAAAACGAAAAGTGTTACTTGTTTTGGTCTCTTTGCAGAGAATCTAGTATGTGATAAAATCATTAGTATTCAGGAAATAATTATTTCAAAGTTTTAGTGCAAGTTAAAAAATTTATTCAATAAATTGGAGTTATTTAAACAACGGGCATCGCCCACTTTAAGATATTGAAGAATATTAACATTAAGAGAAAGACATTTTGTTATTGGTAAAATTTATTCTTCGTTTGATTTTCGTGATTTAATTTTTACAAATGCCACTGTTGATTTTATTTCTGGTTATTAGACCAATTTTAGATTTTCTAGTAGATTTTATGGTTAGATAAATGAAATACATACCTTTAAATAGAATTAAAAAATGTATCGAGATAATTACGGGGGACGGTAGCTCAGTGTGTTAAAGCGTCTGGCTAGCAAACTGAGTTGCCTAACGAAGTGGGTTCGATTCCCGCAAGGAGAAACAATTTTTCATTAAAAAAATTGTCCCAAGAGTGGTTCGGAGTCCACATTAAACTGTAGGGCCTCGTCTCTCTTTACCTAGCACAAGATCCTTGAGATCTTCCAGGGGGTTACTTCGGTAACTTGAGAGGCGGTTAAGAAAACATTTAAGAAGGGGAAGAAGAAAACAGTTTTAATGCGTGGGCAAATATTGATAAAAAAAACTATAAAAAAATTGGGCTTTTCAGATTCTCAAATAATTAAAAAAATGAACTTAAACAATATGTTATATACAGTTACGTTTCTCATAAAAATGTTATCGTTAATATTAGTTAATATAAATATGGAAAAGTTAACATCTTTAAAGTGAGCCATGAAAATAACAATATTATGTTTGATAAGTGATATTTCTTCAATGAGATAATCATAATGATTTACAGTGAGGAAGAAAAAAAACAAATATTTATGCAAAATAGATAACAAAGATTTATTTAGGAAATTTAAATATAAATAAACGATAACTCATAAAAGTTGTTCGATGTGTCCACCATTATTGTCAATGCATCATTGATTGATAACATCTTCTTATATTTATAATTGCAGCGGAAATGGCTTCATTATGTCTTTAAAGACTTGAATACTATTATTATCATTGGTAATGTCTTTTAGAAATCCTTTAAAAAATGAATCCATGGGGGTCAAATCCGGACTATTAGATGACCATTTAATTGTTCCATTGTTCCTTATCCATGTTGGGAATACATTATTCAAATGATCTCGAACGGGTAGGAAATTATGCGAAGTTGACCCATTCTGCATCAATCATATCATCATGATCGGTGGTGTACATGCGCTTTTAGTTTATTTGAAAAAATGAGTGGACTCTATGGTTTTATAATTAAAAATAATTTATTGCCATAGTCACTTAACCCTAATTCAGCGACTTTGTAATCTTCAAATTTCACTCTGCGAACATCAGAAAAGGGAAATAGGGTGGTGCAAATAGGAAATACAGAAGGTTCTGATATTCAATACACACACATTAAATAAGTAGAGTACTATATCGTAAAGTAAACCTATAAGGTTAATTGTAACACACGTGTCGCAATTCTAAGGATTATACAACTGTACTGCTATAATCATACTACTGTTCACCCCCCGCACCTTACCGGTTGTAAAAAGACTTGAATTACTCCAATCGGTGCGGTAGTGTCCTCTATTATCAAATTGAAAATTAAAGAATAAATACAAGAGGTAAACATACGATGGGGCCACACCAGTCGGGTTCCGGAAAATTCTGCAAAAGAATATTTACTATTTCTGGGATAGTTATTTTCAGATAGGTAACTCCAGTTAAAGTATAATCATAAAATATAGATCCAGCAATTTTGTTTCTGAAAATTCCACACCAAACATTAACAGTTTTTCTTCCTGCTTTCTTTATTTATTTATAATTTTCAAAAATGTTAGTTATTTGTATTTTAAGTACCGCTTCAAAAAACTTTGCCAATAAAGGCAATATGGAAATGGATCTGAAGTTTGCAAGGTCAGCAGAATTTACATTAAACAAAGGTAATATTTTTCATACTTTAAAAATATTCGGAAGTTATAATTCCTCATACTCGCGTACTAGAAGGAGTAAGAATGATTATTTGAAGTAGTTTAACACGTTTATGTTAATATCATAAGCATCATCAATATGCGTCGTCATACCTAGGCAATATGGTGTTAGAACTCCCGACGTTATTTTTCGTTTATCAAGTATCGAAGGTGAGTTTTCAAATTGGCAATACTCGTGTATAAAAACAGTTATACAAATTGATATTAAAAAAAAATTAAAGCCTGCCGTTTAAGTGTATTTATCTGACGAGGCAATGTATTAAAAATAAAGCAATTTGTAAGTCGTTTCCATAACTCCTAATGAAGAACTCGGTTCAGAATTAAGCCATTTGAAATAAAGGATGGAGTAAACTTAATTATGTCAAAAATGCGAAGAATTTGAACTTCTTAATTAAATGCAGTTTTGCTCGAACATCATCCCACTTTGCCGAGATGAATAAGTTTAATTAAATCCTTGTGTTTTATTATGTCTCGCGCCCGCGTGACTTGCCTTTAAAAAGCATATTTTCCTTTGTGACTCTTTCTTTATAAAATATGTAATTACATTACAAAACCGGCAAAAACTCTTTTACATACACTCGCTTATAACTCGTACACGTACGCTTCACTAGATATTCTTTAAAAATCTTCTAATTATAACTTCAGTGCATATAGAAACGTAAACATTGCAGTGAGTATACAATTTTTCTGGAGAGGTTAAGTATTTTCTTTTTTGTTCATATACGCGGAAGTAAATATGCTCTTATTGTCATCTGAGGGGTCAATTAACCACGACCAGTGTCGGAAAATAAAATTTTATTGTACATTAATAATTATATTTTACAAAAAATTTAATTCCAAACGTTTAGTTTTCCATCTACACATGTCCATTATCTATTATATACTAGCAATTTTTTCTACTCCCGTGAAAAAACAGATTTTTTTGTCCCGTACATGCGGAAGCGCAATACTATGTACGCGTCTATGGAAATGGTATCCACGAAGAAAGGAAAAGTGCATGATCTATTTTACATATGAGCCGATTTGTATTAAATTGAAATTGAAATCAACCACCAAAAAGAAATAAAAAACTTTATATAAACTGTAGAATGAGAAGAACCAGAGTAATTGGAATGGAAGAAGATCCTGTTGATGTTCTCATCAGTAATTGTGGAAAAACGAAGAGAATGTTTCATACAGTGGGGTCAATAAGTAACGGTTAAATTCATTATCTACGTAATTAACGATGTATAAGGAAAATTTTAAAACAGCCAATTTTTTATTCTAAAATGACATTTTTTTATCATAATCTTATACTTCCCACTTCCACCCCCTTGCTACCAGTTTTCTTACCCTCCCGTTTAAATATCTAATATGGTTATCTCATTTTAGGTGATTATCGAAAATAACGCCGAGGTATTTGATAGTAGTGGTGTTTAGAATGTAACTATTCGTTTTTCTATCTAGAAGAATAGGTTGTACCGTTTGAAGTAGTTCTACCTTCAAGACACCAATTTAGTCTTAACACATTTGAATCTAGTTGACTTTAGTAATTGCCTCAGTCGCCTTTTGCCGCGTTAAGTTCCAGGTCTCTCTCGGACGTGTCATGTGCATATGATATGATGTTGCATCCAAAGTTTTTGTCCGGTAAATCGTTGATAAACAGCCGAAATATGGTAGGACCTAAGACTGTTCACTGTGGGACTCCAGTTTTTATTATATTATCAGTGCTAAGAGCATAGCCGATTTTCACTTGCTGAGATCTATTTGACAGACATAGTTTTAGTAGTAGGCAATACCTCTAATTCCCATCTTGTTTAGTTTGTCCAGTACCTGGCAGTGTGACACCGTATCAAAGGCTTTTTGTAGATCCAAAAAATAGCTATGACTTTTTCGTTCTTTTCAAAGTTTGTTGCAATTTTATTTGTTAGTGATTGGAGAGGGTCTTTTGTGCTGACATTTCTTTAGAATCCATACTGATTTTTTGAGATTACTTTATTTTTTTCAAGATAAGAACATATATGATAATGAAGTAATAAATAAATAAATAACACCACAGGTAATTACGACCCCCTTTATCCCGGAAGGCTCGAGAAGAGCCTTGTGTGGGAGGGAGCTACACATTTAGAGACAAGGGACACACACCCAATATCCGTCTATAGTGGAAAATCCCTCTCACAGTATTTTCCACTGCCACGACCGGAGATCGAACCCGGAAGTTTTGGGTCAGAGGCAAGTGCGCTCGCCTCTCGACCACCAGTCAAATAAAAATATATTTTTACTTAATATGACAATGACACCGACAGTAAAGCAATAATATTGTAATTGATGCGCTGTCACTGAATAGAAGACAATACTCAGGGCCCGTTTCGCCTACCAAATTGGTATATTCTGGAGATTATAGTCAGCTAATTAAAACTTTTAATCAGTGTTAATCAGCTGATGTTAAATTAGCTAGCGAAACAGCCACCCGAGTATTTGGGAGTTTATGAAAACATCGTTAGTGTCACACTAAATGTCCACCCTCTCTCCAGGATTGACAAAAAAATTTACATTTCTTGAAAATAAAATTGACCTCTTCGAATATTTTGCGGAAAATAGTTTGCCACAAGCTTAATGGGATTAGGTTAATGAGTGTTTCAAACTTTCCTCGCTCCTTGTACAAGACCGGTCAGATTACATAACAAAATCTAACAAAATTAAGAGCGTATCATGACTCTTATAAGCAGATGCTTGCGAGAAAAGTTGCCTTACATTTAAATGTGAAAATTGAACAGAAATCAGCTAGGTAGGTGGTGCAGAACAAAACACAATTCTTTTGAAAAGTATTATTTTTACATCAAGACGAGAACAAAAGACAAAACCGTAACAAACGCAGAAAAGGAAACACTGGTGTCGATTCGCCTGTCAGTACCATCACAGGTTTTCCATTAGGCTTTCAAAAACACGGACATACACGAAAAGTAATTGAAACAAATTTTCCGGACTGTAAACATAACTTTATACAAAAAACAACCCTTCTGTTAAAATATTTCGAGCTGCAACATTAGCATGCACGTAAAGCCCATCCGCCGTACGCTACAGCCGTTAAATTCGAACGAATATGGGCCTTACCGGCCCGCATTCACTGTGGTGGCGCCGAACGGCACTCGTTGGAACTAATTAATTATCGGAGTCGTAGTTAATTACTGCCGTAACGAACCCCTTCCCTCTCCGTTGTTGGTAACCCTGTTTCGAATAACCCACTCCCCAACACCAACCCTTTGTTTTACTATAATTTAATTTCTACATGTACATAGAATTTGCAATACTCTCTTTCAGAATGTAATCAAGCTGTCAATGAAATACTATTCCAATTTTGTCATTAATAAATCCATTTAAATTACGCAAAAAATGTTGTTTTCTATTTATTAACACTACCATATTTTTAACGTGCCTGATAACGTGTCAACGGTGTGGTCCGCAGAATTTACATCATACAGGCTTGAGCGAAAGTGAGGTATAGCTGCAATTTTTTTAAAACAAATGCCTCGCGTTTAATATTTGGGCACATATAAGTGGGTCATCATCATTTCATGGGCCTTTTTCATGTTGAAAAATGTCGAAAATTAAAATCGCTGATATCAGTATTATACATTTTTTGAAAGCTCATACTCTCCTGAACACGAAATAAGCATCAGCTGAGCTAAATTTAATTTGTATTTTTTGAAATTCTGTTTTATGATCAGGTGCGTGCATTTTGTGACGTTCTAATCATATAGTCTGTTTTTTCTTCTTGCAAATTTATTTTTAAATCAAAATCAATAAAATTCTCTGAATATGTTAATTATAAGATAATCTTTGTAGAACAAATCAACCCCCTCATCTGCAGCGTAATATCTCAGCCAGACCATATTTTTATAGAAAATTACCCACATTAATATCAAATTAGCCTTATAAATGTTTTTAAACTATGTATGATATTTTGGAGTACCAGACTTTAGGTTTCTCGGGTTAAGTATACATATCTCTACCCATTTTTTGCTTTTTTGGAACGAAACAAATTGCGCGCGCACCACAGGGTAAAACGTAATCTGGCCACGGGACAAAATGTTTAGCTGAATTGAGTTTTGCTAATATTTTGCCCTGTGTCCAACTTGTATTAGCTGTCATTTTGTCACGTATACAATAAATAAAAATTGAATTTTGCCGCTGGGGCGAGCGTAGAGGCGTCTTTACTATGTACATACTTTGATATGCGATGTAAAACAACGTCAGGCGCAGTTAGTAGTTGGATGGGTGACCGTTCCAACGAAAACCGCGTCCTCGCCTCACACATCTTCCAGCGGCTTGTATATCAGTGTATGCCCGGAAGCTATACAACCTTAGGCGAGGGTTGTATAGGGGATATACCATCCTTTGGAGGGGATGTAAAGCCGTCGGTCCCTTGTCTATTAAATGTTAGGCAAGTAAAAGATCCCTACTCTTCTTAAGGGAAGAGGTTCGACAAAATTCCTGGTTGGGGGTAGCTCGTCTACAGGCGTCGGTGATAGGCCTCAGTAGCGGAAATAGGCCGACGTTAAATAAATGTAATAATAAAAAATAAAAAATTTGCCGCTATTGAAATTTGCAAGAGGCCTACATTTTGAACACTAAATAGATTTGACATAGGATGATAAAAACATCCCTTGTTTGTATATATTTCATTACTCATTACTTTTTAAAAATTTTAAAAAATTGTTGTAAAATTTTGAATCCAAGGTTTTTGGAGGCCCTCAGTGTGTGGGGGCCCCGGTTGACCTACCGTGCATCCGGTTCTGAATGTGATACACAAATTAAGTTATAACAATGCATTATCAGAATGACAATTGTCATCATAATGACTCTTGTCTTAGGATTACCTAATTACTATGAGTATAATAAACTATCAAATTGATATGAAAATAAGCAAATGAAAAAAAATATATAACAAAACTAAAATCTTTATAAAAAACGAAATAAAACAAAAATTACAAAATCACGAATGCTGTGTACTACTTAATAAACATTTGGTTGAAAAGTGTGTTAATTTCATCGTTATTTAAAATTTTAAAGCATTTTGCCCAAAATTGCACTACACTCCATTCCAGCTCTTGCCTAACTTCTTTATTGGGCCAAAAAAAGTTTTATTGTTTCGGGCCATGAACGAACCCCGAAGACGCGACGTACTAATTTTATTTTGCATGGATGAAATTAGGGTTTGTGTAAACATTATAATTTGCTGCAAAATTAAGTAGAAAATTTTAATCCAACAATATGTCTGCCCATAAAATTTAGTTTTTAATTGGAAATAATAGATTTATGGGTGTTATAATCGCATCGAGGCTAGAAAACGCTCCCTTTGCGCGAGGCTAGGCGGGTGACGTCACATGCCTGCTAAGCTATATGCGCTGCCATAATCTAGGTGTTGCTATAGTGATGTAGTTAATTTTGCGACTGTCATGAGCTTGGACGGGCAGAATATGTTTGCCGATATTTGTCATAGTCGTATTTATCTGTGCTTTGAAAGAAAATCGGCTACCATAATCACGTCTACGTTCGGCAAATTATGTGAATCTCCTTTCTGGAAACTCTCCTCCATATTTAACAACAATAAACAAACTCTATTTGACGTTCTAAATAGTAAAGGCACTGTTACTGCCGTGAATACAAACCAAACCAGTAAGACACGGAATAAACCTAACGTAGCGTACAGATGACCTGGCGCCTGCCGAGCCAGTAAGCATGTGACGTCATATGTGTTTATCTGACTGAAATAAAGCAAGCAATTTCTACGGCCGCTCCTGTTCTTCGAATAGACTTTTTTCAATCACAGTTCTAATATTGTTTTTATTAGGTAAAAATCTTTATTTTACACTACTTTCAATGTATGTTAATTTCTTTGTGGACAGACCTATTGTATCCTTGCGTCTATTAAAAATTAACTATTTGTGTAATGAAATATAAGATAATAGTTTTCTTAATTATTATTATTATTACTTTGCTTTAACTTTGTAAGACATATAAGTTTGCACGGTTTCATAAACATACTGTAGGAAGAACATGTCCCAGTGGGAATATAGTTGGAGCAAGGGATATTGCGTGCCAATTCCAACAGACTAACTGATTGCTGTCTTTGTTTTACTTTACTTGTACTGTAAAATCGAGCTCTGTTTTCTGTGTCACTGACGAATGTCGCATCTTTCCCTAGCCAACATAGGCGATGGCAGTGCATTATTTTATTATATCACTAATAGCAGCCGTTCATGTGCATACGAAGATCCATTGGACTATCGGCTACGGTTCTACTGTGATATTTATACCTACCAAATGCGAAGTCCAACAAAAATTGTCATGCTTACGAGAAATAGTCCATAAGCACACGTTTTTTTATTTATTTATTTATTTACATAATCCAACAGGCAAAGCCCAATTACAGGATTAGGTACAAAAGTATAATATCCACACAAATATATATATAAATTTAAGTAAAAAAGGTGAAAACAGGGAGTAAAAAGACACATACATATACAATCAACTACTAAGGAATAGATATAAATACACATGATATATGTTATGACGATATGAATAAAAAATATGTAAAATATAAAAGATATGTTATGACAAAATAAACGACTTAAAGATGTAGTGAACTATGTATATTATAATAATATAATAAATCACCGTCTTAGGTAATATCCATGCCAAAAAACGCTTTTCTAATTGCAGTCTCGCTACAGAAAAATAATCAATTTTAGAATAATTAGCATACATTCGATAGATTGGTTATAATATACGGATATTTGTTCGTGGTGTACGACCTGCAAGTATGTGGTTATGCCTCTGGGTGAATATTCACCGTTAAGTGTGTATATAGCAGATTTTAAGAACCTACGCTGGATTTTCTCTGGTTGTAGAATATTGACTTTGTAAACTGGACTCCACACAATAGAAGTGTATTCAAGGCGTGATCAACGAAAGTTACATAAAGTAGCCGATGGGTGGAAATATTTTTAAAAATTTACAGTTACGTATCACGCAACCAAGGCGTTTAAAAGCGGAAGCAGTTGTCATTTCTACATGTTTATTGAAAGATAGTTTTCGACCGAAATAAATTCCAAGGTCTTTGATGAATTCAGGCCTTTGTAAACTTTCGTTGTCAACTTTTCGTTGCCACTAGATATTGAACATAACAATGATATTACCGCTGATAATTTCTATCTGAATAAATTCGATGAATGTGATGTTTAAAAAGTCTAAAAAAACTAAAACCTAAATTTCCCACCGGTCCAGATAAAATAGCAGCATTTCTCATTAGAGACTGCGCCTCTGTCCTAGCTCAACCGTTAAAAATATTTTTTAATCTTGCCATTGAAACTACAACATTTCCAAATATATGCAAAATGTCCAAAATTGTCCTCATTTTTAAAGGCGAACGGGCCAATATCGAAAATTACAGACCGATCACGATAGTCAATAACTTTTCTAAAGTATTCGATCCGGTGTTCCTCAAGGGTCCAACCTGGGCCCTCTACTCTTCAATATATTCATTAGTGACATCGTTTGCAACTTAAATGCAAACTGTCTACTGTATGCGGATGACATGAAACTATACTGTAACATAGGAAGCATGGAGGACTATACAAACCTGCAAAAAGACTTATTGAAAGTAAATAATTGGTGCGTTGCAAATAAACTACCTATAAACGTCGAAAAATGTAATGTTATGACCTATATTACTAGAACAAATCTGATCACCTTCGAAACGACACTAACATAAACAGACCAACAACCTTCCGAGATTTAGGAGTAACGTTTGATCGTTCTCGTTTATTGATCACATCAATGGTATCACATCGGATAGCCTAAGAACACTAGGGTTCATTTTAAGAAATGCTAGTGATCTCAACAATATCAGCACTTTAAAACTGATTTTTAGTACATTTGTAAGATCGCAATTAGAGTATGCTTCAATCATTTGGTGCCTCTCATACAATATCCATATCCAGAATTTAGAGATAGTTCAAAGAAGGTTTCTAAAATATTGCTGTTTCAAAGAGGATGGGATATACCGTTGGCATCTCGCAGTCTTCGATGCTGGACAGATTTTCCCTAAATAATCTGCAAGATAGGAAGGAGAACAAAATCGCAGCTTATATTATTCTTGCACAAGCTACTGCATTATACCGTGGATTGTTCTGAAATGCTGGACAGATTTTCCCTAAATAATCTGCAAGATAGGAGAACAAAATCGCAGCTTATATTATTCTTGCACAAGCTACTGCATTATACCGTGGATTGTTCTGAAATTTTAGGAATGTCGAATATTCATGTGCCTAGACTAACCGCGCGTGACCATTCAACTTTCCAATTAAGCAGAACTAGAACCAACATAAAACATGTCTCACCACTGCATAGAATGTGTACTGCATACAATGATAAGCAAAACTCTATTGATATCTTTCACTGCAGTGTATCCTCAATAAAGAAAATGCAATTTAACAATTAAATTATCTTACTGTATGTAATCATTTAATTATTGATATCATATTCTACCTCATATTATATATTATTTTGTAAACATCACTAGTAGGTTAGTTAGTAGTAGTAGTTTACAATTACTAAAATATCTTATTTTGTATTCAACTTATCTAATAACTGTCATGTGTATCCATTCTGTAAATGGATTTTTATCTGTTGAATGGTTCTAACTGTAAATAAAATAAAATAAATAATTATTTAAGCAGTCTTGAAGATTAACAATCATCAATTGAGTCGATCGATCGATATATTTTTAGATCATCTGCGTACAGGAGGAAATGGGTATTATTATATAAGCTCTCCAAAATGTCGTTAATAAACATACCTAACAAATAAAAGTGGACCAAGTATCGACCCCTGTGGCACACCGGATTTTTGTAAGAAACTGCCAGATTTATAACTTCGGTACTGAACAAACCGATATCGATCCTGCAGATATGATTCAATTAATAATTGCAATATCGAATAAGAAAGACCGAAGGTGTCCAGTTTATTAATCAAAGTCTACAAAGTACTTGTCAAAAGCTTTGTAAAAATCCGTGTAGATAATATCAACTTGACCACCTCTATGCAGATTTCACAAAGAAATTGTGTTTTGCACACAAGGTTTGTGATAGTTGACTTATCTTTCATAAAACCATGTTGATCGATAGATATTGTGCCAGAGACATGAGAATATATAGTTGAGTGAAGGATTACTTCAAAATTTTTTCCAAAGTTACAAATTATAGTAACTGGTCTATAGTTTATTGTCTCGGTCAAGTCACCTTTTTTTCAGGGCACACACGGGAAGATTTCCACTTCTGAGCAAAACTTGCACTTCTTAATATTAGATTATAGATAATTAATAATGCTTTAGCAAAGACAGTCGCACAATCTTTAATAAGAAATGTGGGAATTAGATCGGAACCCATGGTCATAGTAGCTTTAGTTTTTTTTAATGGCCTTAATTATCTCTTGCTCAGCGATAACAAACAGATTTAAGACATTGGAGTTAATCTTAGGTGCGTCATTAAAATTATCGACGCCGGAATTGGGAGATGTGAAGGATTTTGAGAAGAAGTCAGCAAAATTATCAACAATTAATTCGGGTCATCCATAATTTGATTTTCATATTTTAAGGATTAAGGGATGGATGCAGAATTATTTTTTGTTTTAATAAAACTCCAGAAGTTATTTGGGTTGACCTGAATATTATTTTCAATATTGGCTAAATATAACTTATATGCAAATTTGTTTTTAGGTTTGATACAAGGACTGGCATTTATCTCTTCGACAGCTTAAAAAAAATTTGGTAATAATATGATAGGCATTTATAGGCCTTATAAAAGCATCAATCTTCAAAATATAACGAACAGATATATCTGAAATTGGTACTGCTAAAGAAAATATAAAATTGATATTTTACACCAAGTCTTTAAATACATATCCCATTAAATAAAGTTATATTATATTAATTTTAACAATATCGAATCTATCATTTTTGTTATGATTTTAATACATACATAAATATACAATTCTTTCAATTAAAATTTAATTTTACTTATTATCTCTCAGAGCAATTCTAAAGTGACGTTGCAATTAGGCGTAAGAAACCAGCTCTGTTGCTCAAGTCGTTTGGGGTTCGAATCTTGCAGAGGGTATGTATATTCAATGGCGATTTTCATGTGCTACCGGGACGGTAGCAGTGAGCAGTGGGCTGGACTCAGCTGTGTGATAAACAACACGGCTAGTCGCTCTTGTCTCTTGAGTTCGAGCCTCAATTGCAACATATGGCAATACCATAGGGAAGGTAGTCGGTCAGTTGTACGTATATACTGATGGAGTGGTGGAACAGCTAACACTAAACTCCGCCAGAACATTAGCCTTAATAAAACTATAAGAAAAATTTCGTGAGACATTTTCCACGGTATTACACTTCAAAACTAAAATGTGTCAAAATCGATCAATTTTTAAGCTTGCTAAAACACTTTAAAGTAATCATATATTTAAAATTGTGATTAGTATATGTAAGCACAATACTTTGAATCCACGGGTAAATGACAATGAAGGAACCATTTAAGGAATTTCCTCACAACTATATTAATTCGGATCGCATAAAAGCTGCAAAGGCACGCTGGTTATAAAATTACCCTCTTCCTGATTTGCGACCTGGCGAGCGGCAAATGAAATTCCAAATTAAGTAAGCCTTGGAAGTAATTAAGCCTCAAGATGGCTTATTGTAGTTGCAGTGCTAGAGAGGCCGTATCCATGGGGCCCACGCTCCTCCGCACAGTCACTTTAAATATATGTGCCAAAATGCCACACATTCCCACCATTATATTATTCTTGTATAATTATGTTGCATTGTATCGAAGTTACTTGTACATAGCTTACTGTTTTATAGCAGGAATTAAATTGCTACATACTTCCTCCCCGAGATCTTACTTACTAACTGTTCCTAGAAAAAAATAAGGCCAAGCTTCCTTATTATACTCGTACCTATTTAATTTAATTGAATAGGCATATTATAATTGGGCAAAAAGTTATAATAATAATAATCGTATGGCAAAAAAGATTGTAAACAAATTAATTTGCACATGCTGAACACATATCGAATAAAAGATGACTTTGTTTAAAACACCGCTGTTATCGTCCTGGTTTAATTCCAAAATTGTTTCTCTTATTTTAGTTTTAATCATTTTGTGATGACAGTTGTTATTAACTTTGTTTTTAAATATGCCCAAATAAATATATCTACAGGTGATAAATCGGGGCAGTTTAGTGGCCACTAATTGAGTCCGCCTTTATCAATCCAAATCTCAAATTATCCATTTAAATGCGCCCTGACCCAAATTACTTTGTGGGGGCGTCCTGCTGCCAAATTATTAGATGGAGTTCCTCAGTAAAAAAAGTTCACCTAAAACTAGAAGGACTTGGTTGCCTCATAGTGGTACAAATGAAGTGCATCTATATATGTATTAAATTTAACTGACAGCCTCTTCCTGCATTTTAGAGTAAAAAATTATTTGATTCTTTATACCATACCCCCCTGCAATATCCCTCCCTAAATTTTCTAGAAGCAACTAGTATTGTCATCTTATACTAGTACTAAGGAAGTATACATGCGCCAAATTTAGTGTTAAATTTGATCATAATTGTTAGAATAATTTTAGAGGCAAAAATTATTTAGTTCTTTAAACCACACCCAGTGCCGCACCCTGAATTTTCTAGAAATAACTAATCTTGCCATCTTATACTGATATTGAGAAAGCATCTATGCCTTTTAGGAGAACAAAATAATTTGAATATTTTAACCTTACCCCTCCCCGCAACCTCTGTCCCTGTATTTCTAGGGGGTAACGGGTTATGTCATCTCATACTAATGCTAAGAGTATATATGTTAAATTTAATCAAAATTGTTAGAGCTTTTTTGAAAAAAAAAAGTTATTTTACGTTTTTTTATCAATTTTTAGGAGTAGGGTCGATTTTGCGATTTCGTCTCAACATGTGGCCATTCTAAATATGCATACAAAATTTGTGAAATCAATCGGGTTCTAGATGCCACCACAGATGGCCAAAGGCCAAATTTAATTATTATCATAATACGTTAAGTAGTTAAAATAGCATTCAAGCTAGACAAAAACTAGTGTGAAATTTAGTGCGTAAGAGAACTGGAAAAATTAAGGCCACACAACCAATAAAAATTCAAATGAACTAAATGATACTAATAAAATCGTCAATTCTCTACCGAGGTCCCAAATAAGATAAAATATCATTCTGGTGACCGAGTTTCAAATAAATGCAAATGCAATACACCTTTTTCTTCACGCTAGTTAATAGTGAGGATATAATAAACATAATACGTGAATTAAAAATACCAATTCTGTAGGAGTAGATTGTGTGTCAAGAAAAATTATTAAATCGATTGTTCAATTTATAGCTGAGCCACTAACCCATATCTGTAGAATTGGGGAAATTTCCGGATGAATTGAAAGTAGAGAAAGTAATTCCAATCTGCAAAACCAATGATCCACAGGTAATAGATAATTACAGAGCCATCACTATACTCAATGTAATATGCAAAATAATTGGACGAGCTATATGCAACAAAATCTTCCCCTATCTAACAAAATATCAAATAATTTCCAGATCTCAAAATGGATTTTGTCCTAGTAGGTCAACCGAAAGTTGCAGCAACCGACTTCTTGGAGTTAGTGTCTAATCGCTTAGATAACAAAAAATATGTTGCTGCATTTGTCCAAGGCATTTGACTCTATAGAGCCAACATTTGTTGTTGATAAACTTTCTGCAATAAGACTTAGAAGTAACTTTCTCTTGTGGATAATATTCCGAGTTTTAAAAAAATGTTGTAAAATTGAAAAAAAAACTGGTTCAGAGACGTATGACGTTAATCTAGGAGTTCCCCAGGGTTCTGTATTGGAGCCACTTATTTTTCTTCTGTTTATAAATGATTTACCACTCCATATTGGTACCGAGTGCGTTGTGCTGTTCGCGGATGACGTTTCCATAGCAGAAGAGGCAGACTTCCCTAAGGAATTGCAAGGCTAGCTTAATACCCTCTTTCATCAATTTATTAACTGGTCCGGTATTATTAAATTAATTGTCAATACAGATAAAACTGTGTTGCTACAATTTTTTGGTCTGAAAACGTTCCAAATTCCCATAAATATTGCATTGAACCAATTAACTCTTACTCCAAGTAAAACAACAAAATTTCTTGGCATATATATGAACCGGAAACATCACATTAACAACACTTGTCGTAAAATGAGCAGGGCTGCTATGCAATCCTACAACTTAAAAATGTTCTGGACCAAAAATCTCTTATAAATGTTGATTATGCCGCCATTAATTCAGTGTTATCCTATAACGTAATTGTATGGGGTGGGGCCACTGAGCGTGAAAGAGTTCTAATTGGCCAAGAACGAGTCGTACGATTAATCTTCGGTTTGCAAAAAACTTAGTATTGCAAAGATTTTTTCAGGCAACTTCTATATTGAGGTTCCCCTGTGTGTACATATATAATTGTGTATTATATATAAAAAAGAATATGAACAAATTTGAAACAAACTCGCAGCTGCATAATTACCCCACCAGGCATGGTAACTTGTTAAAAATATAAAACACAGGACTGCTCTATATGGAAAGTCTCCACTACTAGCCCGAGTAAAATTCTTCAAATATCTACCTTCCAACATTAAAGAAAAAGCTTCATTATATTCTTTTAAGAAAGAATTACGAAAATATTTAGTAGAAGGATGTTACTATTCTGTTGGATTTCTGAACTGTAGACGTTCACTTAAAACTACTTTAAAAAAAATGTTTTACAATAATATGTGTTAGTTTTATCAATATGTATGTATGTGCATGTAATGTATTTATTTCATGTTTTGCATTTTACATAGTTTGTTGACATGCCCTATTTCACGATATTGTGATCGAAAGAATAAATTATTATTATTATTATTTTGGTTTCAGGCGACCTGAAACCTGTAAATCCACCAAAAACCCAAAATCGATTTTCTGCACATCACAATACGTCAAAAATTAAGATAAAAATTGAAGTACACTCGAGAGGTGAGTGCACTTGCCTCTCACCTAAAAGTTTCGGGTTCGATTCCCGGTCGTGGCAGTGGAAAATACTGTGAGAGGGATTTTTCCACTATACACGGATATTGGGTGTGTGTCCCTTGTCTCTGAATGTGTAGCCCCCTCCCACACAAGGCTCTTCTAGAGCCTTCCGGGATAAAGGGGGTCGTAATTACCTGTGGTGTTATTTATTTATTTATTTATTTATTATGATTTTCAACTATAAATAGTTAAATGTTGCTACTGTTTAATCGAATTGAACAGAGCGAATCAGATTTTCTTCTTAAAATCCTACCAGATTCATTCATCGAACGTATCCTAATAAATCGCCCTGTACATCATAAACTTTACTTTTTCTGTTCATATTATATTCATTTGAGGAGCAACGAGCGAATTTGCAAACTACGAAAATTGATCTAGATATATATATACACACTCTACTTTTCGTCATGATGAAATATTGAAAATTATGAATTTATAATAATTTGTAATAGAGCAGCAATGCAATAAATATAAAAGTGATGATCAGCCAGTAAGAGGCTTGAGTGGGGTCGGCAGAGAAGGCTAGGGAAACACAAAGCATCACACCACAAATTTAGTGAACTGTGAAAGGGCCAGTATTAATTTGCAGTCCCGCTAATGGAATTATTTTTTTATATTTGTCGAACGACGATATGCAGTATTTATGAAGAGTCGGATATTGTGATGAAAGTTGAAAAATAAAATTAATATGTTTATGTTGATAGTTAAATTATAATAACATAAAGAGTCTCTGGTACCCTGGCTTTTTTGGATGGAGAAAACAAAATTACTTCTTTTACATATCTCTGCTTTTTAAAGACCGCCACTATATCCGTCATAGGTATAAAAGCATAAAACAATATATAGTCGAGTCTATCTATTATCAGCACTCAAAAAACGCAACAAAAACTTTACGACATAATTATTATCAAAAAAGAGATGTAGGGTTTATGAGGTCAAATAATTAAAGAAAGAAAGTTAGTGCCTTATTCCTCAAAAGAAACAACAATGCAGCTACGGATGCGTGTTTCGAAGTTATTGCTCCTCATCAGCGTAGCGTGTCCGTAATTGCATTGTTGTTTCTCTTTAAGGTATACGGCAATAACTTACTTCTTCCTTTAATTATTGAACCTTATAAGTCCTTCATGTTTTATTTTGTATTTGCCAGGTGGAAATAGAGCAGTACACATAGGGTTCCTCGTGCTGACTGCACTCATTTGAGGACCAAAATGTGGCACATGAAGTATGAAAGTACAAATGAAGTACTGTGTACTGTACTTTCCTACCTTTATTAGTTTTGCTCAACTAATTCGCTAAGCTACGCTACGCTGATGAGGAGCAATAACCCCGAAACACGCGTCCGTAGCTGCATTGTTATTTCTTTTTAATGAATCTTTCTATAATTATTATCACCGTTGGGTCACGTGTCATGCTTTTATCAATCAAGCCAACGCACATTAAAAACCTATAAAGGCAAGCGAGTCAATTTTCAACAAATAGTACAGATAGTTCAAATGTGCTTTTAGAGGGCGGAATATTAAACATAATATTTTTAGTCGCAAACTCCTCTATAAATCTTTATTTTACTATAAGGAAAGTAACCAGACTGCAACCAAAGTTACAAATCTGGCGCGTTAAGTGTAATAATTGCATATTACCATCAAAACGCTAATGCTTCGATTGCAACAAACACCAGCCGAAAGACTGATCCTACTTAAAGGAGCTCCCTTGCCAGTCGTCACACACAACTTGCAGACTGCAGTTTCGAACTGTTGGCTCTCGTCAGTGCAAGGTAGGTATGCAACGACCGACATGAGAATCCTTTGACTATAGTACATCCCGGTATTTTCACAAAAGCGACATGTAAAACAGCCAGCAGGCGCCATCTAGCGGTCCAGTGTCTGTTGCAATCGAAAAATAAATAGCCTGACGTGGCTTAGCATAGTTCAAATGTGCTTTTAGAGGGCGGAATATTAAACATAATATTTTTAGTCGCAAACTCCTCTATAAATCCTTATTTTACTATAAGGAAAGTAACCAGACTGCAACCAAAGTTACAAATCTGGCGCGTTAAGTGTAATAATTGCATATTACCATTGAAATGCTAATGCTTCACTGGACCACTAGATGGCGCCTGCTGGCTGTTTTACATGTCGCTATTGTGAAAATACCGGGATGTACTATAGTCAAAGGATTCTCATGTCGGTCGTTGCATACCTACCTTGCACTGACGAGAGCCAACAGCTCGAAACTGCAGTCTGCAAGTGGTGTGTGACGGCTGGCAAGGGAGCTCCTTTAAGTAGGATCAGTCTTTCGGCTGGTGTTTGTTGCAATCGAAGCATTAGCGTTTTGATGGTAATATGCAATTATTACACTTAACGCGCCAGATTTGTAACTTTGGTTGCAGTCTGGTTACTTTCCTTATAATAAAATAAGGATTTATAGAGGAGTTTGCGACTAAAAATATTATGTTTAAATAGTACAGAGTGTACCGGTATTTTAATGAGGTCGTAAAGTTTTTGTTGCGTTTTTTGAGTGCTGATAATACGTGAACTCAACTATACATGGATTAATTTCCAATATTGTTTACAATAACATTGAAATATGCCATATCATTTATGTTTTTCAACCCCTACTTACAAAGATAGTATTTGTGTATTGCGTAATCATCAACCAACAGATTCAGGAGAACCTCAAGGCTCTACAATTGGACTATTCTTATAAGAATTACTGACATATCTAAAACATTAAGCACATCAAGCATTTATGCAAATAATGAACAAATCCTTCACTACTTTGCTCCACAACGAGTATTGTAGGCCGATGACCATATAAATAGAAATTTACAGTCAATTTGTGAATTATCTGTTGACCATAATAAATCCTAAATTTTACGTTATTACCATTTGTTTAAAAAATTAATTAGATCAACAATCAAATTCTTTCATTCTTTTATCATACCCGTGTTTTAATTGATGAAAAGTTAAGATTTGATAGCAATGTGAAGGACTTGTTGCAAGAAGTGTATGTTAGCTTAAAAATACTTTATGCAAATAAAAGCTCTTCAATTTTAAGCTGCAAAAAAGTCAAGTAAGTCGTTAGTCACCCATATACTTAATTATTGTAATATTGTGTAGTATCCCTGTTTATATCACACCACCAAAAACGCATTATACTTATCTCAGAATATGCGAGCAAGATTTGTTTATAATCGAAATATTTTTTACTGTATTTCTGTTAATATACTTAAGCTTAGGTGGCTAAAAATAAATAAATTGGTTGGTTAGATACCACAAACTTGTGTTTGTACGTGTCAACCCCAAGAAATATGGGTGAAAAATTAATTCATAAATGCGTGTACGTCATTCCACTGACTTATTTCAGAGTTCAAATGTGCTTTTAGAGGGCGGAATATTAAACATAATGTCGCAAACTCCTCTATAAATCCTTATTTTACTATAAGGAACCTAACCAGACTGCAACCAACAGCTACTCTCCGGGCTATGTGCCCCGCCGAGCGCTGAATTACAAGTTACAAGCCTGGCGCGTTAAGTGTAATAATTGCATATTACCATCAAAACGCTAATGCTTCGATTGCAACAAACACCAGCCGAAAGACTGATCCTACTTAAAGGAGCTCCCTTGCCAGTCGTCACACACCACTTGCAGACTGCAGTTTCGAGCTGTTGGCTCTCGTCAGTGCAAGGTAGGTATGCTACGACCGACATGAGAATCCTTTGACTATAGTACATCCCGGTATTTTTACAATAGCGACATGTAAAACAGCCAGCAGGCGCCATCCAGCGGTCCAGTGTCTGTTGCAATCGAAAAATAAATAGCCTGACTTGGCTTAGCATCGTTCAAATGTGTTTAATATTCCGCCCTCTAAAAGCACATTTGAACTATGCTAAGCCAAGTCAGGCTATTTATTTTTCGATTGCAACAGACACTGGACCGCTGGATGGCGCCTGCTGGCTGTTTTACATGTCGCTATTGTAAAAATACCGGGATGTACTATAGTCAAAGGATTCTCATGTCGGTCGTCGCATACCTACCTTGCACTGACGAGAGCCAACAGCTCGAAACTGCAGTCTGCAAGTGGTGTGTGACGACTGGCAAGGGAGCTCCTTTAAGTAGGATCAGTCTTTCGGCTGGTGTTTGTTGCAATCGAAGCATTAGCGTTTTGATGGTAATATGCAATTATTACACTTAACGCGCCAGGCTTGTAACTTGTAATTCAGCGCTCGGCGGAGCACATAGCCCGGAGAGTAGCTGTTGGTTGCAGTCTGGTTAGGTTCCTTATAGTAAAATAAGGATTTATAGAGGAGTTTGCGACTAAAAATATTATGTTTATTATTTCAGAGTTGTTTCATCTATTATTCTTTGCATAATCGCATCGATAAATGTTCTAAAGAAATGTCCCTGAAACTGGGATAGGAAGAAACAGTTTTTATAATACTGTCCTTTTCAATTTGTCTGAAAACATATACCACTGAATATGTGGAATACTACTAATACTACTAATGGTGCACCATCACATCGAGAAATGATTAATTTAGTAATTTCTGAGTTATCTGTATAATGGGAGGGGTGAAATTGTAGTTCATGTAGTACTCTTAAAGTGCTTTGGTGAGATAGATTTATTATCATAAACCTAATCTTCTAGTACTTATCAAAAGATCTTCCATTACAATACCTAGTATTTCTTCTTCAACGTCAACAGTTCATGCAATTTTTGGACGGCCATAGCATTTCTGTTTTTTACTCGAAGACTTCTTGTTCCCTAAGTTGCCTATTTGCACTTAAAAAAATCACAGACCTTGTGTCTAACGTGAGTATCGTAGGCATATTGAAAATACTTGACACAGCTGCTAAATTTCTAATTTGAAACTTAATGAAAATTTTAGAAACCTTGAATTCTCTTTAAAATCACCAATAGGCCAGTTGTCAGGTAAATATCGTTTTAAATCGGACAAAAGATTTTACTCTTGGAATCAATTCATTATAGGCCTCTTTTAGACATACTATTTTCCCCTTCACCCGCCCCCCCCAGAACACCCCCAATTTTTGGGCAATATCGCTTAAAAATCATTTTTTAGCAAATATGTTGATTCTGAATGGTCGTACGAAAAAAAGGATGACTATCAAAGTTAAAAATAAGTAAATCATCTATCAAAATTGGATGGGTGACCATTCCAACGGAAACCACGTCCTCGCCTCACACATCTTCCAGCGGCTTGTATATCAGTGTATGCGCGGAAGCTATACAACCTTAGGCGAGGGTTGTATAGGAGATATTTGGCTAACTTACTGCTAATTCTTTTATTCTCTACTGCCAATATATTACATTAGTTTGAACTTCTTTGTCGGTTTCATCATCGCCTATATTGTCTTTGTCAAATTCAGCCTCCTCATATTTTTCTTGTTCCAAAAAAGCTAATACCTTATCTTCTGTTTCTTCGGCTAGATCTAAGTCTTCTATATATATTTCGACATTTGTATACGTTTGTCCTTGACATCCAGAAAAAATAGCGGAACATCTTAGTTCAGTTGTTTTACAAGTACATGTGGCTTTGCAGCTTTTTGTATACTTGCAGCTTATTGTTTTCAAAAGTTCTTGTGGAGCAGCTTCGTTTTTGGTAGTAATAGGAAACAGATCATTTTTTTTTCACCCAATCCTAACCTTGAGGATTTTAGGTATTGCCGTACCACTGCTAAATTTGATAGTATGCTCTAATATAGTGTTGGCCTGCAGCAGACTCAGTTGGAGGTAACGATGCAAGGTTACATGTACTTTCCGCCACTTAATAAAGCATTTGTACCTGAATTCATTAAAAAAAATGCTGTTTGGGTTCTGTTCCGTAAAGGGCTAAGATAACTTTTTGGCCTGCTGTATCAAGATGGGAATTGGGATCTTTAACACGTTCCACGTATTTTTGTAATCCTGCCGATTTTTGTAATAATTTAACAATTAGTGTGTCTAAAAGAGGCCTATAATGAACTGGTTCCAATAATAAAATCTTTTGTCCGACTTAAAACGGTATTTAGGCATTCTCAACTCCCTGACGACTGGCCTACAAGTATAATGTATTTAAAAACTTATCATTTTTATAAACGTTTGTAGAATCGTTTGTCTTATATGTAATTGGAATGCCGTAACTACTCTATCAAATCGTGTAACACCGTTCAATGTTTAATTATAAACCTTATAAAATAAGGAAGAAATATAGAAATAGTACAAAATATATGATTTTCTAAATATACCTCCTTTTTTGTGTATTTCATATAGATTAGAGAAACACATTAGGCAGTCATACTAATTTTAAAACCTAATATCGAACAAAATTTAAGATCATCTCAATCATAACTGACTCGGTGATAGGTTGTGTAGAGTTCTTTTTCGCGCAGGAGTTTGAGGAGCGCGGAAGATGATACCCGAGTCTGGTCCACATAAATTTTTACTTCGATCAGACTTCTTATGGAACTGATTCACTTCGTCTATTCAGTGACCATTATCAGATGGCCAACTATTGACTTATCAAAAATAATATTCTCTCTTGTGATTTTGTTCATTTGATTTTTTAATGAATTTTAATCTTTGCTCGGTTGAAATCGGACAGTTAAATGTCCTTCTGGCTTACGGCAAACGATCATTCCGACACTGACAATGTCGATGGGTAATGAATATTGCCTGCGATTTTTTTCAAATGTGTAACTAGCCTTTGCTTTGGATTTAGGTGGGGTCTATTATATGAGGTGTGTTTATGTTTACGTATAAAATCTTCTCAATAAAAAACAACAATTCATAGCTAATAATAAATTCTATGGACACATATCTAAATTTAAAATACCAATTTTATATTTTATGGCGATCGGAAGATATTGCAGAAAAGCATGTTTATTATCTCCATCAATATATATCCCTTATCATCCATTTTCGTAATTAAAAAAATATATATAAAAGAACAGCTTTATTGGAAATAATTTTATACCATCGTATACCGTATGACAACGAGATTAATTCCGTTCCAATTTCTAGGTTGATTTTCCAAATACAATTTTAAAATTTTGGCATATCATTTGCGATACAAAAAGCCACATTTTGCAATTATTAAGTGAAAAATATCACTTCCGGTTCAACCGAGAGTACCAACAACTTTTGATTTTTAAATAGCAATCTATATATATTTTTGCATATTTAGATTGCACACGAAATTCTCGTTACTACAATGTATCTCAAACATAATATTTTTAGTCGCAAACTCCTCTATAAATCCTTATTTTGCTATAAGGAAAGTAACCAGACTGCAAAGAAAATTACAAGTCTGGCGCGTTAAGTGTAATAATTGCATATTACCATCAAAACGCTAATGCTTCGATTGCCACAAACACCAGCCGAAAGACTGATCCTACTTAAAGGAGATCTCTTGCCAGTCGTCACACACCACTTGCAGACTGCAGTTTCGAGCTGTTGGCTCTCGTCAGTGCAAGGTAGGCATGCGACGACCGGCACGAGGATCCTTTGACTATTTGGTACATACCGGTATTTTTACAATAGCGACATGTAAAATAGTCAGCAGGCGCCATCTAGCGGTCCAGTATCTGTTGCAATCGAAAAATAAATAGCCTGACTGGGCTTAGCATAGTTCAAATGTGCTTTTGGAGGGCGGAATATTAAACACAATATTTTTAGTCGCAAACTCCTCTATAAATCCTTATTTTGCTATAAGGAATCCTTATTTTGCTGACTATTTTACTGAAGCATTCAATTTTTTTAAACGGTAACCTATTTTTTTTACTTGCACCAACAAAGCCCAAAACATTAACCTTCCATTTGTTGTATAATACGTCTAGTTTCGATGCTAATTTACTTTGAAATTATTGGATTTCTGTAGATGTTACATTTACCAATTGGTATTGTTAAAAAAATACACAGAGATTACAGAATTTATTAATAATTATTTATAAGATCAGGGAACATAAAGTTATAGCAATTGTTCAAAATGCATTCTTTCAACTTCAGCACACTTCTGAGCCCCACTGATGGTTTCCGTTACCACCCGTACTAGCATTTGCGCAGTTATTGTTGCAAAAGCTTTGCGAATTTTGGTTTCCAGCTCCTGGAAGTTTCTTGCAGATGATAAATAAAGTCGTTCTTTGACGTACCCCCACAGGCAAAAATCCATAGGGGTTAGATCAGGTGACCTAGCAGGCCATCTTGTGCGCCCATATGTCGAAATGACTCTACTTTGAATTTTTTTTTCTAAATAATTAGAGACATTTAAGTCCCCTGAAATAAAATTGGACCTATGATCCTAGTACTCACAATTCCTACCCATACATTTACCCCAAACACTTCTTGGCGATTCCCTTCTCTAAATTCATGTAAATTTTCCTGAGACCAGCAACGCAAATTATTTCGGTTAAACATGCCATTGTTAGTGAACCGGATTTCATCTGCGAACAGAATTCTGAGAAAAATGTTTCTATTTTCTACTAACCAATTGCAATAATGAACTTTCCTACCTGCTTCAGCTTCATATAAATGCTGATGAAGTTGATATTTATATGATTTATATTTTCTCGGGTAATATAAAGAGCACTTTCAATCTCACAATATGTACTTGCATTGTTATTAATTTCCACGGATGCTAAAACATTAATGTCTGTGGCCTCGTCAATAATAAATGTATTTTGTTCGTTTTCATTTGGCTAGGCCCTAAAAAAATCTTAAAATATTTTCTACAAGGGTGATGCCTTCCAGGATACTGCTCTGCATATAATCTTTCAGTTTGATATGTATTTCTTTTAGATTCCCCGTAAAAAAGTAACATGTCCACCTTTTCATTTTGGATAAATAGCACCATTTAAACTTTATCAAATAATAACTTAAAGAAATGTTTGAAATGAAATGTCATTTTGTCACGGCACGCTTGTAAAATTTCACTAAATAACTGAAGAATAGCATCTACAGAAATCCAATAATTTCAATGTAAATTAGTACCCGAACAAGACATATTATCTTGGTATTTTATTGAAAAAAATAGCAACGTTTGGGCTAACCTCGCACTTTATTAATTTCTTTTGTTCATATCTGTCTAATAGGCTATTAAACGTGCATTATCATGGTTTCACATCTGTTCAAGTATCAGCAACTTCAGGGGTACCGCAGGGCTCAGTTCTTGGACCCCTACTTTTTATACTGTTTATTAATGATATCTGTCAGGAAATTGAGACATGCAATGCTCTTATGTATGCCGACGACCTCAAGCTATTTACCTCGATTAACTCCGTAAGCGATTGTAATAGATTACAATACAAATACAAATACAACGCTATGTCCTTTACAAGGAAAACTAATTCAATAACTTTTCTGTATAATATAGGTACTGAAACAGTTAACAGATGTTCTGAATTTAAGGACTTAGGAGTTTTTTTTGTTCCTCATATTAATTTTATTATATATAAAAATTTGGGTTTCATTATGAGAAATTCGAGACACTTCAAAAATGTTTCAACTATCACTGTATTATTTAGCGCTTTTATCAGACCTAAGTTAGAATATGCTTCAGTTGTCTGGAGTCTGAACTATGAAACTCATATTTCCAACTTAAAAAATGTTTAATGTTCAAAATATGTGTCTTATAAATCTGATGGTGCCTATCCAGCTGTTGTCACCCCTCAATCCGAGCTAGGTTTAACTTGAATGACTTGGGGCGTCACGAAGAGTGTACTTTGCTTTATTATTTTTACATAAACTTTTAACTAACAAAATTGGCTGTCCCGAGTTATTTAACTATATTCACTTCAATATACCATCTTTTCAAACTCGCTCGTATTCTCTATTTTACTTACCAACTCCTCGTACAAATTTATTAAAATTTTTACATAATAAGTGCAAAATGTGGCTTTTTGTGTCGTAAATGATATGCCAAAATTTCAAAATATTATTTCGAAGAGCAACCAAGAAATCGGAACGGGACTGATCTCGTTGTCACCTGGTATACTCAGTGTGATATATAATTTTAATTGCGTTACGAATGTCCCTCCATTCTCGTAAATAAATAAATCAACACCGTTTGCATTCAGTTTCATATTCTCCTAGAAAACTGTGTCAGTCTTATCGAGGATATTTTTTCGCCGTTTTCCCTCCGACTGCAAATTATAAAGAGCCATAAGTCTTGTAGACGCAAATGATCCGTTGGTGACAAGCGTACAAAAGCTGCGTGCCCAGCAGGGGTTGACGCTCTACTATGACTGCGGACTCGAACAGGCTGAATGCCAAAAACGTTCCTAAAGTTATACGCCAAAAGAGCCTGTGCTCGCCTTGATTAAAACAAACCAAACCAATACCGATTCCCTTGCGAACATTTAAATTGGACGAATACGTTCGATATAAGTTAATTCGGTCACTTTATATCTTTATCATCCCTCACTGATTATTTTACCCATAGATTTAAAATTGTTATAATGCAAATGTCAGTCTGCGGATGCTGCATTGTCTAAAATTTACTTGTACATTTATTTAAACATAAAATTAATTTTATATAAAAATTTTCTGCAACTGTCAAAATTTATTCCCACAATTTTCTGTATGAAGTATTTTTTGTTTTCCTACATTGCCCGTAACAATATATACGGAAGTATATATCAAAGAACAGAATTCAGAATTTTATTTTAAATTATGGACTCGTATCAGCAATAGAGTGGATGATGTTCCCACTGTTCAGTGTAAACATCGGTATTTGTCAAGATGCTTAGATATTAAGCTGATTTTTCAACAACTTGCTTGGTACTTTTTCTGTTATAGAAAGAAGCGCGACTTGGATGCAAAGCAACAGATTTTCGACCTCGTTTTCGTCATATGGTAAAAGTGCGTCTAGAATAATCGTTCGAGTCATATTTTTAGTCAAAGGAGAACCCACATCTATATCATTGACTCTCTTTTTGTCGATTCCGTTCATCATGTCGCGGAGACAGCTGTAATTAGGACTTAAAACAATTTAAAATAAAGGAATATTCCAAATAATTACCAACGGATAATTATATAAAAAATATATATTTTCAAATATTTGACAAAAAAACTAAAAGAAATTAATAAAAATGATAAAAGTGTGTGGATGATCTAGTACTACAAAGAGAAATAGGAATAACTCTTTGATTTCTAATGAACTGAAAATAATATTTTAAAAGAATTTTTAGAGACATAAAAAATCAAACAGAGGTAAAATATCGACAGCTTCCTAAAAATCAGGAATGAGGATTTGACTGATTCTATGTAAGCTGGCGTTCAGACAGGCTATATCTAAATTTAAAATATAGTTGTATATTTTAAGGGGGTTGAAAAATATAACACTGATATTTATTATCACCCTTTAAAGGGGCATATCTCCTTTATTATCTAATTTCGAAAATAAACATGGCGCCAAACACAGAATATTGTTATTACAAAATGAATTTATATGATATGGTAGCTGATAACGATGAAAATATAACATGAAATTTAATTATTTCCCATTTGAATATAAGGCCCCTTTTAAATAAATATGATGATTTAAAATAATACATTTTAACCCATTCCTTTGATACATATTCATTTTCAGAGACATAATTAACTGATAATATTCAAATTTTATGATAAATATCCCAGCACATCAATTTATAGACAAGATCGGATAAATAGTCAATCTGAACAAAATAACAACCAGCGGTATGCCGATTCTAAACCATATTCGACACACCGTTACTAAATCGGATTGTTTTATGTTTAACATATTAGACCGGGACATGTGACAGTTGACTGTCTCCGATTTCTTACAGCATGTCCTTTGGAGGAGTGAAAGTGTACCCTGTGACAATAAGGAAAAGCGGGCAATAGTTCTCTGCACGCTTTCCGGTCGTATGGAAAATTGCATTTCCACTAAAATGAAATTTTAGTGTTTTTCTCTGATATTAAACCGCTTGCCCTTTTGTTAAAAAAAAAGTTAAAACAAATTGAATGTCTTAGTAGTTATAGCCATGCGATTCGCATGGTCCCAAAGGGCTGGAATGAACACGTGAACTTGTAATAAAAAATTAGAATTAGAATCGCCATCATCGTCAGATTCGTCCTCGTCGTCAGCGTCTTCATTGTCGGAAGAATTTGTGTCTATTTGTTCTTTATCCTCATCAGGATTATCATTTGGAACTGCAGAAATTGAACAAAAATGTACGATTGGACAAAAATGTACAATAATATTTGCCTTTTAGTTCGGGAGAATAAATTCAACGGGTAGAAAAATAATTACCAGTTTTCCAAGCAAATTCAAATATCTTTCGGCAACGTTTCGCCAACTGTTTTAAAGATATAAGATGAAATATTTAAGTTTTAAGTTTATGTATGACAAAATCACTTGAATCTATGTAATGGCTCCGGCTAGAGAGTATAGTGATTATAGTAGTCATAGTGGTTATATGTATAGTAGAGTCACCTTTTACTCAGCCTGCTCCGAAATGCGCCGGCTTACCCAAAAACGTTATACTGCGTCACACCGAACAAGCCAGATGTTTTTAATTTTACCTTATAGTCTTATAGATTATTTAACGTCTTAAAATTATGTTCAAAATTTTTCTCAATGGGCATAGGCATAGGCGACATGCTATTTTCTGGTTGAGTCCTTTATTATTAAATGAAATATAATTATTAAATAAGAAATGGCATGCAGAATGATATCACAGAAACTTTGTTGTAAATTTTATACTGACTTAATTAATTTTTCAATACTTTCTCCACATTTTTTTCAATGTTGGGTTCCAGCAATATGCATGCCATTTCATATTTGAGCTTAAAACAACATTATTTTGCGAAATGCGAAAAGGCATGCAAAATAAACTCACAAAAAGATTTTTTTTGCAATTTTTCTTCTTTATGATGTGATGGGCTTCTTCAGCATGCATGCCATTTAAATTTTAGGGACACTTTACCCCATAAAATATATATTTAACTTTAATTAAAATTTAATTTAAATTTTCGCAGGACTTTTCACTTTCTGTCCGACAAGGGCCGCATGCCAATTTTTTATAAGGGTACGACACAAAATTTAATTCTTTCCATCGGCCTGCAGCACGAAAACGTGGAAAATTATATTTTTTTATTACAAGTTCACGTGTACGTCCGAGTCTTTTGGGACCCTACGTATCACATGCCTATAATTACTAATACATTAAATTTGTTTTAACTTTCTTTTAATAACAGGGTAAGCATTTTAATATCAGAGAAAATGATTAAAATTTCGATTTAGTGGAAATGCGATTTTCCATATGACCGGAAAGCGTGCAGCGGACTAGAACCCGCTTCTCTCTGTTGTTATGTCACTCCTCCAAAAGGCATGCTGTAAGAAATCGGAGACATTCAACTGTCACCATGTCCCGGTTTATATAGGTAGCGGCAGCCAAGTACGTACCAGGACAAATTTATAGGTATCTAGATATTTCATATTCACAGGTGCTAAGGAAATTGAATCCACAAAGATACAAAGGAATGTAGATGGTGGGGGCTCGATCGAGACGGTTGCGGCTTATCGCATGCTATATGAAGGTATTTACAATTATTCCATTTTGAGCAGCAGCTTATAAACGTTTGTCTTGTAAAATATTTGACATTGTTAATTTCACATAATGAATTATTATCAGGTTAAAGAAAAAATCCGGATAATTAAGTGGTATTATGGTGGCCGTACAGTTAAAGAAATATTTCAAATTGCATATCCAAATAGGCCTGGCTTAACCTAGCTGGCCATGAAACGTAAAAAGTACTCGCTTTGTAAAATGGAGAAGTGAATTGTTTAATGCAGGGTCCACGGTGCCTAATTCTGCGAACTGAACCAAGAAAACCACGAATTTGTAGCTTGCTATTAATTTCAACTGAATATTGCGCATTTTTTCATCATTTCATTCATAAATATTAAACACCTACCTCTTGGAAAAGGTTTCCTGTATAAATAAGTAGCTATAATTGCACCAGTAAAAAGTTGTAGCACATCGCCGTGCGTTTCGATTTTTATTTGTAATCGAATATTAACACATAATAATTCCAAGTGCGCTCGCAATTATAATGTTGTTAGTCGTCGACGCTGATATAAGTTAAATCAATAGTATGTGTAATGAGGATCAATGGCTCATTAAAGCATGATCTGAACATCAATACTAATTGGTAATTTGATGTGGCCCTGATTAGACTACCCAGGCTCGGGCTGCTTTCCGCTACGTTCCATTTTAAACTACCTCATATCCGATTCGGTGAGCTCAAAATTCTGGCTGATGTCTAGTAAAATCAAATTTAATTTCAATGCGAAAACTCGCTTCCTCGTACACTCTGACCTATTCAATAGGTCCTAAAAATCTACGAATATTGAATGCATAAATAAAACTACTGTTGACTATGTCAATTTAAATTTTTTATTTCGGTATTTATATGTTTATAAGGCATAAGTTGGTCAACATATTTCCAGTCTCTTTTAATAAAAATAGTGAAAATAAGAGTGGGGAATGATAGGCCGATTAAATGTTAAAATTAATATTTCCGTGATCAGCTAAAAATAAACTAACATATTTAGGAATAATGTGAAATTCTTTGTTTTGATTAAATTTAACTGAATATCAGAGAGAAAGACAAAAACGGAATTATTATTATATTACAGTATTATTAAAACTTTAAACGTGCATTTGAGATGATGAATTGGCAGTTATAGGTATGGAAGTTAGAAAAAAATGGGCATTGGGGACTGTGCGTAAATGGATTGAATCCTACCAAACTTCAAGAAGAAAAAAAATAGGACATGTAAATAGTGCATCTATCGTAATAGACAATGGCTTCAGAGTACCACAAGGACCAGTGCTAGGACCTTTATTATTTGTGCTATTTATAAATGACATAGTCAAATCAAGGAATTGTAAGGTATATTTATTTGCAGATGACACGTAAATTTATTTATCTGGAGAAAGTATAAATGATGTTATCAATGTTAATGATCAATATTTAAAAGATGTATTTGTTGTTTGTATGATAATATGAGTTCAAGTGTGCTTCTAGAGGGCAGAATATTAAATCATAATATTTCAATCACGTGTTAAGTGTAATAATTGCATATTACCATCAAAACGCTAATGCTTCGATTGCAACAAACACCGGTCGAAAGACTAATTGCTAATAAAAGGAGCAGCCTACCTTGTACTGATGAGAGCCAATAGCTCGAAATTGCAATCTGCAAGTGGTGTGGGACGACTGGTACGAGAGCTCCTAGCGTATTCTGAGGTATTCCATGTGGAGGATAAATTCCATCAGCAACAAAGTATAAAGATGTGAGATATCTACGCTGAACTTTCTCTAATTGAGTCGTATACGTTATATATATAATATAATAATATATAATATAATAGAGGACTCCAAACCACTGAAGCGTATTTCAGTTTGCAACGGACAAAAGTAGTGTAAAGAGTATTTAAAGTTTTTACGTTGTTAAATTCTTTACCGTTACGCAAAATAAATCCCAAACTTTTATACGTTGACTCAGTGGTCGACGAATATGTTAATCGAATGGCAACTTGCTGTCAACAGTGACACCAAGGTCTTTAAACTGAGTTACTCTGTTCAGAACGATATTGTCAAGCTGAGTTAAATAACTAAATGGTTTTACGTCTAGATTTACCGATATTTAAAGATAGATGATGATACACACCAATCATTTCATTTGACCAAATTATCCTGTAACTTCGAACAGTCTGAAATTGATTTAATTTCAATGTAATTTTTTAGATCATCCGCTATGTTATGTCATTGATAAATATAACGAAACATAACGGCCCCAGAATCGAACCCTGTGCAACTCCTGATGATTGCCAAAGCTTTCCAGATTTTAAACCACGATACTGGACAAACTGTGATCTGTCATTAAGGTACGATCTAAAAATATGAAGTAAATTAATAGATATATCGAATGTATTGACTTTTGATATCAACAGCTCATGATCGAGATGTTCAAAAGCTTTAGAGAAATCAGTATAGATAACATTTACCTGATTTCCCTCATCAAGTACCTCAGAAATATGCTGAGTTATCTCAATAAGGTTCGACGTAGTAGAGTGTAGAGACATAAATCCATGCTGACGTGGGGATATTAGTTTCTTGTGTGGAAATATACATGGCCATGTGTGATAATTTCAAAAAATTTGCAAAAATTACAAATAATATAAATTGTTAATTTCACTTCTAGAGCCTTTCTTATGTAAAGGGCATATTTTGCTTTCTTTTAATGTTTTACGAAATTATGAGAGTTAGTAAGACTAAATTTCCTTGCTTAAAGCGATTTATATAGTGAGCATCATTTCCATTTTTCTTATAGGCGTGATCCTATATTTTTAACAGACACAAACATACGGGACCTCATGTAACGTTAAAAATTTTGTAACTTTTCTATACAGTTAAAATTTGCTAAATATTTTTATGAAATCTGGTTGAAAACGAGCCTGTTCAAACGTTATAAGTTATAACATGACTGACTGTAATTCTCACTGAGTTCATCAGGTGATGTGCTGAATTATAAAACAGTGAATGCAAAACGTGTGAAAAACCCAGGCATATGTCAAGTGCGGGGGTTGGAGGTATTTCCTGGCTACCTACCTATTCACCGGTTGTGCTGGCACCGTTTAATTCCTTCAGACAACTGAATAGAGAGGTGTTTGGAAATGCGCGTACTAGAAAAAAGTATACCTGCGTCAACGCTATAGGGTGGCCGCAAAATTACAAATCATTTCTTTTAATTCACCCCAGTTAAGAGAAGTAATATTAAAAGTGGTTATTAGGAATGGGTCTTCAGCGAGTTCCTTACTAATTCATTTAATCTTTGATAAAATATATTACAGCGTTTTAAAAATACAAGCTTTATCTTCTAACAATTTCAGGCATTATGGAACTTTTGAAACATCTAATTATACATTAATCTAAATTGTTTGGGTGGGTTTTTTAGGGACTAAAGTAATTGGACCTTTTTTTTATAATGGCAAATAACTATTCGTAGGTACCTTAATTTTCTTTATGAATTAACAGTGGCAGAAAGATTAAATTATTCATATTTTCAACAAGACGGAGCTCCACCTCACATTGCTGTAATATGTACAAATTATTTAAATCACGTTATGCCAGATAGCTGGATAAGCAACTATGGACCCATTCTATGGCCTACTCGATCACCAGATATTACTCCCTTGGATTTTTTCGTCTAGAGTTACATTAAAGGCAAGGTATTTCAAACTGCCCCTGGCAATGTTGAGAACATCAAAACCAGAATTAGAAAGGCAAGTGCTTTGGGTAAATTCGCAAAGGTATTCCAGACCGAGATATTCGCTATTTTGGTCTATGACAGGAGAATATCCGCAGGGAATATTCTAACAAACACACACACACACACACATATATATATATATATATATATATATATATATATATATATATATATATGTAGTGACAGCCAAGCGGCCCTCAAGGCCCTGAAATCTTATTTGGTTCAGGACTCTAAAAAGGCGCTCTGCGAACTTGGCTCATCCAATTGGGTCAGGCTTCTCAGGGTGCCTGGGCACCGTAACATTGAGGGTAATGAGCAGGCAGATACTCTGGCCAGAAAGGGTTCTCAACAGCCCTTGAGGGGCCCGGAGCCAGCACTGGCTTACCCTAAAGCAAACGCCAATAGGTCAATAGAGGACTGGCCTCACTCCCAGTTTGTGGACCTCTGGAACTCCCACCCAGGCAAGCGAAGCTCCTCATCCCAGGACCCTTGCCGAAGAGGGCGGAACATTTACTGCATTTAGGCAGAAAGCAAGTTAGGATCGTGGTTAGTCTCCTGACTGGACACGGCTCTTTCAGGAAACACCTGCACAACATCGGAGTGGTCAATAACCCCGAGTGTAGGTTTTGTGAAAGAGGAGGAGGAAACTTCCATCCACCTCCTAACCTCATGCCCCAGTCTCATGAATTTGAGACACAAGCACTTCGGTATAGGCTTCCCTATGCCGGAGGAGGTAAGGAATGCCCCGCTGGGGAGGATTCTGGCCTTTGGTCGGGAGTCCAGCCTGGATGGGGACATACTCTGATCAGTTAGCGGATGCACAATGGGCCACTAGGCCTGAGTGCCACGATTTATGATTGCACCGCTAAGAAGAAGAAGGCAAGTGAGGCAATTACTCATGAAATGCTCTAAAATGTAATGTGTGAGGTGTCTCGAAGAGAACGTTTGTGTATTAGAATGCATCGTGCACAATTTGAGCATTTATAGTTAAAAAAATAAACACACATTTTCTTTTCAGTATGGTAGTAGGTAGTATTGTTATATATAGTTTTTCGATTTATTTTTTTTTGTTCATTTTGTACTCGTATTTTTATTTACGAGATATTTGTTTGTTTATGTTAAATTGTAATTGTAATAAATACTGAATTATTATTATTATTATTATTATAAAGTGAATTTTTACTATTATGGCATAGCTGATTTTCACGATTCAATGATATGAATTGTGGTTTTCGTAAAATATTAAATATTGACACTATCAGTAAAAAAAATTGTGGCATGTTTTACATCGTTGGAAAGAGACAGCATAAACGGAATTAGTGGTGTCATGGCCTACTTTGAGATTTGTACTTTTCATTTTTTCACAAGAGCGTATGTCACAGCCAACTTAGTTTTTCAAATTTTTTGGTACAAATTGGTATTCTTATTGTCTTTGCCGTCATCCCTTTAACTTTTTTCATATCTCCGCAAATAAGGAAGCTATGTTTGCAGTTTTCCTATTTTTCAGGCTTTTGTAATATATCTCACAAAGTAGGCTATGGATTTGAAATTTCTTTTTACTGAAATATAGCTCACAAAAAATAGGATAACTGTTTCTAAAATTTTATTCTTCTACAATAGATATTAAGCGAGATTTCTGGCGTGGCCCTCGTAAAATAGACGGTATATCTAGTGGTGGTAGACACAGCATTACCACCATAGCTCTCGTTGGCCTTGTTCGCATAGGCCCAGTTATGCTTAGGCAGGCAACCCTCTGCACTTTGCAGAGCTTGACTTTAGCTGTAGTCTGTTTGCTCTTAGGCCACCAGACCATAGATCCATAGGTAATTATTGGTCTTATGACGGCAGTGTATACCCACATGACCACTTTGGATTTCATTCCCCAGGTATTCACAGTCCTGCGACAATGCCCATAAGAAATGTAAGCCTTCTTTAGTCTTCTATCTAAGCGAAGATTCCATGTTAGTTTGGCATCGAAGGTTACCCCAAGGTATCTCACTTCTGATGTAAAACTTGCGGGAGGTATGATTAAAAGAGATAAATATTTTTTTCTAAAGTGCCTAATGCAAAAAAATCACCAAATCCGCTACACCAATTTTCATTAAATTCAATACATAGCTACTCCATTATTACCACTTTGAGATGGCATGACTAATTTCTCCTAGTTCTCCCTAGAATATGTAGAGAGAGAAGCAGTAAAAAATTAGTGAAAGTAAAGTTAATAAACTAACAACTACAGTAGGTGAAGAAATGAACTTGGTGCCAATTAGATTAAAAAACCGTGAATAGCAGAAATAATTTATTAAGAAATAATATTTGAAATGTGTACTCTCGATAGGGTTAGAAATACGAGGTATTTTCTCTATAACATGCATGTCTAGCGGGTTTTGAAGCGAGTGAATTTTATTTGTTTCCCCCTTTTTTTCCACAAAGATGCGTTTTTTAATTTGACCTCGTTTCCACATCACCCTTGAGGTAGAGATCTTGGTATTTTTTTAAGTGGTTTCCACTGTAGGCCTATTCTACTAAAATTCTGTTCCATTTTACTATTCATTGACGAACTGTTCTACAAATTTGGAATTTAAACATCCTTGCCCATGGCAATTAGAGCACACTGTTGAGCAGCCCAATCCAACCTTAACACAGCTGCATTGTTTTCCGCAACCCTTTTTGCAGTTGCAGCACACTAGCTGAAGGGTGGAAATTGCTACTGGTAGTTTGACGAGAAAAATGCCTATGAAAGAATTGATAGTGCGGAACTTTCTCTACAAGATGCATGTCTAGCGGGTTTTGGCGCAAGTGATTTTTATTTGTTTTACCCTTTTTTTCCACAAAGATGCGTTTTTTAATTTGACCTCGTTTCCACATCACCCTTGAGGTAGAGATCTCGGCAATTTTTTTAAGTGGTTTCCTCTGTAGGTCTATTCTACTAAAATTCCGTTCCATTTTACTCTTCATTGACGAACTGTTCTTCAAATTTGGAATCTAAAAATCCTTGCCCATGGCAATTAGAGCACACTGTTGAGCAGCCCAATCCGCTTAACACAGCTGCATTGCTTTCCCCCTTTTCGCAGTTGCAGGACACTAACTGAAGGGTGGAAATTGGTACTGGTACTTTGACGAGAAAAATGCCCATGAATGAATTTATAGAGCGGAACTTTCTCTACAAGATGCATGTCTAGCGGGTTTTGGCGCAAGTGATTTTTATTTATTTCCCCTTTTTTACATAAAAATGCGTTTTCTAATTATACGTAAAATATGTCCTCACTAATTTATGTAAAAAATTTCATTCTAGACGACCTTAGGAACAGATGTTTGAAGCATTCTAATATGTAGGAAAAGGCACAGGTCAGAATAGACTCTTTGTTGAGCCTGAGGGTGCCTGTGCCTCGAACCTTCAGTTGTAGAATAAACCTGCGTGTAATAGTACGTTAGATAACGTTTAGTAAACGCGGTGAAGATAGATTGAAAAAAATATAAAAATATATGCAGATACGTTATTACTACATAGACTTAAATGTGTATGAAAGTGTTTCTGTAAAATGGAGACAATAGGTGATTGTTTCATTTGCGAAAAGACGCTTCAAGAAGGTGAAACTGACGTGCGTGTTGAAAGAGGCTTGGTAAATTTAACAGCCGCTAACAAATGTTGACAGGACGATAAATATAAACAGCTTCAAAATATTACGGCTATATATATCAAATTCAATTTTGGCGAGGAGAAAACTTGGAACTAACGGGATGGGTTTGGAAGAAAGTGGGCAATATCTTAGCACCCACTTATACCACCGAGTTACCAGCATCAATTTTTACCCTTCACTAGTATCCTGCAGCTGCAAGAAGAGTTGCGAAAAATGATGCGACTGTATTAAAGTTGGATTGCGCTGTTCAACAATGTGCTCTAATTACAATGAACAAAAGTGTTTAAATTCCAAATTTGAAGAACAATTTGTCGATGAAGAACTCTCTTATGGAGATATTCTCTGTGAAACTTAGTGAAAGATCAATTTTTACCTGTGCGCTCCAAACTACCCCTTATAGTGAGGTCGATCTGGATTTGCAAACGGACTCATTTTATTTTTTTTTGTGATGTTATGAACTTGAACCCTATCATCCGAAAAATTTTCCGGTCGAACTTTTCACGAGGTGTGTGTGGGGGGGGGATTTTACATGTAAAGAGGAAAGAGGGAAATTTATTGTTATTATTTTTAGAAAAAGCCATTTTACGCCCAGATTGAAAGGGGTGGGGGGACATTTTTTTGCCATTGGATATGGAATTTTTTTCTCTTTGATTTAAGCCCGACCAGATTGCAATGGGATGGTTGGAAGGGAAGAGGAGAGCCCGCAAAATTTTTGCTCTGCAGAAGGGCAAAGGAAAGGGTTAGGGACTTCGGGCCGGACTCATTTTCAAGGGCAATCAATTCTCTTTCAAGGTTTTTTACCCCGAAGCTCTAACTTCATTAGGGCCTGCACGCGCGCGCGAGATATTTATAAAAACGGACGAGCGGAGTGGGACGTGTATTTGTGAGAGAGAAGGGAGAAAAGTGGGAGAGCTAGGCTCCCTCCCTGGCTTCTCGCTGCACGGCTGCTGAATTGCCGCATTCGTTTTTATAAATGTATCATGCGCGCGTGCAGGCCCTAATGAAGTTAGAGCTTCGGAATAAAAAAATCTTGAAAGAGAATTGATTGTCCTTGAAAATGAGCCAGACCCGAAGTCCCTAACCCTTTCCCCTGCGCAGGGCAAAAACTTTGCGGGCCCCCCTCTCCCCTTCTAATCATCCGATCGCAATCTGATCGGGCTTAAATCAAAGAGAAATAAATTCCACATTCGATGGCGAAATAATCTCTCCCACCCCTTTCAATCCGGGCGTAAAATGACTTTTTCTAAAAATAATAACAATAAATTGGTTATTTCGCCACCATTTGTTTATTTATGGCGAAAATTGAAAATACATGAGCAGAACTCAAAGTAGCCACATTAGTACATAATGTCACGTTTGCTGCGCGATTTCCGGAAAAAAATGCGGAAGTTACAGCAGTTTTAATTACATTTACGTCTACCACCCCCCACCCCCCTTATCAATCTAACAACTTGAAGTTTGGACACAGTACTTAGGTCCTGAGTGTCTATCTGGAGAAGAAAAAAAAGTCGTCAAGTCACTTTCTTCCCCGAAAAAAACGCGACAACTGCTTTCGCCGCAGCGAAAAATCCGTATACAAATCCATACTTTCAAATCGCAATATCTCGGGAATCGTTGGACCGATTTCGACGAGTCAAAATTCAGTTTACGCGCATTCACGAGCCCTTCATTTTATTCGTATACACTTTTTCGATCCGAATCAAACTAAACAAGTTTCGTCCAAAAAACTGATTTTCCCTATCTTTACATGTAAATTTAACCCCTCCCCCTCCCCCCTCGTGAAACGTTCGACAGGAAAATTTTCCGAATAATAGAGGGGGGTCCGACTTCATAACAGCGCAAAAAATAAATTCGAAAAAAACGAGTCCGTTTCAAGCCATTTTTAATGTCTTAATGTTTATACAGAATTTAACGACAAATTTTTTGTTTCCTATATTTTTTTCTCTTCCAACGAACGGTTTACAAGATAAAAGTGAAACATCAGGGTTAAGTCCCCGTTAGGGGTGGTTTTTGCAAAAAAAGAGACTTTCCGTTCTCGAATAGGGTAGAAACTTTTCGGATATCTATTTCTAACCCTATCGAGAGTACACATCTCAAATATTATTTCTTTATAAATTATTTCTTCTAAAATATATAAATTCCGTGGAGTATTTTATCAAGTCTGGTTGAAAAATGACAGAAATCTGACGATTGACGAAATAAAAGTTTATTGCGGGGAAAGTTTGTCCCGAGTTATCGCAGACCGATTTTTTGAAGATTTTACTGGACAGCAGTTTACTTTGGTGGTGCCAACTACCATAATCGAGCGTTTTATTAAGCGAGGGGGCAATTAGTTGTGAGTGAATTCAATTTAATCAGTCCCAAAACAATATAACGCAGCTATGTAAAAATATATAATTGTAGTAAGAAATGAAAAATCAATAAACCACCGATTAACGAAGTCAATAGTTTATAAGAAGCGCGAAGCGATATTTTCCTTAAGAAATCTTCAATTAAAAATCATTTCAAATTACTTTTAGGAAAATCAATGACATCTATTGTATGCAAGGTTCACAAAAAAATATAACAATAATGGAGAAAAAACAAGAAATGTTGTCCAACATTCACCTTAAATAAGAGCGGCAATAATTAAGGTAGTTAAATGAAATGGTAATATTTCAGCTGTGGTCTTGTTTGAATGAAAAAACCTTAACGACTGGGTAGTTACATGACTAAACAATTTTTACCTTAATTATGTCAAATTAGTACAATAACTGACATGTTAAGCACCACAAAGTCATTTATTAATTCAACCTGGTTAAAATAAACAGGAAACGATAAGTGGATAATTAATTATAGACATTATCTAACATGCATCTCAATCAGATAAGTTTGAGGCTGAATAAATTTTGTTATTTTACGCTTGTGCCATGATAAGTTTATCGGTCCTTAACTATTTTAATTAAATAACCGAGAAATTGTAAACCCCGGCGTTAATTTATAGCAATTACAAACTGAATTCGGTTAAATAAAATTGTCTGATAGATTTATTAGCCAATGGAATCAATCACTTGACTTAAATATTTACAGTATTAGTGAAACATTTAGTTTAAGTTTGAAAAAAATCTCATCTATTTGGAACTTTAAATATGGTCCTTAAAAAAAATCAACTGAAGCCTAAAAATTCATTTTATAATAATTATAATTCAGTAATTATTTATTACAATTTAATACAAACAAACAAATATCTCATAAATAAAAATACAAGTACAAAAGTAACATCCAAAAAAAAAAAACGAAAAACTATGTATAACAGTACTACCTACTACCATACTGAAAAGAAAATGTATGTATTTATTTTTCTAACTACAAATGCTCAAATTGTGTATACAACGTGCTCTACGAGACACCTCATGCATTACATTTTGGAGCATTTCAGGAGTAATTGCCTCACATGCGTTTCTAATAATAAAAGACTATAGGATGAGGAAAAAAGAAATATAGGAATAACATAAAATTAACCAAACAAGCCTATTATAAAACCAAAATAAATAACCCTTCAAACAAAAATAGGGAAACTTGGAAAATAGTCAATAAAATATTAGGCAGAAACAAAAATGGTGCCGAGGGCAGCATTACTCTCAAGGTAAATGACCGCGTTATAAATAATAGTACTGAAGTTGCTACAGCATTTGCACATCACTTCTCTGATGCTGCACCTAAAATAATTATGGAACACTTTGGATCTAATCTATCTCTGCCATGCACTCTAAATGAGAATTATGTTAACTCAATGTATTTTAATTATATTACTGTAGAAGAGGTGCACAACATTATTATCCAATTAAAAAATAAAAACTCAACTGACTATGACGGACTTACGACTGAAACCGTAAAAAACATAGAAAATAATATACTGGAGCCATTTGTATACTTGTTAAATAAGTCAATAGAAGGTGGTATTTTTCCTGACTGCCTAAAATTAGCAACTGTCATTCCACTACTAAAATAAGGTGACCCCACTGATTTGGATAATTATCGACAAATTTCCCTCTTAAGTGTTCTCTCAAAAATACCTGAAAGAGTAATGTACAACAGAATTTCTGAGTATGTTGAAAAGAATAAAATATTAAACGTTCTCTCAGCATGGGTTTAGGTCAAACAAATCGATCGAGACGGCTACCTATCATCTTCTGGAGTATGTTCACAAATGCTTGGATGAGGGTAGGTATGTTGTGTCATTGTTGTTTGACCTGTCCAAAGCATTTGATACTGTCAATAGAGAAATACTGAATAGTAAATTATACAGTGTCGGTATTAGGAGTAACATCCTGCTGTGGCTGACCTCCTATATGGGAAATAGATCGCTCAGGGTGAGGCTAAATGACCAGGAGTCTGATACATTTAGTGTTGCACTTGGGGTTCATCAAGGCTCAGTGCTAGGTCCATTACTGTTCATGCTCTATGGAAATGATTTGCCCTCTTATATGGAGCATGGTCATGTAACAATGTTTGCGGATGACACAACAATCACCGTGTCAGCCGATACACTCGAGGAGCTTCACATTAAGATCAACAATATAATAGATTCTTTAAGTGCATAGTGTCAAAGAAACAAGCTGATTCTAAATGAGAAAAAGACAATTTGCATACACTTTCATCTTCAAAAACCTTTACCAGAAAACTTCACGATCAATGATATTGTGCTATCGGATTCTGCCAAATTACTTGGTACCTTACTTGATTCCAAGTTATCCTGGTGTAGACATGTAGATCATGTATGTAGTCAGTTAAAAAAGGCATTGTTTGCAATGTTATAGTTAAAATCCACCCTAGGCAAAGAAGGCTTAATCAACATATATTATGCTATGGCGTATAGTCACATCTCATTTAATATTCTTGCATGGGGTAAAGCCTCTGAGTGTGAAAGAGTAATTATTTGTCAAAAAAGAATTATCAGGCTTATTTTTGACCTAAGAACAATCGAAAGTTGTAGAGAGATATTTATAGAAAATCGTATTCTTACAACACCTTCGATCTATATCCTAAAATGCTTAACATTTACAAAAAATAACTTATCTCTCTTTAAAAAAAAGGTGTAACTATCACAATTATCCAACGAGAGACGGTGATCCCTTAAGTGTACCGAGTCACCATACGAGCTCATTTAAACGATCATCCATGTATAACTGTATCACCCTATACAATGCTCTCCCTAAAAGTATTCGTGATATTCCAAACTTAAAATTTAAAATAAAAACTTAAAAAACACCTATCTAATAAAGGCTATTATAATATATCAGATTTTATTGAAGGGAAATGATGTTATCTATTTTATTTATTGGATCATATATGTATGTACTTACGTGTTTTTGTCGCACATTTGTTATCTTAATATTGTTTGTTTTTTTATTCGCTTAATTATTTATTTAATTATCTATATCTCTATGTTCTTTTCCTGGCTTGTCACATGTACGATATGTATTTATCGTGATCAATGAATTATTATTATTATTAATTCTGGTTTTGATATCCTCAATATTTTCAGGGCAGTTTGAAATACCTTGTCTTTAATGTAGCCCCAGACGAAAAAATCCAAGGGAGTAATATCTGGTGATCGAGCTGGCCACAGAATGGGTCTATAGGTGCCTATCCAGCTAGCTACCTAACCTACCTTTTTTTACCTACAAGCTTTAGACATGTTTTCAAGTGAAAATTTCCTAACCCTAAAAAATGGAAGAAATACCAATGATTTAAAACTTAATTTTTTTACCCTGGATACTTTAGAGCATAAAAATTAATCTTAGATTGAAGTTTAGGATATAGACAAGCTATATCTACAAGAATTTTTTTTTAATTAGTATTTTATTTAATATTCATGTTTTAATATAGTGGAAAAAAAATGATAAAACTTAATTTTCACGTGTAATTTATAAGAAATAAAAATTAAAAGTAATATACCGTTGAAAATCTGAATTCTTCCTCTTTAAAATGCTACCATTTTTTTTTTCGTTTTTAATGGGTACAAATTATTTTTATTATATAGCGGCGGTCGAGAAATGCTTCATTTGCTTCATTTGCCTATGTGACGCGCTTGAAATATTAAGCGAACTTGTAATAATTTTTCATGCTAAGGAAAAAATTTATTAAACAAAACATTTATACTATTTTTATGTAAACTTTCCCGCTCTTTCACGTGGTGCTATCCGGTTTTTATTATTATTTTTCGGGATATTAGCAAAAAATTGAATTTTTCCGTTTCAGAAGCTTGTTTTTAAGGGTTCGCGGGGGTAGATTTTGGTAAGCAAAAAATAGCCTTTCATGAAAAAATTAGCGGGGTAACAATTAATTACGACTTAAAACCCCTGGCAACTGGGCTAAATAGATATTAAGCGAGGTATTTGGTGATCTCGCAAAATAGATAGACGGTTAATTTCACTTATATTCTATTATTTTTCCATTTATGGTTTTCATACAATTTTTTAAACGTAGCCATCTGTAAGTAGTCACACTTAAATTCCATTTTCATTTTTTTCTCGAAAGCTTTGGAAAAAGTTTAATTCAAGACTGAAAAATGAAAAATAATAAAACACAACTACTACCCTCGAAAACCTGCTGCAAATAATTCTTCTACTTTTTCACATTTCGGTTTTCCTTTGCGGTATGGCACGCCTCACATCTCATCTGTCGTGGTTGCTTCTTAAGCGTACGGTTCCATCATCTCTTCCCATCAGCTCCTTGATGACATCAGCCAAACGATGTTATGGAGGGTATCCTCTCCATCGCTTTTCATCTGGTTTCCCTGACCCATTAGTCATTCTCTATGGTCTTCTCTCCAGTTGATAAATTCAATGTTGTTGAGACGTTTTATAAAGTGAAGAGTCGAGTCATAGTTGCGATGGGCAGCCGAAAGGATTCGTAACGAACGCGTTAAGATCCACATCTTGAAGGTATCAAAATATCTCTGCCTTCCAAACGTTCCAGGTTTCTGAGATGTAGAAGAAGATTGAGTATAGTAGCATAGAGCCATTACTTTATTGTATAATATTCGGTATTGCTTTCACTTGTCAGGTACAGAAAATAATATAGTACGCACACTTGATTAAAATGAACTAAAACAATGGAGTAAAAAGTATGGAGTTAGAAAGACCACGATTATAAAAGTCGTTATGATTAACCTAAAGACAAAACAATTACACAACTCGCTCAGCTACCTAGTACACATGGCTTTACTGAATCACTAAAGATGTTAAAGATGATCGGTGACAGAATACTCCAATAAAATTAGATACTGACTTCATAAAAACTACGACCAAGCACCCTAATTTGACCCGTGGGTTTTTTAGTAGGTGAAAAGGAGATAATTTTATATTTTTGCCATCTTTTTGAGAAAAATAATTTTTATGAAGTTGAAGCTTATGCAATTCTGTACAAAAAAAGGTCCCTATAATTTTAACCTCTCCACAATAAAATTGTGAGAGGTTACTAAAATTGGTTCAAAAACGAAAATTGAGATAACATCAAATCTTTACGTTTTGAGGTCTTAGGAACCCAAAAAAGTGGTTTTTGAAAAATGTCTGTGTGTGTGTGTATGTGTGTTAGCACGATAGCGCCAAAACTACTGAACGGATTTGAATGAAACTTTGCGTATGCGTTTCTTTAGTGCCCCAGAAGACCTGAAAAGGTTTTGGTTGAGATCGGATTACGTTTAGTGCCATTTTGACGCAACAAGTTGTTTATTTTATAATTACTTTCAATTTGCAATGGAACCATTGAAAAGCAGTTAAAATTCTGATTTCAACGATATATCACACTTCCACTCTTTCGATTTGGTTTCCGTGAAAACAATTAAAAACAAAGCAAATATGGCATAGATCCCATTTTGCATGACATGATCGATGCGCGTAGCCGTTACGTCGTAAAACTCATCACATAACGTGTCAATTCACGTGTGAGGGTTTCTTCACTGCTCTAGAAGTAGAGCGGATTACGTTTAGTGCCGTTTTTAAATATATATACAGACAAATCGAAGAATTAAACTACAAATGTTCCTCTAAAATCTAGTAAAATTACTGAAATGCTAATGTTTCATTTAACAAAGACAGCCGCGAGCGATCGGATTGCAATGAGCAGATTTTGACGATTGTCATTGTCATCGTTTGTCATCCGATAACGTTGGTGTCATGTCATGTTAATAAGATTTCGGCATATTTGTAACTTTTAGTGGATTGTCACAAACTATAAAGGTAGATGTAACAATATCAATATCATATGCTTTCTGTATCTTCGTTGGTGAATTTATTATAGATTATCACTTTACCAATCTTCAGATTGTTGCTTTACAAATCTGTAGTATTTAGGATAACTAGACTTTCTTAGTCGTTCAAGTGATGTTAAAGTTGTTAATATCCTAATAGTATATTATTCAACGAGCGATAATGTAGGTAATAACTCGCATAGATGATTGTAAATTCATTAAGTTGAGGGGTTTTTTAGTGTCCCAGAAGATCTGAAAAGGTTTTGAATGAAATCGGATTACGTTTAGTGCCGTTTTGTCACACAATTTAATACTCTTTTCGGCTTCAAAGATCCACCGAGTGGGGAGGTTCCAGCCGCTTCCAGTAGCTGTCGTTTTTTTTTCGTTGAACTTGGAATCGATCCCAACTGTTTTACCAGTTTTTAAAATTTTTATATGGCTGCTTCCTCTCCTCAGTATTGTAGGTTTGCATTTGTTGTCTTGCCGCCAGTCTTCTTCTCACTTTGGTGACTATCGAGAAGTATTTCGCAGTTCTGTAGCCGAACCCCAATCAGTTCTAAGAGTATCAATGATATCATTGATCGATAACGTTCGGGATTCGAATTTATGTATAATATTCTTTCTTTTCCTGAGAAGGCATTTGAGTCCAATTCTGTATAAACCTTTTATAAATAAGAATTCTTATTTCTTCAACAGAAAGTCTGAATAATTCACATCCGTTTTAATCGCTTGAGAATTCATTAAATTTTTTAGTCCATATCTACCTAAGAATATCTGCAAACAGTTAAGCGACTGTTTGTAGATATGAATACTACAACTTTGACAATAATTTAAACCTCATGAGAAGTTACTGACCAACCGATTTCAGTGAAAGCTGATCCTGTAAGAGCGGGTTCTAATAATTGTTTTCGCAAATATATTAGGGACGCATCAACAACTTATTATTTCGGGTTAAAAATCTCTGTTCCTTCGTTTTACGGGCAAATATTAGCTTATTTTTCAGTGTATCATGTATCACATTTTTTTTAAACCAAAACGATTCTACTCCCAACAGTTCTTTGAAATATAGAAAACGAGTTGATTGCATATGTAATCAACCAGAGGAGTTGCGTTATGTAGAATTATGTCGTATTAGAGAACTGAAAGTGTTTTAAAGTGTTTAAAAAAATAAATAAACATCTGGGGGTGGAAGGATGATATTCCCACAGTATTCTTTTAGAGTGTCCAATAATTATGCCAAATTTTTTACAATACGGTTTGGCATTTCCGTTTTTGCAATAAGATTTGTAGTATTCGAATTAAGAAGTATTTAAGAATCGCTTCCATCGATGTGAAAAACGATATTCAACTCTTCAATGTTATAAGTTTTAACCTGTTAACATTCTTTAACTGTTAAACACTTTTGGTCTAATGTGCATCGATTAAACGGTTGCGGCGCACTGAGCACGAACTTTCATTAATATAATAATAATAATAATGTCTGTATTCATCACATTAAGCTTTTAATTTACATTAGAATGTATTTATTTCTAGTAATGAAAGGGCGAAGTTCGCTCCTGCAATATCACAGAGCATATTGCATTCGCGCTCTACCGATATCATTTGGTAACGTCCCATGACCTACAAGATAAGAAGAAAAATGAAATTCATGCGCATTGACTTGACAATAATAAAAAAATAAGCGATTTCCAATTTTATATGTTTATAGAGCTCCTAACGGGGACTTTAAATATATTTTCAGAAACACTATTACTTTTTTAAATTTTAATGTTCATTTTAACACTGACGAAAAAAATACTCTTACGGTTCTAAATATTTTTGCTTCATTTGGTTTATATTCTATAATTAATAAAAAGAATAGAGGATATATAAAGAAACACCACAGAAGAATTAAAAAATAATAATAAAATCTCATAAATATAATTACAGGTCCGAATTTTCTAAAACAAGAAAAGATGCCCACGAAAAACATATTCCAGGTTTAAACAACTCACAAAAGGCTATGTAGCAAATCATAAACAGCAACAGAACTCGCCCATATATTCTATCAGATAGTATATCCCCACATCAGTTTAATCTTACATATTTGGCAAATATTGCTAAAGATATAATAAATAAATTACCATCTACAGATAAAACCTACAAAGATTTCTAGGCAACGGTACAATAAAAAATAAACACAAATAAATTTTATTTCAGAGAAGTAATTTATATTGAGGTAAATGATCTGATCTCAAATCTCTAAAGACTAAAGCTGAAGATGCTTACTTTTTTTATGTGAAAATTTTAGAGGCTATAAGATACATAATTTTAATCCCACTTACTAATTTAATAAACATCTGTATCAGCACAAGTATTTTTCTTGATTCGCTTAAACTTCAAAAGTCATACCATTACACAAAAGAGACTGTATAAATGATGTTGAAAATTATAGACCCATTTCTATTTTGCCTTTATTTTCAAAAATTCTAGAAAGTATATTTAAAAAATAGATCACTCACTATTTTGAATAAAAAAATCTGCTTAGTTCCAGTCAATTTGGCTTCAGAACTTGTCGATGACTGTAGCCATAGAAAAGTTAACTGACATGATAAATAAAGGTTTGAAGATGCTGAATAGATATATACTCACTTTTTAGATCTTTCCAAAGTTTTTGGCTGTGTGCCTCATGACATTTTAATAGGTAAACTACACGTTTATTATATTGATATAGGTAGCATTAAATTAATACAATCATATCTTACAAATCGTTAGTAATATGTTATTTATCGAGATTCAAACTCAAGTTTAGCAAATATGGAATATGGTGTTCCACAGGGCTCTATAGTGGAACCTATATTGTTTCTGGTATATATTGACGATTTAACTGATATCACCTCGTCAACATTTGTGCTATTTGCAGATGACACCACTATCACTCAGTCAGACAAAAATCTTGTTACTGTACATTCTAATATGAATTATATACTATTAGAAACCCAGGAATGGTGTGTAGCAAATATTAAATTAAACTTTGTTTAAATAAGTCAAAAACTGAAACTATGGTATTTAGTCTAAGAAACCTAGTCGAAAACATCAATAAAGATAGCGTTAAATTTCTTGGAGTTTATCTCGATAGAGCAAGTTGTCATGTGATCAGCACATAAACTTTCTTTGTAAAAAAAATTCAACAAATATATATCTACTCGGAAATCTTGTAAGTAATGTGTCCCAGAAAGCACTAATCACCGTTTATCACGGTCTTATATATTCCTCCTTATCATATGCTAGTGGTTTGGGGACATTCAAGTCACAGTACAAATGTTTTTGCACTACAAAGAAAAGCGATACGAAGTGTATACGGTCTAAATTACCGAAATGACTGTCACATGCTTTTGAAAATTTAATACATTAACGTTGCTCAGCACGTATATCCTACAGTGTCTGTTATATATTAATGTAAATCTGTTGGGGGACACTCCTCATAGGGAAATTCATGAATATTCTACGAGAAATAGCAAAAATATTTGTCCACATTTTTTACGTCATAGTAAATCCCGTAATGGAACAAATTACTACGCAATAAGGTTATTCAATTATCTACCAGAAAGAATTAGAGAACTCGAGGATATTCCATTTAAAAATACTCTTAGACAAGTTCTAAAAACTAATGCCCTCTACTCTGTTGAGAAATATCTCTGATTTTAGTTAACTGTGTATATATGTACTATTTTTTATATAGGTGTTTTATTAAATTTTATTTATTTTATTATTCAATTTATATTGGCTTCCTTGGCTCTGAGTAGCCTTACTCCGACCTTTTGTGAATTACCCTACAACTAATTGTTGCCCAGGATTCCAAGACTTTTTACAAAGCTTGTGATTTTCCTGGGGACTAGTATCCCTATATCTTCAGGCGTTAATTCCGCATACTCCAGGTACTTTTAACCTCATGCGAATTAACATCTTGCATTCACAAAGTGTATGTTCCGCAGTTTCAGTTACAGCACCACAATATCTGCATTTATCGTCTACTGCCTTGCCTATATTCTTAGGATGATATCACAAGGAGCAGTGGCCTATTAGAAGACCTGTAATCAGTCTTAATTCGCACTTTTCGAATTCGGGAAGCCTTGTGGCATTCTTTGCCGAATAAGTTATAAACTATTTCGCTTGTATTTGGCCTGGAGTATTCCTCCAGTAGGACTTTTCTGGCTCTTTTGTTCCCATTCCTGGATCTCCAAAAGGTAAGACCAATGTATCATTTTCGATCTGAAACTCCAAGTGTTACCAAACAGCCTGCGGCGCGTCCATCTAGCCGCTGTTGTTTTAGTAAGTGTTCTTATCTCAGGATGTGAGTTCCAGGTAAGTTTTTGATCCAGGATTACTCCTAGGTACTTGACTTCACTGGAAAACTAAGTTTTCTACTTTTGGTGAACGTTGAAATCATCCCCTTAGTGTTTATTTTCTGCAGGAAAATACCAAGAATTTTTCTAGTATTCAGTCAGGTAAATCATTTTTCATTAACGACTTATAGGTATAGCTTTAATTTCAAATGTAGTTTTGAAAGCTTTAATTTCAAATGTAGCAAAGCTCTTTGGAAGTTTTCGATTTTTTTTGTATATATCAACGTCTACAATTAGATATGCTCTAGCTTGTATGATTTTTTAAAAGGTCGTTCTACATTGGCATGTATTACCAACGTTGTTCAATTTGTGTCTGAAAGTCTCGATGACAGATTCCAAGTTTTACCGATTTACCAAGGGAAGGCCTTTCAACACAGCATTATCTTGAAGAAACTTTGGCAATTTAGAATATGCAAATTACTTGATCCAACTATTTTATCCTTTTTTAACAGACAGGAAAACTATGTAGAATATAAAAGTTTCAAGTCAGATATTATGTAACATGCGGTATTGCTCAAGGGTCTAATTTAAGTCCCCTTCTGCTTCTGATATTTATTAACGACATTATCTTTAAACTCACACGTTTTTGTTCATGCTCATAACTTGAAAATCATAAGAGTTATAAACAAGGAGCAATGACTATGTATAACAATTTATTATAGAGCGATGTTGATTCCATGTGCAGAAAATAAATTAAGTTTAAATATTAAAAGTTGACGTTTACAAGAAAAAAGAATATAAGTGAATACAACTACACAGCAAGTGGTGCTATATTGGAAAAGTGTCATCAGAAGAAAGATTTTTGTGTTATAATGGGTCCTGAATTCTTTACATCAATAGACATTGTTTAAAAATGCTTGGTCTAGAGATTTTGTATTTTCCGTTCATTAGAAAACGAGTCTGTATTACTCTATAAACATAAAAATGCTTGGGCGTATTGGTATATACAACGATGGTTTTGTAAATAACTATATTTTATTAAACAAAATATACACCTAGTAGAATTATAGTTATTGTGATTTCTTACATGAATTCAAAATTCACCATCAACAAATTGATAATCCTAAATTTTAAGTTCAAGTACAATTAATTTACTATTCTAGATTTGGAACTAGACCATCTTCTATCTTAAAATTCGACAAGCCTCATACTAATCAGTACTTGAACTTACCATTACCCTCTATGTCTAGGCAAAATATGAAGTGCTTATTGCTAATATATTTTATAATTCTATAAGTTTTCATCGTTTACTTAAAGATCCCTCTTCATTAATTTTATATTTTAATGCTGATTAATACAAAATATTATTATTATTAAGATAACGCAACGAGTTCCAGCCCAAGCTAATACTAAATTTTGACCCTCTCCATATCGGCTTCTCACACTCCTATTTTCTTCATGGGAACACAAACGAAATACAGATTAATCATTGAACAGTGTAATTCCTGTCTTCTTAGAAATGCAGTCCAAAATTTGTAATTCATTGACCATTCATTGGTCTTCTATTATCTTAACGCCATTCCTGCCAATTCGATTGGCAACATCTCCTACAAAATTTTCAGCTTCCTAAATACTCTTAACTACGAAAATCGACCTTTCTCTGAATTTTTGGCATATCTGAAGGTGTTTAACATTCAAATTATAATCAATTACTTTCCGTAGTATATCATTACATATCATTAGTATGTAGAACATATACAGGGTTACTGGTAATTCGATACATTCCTTTGGAGATGTGATGGGGCATGATCTAAGAAGTAAATTTAGCCCTAACATATATTATGCAAAACTCTATAGTTTTTGAAATATTTTATTTTCTCAAAAAGTAGATCTTAATGTCCTAAAAGTTAATTTTCGAAAAATCTATTTGACATTTTTAAATTTTTTTTTACTGGATTACTTGTCCAATATTATAGAAATCCGTTTGGAATGAAAAATATCTGGAAACATTTCGATCATGTGAACATCTGAAATAAAAACTTTAAAAATTTTTTTTTTTTAAATCAGCTATGAAATTTACCTATTAGATTTTTTCAAAAAAATATTAACGTAACACGCGTATAAATTATTATAAAAACTGCCTTATTTCAATAGCTATCTAACAAGGTACAAATGTTCAATGTACCCTTATTAGTTCTAAGAAAATACTAGTAAAAATAACACAAGTAGTACGAATTTTATTTTTAGATAAATAGTAAAAAACATTTTAAAAGTAGAATTTAATTCTTCATTAATTTCAAAGTTGTACTTTATTTTTTATATGTCTTGCTCAAAATGGGAGCCCCTATTCCGTATACAGACACGGCAGCGTCTTCTTATTTCCGTCCTTGTTACTCTGGTTGTCAGATTATGCCTTATGTGTTGGGCAGCATCGACTATCCTTTGTCTAAGGTTTTCTATAGTATTGACTGGTGTGGCATAGACCATCTCCTTCATATGACCCCATACGTAATAATCAAGGGGTGTTAAGTCAGGGCTTCGCGCTGGCCAAGGTATTGGGCCCGCTCTTCCAATCCAACAATTAGGGAAACGTTGATCAAGTAACTGCCGTACTGTCAGCCGATAATGTGCTGGACAACCGTCGTTCTGAAACATCATTCGCTGTCTGACGGCGAGAGGAACATCTTCTAAAATCACCGCCAGATCATTTGTTAAAAAATTTTCATAGATTTCCCCGTTTAAATTTTGAGGAAGAAAGTGTGGCCCTATTAAATAGTGGCCAATGACTCCCATCCACACATTAATAGAAAACTTCATTTGGAAACTAGTTTCACGTGTTAACTTGAGATTTTCCTCTGCCCAATAATGTAGGTTGTGGAAATTTGTTATACCCTCGCGATTAAATTTCGACTCGTCTGTCCATAAAATACTTGTTAAAAAATGTGCACTTTCTGCATCTGAATTTTACATAAAGCGGCAGAATTAAACTCTCGTTCCAGGATCACCTTCCTCCAAGCCTTGGACAGGGGTATAGTGGTAAGGATGACATCCAACTCTACGTATCGTAGACCAAACATTCCATTGTGACGCTCCGGTTAGTCTTGCGACTTTATTAGTTCAAATAGTTGGGTCTTCCTCAAAATACCTCAATATTTCTTCCTCATCATCTGGTTCATAAACGGGAGGAGCACCAGCGTCATTTCTTCTACATTTCACGGAGCCAGTTTCAGCGATATTTCGATATGCCGTACTGAATACATTTGCATTTGGCAAGCGGCGGTTAGGGTACCAAAGTCCATATTCCCGGCGAGCTTCAGCAGCGTTGCCGCCACAGTATCCATAGACAAACAAGATATCAGCGTATTCTGCGTTGGCATACGCGGCCATGGCACACAAAATACAATAACAACAACTAATAACAACAACTACGAGCAAAATCAAAATCTTCGATAACTAATTTAACAAGACCAACAAACTTAAGGGACACGGAGATAAGAATGTCAGTTAATGACATATATGCACAAACGTCAAAGTCAAGGACTGACTGACTTAAATGAAAATGAACGATTAGTCGTTTAATAAATTCCGCCACCAGCATTATCTTTACTAATTTTTTATTAGCACTATCAAGGGTACATTAAATATTTCTACCTAGTTAGATAGCTATTGAAATAAGGAAGTTTTTATAATAATTTGAACGCGTGCTACATTAATATTTTTTTGAAAAAACCTAATAGGTAAATTTCATAACTGATTTAAAAAAAAAAACATTTTTACAAGTTTTTATTTTAAATGTTCAAATGATCGAAATGTTTCCGGATATTTTTCATTCCAAACGGATATCTATAATATTGGACAAGTAATTCAGAAAAAAAAAAAATTTAAAATGTCAAGCAGATTTTTCGGAAATTAACTTTTAAGACATTAAGATCTACTTTTTTGAGAAAAACAAAAAAATTGAAATATCTCAAAAACTATTGAATTTTGCATAATGTATGTTAGGGCTAGATTTACTCCTTGGCTCATGCCCTATCACATCTCCAAAGGAATGTACCGAATTACCAGTAACCCTGTATATTTCCAAACAACTACTTTCCCGAGTACATGACAAAGAAGTTGAAAACATTCATAGACACGTGTTTTAACATCTACCTCAGTGTGAATATATTTACTTACAGCACAATCATAGTTTCTAATTTTTTATTGGGCATTTTGCAGTATTATCACTATGTAAGAGAGTTGATAATGTTCATGTTATAAGTTTTCCATTGTTTTAAAAAACTCGGCAAGAATAAAACTGGGACCAGGGCAATCTAGAAAATTTCTAAAATCTAAATAAAGGAATGCAAAAATTTTCCTTCTCTAAAAAACCAGTATATAATTTGTTCTGAGACATTCATAGTTAAGCGGAAATTGATGATGCAGTCAACACAATTAATTCATCGATTAAAATATTGTTTCATTTAGTCAAGATCCTTGAGATCTTCCAGGGGGTTACCTCGGTAACTTGAGAGGCGGTTAAGAAAACATTTAAATTGTGTTTTGACTCGAACAATATTATCATATTCTGAGTTTTATCGATAGCCATTTTGAAAGTAAAATTATAATTCAAATACCTCAACTTGAATTTAGAAAAATTTCATACATACATAAAATATTCTGTTGGACAATTATGAAAAATTACCAATAGGTTTCTGTACTACCAGTTTTTCAGACAGGTTTCTTCTGGGCGCGGCATGTATTGTGTAACGCCTAAAAGAAATCTGCGAAACAAGAAATTTGTAATGATAATAATCATATCATTTTTAAAAAGTTCACACACGCAAACATATAAAAGTAACGAATATAATAATAAATAAAAAATCATTAAAGTAAAGGTGTGGTAGATTAAATACAATCGCATATCTCATTATAAAAACATATGAATTTGTTGATTAATACCGGCTATAATCTTCTCCTGGTGATGAAAACATGGTTAGCGAAACGATAATCAAGTAGTGTATTCGAGTGTGGTGCTCAAGTGTTGCGGTGTAAAATGTTGCTACGCCTGGGACCCGAATCTCGCTGGCGGGTAGCTGCTTACAGAGGAAAGGGGATCGTACTTACAAGCTGAAGGAAATTCATCTCAGATAACGTTTTGAAATTTCATTTGAAAAGATATCGTGAAGTAAGTTGAAATGAGCTGCAACTACTACAAATTCCAAAATATCTGTTCACCTTAGAAGTTATTTTGGTTACAATATTGGACAAAAACGACTTGTTAATTAATAGACCAAAATTATCACCGTTTCTAGTATAGTCTTCTATTTACAATTCTCATTCGGTGACCTTGGAATCTATGCAAAAAACATTATTAAATAGAATAATCTTATATGCAGGTTGGTCATTTTGCTTCTTACTGAGAAAAACCTAAGGTAATGAGTCAGTACCTTTATGCTTTCATACTATGTTAAAGAGTACTGTCGTGAGCAGAAAAAAATAGGACAACTTTTTTTTTCTAATGTAAATCTATGTCTATTTGAATATGTAATGAGTAGCCGAAATAAAACAGATATCACTTTTAATTTATATTTTATCTTAATGCTGTAGTTATTGCTTTAGTAAATGATGGATGGTTAATGAGACAAATTGCACTGCGTTATAACATTAACAAAAATTTGGTGTGTAACATTTTAAGAAAGTGGAGAATAAACGGTACGATTAGTAGAAATCCGGGATCAAAGGACAAAGGATATCCTACGAAACTAACTATTAATATTTCGTTGTTGCACTATTTCTATTTATAACTTCTATAAGTCTATTTGGCATAGAATTAAATAACCTTATACAATAATCATTAGTAATAATATTTTCCCATGCATTATTTACTATTTCCAGTAATTCGTCGGCATTCCGTGGTCTCACAGTTCATTTTTGGATATTTCTTACGAGTAGTCCCCATACTCCTTCCACAGGGTTAAGATCTGGACTGTGACTAGGCCAGTTAAGAACATTGATGTTGTTATCTTGAAACCAGTTAGTTACGGTATGAGCAGTATGAATGGAGCAATTGTCTTGTTGAAATATGACCTCATTATTAGGAAATAATTGTGACACAGAAGGGAGCACAATATTGTCTAAAATTTACATCATGCGCTAAACATTCAAGCGCCAATCCTACTCGAGCTTCTTTGTGTTCAGCTTTAAGTAAGTATTTCTGTGCTGCTCATGACAGCGTAGCTTCGATTCTCTTACTCGCCGGCGACCAGTACTATTCGATCCAGGAAAATTCGTTTCTTCAGCAGCCTGAATAACTGAGTAAAATGGATATTCTACTAAAGCATTTACCAATTGCCAATCTTGTTGTTGAGTTGATATCCTTCGTCGCCCTGATCCAGAATTTCTACTAATCGTACCGTTTATTCTCCACTTTCTTAAAATGTTACACACCGAATTTTTGTCAATATTATAACGCAGTGCAATTTGCCTCATTGACCATCCATCTTCTGCTTTAACAATAACTCCAGATTTAACTAAATCGCTTATATGAGGCGTATTAGTTTTTGCACACTTGCAATAAATTATGACAACCAACTGACAATGTCACAAAAATTAAAGTTAGATGTACACAACTAGATTTTCCGAGATTCCGAGATTAATTTCTGTACAACCAAAAAGTTCCACATATTTATGAGAGAAGATATCAATGAATCAATCTTTTTAAAGGATTCAGACGGCAATAACTGATGATGAAGATTAAAATTACCTACTGTTTTTTCTCTTTGAATCAGTGAAACAGTTTATTACACTATTATGATGTCTTACTTATGGAAGTTATCAAGGCTTCTCGAAGATATTAACTCTCGAAATCTACATTGGATGATTCTCCAAAATGTCGATATATCTTTAATAATTGTAACAATGCCTGATACAAAAACACATACGCAGATGTTTCTAGTTACCGATGAAGAAGAGTTCACATTAAAATTTACAGAGAACACGCTATTCGTCGACCGTGAATACACAGCGCGGACGTTTTTGTATTTACTACAAAACATTTACAGCTCAACCACTGCCGTAGCGATATATACATTTGGAAACATTGAGCAATATTGCAGAAGGTTATATATAGAACTTTGATATTCCGGATCAATTCGAGCAGCGAGAAGCAGCTATATTAAAGGGAACCTAAAGATGGCATGTGCGACTCTGCTGAAACGTCCTTCAAGTAATCACGATTATTTTATGAGCCTATCAGTTACCCCCTGATAATTAATAACACTTCATAGACATAGAAATAACTGTAGAAAAAGTGTATCTTCGTTTGATTTCATTATATGCAAATCAGGGAATCTGTGTTACATGAGATCTTTACTGTGGTATAAAAACTAAACGGTGTTTTAATTGGAGTTTAACTACCGTTAGGCACATACATGTACCTAATAATAATAATAATGATAATAATAATTCCCCTATTACTAGAAAGCATAGCGAACAACAATTGAAAATATGTAAAATTATAAGTCAAAAGCCCTAAATCCTTGAGTGCTAAGTACAGAAAACATTAAATTATATATATTTAGTATCTACTTTAATATATATTAATCGTTATTGTTATGTAGTATATCTAGATTGTATAAACATTCTGTGAGTGTACCAGCAACAATATACGATCAGTTGATGACGTTATTATATTATTTCTATATTCAATATTTTAACCACCCGCCAATAATTCCGTATATTTCTGTTTATTATTCATTAAGTAATCCGTTATTTTATCACGGAATAGCCCTATGTTATTATATTGCTTAAAATGGGCAGGTAAAATAATATAAAATTTTAGACCATAATACGTTATAAATGTTTGTGTTGTTGTGTATGTAATTTGAGGTATTGTAACTTTTAAATTATATTTTTGTCTTGTGTTGTATACATGTTGTATTATACTCAGTAAATTTTTATGTTTATGAGTAAATATTAGTACAGACTTGTTGTACAAAAGTTGCAGATTAAATACATTAAATTGTTTGAATAATACTTCAGTGTAGTATTTATTTTTTCCTAAGATAATTTTTATTAAGTATATGTTTTTGAGATATATTTCCAAATTTGTCGAATATGCACTTCCCTATGTTATTAATCCATATCTATGAATTGATTCGACCAAAGCATGATATAATGACTTTAAAGTGTTAAAAGACAAAATATTTTTTAGGGGTAGAATTTCCAAACCAATTTGTGCATTTTATTGTTCAATTGCTGAATGTGCTCTGTCCATTTTAAATTTTGATATATGACAATTCCGAGATATTTAATGTTCTTTGTTTGCTGCAGTTTCATAGCACATATACAGTCACGCTTCCGTTTATTTATACATGAGTATGTATTGTAAGTGTATTTATCTTAGGTACGTTTCTGTCATATGTACTAAAGCACACAAATTTAGTCTTATCTAGGTTAATTGTTAAGTAATTTTCCGATAGCCATTGTTGTAGTTTTGAAAACTGTACGACAGTTTTATTGGCAACATTTTCCCAGAGGTCGTCCTTAACAAGAAGAACCATGTCATCTGCATATGCTACTACTTTTCCATTAATTGGAAGTTGAAGTAATTCATTGACATAAATATTAAGAAGAACTGGTCCTAGAACCGTTCCTTGAGGAATGCCATATTTTAAATTTCTTCTACTTTCACCAATTTTTACACATTGCTCCCTATTTTAAAGATAACTTCTGAACAAGTCATTAACTGTACCCCTTATATCATATTCGTTGAGTTGGTTAAGTAAAATGTCATGCGACACCATATCGAAAGAATTGGCCAAATCAAGGAATATTGCGATTTGTTTCTTATTATTAAATAAATAGTTTTTACAACCTCATACATACTATTCTCAGTACTCATTCCTTAAAGCCATGCTGATTGGAGGAAAGGATTTTAATAATTTCTGTTTAATTTTGAGATATATATAATAGGTGACTTCAACTCCATATTAGTTCTTGAGATAAGTGGTCTAAATCGTAGTCCAAGCACTAATAGGTATATTACCTAAGCAAGAACTGACGATAGCATATTCCACTTCGTATAATCATTTATGTAAAAATGATAACAGATACTTCAGATTCCAAATCATGATACCAGATCCAGGTTTGGACCTCGCGAGTAAATAATATAAAATTGGCAAAAATCTAACAGTTTCATATACAACCAATTATTTTCATAACTTTGATATTTAAACGATTATTATGGTTAAGGATTCAAAATACAAGCTCTTACCCGAACTGCCAGTCTGGTGACCAGCGAGGCCCAAAACCGCCGCTGGTGAATGACCTCCATTGGCGTTCATGCTTGCCGCCGCTGCAATATTGTGCGGCAAGAAAGCCGCCGCCACCGCCGCCTGTGCGTTAAAATAAGCCATACGGCTGGCCGCCATAGTCATGTGGTGATGATTGAAGCCATGGTCCGACGGGAAGCACGTCGGCGCTTGCAAATGTCTTTGGGGGTACACATTGGGAGTTATCGCAGAAACTGCTGCCGTTGGAGACCTGTGCTGACTATCACTTAAACCTAATAGTTCTTGAATGGCAAAGGGGGATCTTTGTGGCATCGTCTGAGAGGGCTTATTCAAGATACTCGGAGCAGTTACATGTATCGTGTTCTCTAATGTTTCATTGTTCATTTTTCGTTGCTTGAATGTGAAACGAATAAGCCACAAAAATTTCGCTCGATCAGTTACCGTCGGAAGCCGAACTCGCACATTTTTATTCCTTTACACTAAATAGAACAGTTTTTTCGTTGTACTCTGCGAGTTATTACACTAGGTATAGCACTACATGTAAAAATAAAATTAAGCCACTGATTCAATCGTTCGATTATTGGCGCGGTTTTTATGGGGGTTTATGTCGAACCTTACATAGCCAAATATGAGAGTAAACTGACTATTTCAATTTGAAAAACCAGTCCGTAGGTCTCTTACAAACAAAGATACTCCCTAATATTCGAGTCAAAAAGACCCCTTAGCGGAGGCGTGGTGCCGCTTCTACCAATAATCTCGCTGAAAAGCTGGTCCTTATTGGCATGACGCGTGGCTCGTATTTTCGTCCGTAATTGTCCTGCTCGAAGGACCAAAATCGCGTGACGCGACGCATATCAGGCGGAGTTAGCGAGAGAATTGTCCTCACGATGTACACTTTATACTAGGTACTAATACGGACGAGTTTCCTCTGCGTTTTATTACAATTACTGTCAAATAGCTTACATGCTTAATTAGTAACGATGTGTTCAATTATCATAATTGGACGCAATTAATTGGCTCTGTTTTAGGTCATGACACAAAATAGTGTTTTAATTATCTAATTAATGTCAAATTATTTTTGTTTTCTAGTGGCGCTATTATTGAAATTGATAAATTTTAATTAGTTTTGACATATTCGTCACCTTGTTAATATAATTTGAAATAATCATAGTTCTTTTGGGGACATATTTAGATCGATGGAGTATGTTCAATTTATTTAATCTGTAGGAATTGCCACAAAACTTGCTTTTGTTACGTACACTGCTCAACACATCGATATGATAACGTTACTGACCTAACAGTCGCTTTAATAACATATACTGGGCATTTCTGTTAATATTACCAATAACTGATAGTTTTCACAATTTCCCAGGGTTTTTGTTTGGAGCCTATACAATAAACTTCTGAAAAATATGTTATACTAACCCATTGTTAACTTAAAAAATTCACGTATACTTAATTTATAAGAAGGAATTAATCACTAGTGCACATAAAGGTTTTTCAATGGTTTCAGATAGTTCATTGCTATGTGATAATAGCACATATAACAGGTAGTTAGTTGCAATGATTTCTTTCTTTTGAATTGCCGACCCCTCTGACCATTAAAGTAACTTCTGAACGTTGTCTTCCCTAGAAGAATTATTCACTGATGGATACCTTATAATATCACAGTCTCTCCCACAGTGCTCGCTTTAGCTAACTTGCCGACCGGGATGAACTTTCTGAAACTGCTAATTTTGTACGTATTTAAATAGTTTAAATGAGGAATTAAATTGAAAAATACGATTTTAAAACAAATAAAACTGCAGAAAATCTTCTAAAAATGCTCGTATACAGAAATATAAATTTATTTTCTAATAATCTCACGACTGTACCAAATATGGCCAGCAAATAATTCGTGGTATTTAGTAATTTATCTCATTGGACTTCTCTATGTTTATTTATGCTCACATACTAGTAATTAATTTTTTAAATCCTTGTAAGCCTCCTTTCGTAAATAAACATTATTATTATTATTATTATTATTATTATTATTATTATTTATTATTATAATTTTAATGTAAATCTGGTTGAAAATACTTTGTCTACTGAAATACTCTGTGATATATTTGATTATTTTTATACGAACATTACTTCCAGAAAACCAACGGACATTTTCCCAAATATGAGAGATCAAACAAGTTCTACATGTTTAGATTGCATTGTATGACAAATTTATCACCTGAGGTATACTTATAATATTACGATTTTTGATCCTAATGATTTTGTTCACTTCGCCAAATTATTTTCCTTCAGCTCCACAAAAATGAGAAACATCTCAAAGGGAATATTTAAAAGTATTATTCAAAGTCATAACGTTCAAAAATTATATGGTAGATTGAAGATGGTAAATTGGAATGAAATATTTAAACATAAATGTTGCTATCAGTTTCCTGTTTGGATAATGTTACATGATAATTAAAACATAATATTTTTAGTCGCAAACTCCTCTATAAAATCCTTATTTTACTATAAGGAACATAACCAGACTGCAACCAACAGCTACTCTCCGGGCTATGTGCCCAGCCGAGCGCTGAATTACAAGTTACAAACCTGGCGCCTTAAGTGTAATCATTGCATATTACGATCAAAACGCTAATGCTTCGATTGCAACAAACACCAGCCGAAAGACTGATCCTACGTAAAGGAGCTCTCGTGCCAGTCGTCACACACCACTTGCGGACTGCAGTTTTAAGATGTTGGCTCTCGTCAGTACAAGGTAGGAATGTGACGACCGACACGAGGATCACTTGACTATTTAGTACATTTCGGTATCTTTGGGAAAGCGACATGTAGAATAGTCAGCAGGCGCCATCTAGCGGTCCAGTGTCTGTTGCAATCGAAAAATAAATAGCCTGACTGGGCTTAGCATACTTCAAATGTGCTTTTAGAGGGCGGAATATTAAAACATAATATTTTTAGTTGCAAACTCCTCTATAAAATTCTTATTTTACTATAAGGAACGTAACCAGACTGCAACCAAGAGCTACTCTCCGGGCTATGTGCCCCGCCGAGCGCTGAATTACAAGTTACAAGCCTGGCGCCTTAAGTGTAATCATTGCATATTACCATCAAAACGCTAATGCTTCGATTGCAACAAAAATCAGCCGAAAGACTTATCCTACTTAAAGGAGCAATCGAAGCATTAGCGTTTTGATGGTAATATGCAATTATTAGCTTGGACAAAGGTGAATGTCTGACGGGAATTTATTTTGACCTATCTAAAGCCTTCGACATACTTAATCACTATTTTTTTTTTTATACATTTATTTAACGTCGGCCTATTTCCGCTACTGAGGCCTAACACCGACGCCTGTAGACGAGCTACCCCCAATCAGGAATTTTGCCGAACCTCTTCCCTTAAGAAGAGTAGGGATCTTTTACTTGCCTAACATTTAATAGACAAGGGACCGACGGCTTTACATCCCCTCCGAAGGATGGTATATCTCCTATACAACCCTCGCCTAAGGTTGTATAGCTTCCGCGCATACACTGATATACAAGCCGCTGAAAGATGTGTGAGGCGAGAACGCGGTTTCCGTTGGAATGGTCACCAATCCAAGTACTAACCGCGCCTGTCGTTGCTTTACATCGCATACCGAAGTATATACATAGTAAAGACGCACCTACGCTCGCCCCTAATCACTATTTAATAAGCTTAGTAGATATGGTATCAGAGGAGTTGCGCTCGAATTCTTTAAATGATATCTCTCTGGCAGAACACAGAGGGTATGCTTGAGGACTATTCCAGCCCTAGGCTGTTAAAACTGGGGTACCTCAAGGTTCTGTACTAGGACCTCCTTTATTTCTTATTTATGTTAATGATATACCTGCATCCCTATCTGTAAACTCTGTATGCGCATTTGCAGATGACACATCACTAATTGTCGCAGCCAAGGATTTAAAAAACTTATACATATCAGGTTGTCAGGAAGTACAAAGCATGTCTAATGACTGTCGGTGTAGATTCAATATTAAACGAAAACAAAACTGTATTAATGTAATTCAAGAATAGTACTATTATCAACAGCAATTATTTAGGTATTTAAAACCAACTGCCTTATTAGTAAACTTAATAAAACGTTTTGCCACACGGAACATACGATCATCTGTTGACATTAGTGTATTAAAAATATATTACTTTGCCCATGTTCAACTCATCCTTAGTTATGGTATAATATTCTGAGGATCATCGCTATTTGCTCAAAGTGTATTTATAGCTCAAAAACGAATCATTAGGTGTATGCTCAAGAAGTGTATATATGAACCTCGTAAGCCACATTTTAAACAATTAACACTTATTCCTCTTCCTATATTAAAAAGAACCCTGACAAATTCACGAGGAATTGTGGTACGGGGCGCAATATAATACTGTTACACGACATCGTAATGTACTACGTATACCTCTACATTGCACCAATACAAATATTCAAAGCCTTTTTATATTGAACAGAGAACTAAAAAAGTATCTTTTAACTCTATGTTGTTATGATTTTAATAATTTTATTATGTGATTTTTCTTCTATTCACTCATTTTGTATATTATTGTTCATTTTATTATTTGTATGACTTCTTATGACACATCCAATATTCTTCAGAATCCTATGGAACTGATAAATAAATAAATAATTCAAAACTGTATTAATATTGAATTTTTAATAATGATATATTTATCCGTTTTAAATCAAGCGAAGCCCTTTAGTTAGTAATTTTTTAGTAAAATAATAATGTTGTCCCTCTTATCTACTATATTATGTCGTGTGTTTATATTTATGTAGTCACAATTCAAGATCCAAATAATACATTCTTGATTGTATTTATTTCGTAACTTTAGTTTTGTAGTTAGGTGTTTTTATTATTCGGTACAGATATCAAACCTCAAGTTGAAATTATTAAATCCCTTTCTTCATTTTCACACGGCACTGTTTAACCAACGTCGAAATTGCTGAATTTGTTCAGCGCGCTTGAAATAGTCAGAACGAATAGCAATATATTTAAGAAATTCGAAATTCGCTTTATGTTCGAGAATTGAATACCATCTCAGCAAATGTAATATTAATTTAAATTTAGCGGCAAACCGAGGGAATGCTGAGTAGATTTTACTTTGAAAATAATTCGCGATTATGATTATGTGGCGACCTAAAGGCCGAGGTTTAATCCATTCTTTGTAAACCTTCAAAGAAATTTATTCATGTACGGAAAATGAATTAAACGTCTTATTATATGCTTACGTTAAAAAGGTTTCCTAACTTAATACTTTCTTTAAGCATTAATAACTTTGTGGAGATTTGGAATTATGTCGTTGAAGTTAGACGGGTACGAAAGTTTAAAGTATTAATTATTTAAAATGCCGCTTGGGTCATATTAACTTTTGTTTTAGTTAAATTATTGCACGCTAGTTATTAATAATTATTCTCTTAATGTTTAAATCATTTGCCTTAAGTATATTTGACTTTTACAGTACTCCAAAACTGTTACGATTGGTACAGATCAAATGTTGACAAGGGCAAGAGTAAATATTTTTCAATATCATGCAGTGCGGGTCAAAAGACAACTTGAAAGGGGTTATAGAGGACACCAAAACAGGCAATTTTTGTCAATAAACCGATACCCATAAAGCAGTCGTTATGGCATTTGGGCAAATATATTTTTAATTAATTTCTTCAACTATACAAACAGGAATAATTAATATGGAGCACCCTGTATTGATTGTTTTATTGCAAAACTATATTATCACAATGTGCCGTCCTTGATTTTGTTTATATTTTTATCTTGTGATAAAACCCATATTATAATTTTCGAAAAATGGCTGAACTATAGCCTTCGTTCATATCTTGGAAAAAAAAAGTAATCTCAAAAAATCAATATGAACTCCAAAGAAAGTTAAGCACAGAAGATACTCTCCAGTTACTAACAGATAAAATTACAACAAACTTAGTAAAGAATGAAAAAGTCATAGGTATCTTTTTGGATCTACAAAAAGCCTTCGATGCGGTGTCACATTGCCAGTTACTAGACAAACTAAAGAAGTTAGAGGTATTGCTTAAAATTTATTAAAACAATATCTGCCAAATAGACCCCAGCAAGTAAAAATGCTCTGAGGACTAAGAAAATAATAAAAACTGGTGTCCCACCGGGAACAGTCCTAGGTCCTACTTTATTCCTGCTGTTTATCAACAATTTACTGGATAAAAACTTTGGATGCAACATCGTATCATATGCAGATGACACTGTACTGGTCTATTCTGGAGAGACCTGGCACTTTGCGCGACAAAAGGCGGCTGAGGCAATTAGTAAAGTCAAAAACTGGCTAGATACAAATTTGTAAAAACTAAATATAACAAAGACTAAATTTATAGCATTTTCTCCAACGAAGGTAGGACTACCCCAAACTCTGAGACCTATTCTTATAGATAGAGAAACGAATAGTTACATTCTAAACACCACTACTATCAAATACCTCGGCGTTATTTTCGATAATCACCTAAAATGGGATAACCATATTAAATATTTAAACGAGAAGCTAAGAAAAATAATATATAAATTCTATAACCTGAAAAGAATACTAAATAGAAAGACTCTCTTAATGACATAACAGCCTAGAGGAATCCATAATTAGGTATGGTATTAGCGTCTGCGGCTCAGCCTACAATGCAACACTCCAGCCTCTCCAGATAACACAAAATTATATAATACAGACAATTTTTAACAGGAAAAGTCGAGACCACTGTAGAAATATATTTACTGATAATGAAATACTTAATGTGAAGGGGTTGTATATGCGTGCGGCTATAGTTTATACTCACGACAAGAAACATACGTTTGGATCGTCGGTAAACCACCAATATGAAACAAGAAATAGATCTATAAACATGTATAAAACTCCAAAATACAACAAAACAATCTGTCAGAAACAAATCAATTTCAATGGAATTAAATTATACAACCAACTACCTGAATATATTAGTGTCCAAAATAAAAAAAAAACATTCAAAAGAACATGTAAAAGGTGTATAATAGACAATTATACGGCACTCCTAAGCCTAACAATAAAATAAATCCATTCTTGTAACTAACCAAGTCGAAAATAAAGATAATAAAATATAATAAATTTAAATATAATTTATTATTATTCTCCTTGTCTTTCTCTGCCAAACTATTTCACTTTATACTATATTATACTATCACTTTATATTATATTATAATTACAAACCTATAAATCTTAATATTCCTAGAAAATGCAACGAATATTAACGTATGAACAAAATATTAAATTCTACTCGATAATAATAAAATTAATAACAAATATATTAACTAACCAAAACCAAAAATGTACAACTTTTAAAAATGTTGCAGTAATAAATAAATTTAAAAAAATAAATAAAATAATTGCTTTGATAGAACTTCAAACAAGCAGTAGTGTTTGCTATCGATAGGCGAGTTCAGTATCTAAACGTTTCCTTATTGATTTATTCAAAATTCGTCTTCTTAATGATCAATAATTCTTCTATTAAAGAACTGGCTACCATACATCTTGCTTACGACAAAACTAAATGTAATGGAAAAGAAGCTGCACACTTGTACAAAGAGAGATATCCTAATCGCTGTCACTTTTATATCATACCATATTTTTTGCTTCCATTCATCTCTGCCTTCGAGAAAGTGACAACCTGAAACATGGTGATGGTACTGGTCGTTCGAAGAAGTCTCTAATTGAACCGACAAGAACTTTAGGACAATTACAATTCGGACAATTACATAATTACAATGGTGATTTCCAAGTCGACGGTATCATGACCAACTGCTTCCTACTACTTACAAAAAGTACAAGCCATGACTTCTGAAGGCTAACTTCATCAGATTGCTGATTCTGAGGATTCTCCGAACAGGTGAATTGGAAGAGGAGGAGAATTTAAAAAAACTGTATTTAAAGTATACCATGCGAATGTAACATACATGATTGGATGAACACGAAAATGACTTCAGATAGGATGAAATTCAGAACAAACCGACATAGAATGAAATAGAACTAGGGGAAGTTGAAAACAAAAGAGGTAGATAGCAGCAAAAGAGTAATTAAAGAACTGGCAATATTAACTTTGCACACTAGAAGGTACGCACGATTGTTTTTCTGAACCAAGAAACTGGAGGAAGGGAACTCAGAAAAATGTAGAGTATTCTGCAAATTAAAGATGGTTAAACCAGAAATTATAAAAAATATCTGTTAGGTTATAAGAAAGTAACATTATTGTCATGTAACTTCTACAAATTTCAAAATTTTATCTTAGTGAATACAAAAATTAGACAAATATAATAAATGTGTAGTAAAGATACCTACTAAGACAGTCCAGTTAGAGGCTGCTACATATTTCATGTGTCATCCAGTATAACATTTAAATTTTATTGATGACTACGGCGTCTATTAATGAGTATAGTACACGATAAGACACATATTCTGGTTTCCTTAGATCTATACGAAACCAGTTACATTAAAGAGAGCGCCAAAAGAGCAATAAGAGCGCCATCTGTTAACGAGTAGTGGGTATAAGACAGGCGTTCAGTTTTCCGTCCGATTCGACTTGGATGATGTAATATACAGTCAGTAAAAGCATTAATTGTTTAATTAATCCAGCTAATAAGTTATTATTGAATTGTCACTCAAAATTCAAGGCCCTAGTTATACGAGAAATGCGTGGAAATCGGTTATAAAATTTGAACAAAATTAAGGAGGAAATGAGTTAAATGTTTAAATGTTTTTAAACGTCTTCCAGGTCATCTGAATGACTCTCGTAAGTCTATAAGATCTAGATTTGTCTGAGTAAAGGAGACCGGGCCCTACAGTTTCTAGTGAAATTCGAAATCCTCTAAGGGAAAATTTATATTTGAAAATTACTTCGCAGTAGGTGGGGCTCGAACCTACTTCTCTAGGTATGGTCAGAGAGAAAGCTAGACGTGCTAATCCACTGAGCTACCAAAAAAATAAAAGCGCGTAAACAATATTTGTATTAGCAATCAGTTGGACCGTTTTCTTAAATGTTTTCATTAACAAACCTAGTTGTAGGTACTGAGAAAATTCACATGAGTTTTGAGAGGATCATATACAGTTTTCCGAGATCAATATGTATGTTAATATTCTAGGAGACGAGAAAATGAGACCTGTTTTTATTGGACAAATCTGAAGCACCTGTATTTTGACCTTTCAAACAATGAAATATACTCATTCATTATCGAACCGTTAAAAAAGCAGACGAGCTACTCCTAATTATCCTATTCCTGTGATATGTTTCAGTGAAGCATTTATCAAGAAATGAATTGAAGGCAGAGATGCTCATGAATGACCGGCAATATTTCCGTACTTAACATCGTTTAATTTTTTCTCTAAAGCTATTTAAAAGTCAACATACGAACTAATTTCATTTTTTTTATAGAAACAGGAATATCGTCTAAGATGAATATGCAAAAAATAGAAGATACCATTTAAAAATCTACAGGGATGACTGTATCCGAAAGAGTAGGACATCAAATTCAATCGGTACATTTGTCCCTCACAAAAACTAAATATGTAGTAAATTAAATACTATGATAGACCAATAATACCACTAATTCCTATAAAAGCAACTTAATTCATTGCCACCTATCAAGGTGCACAATGTGCGTTTCCAAAGCGATTGAAAATAATATCCTAATACTTGCAACATACTACGTCTTCAATCAGAAAATGTAAACAAAAATCTGATTGCAATAAGCCCCCAGCAGACAGATTAATCCTATGGCAAGGACCACAGTGCAAAGTTGTGTGCATCACCAGCCGCAGACCAGTTTCGAGCTCGTTAGCTTTCATCAGTACGGCATAGGTGAACACAAGACAACCTTACACCGTTCTTCAGTCTATCAAATTATGAACGATAACATCCACAATTTGTGAATGGCTCCATCTGGTGGCGACATACTCGGACTAAGTTACATTTAGCAAAATATAAAGCCAACGTAAAGTGGATTGATTAGCTATTATGAAAATAAATACGTAGTAAATTAGATACTACGATAGACCAAGCTCGAAACTAGTCTGCGGCTGGTGTTACACTGTAGTTCTGCACTGTGGCCGTTTCTATAGGACTAATCTGTCTGCTGGGGACTTATTGCAATTAGATTTTTGTTTGCGTTTTCCGATTGAAGACGTAGTATGTCCCAAGCTTTAAGACATTAATTTCAATCGTTTTGGATTGTACACCTTGATAGGTGGCAATGAATTAAGTTCCTTTTATAGGAATTAATGGTATTTTTGGTTAATCGTACTATTTAATTTACTACATATTTCTTTTTATAATAGTTAATCCATTTTGCGTTGCTTTTATATTTCGTTAAATTGGCATATTTCCTCTCAACCTCGTGTCATCGTCAGAAAAAATATCTTGTAGAACAGAATTTTAAGAAACTGAAATTTTCAAAAAATGTCTGAGAACTTTTTCATCTTGTTTGGCCCTTCTCCTTTGGTGTAAGGGGACAACCCTATGTAGGATCCGCGTCCGGTAAACGTAAAGCGTTTTTCGTATGAAGCCCATTTTACACAAATCAATATGTTTAGTATCTGAGAACCACCTCTGTAAAACAGAAAAAACTGAAACACTTTATCCGAGTACACAATTTCACACCCGTTTCGCTAACATAGTTACCATCATCGGGAAACGATTAAAATGCGTTTTCAATCTATAGCTGATTTTCAGACTATATCTTGAAATTTTCAACATAAACTTGATAAGTTTTTTTTTTAATTAAAATTATGTACCTTAATTTAAATGAAAATTGAAAGAAAAAAAAATCTGTTTTATCATGTTTACACCATCTAATAATTAAATAATGTATTTAATTTTTAATAACATCAATGACTCCATAATGCTTTTTCATATTGAACGAAATAAAATATGCATCATCAGACCTGGTGGTTTTATTGCAAAATAACAACCGAAGACAAGTAAGTGAATAATATTTTTTAATTAATAAAATTACCTTCCCTTAATTAAAAACCATTTCTGTAAAGAAATCTCAGACAATACATTCAAAGAGATATTAATGATTCCTAAACCGTATACCTATCAGAATCAAGCCATCTTTGAAAATAACCCTTCCCTTATTTCACAAGCATATTCAGATAAAGCACTTTTCAAATCACCGACGTAAAAACAAAGCCGTGTGGGCCGGGATAATTAAAAATTCTCACCGCAGTAGGCTAGGCCTCATTTTCATTGGACCTCTTTATTTTTCATCTTCTTCTAAATCCCAGATCATTTTTCTACTACTGCATATACACTTAAATAAATTGAAGTAAGACTGAAAACTTTAATTATATAATTTTCTTAAATATGTATTTTTCTCTAGCATAGGGCAAGAAAACTAACGAATGTCACCTTGCCACATACGTATCGGTCAAGATAAACGTACAACATACATGTGACTGTGAAATTTGCCAACGAATAGGGCAATTTTTAATCATTAAATAGAGTTAAACAAACAAACTATAAAATAATAACAGAAAAATTTCGGAAGCCGATATGTAAAAAAAAATTAAGTTTGTATTGGTGCGTTCAGGTCTTTCAAAGCAAATGCTACAACACCGTAAAAGGTATAAAACAATGGGCATAAACAAAGTAGTTGAGATTAAAATTTCCTACAAAAAAGTGCCGTGTGTATATCCATCTAAGTTTAGTAGTTGGATGTGAGGCGTGTTCAAAGACGAGGCTGCCACACGAAAACTGAAGCTGACGAAATTCCTTTTTGTTGTACAATTCAAAATCAATACTTTTTATTATTGAAAAAATGCGTGGCTAAATTAGGTGGTACAGAGAACGTTTTTCATGATGAACTGTAATTTTGGCAGTTTCGTCACACAAGTAAATAGTTTCGCAGGCCCATAAAAAAGACTGGACAGGGTTTTTCTCATATATTTTGACCAGAGCTGTTTCTAAGCATTGTGATTAGTAATGGTCTAAAGACTCTAAACACCATTGTGCCGGGAAGTACTGCGTTTAAGTGCACAAAATGCATAATTAGATCAAATCTCATGTAATAATGCCTAGGAAAACGTTTTAAAATAAATTATTTTCATTCATAACTTTCTCAAAATAGTCTCTAATATTAACCTCTCCACAATAAAATTGTGAGAGGTTACTAAAATTGGTCCAAAAACGAAAATTGAGATAACATCAAATCTTTACGTTTTGAGGTCCTAGGAACCCAAAAAAGTGGTTTTTGAAAATGTCTGTGTGTGTGTGTATATGTGTATGTGTGTTAGCACGATAGCGCCGAAACTACTGAACGGATTTGAATGAAACTTTGAATATGCGTTTCTTTAGTGCCCCAGAAGATCTGAAAAGGTTTTGGTTGAGATCGGATTAAGTTTAGTGCCATTTTGACGCAACAAGTTGTTTATTTTATAATTACTTTCAATTTGCAATGGAACCATTAATAAGCAGTTAAAATTCTGATTTCAACGATATATCACACTTCCACCCGTTCAATTTGGTTCCCGTGAAAAAAATTAAAAACAAGGCAAATATGGCATAGATCGCATTTCGCATGACATGATCGATGCGCGTAGCCATTACGCCATCACATCACGTGTCAATTCACGTGTGAGGATTTCTTCACTGCTCTAGAAGTAGAGCGGATTACCTTTAGTGCCGTTTTTAAATATATATACAGACAAATCGAAGAATTAAACTACAAATATTCCTCTAAAATGTAGTAAAATTACTGAAATGCTAATGTTTCATTTAACAAAGACAGCCGCGAGCGATCGGATTGCAATGAGCAAATTTTGACGATTGTCATTGTCATCGTTTGTCATCCGATAACGTTGGTGTTATGTCATGTTAATAAGATTTCAGCATATTTGTAACTTTTAGTGGATTGTCACAAACTATAAAGATAGATGTAACAATATCAATATCATATGCTTTCTGTACCTTCGTTGGTGAATTTATTATAGATTATCACTTTACCAATTTTCAGTTTGTTGCTTTACAAATCTGTAGTATTTAGGATAACTAGACTTTCTTAGTCGTTCAAATGATGTTAAAGTTGTAAATATCCTAATAGTATATTATTCAACGAGCGATAATGTAGGTAATAACTCGCATAGATGATTGTAAATTCATTAAGTTGAGGGTTTTTTAGTGCCCCAGAAGATCTGAAAAGGTTTTGGATGAGATCGGATTACATTTAGTGCCGTTTTGTCACACAATTTAATGCTCTTTTCGGCTTCAAAGATCCACCCAGTGGGGAGGTTCCAGCCGCTTCCAGTAGCTGCCGATTTTTTTTTTCTAAATTTTATGAGAGCCCAAATATTTAACAATGATTTCCTCTTTCCTGGAAAAAATAAATAACAAGCGTAATAAATGTGTCCATTGGCATAAAAATAGAATTTCTTGATCGAGTCAGAGAACCCTTGTCAATTATTCTTCAAATGATCGATAACAGTACATAATCTATTAATATTTTTTACAGACCAAAGGTTGCATTCACGTTAAAGTTTGAAGTCTGAATTTGCAGAGAATTTAATGAAAAAAACCCTGCATTTTACTTCACAGATCTATGATGAACACTTGCGGCGTTGTATAGCATCAAATCTTGAAACAGAATGATTAATGGTAAAATTTTAAAAATGATAATTTTTGTAATTAATAATTTTTCCAAAATTATTAAATGACTTTCTGCCAGTGATGTGACAACCTCATAATCATCTAATAAAAAGGCTGATAAATGCGGATACAAAAGGCCCATGGGTAACTCTACATAATGCGATGTTTGATCTGAAATAGTTACCACCAAATCTCTACCAACATTCCTGTGGATGGTACTAACAAATGTTCCTCGATTTCATTGTTTATAAACATCATCAAATTAATAACATTGGTATCAATTATATTGAAGGCAATGATTAAAACAAGGATAGTTCTAATGTTAATTTTGATCTCAGCATCTACGTATTCATTTCCAATAAGAAAATTCACGCCCTTGGGGAAATTTAATTTCCTTGTATTTTACATAATATTTATCCCTTGGGTTTCCTCGTAGAACTTAAATAACCATGCAATGCATAGTTTGACATCTTATTAATATTATGGAAAATTGTGCCTATTGTAGAAAGCCTGTCATATAGATAAAATAAATATCTTTCGAAGTTACTCGACAAGAAATTTCCATTTATATGTTACATCATGGATCTTTGTTAAATTTATTGAAGATCCTATTTTGTTATCAAAGTATCAAAAATTTACTAGCACATCAAAATAACTATCAATATAATTTAATCATAAAATTACGAAAAATTATGACAACAAGCACTGCAAATAAATTATACAGCCTGATATATCTCAATGGGAATATTCTAAATATAAGAATTATTGGAATATTGAAGCTAGTGTAAGAGATTATGCCTGACAAAACACTTAAAACCAGAGCAAGAGGAAGTTGTTTTGGGATATTTTCAGTAAAAATCCTAGTAAGTTAGAAGCGCTTTAGTTTTGAATATTAAAGACTGCAATGTTTAAAAAGACCATATTTTTATCAACTGTTGGAAAGAATTGCCAACTGAAGGCTATGCTAGACGCACAAATTTTGTAAGCGTTTGTCATTGCAGCGAAAGATAAATTATACCTCCTAGGTATAAGGGTTAGGTAGGAAACATTTTACCCAAAATTAAATCACCACCTCTTATTGTGTGGATATAAAAATCATCATACTACTAATACGATATCAATTTGAATTTCTCTTGAAGATTGATAGGAATCGGCACGATAAGAATTTTGTTGATTAGATCCTACTTTTGATTGGCAGGCTTAATGGAAATCAATATCTAAATTTATTAGAGAAGTTTTAACATATGTCCTACATGTACTATTACTGTAGATGTACCAAATGTCCACAATACATGTATCAACAGATTGATAAATAATATTTTATTCTATTCCTTATTGTTCTCCAAATCTTACGCTTCACACGCGACAGTATACCAGCACATTTCTCATAGAGATTCCACAGAGGCCTCACTAAAACTTCACAGAATTCTAGACTGCAATTCGACTTAACGCACCCATATAATGGTTTTATTAGCTTGTATTTTATAGCATATGATAATGGGTGAATGGGACAATCAAGTAAATATGAGTTCTTACACATGCACCTTCAAGAAAATAAACTCTAGAATACGGCAGCGAAAATTATAATTATTGTAGAGCAAGCAAATTAAAATATCCAAAAGCGTTATGGTGATTGCTAATACAAATAAAGACAGCTAGTTGAGTAAAATATAACTTCCTGACACCGTACATTTTTCATCATTTATTACACTTCAAAACATGAACTAGGTACTGTGGTGGTGAGATGTGAATCTGAGGAAATTCGATTCTCCAAAAAGTACACCTTCCAAACAACTCTCCAACATGGTGTTCTCCGCATGGCATCATTTCTACCCTCACCAACCAAAGAGAAGACAACATAGAACGGTTAAGGGCCCCGAGAAAACCAGATGATAAATGGTGAAGTGCACGCCTTCCAAAACACTGAACTGACTTCTTCAAGGAGCTGAGAAGGGAAGGAACTTTGGTACATACTCGTAACATGCAACTATAGCCAATCCGAGTGCTTGGTTCATATCACTTTTGCCAATACGTTATCAATGAGAAACAGAGGGAGCAATCCAAAATGGACCATTAGTAATTTATTTTAATTTCAGACGAAAACCCACTCCTTATTACCAGCCACATTTTGATGCCTTAGACCTCGTAATACTGTCATAGAATTAAATTGAAATGATAAACTATAATAAATCTTGGCAAACTAAATGTCTACGAAAACTAAGGTTGGTGTGTGAAAAATAAAAAATGTTTTTGTCAGAGACTGCAAATTTTTGAAGTTGAAGGGCGCCAGCAGCCTCGTGAGTAGTGTTTCGTAGATCTGTGATAGGTGGACGAGTTCTCAGGGCCGATTTCTGAAGTTCTGTGATGGTTTTGACGATTTTCTGACTGTCGGAGGGTATTGCTGCTACCCCCTTGTTGCAACTTTGTAAGCTGTCATACACTTGAACCGCTTTTGGAACAAGGTACCCCACTTTGTGCATATATATAGGCGCTTTTGCCTGGTATGTAACGATTCGAAGAAATAAAAGTCGGAGATCCAATAAATTGTAACGTTAAGCAGAACTCTGGCGACGTTCGTTGCACAATTTAATTTAATTTGAATTTTATCCCTAACTTTTACTGAGCTAACACTTAATTTCGGAACGAGTTGAAAGTCACGACACGATTGTAGATGATTTGTTGAAGTAAGCTGGCCTTTCTCCTCCACGCTGCAGGGTATAACTACGCTGGTAGGTATGACGCCGTGCAGGTATTGGTCCGTCAGGTTGAGACTTGAAGATCTGGATGATTGCTCGAAGTGGACTGGTAGATGTTGACTCGTTGGCTGCTCGGAGTGAACTGCTTGATGACGTAGTAGTTGTATCGATGAGTACCCGGAGTGAACTGCCGCTGTTGAAACCCCGCCGCGATCCTGTAACTTTCGGGGCGGACGGAACTCCGAACGTTAGGTCGGCTGGCGTTCTAGACGTTGTGTGCCGGATGAGCGGCCGGGGCCGCCTGCTGCGTCGTGTCGGACCCGCCCAGTCATGCCGAGGCGGACGGGAATCTAAACGTTGATATACACTTAGCGCGTCTATTGCGTTGTATTTAATTCGAGCTGAGATATGAATATGTAATGATGCTAAGCTATAAATTGTGACTTATTGATTGAATTTAATTAATTTAAATAGCCTTTTTTGGCCTCGACAACATAAACAGCCATCGACTGCATTAATCGGCATAACATTCTGAGTAATCTGAGAAAAAGTAAAAAATGATCACATTACTAACTATCTAACTGTAATCAGCATCTCTTTAGCTACAGGTTAGTGATATATCCTGGATTAATAAACATACTTTGATAGTTTACAAAGTTTTTGAAAAAGGTACTTTCAGTCTCGTAACGTTCGAGTCTATTTTAATATATGGTACTTTCTGCGCTGCTACCTTGAGCTCCCGTTTTATTTCCTAAAATTAAACCTCGTGAATTACATTTAAAAACCTTCGGAATTCATTAACCATGTTTGCATCATCGGATTCTAGTTATCTCCTGATGATGCTAACATGGTTGGCGGAACGCCAGAAGAGTAGTCTATTAGAGTGTTTTAGTGTTTGTGGAAACTACGTCAGAGGCAGTGACACCAAAGAGTCCAATTTTCTTCAGGAATTCTGGATACAATACCTTCGTTTTAAAAAGGTTCACATGAAATGAACATGGTCTTACTTCCCTTTAAAAGAAAATACTTGTCTTGTCATTTTCAAATATAAATATACAGTGTGGTTCATATGTAATGAATAAATTCATTTTCTACATTGTTAATAGTATTTATGCAACATCCTGAGACATAGTGGACGTACATTCGTTAACTTTGTCGAGTAGGCTCCGGACTCTTCACCAGAAACTTAGTTTTTCTAACGGAAAAAAATTTGATAATTTATGTACTCTTGTTACATAGCAAAATATTTACAAGTTCGTCCGACTCACACACTTCACTAACGCACTAATAGGCAAATTTTTTATTTTAAAATTACACTTCAACTTTATGGCGCAAAATTTTTGCTCCGCCACTTCAACCCCCTTCCTGAGGCGCTTACAACTCCTATTTTTTTAAATTGGAAGAAGGTGCTTGTCTTACTTCATTTGAAAGATATATTCATTCTCTATTCAGTAGTATCAACTTTTTTGGATTTGGTTCACTAGCTGTCGAGAAAATCGATTGTGAAATTTCATAACATGAGAGATTTATTTATGCAACAGGCGCTATCAAGCATGCTTTGAAGATTATTTTGTGACAATTAATTGTCAAAACTCTACAATAAGGTTTAGGCGGCTGAAAGCTGGACCCGTACAGCCTTAAGTCTTATTTAACTAGTAGGGCACAGTTCGTTGAATGTCGGGGTTTCATTTCCAAGCAGATTTCTGTATCCTCAAAAGTCAATCCTTGGTCAACTGCTCTTCATAATATTCATCAATGCCATTGTGAAAGACTTTGATGTGTATTTTTTACTGTACGCCGACGATATAAAAATATTCTGCTCAATATATAATAGGCCTGAAATTAAATAACCTCCCCCTAAAGTGCAAAATTGTAACTTTGACCCGAAAAATACCACCTATTTCTTTCAATTATATCCTGGGCAATGTCACCGTAAATCGGTTGGGTGCAATTAAAGATCTAGGGGTTACATTTGATAAAAAATTGTCATTTATGCAACATGTTAATGAAACTATTAAGACCAGCGAAAAAAGTCTGGATTTTATTATAAGGAACCCTCACGGCTTCAACGGATATCCAGGTATTAATGTTCACACTAAAAGCTTGGAAAATATCCAACGGCATTTTTAAAAATTTTTGTCTTTCAAAATGGATGGCCACTACCCTCACATTGGAATACCTCAGCAGAACTTATTAAACAGATTTTCTGTACGTTTGCAAGATCGTAGAATAACGCAGTACTTAATTTTTCTGAATAAATTGATAATTAATAAAACTGATTGTCCCAATTCTTAGAGCAACTTAATTTCAATACTCCTAGAGTTGAGGCTCGTCGCTGCTGCACATTTTATCTCATTGCTCCGCGGACAAACATGTTAAAATTTTCCCACCTCTTCTTTATGTGTGGGAACTTCAATAATCTGCAGGACAGGCTCGATATATTTAGTTGTAATTAAAGGTTTTTTAAAAAATAGTATGTATTGAATTAATTGTATTATGTAGTGTGTTTATTAGGTATTATTTTTTCTTCTTTTGTCATGCCAATGCTATCTGTTTTATTTACTCTGTATCTGCATACTTATATAATTTTATTGTTGTATGTTCCTTTAATTGGTTTAAGTACTGTTGGATTAGATTAGATTAACAAAGGAGCTGGTTATTTAGCCTTTACCACCGCGATCTTTTCAGGTCTATTGTGATGCTCCCAGAATATCTTCCTTACAGTACCTCATCCAGCTTTGTTCTTTGTACTATACTCCACAGCTTTGATAAAGGCCCTTTTGTATAGCTGTCCGCCTTTGGTTTTTCTTCTCCGAGTATTTGGAATCTCAGCCTCACCAAGCCTTCACAGTGGCACAATACGTGAACTGAGGTTTCCTCTTCCTCTTGGCAGAAAATGCATGTTGCGTCCCCTGCCAGGCCCATTAGAGTCATGTGTTTATTGAGCCGGCAGTGACCAGTTAAAAGGCCTACTATTACTCTGATGGCCTTCCTATTCCGGCTTAGTAGATCTTCCGTAAATTTGGCCGAACGTTCTTTAATGAACTCCTTGGCCTGCCTCTATCTTGGGAGATTCCTTCACCATTCCAGAGATTTATTTTGCACCCATTCCTTTATGGCTGCTCGTATACATGGCTTTGCCACGCCACAAAAGGGCTCGGGTCCTATTGGGGCTTCAAGTGCGCCTTTCTTAACCAGTTGGTCAGCCTTTTCGTTTCCTCTGTGTCCCTCGTGTCCTGGTACCCATGCTAGGGTCACTCTGTAGGGGCCGTCAAGCAGTCCCACACCAATCTTGAGTTGATTTGCATGGAACTGATTGCTTTTATTGCCGCTTGGCTATCAGAGAAAATGGCAATCGACTGGTTAACAGCGCCTTGTCCTATTATCTCCCTTGCACAACAGTGTATGGCGATCACTTCAGCCTGAAACGCCGTTGCGTATTTCCCTAGACTTATTGGGATATTGGCTTTTGACCTTATCATCCCGTAAATCCCGGCTCCGACTTCTTGTTCTGTCTTGGAGCCGTCAGTGTACCAAACTGTTTGTGCTGTTATGGGAGGACCGTTTTTCCAATCCTCCCTGTCTGGTATAAGTGTGGAAGTTCTTGTTGAAGTTATACTTTGGGACCATTACATCCGTGGGCATGCCTGGAATGGCATCTGCCCTCATCTCCGAGTATAACTTCTGGTACTCCGTCCCGTGTTGCTGGCTAATTGGCGTTTGGCCTTGCATTAACCTGTGCACCACTGACCGAGCTTCGCCTTCTATGAATACGTGTAAGGGTGGCAGGTCCAAGAGGACCTCAAGTGCAGCCGTAGGAGCAGTTTTTATAGCCCCCGTGCCGCACAGGCAAGCAAGCCTTTGTACGCCACTTAACAGCCTTATTGCTCCCGACTGCACCGTCTTAGTCCACCACACCACTGATCCATGGGCCTCACTACCCTGGTGTATAACCACAGGTTCATCTTGGGATTTAACCCCCAGTTTTTTCCACACTTTTTACTGTTGGATGGTGTAAAATAAAATAAAAAATAGAAAAAATAAAATATCAGAAATTTCTTTTTTGCTTCAAATTTAGCCTGTTACAGTACAAGATACTTGATTGTCTATTGCCTGATAATTTTTTCAGATTTTTTGAGAGGTGCGTCATGATGTAAAACATGTGGTTTGGGACATCTCGGCCTAGCACTGTAGCCCTTAAAGATAGTTTCTGAATGCATTACAATTTATACCACGTTTGTATAATAAACGGTACATAAATGAACAATAACTAAACAATAACATCAATCAATAAATTCCACAATACAAGAAGTATAATAGGTGCCGTGCCTTCTTTTCCATGGGAGCGTGTATAGATAACTTCTAAATCGTGAGAGAGAGAAGGTTGGCTAAATTAAAAAAAGTTTTGTATTTTAGCTATCATTATTAGATTTGAAAAAATTTTCGATAAATTCAGATATATATCATGAAAAGAATCAAAATCGTGATTTTTAATTTTTGCCTCGATTTTTACTAATAAATTCGAAATGACAAGATTTAGAAAAAAATCCTTAAATAAAATTCAAAGGTGTTCGGTTGCCTATTTAAGTTCTCTACATTTTTACCATTTCGACGCTAGGTGCCGCCCGCGACGCTCAATTTTAGTTTTTTCTTATGTTCGCCTATAATTTTAATTTAATTTTCTTTAGAAGCTCATATTTCCAAAAAGCGTCTCACTATTGACAACAATTACCGAGATATTGTGATATCTTAAGTAAGACATGCTATATTCCCTAAAAGTACATTTCCGTCGAATACGTACTACCAATATGAATTTACCTATTTCGTCTCGTTATACCTGAATCAAACTCGGCAAATTAGATTGCAAACAAAAGCTATTATAGAACTTCCCGTACAGGCAATCAATTGAAATTTAATATGAAGCTGAGCCAACTCGAGGTATTTAAGGAGCAATTTGCACTAACAATAAGAGAAAGTTTCGGTTCTGTAAAAATTCACGATTGACCTGCCACCGCTAGATTGACATGTTTTTTGTGCGAAATTAGAAATCTAGGAACACAATCACGACGTACCTTACTCATTGTTTTGTTATAAGTAAAGTGTCAGTTATATTTCCGCTATTGACTAATTTCTTACTTCCTTTAACCGTTGCGAGGAAAAATTGCGATATAAATATACAGTGATGGCCATAAGTAACGGATAAATTCATCATCTACGTAACTAACAATTTATGAGTAAAATCCTAAAGCAGGTCAATTTTTTATTCTAAAACGACATTTTTTTAGCATAATTTTATACCTCCCCCTTCAACCCACTTGGAATTTCAGCTACCCCTTTAAAAAATTTTAATGGAACGAGGTTGCGTGTGATATCTCATTTTAAAGGGTTTTTAATTTTCTATCCGGCAAAATAAGATTTTTGGTTTTTTTTATTGAAAAATATTACATGTTTAATGTTACTAAGTAAACAAAAGAACATGAAACAGTTTAAATCAAATGTTCAAACTGGGCGCCCGTAGCTTCTTGACAATAACGGAGGCGTTGCTGAAATTCTTCCAAAACATTTTGTATCGTGATTTGGGTGATTTTATTAATTTCTTGCCTTATTGTGTCTTTTGAATCATCGACGTTATTTGGTTTGTTGAAGTAGACTTTCGATTTCAAGGAACCCCATAAAAAACTAGTCAAGCGGGAGAACAGACAGGCCACTTAATTTCACCGAGTCTACCGATCCACCTATTGGGAAAAAATTGATCGAGATAAGCTCTTACTTCCAATGCAAAATGTGGTGTAGCTCCGTCCTGCTGATACCAAATATTTATATCAATTTCATTATGTTTCTCATCATCTGGAAAAAGTATTCTTAGCTCTGGAACTAAGAAATTTTGCAAGGAATCCAAGTAACGCGCCAGTTAATGTGCTTCAAAGAAATTCAGTCCCATAACTTGAGAATTTATAATTCCAGCCCAATCGTTCACCTTCTCAGGATATTGAGTATTGGCCTAAATCATCCAATGTGGATTTTCTGTACTCCAGTATCTGCAGTTCTGTTTGTTGACTGTTCCATTTAAGAGGAATGTTGCTTCATCAGAAAAAAAATGTTTTTATAAATAACGGATCATCTTGGCATCTATTTGCCATGATCCAATCGGCGATCAGGGTCACCATCGTTAAGTTCTTAAGCCAAATGAATTTTATATGGGTGGTATTTTTAATTGTTAAGTAGACACAATATGGACGTTTTACTAACATCATTATCGGCGGTAGCCGCCCTCTAAAAGCACATTTGAACTATGCTAAGCCCAGTCAGGCTATTTATTTTTCGATTGCAACAGACACTGGACCGCTAGATGGCGCCTGCTGACTATTTTACATGTCGCTATCTTAAAGATATCAAGTAGTCAAGGGATTCTCGTGTCGGTCGTCACATGCCTACCGTGCACTGACGAGAGCCAACAGTTCGAAACTGCAGTCTGCAAGTGGTGTGAGACGACTGGCATGAGAGCTCCTTTAAGTAGTATCAGTCTTTCGGCTGGTGTTTGTTGCAATCGAAGTATTAGCGTTTTGATGGTAATATGCAATTATTACACTTAACGCACCAGGCTTTGTAACTTGTAATTCAGCGCTCGGCGGGGCACATAGTCCGGAGAGTAGCTGTTGGTTGCAGTCTGGTTACGTCCCTTATAGTAAAATAAGAATTTTATAGAGGAGTTTGCGACTAAAAATATTATGTTCTTTCTTTTTGTTGGATATTTTGCTACCTGCGTATCAGAAAATACGATACATTTAAATTGAACTTTATGACACAAAATCAATTAGGTACATAAAATAGTTTAGGATACATTTGATTGTATACATTTCAAAATTTTTAAATTTAATTTTCTTGATGAAGAATATACAAAATTCAAAAAATTTTATATTGCTGGATAGAGAGCTAAAAACCCTTTCAAATGAGCTATCACACGCACCCTCGTTCTATTTAAAATTTTTAAAGGGGTAGCTGTCAATCCAAGGGGTATACAATTATGCCCAAAAAATGTCATTTTAGAATAAAAAATTGACGTATTTGACGCATTTTGATAAACCGAGCCGTTTCGAGTAACTTATGTTTACCTATCAACACATATATTTACGACATTTTATTAAGAAATCCTTTTACACAAATAATGATTAAAAATATTAGTTTGATATTCCTCAGTTTTACTACAATTAAGTGATATTTATCTTAATTTACGGTAACCTATTAGACTTTGTTGCTGTTTTTTTGCAATATTTTATTTTAATTGTTAATATGAGTGATTACATATTTCTAAATTCGTCGTAATTTGGACTTTGGTATGATGTTTCCATAATACTACTTTAGGTGTAATTCGTTTATTGACTGTGAACATTTCTAATGCCAGAACTTTTTTAAGTACATATAGGCGACTTAGGAAAACAGGAAATCTTCAAATGGAAAACAGAAATGCTGACCGTGACTATTTTGGAAAACGCCTTGCACGAATCATTAGATAACATTTCATTGCGAAGGAGAAGAAATATATTTATTTTTCACGATGGCGCGCTACTGCAAAAGAGAATATGTAGAAGATGGCTGGAACAAACATTATCCTAAGTGGCCTGCTTGGTTTCCTCACCTTACTCCTCTTGATTTCACTAAGTGGAGTTATTTTGAATCAAGTTGACACAACTGGACAGTTGAGCAGAAATCTATCATCGATTTTACGATGTACAGAATGCTTTTACAGGGTATTTAACATTCCTCAAAAAAAATAACATTAAGTTATACATAACGGGATATTTCAAACAATTTTTTAATTCATAACTACAAATTTCTATGTTTATTTTAATTATTGAATAAAGTTAAAATTTCAAGGCGTTCTTTTCATGCAATTCAACTTCTTGACAAAATGTAAATCCACGTTGATTTGTAAACATAAATTACTCGAGAACAGCTCGGCTTATCGAAATACAATAAGAATACCTTTTTTATTTCCAATGATCTGAAAATTATTTTTTGCAAGAATTTTTAGAAATATGTAAAGAATAAAATAGTCAGCCATCCCCTAAAACTACCCCTTAAGAAGAAGAGAAGGTTTAACTAATGCCCTGCGTATTGGTGTCTAGACGGGCTATATCTAAATTTAAAATATGAATTATATATTTTAAGGTGGGTATATCCAAGAGAGAGAGATCCGACAAGGAAATGTTTATTATTTTTGGCCATAACTTTTTTTTAATACATAATATATTGGTAAAAAAGTATAGGACTACCTAAGTAGAACTACAACAGGTGTAGTGATTTGAATTTTCACTCAATAATTTCAGTTGTTTGCAAAATTAGTTAATTTAAATAAAAAAAATAGTGCCAATCTTCATATCTTATGTCATAACATTGAACTTAAATGTATCATTTTTTCTGATGCGCAGGTGGAAATATACCCAACAAAAAGAAAGAAATAAAGAGTTTCTTTTTACATATCAGAAAAACTTATAATATCTTTATTTGCTACATTTGTGCAAACTTATGATTCTAGTTATTTATCGCTAATTGTCAAGTTGATTATTATTTTAACAACGAGTCTTTCGGTTACCCAAAGAATTGAAATTTTGATATTATTAAGATGTGGTGATAAAACAAGAATGCAAAAGCAGGTATGCGAAATCTTCAATACTAGGTATCCTGACCGTCGCATTTCTCAGTCTACGGTTAGTGGAGTAGAAAACAAATTTCGTGAATTTGGAAATGTTCCAGATATTCCTAAATCTAGTAGGAAAAGCATTTTAGACGACGAAAAGAAATTGGATATATTGTTAGATATTCAAGATAATCCACATAAACTTACAAAACAAGTTGCCATCGATAATGATATTAATAAAACGTCCATATTGCGTCCTGTAAAAAATGAAAAATACCACCCACAAAAAATTTATTTGGTTCAAAAACTTAACGACGATGACCCTGACCGCCGATTGGCATTTTGCGAAATCATGGGAAAGATACCAAGACGATCAGTTATTTATAGAAAACATCCTTTTTTATGATGAAGCAACATTCGTTTTAAGTGGAACAGTCAACAAACAGAACTGTAGATACTGTAGTACAGAAAATGCACATTGTATGATGGAGGCCAATATTCAATATCCTGGAAAGGTGAACGTTTGGACTGGAATTATAAATTCTAAAATTATCGGACCATATTTCTGTGATAACACATTAACTGGCGCACGATACTTGGATTTCTTATAAAACTTCTTAGTTCCAGAGTTAAAAATACTTTTCCCAGATGACGGCAACCCTAATAAAATTGATAGAAAGATTTGGTATCAGCAGGACGGAGCTACACTACATTTTGCATTGGAAGTAAGAGCCCAATCAAGTTTTCCCAATAGGTGGATCGGTAGACGCCGTGAAATGTCTGCCCGCTCTCCCGATTTGACCCTGCTGACTATTTTTTATGGGGTTACTTATAATCGAAAGTCTACGTCAATAGACCAAATTACGTCGATGATTTAAAAGACAGAATGAGGCAAGAAATTAATCAAATCACCCCGGAAACGATACAAAATGTTTTAGAAGAATTTCAACAACTCCTCCTTTATTGTCAAGAAGCTACGGCCGCCTAGTTTGAACATTTGATTTAATCTGTTTCGTGTTATTTTGCTTACTTAGTACGATTAAAAATGTAATATTTTTCAATAAAAAGAATATTGCTAGATATAGAATTGAAAACCCTTTCAAATGAGCTATCACACCCTCCCTCGTTCCATTTAAAAATTTTAAAGGGGTAGCTATCACTCCAAGGGTGTTGAAGGGGAGGTATAAAATTATGTTCAAAAAATGTCATTTTAGAATTAAAAATTGCCGTGTTTTAGGATTTTACTCAAAAATTGTTAATTACGTAGATAATTAATTCATCCATTACTTATGAAATTAAATACACTGGTTTTGTTCTATTTCTGATACTTTTTATACTTCAATAACATTTCTAATTCTTATTATTATTATTATTTTTCGTCAAAACAAATAAATGACCATAATTAGTAATGGTGGAAAATATTTATATACCTAATGTATAACACCAAGGTAATTACGACCCCCTTTATCCCGGACGGCTCTAGAAGAGCCTTGTGTGGAAAGGGGTATACATTTAGAGACAAGGGACACACATCCAATATCCATGTATAGTAAAAAAAATCCCTATCACAGTATTTTCCACTTCCACGACCGGGAATCGAACCCGGAACTTTTGGGTGAGAGACAAGTACACTTACCTCTCGATTATCAGTCAAAAAAATGTATTAAAATAATTTTTCTTTAATATATCATTTAGAAAGTGAAGCCCAACTTTTCGAACTGTCACTCGCAAACGAATTTTTTTATTACAGTTAGTGTTATCCCAGGGGCAATTAAATGATAAATAATTTACGTCCGAAATAAATTTCAAGCAGTATACATTATTACAAACCTTGCAAGTAACTAACAAAATAATTATATTATTATCTAGTAATATAATTATTTAAGTGATACTCATTGGTATTGAAATTGAAATACACCTTCAACTAAAAGGCGAATATAGGCTTTACACTTTCGATATGCATCGCGGATGATTCATCTGCAGTGAAATGTGTAAAGATTGTTTTCAACTGTGTTTCATCTAAAGTGATCATCCAAATTGATCAGTAAACAAAGTAGAGGTACTCTCTACTTCAAATAAAATCATATTCACTGCAGATGAATCATCCGCGATGCACATCAAGTGTAAAGTTTGTATTCGCCTTTAAAGGGCTAGATGTGCAGCGACGATGAAAGCGGAACATGCACAGCAGTAGACGGATTGAGTAATATTGTCATTATGTCTTATTAATCATTTATCTCGCTTATTATCCATACTAACTAGACATATTGTCTGAAAGTTACTTGTGGCATTCTTCGAATATTCTTTCCTATTATTTGGGTTTTCTACCACATGTATTATTATCCTCTTCAAAACAAATCACCGAATCTACAAAATAATAGAATTATTGGAAAAAAAACCTCTGCGCCCGTGACGTTTACGCCAAAGGAAAAGTCAGAGGTTATGTTTTGCAAATAATATAAATCGGAATAAACACAGAAATAATGTATTTAGCTGACGTTTCGAAAAGTAATCTCTTTCCGTTTTCAAAGCTTTATTTTGGAAGAACTCTTATTTTGCTGTGTATGTCAAATACACAGCTTTAAGATTCTGTTTATGTTATTTCCATAGATACTTACTACTTACACAGAACATAGAACTGATGATATTTTCTTTTATATAATGTTGAGTTTGTTAAGTTCTTCTTTTAACATTGGTAGCCAGGTTGTACAAATATCTACAGAACAATTCGATACGCACTTATCTTCATTTAATAAGATTATTGCTGATTCCTTAATTTTTCTTTTTTTGGTATCTGTTTCTTTTGTTAAAATTTTTGCCGAGTCCCAGTTTATTCTATGTCCGTTTTCCCAAGCATGTTCACAAATCTTTGATTTCTGAATTTCATTCTTTCTAATGTAATTCTTGTGCTCATCCAACCTCACACTGAAAGGTCTGGATGACTCACCCACATAACATTTATCACATTCGCACGGGATATTGTAAATACAGTTTTTTGAATTCTGCTCCCTGTTTATCGGTTTTATTTTTGTTAAAATAGATCTTAAAGTGTTCCCCGTTTGAAATATCGTCCTAACATCAAATTTGTCACCTATACGGCGTAGCTTTTCCGATAGTCCGTATACATAAGGAATTATTGCTGTATAATGACGTTCAGGTTTTTGTCGTACCTGATTGTCCCTATTTTCAACATTTATGAAAACTCTATCAACAAAGGCTTCAGGATATTGATTTTGTACTAGAACCTCTTTGATAAATTTTTTCTCGTTATTTAATATTTCATTATTAGATGAAATTAGTTTGGCCCTATCGTATAAACATTTTACTACACCCCTTTTAACATTTATCGACTGATTTGAGTTGAAATTTAGATATCTATTAGTATGTGTTGGTTTTCTATAAACGCTTGTTTCAATTGTATTATTTACCCTTCTAATTAAAACATCTAAAAACGGTAGTTCATTCCTACTAAGAAAGTGGAGAATAAACGGTACGATTAGTGGAAATCCTGGATCAAAAGACAAAAAATATCCTACTTAACAAGAAACTAACTATCAATATTTCGTTATTGCACCATTTCTATTTATAACTTCTATAAGTCTGTTTGGCATAGAATTAAATAACCTTATACAATAATCATTAGTAATAATATTTTCCCATGCATAATTTACTATTTCCAGTAATTCTTCGGCATTCCGTAATCTCACATTTCGTTTTTGGATACTTCTTACGAGTAGTCCCCATACTTCTTCCACAGGGTTAAGATCTGGACTATGACTGGGCCAGTTAAGAACATTGATGTTGTTATCTTGAAACCAGTTAGTTACGGCATGAGCAGTATAAACGGAACAATTGTCTTGTTGAAATATGAACTCATTATTAGGAAGTAATTGTATTGTCTAAAATCCTAATATATGTTTCACTATTAAATCGTTCCTCAATATGCCACAAAACACCAGGACCACGTGCCGATATCCAAGCCCACATATTGACGGAAAATATACCACTTTTATCATTGTTAGATATATATTTATCATCGAATCGAGTATTCGGAGGGCGGTAAACACGATTACGACCGCTGTGTGTTGACTTGAAAGTTTTTTCGTCTGTAAAGATTACATTGTGCCAAAAATTTAGATCATGCTCTAAAAATTTAAGCGCAAATCCTACTCGAGCTTCTTTATGTTCAGCTTTAAGTAAGTATTTCTGTGCTGCTGCATGACAGCGTAGCTCCGATTCTCTTACTCGCCGACGACCAGTACTACTCGATTCAGGAAAATTCGTTTCTTCAGCAGCCTGAATAACTGAGTAAAATGAATTTTTTACTAAAGCATTTACCAATTGCAAATCTTGTTTTGAGTTCATATCCTTCGTCGCCTTGATCCAGGATTTCTACTAATCGTATCGTTTATTCTCCACTTTCTCAAAATGTTACACACCGAATTTTTGTCAATATTATAACGCAGTGCAATTTGTCTCATTGACCATCCATCTTCTGCTTTAACCAATAACTCCAGATTTAACTAAATCGCTTATATGAGGCATATTAATTTTTTGCACACTTGCAATAAATTATGACAACTAACTGACAATGTCACAAAAATTAAAGTTAGATGTACACAACTAGATTTTAGCAAAATACCGTTATAAGACTTGTCCTATTTTAGGACTTGTCCATAATATTTTCGCTAAGTAACGGGCTTTAAAATTTAACATGTAGTTACAGAATAGCCACTAAGATTCTCCAAAATTAGTTAGTTGACAAACATCAAATTCTGCAAGGTTAGGACGCTTTAATATGCAAACTTTTTGTTTGCACAATAATTAAAACAATATTTATTAAAAATAAACTTCCATGCAAACCTCATAGTCTTTGCCCCTTTAATTTCTGTACTAATGAAATCACGATTGTTGCCAAAAAAATGCTGTCGTCATGACTGCATCTACTCTGGGTAAATTGTCCGGCTGGGTTTGCAAAAATCCCGTGTCCATTATCGCTAAATTAAAACAATCTTCAAACTCCACAAAACAGTCAAAACACTACAATCAGTCCTTCTTGGATAAGTAAAAACACACTTTTACGCACTTTTATCATAGTAAGCTGTGCTTTTCTAATGCCGCTTCAATTGACTTGCCCGTATTTTGTGACTTGCGACGTCATACCAATCAATCAAAACAACTTTATTCATATTATTACACAAATATCTAACCAGATATCTACCTCGCATTTGACCCTGTGACCAACGTATATTGTTGATTGTATATTGAATATATTTAGTGATGCATTCAAGACATAATCAACACACTCATTCTCCTATTTACAAATAAAATTTAAAATGAGTAATAAAATAATTGTACACTACTAAGTAGCTGGCGACGTCATACCAATAAGAAACCCGTTTTCAGTCGCTTGGTTTTGTTTACATAAAAATTCTAAATTTCAAGTCGAACATTTATCGAGTAAAAAGTTTTTTTATTATATTCTCAACTTATATGGTACATATCATGAAATAATAATAAATTTAAGCAATTAAAAAATTCGTGCATTTTCCTCATTACCTTTTAACTTAAAAATCAACAAAACGACAATACGGAATTCATAAAAAAACCATGAAAACACGTTTGGCTTGAAATTTTTCCAAATAAAAACATGTAGATATCATTTTTATCGTCGCCCAGTGGAGTTATAGCTTTCAGAACAATAACACGCACAGACTAAAATTAAACAGATAGAGTATTATATCTTCGATTACGTTGCTTTAAGCTTTAAGATATTTTCTTTTTTGAATAGTCTTAATTAAGTATAAACTCGCAAAAACATAATTTTTCATTCATTTTAAACTTAAACTCAAACTCGAATATTTGTGATAGATAAATAATCATGAAAATTATCATTACATCCTAAATAACCATAACTATATAACACTGAAATTTAAATAATAATAAATTATCTATCCTACTGTTTAAAATGCATTAACTCTGATTCTTAAAAGAATGTTTACTACCGCTGATTGCATAAATATTTTCAAACCGTCAGTATACCATTACAGATGTTTTCAGTAGTATCAATACCACGCCGTTTACAGGTAACCTTATGCCGACCTTATTTAAAGGCTTTATAAAGAAATCTGCACTCAGCCATGCACTTTGTAGTTCGTTCGTAAAATCTACCCCACTGAGGTTGGCAACTCGGCTAAAATCAAATGTGTTTCCGTAGGACCGCAACCAGACGCAATTCTCTTTCCTTCTTTATTAAATGATCTTAACTTCTATTCGATGTTTGTTGTTTTCTTGAAGACAATTAATGTTAGACTAAAAATCGAAATTATTCTTTAAATATTCCACAATTTTAAATAAATTTAAGACAGAGATGAAATGAGTGTCTTAAATATTTTAACTTATTACTAACAGTGCCGGTTTTAAATATGAGTCGCTTATAGGGCCAGGGAATTTTTTGATGTGGTTGGATATAAATATTATCTCGTTATTGCTTATAGTTGCGACCTTTTAATAGTGAAGGCAAAAAAATTTTTTTTGTATCTGCTTTAGGTGGGTCTATTTTTTTTTTTTTCATTTCCTATTCAGAGTATTAAGGGTGCGTTACCAAGATCAAATAATTCGTTAAATATCCTCACTCTTATTTTACACAATTCTTAAAAACGAGCCAACAGAATTCAGAATTGATAAGCTAGCAAACCTACGACAAGGACCTATTATATTTTATGTCGTCATCCTAGCTAAAATTAAGTTTCCAAAATTTTCTCCTCTTTGATCGCCATAAATTGTTTTATATTCTACAAAGGGGCTTAAATATTCAAATACAATATAATACGATGTAGTATAAAATAAAATAACAAGGATGTAACAGTGAAAAGTCTGCATAATATTTGCTCCTATTAAAGTATTTTTTTCCGTCAGCAAAAGATTGCAATAAGAATTTTAGCTAATGCTAATTATAGGGATCATTGTCGCCCTTTTTTTCTCAAATTTAAAATCATGACCTTACCTTCTCTGTACATTTATTCTGTGTTACTTGAAATACATAAAAATATAAACAATTACTCCACTCAATCAGAAATTCATGATTATAATACCAGATCCGCCAATCTTCTTAGAGTACCTCGTTTTAGACTTTGTAAGTCTTCTAAAAATTCATTAGACCTAAAGTTATACAATAAAATACCTGACGATATAAAATCTTTGAATATATTTCGCTTTAAAAAGGAAATTAAAAAATTTCTTCTTAAACACTGCTTTTACTCCGTAGACGACTACCTTAATACACCTTTCTTATCTGATTTCTAATACACCCTTAGGGACTGCCATGTTGTCGAAATCAATTAATATTGTTTCAATTACAAAATATAGTAATTTTATTTATAATTTTGTTCAAAATAGTTTCTACATATTTTATATATTTGGAAATTTATAGCGTTTGTTCTGACCTAACTTTTATTGTTTTCTTTTAATTTCTTGTTAATATTTTATTGCCAATTAATATTTTATTGCCAATTATGTGACGATTATATATCTTGTATATATTATGTGTATATGTTTTATATATTGATGTCTGTACGTCCATCATTATAGTTTTCGACTTTTGTTTTATTAATGTATACACGTACTATTGTATGAAGTTGTATCACTATTTTTGTTTTTTTTCTCGCTTTCTCTTGACTTGCCAAAAATGTAGTACTATGTAATTTGGTCAAATAAATCTATCTATCTATCTATTGTGTCGAATACGAATATGTTAAACTTCGTGTAAAATATTTGGGCGTCTTGCTATTACATGGCAGCAGCATAGCGGTGACATTGCTTCGTGTGCCGCAAAGCAGGGTCGGGCTCATAGTTTGTCATATATAGTATTTGAAATAGTGTTTAAAACTTGGTTTGATTATTTGCTCATATTAATGTTAAGAAATGATATTGTCATTAAAAGTATTGCTGATCATATATTTTTGGGATTAATAATTACTTTTTATTTATTAAGATTGACAGTACTTTGATCTCTACCACAATACGAAAAAAACTGTTCAAATGAAGTAATGGCTATTTATATATCCTTTTTATTGTTTCCCTGTTCCTCTGAAGAAAAGTAGGTGGTTACTATGTTTTTCATGATTGAAACATTTTGTAATAAAAAAATTGCAAAAGATGCACCAGTTGTATTCATTATATTATAGAACACTTCAATTCCATTCAAAGTTACTGCACTTACCGCGTTTGGTCGAGGTGGCAATCGTGATTAATCACACAGACATCGCACCACCGGGTTCGAATCCTGGCTCAGGCACTTGCACTGTCGGAGCAAATGGTTGTATGTCCGCGTTTTTTCAATGTGTAACCCCCTTCCGCACAAGCCTTGGCTTCTGGAACTGGGGGTTGTCTAATTTCTGTGACGTTTATTTATTATTTATTTATTTATTCCGGAATTAATATATGAATAATGTATTAAATCTGGGAAGGAATTAAGGTTATAAATTATGTATGATTGTCGAATTTAGTAAAACTGATGTCTGCAAAATAGTTCTAATTTATTTTTGTTCACACATTTTCAGTAACTATCTCTCGGTGACACTGCTATTAAATATTACTTTCTAATAAGCGGTTAGAAAATACCATTACTATACATAGTGTACTATAATTTTACCACGGGACTGAGTGCATTTTTTATCACCGAGTGTGAAGGATCAATTACAGGAGGAACTAAAAAGCACTTTCGCTTTAGTATAGTTCAAGTAAGGACTTCCCTACACTTAAAAAACGCAACAAAAACTTTACGACATAATTATATCGCCACGGGCCATGGCTGTCATCAAACGAATCGACGCATATTAAAAACCTATAAACATAAGCGAGTCAATTTGCGAACAGCAGTGCAAAGAGTACCTGTATTTTAATGAGGTCGTAAAGTTTTTGTTGCGTTTTTTATTTGCCGGAAACTGTTTACTTCAACTATACAAACTATTTATTTTTTTCTCACTCCACAGTCTAACATTGCGCTATTGCTATTGTAATAATCATTTTCAAGGTGTAAAGTACAGATCAGATTCCGAGTGGCAGTATCATAGGTAAATAAATATGTTATGTGTTCTTGATAGGTAAATTCGGTGATTTACCAATATTTAATAATAATAATAATTGATTTTATTGAAAGATAAAAATATACAAACAAAGTAATTATAAAATAAGAACAAAATTAAAAATTAATTAAAAAAATTAGTAGTGAATCTATCAAAGGGCAGATTTCGCTGTTACTCGGAGTATGAGAAACTGGGCTCTTCCACTCAACCCCATATCGTATTTTCTACCAACTAAATACGCGCAACCCACAATACTTCAAGATATTCTGTGTATCACCGAGGTTTTGCAAAAAATTTTTGTAACTGGTACATATGCGTACATATATGGTGTAGCTTTTTATACACATAATACAGTAAAATTTAGCATACTTGACCCGCCAAGTCATAATGATTGCCCTCTTGAAAATTTATGGATATCTACAAAAATCGCAGGTAGGAAAGTGTGCTTGGGAACTGTATATAGGCCACCAAATTCAAATTTTAATCATTGTATGGAGTGTTTAGAAAATATTTTGATTAGTTTTATGCCTAACTTTGATGCCATTTTGCTTGGTGGTGATTTTAATGTGGATATTTTAAATACAAATAATATAAATACTATTCATCTGTCTAATTTTTTGAATAAATAGGACTTACACCAATTAATTTCACAACCCACTCGTGTCACTAATAATTCAAGTTCATTAATAGATTTAATAATTTGCTCTGATAAATATTGAATAGACGATGTTAATGTTATTAACATGGAGGATATTTCTGATCACTCAATGGTTGATTGCACCGTTAAACTCAAAAGGGTTAAACAGCAACAACTATTCCACACTTATAGAGATTTTTCAAAATTTAATTATGATATGTTTCTTATAGATTTATTTAGAGTAAACTGGCCCCTGATATTTAATTTAGAATCAATAGATGACATGGTAGAGTTCTGGAACCAAAACATAACAGAAGTCTTTGACATGCACGCGCCATATAGAACTGTTAGAATCTCAAAATTACCTGCGCCGTGGCTAACTGACAGCCTTAAGCTACTGATGAAACTCAAAGACAAAGCATATAGTAAGTACAAAAAAAATAAAACTGATGCTAGCTGGAACCATTACAAAGAACTTAGAAATTTCGTCAATATGTCAGTGAAATTAGAGAAAAAAGCATATTTAATTGAGAAATCTAAGAAAGATCCTAAAGAATTTTGGAAATGCCTAGAATATTTAAATATTAACTCTAAAACCAAAGGTGTCAATTCGGACTTTGCAAATGCAAATTCTTTCAATGATTTTTTTCATTAACAGTGTACCCAATACCTCTAATGTAAATTCTGATATTATTTTAAACAAATATTCGACCCCACTTGTGCACGATACTGCGTTTAGTTTCTCAGAAGTTTCTATCCATAAGGTTGAAAGTATATTTCGTACCATAAATTCCAATGCAAAAGGGACTGATGGAATAAATTTAAAAATGTTATCGCTGGTACTCCCACATTTAAATGAATATTTGACTTTTATAATCAATAAATGTCTCTCAGAAAATTACTTCCCCACCGCTTGGAAATTGTCACATATAATTCCTACTCCGAAGGTCAATAACCCCTCGAATATATGTCATTTTAGACCTATCAGCATTCTGCCTACTATCTCGAAAATTTTAGAAAAAATAGTTGAATAACAATTAAATCTATTTATATCTAAATATAATATTTTGCCCCATACACAATCCGGTTTCCGCGCAGGTCATAGCACGACTACAGCATTATTGCAAGTAACGGATGACATTTACGCAGCAAATGATAAGAATAAAAATACCTGTTTAATTTTGTTGGACTTCAGCAAAGCGTTTGATACTTTGGATCATACCACTTTATGAAAAAAACTTAAATATTTTAATTTTAGTGACTGCGCAATAAATTTTTTTCAAAGTTACTTACTTAACAGACGTCAAAGGGTAGTTTTTAATGGGAATGTTTCAGAATATCAGGATAATATAAAAGGTGTACCACAAGGTAGTATTTTGGGGCCCTTATTATTATTTTCTTTGTATACAGCCGATTTTCATGCATTTTTAACATTTTGTTCCACACATCAATATGCCGATGATACGCAAATATACTTCTCATTTTTTTCACATGAAGTTGGTGCGGCAACTGCAGCAATTAACTCAGATTTGGAAAAAATAGCGACTGCCTCAAAAGCTCATGGTCTTGTTTTAAATGAATCGAAGACAGAAGTTTTAATATTTGGGAAGAATAGGATGGACTTAAAAGCTCATAACGATTTTAAAATTACACTTAATAATCAAGATTTAAAATTTAGTGACAACTGCAAAAATCTTGGGATTTACATTGATGAAGACTTAAAACATACAAAACACGTCAGTCATCTGCTTCAAAAGTCGTACGCAAAATTAAAGTTATTATATATGAATAAAGATATTTTGTCAAGCGAATTAAAACTAAAATTATGTGATAGTTTAATTTTGTCCGCATTATCTTATTGTGATACTGTATACTGGCCGGCCCTCTTAAAAAGAGATCAAGTAAGTCTACAAAAGGTTCAAAACTCATGCTTAAGGTTCAGCTTCAATTTGAGAAAATTTGATCATATATCGGGCCCACTTCATGACAGTAAATGGCTTACTCTAGATGAACGCTATCAGCTTCATATGGCTCTTGTTTACAAAATAGTTAAAAATCAAAGTCCAAAGTATTTATTCGAGAAATTAGTCAGAGGTAAAGTCGAGGCAAGAATTCAAGCGATGCACGTCACGAGTGATCTCATTAAAGAAATTTTAATACTAACATAATTTCTAATCATTAGTTACGTTAAAAAGAGTAATTCTAGACACCCAGTTATTAAGCTTTTTTCAGGAATAGGTACAGTTTAATGGGGCTTCATGATTCTTAGCAGTATTGTCTTATTTATGGAATCGATCTGTGACGTGCATCGCTTGAATTCTTGCCTCGACTATATAGATATACATAATTGTCTCACACGGTCGCGCTACTTATTTAGTGTTCCAAAGCATACGACTGCCCAATTTGAAAAGTCTTTTTCTTACAACTCGGTGAAAATATTTAATAATTTACCATCACATATCAAATCCCTTCCCAGTATTGCCTCTTTCAGAAAGCAGGTTAGATCCCAAATATTTGCAAACAGACAATAAATTAAATAATAATTTAATTTTTCTGCGTCATTGCCAATGTATATATGTATATTATTATTACTTTTTTGTTCAATTTTTGTACTCAAATTTCTTTTCATTGTTGTGTGGGGGTTGCGTGGAAGAGCAACCTGGTTGAACGTCGCCCCCCCCCTATAATATATGTTTTAAAGTTGTATATTAGTAGAAAAATAAAGACACATTATTATTATTATATAAACATAAAATCGGGTCGCGATTACAGTTCGTACGGTCCTGTATGCCGAAGCTGGTTCCTGGTGTGGCTTCTGTATTATCGACAGGACGATGTAATTGGATTACTTACAAATTTACTTGCGATTTCCTGGTACATACAAACGCATTCTTAAAGTGCCTTAGTTAAGTTTTATAGAATCAAACGACCGGGCACATATTTTTTAACAATTTTTTTTGCAAATTAGCGGTGTTTAGTGGCATTTCGTAAATATCTATTTCTAACAATCGAGTTGCAAAATTCATAGAAGTCAGTCATAAGCTCTGCTGTTTCGCAAATAAATAAAATAGTTGAAACTTAATAATTTTAAACGAATTAACGTATATTCTGCTTAAATTTGGATATATACAGTCCGGGGTCCGACATCCTTTTTAAACTACTAACATACTGAATTTTCGTGAGTGACTTCGTTTTGACGCGTCTTCCAATTTTTCTCTCTGCGAAAATTCTCGGTAGAGATATGCAAAGTTCTACGCAGCCGCCAAACATGTTGATCATGGAATTGACATTTTCGTGGCGTAGGACTAGAAAACCGGCCAGAAAATGTGTAGGACAATTTGACCATTCGATTTCGAAAATACCTATTAATCAAACAAGTTAGTAATAAAATTTCAGACCTCGTTATTTTTACATATTGGAGGCAGAGAATTCGCCGGTCCAACCCATCGCTTTTGTAGGACAAGCGCAGCTTTCTGGTTTTTTTTTACACTAACGCAACGGGCTGATTTTTACACTATCGCCAACATCATGGGGAGACAAGGAACAAGATTGATTTTCAGTTTTAATCTCCCGATCATAAGCAATTTTAAATTCTTGCAATTTTTCGATCCGACATCCGACTAGAAAGAGAGATTTATCGAATTACCGCAGAGACGTGCTAATTTACTAAAAAAAACTGTTAAAAAGATACGTTCACGACCGATTTGATTCTGCAAAACTTTACTGCGTACTTACTTTGACATCTTGAACGCGTGGTAAAAAACCAGACTTGGTTAAGACAGTTACTTTTTCCGATTTTGCCTCCATTATACGGGGTTACAAAAACATACATATTGTCTCAAAGTACTAGTATAAAAATTTGATGACTGTACAACCGATAAATAATTAATAAGAAAAAGAAACTTTGAGGAATACTTCCAAACAAGCAAAATATTTGTAAACAATAAAAGAAAATCTTAACTGAAACTGTGCAGCCAGTTATACATAAAAATGTGTGAGATAATGTTTGCTATGAATTAGTAAATACTTACCAGCTTTCCCAATGAAGAAGGATTCCAAGAATATTATTCAAAATTGTCATGTAATTTATATCCGTGGTATCGGAATTAATTTTCTCCTTTTACCATTCGCCATTTTAAAGTACGTGCCCATTCTCAAGGTACGATATTGTTGGATGTTGGATTTACAAAAATATATATACCACATCTTCTTCAAGCGACCTGCAAAAATTGGCGTACATGATCACAAATCCACAAGATTCGGATGATTGCGTATGAAAATTTACTTTCTATGTATTTTTCCAAAATGAACCCGAATCCGTGGTCTGAGTTTTCCATCGCGTCAAATTTATGAGAGAAATGTGGTTAAATTTTCCAAAAGTAAGTAAATTTTATAAAAATTTTTATACATTAAATATATTTTAATAACGATTACATGTTTTTATGTACTCCTAAGTCTAAACCTGTGTGAGTACATGCCGATTGTGTTTATTTTTTACAATTTTTTTATATTACTGTTGGCCAATAACAACAGCAAAATACGACTTTTTAATAAACAAATTAAACATATTATTAACCTACTAAAAACTACATTGTAAATATGTGAAGAGAGGGTTTGTGATTTCAACTTGATAAAAAATTGGAATGCATTTTCAGTTATATTTTGAGATTTTTTTCGAAAAGGGTCCTATGTTATTTATTTCCTTAAAACTTATTGCTAAGAGGTTATAAAATTTCGGACTATAATAAGCAACAAATCATTGTGTTGTTGAATGTGTATAAATATTTATATTTATATTGATTTTGTGCCTTGTATGCGGTCGTATTATTGACACATTTGCTCATTTATCTCAGAAACTTAACGTGATGGCGAAATTCGAATGCCGGAATCATATTTAACGCAAATAAACTACGCAGGAAATCAGTTTTCATTTACAAAAAGAAGAAAAATACGTAGGAAATGACTTTTCATTCATAATCATCCCTCGCAACCGTCATACTTGTAGATCTTACACCAGTCGAATTGCGGGGTTGATTGTATTATCAGTTACCGGAACAAAATATATTTTAAATCATGTCTTTTTGGTCCCTGATTACGATCCAAAAGTTTCGCTCGGTGAAAATTCCGGAAACACCCCTTTTGGGGCAAAAAACACCCCTTTTTGGGTCGTTGATCACGAATTTCGGGGTCCCATACACATAAAATGGGCAAAAACACCCTTTACAAGGGAGTTGTTTCGCAGTATTTTCAGAACAAATATGAAATTATCAAAAAAAACGGTTTTTTTGTACTTGCAATTGAAAAACTTACTAGGTGTTGTTATTATTTAAAAGAATTTAAAATTAAGGTTAATTATAGGGGGTTGAAACTACCCCAAAATAAAAAAAAAAAAGATAATACGATTTAAAAAAATTTAATTATGATTTTGTTTTCCAATTTTGTAACTCATGATATTTACAATAAAAAAATCCATTCCAACCCCGACTAGGGGTGTATACTACCCTTAAATAAGAATAAACTGGAAAAATAATTTTAGAACGTTATATATATAACATATATACGAGAGGAGCTCCAATAGTATCACCTCTGTCCCCCGTCATAGCCAACATCTACATGGACAACTTCGAAACCCAAGCCCTGAATTCATCCGAACTGAAGCCTACTTGCTGGCTAAGATACGTAGATGACATCTTCGTTATCTGGCCACATGGTAGAGATTCTCTAAACAACTTCCCGCTCACATTAATCATATACACCCTCAGATCCAGTTCACTATTGAAATTGAAAACAATTGTTCTCTCCCTTTCCTAGAAGTCCTCATTACAAAACAAAACAACAACCAATTCTCCTACTCTGTGTATAGAAAACCAACCCACACCAACCGTTACCTTAACTCAAAATCACACCATCATCCATCACAAATAAATTCCGTTGTCAACACTCTTGTAACCAGATCCCTCAGACTAACAGACAATCACAACAGACAATTCGAACTACAAACATTACAAGAAGCACTTCTACAAAACGGTTACGACAAAGGACATATAACGCGATCCATACACAAAGCACAAAATCGTTCCCAAATTCAACAGACAGAAACTCTTCCTCAGCAAAAAGCTTTCCTACCCTACATCAAAGGTATCACAGACAAAATTTCAAAAGTCCTGAAATCTAATAACATAAAAACCATATTCACAACACACCAAACAATTTCCAATTTAATCAGAACTCCAAAAGACCAAATACCTAATGATTCCCACGGTGTATACGAAATACCTTGCTCAAACTATCCCCAAGCCTACATTGGACAAAGCAACAGACGGATTAACAATAGAATATATGAACATCGTCTTGCAGTTAGAAAATCCGATCCCACATCATCACTTGCCCAACACTACCTTCTAACAGGCCATAATATAGACTTCGATAACACCAAAACCATAGCCCCATCATTTTTCCAGAAACCGCGAATCATCCTCGAAGCAATTGAGATTGAAAAACGTCTCAATTGTCTAAACAAAAGGGATGACGGTCATCGTCTTCCAGTCGCTTGGAAATCATTGATCTCCAGGCTAGCCCCACAATATTCATCCACACCTCATAATCCTGATAGCAGCCGTTCTGCTCTGATGCCTCCATCAACAGACCCTCAACCTCCCACCACTCTCCCACCCACAGACAGCTTTCGTATAAATAACACTTCGTCCGATACTGCCAGCGAGTTCGCTCTAAGGAGTAGGTAGATTGAGGCCTTAGAAACGGATCGTGCTGAGATCTGGGGAGTAGGCAGATTGAGACCCCGGAATCGAACCAGTTCCACGAACTCCTAGCATTATTTTCTTTGACAATTTTTACTTGACCCACTTTCTCTCTTGAAAATGGCTCCAAAACGGGAGCCGAAACGTCGAGACATTAACAATCTCAGACGCGGTTCAACCCGAGAACCTAGTATTTTTCATACGAACGACCGCGGAAGCTTCTCGGAACATATATACGTTATGTATATACATATGTGTATACTTTAACTTGGCGTGTATATGTATGAGTTAATATTTCTGTACGATTTCATTTTCTCCCATATTGTACACAAAGTTAAAGCAATAGTCCAGAAACATTGTCTACGTGGACAATATTTCTGGATCTTTGTGTACAAGAGAAAATGAAATCGTACGGAAATATTAACTCATACATATACACGCCAAGTTAAAGTATACACATATGTATATACATAACGTATATATGTTCCGAGAAGCTTCCGCGGTCGTTCGTATGAAAAATACTAGGTTCTCGGGTTGAACCGCGTCTGAGATTGTTAATGTCTCGACGTTTCGGCTCCCGTTTTGGAGCCATTTTCAAGAGAGAAAGTGGGTCAAGTAAAAATTGTCAAAGAAAATAATGCTAGGAGTTCGTGGAACTGGTTCGATTCCGGGGTCTCAATCTGCCTACTCCCCAGATCTCAGCACGATCCGTTTCTAAGGCCTCAATCTACCTACTCCTTAGAGCGAACTCGCTGGCAGTATCGGACGAAGTGTTATTTATACGAAAGCTGTCTGTGGGTGGGAGAGTGGTGGGAGGTTGAGGGTCTGTTGATGGAGGCATCAGAGCAGAACGGCTGCTATCAGGATTATGAGGTGTGGATGAATATTGTGGGGCTAGCCTGGAGATCAATGATTTCCAAGCGACTGGAAGACGATGACCGTCATCCCTTTTGTTTAGACAATTGAGACGTTTTTCAATCTCAATTGCTTCGAGGATGATTCGCGGTTTCTGGAAAAATGATGGGGCTATGGTTTTGGTGTTATCGAAGTCTATATTATGGCCTGTTAGAAGGCAGTGTTGGGCAAGTGATGATGTGGGATCGGATTTTCTAACTGCAAGACGATGTTCATATATTCTATTGTTAATCCGTCTGTTGCTTTGTCCAATGTAGGCTTGGGGATAGTTTGAGCAAGGTATTTCGTATACACCGTGGGAATCATTAGGTATTTGGTCTTTTGGAGTTCTGATTAAATTGGAAATTGTTTGGTGTGTTGTGAATATGGTTTTTATGTTATTAGATTTCAGGACTTTTGAAATTTTGTCTGTGATACCTTTGATGTAGGGTAGGAAAGCTTTTTGCTGAGGAAGAGTTTCTGTCTGTTGAATTTGGGAACGATTTTGTGCTTTGTGTATGGATCGCGTTATATGTCCTTTGTCGTAACCGTTTTGTAGAAGTGCTTCTTGTAATGTTTGTAGTTCGGATTGTCTGTTGTAATTGTCTGTTAGTCTGAGGGATCTGGTTACAAAAGTGTTGACAACGGAATTTATTTGTGATGGATGGTGGTGTGATTTTGAGTTAAGGTAACGGTTGGTGTGGGTTGGTTTTCTATACACAGAGTAGGAGAACTGATTGTTGTTTTGTTTTGTAATGAGGATTTCTAGGAAAGGGAGAGAATAATTGTTTTCAATTTCAATAGTGAACTGGATCTGAGGGTGTATATGATTAATGTGAGACAGGAAGTTGTTTAGAGAATCTCTACCATGTGGCCAGATAACGAAGATGTCATCTACGTATCTTAGCCAGCAAGTAGGCTTCAGTTCGGATGAATTCAGGGCTTGGGTTTCGAAGTTGTCCATGTAGATGTTGGCTATGACGGGGGACAGAGGTGATCCTATTGGAGCTCCTCTCGTATATATGTTATATACATAACGTTCTAAAATTATTTTTCCAGTTTATCCTTATTTAAGGGTACTTTACACCCCTATTCGGGGTCGGAATGGATTTTTTTATTGTAAATATCATGAGTTACAAAGTTGGAAAACAAAATAAAGTATACTAGACTATAGTATTATATTACGATTATAGAGGGGATGGTATAAATTGTAAACTTTTATATCAAATTTTTACTCAAGGAAGAGTCGAAACGACCCCTATATTAAAAAAAAATGTCTGTACAAAACTTAGTTTTTTAAAACATTGTCCTGTAAAATAAATAATATATGGATGAATATGAAAAAAAATAAAAAATATGGAATACGATTTTTTGGTAAGTAACTATTTTTGTTCAGAATTATAATGGAAGCTTGTTTATTTTATTTTTCAATATACAAAAATAATTTTCATATTACAAAAATAATACTTTTTTATTTATAGTTTATGAGAATTTGTCATTAGTATTCTTCTATATTTACAGAAATATAGAAGAAGACGAATGACTAATGAAAGGGGTGTTTTTTGCCCCAAAAGGGGTGTTTCCGGAATTTTCACCGAACGAAACTTTTGGATCGTAATCAGGGACCAAAAAAACTTGGTTTGAAATATATTTTGTTCCGGTAACTGATAACTGATAATAATGCAACCCTCCCCCGCCCCCGCAATTCGACTGGAGTAATCTGTAATTAAATTTATTGCATAGAATACCAAATCTTCTCTTTCTTCCCTTGGCATCATTATTGGAATACGTACTTTTGGAAAAATATACAGTCTACTTCTTCCTTCTTCCTCGATAACCCTGCAAACATTACAATTTTTCAATGCCCGCTATTAATGGTTTGAATAAGAAATATATGCAGTGTGACCCATTTGTTTTGGAGTCAAAAAAGAAAAAAAAACTTATAACAAAACTGCAACAAAAAAATTGAAAATTCCGTTATAAAAACTACAAGATTATTGTGACTTCTACCAATCCACCATTTATTTCAATACATTTGTTAATCCATTTACGCATAGTTCAAATGCGCCTTTAGAGGGCAGAATAAAACATATTATATAAATAAAACATATACGTATATTATTTCATAGTAACTTTTCGTATTTGGTCTAGAGTAATTTCTGCGCAGGCTTTCATTATCCTCGCCTGTAGTTCTTGTACAGTTTGTGGCCTTGACTTATAAAGTTTTGAAGATATTTTTAATTCTATTTTTTCGTTTGTGCTAATTTGTGAGTTATCTATTAAATTATTTAAAATTAATTTTAGTTATGTGAGCGGGACTGAGGTGAACAGGCTTGTACGTCAAAGGAAAGTATTTTTGCGCTATTTGGTACTAGTAAATTTTTTATATTTTCTATAAATTCGAGAGAGTTTTTTATAAAATGTTTAGATTTAAAATTGGTCAATTTTGTTAATAAGATGTAATTTAGTTCTTTACACAACTTATAAGACGGGGCATACTACGGGACGTAGGGTTATTTTCTTTGTGAATTCTCGGAAGGCCATAAAGGATGGGAGCTGAAGGGTTCATAATCCTCAATTTATACACCTCGTTGTTTTATTGTGTATTATTATTATTTTTCTGCAGGCATCTTCTAATACTTTGTCTGGGGATATTAAGGTTTAAACTAGCAGGTCTAATACTAACCCGGGGGTTGTTGTTACAATATTCTAAAACTGGGTCAGAATTTTTCAAATTGTCGCGGCGTCCATTATGCCTGGTCCTAAGCAAGTTTTTTTGAAATACAACCTGTCTCATTGAAAACTTTATTAATGCGCTGTACCACCTACATTACTTCGACTTACTTGTCTATTTGGGTTTTTATTATTGAATTCATCGCAGCTTCTATTGCCGTACGCACGTTTATCGCCAATAAGACATACAATTTCTATTTTCTCTCTTACAGTTAGGCTTTCCATGACTATTAACACTAAGACACTGCAATAACTTTCCCATAACCTTAACTTGTTACTTTTAACAATTAAATGTTTCAGTTTTTCCATGGATAACTGAACCTTTAGAATAAACTTATTACTTAAAATTTTTTGACAAAATTTAGTACAGGTCGGCCGGTTTTGCGGAGTGGTGAATCCAGTGGAATGCACAGATTTCAGATTCCAGAACAAATGGGCCACACTGTATGTATTTGCTAATAAACGTCTGTACAAAAGTAGAAAACATTAAAAGTAACTTGCTAATATTCACTTACCTTCAACCACTTTAATCACTCATTCGTTATCTTCACTACCACAAACACAGAAATTACTATATTAAAAATACTCACCCAAAGATGTCTTCACCATGTCCTACCTCGTTCGGAACCTACCTATAACAAAACAAATGCAGAAATATTACTAAAAATGATTAAACCTACTATAATAATATATACCTTTAACTCCTTTCCCTAAAGCCTTAACGTCCCCATTATGGTAACCATCTAAACCTCTGAGATCGATCACACTCTGAAACAAAAAGAAAAATCATTGCATATTAAATAAGAGTACATGAAATGGCAAATATACTCAGAAATTTAATAACGATGGAAAGAAACAAATTTCCCTAGACATGATATAATTATAATAATATACAGTAAGATCCATAAGTTATGGATAAATTAATTATCTACGTAATTAACAATTTATTAGTAAAAACACGTCAATTTTAAATGCTAAAATGACATTATTTGAGCATAATTTTATACCTGCTCCTCCAACCCCCTTGGAGTGACAGCTACCCCTTTAAAATTTTTAAATTGAACGGGGATGCGTGTGATAGCTCATTTGAAAGGGTTTTTTATTCACTATCCAGCAATATAAGATTTTTTGATTAATTGGATGGAATCTGCGGTAGGTTTTTGATGAAACATATTCAATAGAATAATTATAAATATTCAAAAGAATAGTTACAATACACACTTAGTTTATTGTTTCATTAGTTTCGTTCAGATTTCTCTGACATATGTTTCGGCCTTGCGACCATTATCAAAGAGTCTTAAAAACTGACCTGAAAGTGGTGGTTCACAGTATATATGTTACAGATCTTCTACCCACCTAGAGGGGGATAATAACTTGATTAGCTATTTCTTAAAATTTAACAATATAGGGCGGAACTACGAACTTAATTTTATTACTGTGTCTAGTACAGGATTGTTCATAAATTCTGTTTGTGTATTTGTAACGTTTGTATGGTTTCTTAGGGCCTTCTTAATTTCTAAAATTTCAAGCATGTCTAGGATTTTTCCTTTGTTTGCATTATGCAAAAGTTTAACACTACTACCGTTAAAAACTCGATTTTGCTCAATGCAATGTTCGGCGAAACCAGTTGATTTTTTATTATATAAAATAGACTATTTGTGTTCTCTTAACCTCACTTCTATGCTACGGCCACTCTGACCTATATATACGGCATCACAGTCGTCACACTTTATTTCATATACCTACCCCGATTTTTAAATATCTTCTGTCTTTCTTTATTATTAACCAACAAACGACCTAAATTATTTCTATTCGTTGATATTGTATTAATATCTAATTTATTTAATCTATTACATACTGAGTTGCTAACCTTATTTACATAATTTATACTACTATTTATACATTCATTATTTAGTTACGCTGACACGTAAAGAACATGGGCTAGAACGTGATATTTACAGAAAGCCAACTTTTACTGACACTCTTACACATGCAAATTGTAATCAATCTTGGAAGATGAAAATGTCACTGTTTTATAGCTATGTCGACAAACTATTATCTCTAAATTTAAATAGGGTTAACTTTGAAAAAGAAGTTAGAATTCTTAAAACGCAAGCAAAAAACAATGGCTATGATGAGTTATTTATTGACAAATTAATAAAAAATGAACAGAGAAAATTATTACAAAAACATTTTTATAACGTGCCAAATATAGAAAACAAAAAGTGATATAGTATAAATTATGTAAATAAGGTTAGCAACTCAGTATGTAATAGATTAAATAAATTAGATATTAATACAACATCAACGAATAGAAATAATTTAGGTCGCTTGTTGGTTAATAATAAAGAAAAGACAAAAGATATTAAAAAATCGGGGGTATATGAAATAAAGTGTGACGACTCTGATGCCGTATATATAGGTCAGAGTGGCCGTAGCACAGAAGTGAGGTTAAGAGAACACAAACAGTCTATTTTATATACAATAGACAAATTGCCGCATAATGATGTTGGTAAAAAGTCCACACTGCGACTGCTAAAATATGAAAAATACCACCCATATAAAATTCACTTGGTTCAAGACGGCCCTGATCGCGGATTGAAATTTTGCTAAATCATGGCAAACAGATACCAAGATGATCCGTTATTTATAAAAAACATTTTTTTTTCTGATGAAGCAACATTCGTCGTAAATGAAACAGTCAACAGACATAACTCAAGATACTGGAGTACAGAAAATCCACACTGGATGATGGAGGCCAATATTCAATATCCTGAGAAGGTGAACGTTTGGACTGGAATTATAAATTCTCAAATTATCGAACCATATTTCTTTGATAGCACATTAACTGGCGCGCGTTACTTGGATTTCTTGCTAAATTTCTTAGTTCCAGAGTTAAGAATACTTTTCCCAGATGATCACAACCCTAATGAAAACGGTGGAAATATTTAGTATCAGCAAGACGGAGCTACACCACATTTTGCATTGGAAGTAAGAGCTTATCTCAATCGAGTTTTCCCAATAGGTGGATCGGTAGACGCGGTGAAATTGAGTGGCCTGCCCGTTCTTCCGATTTGACCCCGCTTGACTATTTTTATGGGGTTACTTAAAATCGAAAGTCTACTTCAACAGACTGAGTAACGTCAGACACAATAAGGCAAGAAATTAGTCAAATCACTCCGGAAACGACACAAAATGTTTTAGAAAAATTCCAGCAACGCCTCCATTATTGTCAAGAAGCTACGGGCGCCCAGTTTGAACATTCGATTTCATGTTCTTTTGTTTACTTATTAACATTAAACATGTAATATTTTTCAATAAAAAAATTAAAGGAATTCAAGAAATCTTATATTGCCGGATGGAGAATTAAAAAGCCTTTCACATGAGCTATCATCCTCGTTCCATATATAATTTTTAAAGGGGTAGCTGTCACTCCAAGGAGATTGAAATTATAAAATTATGTTCAGAAAATGTCATTTTAGAATTAAATTTAGGATTTTACTCATAAATACCTAATTACGTAGGTAGTCCGTTAGAGGTTTGTGTGTTGGCAAGGTTATTTCACTTTGTTAACGTGCATGCTAATTTAAAAATGAATTAGTCTCCCAATTAGTTTTGAAAATGGACTTAAAATTGAAACTTGCCGATAGTTGGTTTATATCATATGGATCATATTTTCCATAAAATGGTATTGTACCTGCTGTTTATAGAATATTTATTAGGTATTCTAAAGATTTACTAATGGTGTCACTAATGCGTTTTACTAATTTGATAGTAATTTCTTCCAGACCAGTTGAATTTTTAAAAGCTTTTATTTTAACTTGCAATATTTGTTAGTAAGTTAGTTAGTCAATCAAAATTTCGATTAGTTCTAATTAAGCTATAGCTAAGATGGCGGATCATTTGCGCTTTGCTGACGACATCGTACTGATAGCGGACAATGCAAAAGACGCCAGTGAAATGCTAAGGAGCATGTACGAAGCATCGCTAGAAGTCGGTCTAAAAATCAATTTTCAAAAATCCCAGTTTATGACAAACCTCGTCCTCAGTCACAATATATCTGTGAGTGGAACTAAGATCGAACAAGTAATGTCGAATAAATACCTAGGGCACGAAATTCGGATAAGCAGAGATAACCAAACCTGCGAAATCTACAGAAGGATAGGACTGGCATGGGCAGCCTTTGGTAAATTGAGGGATATTCTTAAGGCACATATCCCAATGAGCCTTAAACGAAAGGTATATGACCGATGCGTTCTTCCAGTAATGACCTACGGGACGGAAACTTTAACGTTGACGAAGAAAGCAATCTGCAAAATACGAGTCGCTCAGAGAGCCATGGAATGATCGATGTTGGGTAAATGCCTGAGGGATCGAGTATCAAATGAAACTATAAGGCAAAGAACAGGGTAACAGATGCCATAGAGAGGATAACTTCCCTAAAGTGGAACTGGGTAGGTCATGTTGCAAGGTTCAGTGACGGATGATGGACTAAGAGGATCGTGGAGTGGGAACCTAGACAGGAGGCTTATCGAAGTAGAGGCCAACCCCCCACGCGATGGACGAACGACATAAAGCGGTTGCAGGGAAATTGGATACAGACTGCACAAGACAGGAATCGATGGAAATATTTACGGGAAGCATATGTCCAGCAGTGGACGCAAATTGCTGGTTGATGAAGATGGCGGATAACTTTACCCTTTATGATCCAATTCGACTCAATATCGATATCTGGAAGTTTTCGAGACCGCCAATTCTTCGTCAAAATTTAGAAATTCAAAATGGCGGCCCCAATATGGCGAACGACTTTTGTCATTTATGATCAAAATTGATATCTGGGGGTTTTGGGTGCGCCGATTAAGGATTTCTAGTCAAAAATTTAGTTCAGGATGGCGACTTCAAGATGACAGACGACTTTACCGTTTAAGATCAGATCAAACTCAAAATCAATATCGGGGCGGATTATGAATTTCTAGTCAAAACTCAAAAATTCAAAATGGCGGCGCCAATATGGCCGACGAAATTTGTCATTTGGATCCAAATTGATCAAAATCGATATCTGGGGGTTTTCGGGGTCGCGGATTACGAATTTCTAGTAAAAAATTTAGTTCAAGATGGCGGACGACTTTACCGTTTATGATCCAATTCGTCTCAAAATCGATATCTAGGGATTACAGCATATCAAAAGACTAAATAATAAAAAATAAACTTTGAAGTAAATTTTTTTTTTATTTTTTAAACATTTATTTAACTGCTCCTGTCGTTGCTTTACATCGCATACCGAAGTATGTACATAGTAAAGATGCACCTACGCTCGCCCCATTGAAGTAAATCAAACCCATTATTTTGTTACATTATATAATTTTATTATAATATAAAAGCTTGTCACGAGCAATCTCTTTTACACAGAAAAATCTCGCGACAAGCTTTTATATAATAAAAAAACTATATAATGGAACAAAATGATGGGTTTGACTTACTTCAAAGTTTATTTCCTACTTTTTAGAGCATTTAAATAAAAGCTTTTTTAACAAAATTTTTATTTTTTACGTTTGCAATTTCAATTTTAATAGTATATTTATGTACAGTGTGTCTCAGTTAAGAGTGTAACAGCGTTATAATTCTTTTGTTTCTTGTTAGATTTAAATGAAACTGATAGAGGTCACTGAGATCTATTTAAGACCACAAAGTCACTTTCCGTCTTCAAATTCAAAAAATTATTAACAAATTTAGTTACATTCCAAAAAAATGAAGTTTCATGAAATTTTAATAAAAATTATTTCTAAATTTATTTTTTTGAAACAATTTACATAAATGAACAATAAATACAACCAAAAGAGTTAAATATTATGTTCTATCAAACCTCCATCAGCCCTAATGCGTACCTCAATTCGCTTTCTGTTATTGTTCATAAATTTTCGGAGGGTGCAGGCTTAATTTCAGCGCAAGCTTGCCTAATCCAGTTTCCAATTTGTAGTTTATTTTGTGGCTGCGTTTTGTAGACTTCATTCTTTAGAAACCCTCATAAAAAAACAGTCCAAGGGCTTCAGGTCAGGTGACCTCGGAGGCCAATTAATAAAAGGGCTTCTTCCAATTCAGCTCCGGGGAAAGTTGTCGTTTAGCATTGTGGATTAGGGCTCCATCAAGTTGAAATATCACATTGTTGTATGCAATATTCAGTTTACAAAAAAAATTACAAAACGTTTCGCATTTAAATTTCCCTCAAAGAAATATGGCCCAATTATTTGTTCATTCAAAGTATCGCACCACATATTCACCTTTTCTGAATACAGGTGTCGACAGTTTACAACCCAATGAGGGTTTTCAACGGACCAATATTTAGTATTTTGAGAGTTAACTATGCCCTTAGTTGTAAGTGTTGCTTGATTTGAGAATAAAATATTTTTTTTAAAATTAAGGATGTTCAAAAACTCTCCCTGACACAAAAAGCAATATTCCAGGCGCCTTTCTTCGTCTCCTTCTTCTAATGCGTGTATGAAAACAAGCTTGAAGGGACATAATTTATTTCGACGGAAACATTGAGAAATTGTATCCTTGGGTCATTTAAAATTGTGGACATTCTCCTCAGGCTACGCTTTGGAGTTTCTGTTCCAAACTGAAAAATGTCTGCATCTACAACATGATCCTTGCACGTTGTTCTTATTGTTTGCACACCTTGCCAGTTCTATTAAATAAATTATTAATTCACCAAACTTTTACATGGTCTATTGAGGGTCGATCTGGATGCCGATTATTAAATTCTGTAGCAGCTTCCCTCGTTGTACGAAAATTATCACCAACTAATCTAACAATGTCCACTTTTTCCGCAGTTGTAATCATTTTAATTGAAATAAAATATGGTAGAATACAAAAATTCAGACATAATGCCAACAGATTTGCTTGATAACTAATCTGTCATTCACAAAATTGTTTCAGCAGAAACAACATGCTCATCAAAACAAAAAATTTGGGACTGGAATTTTTTTCATCAAGACCTCATTTTTTTAGAATTTAATTAACCTTCGGATTCAGGGTTTTTGAATGATTTCGAACAAGTTTTGTTAATAAATTTTTTTTATTAAAAAATGCCTACTATAATTTTTTGATTCGTTTCATCTCACTTAGCATCGTAGATGGCCTTGCATTTAAAGATGGAAAGTGATTTTGTGGTTTTAAATAGACCTTAGTGACCTCTATCTTTTGAGATCAGTTTGATTTAAATCGGACAAAAAACAAAAGAATTAATACGCTGTTACACTCTTAAGTGAAACACACTGTATATGACACACAAGCAGAGTTTGTGGTTGATTATCTATAGTAGTGCATTGTAGAGATAGATTGTTCCAAATTGCTCTAATAATTTCATCTTGGATATCGTACTAAAGAAATTTGTAAAATTATTAGCCATTTCCGCAGAACCATTTATTATCAGTGACTCAGACTAAAGGATCGTTTACACAGTGCGAGCTGACATGCAATTTGAGACGCAAGTTACTCCATGCTAGCTGCTGTCATCATTTGAACGGATTGTTCGAGTTACTGTATATGCGAGTTGGCCAACAACTGACATGCGAGTTACTTCAAAAATTTTTGTTTTCACTGGCCACTCGTCTTCCCCCACTACATCGTATGCCACATGTTTTTGTTTATCTGTGTGTCACCAGGCCTGTGCAGCCAACACTGCTCAATGACAGCAGCTCTTACCGCGCTGGCCCCTGTAGACAGTCGAATAGCTGACCATTTGTTTCATGCCAGTTGCCACGGTCAGCTACTGTCTACTAGCTGGTCAGAATCTCGTACTATGTAAACGATCCTTTATAACTAGAACAAACATAATCGACTTACCACTTAGCAAGGTGTGGCGATCCTTAGAGGTTGAAGTCCAGTCCTAGTGCACCCATTAATCACTCGCGAAATCAGAGTCTACTAGCTGGTTTTCTGGGGCCTTATGCCCCCAGAAAACGTCGCTACGCGCCGTAACACTTGTAATATCCAAGCTATTTTAAAAATAACCAAGATATTGACAAGATACTTGTCTGGACCCTGATTTTAAGGAAACGATCGTTCTCAATGAGTTTATCGCGATCTGAAAAATAAGAAAAGTAATGAATTAATTTTGGTTTATGATTTCGGCGATTTAATAAAAAAAAATTAATCCTAATCATTTCAACCCTTTACTGGGGGTGAACATAGAGTGATCTCTCAAGAAATACGATTCTTCCTAAACTTTTACTGCAAACTGATGGGAAAAATCTTTTTTCGTCGATTGACAGCAAAGTACTAACTTTGCTGACTAATGTCAATCAGCAAAGTGTCACTTTCCCTGCCTAGGCAGGAAAGTGCTCATGTTCCCTGCCTAGGCAGGAAAGTGAGCATTTTCCTGCCTAGGCAGGAAAAGTGACACTTAGTTTCCATGGTAACCAACTAGTAAAAACTGCGATTTTTAATGAATTTTTATTGAATTTATTACAACAAAAATAAAGAGATTGAGAATTGTAATAATTTAATTATTTTAGAATATATTTAAACAATCGGCGAAAAAATTATATGTTCAACTCAGCAGCAAAATAGATTGACTGCCTTGGCTGAGTTCCTAATAGCCACGCTACGCTCGGCTAGGAATTATGCAGTCAATCTACCATTTTGCTGCCTAGTTAAACAAATAACTATTCTCTTATGCAAAATTCTAATCATTTTTTTATTCGTCTTGTGAATGGGGTAAAAATCAATACTAACCGAGATACTTACGTTTTGAAAATGTAATTTTTTGACTACCATGATTACCTTTGAGGACAGAAGGAAGAGGTTAAGGATTAATATTTTTAAAATTACCTATTCTTATGCAAAAACGTACTCTAAACATTTTCTTAATCATCATATTTTTCGTAATTCTTAAAAAGTAATAGAAACAGCGTAAGTATCTTTTGCTCTAAAAAACTTTTATGAGGACACATTTAACCATTCCACAAAATTGACCAAAAATGAAACAAAATATTGAAAATACCCTGACGTGTTCAACAAAAATACATAAATTCCATATAAACTCTACGGACCTGAAAAATTATTTTCACCCCTTTGGTAGCAAAAAAATATTTTTTTCGAAACAAAATTGTGCGCTGTTCCACGATTTAAACTATTTTTTAATTTAAGGGTGTATGTATATCCATTATTATTGATAATTTGATAAAAATAGACACTATTAGTAGTATTTCCATGTATTTCCCCCATCAGTTTGTAGTAAAATTTTAGGAAAAATCGTACTTTTTGGGAAGTTACTCCATGCCCCTCCGCCCGCCCCCAGTAAAGTGTTGAAACGATTAACTAGTCGTAATAAGCGACCCCAAAAACCCCCGTGATTTAAATTTCAGCCGATTTCGTTGAAAGCTTTGCGAGTTATTGAATTGGGGTTTGCAGCAACCCCCCCGGGGTGAGTGCACTAATTTTCAAAGGTGTACATTTCATATATTGCCGAAACTTAACATAATGCAAAAAGTTTTCAAGACTTTACATTGAAGTAGTAACGATTAAGAACTTACACCCTTTTTTGCATTCATTTTCTGTACTATTAATCTCTCATTACTAAGCTATTTGTATTTTTCATATTATCCATAATTAAACGGAGAAATTTAAATTCCAATGAATAAAATACCCTCCTGACGCCTTGTTTTCGGATTGAAAATAACGAGACACCATGACGTGTCACAAGTTGAGCCAATAAAACTTCTGAACAAGCTAACAAGTTTATAAAACCCTTACGCCATTTTCTGCCTCATCCTACAAGGAAATATTGCTTACTCTTCAAATTGCTGATATTTTCAGAAGCTTATAATATGCAGCAGCAGCGAAAGTATGGACAAATTTCAATCATATGGAGTAGAAGTGGGAATGTATAATTTATACGTTTGGCTTCAGTTATTTCACCCATATTCCTACACCTCTTTAAATTGATATCACGTAATAAGGTCTGATTCCCTGTTATATATCAATAATAATTAAATAGACGTACATAATACATAATACTGAGTGATTTTTTGTGGGGTGTGATTGAATTTAAAAAATATGTATGTTTCTATCTGAGGTTTAAAAAAATTGACCTGACCTGTTACAAGTCCTGTCTAGACGTTAAGAATTCTAATTGTTTTTTTTTTCTATACATCTGCATGTTTATTGTAAACATAATCAATCATTTGATTACTTATGTTTACAATTAACATTAGTTGTACTAAAATATTATATAAATATTTGTCCATTGTTGTCATAATTGTAAAAGAGTTAATAATAGCAAGTTTAATATGCTCAAACTGAAATAGTTTACAATTGACATGTCGTCGTCGATTTGTTCATACGAAATCACATGCAAAAGACATCAATCTATAAAAGAACCATTTGTGTTCGTAGAACAAAGTATAAATGTACAGAAACAAAGTAAGTAGACGTAAAAGTTTCAAAAGAAAATTATGCCTGAGGAAAAAACAATACTTAGTATTTCCACTTTCGTAAGTGCACAAATATTAGTACCTATACAATTTGCCTAGAAATATGTCGATATGGTCCTTTTATCAATTTTTGTTCAATTCTCATGTTTCTTTTTTAATACCCACTTTTAATTTTTAATGACAGACTCTAGCAAATACAAGCAAATAAATTGTATTGCCGTTTATATGCAAGCCTTTAATTATATATAGCTATCAGTAGGCATTAGAATATGTATCAAGTGGTTCATATAAATTTTTCATTATTTTATGTAGGTACCTACATACAATCACAAAATATCTGCCTACCTCTTGTAACAAAAATGTTAAAAAGAGTTTAAGTAGGTAGGTACGTATTAACATCAGCATCAAGATACTTTGAAAGTGTTGTGATATTTTTTACCTTACCTTTTCTCATTGTTGTTAATTCTGCCAGGCTATAACTTCACAAACAATAAATTATTACCGTATTAGCTTTTTTATCTAATCATGTATTACAATAACACCTCACATTTTACTTATTTATTTAAATTTAGTAAACCCACATTAAAACACTAGCGCAAGCAACTAACGACGCCGCGTTTTCACATAGGCACTCAATTGGGGTTGATGCTTTTTTGTTTCAACGTCAGCTTCGCAACAATGCTATTGCTACTAGATTCAGTGTATTTGAATAAATCACCTGATTGAACAATTTTTCACGAGGAATCGGTTATGCATTATATGGTCATCCTGACCTGACTCAGATGATATAAGAAACTGATCATAGATTAATTGCAATATAAAAGTACATTTTATTTCTTGGTAGTTAGTAGATATATAGAAAGACACATTATTTAGGAATTATTCAAGTGACATTTCCAAGACAGAAGATTATTAGTAAAATCTGTGAGGCTCTAGGGAGGGCAAAAAATAACTTTTTGTCCCATCAAAAAATATTCCAAATAAAAAAATTGCTCAGTACGAAAAATTGTATGGATAAGTCCTTTTGTAAAAAATCCCTCGTCAGTGGACCAGGGAAGGTTCCAGGGAGGGCACAAAAAAACAATATTTCGTCGAGTCAAAAAATGTCACAAATGAAATTTATTTAATATGGAAAATTATATTTAAAAGGTAGCTGCTTTGTAAACTTCTCTCTGGTAAACCAGGGAAGGCTCCAGGGAGGGCAACAAAAATAACTTTTCGTTGAATCAAAAAATGTTTCAAATAAAAATTGTTTATAGTGGAAAATTGTATCGAAAAGGTTTTTCGCTAGGAGGACACAGGGCCGGTTCCAGGGAGGGCCCAAAGATAATTCGTTATCAAATTAAAAAAATTTTTGAAATAAACGTTGTCATTAGGTACGAAAGATGTATCGAAGAGTCATTTTGTAGAAGTATTTCGTGAATCAGGGAAGGCTCCAAGGTGGGTAAAAAACATTTTTTTTGTCAAATCAAAAAACTGTTTCAAATTACATTTGTTCAATATGGAAAATTGTATTGAATCGGTGCTTTGCAAATTTCTCGCCAATGAACCAGGGAAGGCTCCAGGGCGGGCCAAAAAACATTTTTTTGTCGAATCAAGAAATATTGCAAATAAACATTGTTTAGTGGAAAATTGCATCAAAAGGTGCAAGTTCCTCGCCAGAGCACAGGGGCGGTTCCAGCGAAGGCCCAAAGAAACATTTTTGTCAAATCAGCTCCACCAGAAAATCTTACGTAATATAAAAATAATGTATAAAATTTTTTTTTAGCATGCAGAATTGTATCTAAAATGTTATTTGAACATTTTTCGCTAGATAGTAATCAGAAAAGTAATCAGAGTATTGAATTATGTTAATGAAAATGAAGAAACCTCTTTGAGACAACTTCAGAGAAACTGTCGCATAAAAAAAAGACAGTGCAAGAAAAATATTTAAAGAAAAACGGATTTCGATGCTACAAAATGAGGAAAGCTCAACATTTAAATAAGGGAGATAAGCCGGGGAGAGTAAGATTTTATAGACGGTTGTTAAATAAAAAAAAGGAAAGACCCGCTGATATATAGCAAAATTCTTTGGATGAACGAATCAAATTTTTCTAATAATGGATTTTTTAATAGAAATATGCATTGTAAGTGGACATGAGAAAATACACATCGGTGCAGAGAGACTGCTTTGCAAGAAAGATTTTCTACGAATGTTTTGGGTGGGTCTTTTAGGGACTAAAGTAGTTGGACATTATTTTAATTTCCTGCCAAACGAATTTCAAGATTTTCTTTATGCATTAACAGTGGTAGAAAGATTAAATTATTCATATTTTCAACAAGATGGGGCTCCACCTCACATTGCTGCAATATGTGCAAATTATTTAAATCAAGTTATGCCAGATAGCTGGTAGGCACCTGTGGACCATTCTATGGCCAGCTCGATCACCAGATATGACTCCCTTGGATTTTTTCGTCTAGGGTTACATTAAAGACAATGTATTTCAAACTGCCTATTGAGGACATCAAAATCAGAATTAGAAAGGGATGTGAGGCAATTACTACTCCTGAAATGCCCCAAAATGTAATGTGTGAGGTATCACGTACAGCACGTTTGTGTATTAGAATGCATGGTGCACAATTCTAATATTTGTAGTTAGAAAAATAAATACTGTAGTACTGTTTTACATAGTTTTTTGTTTCTTTGGATGTTCATTTTGTACTTGTATTTTTATTTATGAGATATTTGTTTGTTTATATTAAATTGTAATAAATAATTACTGAATTATAATTATTATAAAGTGAATTTTTACTATTATGGCATAGGTGACTTTTACGATTTAATGATATGAATTGTAGTTTTCGTAAAATATTAAATATTGACACTATCAGTTAAAATTTTTGTGACATGTTTTATATCGTTGGAAAGAGAAAAAAATAAACTGAATTAATGGTGTCATGGCCTACTTTGAGATTTTTCTTTTCATTTTTGCACAAGGAAAACTGCGTTTTTCGAATTTTTTGATACACATTATTATCCTTATTGTCTTTGCCGTCAACTTTCCCTTTAACTTTTTTCGTATCTCCTCAAATAAGGAAGCTTTGACAGTTCGTGGTTTTCCTATTTTTCAGGTTTTTGTACTGTATCTCACAAAGTAGGCTACGGATTTCAAATTTCTTTTTACTAAAACATTGCTTACAAAAAAAAATATAATTGTTTCTAAAACTGTATTCTTCTACAACAGATATTAAGCGATATTTGGTGTGGCCCCCGTAAAATAGACAGACGGTATATACCATACCGACTCAGTGGTTCAACGGTTATGCCTCAGACTTGAGACCAAGGAGTCACGGGTTCAAATTCTAGCTAGGGTATGGATGTTTAGGGGCGTTCTTCATGTGTTACCGTGTTGGTAGTAGTGGATTAGACGGGGTTGTGTGAAATACAATACCACTAGTCGCTGTACCACTCCTGAGTTCGAGTCCCAGCTGCTACAGATGGCAATATCGTAGGAATTATCGTTGTGCAATTGTCTGTATACATGTGTTTTGGTTGAGTGGTGGAACAATTAAGGCTAAATTCGGCCAGGACGGCAATCTAAATAGGACGACAGTATTCCAAATGATCAATGAACTTTATTTATAGTTTCTTGAGAAATGTTGTTATATTCTAATATAATTTTATTTTTTAGTTGTTAAATATTGTCAGGATTACAAATTTGTACACTACGTTTTTCAGGCGACCCCAAAGCAAAAAATGTAGCGGGGTAAGATCCGGTGACCTTGGTGGCCATTCAATATTAACACGTCTTCCAAGCATATAATTAATTCTCTATATTGTAATTTTTGTTCATTTGTTATTTCATTGTAAAATATTACAATAAAACAAGAAACTTCAAAAAATAATGTTTTCAAATGTCTGTACCTTCAAACTTATGAACTCTAGGCCTTAAGTAGTAGAGGTTTTTGAAATTAACTTTCCATAGAGATTCTAAAAATAGAAAAATATACAGAGTGTTCCATTTTAAACAAAGTAGATGACGTCATAGCTAAAACATCGATGCAGAAGATGGGCAATTCAAAATACTAATCTATCTGTCCGAGGATCTGGAAACTCCTGCTCACCTCCAGACTCACTTCACTATGACACGCAGTTATAGACTTTGTGGACCCAATAAAGAAAAAATCTAAAATTGTAAAAATACCGCTCCTAACACTAAACGACTTCTATTTTGAGACACGCAAATAAAGCTTTTAAAATAAAGAAAAACCTTCAGGTGCTTTATAATTGTACCCGGGGGTGAGATATCGGCTTAAAATTTTTTTCTTTCCTGGTCAAAGCCAAATTTAACACACCTATACTTAATGCTTTTAACATGAAGGCAAGAATTGAAAACGCTTAAAATGTAATTGAGCTGAAAGATATTTCTTTCACAAATTTTATCCCGAAAACTGGTATTCATTATCTCCTTTTAAATGGACATGGTCTCCCTCGTTGTGAATTTTCAGAAATTTTATATAAAAATGTCTTTATTTTAGAGAATTGTTATAATAGCCATGTTTTTTTTAACGTTTGAAGAAAATAGATTGTTTTATTAGGAGCAAAAGTGTCTTTTACTCAGACATGTTATTTTTTCTTCAAACGTAGACTAGCTATAAAAAAAAAATATAAAAATTTTGCTCTGCGTTGCCGTTAGCAACGGAAGTAAAAGTTCGCTCGAGCGAAAGAAAAGGTACTCTTTTTTGTTAATGGCAACGCACAGCCGATTGAAATGTTAAACTTTAATGTCATGAAATGAGTTAAGAAATGTCATGTTTTTCTAACGTTTGAAGAAAAATACTTTTTACTGTATTTCAGATGAAGCGCCAAAGAAATGACGGTTTAAGTGAAAGAAATCTGTCATAAAACTTATGTTTTTTTAAGGTTGAAGAAAAGATGTTTATTAGTAATTTTTAACCTGAAAGTTTAGAAGAAGAAAATGAATCAAACTGTAACGTGAACAACGAACAAATATGTGTATTACATATAGATATACGTTCATTAACAAAGGAAGATTTCGCTTGATAATAATTAGTGAAGAGTTAAGAGGAGTTAATTTGATTGAATCGTGACGTTTGAAGTATATACGGAAAAGCACAGTAGGAGGCGGCGGGTGTCAGGAGCGTCGGGATGCCGGTACGGCAATTGCTGTGACGCGTGTTTTACTATCCTATCAATGCACCTCCATTACCACCCCTATGCTATCCTCTATTAACTTTGTTACGTTGTTAGTTACTTGTTCGCAAATTACCAGAGCCTGCTTGCCGGAGCACGTACTCCCTCGCCACATTTGAGGGATGCTGTGACTTTGCTGCGAATAACTGTCGTCGATAATGATGAAATTATAAAAATTCGATATGATAGACTGGATAATTCGGGCAAATTTTACAAAAAAAAAACACTTCAACTATGGCTATAAGAATGGTGTCTGATTGAAAGAAGTAGGTTTGATAGATTAAAGAAATAAGTCAGTTTCTTACGTATTTAAAAAAGGAAAACATCCACCCGCGTAACGGTTGGGAGAACTGGAGGCACGTGTCTAATGAGTTTTCTATAATAACAGCGGATGGTTATTCCAAAGACGAAAATTCAGATGTAGAATAAGCTTGGGATATTGGATACACAGCGTTGATTCCGGAAAATTCAAAGTTATATGAATGAGAAAGGTCATAGTAATCTGCCCAAGAACAAAACACTTTATAACGCTTAAGTATTTATTCACCAATATACATAGTTTTGTTTAGTTTTGCAGGAATTTATACCGCCTGGCTTAAGATCTGTGTTATAAGGTATTGTTATGTCCACGCCTACGCCACTGGATTATAAAAAATTCGAGAAGGGTTCAGAAACTCTGCGAAGGATAGACCTGGAGCATTCTAGAATAATCGCCGTGAATATATATAGGGAGTATATCGGTGCACGGAGTTCAGTTATGTTATTATTATTAGCCGTTACCCGAGTCCGAGTATGAAAATGTTACAGTCGATAGATTGTGTACAATAAAAAACAAGTAAAAGGTGTAGTCTATTGTAATTCCCATTCATCTACGGTGCACACGACTATGGCTATAGAGGCCAATTCGGGAGAGCACATGTCGACCGCAGTCAGGACAAACATAGACCTGGTTAGGTCTTGGATTCGGCCTTCTTGCAGCAACATTTCCTTGATAGCTGGCCACAACCCCTCGCCATTCGGTTCTGTCCACTGCAAGTTGTTCCCATTGCTCGTCTGCAATACCGCAGGATTTTACATTTTCATGGAGAGCGTCTTTGAACCTCTTTCGTTGACCGCCACGTCTTCTTCTACCCCTTAGCAATTCACCATAAAGTGTACATTTAGGAAGGCGGTTATCATGCATACGATGAACGTGACCTGCCCATCTTAGGCGTGCTCTTGAAATAAGCACCTCAATTGGAAGGCTGTTCCCTCTCCTGAGTACTTCCACGTTTGATATGTGATGGAATAAACGTTTTAATTCTTTCACATGACGACGGTAAGTGACCCAGCTTTCACATCCATATAGCAGTGTTGGAATGACAACTACTCTGTAGACAGCCATTTTCGTTGACAAAGCAAGGTCGTGGTTGTCAAATACTCTCTCTCTCTAAGTCCCCAGAGTGCTCTAGATGCAGCGTTAATTCTATTGCGAATCTCTCTATCCATGTTTGCTTTATCATTAACAACGTTGCCTAAGTAATTGAACTGATCCACCACTTCAAGAGAATTTCCGTTAAGTGTAATGTCTATTTTTTTCACTTGATGAGGAGTTGACATAATCTTAGTCTTTCCAATGTTGATTTTAAGTCCCAAAGAATCATAGCTCTGGGCATACACATCTAAAAGTTCTTGAAGCTCTTCCGGCGTAGAGGCTAAAAGTGCACAGTCATCCGCATACTGGAGATCACAAATGAATCGTGTGCGTGTCTTCGTGAAAGCTCTAAAGCGCCCTATGTTAAAGAGACCGCCATCAAAACGGTATCTGAGACCTATTCCTCTGACTGTCAGTTTGTTGTCAACAATAATTGTTAGAGCAGTGGTAAACAAATTAAAGAGTAGGGGTGCCAGGACACATCCCTGCCTAACTCCAGTGAGGGTTTGGAAAGGTTCGGTTGCCTCATTATTATACATAACCTGGGCGTTGTTGTTTGTATGTAGACTGCGACATACTTCCACAAATTTTCTAGGGATACCTAAGCGTGATACTACTACTAAGGATAGTATAATTGATTGATAAGGATTGATACTAAGGATACCTAGTTGTGAATTATAGTAGTAAGACTATAGTAGAATAAACTTGTAATTAGTGCCTACTAATGAGTAATTGTAAGGACTAGTTATTGTAATTAAGTGATTAATAAATCGGTGGTTTATGAAAGTTCTTGTTGCAATTATTTGAACCTACGTACAGGGTGTTTACTCAAGATTGTAAAAACGTAACAGCATTTTTTTAAATGATAAGTTTCTCATAGTTGATAGATTGGACCTTTACTTAGTAAAAATCCATGTTACAAGTACACAAAAACAAGTTTAATTGTTTTATTTTCACAAATTTATTTTTAACTTAAAACATAACTTAACCTTCTAACTTTGTGAAGAACAAAATTCATTTAATGGTTCAATCCTAGCAAAATAATTTATTACTTCCAATTATAACCGAATATACTTCATATAAGACATATTGCTTTTGGCGCCATCTGTATTATAAATGGGTGAAACTGTGTTTTAGCAGGAAATATCTTTTTTGTCACATAATTTCTAACATGTCTGGATAGATAGCGCTACTTAATATAGACTATGTGGTCAAGAATTTGTGTAAATATGGCAGGCCAGTCCACAGGTCGTGAGTAAATCTTTAAATATTTAGTGAATCATTTTCAAAAATGAAGATATGTTGCAAATTATATGAATATAAATGTTGTGTTTAGTTAGCTACGTTTTTATTTTCGTAATTTGACTTATGAAACATGATTAATTCTTGATAAAATGATTATGTACTTTTTAACGAACATTGGGTCTTAATTTCTAAACAGGAAGAACGTATTTTGCCCTGCAGTAAGGAGACGACTTGGTCTTTGTACCAAAACTATGACTTAAAACATTTTCTTTTTCAGATCTAACTGAGACAAAATTGGAAGGACTTCTAAACAATTCTGATATTGAGGATGATGAGAATTTTGAAGAAATATTAGACAATGATTCAGAGTATGAACAACCATCTTCTTCAGCATCATCATCAGATTCAAACTGCGAAAATTCGGATAATGTAAGTAACGAATATCAACTTTCATCAAGTTACGTTGGATGTTTAGAAAAGACAATGCGTGGACGTCGCAGAGTTCGTGGGTGTATAGGATGAAACAATAATAGACAAATTAGAACTACATCAAATGATCAAAGTACCAGCAACGAATGGATTGAGAACGAATTTTCTCCAGTAGTTCCTCATCTTGTTGAGCCATCTTATTTGCATATTCCAACCGAAGAGGATAATAAATTTCAGTATTTTTATCGATATATCAATGAAATGAACAGCTGTTGAAAGAACTGACAAATCAATTAATTTAACAAGAGGAGAATGCAAGATTTTTTTAAGATCACCATGATGAGAGCATAATGATAATTATTTCATTAGAATATGACATTAGGACCTAATATTTAAAAAGAACCAAAAAAAAAATCATGTTTTCCTTAATGATAATATATCATAACAGTCCATACCCATTCCATAAAAAATATTCAAGAAAATTATATTCTAATATTTTCAAATAAAAATGTATTACAAGCCTTGGGACTGAGCACTTAGTCAGCACTTAGGAGGTTAAAACATAACAATTGTTTCGCCACACTATGGCTTCTTCAGATGTTAAGTATAATACTAAAATTCCTAAGTAAAGCACAGGGTATTTATAGTCTAAAACAGGTAATTAAGAAGAAGTATATAAATAGCTTAAGACCCTAATTTGAAAAGAAATTTTAAAGTATATTTGTAGTCTAAAACCGGTAATCTGCTAAGATATATATAATAGTTGAAGGCTTTAATTCAGAACAAATTTAAAAGTGGTGAACGATTGCAATCTAATTGATCATTTAATATGACATCTGTATATTAAAATTTATTGATTTCTAAAGATACTAATAACGTCAATTTTAGTCCGTTATTTTGTTGATGTAAAATTTCGAAATTATTATTAAAATTATGATTTTCTTCAATTAAATGGTTTGTGTTTGTCAAATCGTTGTTTTTTTTTAAATAAAGCTCCGTGCGTGTTCCTTCAATCTTGTTCTAAAAGCCATTCCTGTCTGTCCAATGTGTATTTTAGAGCATGTACATTTGTGGCCAGTGAATATGAGGCACCAAAATTTGTACAATTAAAGTGGGCTTTTATTAACATCAACCTGGTGTCAACCTGGCATCAATGCTGCATGCCGCCAAGACACAGCCCCTATTACAATACTAAAATATCACAAGAATTGTATACAAGAGCTGCCTCATATTCACTGGCCACAACTGTACCACATGCCGGACAAAATGTAATAAGACGTGGGGAAACTTGACTTTCATACACTGGCCTCGCGGCATCAGCATCCACTAGCTGCCTTGAGCGATCTCGTCAAATGCTTCTTCACTGCTCCTCGTATAGGAGAATATTCGCAATGGATAGCCTTCTGGGGGTGGAAAAAAGGCTTCAAGTTGTTAAATGGTTTAACAGTAATCTCTCGGAACAGATAATATTCTTTTGACACTCTATAATAGTTAATACTACCAAAGAATCATAATATCAATGAAAAATCTCAGAAAATGGAATAATATGAGAAATATGGATAAATCAATTATCGATTCAGTAACCTGCCTCTGTTGGAACGTCTCTGGAAATGAAAGTAGGTTACCGCTGATTACCTAAGATTGCCAGCTATTAGTGGGAGTTTACATACAAAATATCTAGACTCACAGTGAATCTCAAGAAATTGAATAAAATCAACTTTATGGGTACGATCTTCAAAGCAGCGTTCTTAGGAATCATTTACAGACCTATGCCCATAGGAACTTTTTAAATATTTTATGTATGGACTCAATCGTCCATTAAAGTACTGTAATGGAATTTCCGGACACACTCTATACTCTAACTCTAGTTCATTCAGAAATTATGAGTTCTCTGTAAACCACGATATATGTGCTAACTGTAGATAAGTACTATTCCGATCTCATTCATTTCTTTCAGAGAACAGGATATTAAAAGACAGCTCGTAGATCATCATGGTAGGCATCATATCTGATAGCATACCCAAATATCGTAACTATTTATATTAGTTAACTTGTTGCATTCTATGATGCTAATCCGCGATATTTCGATAGTTTTTGCTGGAATCTGTTTGTTGCTCACCAGGCCTCTCTATTCAGGTGGATGTGGATAAGGGGTAGAAACAGTTCAAACAAAATGTCAGTGTGAGACTTATAACACTAGTTCTGACCAAACGTGCTTCTCTTCATATGCCAAAGAGGTTGGTTTTAGTTGTTTGACGAAGCCCTTACGACCACCAACATGGAAGCATACTTTATCATTGGTCTTATGACCTTAATGCATATCTAGTACATTTAGAATTTTCCAATTAAGTGAGAACGATGCGCATTGTAAATTTGAGTACAATGTTATTTCGACTGGCGTGGTTTCTACTAAAACCAAAACAATTTAATTGTCTCCTTGGACAGAGATAAGTAGTGTAGATTATTTGAATATAGTATTTAACTTTTATATGTCACATGAAATGTTTCAATTCTTTCCAAGACTCCAGAATTGATTATTAATTATTCTGAAAAAACTTTTTTTATTTTTAGAGACGCCCAAGCTTCTGTTTTTTAATTACTTTTGTTATAATCTGTTTAAACGCCTCTTATTGAGGTTCTGCATAGTGAAGAAAAATATTGTGAGAAAATTTGACCAGTCGTCTTCAAGAGAAGCAAACCAATTTTGCCATTAAAAAATAATACAAGTTTATTCTCTATTTGCCACTCCCTTTCTGCAGAGAAATATAATATAATCTATTGGTGTTTCTGTAGGCTGCTCGTAAAATTTTAACATACTGGAAAAAGTACCAATATTCGTATTTAATATAAAGACAGTCCTCTGTTTCTTCCGTTTCTGATTCTGATTGTGGTTTCATTATGGTATTCATTTATGTTTTCTTTCTACTTGTTTCCATCCTTTCCTAGTTGGTTTATGATCAACAGCTCAAACGTTACCATATATTGTATGTATCCCATTTCAAGTTTGTTGTTACTCAGTACCATTATTAGCGATTTCTTTAGTAGATGGTTTCGTTTTGTAGACTTGTCCTCAGTACTGCTTCTGGAATTCTGGGTTTGGGTTGGGAGGGTGCTCAATAAAAATTATGGAACTACAGCACTTAGGGCCCATTGAGCCCCTTGTACATCCTCCCTGTAGGAAGACCCTCGCTTAGGCCTCCAACCAACCTAATCTCGTGAAATAGGTGATGATACTGCCTAGGTGCAGCTCCCTTATATCGGTCAAAGTAGGCCAACGTTCTCCCAAAATGAATTATCTGACTGATGAAACCTCAGAACAGTCACATACTTAATCTCATATTATGTAGATGTTTCCTTAACGGACAGTCTGGATTCCTGTTATAAAACGTAGGTTCCGTCTGGACATTGCCAGGTAATCCATTGCTGTACTCTTGTTGAGATATTTTAATAGTTCCCTAGCAAGCTGACAGCTGTTTGTTTCATCCCACATCTTCTTGAATTTATTGTGACTGTTCTGTTTAATTATTTGCGTTATCGCCGTGATCGGTAACAGACTGGTCGGTCCTGCTGCTTTCTTGGCCAGTATGTCGGCTACGCCACTATACTGTGCATTTCCTTTCACCCAGCATACCAGTATGTTATTCATGCTGGAAGCACTCAAAAGTGCTTGATGACATTCCCATACTGCTCACTGCTCCTATGGTAATTTGAAACATCTCAGGGCTAGTTATGATTGTCTACGATCTGTGTAGTCCTGATTCCTGCCCCATCCTTCTTTATTCATTCGCCTGTGAGGATATTGATCGCACCTTCACCAGAAGCCTCATTCTCACTATCCGTCTGTATTTCGTAGGGTTTGTAAACGACAAACCGGGGAGAAATTCCATCTGTGTATGCTTGTAGAAGAGGCGTCTTCCTGACAGCCTCATTCCATATATATCCAGTGGTTGCAGACACAGCATTACCTCCATAGATCTCGTTGGCGTTGTTCGCATAGCTCCAGTTATGCTTAGGCAGGCAACTCTTTGCACTTGGCTGAGCTTGACCTTAGCTGTAGTATGACTTCTCTTAGGCCACCAAATTACAGCTCCATAGATTGATCTTATGACGGCAATGATGTCTTTGGGTCCCCAGGTTTTCCCCACTGTCCTGCTACACTACTCGTAAGAAATGTAAGCCTTCTTTAGTCTTCTATCTATCTGCTTGTATACGTTTGTATTATTTTACAATTGTTTTCACTCCTATTAATATTAAATTTAGGTGTTGCTTTCTTCGTTTTATTGTTTTTGAAACTAATTGAAATATTTCTGTGGTTATGCTCCATTCCGTAAGTAAAGGTGTGATTTTGTAGTCTGATGATAATCTACAATTTTCTCGTTGAGCCTTTCCGATCCATAGGGTATTTATTTGTTGTTTATTTGTCTATCTCAAGTGCCAGTATTTCTTCTAGCTCCAGCAATTAGGGAGTCCTCCTTTTCCTCCACGCAAAATATTATTTCAGTAAGTACTTAATTTGTCCAAAAGATAAGACAATACTATTTATTTTGGAAGAGGAAGAGCTAATGTAGATATGATGAAGTGATTTTAATCGTTCGTTATGTCACATCCTGTATAGATGGAGAAAACCTAGAAACTGGGAGATATTTTTAAAAGGAATATCCTCGCTACTTTTAAAAATAAATAATATTAGTTTCTCCTCTCTTCAGTTATATATACGATATTTTTTCATTAGAGTTACCTAATAAAACCTTCTAAAATTCTGTTCAAAATATTCCTTGATAATTAAATCGTTGTTGCCATGGGAAAGTGTGGTGAAACAAGCTAAATATAATTAAATCATCAATACATTCATTAATTTGTACACATATTCAAGTTAAAATTTCTTCCGGTATAATGTTCATTGTTTGAGAAAACGAATCATCGCAGCCTCTCGTTAAAATTAAAAATTGAATTAGAATGTTTTGATCGACTTCATATTTTTATTACTAATAAATCGAAATTAAACCGATATAAAAAAGTAAAAAGTACCTCCTGGGTACTTTATAATCACGAGAGGATCGTTATATGATTATAAAAAGGAAGATCTAAAATAATGAGTGCAATTTCGTTATATTTTTTAAGGATCGATTTAAAACTGCGGCGTAATGATATATAATATATTCCCTTTGATGTCATATTACATTTTTCACCCTTGCGAAATTCTAAGGAAATTCATTATTTTTAAAGCTATCATATATCGCTTACAGCGCTGACTTTATAATTATTTACTTTAAAATATTATCATACTGCCTTCCCAGCGATAATATCCGATTTGATTATATAACGATTATAACGCGTTTTTTAAAAGAGGCTTCAGCCTTTTTTAAAATTTATGCACTTACTAATAAGAGCCTGCGCTTAAATATTTCAGTTAATAGATTTCAGTTATTCATTTTATTTAATAAGAAAAAAGGAAAAATATTTTTTCGCCGTTAAACATTCTCTGATAACAATATCAACTTTTGAGAAATTTTCATCTCGGAACGCAAAATTACTACTCATTGGTTATTCGTGAGGTTAAAGCATAATTTATACAAAATCTGTAGAAAATTTAAAAAAATACTAACAAGCAAAATGATCGATACGAGTTGTTTTTTAATGAAGATTAAGAAGTACAAAATAACGTGAGTATACGTACTGGACTTATAAGTGATATCTCTTTATAAGCCCACTTTACATTTTATGTGGAGACAGCAAGCCTACATCTTATTATATTCAGTTAATAAAATAGTCATATAAGATTATTTCAATGAAGAACTTAAAATTGCCGTAGTAATACCTATTCATAAAAAAATGCCAGGAAGATGACATTGAAAATTACAGGCAAATATCACTGCTTAGTGGTGTCTCTAAAATTATAGAGAAACTTATTTGCAACAGGATCACAGATTACTTAGAAAGAGGTAATATATTAACAGATAGCCAACATTGTTTTAGAAGCGGAAGATCAGTAGAAAGTGCATCTACTTAGTTATTTGATTTTATTTACAGTGAGGTGGCTAAAGGAAAATATATTGTGTCTATTTTATTTGATATATCTAAAGCCTTTGATTCTGTAAATGGTCCTGCTTTATTTAGTAAATTGAAAAATATAGGTATAAGAGGCAATATTCTCGATCTAATAAAGTCTTTTATGGATAACAGGGTCCTAAAGGTTAAATATAATGAAGCTTACTCTGTCCCGCAAGCTATTACTCTGGGAGTACCTCAGGGATCTATCCTGGGACCTGTGCTGTTTTCCATCTGTATCAATGATCCACTTTAGCACATTAGCAAGGGATCCACAATTATGTATGTAGATGATACCTCTGTATGTATCTCTGCATCTAGCACAGATGAAGTTAGTTCTAACATTAAAACAACTATATAGATGAGATGAGTGCCTGATGTGATCGAACTACATTAATATTAAATAGGGATAAAACAGTATTAATAGATTATAAACTTATAAGAAATATACCACTTTGTGATATCCCCTTAAGTGAAAGCACAAAATTGTTGGGCACATGTATCGAGAGCACACTGTCATGGGATGTTTACAATATATTAAATAAATCTTATTTCGCAATTTGTCAATTGAAGAACATGTTCAATGGATGGCTTATTCATATATAACTCAAAATATACATCTTTGGGGAAAATCTAGTGTAGTATCCAGAGTATTTGTGTTACAAAAACGATTAATAAGATTGATATATAAACTTAAGCATAGAGGAATCTGTACAAACACTTTTGTCTTCAAGAAAATATTAACTGTACCATGTGTCTATTTATATACAAACGTCTGATTCACGCAAAATGCGATCTGCATGATTTTCATGTGATGTCTGAAACAGTGTGAATGAATTCTTAGACCGATCTACAGATACAAAGTCTCTAATTCTTAATTTGTTGTATGTATTAGCTTGTAAGTAGGTATACCAAAAATAATCTATACGTATTTGTTTCTGCCCATTATTTTAATTATGTATCAACGTCTTATGATGTTATGGAACATTGTTTTTAATTTAAATACTGACATTCCATATATACATATATTGCATCATACAAATGGTTAATAAATATATTATATTATTATTATGAATGCTTATTATTATTATATTATGCATTTGCGGGTTATATTTTCCAATAGAATCGTAAAATTCTCTACACCAGTTATTTTTTCTCCAGTTAAAATCAATGACTCCTAGTTGACTGAGAGTTTTCCGGGATGCATGGTTCTTTATCATAATTTCAAGTGGTTTAACTGTTTCCTATCTTGCAAATGTCGCTGTTAAATTAGAACCTGGAAGAGGCTCGTTAGTGAGGCAAGACATTGACCAAATTATGTCCAAGCTTATATTGATAATTCTTTTGCTGTTATAAGAAGATTCGTTTACAATCAAATCAAAAGTGAGTGTTAAGAAAGTGTTTTTCATGGTAAATTGACAGAACCAACACAACATCCATTGTCATTTGCTCTTATCAAAATGTACTTTATACTTAGATTACTTTGAAAAATGCATACTTGTATTCTAAGGATTTTGTTCCTAGGTTGAAAACTTCTAAAAAGTACACAGTCACATGTAGTTCAGCATCTTGCTTAAGAAAAACCACATCCAGTTTCAAATTTTAGAGCCTCAAAAAGTCCTAAATATTCTATGGAGATGGCGTAGTAAAGAAGGACTTTCTGTAAATCCTCAAAAAATCACAGTTGTCATTTTCTCATGGAAATGCTTAATGCTCAATGATGTGGAAATTCCGTTTGCCTGTGACGCAAAATCTTTAAAAGTTATCTTTCACCAAAGTCGATATGGAATGCTCACATACAAAAACTGCACAAGAAGTAACAATCGCCCTGGGAAGGTGGGCGCAGATATATGGAAAAAGTAGGGGCTTAACCCCAAAATGACCCTCTCCTTAATATGAAAACCTATAGACCAGTGGTAAAGTGAACTGAGATCGTCGAGTCGGAAGTGGCAAGGCTGTTAAGTGGGGTACAAAGGTTTGCCTGTGCATCACGGAGTTGAAGCCATTCTAGGAATTTCTGAGGATTTAATAGCCCCAAAGTATAGTTGCAATATGAACTTTCATATTTTATTACCAAGTGGGAATTATTGTGGAAATGACTTCTCTATATCCTCACAAAGTAAAGACGCAACATTCTCAACAAAGCATAATTTGAAAAAAATGGTGAAGGATCTGGTTCCAGTTAATATGAGCTGCTCCTTGTCAATTGGGTTGTTTTGATTTGTTTTGTTGTATTGTTTCTCCTCACGTACGACTTTTTTTTAAATATTGTATTATTTTTTAGAAAATTCTGAATGTAGAATAAATAATGCAGTTGATAAATTAGGTAAAAGTTATTCCAAAATTCAACGTACGTTAAAAAATAATAACTATAGACCATATAAAATTTTACCAGGACAAGTTTTAACAGAGGCACATAAAAGGAAAAGGCTGAACTTTTGCCGCCAGATGATTCAAAAGTTGGATGAAGATACCGATACTAAAATATTATGAACTGATTCATCCTTTTCGAAGACAGGGGTTTTAATTGGAAAAATCAAAGGTAGTAGGAAAATAAGCACAATAGAAAAAGATTGGTAAAACAAATAAAAAAATCAGAAAGAAAAACTGTTAGCGTTTGGTGTGGAATTTTTAGAAACAATTGTTGGTCCTATATTTTATGATTATACTTTAACTGGAGTTACCTATCTGGAAATAATTATCCCAGAAGCAGTAAATATCCTTTTCCAGAATTTTCCTGAAGCCGAACTTGATGATACGATTTGAAGGCAGGATGGGGCAACACCGCAGAGTATCCTACCCGTTCGAAATCATTTGAATAATGTATTCCCACTATGGATAGGGAATAATGGAGCAATTAAATGGCATCCGAACAGTTCGGATTTGATCCATATGAATTCATTTTTTTTTTATTTATAAAAGACATTGTCAATAATAATAATAATAATAATAATAATAATAATAATAATAGTATTCAAGTCATTAGATACAGGTTTCAACCTGAAATAAACAATCTGAATGTATATAATGAAGCCATTTCCGGTACAAATATAAATATTAGAAAACGTTATCAATTATGCATTGACAATAATTGGGACACATCGAACATCTTTTATGGGTTATCATTTATTTATATTTAAATATCCTAAATAAATCTTTGTTATCTATTTTGTATAAATATTTGGTTTTTTCCTCGTCACTGTAAACCATTTCGATTATTTCATTAAAGAAATGTTACTTATCAAACATAATAGTTGTCATTCTCATAGCTCACTTTAATAATGTTAACTTTTCCATATTTACAGCAACTAGTTGAACTAAGATATTCGACGTTTAATAAACGGTATATTGTAGGGGTAACATATATGTGGTGACTTTAATATAAACTTTTCAGAAAATTGTAACATTACAAATGATTTAGAATCGATTTTAAATATATATAACTTAAAAATACCATTACCGAACCAACAAGAATAACATCTATATCATCCAAAATTATTGATAATATTTTAACAAATATAAATGCACAATATAATTTACAAGTAATAGATCTGGGTCTCTCAGATCATAAAGGCCAAATCTTAAAAATAGTAAATAATAGCAATCTGTTAAGTAATCATAAATTTACAGAAAAGAGAATAATTACCGAAAAAAATAAAATAAAGTTTCAAAATTTGCTGAAGTCTATAAATTGGTGCACTATAGAGGAATACACTGACGCAAATGTGACAAACGATACCTTCTATTCTCTTTTTCTGAATTGTTTTCATGAAGCATTTCGCATGGAAAAAATTAATACTTCAAAAAAAAACTAATAGTAGCTGGTATTCGAATTTCGTGCAAGCATAAGCGCGACTTAATTTATCTAAAACAAAATAAAGTAAGTAAAGGTCGTGGTTTTATAAACTACATTAAATTATATTGTAAGATTTTTAAAAAATTATTCACGCTGCAAAAAAATTATATTTTAGTAATAAAATTCTACACTCTAGTAATAAAATAAAAACTACTTGGGATATCATAAATGACCTTCAGGGAAAAAATTCTAACAGGCAAGAACATATTGTGCTATCTGAGAATGATATAATAATAAAAGATCCATGTCAAGTAACCACTAAATTTATTGACTTTTTTGTGGACATTGCCGAAACACCAACATCTGATTTACAAAGCATACACTCTGTCGAATACTATATTAAAAAAATAAACAAAAATACCCTGGACTCTCTGTACTTTATGCCGGTTACGGAAAATGAGGTAATTGAAATTGTTAAGCAGTTAAAACCTAAAGAATCATTTGGATGGGATGAAATTCCAATTACATTAATAAAAGAAAACATTTCAGTTTTAAAAAAACCCTTAACACATATCGTAAAGTTATCACATTCCCAGGGGATATTTCCAGATAAATTTAAAAAATAGCAACCATTAAGCCATTTTTTAAAAAGGCGACCAATATAATATTTCAAATTATAGACCTATTTCCCTTTTGCCTACAATTTCTAAAATATTAGAAGCAGTAGTAAAAAAACAGCTAGTAAACTATTTAGAAAAATTTAAAATCTTAACACCATTTCAGTTCGGATTCAAAAAAGATTGTAGCACATCTGACGCTGCATTTAAACTAATAAATTATATTAATAATATCATAGAAAATAAACATATTCCTATGGGTATCTTCTGCGATTTGTCTAAGGCTTTTGACTGTGTAGATCATAATATTTTATTAATGAAGCTCAATTACTACGGAATACGCGGTACACCACTTCTGTGGTTTACTTCATATTTAAAACATAGATCTGCATATGTCAGACTTTATGACGAATCTCAGGAAATTGGAAAAACTGTTATCACGGAAGCAAAAGATATCACATTTGGAGTTCCACAGGGGTCCATATTAGATCCAATATTATTTTTAATAAACATAAATGGTCTTGATAATTTTCCTTCGTTACAATTTTCATTGTTCGCTGATGATACCAGTATCATAGTGAATGATGATAATTTGGACGACCTTAAACTTAAAAGTGAAGAGGCAATGAATGGCATTACAAACTGGTTTCATGCTAATAAACTGCTCTTAAATGTTAAAAAAACAATGAACATAACAATCCCACACACCAGCCTTACATATAAATATTCAAATGATCTAGGACAAATAATATCAGTAACTGATACTAAATTTTTAGGAATATATATTGATAAATCGTTAAATTGGTCGACGCATATTTCTGATTTAAATAAAAGACTTGGACGTGCAATTTATGCAATAAAGAACGTCAAAGAAAATATCAGCATTGCAGTGGCACTATCTGTGTATTTTGCATATTTTCAAAGCATACTGCAATATGGTGTAGAATTTTGGGGAAACGCAACTTGTCTTCAAAAAATTTTAGTGACACAGAAACGTGCTGTGCGAGCAATTTGTGGTATTCATCCGAGAGAATCCTGTAGAACGGCGTTTAAAAATTTACATATACCAACTCTAGTTAATCTTTATATATATATATATATATATATATATATATAAATTATCTATAATAATTTACAGAAAACGAAACACAATATCGACATCCGCTGATATCCATGATTACAATACCTGATCTAATACAAAACTAATTGCACCAAACTATAGATATGTCACAAATAGGAAAGGTCCTTTATACTCGGAGTAAAAATTTATAATCACCTACCAAATTCTATTACTTGCATAAACAGCGAAAACTTATTCAAAATTAGGCTAAAGAAAGTTTTAAATAATTATGTGTTCTATAACTTAGAAGAATACTTAACTACAAAATTTAATCCATAAAAGGTTTTCAAAGGGTTTACTTCTAAAGCATTGTATTATTGTATATTTATAATGTCTGAATTTATTTAAGTATGTGCATTGTATTTTTATTAAGATTGAACCTATTTAAGTAAATGCTCTTTCCCTTATGTCTTGATTAAGGCGCACTATGTCATGTATGTATTTATATGAGCATATTGCATTATTATTGTTAAATAACATTAATTTTTGGGAAATAAAACCTAATCTAATCTATGGTATATTTTTGAAATCAGGGTATTCCATTTAAAAAATATATTATTTTTTATATCCCCTGAAATCTGCACGCTACTGTCCTTTTTAATAGCAAACTTAAAACTTTTTTCTATAGGCAATAATAACAATGATAGGGGTGGGTAATAAATAACCTTGTACATGATACAGTCATAAATACGTTTCATAAATACATAGCAAACATTCAGAATCTGAGAAAATTGTGTATATAGTACTCTTTAATGAAATGGTCTGCATTACCCATTTCATACGAATACAAAATGCCCCACCCATTTTCCTACAATGTTTTTCTTTTCTACGTAACATCTAAATAAATTAAGTAATTAATGAGATTGAAATAACACATAAAAATAATATGGACCGCTTCCAAAAAATTAAAATTATCTGAAATTATACAAGTTCTCATTAATTAAATTATTTTTTTTAAATAAATCCCTTGCCACTTTACTTCTTTAGGACACCATTCTTAACGAACAAAAGATAAGTAAGGTCGGAAGATTGTTATAATAATGGTAGATTTCAAAAAGGTTTAAAAAACAATTTAAATTATACCTCGCATCATTTTCAGACGCCTACATTTCCACCACTTAAGGATTTATCCTCTCGCAATACAAGAATATAAGAAATCGTGCCAAATAAGATCAATATCCTCGAGTATTATAACGAAGCATATCGTTATGGTAACAAGAATAAAATGAGAGGAAGATTTACCAAAAAAAAATTAGTAGAAAATGAGATGTTCTGGCGCGGTTTTTAACTGTTACCTCTGTCGCTAACAAGCCTACCGCGATTCCAACACGATTTCAGTTCATTTCCGAAACAAATGATTGTAATTTAATATCCATGTCGACGCTCATCGGCTAAATAATGCGAATTACCCGGCGTTTCGCAGATACCCGATATCGCTTTAACTCAAAAACTAGTTTTAATCATTGTTATCGCATTTAGGGCGTTTTAAAACTCATTATCAGTTTATCACGCACTCATCGCGACGCCAAATTATGACTATTAACGGGATTGATAATGGAGGTACTTGAATTATTCGGATGGAAATCTGCATAGGAAGTAATATTGTGAAGTAACTTATGTTCTAGTCATACAAGTTGCGGGTATATTTTGTATAAACAGTAATTGATTAACAATTAATGGCATCGATAAAATTACCTTTTACGACACGATCGAATATAACCTACTATTAATGTTAGCTATGTTTCTACAATTGTCATTAGAAGTCATTTTTTAATTCTGGTAACTCGAATTAAAAATCGAATATTATGAAAAGCACCAAAAAAAAATTTATTATCTAATAATTAATAACAAAGCGTTACAAATTTAACTTATAAAAACGAATTTATTTTGAAAATGACATGAACGATTCTCATAGTAGGTATATTTCAGTAAAAAGAAATTTGAAATCCATAGTCTATTTTGTGAGATATATTATAATAAGGGTAGATGGCGCTGCACTACAAACAATTTTTTGGATGACAGGAGAAATGGTATCTATGTTAAAGAGAATTTAATTTTAATTAGATTTCGTTATATGGAAAAAATCCGAAAATCCAACCGTTTTCAAGAAACTTGAATTTAAAATGTTTAATTTTTGAAAAACTAAAATAGTAACTTTCTTCTGAAATCTTACAAATGGGACTATGCCGAATACATAGCTCGCATAAAGAACAACGGATTGGAACGCTAGGATGCTCTAATGGAGACCATGGGGGGAAGAAGAAATAGAGGTCGACCAACAACTCGATGGTATGATGACATCAAGTGAGTGGCACGACTACCATAGATAAGAGTCGCACAGGATAGGAACAGATGGAGTATGTTAAGGGAATCCTATCTCAATACTGGGCACAAAGAGGCTAAAGAAGAAGAATATCAGGCAGGAGATCTAGCTGGCCATCTGAGTAGCCCATTTGTATCAATTTATCTTCCTGGATATGTTTGATTTAAACAATTTACTACAATAGTGCTATTATGTGGGCCAGCGCCGTCATGGTGAAACCACATAACATCTAATTTAACTGGTAAATTTTTCAATAGCACAGGATTTTGTAAAAAGTGTAAATAACGTTTTCCATTTAAATTTTCATGATAAAGATATGGACCAACAATGTATCCATGTTTTAAATTTTGTCTGGAATCCAGTTTATCTCACCTATTTAGGATTTTATTTAGACCAGTATCGATTATTATTCTGTTGTTGTGGAATCTAGGTTCGTCACTCCACATAATTTGATTTAGCAAATTAGGATTTTCCTCTAAGATAATAGAAAAGTATGCCAAGAAATCCAGTTTGCGCTGATTTTCTCTCGGTCTCAAGTGGTGTACCAAATCAATTTTATATGGATAAAATTTATTATTTTTTAGTATCCTTCTACACGAAGTTACAGAAATGTTAGTTTGCTCATTTAACATGCATAATGACGTCTGGTGATTATTTTCTATTGTTTCTAACACTAACGTATTTTCATCTGTTGTAGCTCTCTTTCTTTTTAGCGTTTTTTTTAAAACTTCATAATTATCTAAATTAGCATATAAACTTATAAAAAAATTTCGATCAGGAAAACGTCTTCCATATAAAACCACAGCTGCAGAAGAATTTTTACGGCATTCCCAATAAATTAAAACCATGTTTAGTTTATCCCAGTCTGTATGAAGTACCATGTTTTATAACAATTTAACAAAATACAAGAACTTAATGCGCATAGTTTGACAATCAAAAACTAAAACAATGTCTAAAGCAATGTCAATTTTGTCAGTGTTGTTTTTAAATAATTCCAAAGGGAACTATGATTGCATTTTTCGTAAGAAGTCGTTTTATTTCATAAAGTAAACGTAATCAATATAACATTTTTTCGCCCATGTTAATATTTCCTTTGTTACTATTATGGTTGCACTGGAAAAACGCACAGTGTCCGACTTTGCATTTTTTGGGGGAAACGGGTCATATCTTCTCATACTATTAAGGGAGTATCAATATTGTTAAATTTGAACAAGAATGTAATGTCAATTCTTGAATTTCCTTGAAGCAACTAGTCTTGTCACTTTTTACTGATACTAAGGACCCATCTATGTGTCAAATTTATTTAAAATATTTGAAACCGTTTTAGAGAAAGAAAAATTAATTTTTTAACCTCAATCCCTTCTTCTACTGCCTCCGTCTTTGCATTTTTTAGGGATAACGGATTATGTCTTCTTATACTAGTGCTAAGTTAGTTAGTAATGTGTTCAATTGATCAAAATTGTTACAGCAGTTTTTAAGAAAAAAATTTATTTAACATTTTTCTTATATCGTCTTGACAAAAACACACATCCACCTTCATCCGCTTATACAAGGTATTAACAGTATAGTTGTCTACTATGTCGTTGAGTTTAGAAACATATTGAAAAGCAGTTTGATGTTTGAACCTTGGGGAATCTCTGCGTATAACTGAACTTTGATATAATGCATTGCTTTCTATCACTTTGAAAAGACCCCAACTCCAGTCTATCAATTATGAATAAATATCCTTGATCGTGACGCAATCAAGAATACATTTAAATCCCACCCAGATATTATTTATCTCAATTTTATGTCAAGATAAATAACCAAATAGGCCATTCACGTGATCGTCTAGTTTTATTTGGTTAGGACCTTAATTTCGTTGTGTGTGTGTGTAGTAACCCTTTTAATTTACCCCAGGTTCTTTGATATAAAGTTTGGTGTTACTTGTTTCTGTCTGATCCTATATACCTGAGAAAATTAATCACTCTGTTATTTTAAATACCCTGTAAGTTTGACCACACTGTTTATTGATTGAGAAACCTAGTTATTCAGTTATGTTATTTAGTTCATATTTTATTACTCAAGTTTGTATTGTAAATTTATGGTGGAAGTTTGTTTCCTATTTTATTTGATTGGAATAATAACATTTATTTCGTTTATTACTGGTATAACCAGAAAGGTAAGGTTGAAAGAAAAGGTAGTAATTGATGGGAAAAATATTCAAAAAAAACGCATTTTATTGTATAATAATTGACGAGGCAAATAGCCGTACATGAAATCAAGACAATCCAAATATTTGAAACAATTGTCTAAATATTGTATAGGAAGGGTTACGTCGCTATAGTAATGACAATACTATACATGTTTCAAAGTTGCCTATGCAATAACAAGCACTAGATAATACAATCTTATGCCGTGTTATTTTGTATGTGTATTAATTAAAGGTGCGGCAAATAGTCGATTAAAATGTGATTGAAATCATGGGGTTAGCAATCGCTATGATAAAATAAACTTAATGCAAAACAGAGGACAAGAATCATGCCATGTTCGTGCATTAGAGAATTGTGTGATAATGAGAATTTAAAACTCATGTAGAATATCATAGAATGTTGGGGGAAAGCTTCCTTAATTGAATAAACAAACTGCAACTACCAAATTGTATATGACCGTTTAACAACGTGAACAGGATGGGTATATGTACTCAGAATTGGAACGCCCATCGAACCATGTAAAAAAGTAGGTTTCCTTTTAAAATAAGCAAGTTGGTACCGACTTTTGCTACATTCTGTATAGCTGGAGGACTGAAAATATTTTAGATAGAACAGGCATGATCGATCATGGCTGCATAACAAGTTCCAAGTTTGTAATCCACCTGCAAGTTTAAAAACTTCTAACGAATGTCCTACGTGAATCACCCTATATATAACGGACTTTTGAAAAGTGTCAAAGCTCGACTTCGCCTCACTGCCAATTCAGGATCGGTGCAAAATTTTCTAATAATTTGTCATTTCCAACACGTCTCTATTTCATGCAATTGCCATGCCAATGCAACCCGATTATATTTGCAATTATCAGTAAGGAATAAAATAAAAAATCGGTAGAGGAAATTTAAATCTACGCCCATGATCACTGTTCCAAATAAATGTAATGGAATACTCAATAACAACCAGTCGTTATCATAATCGATCAATAAGCACTTTATGGCAAATGACACAAAAAGGATGACTACTCTATAGGCAAATACGGGCTGAAGTAAGTCGAATAAAACACAAATTATGAAAAATGTCTGCCCAGAGTGTACATATTAGAATATGAAAGAGTCCGCCTCTATATTTTCCATCGCTGTGGCCCAGCCAAAGCGTCTGTAACTTTAATTTCTCGCCAACAAAAAACCACCAATTTAGAGATGAGTGACTGCCTTGCCGGCTGAACATTAAACATCAAGCAGGCACTGGAATATAAATTAAAAGCTCCATGTCGACCAATCCGAAGGATTCTTTCTAGTGTGTGGGCACCAATAGGACCTTCTGTAAACCAAGGTGTTTTGCCGTATATGTTTACTGTAGGTACACACATGCTCTGAAGCATATATTCGTTTAAATCAAATCCTTAAATTATACATGTTACTTATCACCTTTTTTTCTACCATCATCTGGATATCCTTAAATCGGGGCCATTAAAAAAAATATAGCATCGATAATAATCTTTAGATAGGCATATATTTTGAATATTTTGTTTCTTATTTTGGAATTGTTGCTTTAACACGGGAGTGTACCAGGACATGTGAGAAACACAGTGAATAAAGCGGGCAAGTCTCCACAAATGCAACGAGGAAATGTGAGAGAGCGAAAAAAAGTTAAAAGGGAGTTTCACTTAATGGAAGAATAATTTAAACACGACATTACCGAGATGAAATGGCGTCGTTTTGTGTGCTGTGGTGTTTAAGAAATCATACCCATGTCATATCCATCGAAACTGCTTTTGATGGGTGTACAGTAAACGTAAAATAACTGTTTAATTTTCTTTGCAATAGTTCGTTTTAACAGTAATTTTAGGGGCGGTTGTCAATATTTTACGCCTAATGGCCCTGATTCTCTTCATTTTTACATCTACTAAAAATTCTTATAAAAAAATATTTTCACATCTTTAGAAATAAAAAGTATTCTTGTTCTATTTCGATAAATAGAGTCATTCTCGAGTATTTTATGTTTACAAATCAACTTAAATACCTACAACGAAGTTATAAGCAGAAAAATACATGATTTGTAATTTTTTTAAAGAAATTTTATCCTGCTGCGATTGGCGACAGAATGAAAATTAAAATCCGTATTGATTTTTGATGATATGTAGTATCATTTACATGCTCAATTTGTTTTGTGATTTTGCTGGAAAAAAAATTCCTCTTACAAATAACTTACAAATTATTGCATTAAACAAAAAAAAATTGTGAATATTGAAATGAAGTTTAGGAAAACCTTAAATTTCTATCATTTGCATTTTTAATGTCTGACTTATTGTTGTTAAGTTACTTAAAAAAAGAGGATATATATCTTCAGTAAAACCGCAAAACTCTACTTTACACATATACAGGGTGTCCCGTAAATAATGGATATTCCTGGAAATGGTAATAAGCCAGGCCAAAACCTATCAGAATATCACAACTTCACCTTATTGAAAACCCTACGGTTTTCGAGATATGGGCACTTTTTTTAAATTTTTACAATTTTTACTCTAGGGCAGTATTTTGCATGCCACTGTCACACCGTAAGGATTTTTCATTCCTTTTTTTGGTGAGTATTCTAGAACAGTTGTGATATCAAACATATATAGGAATTTTTTGATAACGCCGAGGGTATTCTGAAAAAAATATATACATATTTTCCTTAAATTCCTGTTCCACCAAGATTCCGTCTGCTGATTTTGACCTTTGATGGTGTAAAGAAAAGTACCAAGCGATACTTGCCACTTATCCTAAAAACTTGCCCCAAATTTTAAAATTGCATAAATATTCTGAGTTGTCCTGTTAGAAAAAAAGATACAGCTGTTTGAATGGTGGATGAGCACAGAAACATGTGATTTGGGATCCTGGTGAAAATTGTCAAAATTGAGATATGTTTTAGTTCAGACCTTCCTGATGAAAAGTTCAAATTGGGCCAAAGCTCGCAAAACTTTTATTTTGGAGTTACAGCAAGAGCAAAAGTCGGAAATTCGTAAATTCTGGGATTTGGGATCTCTGTGATAATGGTTGAAATTGAGATATCTTGTAGTGTAAACCTTCGTAATGAAAAGTTGAAATGGGACCAAGGCTCGAAAACATTTTATTGTGGAATTACAGCAAGGTCGAAAATTCGTACAAATCTTCAAAAATCAAAAATATATATTCATATATATGTTACTTGATAACAGTCATGCGATATTAACATCATAATCCAACTTGAATTTTTTTTTAATTACCAAGCGCGGCGTCTGCTAGATATGCAGCGCATGCGTAAATAAAATTATACGAAAACGGAACTTATGTTGCAAATATGCTATGATCATCGAGTCCAGGAGCTAGTCATATTAAATGTTTGACGTTAGAAATGAGAGAGAAGAGGCCAAAAATAAAATATATTCTTGCCAAGAATAAAAATCAATAAACTTGGAGCAGCGTAAAAATTTACTATTTGCAGAAAACTCGAATTTTCCTAATATATTCCAATTTTTTGAGTGACATCATTTTCGCACACAATACTTTTGAATAACACATAAAATTAATAAAAGATGGAGGGTTTATGAGGTCAAATAATTAAGGAAAGAAGGTTAGTGCCTTATTCCTCAAAAAGAAATAACAATGAAGCTACGGACACGTGTTTTGGAGTTACTGCTCCTCGTCAGTGTAGGTAGCTTACCGAATATATCTTAGGTGAGCAAAACTATTAAAGGTAGGAAAGTACAGTACAGTACTTTCCTACCATTAATAGTTTTGCTCACCTAAGATATATTCCTGTTGTTTCTTTTTAAGGAATAAGGCACTAACCTTCTTTCTTTCATAAAATTAATATCAATTATATATTCTGTTGAAAAAATGAGAGTAAGAGTAGCCATTCGAATATTGAAAATTTTGTTGCTTTTAACACAGATAAATAGAATAAAAACGACCTTCATATAGCGTTTTTTGTGTTTTGTAGTATCGTATTTATAAAATGCACGCATTTGCAAGAGTAAAAATTTAAACTAGACAATGTAAAATCAAAACGCTCTTCTAAGAGTTTCAAACTTAGCTTTTATACTCGATTGATTATAAAATCCGTATATCGTATGTATATGCGTATACATATATACGTGCACATAAATATATAAATATGTATATTATTGAAGATTTTTCACGAATTTCAGAATTTTCGACTTTTGCCCTTGCTGGAACTCCAACATAAAAGGTTTTCGGACCTTGGTCCAATTTAAATTTTTCATCAGAAGGTCTGAACTACAAAATATCTAAATTTCGATCATTTTCATCGGGATCCCAAATTACGTATTTCTCTGCGGGGTCTTTTATCAGTTAAAATTGTTAACAAGTAGCCGGTTTTAATTGTATTGCTTGGTCAAAGCATTTGTCGATATTCTCGTATGTGACACATGTCATTTTGTACGTCTGGCGTTAGTAGCTACCTGTCATTCTTCTGAAAGTATTTAAATTTTTTGAGATCTGGCTGTAACGTTTACATAAAGATTGTGCCCTGGATTTGGACTCTTATTTGGTTACCTGAGTTTACAAATACATGCTATAAACACTTGGAAAAAAATTAATACATTTTATTTCCTATGAAGTCATTAACATGGTTACCATTTATAAAACTAACATCGTGAGTCAAAATACCATTGATTTTTATAATTCTCTACAATCAATTCAATTTTTCACTTTTATTTTTGTTCATGTTGTTAAAATGGAACTTTTTGTAAGGAGGATGTGTCCCAGTAATTGCATACGTACTCAAAATATGAGCCACCTTTCTCTTTCAATAGGTTCTTTAAAATTTTGATTGTATGTAACAGAATGAGTAATATTCTTTCCTATTATTTGGGTTTTCTACCATATATATTATTATCTTCTTCAAAACAAATCACCGAATCTACAAAATAATAGAATTATTGGAAAAAACCTCTGCGCCCGTGCCGTTTACACCAAAGGAAAAGTCAGAGGTTATGTTTTGCAAATAATATAAATCGGAATAAACACAGAAATAATGTATTTTGCTGACGTTTCGGAAAGTAATCTCTTTCCTTTTTCAAAGGTAATGCCACAGTCATTATAGATAAAGATATATATAACACAAAAATCATGACTCTTGTAAATGAGGGACCCTACTCAAAACTAAACAAAGATCCAACAAAATCAATAGAGAGCAAAATTTACAGAACTCTGTTTAAATACAAACATGAATTTAATGATTTTGAACGAAGGAAACTTACACCACATCATAGTAAGCCTCCTCATTTTTATGGCTTACCAAAGGCACATAAACAAAATATTCCTTTAAGACCAATTGTTAGTTCTATTAATTCACCATGTCATAATTTGGCAAAATTTTTACTTAAAATTATTGATCCATTATCTGGAAATACCGATTCATATATTAAAAATAGTAAATATTTCATAGAAAAAATTTATGAAAACGATATTCATGAATCACATCTGATGGTTAGTTTTGATGTAGTTAGTCTTTTTACCAATGTTCCGGTAGATGAAACCTTAAAAATAGTTAAAGACAGGTTGCTAAATGATAATAATTTGGAAACTAGAACTAAATTAAGTGTAAATAGCATAATGGAACTCTTAACACTGTGTATAAAAACAACCTATTTTCAATTGGACAATGAGTTCTATCAGCAGGATTTTGGCATGGCTATGGGGTCTGCATTATCACCAATTTTAAGCAACATATTTATGGAGAACTTTGAGAACACACATGTTCAAAATTGTATAAACAAACCGGTTGTCTGGTGGAGATATGTTGACGACATCTTTGCAATTTGGCCTCATGGTGTCGATTTATTAGATAATTTTTTAGAAAATATAAATAGTAAGGAACCGTCTATTAAATTCACATTAGAAGTAGAAAGTAGGAATGGACTACCGTTTTTAGATGTTTTAATTAGAAGGGTAAATAATACAATTGAAACAAGCGTTTATAGAAAACCAACACATACTAATAGATATCTAAATTTTAACTGGGACTCGGCAAAAATTTTAACAAAAGAAACAGATACCAAAAAAAGTAAAATTAAAGAATCAGCAATAATCTTATTAAATGGAGATAAGTGCGTATCGAATTGTTCTGTAGATATTTGTACAACCTGGCTACCAATGTTAAAAGAAGAACTTAACAAACTCAATATTATCTAAAAGAAAATATCATCAGTTCTATGTTCTTTGTAAGTAGTAAGTATCTATGGAAATAACATAAACAGAATCTTAAAGCTGTGTATTTGACATACGCAGCAAAATAAGAGTTCTTCCAAAAAATAGCTTTGAAAAAGGAAAGAGATTACTTTCCGAAACGTCAGCAAAATACATTATTTCTGTGTTTATTCCGATTTATATTATTTGCAAAACATAACCTCTGACTTTTCCTTTGGCGTAAATGTCACGGGCGCAGAGGTTTTTTCCAATAATTCTATTATTTTGTAGATTCGGTGATTTGTTTTGAAGAGGATAATAATATATGTGGTAGAAAACCCAAATAATAGGAAAGAATATTCGTAGAATGCCACAAATAACTTTCAGACAATATTTAGAATGAGTAATGTTTTTAAAAATTACTTATCTGAGATTCACATTACATAACAAATTTAAGAGAATTGTTAATATTTACCTTGAAGTGCGATTATTTTATTTCTGCAGGACCTTTTAAACATATTGTAACACTTTAAAATAGAAATTTAACAAAAGTTTTTAGTTTAAAGGCCGTAGTGGTTTATTCTTGTAGAAGATCAGTAAATTAACTCTTAACGAGTTTAATTTTGACAAAATTTTCACTTTTAATCTCATTTTAATATGTATTTTTTACCTGCTAAATTACTTAAAAATTACTTGTATGCTTAGTATTAATACTAGGTACCTATTTTCTATAGACACATGAAATTAGACGCCCATAGTCTAAATGTTAACATAAAAAACAATGATCATAATGTGGTTGTTGAAATTCGTTGTTGTTAAATCTCGATAAAGCAGTCCACCTTTCAACATTATAATTTTACCACCTTATGTAATAGAATATAGCTCTCCCCTTTTCAAACATCCTTAACAAAGCCATATCGTCTAAAATCTCGCCTATTCAAAAATCAAATCTATATCGTTTGAACCTTAATGACATCTTTAGATGTTATCGGAAATGAGTTCTGACGTTTATATACACACACAACTCCTGTTTATGTCCCAACCGCCCCCGTCGTACACCCCCCCTAACCTGCGCCATCTACTCTCATTACAGTAATTGACGACGTTGATGGCGTGAGTGTTGTGACAGAACGATGAAATAGATTGATCAGATTGTATTTCACAAATTTGAATCGCAACGATTTGTTTTATACACTCTGTTTTGTTTTCCAAATAAATCATAGAAACCGGAAAGGGTGTAATTTCGATAATGAACGGATTTTGTTTGTGCTAATGTCAACTTTGATTGTCTTAATTTCGCTAAGTGTTTTTGTCTATGGCCGGATGTTTGTCTATTATTCTAATCTATTTATGGCAGAACAAGGAGCATATTTTCTGGCTGTGTAAAATTAGGAGCTATTTTATTATATAATAGGTTTAAACTAGGCGTGCAACGCATTAAATTATGTTTCTATTAACGAATAGATTTCATATAAAAATTGTATCTTTAAAAAAAAATTAAATACACGACGTCATTTCCTGAACAAAAAAGTTTCCAGGAATAAAATGGTTGCAAATAATTCTAATATATTTATTTTACATCAGTTTTGAAAAACTACCTTTGCAATAAATTGTAATTTTATTACTTTTGTGGTGGTTTGTGTTATTCGTATTGCAATTTTGAATCCATGCTTGGCGTGTTTACATGCAACAATTTATTACATATTGATATATGTAGCAGTGTGCTGGATTATGGTATGGTACCCATAAAATTAGAATACAAAATGTTTCTTTTCGTATATTTATTCGGGACATCAAAATCGTATTAACATTTAAAAAAAATTAAAATCTTGTTATTTTATTACCATGATGACGCTTGTATATTATATAATAATAACAAAAAACAAGGATGGCTGAAGTAGCCTATGTAAGCGAATACGCTACATATATTTCCCCTGCAAAAGTAAAAATCAAACCACCAAAGCATCAGTATCGAAACGAACTTTTTTAAATCTGATTTTGACTCGGTCTGACAGTGAGGTCCTTCCCATATTTAAGGACCGTAATAAGTTTATTTGTACGAGAAACCACTCGAAATGGCCCTTTGTACCAAGGGGAAAAAGTCGGCTTAAGCCTGTCTTTTTGTTCGAAAATGTAATTTACAAGATTGGTCAGGACCAATAAATGTGTTTCGAAGAAGATTTCGTTTACGATTTGTATGTAACTTGTCAAAATTATTTTGTAATTTGTTAATAAATAATGGTACTCGAGTGTCAGTATATGATTTAATAAAATATTCACCTGGGAGACGTAAGGTTTGGTCATAAACAAGTTCGGCAGATGAGCAAAGTAAATCATCTTTAGGCATGGCTCGTAAACCTAATAAAATTATTGGAAGTTCATCGTACCAATGAACGGAATTAGTCCAAGCAAGCAATGCCGTTTTTAAGGGTCTATGAAAACGTTCAACCATACCATTGCTCCGTGGATGGTATGGAGTTGTACGAATTCTATGGTAACCCAAAAATTTTGAAAATTCATGAAATAGATTTGATTCAAACCGACTCCTTGACCAATAGTGACTTGAAATGAAATGGCAAAACGACAGATATAATTTCAAAAGAAAGTTTTAGCAACGGTTTCAGTAGTAATATTTGGTGTAGGGTAACTTCCGGCCAGCGAATGAACCGTTCCACTATAGTAAGTATATGAGAAAAACCATGTGAAGGTGGTAATGGACCAACAAGATCTATATGGATGTGCTCAATACGACCTCTGGGAATATAGAAATTACCGTATGCTTATTGTTTTTGGAACTCTGACAACTGATGCAAGTCTTGGTCCACAAGGTGCAATCAGTGTTCATGTTGGGCCAGAAATATTTAGAAGTTATAAGTTTCTTGATAGAATGTATACCAGCATGGGTTAAATTATGGAATATATTGAAAACTGCGCATCGTAAAGACATTTAAAAAAGATACACCGCACCAAATTTCATCATTTGAATCAGTAGGTAACTTTAATTCTTTGCTCGGCTTTTTGTAAACAGTATCTGACTATACAATTTGTGTCAGTTTGGTTTGCAAGCAAAGAGGAAAATTCACAATCATCAGATTGAGCGTCTTTCAATAACTTTAAATTGAAATTAATTGAGCCTACAGGAGAAATTGAGGTAGATGATAAAATAGTATGTTAATGAAGAGAGGAAAAATCGCGATAAAGTATCTATGACGTTTTCTTTTCCTTTAATATGACATATGTCACTTATAAATTGTGAAATGTATTCCAAGTGTCGCATTTGACGAGGAGTTTTTTTCTGCATTTGATAATAACGCTTTTGTCTAAAATATGCTTGAAAAATATAATCGAGGTGTATAATGCCAGCAATTTCTTGATGAAAGAGGAATATCTTTTCTGAGCATCATTTAATTTGCGATAGAAAAAGTCTAAAGGTGTAGCCAGATTTTCATTTTTTTGTTCTAATACAGCACCCATAGATGCATTTGAGCAATCAACTGATAAAGTAACTGTTACACCTTCATTGGAATTAGGATGAGATAAAACTATAGCATTTATTATAGCATATTTAGCCTTTAAAAAACTATCAGTGTAGTCCGCTGGTCAGGAAACTATAACTTCAATCTTATCTCAGACTAATTGAATACTGAAAGTGATCTATACCGATTTTTCAAACGCATTTGACAGAATTGACAACGGCAATTTCTAATCTAATTTCGGTTTCTGTGTAGACTTTCTGAAGTTTTTAAAATCCTACATCTCAGACAGGATCCAGCATGTTGTATATCGCGGTTGCAATTCTATCCAAATATCTGCTACGTTGGGTGTCCCGCAGGGATCAGTTTTAGGACCTCTTTTCTTTATCCTATTCATTAATGATATTGTTGACAGCTTGACAGTACCTTGTCTTCTTTATGCTGACGGCTTAAAATTTTTTTGCCAGGTTGCAAGTGTAGACGACTGTCTTGTACTTCAAAAAAATTTAAATCACGTTGAGGATTGGTGCTTAATAAATAGTTTACCTTTAAATATACAGAAATGTAACGCAGTGTCTTATTCCACCAAAAAATCATTTAACCATTTTGATTACTCCATTGATAATAACACGCTCTCAAGACCCGAAACATTTTGGGATTTGGGTGTTATCTTTGATAAAATACTGTCACGTACATTGCCACGAAGATTTACAAAGTTTTAGGGGTTATTATCAAAAACAGCCGCAACTTTCAGAATATTGACACACTGAAGGTAAAATGTTACAAATTATATATCACTTTTACTCGCCCTAATTTAGAATATGCTTGAATTATTTGGTGTCCTAAATTATTGATAATTTGGAAGGAATAGAGATTTTTAAAATATTCTCATTTTAGAACGGAAGGGGAATATCCTCCTATAGGATTTCCCAAATCTGAATTTCTCATAAATAAAAAATAAGTTTATTAAATTGCTTTACAAAAATGTTGTTTTTTTTGAAGATATCCTAATATTGTCACTCATTTTTCTCAATTTTGGGTATTAAACTTTAAATTTTAAATCTAGGAATTTTGTCGACTTCTAGGTAAAAGCATTTCTCGTATCTTTAATTGATTCTTTTACAGAGTCATATATGTGTTCTATAATTTTTATACTAAAAATACTGACAGATATATATAAAAATATATAAAAATAGTAAAAAAAATGTCGTGTGATTAACCTTCTGCGAAAGCATTTAAATTATAATTTTTAATTACTAAACATTAATTTGTACCTCAATTAATCCTGTTATAAACACTCCTGCCAGCGGTGGAATTATTAATCGACATTTCCATATTTTTTGCATTTGATTGAACTCTATAAATATCAAAAATTGCCCCTCGAGGGTGATTGCCGAATTCGTTTATTGGTTGACTAAAATTACATGACAGCGTGACATGTTTTCGGCACATTATTCAATAATGAGTAATTGAAGGGGTGCATAAATTGGAAACCGTACTCCCTTCATAATTTATTCGGAAATATGTTTGACTGCTGGAAATTAACAAATGACATATCGTCTAGTTTTATAAATAAACTATGTACTATATTTTATTCAGGTCTCAAAATGAGGTAAAATGTTACAAATTATATTTTCCGAAGATTTTAAAGCAGAAGCGAAAGCTTCTGTTAGTCCTTTGCACAAGAACACATATTTTTAACGAAAAATGCCAAAGACAATACCAATTTTTTTGCACTTTACGTACATTGTGTCAAAATTTTGTTCCCACAAACATTTATAATTTTCATGATGTTCATTCTTTCAACATTAACGATGCGACACAAATTATTTTACTACTCCCTAAAGTCAACACTAGAAAAGTAAATCCTTATTATAGACGATTTTAATATAGGAAAATATTGTGATAGCTTATTATATTATCTTCATATGTAAAACTAATTTAACGAATTATATTTGGTAAAATTTGCCGTATTTTGTTTAAACACAGTTCGCACTAAAATACAATGACTTGGAATGCTCGAATGCTACGAGGAAGATGCGGGCCTCCTTAACCTCAGGATGTCACTAACTGCAGACCGGTTTCGACCTATTTTTGGGTCTCATCAGTGCAGTGCAAGTCAGTAAGCATACCTTCAATACCCGGAGTTCGCATCTCATAGATACAGTAGAGCGTAACTAACGCCATCTCCGACTTTTCCTTTGGCGTAAACGTCACGGGCGCAGAGGCTTTTTTCCAATAATTCTATTATTTTGTAGATTCGGTGATTTGTTTTAAAGAGGATAACAATACATGTGGTAGAAAACCCGAATAATAGGAAAGAATAGCCATCTCTCAGTAGTCTCGAAACAATCCAAATCGAAAATGAAATTGATAATCACCACTAAATAAGCAATTTTAAAGCAGAAGGTAATTTTATAAAATATAGGAATTAGAATATTCCAACCTATCTCCCTTCCTCGTAGCATTCGGGCATTTCAAGTCATTGTATTTTAGTGCTAACAGGTGTATGAGATGCGAACTCCGGGTATCGAAGATATGCTTGCTCACTTACACTGCACCGATGAGACCCAAAGATAGGTCGAAACCGGTCTGCAGTTAGTGACATCCTGAGATGAAGGAGGCCTCGCATCTTCCTCGTAGCATTCGAGCATTCCAAGTCATTGTATTTTAGTGCTAACTGTGTTTAGACAAAATATGGCAAATTTTACCATATAATTCAGTGCTCGTAAGGGGGAATAGTTGTTTTGGTTTAATTTGTTGAGTCCTTATTTATATAAGGCACTTGCAGATAGGTTGTAATATTATAATTCATATATGCTATATTTTATAAAATTTCTTTCTGCTTTAAAATTGATAATTCAGTGATGATTATCAATTTTATTTTCGATTTGGATTGTTTCGAGACTACTGAGAGATGGCGCTAGTTATGCTCTACTGCGGTGGAACTTAACAGTGTCTATGAGATGTGAACTCCAGTATTGAAGGTATCACTTGCACTGCACTGACGACACCCAAAATTAGGTCGAAACCGGTCTGCAGTTAGTGACATCCTGAGACTTTGCAAAATATAAATTGGGAACAGGTATAGGTCGATGTCAATATAGCAGTTAATGAATTGTACAGTACTCCTGCCCAATATGGATTAATTTTACAATGATTAAAGATAGTACTACAACTAAATACTTTGTTACCAAGATTAATTCACGTAATTGGAAAGAAGAACATTCAATAATTTTACTGGGAGGTTTTAGAACCATTATTAAGGAAGATTTAAAATGTTCCTCTGCGGAAATTGTTTTTGGCCAATCTTTACGCTTTCCAGGAGATTTTTTTCTTTAATTCACACGATGACACAGTTATTTCTGTTTTCATGTAAAAACTAAAAAAAAATTTCATAACCTTAAACCAACAAACACAATCACTCAGTCGAAAAATACTCAAGAATGTGAATATGTTTTTCTAAGAGTCCATCACTGTCTTCACCATATGGACCTTTTAAGGTGTTATCTCGTTCAGAAAAGGTAATTATGATACCAAAACAAGATAGAGATGTTACTATCAGTTTGGATAGCGTAAAATCTGCATTCTTGTTAAATGAATGCTCAATTTTAGATAATGAGGAAGTTCCAAACAAAGTGAGGTTTGCGATAGATTTCTTGGCTGGTTAAATTTTTTTTTTTAGGAGAGAGGGTGTATTTGTGACGTACTTACTCACTTCTCAGTGTTAACTATATGCCAACTAACCTATCACTATCGACAGACAACTATTTTATTTTTCTCTAACTGATATTCAAGGTAACTAAGAAAATGGATATTGCAGATATACACAATATATTTTTTGGGTTTTTGGGGAATAATTAATTTTTATTCATATCCAGTAAATAATTATTCTTGAATAAAAACACTCAAAGATTTTTAACTGGTTTTATTAGTTGTGGTAACACCCCACGAAGGCACGAAACAAAGTAAAACAGTTTTAATGGTGATAGGAGGAAATAAAAAAATAGCATGTTTTATGAGGAGTAAACAATATAATATTATCTTCAATCAACAAATATCTAAAAGCAAACATGGTTGAATATCTGGATGATATATTGCTACTAACTTAACTTGTCTTGTACAGTATTTATCTTAGATTTTTTACTTTGGAGAGCAAGCGGACGTCATTTATTTTGACTTTTCAAAAGCTTTTGATAGAACGGCATACTTCTGAATTAATTTAAAAAATATGTGACTTTTAAATAATCCTATACAATTCGTATCCAAGTATTTATTATATAGGAACCAATTTGTTCAGTACCAAGTCTTTCAGTGTGCCACCTTCACATCATCTTCTGCTGTTCCTAATATGAATTCAATAAATACTGTTATTTTCTCTCCACGAGCGGAAATAAGAGATTTTTTCTGTAGCTCAGATAAAATGGCAGCATAAATTATCATGAATATCATATTTTTTTCCGTTTGAAGAATAATACTCATTTTATTTAAGCTGCAACTTTTACTTTTAGGCGAAAATGTAGCAAAAAGCTTAAACAGGTTGATTAAACAGAAATATCAAGGCAAAAATATTCATCGTTTACTGTAATTACATGTAAATAGTGATGGTATCAACTCGTATATAATTAATTATTTTTAAGTATATTTAATATTTATGTATGTGTATAAAGCAGTCAATAAAATGAAATTTTTTCTACAGAAAACATACTGTAAACGACTAATGAATAAAATATTTTGTTTCAAATGGATCGGAATATATTTTTTATCCGAAATTGAATTTTGCCCCAACACTCGTCTAAAGTAACTATTGAACTGCTTACAACTTTATTGGAAAGCATTGAGAAAAATATTGAAACTGAAATCCGGCTTTGATACCTGCCGTACATATTTACATATCAATAATAGGGAAACGAATGGTAGTTCGTCCTCTTTGCGCTTTTTCGCCTCAGAACATATACAAGACTTTCAAGTTTGTCTTTACATTATAAGATAACACTGAGTTTCTAGCCAAAAAATATATGTATTATATTTTTTTATTAGATCTTCTACATTTAGTACTTAATTTATAACATGAGCCCGATATGTGTATAATGTAGATTCTACACAACAAAAATGTATCAATCTAATATATTTAATTATTCACCAAAATCCAAAATGTATATTTAATGAGCCATGGCCTACCAAAATGGGAAAAAATATGCATTTGCCATGAGTTACATTATAATGTTTAGCAAGGCATCAGATAGTTAAGTTTGATGTTTAGATAAATAATATAGGACCATAAAAAATAATTACCACAAGTGTGGGAGAAGAGTCGGCTATGTTGACTGCAGTCAGGGGTTGTCCACAAGGTGGAGTCCTATCACCATTCCTGTGGTCAATGGTGGTCGATGATCTCCTCTATAAATTGAGTAATTCGCGGGCTTCAACGTCCAAGGATATGCAGATGATCTGGTGGTTACTGTGAGAGGCAGACATGAGGCTATGATTTCAAACTTCATGCAAATTGCCTTAAACATAATATCCAATTGGTGCTCGTCAGAGGGACTCAATGAATTCGAGCAAAACAGTTATTGTTCCTTTCACCAAAAAGAGAAAACTTAACCTTAGAACTCCTATGCTGAATGGAACTACCCTAAACTTTTCCAATGAAGTCAAGTATCTAGGAGTAATCCTGGATCAAAAACTTACCTGGAACTCACATCTAGAAAGGACACTTACTAAAACAACAGCGGCTATTTGGACGTGCCGTAGGCTGTTTGGTAAGACTTGGAGTCTGAAACCGAAAATGATACATTGGTGCTACCTATCGGTTGTCAGACCTATCAGAAGAAAAAATAACACAAGAAAAGTTGCAATAATTGCGACGCCTTGCCTGTTTAGGTACTACAGGAGCAATGCACTCGTGTCCCACAGCAGCTATGGAGGCAATGCTTGACCTACTTCCTTTGCACTTGCATGTGAGGTAGGACGCAGCACTTAATGCCTTAAGACTGCATTAGGCACTCAAATTTAAACCAGGTGATCTGGTTGGTCACTTAAGGATTTTGGACTTAATCCATTTTGAGTTCATGACCAATACTGACCCAATGCCAATCAAACAGGACTTTGACTACCCGTTTGATATGCTGATCGAAAGTCGTCAGACGAGCATGATGGAGGCTGAAGGAGTAGGAGTGGGCGTAGCAGGGCCTAAATATAGGCTATCAAAAACCCTCGGTAACACCCCAATCATCATCCAGGCAGAATCTCATGCTATAGATCTGTGCGCCCAGGAATGCCTGAATAAAGGCATTCGAAGGGCAAAGATCGTGGTCTGGTCAAGGGACACATAATGGAGGAGATCCAAAAATGGGAAAAGGAACAAAAAAGTCCTACTGGAAAATACTCGAGGCCAAAGACAAGCGAAAAAGATTATAACTTATTCGGCAAAGGATGCCGCAACGCTTCTTGAACATGAAAAGTCCGAATTAAGGCTGATAACAGGCCTTCTAACTGGCCACTGTCCCTTGAGATATCATCTCAAGAACATGGTAAAGGCAATAGACAACAAATGCAAATACTGCAACTGAAACTGCGGAACATATACTTTGTGAATGCAAGGTATTAATTCGCACTAGGCTAAAGTTCTTGGAGTAGGCGGAGTTAACGCCTGAAGACATTAGGGAAATTAATCCCCAGGAAAATCACAAGCTTTGTAAAAAGTCGTGAAATCCTGGGCAATAACTAATTGTGGGGTAACTCAGAAAAGATCTTTTAGGTCGAAGTGAAGAAAGGCTACTCACAACCAAACGACCTCTGAAACAATCTACAATCTAGGTTCTTAAATATTAACCATCCGAACGACTCGTATGAGACTCGCTCTGTCGATAAGCCCGTGCAAATTTACATTAATCACAGATATTGTTCGAAATGTCCTCCATTTTCCTTTACGCACAATCTAAGTCTTTTTTATTAGGAACGTTTAATATCCTGCAAAATTCCTTCATTGTAAACTCTTGATCGATTTTTTCTCTCAACTGTTCAATCGTGACAATTTGAGTAGGCGTTATAAACTCGTGATTTTAGATAACTCTACACAGTGAAATCAAGAAGAGTTAGGTCAGGAGACCAAGTAGGCCACTTAATCGATGCATCTGCACTCCGGCCAATCCATCTATTAGAATAGTGGTTATGTAACCATGTTCTAGTATAATGCGGTGTTGCGCCGTCACACATGAAAAAACATGTTTCTTCTCCTTCGCAATGAAATATTGCGCAAGGTGTTTTCCAAAAAATCATAATACATATCCCCATTTAAATCTCCAGAAATGTATGGTATTCTACTAACTGATTCCCTAGAGTTGCTGCCCATACATTTATTTTGAAGGCATGTTGTTTCCTCACCCCAGAAATGCATATTCCGAAAATTGAACATGCCTTGTCGTGTGAGTGTAGCCTCGTCAGTAAAAAGTGTTTTACTTAAAAAATATGGAGCACTTTCCGTTCGTTCAAGCAACAATTCACAAAAATCAACTCTTATTTGCAGAAATAGCATCTTTCTTCCTCTCGTGCAATTTTCATTCGCGCAAAAATACTAGTTTATATATTTTTAGAGTAAATAATTATTTCATCTATATTTACGTATTATCTTATATCATAGGTTTGTAATCAATTTAGAATCTGGAAAGAATTAAAGATACGTTGCGCAATCGATTTTACCTAAAAGTGAGCATTTCGAATGTCACATACCGAGGAAACTGGATTTATTTAAATCTTTTAAAGTAACTACTCGGAGATTGGATATCAGGACTCCTGACCACACAATAAAGATTTTATCAACCATCAGATGGAAGGTCCGGATGTGACAAATTTGACGTAGTCTAGTCTTATCTAGGACCAAATAAACTTTTTTTAAACAAAAGTAGAAATTATTAATTCTTTTAAATTAACACGAACTTGAATTGTCTTTGACTCTAGATCAACAAAATATCTCTCCTTCCTTTCACCGGCATAATCTAGATTAAAATACTGTAGTACTATTTCCAGTATTTATTTAATGGTGAAAAATGTATGCTACTAATCTTCACTTTATACTTTTTAATTGGAGTTGATAGCGTAACAAATTCTAATAATTAGACTGATTCGTATCTAAGCTCTTCTCGTCACGATAGTACTATTTATGAAAAAGCTTTTTATTGTTTAAAATACCAATATGCCTTTACAAAATATATCTAAATATACTGCATTCTGAAGCTACTATTTTAATGCATTTAAATTATATAAATATTGTATATGGTTCCTGTCTTTCACAAGACAAATACCCATATTATTTCCTATTATTTGGGTTTTCTACCACATGTATTATTATCCTCTTCAAAAACAAATCACCGAATCTACAAAATAATAGAATTATTGGAAAAAAGCTTCTGCGCCCGTGACGTTTACGTCAAAGGAATAGTCAGAGGTTATGTTTTGCAAATAGTATAAATCGGAATAAACACATAAATAATGTATTTTGCTGACGTTTCGGAAAGTAATCTCTTTCCGTTTTCAAAGCTATTATTTGGAAGAACTCTTATTTTGCTGTGTATGTCAAATACACAGCTTTAAGATTCTGTTTATGTTATTTCCATAGATACTTACTACTTACACAGAACATAGAACTGATGATATTTTCTTTTAGATAATGTTGAGTTTGTTAAGTTCTTCTTTTAACATTGGTAGACAGGTTGTACAAATATCTACAGAACAATTCGATACGCACTTATCTTCATTTAATAAGATTATTGCTGATTCTTTAATTTTTCTTTTTTTGGTATCTGCTTCTTTTGTTAAAATTTTTGCCGAGCCCCAGTTTATTCTATGTCCGTTTTCCCAAGCATGTTCACAAATCTTTGATTTCTGAATTTCATGAATCAAAGATTTGTGAACATGCTTGGGAAAATGGACATAGTCGAAAAAAATGCCAGATATAAAATTCATGTATTTTTGGCCGTAGAATCCGAATCCGCTATAAAAAAATAAAGATTTTCATTACAAATTTCAAAGTTGCTCCCGCCCCATCCACTGGGTTAGGGGTGGGAGAATCGAATGCAATGTCATTGGATAGATTTCGTAAAAATAACAAATACTTGTTTTTCAGTTTTTGAATTGGACGTTTTTTTATTGGCACAAGACGCTACTCTTGAAACAGTAATGTTTTCTCTTCATTTTTTGCGATTACAGTGACACCATGCAAGAACCGAAAAAAATGTCCGGAATAAAATTTACGTATTTTTTGCCGTAGAATCCGATTCTGCAATAAAAAAATAGGGATTTCTATTTGAAATTTTAAAGTTGCCCCTCGCCCCACCCACAGGGTGGTGGGTGGGGAGGTCATTTTGGTATCAGTAGATAGTTTTTTGAAAAATTTTTGACACGTATTTTTTTTATTATTTTTCGATTTGATGCAAACTGTTCGAGACTTTCCACCGTTCCCTTGCTTTTCTAACACCCGGTATGTACACAATAGTACACATATATATTTATACTTCTGTTGAAAGGAAAGACTGTTGATATACTTTTTTGAGAAAATTTGTACCGCTTATTTTTTTAATAAACGTATTGTGTTGTACATTATTAGCGCAAAACATCTTTTACCTTACTTACTGGTAGTGGAGTTAATACATATGTAAATATTGTGATACAATATATTAGGGTCAGCGAAGTTAGAGAACAATTATTGTCAGTGTTATCAACAATAAAAAAATGTAGAACTGTCGATTTTTTTAAAAAAATGATTTCTTCCAACGCAGAAAGCGTGGGTAAAAGAACGTCATTAAATACTTATTAAATCCATTCTACTTAGTATACATCGAAGTATCTTTTGGGGGGGCGAGCGTAGGTGCGTCTTTACTATGTACATACTTCGGTATGCGATGTAAAGCAACGACAGGCGCAGTTAGTACTTGGATGGGTGACCATTCCAACGGAAACCGCGTTCTCGCCTCACACATCTTCCAGCGGCTTGTATATCAGTGTATGCGCGGAAGCTATACAATCTTAGGCGAGGGTTGTATAGGAGATATACCATCCTTCGGAGGGGATGTAAAGCCGTCGGTCCCTTGTCTATTAAATGTTAGACAAGTAAAAGATCCCTACTCTTCTTAAGGGAAGAGGTTCGGCAAAATTCCTGGTTGGGGGTAGCTCATCTACAGGCGTCGGTGTTAGGCCTCAGTAGCGGAAATAGGCCGACGTTAAATAAATGTATATATAAAAAAAAAAGTATCTTTTGGAGTTAGTACATGCTTTATCAAATTTATCTAAAATTATTTTCCAGAATAGCTGAAAGTTTGTCTGTTATTGTTAAATGAGTGTATATCACAGAAACGAAATAAGTAAATAGTAATGTATTAATAGAGTTGTATGTTACTAATGTAGTTCCACAGGTCTAATACATAGTGCATAAGGCCTGAGTCCTCAATCTGCGTTTCTAAATAATGTGAACAATTATCAATGTTATACAACTGACACACCTATCAAATTTTAGCCAAACTAGCCCTGCAGAAACGACATTCCCATATAATTTGAAGAATACAATTTGTATTTAATATTCCAAGTTATTATTATTGTTAATAAAAGTATAAGCATAAATTTGCCTGCAGCTTAAAAATATAACGAAACAAAACGTCAGAGTTCGAGCCTGTGCTTAGTTTGAAAAGATTGGATAAGTGTTCACGTTTTTAGAGGAAAAATGCTTTCTAAGACATTTTCCGGAGCTGACAGTTCAGTAAACATTTTAAACGGCAGGTTCCTAAACGCGTACTCTTCAGGGCTGAAAATCGAATAGAGTGGAAATCGAAATGATGAGCTATTGTGAAACTCTACAAGTCACGAGCAGGGTATGGCCTTAATCCAATTTATTTTATCATTGTTGAGTTAGAGCCAAGATATATGCGCTGCTTAGAGAGTGTCGTCATGTGGTTTTTCGAGGAAAACTTTAGCGACAAGAATTTACGACGCTTTCGGTTTATACTTACAATTGCTGAATAAGTATTGCATGGCCGCAAAAGGATTATGTATCCATCCGTATCAGGCGTTGTTAGTATAGTCAGCCTTTACATTTATATATGAATATAGTAATTACAGAAATCTTAATCGGATGATACATTTTAAATGATATTGTGCGCGCAAAGTAATTTTTCTCTTGTTCAGAACGTCCTGGTGGACGTTTTGTAATCTATGTGTTATACTTGTTGGTCCTTTTCTGTACCGTACATCTGACAACATCACGCCATTTGTTGCGATTCCTGTTAAGCCTAATATAGTCATAAATAATCGATATAAGATATTAATTAAATTGAACTAGAACTTCCGAATACCTATCCATATTATCTCAAGATCAAAGAACTTCAATAAACGCTAAAACATGCCGAGTTTATTTCTAGTGGCACCACTTTTGTCATACAATTTGTATTCGCCCTGCTATTACCAATCTCATATGTTCAAAAGTGCTTTTAGAGGGCGGAATATTAAACATAATCGTCGCAAACTCCTCTATAAAAATCCTTATTTTACTATAAGGAACGTAACCAGACTGCAACCAACAGCTAGTCTCCGGGCTATGTGCCCCGCCGAGCGCTGAATTACAAGTTACAAGCCTGGCGCGTTAAGTGTAATAATTGCATATTACCATCAAAACGCTAATGCTTCGATTGCAACAAACACCAGCCGAAAGACTGATCCCACTTAAAGGAGCTCCCTTGCCAGTCCCTTGCGACGACCGACATGAGAATCCTTTGACTATAGTACATCCCGGTATTTTTACAATAGCGACATGTAAAACAGTCAGCAGGCGCCATCTAGCGGTCCAGTGTCTGTTGCAATCGAAAAATAAATAGCCTGACTTGGCTTAGCATAGTTCAAATGTGCTTTTAGGTTTAGGTTCCTTATAGTAAAATAAGGATTTATAGAGGAGTTTGCGACTAAAAATATTATGTTTAATATTCCGCCCTCTAAAAGCACATTTGAACTATGCTAAGCCAAGTCAGGCTATTTATTTTTCGATTGCAACAGACACTGGACCGCTAGATGGCGCCTGCTGACTGTTTTACATGTCGCTATTGTAAAAATACCGGGATGTACTATAGTCAAAGGATTCTCATGTCGGTCGTCGCATACCTACATTGCACTGACGAGAGCCAACAGCTCGAAACTGCAGTCTGCAAGTGGTGTGTGACGACTGGCAAGGGAGCTCCTTTAAGTAGGATCAGTCTTTCGGCTGGTGTTTAGTGCAATCGAAGCATTAGCGTTTTGATGGTAATATGCAATTATTACACTTAACGCGCCAGGCTTGTAACTTGTAATTCAGCGCTCGGCGGGGCACATAGCCCGGAGAGTAGCTGTTGGTTGCAGTCTGGTTAGGTTCCTTATAGTAAAATAAGGATTTATAGAGGAGTTTGCGACTAAAAATATTATGTTTAATATTCCGCCCTCTAAAAGCACATTTGAACTACTCGTAAGAAGTATCCAAAAACGAAATGTGAGACCACGGAATGCCGAAGAATTACTGGAAATAGTAAATAATGCATGGGAAAATATTATTACTAATGATTATTGTATAAGGTTATTTAATTCTATGCCAAACAGACTTATAGAAGTTATAAATAGAGATGATGCAATCACGAAATATTAATAGTTAGTTTCTGGTTAAGTAGGATATCCTTTGTCCGTTGATCCAGGATTTCTACTAATCGTACCGTTTATTCTCCACTTTCTTAAAATGTTACACGCCAAATTTTTGTTAACGTTATTATTAACGTCCTATTTTTTTCTGCTCACAACGGTACACCAGACATGAGCAGTACTTTAAAACAAATTGGTACCTAAATCCGTGTTGTAATTTTTTGACAAAATTTAGCAATTTTAATTAAAAAGCAACAAAACTGTTTTAACAACATTTTCCATCCAAACCAGTGTATAAAAAATTACTTTCAGGATTTAATACACTTATAGGCATTATTTGAATATTTGGCACAGCAAACTAAAGCAAACCCAATAAAATTGCATAATTTTGTGGGAGACTTTTATGAGCAACAGATGCACTTTTAATTACATCTCTTAGTTATTTAGAAATATTTGACGCAGATGAACCGGCATAAAGTCTGAAACATTTACCATAAATAAATAAAAAGTAAGAAGCCTTAAATCATGAAATAGCAAAATTGACTATAACTAATATATTAAATAAGCATTGATATTTTTTTACTTATAAAAATCGTCCATCTTAAACATCAAAATGTATACATTTCAAAATGGTAGCAAAGGAAAAAGAAATAATCATTATAAATATTCAAATAGGCTTTGCACCGTTGCATTTTCCTCATTAAAATTTTGTAATTACTGCAACACTTGACGGCTATCAAAAACAAACAAAAACCCCAGCTTTCAAATCACTCAGCTTTGCCAAAGCGGCTCTGTTGTATCGCATTTGACTTGTGACGAAATGTATTTCTAAAATAAAACTGTCCGACTGCCTCCTGCCGGTTGTCACACATGGCATCAGGAATTATTATTTCTTCACCGTAATCAACCCTTCCACAGTTACATTTTATAAGACGTCCATTTTGTATAAAGTTCGCTGTATACGATGGCGTAATTGTGGATTTTTATTCAAACCTACACGGCGTGCTATACGGTATACTTTACAATTATATTTTATTAAATTTCTACCGATACAACACCCACAGAATCTCTAAAAATATAAAAATAGTGTTGCATGTTTTATTCTGTTACAGAAAAAGATTTCACTTTGGTTTATAATAATGAAAATAGTTTGTTTTAGCTAAAATTAATTTATTAATTGTCATTTTTCAAATTTATATCCGATTGGTAAAATTGTTGATACTATTCGATCCGCTAATAAATTATCTGGGAACGAAGAATTATTATTGGTGTTATCGATTATTTGATTTCATTGAAAACTGACAATAAAGTTACTGATGGCTTTTCTGAGGCTAACGTATGATGTACAGCCTTTTTTTCTATCTATATATCCTTCGATTAGTCTTCATGTTTCTTCCATAATAAAAATTATCTATTAATTAACCATTTGTATTATACAATATACACTCATATGCAAAAAAACGCAACAAATTAATATTTGGTAAAATTTGAGGTCTTATAATTTTTTTATTTTTAGTTCAATTTTGATAAATTTTTAGCAAACTGTAGACGAAATGACTAATTTCAACTTGCATATCCAGTCTTTTATTAAATGCTGGTTGCTGGTGTATTAGTCATTATACAGGGTTAATTAAAAGTTCGTTGTATAACCCTAACTTTAAAACACCCTGTGGAATAATTTCGTTGCCAAATTCTTACAAAATATCAATTTTTGTTAAGAATCATTCCTTTCCAACATTTCGTTTTTTGGTTCATGTCTTTAGGTGCACTGGTTCATTTTTAAAAGCGAAATGAACTTGCCACCAACAGTTTACTTTGAGAAATGTTATTTTTTGACGAGCCGGCTTTGCTCGTTGTTGCTCTAATGTCATATTGACAGTAATTTTAGTTACGCAAGACCTGTTATACTGCTACTATGGTTTTAAGTGCGGAAAATTGCGCAAAAGCTGTTGCTCTTGTTGAAGATGGACGTAATTATGAATATGTTGCAAGAACCCTTCATGTTCATCGCTCTACCATCAAAAGAGTAGTCGAACGTTTTAGACAAACTGGCAGAAATAAACGTAGGGCAGGTTGTGGCAGAAAACGAAAAACTACTGCTATGGATGACAGATTTCTTCACATTAACACTCTGCGGGATCGTCATTTAACATCAGTGCAGACAAGAAATCAACTCCAAGAGGTCCGAGGTACTAATGTTAGTGTGTGGACAGTTCGCCGAAGATTGAAGGAGTTTGGTTTGAAAGCTTGCAGACCAGCAACTGGACCTAAAATGCTTCCCCGTCACCGAGTAGCTAGACTGCAATTTGCCACTGAACATTTACCTTGGAACTTAGGGCAATGGAACAATGTTCTTTTTACTGACGAATCCAGATTCTGCTTACATTCTCCAGATGGACGGAAAAGAGTATGGAGAAGGGCCGGAGAAGGATTTGCAAAGTGCACGTTCAGTCCCCGTCCAAACTATGGAGGAGGTTCGGTAATGGTGTGGGCAGGAATAACCTAGGAGGCCTGCACCGATTTGATGGTCATCGATGGATCCTTGACGGCCTACCGATATATTGAGGGGATATTAAGCAATTACGTTGTACCTTTTAGTGGATTTATCGGCGATGGCTTTATCCTAATGCAGGATAATGCGCGGCCACATTCAGCATTGCGTGTTGCACAATACCTCGCGGAAGTTGGTATTAACAAAATGAACTGGCCAGCATATTCGCCCGATCTTAACCCCATAGAGCATGTGTGGGACATACTTAGTAGGCGGATCAGAGATCGCGAAGTAGCTTCGGCTACGGTAAATGAGCTTCGTTTAGCCCTTCAGGAGGAATGGCAAAATATACCTCAAGATACTATTCGTAACCTTATTGACAGTATGAACCGACGTATGCAGGCAGTTATAAGGGCTAGAGGTGATAATACAAAATATTAAGTTAAATTTGTTGTAAAAAGTACGTTTCTTTAGGTTAATTAAGTTACAGTTGAATTGTTTTGATTTTGAAATTGAATTGTTTGCATAAATAAATATTCTTATTTTTCTTTCTTTTTATGTAAGTTGTAATAACTAAACAATATATTGTTGCCATTTCATTACTAGACTCATAAACTAAGCTGTCAAACTGACGTTAGAGCAACAACGAGCAAAGCCGTCTCGTCATAAAGTAAACTGTTGTTGACAAGTTCATTTCGCTCTTAAAAATGAACCAGTGCAGTGCACCTAAGGACATGAACCAAAAAACAAAGTGTAGAAAAGAAACAGCTCTTAACAAAAATTGGTATTTTGTAAGAATTTGGCAACGAAATTATTCCACAGGGTGTTTTAAAGTTAGGGTTATACAACGAACTTTTAATTAACCCTGTATAATGACTAATACACCAGCATTTAACAAAAGACTGGATATGCAAGTTGAAATTAGTCATTTCATCTACAGTTTGTTAAAAATTTATCAAAATTGAACTAAAAATATAAAAATTATAAGACCTCAAATTTTACCAAATATTTACTTGTTGCGTTTTTTTTGCATGTGAGTGTATGTATATTATGTCAGCATATAAATTAAAAACTATATTGCATAAGATCATAAGACGTTGATACATAATTAAAATAAAATAATGGACATAGACAAAGATGTACAGATGTATACTTGCTATACTTACAAGCTAATACATACAACAAATTAAACACTAGAGACTATGTATCCGTAGATCTGTCTAAGCATTCAATCAACCAATCAATCAACAAGGCTTTATTATAAATTAAAAGTACAACAGTACCTCCCCAGAATCCATCCCGGGACCGACCGTGCAACCACCGCGTTAATCGCGGTAGTGGATTGCAGGATCGGGCGGAATAGGCCTGGTTCGGTTAAACAAAAATTGATAAAACTTAACCTAAACACCTTCTGCAAAAGCAGATAAAAGAAGGTAATAAAGTTCTTACATGCCTAATTACAAAAAAAACTTAACACAACTAAAAATACACTTTAAAAACTGGGGCACAAACACTTTTTAAAATTTGCAGCTTCAATCCAAACGAGGAGCCTTCTGCGAGATCTATGAACGCCGGGCTGCGCAAGGCTGGCCTAAACTTTAACTTTAAAATTTTTTTCGATACCACAAGGTTTTGATTTTGTGAAAAATTGATCATAAGAAAACGAATTTAGAGACAAAAATGTACAAAAAGAAACCAAGAAAAAACAAACAGAAAGGAAGACGGGAGGATAGGAAAGATTTAAAAATACGAAAGGTATGAAATATCAGTAAAGATGGATAGAGTAAGCGGAAGTTATAGTTTGGCTACTGGGGTTGCCGGAAAATCGGTAACGTCTGGTACGGTAAAGGGTACACAGCCCTGGCCCTGTATGCAGACGACACAGCAATAATTGCCAGATCCTGGAAAGCCAGGAACGCAACCAGAAAACTCCAGGAAATGGCCACACTCCTGGAAGAATGGTGCACGAAGTGGAAAGTCGCCGTCAACGCCGACAAAAGCCAAGCCATACTCTTCAGACGAGTGCGGAAGGAAATTCCCACAGGACACGTCTCCATGAACGGCGAGGACATCCAATGGCACGACACCGTCAAATACCTTGGCGTGGTCATGGACAAAAGCCTAACGTGGAGACAGAACACGGACGCTATTACAGCCAAGGCGCGGCGCACAAGAGCCCTCATCTACCCGATGATGGGAAACGGTAGCCGTCTCAACCTGAGGAATAAGCTCACGCTTATCAAAACCCTCATCAGGCCGCAGCTGACGTACGCCTCGGTAGCGTGGGGTTACCAGGCAAAGTCCTACATGAAGAAAATCCAGGCAGTGGAAAACATCGCCCTCAGGACGGCGGTCAACGCACCATGGTACGTGAGAAACGCAGACATCGTCAGAGACCTGGAGTACACCACGGTCACTGAAGTCATCCGGGAACGAGCGAAGAAGCTGTACGCCCAAGCAGAGGAGCACGGGAACCCGCTAATCAGACAGGCCACTGATTACGACCCTGCCGACGCCCCGAGGCACAAACGGCCGAGGGTACAGCTTCTGGACAACGGGTGAGTATAACTTATATTTCCCGCTAACCGATCTGTTTCAGATACCCCAGGACGGACCACCACTACCAGAGACATGACGTTTTTCTATCCAAACCCAACCTCCTTGCGGGCGTCGGACAACATACCGTCCAACGCCCGTTGTCCTACCTGCTCCGTGGAGTCCGAAAGTGCTAAAAAAGCACTTAGGGTCTCCACACTCCCGAGCTACACAGCTCATATCCTTACCTTTCCGATGATCCGGGGTAGGACACACCTTTACTGTGTCCTACGTACCGGCAGTCAATCCCAGCCAAAACTTCCTAAAACCCAACTAGACCGATGACTACCCACGGGGGTGACAAGCTGGCGAAGAAAGAAAATATCAAGACAAGAAGAGCGCCAGAAGAGACCTCTGCCAGCGAGGTTGAAGAGCCAGGACCAGGGGAGGTCCGCAGAAAATACCACGACACATCTCGCATTTGCGGGCTGGGTCTGGTAGAAGTAAGCGGGCCCACCTATCACGAAGGCCGGTCCAGGTCTACAGAGATAATCTAGGAGCAAAGGGTAGTAGTCCTACTCGGCCCTAGTTATCGAGACCGTCATCAAGCCAATGGATATTGGCGCGGTAAAGGGTGTTTAACTCGAAATGGGGCATTATGCTCTCTAATAAATTTAGACCTCTAAAACTTTCAGGTAAGCTATTATATAGTATTATCCCATTATAATAAAGAGACTCTTTAAAAGTCGAAGTCCTATGCTGAGGAATAGATAATAGATTTCCGTGTCTTGTATTATATCTGTGGTTTTCAGATTGCATTTTACGTGAATCAGACACTTGTATATATAAACACATGATACAGTTAATATTTTCCTGGAAGCAAAAGCGTTTCTACAGCTTTCTCTATATTTAAGCTATATATCAATCTTATTAATTGTTTCTGTAACACAAATACACTGAATACTTCACTGGATTTTCCCCAAAGATGTATATTTCGAGTTATATACGAATAAGCCAAAGCGTAACATACATTCATTAAACAGTCTTTACTGAGCATGTTTTTTAATTACAAAATTGCGAAGTAAAATTTATTTAATTTATTTCAAACATAGTCGATATGCTGTTTCCATGACAGTGTGCTGTCGATACGTGTGTACTTTCACTTAAGGGGATACCACAAAGTGAAATATTTCTTCCAAGTTTAAAATCTATGAATGCTGTTTTATCCCTATTTAATAATAATTTATTTCGATCACATCAGGCACTCATCTCATCTACAGTTGTTTTAATGGCAGAACTAAGCTCATCAGTATTAGATGCAGAAGTACACACAGTAGTATCATCTGTATGTATAATTGCGAGTCCTTTGCTAATGTGCGACGATAGATCATTGATGTAAATGGAAAATAATAGAGGTCCCAGGATAGATCCCTGAGGTACTCCCAGAGTAATAACTTGTGGGACAGAGTAAGCTTCATTATATTTAACTGTTAGAGTTCTGTTATCCATAAAAGACTTTATTAGATCGAGAATGTTGCCTCTTACCTATATTTTCCAATTTACTAAATGAGACAGGACCGTTTACAGGATCAAAGGCTTTAGATAGATCAAGTAAGATATACACAATATATTTTCCTATATTCACCTCACTGTAAATAAAATCAATAACTTAGTAGATACACTTTCTACTGATCTTCCACTTCTAAAACCATGTTGGTTATTTGTTAATATATTGTCTTTTTCTATAAATAATCTGTGATCCTGTGGCAAATAATTTTTTCTATAATTTTAGAGATAACATTAACTAGTGATATTTGCTTATAGTTTTCAGTGTCATCTTCCTGACCTTTTTTATGACTAGGTATTACTATGACAATTTTAAGTTCCTCAGGAGAATAACCTTTTATGACTTTCTTATTAAATAAACATAATAAGATGTCAATGATATTTTTCGAGATATTTTTAATGACACATCCCGGCCCCAGCTCCGGCGCTGGCACTATCTGAGGAAATGGTTGTATGTCCGCGTTTTTTCAATGTGTAACCCCCTTCCTCACAAGCCTCTGGCTTCTGGAATTGGGAGTTGTCTAATTTCTGTGGTGTTTATTTATTTATGAAATATTTGTATTTTAGAGGTAAAATATCTCTGCTTACACCAGGAATAATATTTTACTTAGATACTGGGTATTTTGTATAGCATTTTTTTTCCAGAACTTAAAAGGAACATGTTGTTCTGCTATATTGAACAAGAAAACGACAATGATCTGTTATGCTGATCAAAGCAGCTTATTTTCCCTGATAGAATACCCATTACATTATCAATTTTGTTCCTGGTGATGAAAGAACGTTGATTACTTGGTTCAGAATCACGAATGTCAATTATTAAAATTAATTGCCTTAAATGTTGTTAATATTTTTTACAAGTAATATGGATGGAGTCAATTGTTATGCAAGCCTACTTCCTTCTAATGATGCCCATCAACGATTTTAAGTTATAGAAATTCAAAATGCAGTATGCAACATTAAACCATTGAAGTTAGACCTAAACAACCAATTGTCTTCGTCTGCTCAATTCTAATGCATATACCACTGTTTTCTTCGGTGTTCTGCTTCTCAATTAACTGAAGCGAAGGCGACATATCATTGTTTAAAATACGTGGATATTGGTATTCTAGTTCCGTTGCTGAAAGCTACATCAAAAATTACCTTGCATTGTCAAGAAAATTCTAGACAAATTAGGAAATATATGTAAGAAATCATAGCTTGCAAAGAACAACAATACGATTTCATTTTCTTTCTTAGAAGTATGATTTGCGCTTTCAGCAAATATTCAAGTTCTCAAGTAAGTAATGTTTTATCGTTCTCAAATATTTCATTTAAATAATTGTATAGCCATGTATAACACAATTATCTCTCTAGGAAAGGTAAATGTATTTATAATTTCGTCCATTGGTAATTATTTGATATTATTCGATGAATTAACAAAAATTAATCAATGATATACAAAATAGTTGATCTTTTACTCGTAATAACTTAATTATTTTGCAACTTATTCTTGAATGTTTTACTGCTCGATCTCAACTGGTATCTAACAGAATATCCGCTCGTGTTCTCCGCAACATATTCGTAGACAAAAAAAGAACAATTACGACTGCTCTTGTAAATAATTACCGTCCGTATGGCGCTGCTTCACATAGTGGTATCATCAAACATAAGTTTTCATCCTGCGGCTTACCTGTTGACTTGTACTTAGGGACATCAACTGTTCGTTTTACTCTGGTGTACATGTCTTATCGTCTGCTTTATTCCCTATTCATGTAAAATAAAATGCCACGAAATATTATATACTTTTTTTTTATTTGTTCACTTCAAATGTTCAAGCTAAAAGATTTTTGTAATTACTGCAATTGTAGCACACTTTTTCTCGCCTACACTAAGTATCAAAGTGGGAGTTTACTAACACAATTCAGTGCTGATTATGACGACGAAGTAAAAAATGTATCATTATCCTTTGCGAATAAAACCACTAATTCCTTTTGAAAAAGCTCATACCGGAACTACAGTTTGAACGACAAAGTAGAGATTAAAAATAATTACTCTTATATCCTTGAAATTTTAAGTACACATGAATAATTGTTATTAAAAAATTATTCAAAATTAAATGTTTAAATTGTCAATTGTAACAACAAAATTGTAGCAGACGTTTATAAGTTGCATAATTCTTCCTAAAGAATGATGATAATGTATATATAAATTGTAGAACATACATTTCTTAAATAAAAGTTAAGAATATCTATATTTTTAATGCCTCACAAAACCTTCCAATTAATATAATATATAGTATTATATACCAATTTTCTACTTGTATTAGACAAATACCAGCCGACTCTTTATAATACACCAATTTTTTTAGCTGTTTTCTTACATACATGATTAATATGACTAGTTAAATTAAGATTATAATCTATGAAATACTCTTAAGTATTTAATTTCATTAACAACCTGAATTGCTTCAACACAAACTCTAAATTCTAATGCCTCCTGTCCTATTTCATCTTTAAATTTCTTTTTTCCTGCAATCATACCTTCTACTTTAGATACATTTAGCTTCAATTTATTTACTTCTAACCAGTCACTCACTTTTTTCAAGACTTTATTCAGTCGACTTACAAATAACGAACTATTTTCCTCTGTTATATAAATAACTGCATCATCTGCAAATAAGTGATAACCGCAGTTATTAAACAGAGTTGCAATGTCGTTAATATATAAAATAAATAGAAGCGGACCTAAAATACTTCCTTGCGGTATTCCAACATTTATACCCTTTGTACTAGATACTCAAATAGTTACTTATTCACATATGTACCACTCTCTCTAACCCATATCGTTTATCGAATAATCTAGCTCTATCCACGGTTTCAAAAGCTCTCTTAAGATCCAAGAAAATTATACCAGTTACTTTACCTACATCACTTGCCTTTTTACATTCGCTAATAACGTACTGTAAAGCGTTTTCACAACTATATCCTTCTCTGAAACCCGATTGGAACTTGCGTAGTAATTTGTTTTCCTTCACAAACTCTAAGAATTGTACATATACAACTTTTTCCAAAATTTTTCAAATGCTGAAAGCATATTTATTGGGCGAAATTCTTCAGCTTTAACGGTTTTAGCAACTTTTCTCAATACAACAATGGTTGATACTTTCAATGCAACAGGAACAATACCAATTTGTAGGGAGGTATTAATGATATTTAGAAGAGGATCAGTCAATATGTGGAAAATCTTTGTAAATTAACATGGCAATGTCACCTGGATTACTTTGCTTGCTAATGAAAGGATTATATTTTTAAGGTCGTGTTTTTGCAATAATTTGAAACCAGAAAATTTGCTATGGTTATGCCTTAAGTGGTATTATCTATTATTTCTAGATATACCATTGATTATATCACTCACACTCATTAAACCTTTCTACTATATCATTCATAACATTAACTCACTCACAACCTCCTTATCTTTACAAGATATTATATTTTTTAGAAATTTCCACGTCATTTTTGAGTTGCCCCTAGCAATATTAATCTTATCCTCAAATTACCTACATTTATCAGTTCTTATAACGTCTAATACTTTGTTTCGTTTCAACTTATAGATATTCCAATCATTTTGATTATTTGTTGTTTTATATATTTTATAACTTTTGTATCTTTGCTAAAGCAAAGGCTTCAAGAACTTTATCATTAAACCATCCTTTGTCTCTCTTAAGTACCTTAGGTACGAATTCATCCACATTTTTCTTCAAATTCATCGAGAATAAATTATATTTCTGCTTAACATCGCTAACTCTATAAGTCAAAATTGCCTACAACTTTATTCATTTCTACTTGAAACAAGACTACATCTTTAAGTTTACTTCTAATTGTACAGGTTTTATTTATATTTATTTTAGGAAGACTTATTTCTATGATGTCATGTTGTAGAAATGCATTTTGTTTCATTATGACTTGCTTCAGTTCCTCTTCGTTACAATTTTCATCTATATCTATAATTTTTAACGATGGGGTTTTTTCACTTTGTTTCTTTACCAAATAATTTTGTCGTAACGTTCATTCGGCAGCTGTTTTAACTTCCTCAACTCTGTTGCATTTTATTAATATTTATCCTTTTTAGTTGCCTTAATACCAGTAATTCCTACTTCTTATTTGGAAGGTTTTAATCATTACTGAACAATCTCTTTCCTTTTTTCACTTTCTTGTCTCGATATTGGTTTAATGACCACTACTCAGTACAGTACAATTGTGGGAACAATTTTTACTGAAGAAATTTATAAGTGCTTTATGTCATCCTAGGGGAAAGGTTACTAATAGCTAATATACGCAGAAAACCTACTTTTGTCACTTCAGTACGTAGGGAAGTCTTGGATTTAACCCTATGTATAGGTAATGTAAGTGATACTATCAAGAACTGGCGCGTGTCAGAAGAGCCATCAGGCTCCGATCATAGGCACATCAGATTCAACATCAAAATCCCATCTCTAAAGGAGACAAAATTCAGAAATCTCCGAGATACCAACTGTGAAGGATATTTAGAGTCCCTCAGAGGATATCTGGAGGGAGGAATAGCATCTGGAAGAAACATAGAGAGCCTTGAAGTGGCAGTGGAACAGGTATGTGAGGCGATAGTAGCTGCCTACCAGGAAAACAAGGAAAATGGAGCAAAACAGTCTGGTGGAATAACCACCTAGAAGGCCTTAGGGCTGAGGTTAGAAGGCTATTTAATATGGTCCAATCCAAGCAAGACTGGGATACCTACAAAGTAAAACTCACGCAGTACAATAAAGAGGTCCGCGAAGAGATTCTGCGAAGAGGTCAGTGATGGTCCCGCAGCTTCCAGAATCCATAGAGTCCTGGCCCAGGACGGTGGTACTGCAAATGAAGTAGGTTTTATCAAAAAAGATGATGAAACCTATACGGAAAGTATCAAATTGCTCATGGAGGCACACTTTCCGGGCTCACTGATATTAACAGACCTAGAAGAGGCATTATCCAGACCAAAGGCCAGAACGGCCCAAACTCGCGGACTGGAAGTTGGTCACCGAGGTTATAAAACCTGATAAAATCAGATGGACAATTAGTAAGTTCCAACCACTCAAATCTCCTGGGATGGACGGAATATATCCAATTTTGCTCCAAAAGGGGCTAGAGTTATTAATACATTATGTAAAATATTCAGAGCCTGCTTAGCATGGAAATACGGAAGATAAGAGTCATCTACCTACCAAAAATAGGTAGATTATCGGACCAAACGCCCAAGTCATATAGGCCTATAAGCTTATCCTCTCTCCCACTTAAAACGATGGAAAGACTGATAGATAGGTACATTAGAGACAAACTACTAAGGGAAAATCCCCTGAGTGAACGTCAATATGCATACCAGCCGGGGAGGTCGACAAACCTTGGGCTGGACGAATTAAATAGACTACTAGCAAAGTCCTTAGAGGACAAGGAAATGGCAGTAGTAACATTCCTAGATATAGAAGGAGCGTTTAATAACGCGACAACGCACTCACTAACGAGTGCATTATCAAACAGAGGAGTCCCAACAACGATTTGCCGGCGGATTAAAGCCAGCCTAGATAATAGGATTATAATATCCAATCTATGAGCACAGGCTGCCCCCAGGGAGGTGTACTATCTCCACTACTGTGGCCAATCCTGGTTGACGAACTGCTCCGGAAACTTTCCACAGAAAGTTTCTATTGCTTAGGATATGCTGATGATCTAGCAATAGTTAAGGGGCGATTCGCGAATAAAATAACGGAGCGTTCGCAAAGATCCTTAAATATTGTCGACAAACGGTGTTGTAAGAAAGAACTCTCTATAAATCCCTACAAAACCACAGTCGTCAATTTTACACAAAGAGCACTGCAAGGCCTAAAGCCCCTAAGGCTCAATTCCATTTGCCTGTGAGGCAAAATATTTAGGAGTCATTTTTTACCAAAAATTATCATGGAACTCTCACATCCAAAAAGTCACACAGAAAGCCACAATCGCCCTGGGAATGTGTAGGCAAATGTGTGCAAAAAAGTAGGGGCTAAATCCCAAAATGAACCTGAGGTTATACACCAGGTTAGTGAGACCCATGATAACCTATGGATCAGTGGTATGGTTTCTATATCATTTACGTGGTCCAAGAACGCGGAACTAAGATTTTGGTTTGTGTTGTTTTTTGAACAGAATTTTTTCATCTGTCTCAATAAAAAATACAGTCTTGTATATTTGTGATTTGTATTGCTATGTTCTATTATTATTTGCTGTGTTGTCTTTGCACTTTCTGTTGCGATTTTTGACTTCGCAGACTTTTTGCAATAATTTCCAATCGACTGAGTTATTTTTTTATATAAATTGTTTTTCTCATTGTCGTTTTTATGTTCTAAAGTCTGTCAAATTTTGATTTAGTGATTTTATATTATATTGATGTGCTTAGTATATTCTTTTTTATACCATATTTTGGAAGATGCAGAGAAGTATTTCTTAAGCATGGTCTGCTATTTATTTGGATGAATAATTTTTATACAGAAACATCCCGGAAAATTTTAAATTGGTATACGATAAGCCAAAAGAAGAAAAATAATTACAATTACACGATTTTTGTGACACTGTTTTCAAAACAAAATCTGAAGCCGGCCGGTGAGCCCGAGCTAAGCACTTTAACGCAGTAAAAATAATCCTTTTTAAAATAGATTTTAAGAGGTGCATTTATTGAAAAACAGTGGTGCTTATTTTATTGTACTAATATGGTGATACTGATTAGATACAGAAAAATATACGACAATATCATCCACTCTTCGCAAAAGGAATACTTGTATTTAACGCATACTCTAATAGATACTGACCAGTAAAATTAGTAATAAAATACTTACTAAACAAGAATCGATAAAAATAATGCAATTGAAACTTGATTTAGAGCTTGTTTCGTAAAAGTCAATTACACAACTGTGCAGACCATAACTGTCAGCCATTTGTAAAGAATGAAATTACAAAGCCATTATAATTTAAGCGATTTAATCTTAGATCTCAAATATAGCAAGAGAAATTTTCATCATGACACCTAACGAACCGAAAACGAATCCCCCGTTGCTGAGAAATTACCGCCATTTTATAGCCGCACAAAGCCATCATTGCGACAGCCGGGAAGTCTTTATTATATTAAATATTATGGTAATTCGTAATTACAGTCATTCGTCAGCATAACGAAGCCATTGCACATTGTGTATACACGTAATTTTTGACTTCAAACGAATATTCATCCCCTCGCTATCCGCCATTTTCGAATTAAAAAAGTGCAATTAGGTTACTATTTTGCATTGTTGATGGGTAATTGAATCCCCTCTAGCACCTGGTATCAGAAACTATTGTTGATACTGTTTGCTACCTATCGCAACCTTATTATAAGCCGACACGCTCACAATACCTTTACTACTGGGGTATTTTCCTAAACAACTGTAGGCAGGATAGGTGTTAATAACGGAAGGACTTTCTATTGTAACTTGTCATTATCAGAACTCATTTACCTTGCGAGTTCGTCTTTTATTAGGATTCGATTTTTAATAAGTAAGTTAAAGCAACCGAATAGAAAATTACAAATATTGTTGGATGTACTTATTGGGTAGGCTAATTTATTATTGACCATTCGCACTCGATACAAAAAGGAAGATATCACATTAACTACTTCGAGTAGTTAGTTAGCGCATGCAAATGCTCAAATGTTCAAATTATTCAAAAATATTTTCAATTAACATTTGGGAAAGTGTGTTTGAAGGGGCGTAATAGGACTTTATGTTCTGCTTAATCGTCTGAATGAGGCAGGCCTTAAATAATTTATCAGACCACGATTGTGGGCCATCTTATTTTACTATTGATGTAAGAAATCAGATCTATCCCTAGCGATTTGTAGTCCTATCACTCTTTCTGTGGCCAATGGTGGTCGATTATCTCCTCCATAAAATGAGTAACTCGAGTTTCAACGTCCAAGACTATGGAGATGACCTGGTCGACTGTGAGAGGCATAAATCAGGCTATGATCTTAAACCTCATGCCTTAAACATAATATCCAAATGGTGCTCATCAGAGAGGCTTAATGTCGATCCGAGCAAAACAGCCCGTTCACCAAAGGGAGAAAACTATGCGGAATGGAACGATGCTACACTTTTCCAGTGATGTCAAGTATCTATAGGAGTAATCTTGGATAAAAAAACTTACCTGGAACTCAAATCTGGAAAGGATACTTACTAAAGCAACAGCGAAAATATGGACGTGCCGTAGGCTCTTTAGTTAGACTCGGGGTCTGAGCCCGAATATGACACATTGGTTTTAGCACTCAGTGCCTTACGACTGCATCAGGAATATAACTTCGACTGTCCGTTTGACGTGCTGATTGAAAGCCGTCAGACGAGCAAAATGGAGGCACTGCGACTGGAGCAAGGGTCACTAATCTAGTATCCAGATGGATCTAAGATGCCAGAATGGGTAGAAGTGGGCGTAGCAGGGCCTAAATGTAGGCTATCCAGAGCCCTTGGTAACAACCCAACCATCTTACAGGCAAAAATTCATGCTATAGATCTGTGTGCCCAGGAATGCCTAAATAAAGGCATTCGAAGGGCAAAGACCTATATATTTTCAGATAGCCAGGCAGCATTAAAGGCTCTAAATTCCTATACCTTCGAGTCTAAAATTACCTGGAAATGTAGACAATCCCTGAAGCAACTGGCCAACAACAACAAGGTTACCTTGATGTGGGTGCCAGGGCATAAGGGAGTACAAAGTAATGAACTTGCTGACAGCCTTGTGAAAAAGGAGCTGAAGCACCATTCATTGGACCTGAATATTTGTGGCCTGGCAAAAGGACAAGTAGCGAAGGAGATCCACAAATGGGACAAGGATCAGAAAAAATTCTACTGAAGGAATACTCCAGGCCAAAGACAAGCGAAAAAGTTTATAACTTATTCGGCAAAGATTGCCACAAGGCTTCTCGAACTTGATAAGTCCGAATTAAGGCTGATAACAAGCCTTCTAACTGGCCACTGCCCCTTGAGATATCATCTCAAGAATATGAGCAAGGCTGTAGACGACAAATGCACATATGGCGTTGATGCAACTGAAACTGCGGAACATATACTTTGCGAATGCAAGGTGCTAATCCTCACTAGGCTAAAGTTCCTAGAGCAGGAGGAATTAACGCCTGAAGACATAGGGAAATTAGCTCCAAGGAAAATCACAAGCTTTATAAAAAGTCTTCCTGAGCAACAACTAAGTGTAGGATAAACCGCAAAAGATCTTTTAGGTCGAAATGAAGTAAGGCTGTTTGGAGCCAAGCGACCTCTGAAACAATCTACAATCCCTAGAGACGGAGAGATATTCTGGATGGCCGCCTCGATCACCAGATCTTAATCCACTGGATTTCTTCTGTTAAACTTACGACCAGAAGATTCTCGCGGTAATGACAATCTTCTTTAAGGGGTATTTTAAAAATGCAACGTAATCTGATTTTAACAGATACTTTGTCCTGCGACAATTAAAAATTCATTCGTGAAAATGTTTTGAAATGCAATAGAAATTGTTGAGTTGTACCTTTTGAAACTGAAACAAAAATCCTGTTCCCTTCGTATTCTTTTAGAACTGAAATGAAATGAAAAACAAGTTTTCATTATACTTTTGAATTTCTATTGAGTTTGTTATGAGAGTGGCTTTGTAGATCTTCAAGACAGCTGAAGGATTTTTTCAAAGACGTTCAAAATTTCAAGGTCAAATTTTTCGCTTCAATTCAAAAAACAACTTGAAATAAATGTTACTCAAGCACCAGATCATAATACATATTATATAGTTGATGAATTTAGAATGCGATAATTTTAAAATTACCTAGAAATTTCTGTAGTTTTTACCTTTTAGGTTGATGAACTATATCAACTAAATTTGAAATTTGATAGAAAATTTAGTACCTAAGCTTTCATAAACAAGAATATCCCAATTTCTTCTTTGATTTTGCGGATAAATTTATTGAAACTTGATAAACTTCACATTTTGATACATAAGATACAAGATACTAGTCTCAAGAGAATTGAATTTATGAAGAAAGGCAAGGTTCAAGAGCATTTTGGATCCAGCGTTTGGCTGGGGCTGGATAAAATCGGTACCAGAGTAATAGGACCGATAATATTTGAAATATCCTTAAATGGTGCTAGATGCTTAATCCTCCAACAAAGTAAGGCTGTGGGCTTACGTCTGAATTTAGAACAGGAAATGATTTTGCAGCGAGATGGCATTTCTCCCATAACTCTAAAATAGTTACTTCTAAGAGTAACTCAGGGAAAACTTCATTGCAACGAACGGTCTTATACGATGGCCTCAAAGTTTATCTGACCTGCCTGCCTCCCATGGTTGTTCGTTTGGCCTTAATTAAAAAAAGATCCACTAGAACCTAGAGGTATAAGTAAGATGTACAGTAAATAGTATTACAGCCCAGTAACTGGTCTCAGTTATCAAAATTCAGTTATACAATTACAGAAGTGTGCTAATGTCAATGGACAATATTTTGACAACATTTATGATTGCTTTTTTGCAACTTACATCCACCTTGATGTGTAACTATAATTAGGTTGGAATAAAGTGAATTTTCTCATAGTCGTGATTTAGATTGTTTTAGTCGCACAATTAAATAGACCATATCCATATATTTTGTCTGGCCGATAGCTGTGTCGGTTAAGGCGCGAGGTGGCAATCGCGATTAATCACGCGAGTATCGCGCCACCCGGTTCGAATCCTGGCTCCGGCACTGGTACTGTCGGAGGAAATGGTTGTATGTCCGCGTTTTTTCAATGTGTAACTCCCGTTCGCACAAGTCTCTAGCTTCTGGAATTGGGGGTTGTCTAATTTCTGTGATGTTTATTTATTATTATTCATATCAATAGACTCCGTATATACTGTCGTCATAAGACCAATGATAACCTCTGGAGCTGTGGTCTGGTGGCCTAAGAGCAAACAGACTACAGCTAAAGTCAAGCTCAGCCAAGTGCTGAGAGTTATCTAAGCATAACCAGAGCTATGCAAACAACGCCAACTATGGAGGTAATGCTGTGTCTGTCATCACTAGATATATATCTAGTTAAAGTGGCTCTGTCAATAATCCGTTGGCTTATAACTAAATGTAAGCTGCGGAGACGCCAGAAGTCACCTGTGGAATGAGCCTGTCAGGAAGACGCCTCTTCTACAAGCATGCACAGTTGGAATCTGCATAATACAGACAAATAATGATAACGAGGCTGCTGGCGAAGGTGTGATCGATATCTTCATAGACGGATCAAAAAAGAAGGATGGGCAGAATGTGGAATATACTGCAGAATTTTAAAAATCCAATATAAATGGGCTATGGATGGGCGAGTCAGCGTAGTACAGACGGGACTTGGGGGGGGGCATAACCATAGCTGCAAAAAGATTGTCCATAGACAAACAAACTACGGGCAAAACAATCAGTCACCAAGCACTCGTGGGTGCCTCCACCATGAATAACATACTGGTATGCTAGGTGAAAGGACTTGCACAGTTTAGTGGCAACAAAGTAGTCGACAATCTGGCCAAGAAGGCAGCAGGTCTAAGTATCTTTGGACCAGGCCCGGCCAGTCTGTTACCGATCACAGCGATAACACAAATAATTAAAGAGAACACCCACAATTAATTCAAAAAGCTGTGGGATGAAACAAACAGCTGTAACCTTTCTAGGGAACTACTACAATATCCCAACAAAAATACAACAATGGACTATCTGGCAATGTCCAAAACGAACCTGCGTTTTATAACAAGAATCCAGACTGGACACTGTCCGTTTAGGAAACATCTACTCAATATGAAATTAGACCAAACACCTCTCTGAAGAGGTTGTGAACAAGAAGATGAGATGGTTCAACATGTCTTTCGCAAGATTAGGTTGGTTGGGGGACTAGGCGAAGGTCTGCCTACAGGGAGGAAGTACAAGGGGTCCAATGGGGCCTAAGTCTTAACCAATTCCAATTAGTCTCCGTATTTATGGTAACATTGAATGACAGCAATGTGACTCCATTTGGAACAATTGAGTTTCGTCTAAAAAATCATTTTAAAGATGTTTGTTTACTCATGGACCGCGTAATTTAATATTTTCGACACAATTTCCATTTTTCTAGCATTTCATTGGTTAATCGGAATGGAATAATGGGAATAAATCGAAATAGTCATGGCACGCTTAAACTAAAGAGATAAAAATTGAATTACAAAAAGTTTGCCATTTGATGTCACTTATAAGATCGTGATACCGCTGTAAAAATGTCCCTTATTAGCTTCTTTGCTGGCTATTTGCCAATAGGTGCAGGAGGGAAGTAGAGGTCATAGCTGGAGGCGATCGGAGCGGCCATGTTCTTTATTAAATCGAAATGAAATTTGACGTCGGGTTCTTAAAGAGCTTTTTTGCTGTCCATGTGACACATGTTTTTAGATGTCCTAAAAACTCCAACAATACCGTTGACAGTAATTTTGGTGGTCAGGTCGGGTTCTCAGGTCCAACGTCCGGAAAAAACGAGTCTGAACGCCATGATGGTACGAGGAACTTTTTTGTCAAAAATCAAGATATTGCTTAAACGTGGCTTTTATGAAACTAAGATGCAATAATTTTTTGCGTCGCCGAAAGAGTTTATATCCAAAATGTGTTTGGCATGGTCGTGAAAAGCAAGTTGTTCTTTACAGAGGGTGTAATATCAGAACCAATGGTCTAAATAATTTTTTTTACCAAAGAAACAGTTGATTAGGGGCGAGCGTAGGTGCGTCTTTACTATGTACATACTTCGATATGCAATGTAAAGCAACGTTAGGCGTGGTTAGTAGTTGGATTGGTGACCGTTCCAACGAAGACCACGTCCTCGCCTCACCCATCTTCCAGCGGCTTGTATATCAGTGTATGCGCGGAAGCTATACAACCTTAGGCGAGGGTTGTATAGGAGATATACCATCCTTCGGAGGGGATGTAAAGCCGTCGGTCCCTTGTCTATTAAATGTTAGGCAAGTAAAAGGTCCCTACTCTTCTTAAGGAAAGAGGTTTGGCAAAATTCCTGGTTGGGGGTAGCTCGTCTACAGGCGTCGGTGTTAGGCCTCAGTAGCGGAAATAGGCCGACGTTAAATAAATGTATAAAAAAAAAACAGTTGATTATATATCATGGTCGTGTTACACCCCGTATAAACGAGAATACCTTCTATTCTTTTCAGGTTACTTACAAATATTTTTGAAATGATGTTTTATAGAAAGCTACTATTATGTCAAGTGAAGTTAACCGGTTAATACATTTTTGAAAATTAGTCATTGTTATTAATATTGTTTTAATTATGTAATTTTATACAGGTGAAGTAATGTATCGGTTATAATTTAATCGCATACCAATCAACATAAATATGAAAATTATGTAAAATATTCGATGAATTTTTTTCGCGATATTAGACGGTTGATCGGCGGAATTAGGTCCTGCCGCCTAAACAATAATTCATTTGAATATCAGAGCAGCCATTACGATAAACCTCAAAGCAAATCAGAAAACCACTGGAGTGCCCTTTAAAATCTCCCCAGTATTTTTTATTCCGCTTTATAGGCATGGTGACGTTGACTTAATGGTAGTTTGGGGCCGTTCCCTTACCTATAGTTTTAGAAGGGGCGGTGTCAACACAAGCACATCGAGGGCCCCTTCCAAATCCCTCTCCTTTGAATAAAAAGTTGTGCCATACAAAGCATTCAGATATTTACATATTTTTACATCTCAAAGAGTGAAATTCGCAATGCAATCTTATGATGGAAACCGGAGTCGTTTGAATATTTATTTTTCGAGAGTGAAAAAGAAAGATATATTGTAGAGGGGATAATTTTTTATAACGAGAAAGATAAACGACAGCAATGGCTGAAAGTACAGTCACTGGCAATATATTCGCTAACTTGAGGAATATACGGGCTTATTATTTTGGCTATTACACCAAAAATAATAAGCCTTGAAAATTTCTGTTCTCGAGCCTCATTTCTATTAAGAACTAATGGTAAGCTTTGTTGTAGCAAATCGTTTTCAATATATTTATGAGGACAAAGCATTAATAATAACTGAAAACAAACTGCAAATTTAAATACTTTAGTGAATAAAATACCATATAGATATATAGATTGATATATAGAAACTATAGTAGAATTACTTACTCTTTCTACTATGAGTTAATTTCAATAGCTAATATTCTGACATTAAATTAGTACTGCTTTGGTAAGCTTTCAAATTTAGTGCAACAACAAATAATACTGACAGCTTCAAATTTTTACACCTAAAAAAAGCGGACATTGTCAACTGTATTATCATATTTTAAACAAATGTTTAACTTTTTTTTTAAGGTAATAAAGGATCAAATCTCACAAAATTCTTTATTATTTGACCGGTTTTGTGAACAAACTTTGATTCACATTATCAGACAAGAATTTTAATAAAATAAACAAGGGTTATAAAAATGTTGTTTATTTTATTGAAGTCCTTGTGTCTGATGACGTGAAGCAACGTTTGTTCACGAAACCGGTCATATGGTAAATAATTTTGTGATTTGATCGTTTCTTCCCCTCAAAAAATAAATTATTACTCGTAAAAAATATTAAAAAATTATATATTTACAAAATAAAACTACCAATTAACTTTACAACAGAAATTTAAAATAATAATGAATTGTCTTTTCTTATATATGAAACTGTGTTTATTAGAAACAAATACACATGAACAGAGGTTTGATTTTGGTTGTAATCGACATTAATCAACATAAGTAACGTTAAACAAGGTGTCGTCAAATAATTATATCATAAGGTTAAAACAGTATTTTCCATCGATTTCTCTTTCAATCACAACAATTTATAGACCACCAGCAACATACCCCAAAGAATTCACTGCAAACTTAAACTAATATTTAAATAATGTCAAAAAAGAAAAAAATATCATATCACCTATCACATTTTGAAGAAAAACGACCCTGCAACAGAGACGTATCTTAATACTATGACAGAACATGCCTTTATATCAACAATAAATGTATATACCCGGACACAGGTTGCATAGTGTTTGTTGACCAAATAATTGAGAATTATGAATAAATTTCCCCTGTGGTTTATACATTTTCAATCACGGATCATTTCTCAATACTATTGGCACTCGAATTACATAGTGAAATAGAAAACAATAACCGACTTACAGAAAGATGGACTGTAAAATATACGGATTATGAAAAACTGAAATACAAGTTAAGCGAATATGATGTGATGATTTACACAATACACCAGATATGAATAAAGTAACAGGAATTATTATAAATAGAATGAAAAAAGATATAGACCAATGCACGACTATTTTAAAAAAGATGAAATGTTGGCTAACTGAAGTATTGGTAAAATCAATATGCAAGAAAGATAAACTATTTAAAAAACTACAAAGAGACCCAGAAAACACTGAGTTAGTAACAGAATGAAGCTGGTAAAAGGAAATAAAACGAATACTCTAAACATCAATCCGTATTTAATTTTTTCAGCGCAAACTAATGAAGAAGATATCACAAAAACCATTCTAAGTTTAAAGGATCATAAAGCCCCTGGAGTCGACCAAATTAAATTTGAGACTTAAAAAAAATTACAGAAGCTATAAACCAACCTTTATATTATATAATCAACAGAATATTTTTTAGAGGAGTATGTCCTGATATGTTTAAAATAGCGGTAGTCAAGCCACTATATATGAGCGGAGAAAAGTGCGACGTATCTAACTATAGTCAAGTATCTCTTGCGAGTAACTGCTGTAAAAACTTTGAAAAGATTCTGAAGGAATGAATTAACAACTTTTTCACTAAACACAATATATTATCAGACAAACAGTTTGGTTTTAGTGAGGGCAGGTCAACGCAGGATGCTATTGCAAAGGAAATTTATCAGTCAGTCAGAGCAAGCAAGCTTGCACTTGCTGTTTTCTTAGATCTGTCTAAAGCCTTTGACACTGTTCGTCATTCTCAACTCATAGAGTCTAAATTCCAATGGAAAAGTCATTAGTTTTGCAGACGATACGGCTCTACGTTACACAGCTAATTTTTGGGCACAGTTAAAATCTAAAGCAGGGATAGACTTAGGAAACATAAAAAAATTTTTCGACAAAAAGCTTTTAACGATAAATTTTTCAAAAACGAAATTTTTGTCATTTTCCTCGTATATACCCTGCCGACTTTTAACTGTCTACAAATTACGCAGGATCTAAACAAATTGGAAATAGAAAAGGCCATTAAAATGAAATATCTAGGAGTTCACTTTACTTTTTTAAAGTAAAACAGTTCATGCTAGAGAAAGAAAGGTCAGAAATTCATGTATTAATTGTACAAAAATACAGAGAAAAAAATGAAAGAATAATTAATTTTTGCCTTATATGTCGTAAATAAATATGGGTGTATTAATGGACTTAGGAATTAAGTAGAGATAATAGTTAGGTGTATATATTATACGTACTATTATATTTAGGAGTAGAAAGTCATAATGTTATTGGAAAATACATTAAAAAGATAAGAAATTTGGAATACAAAGGCACTGCAAAATAACAATAAGTATGAATAAATTATACAGTGGCCCACGATCAAGGTTTACCTTATGTAGGACTAACGTGTTTATTTGTTTATATCATAAACCAATAAATGTTATAAAATAATGTATCAGTGGCAAATAAACGTTTATTTATTTATTTATTAAATTTTAGCTAATAAAAATCAGTTTATTGACACTTTGAGTGATTAATCTGGTTTCCTGAGAGTTCTGCCAATAGCCAGTTAACATAAGACTTAATAAACATAAAGGTCGTTTCAATTAATTTGCCTGTTCAGTTCGACAACGGAAGGTGTATTAATCCGTCTGTTGTACATTGTTGTACAACATGCAACCTGCTAAATTTTTTGGCTTCTTTATTGTAATCCAAACACACTTTATTAATGTTTGCTCTAACCGCTATCTCTGTCGCTTGTTTAACATATTCTTTGACTTTTGCTAACAATATATTGTTATACATATTTTCATGGGCGTTATAATACTGGGATCACATTTTTTTCTATAAACGTGAAGAGCTTCGATAAATGCCAATAAACTCCGTTATGAAATTGTGATGTTAACATTGGGGGGATATACGCTTGACCAGGTCATCACGAAAACTGAGACCGTCCTTTTAATACACATAATTTTAACTGATAACTGACAACAACGTCATATTTTTTTTTTTTTTATATACATTTATTTAACGTCGGCCTATTTCCGCTACTGAGGCCTATCACCGACGCCTGTAGACGAACTACCCCCAACCAGGAATTTTGCCGAACCTCTTCCCTTAAGAAGAGTAGGGATCTTTTACTTGCCTAACATTTAATAGACAAGGGACCGACGGCTTTACATCCCCTCCGAAGGATGGTATATCTCCTATAAAACCCTCGCCTAAGGTTGTATAGCTTCCGTGCATACACTGATATACAAGCCACTGGAAGATGTGTGAGGCGAGAACGCGGTTTCCGTTGGAATGGTCACCAATCCAAGTACTAACTGCGCCTGTCGTTGCTTTACATCGCATACCGAAGTATGTACATAGTAAAGACGCACCTACGCTCGCCCCTTAACAACGTCATATCATTTTCGTCTTTACGCAGAGTTTAACTGACGTGTTAACCGAGATTGAACAAATAACCGAACTGATGGTAAAGTAGGACCTTAAACAAGAAAGAGTTTGATGACTTAATAGTTTGTGCATACGTGTGGGGTAAAAATCATGTGATCCGATAATTTTATACAATATTTAAATAAAACTTCGAACAGCAGAAAAAACAACACACTCGAATTTCCAAAACCTTTTAAGTGCAAATTTTTGGTTTTTAATTATTCTTCTTTCAGTCCTTTTGATAACCACTTATTTAACTTCTACATAAGGTCTTCATAGAAAATTAGATTTAGAAAATTATGATTTAGGTAGGATTTAAAGTTTTCATTATATTTTTAATTGTACCAAGCCTCAAATCGCTGAAATGGTTACTATTTTATTTTGCTCCTATTTCTCCCCTTCCCCATTTATTTTAATCTAATGATGTTTTCCTTTTACAAATTTGGCGGATGCGCCAATGTCAGCTATGCATATACAGGGTGAGTCGGGAGGAAAGTGCCAAACTCCGGGAGTGTATAGCACAAATAAATATATGACTAAAAAACCAAAAAGTTGTAATCAATTTTTATTTGTTTTTTAGTTACAGCGTCTTAAAAGTAAATATTTTGCGAATATTTAGTATTGCTTTTTATAAGTTTAATCAAGTAGGTTAGCACATTTGAAATATCAAACAATTACTTGCCATTGTTTACGATTTTTTAAAAGTGATAAACAATGCCACACATCTACTCGAATCGTGAATATGCAAATAATGTGTTTGTTTATGGTTTTTGTAATGGGAATGCTCGTTCTGCGGTTAGAGAATATCGACAGTGATTTCCACGCCATAGAGTTCCATGTAGAACAGTCTTCAACAAATTGTGTGATAGTGGTGAACTTCCCAGTACTCACATCAGATCCGAACGTGCTTCCAGACAAGAAGTAGATTAAGTTGAAAACATTCTTGATTTGGTGGAAGAGAATCACGGCACTAGCTCACGAAGAATTTCCGCCCAACTTGAAATTCCTCAGACAAGAGTGATTCGAGCATTACATGAGAATGGCCTATACCCATACCATATACAGAGGGTACAGCATCTGCAACCTGGAGAGCATGAATCTACATTTACTCGAGACCGCATCAACAATACCCCTAACTCTCATAGATGGTCTGACGAAAATCCACATGCAACAGTAGAAACAAATTTTCTTTTCGGTTAATGTTTGATGTGGTATCGTTGACAATTAGTTAATTGGTCCTTTTATTTTTGAGAATAACCCATCAGGAGTAAATTACTTGCTATATTTGCAAAATGATTTACAAGCGTTATTAGATGATATTCCTTTAAACATCAGACAAGCTTTGCATTATGAGCTGGATGGAGCTCCTCCACATTACGCTAATCTGGTCAGACAGCATTTAAATAGAATTTTTCCAGGACGATGGATTGGTCGCGGTGGTCCTATTAGTTGGCCAACAAGGTCTCCAGACCTCATACCTTTAGACTTCTGTTTGTGGGGATGGTTGAAGAATGAAGTATACTAATTAAAAGTGGACAATCGCGATGCATTAATTCTACGTGTTATGAATGCTGCAGCTCATATAAGGGAACAACAAGATAAAGTCGGGCAAGCCAGACGCTCCCTTCGTAAACAAGCCAAAAAATGTCTAGAAGTCCATGGAGACATATTTGAAAATCTATTGTATATTGAAAGTTAAAAATTGAGCTTTTATGATTTCTTGTTAATAAACTATGAAGACGTTGTAACTCGAAAACAAATAAAAAATGGATTACAACTTTTTGGTTTTTTAATCATATATTTATTTGTGCTATACACTCCCGGAGTTTGGCACTTTCCTCCCGACTCACCCTATATATAGGCACTGTAGATCAATTTACTCTAAGATAAAACCGAACACATTGTGCATGACACTGGGAAATCTACAAAGATTTATTCACGATATATAAGTTATAAAAAAATGGATGTAGTCGAATTTGTAAATCTCCTTCAAACCCTCATGGAGAGCATAATTCTATCTTGTATAGTTGAGACGTCACAGTAAAAATGTGGCATACGAAAACTCATCGCGATGAAGTAGCTTTTTGTTGTACAATTCAGATATTTACTACTTCCAAGAAAGTTATGACGAAACTAGACGTTGTAGAGGACGTTTTTGATCAATAGTTTTTTCCCAAGAAGAACTAGTTTTGACAGATATGTACAGATTTTACGTTTTCGCTATATAATCCGCATTCCTCATTTACAGTTATCGCTAATTGTTATAATAAACTGCAGCACATTTACGTCTGTTATGCCCATTTTATATAAAGATATGTTAATACAAATGGCACTGACAAACACAAACATGTCTTTACTTTGACAATAAAATAGATGGGTTTTTGTTTAGAATCTGGTGGAAAAAATACTAAATTATTTTGATATCCTTCCGTCAGATGCGATTTATTGAATTTCAGATTATTTTACTTAAAAGTTTAATTTCCCAACATCTGTTATTGAATAAATGGTGAAAACTGAAAATTCACTGCGGTTTTCTTTTACATCTCAATTAATATTAATAATAATTAATGGTAATGGTTATTGTTACGTGTCCAATAATTCTTAGTCTAACAAATGTTGACATGAGGGATATTGACTTGAAAGTAAATTGAAATATTCTATACCGACAAACTGATAGAATTTCTATTTAAAATTTGAACAAATCGAGCAAATTTTGAGATCGATTAGGACCGATAAGAATAACGAATTAACGGGAAATTAAACAGTAAACTTATAGATTGCCAAGGTGACATGAAGGATTACGGACAGTAACACCTCAAAACAATTTGTTAATAACAACAAATTGACAATAATAACTAGTATACAGGGTTACTGGTAATTCGATACATTCCTTTGGAGATGTGATGGGGCATGATCTAAGAAGTAAACTTAGCTCTAACATATATTATGCAAAACTCAATAGTTTTTGAGATATTTAATTTTTTTGTTTTTCTCAAAAAGTAGATCTTAGTGTCCTAAAAGTTAATTATAATATTATAGATATCCGTTTGGAATGAAAAATATCTGGAAACATTTCGATCATGTGAACATCTGAAATAAAAACTTTAAAACATTTTTTTTTTAAATCAGCTATGAAATTTACCTATTAGGTTTTTTCAAATAAATATTAACGTAACACGCGTATAAATTATTATAAAAACTGCCTTATTTCAACAGCTATCTAACAAGGTACAAATGTTCAATGTACCCTTAATAGTTCTAAGAAAATACTAGTAAAAATAACACAAGTAGTACGAATCTTATTTTTAGATAAACAGTAAAAAACATTTTAAAAGTAGAGTTTAATTCTTCATTAATTTCAAAGTTGTACTTTATTTTTTATATGTCTTGCTCAAAATGGGAGCCCCTATTCCGTATACAGACACGGCAGCGTCTTCTTATTTCCGTCTTTGTTACTCTGGTTGTCAGATTATGCCTTATGTGTTGGGCAGCATCGACTATCCTTTGACTAAGGTTTTCTATAGTATTGACTGGTGTGGCATAGACCATCTCCTTCATATGACCCCATACGTAATAATCAAGGGGTGTTAAGTCAGGGCTTCGCGCTGGCCAAGGTATTGGGCCCGCTCTTCCAATCCAACAATTAGGGAAACGTTGATCAAGTAACTGTCGTACTGTCAGCCGATAATGTGCTGGACAACCGTCGTTCTGAAACATCATTCGCTGTCTGACGGCGAGAGGAACATCTTCTAAAATCACCGCCAGGTCATTTGTTAAAAAATTTTCATAGATTTCCCCGTTTAAATTTTGAGGAAGAAAGTGTGGCCCTATTAAAGAGTGGCCAATGACTCCCATCCACACATTAATAGAAAACTTCATTTGGAAACGAGATTTTCCTCTGCCCAATAATGTAGGTTGTGGAAATTTGTTATACCCTCGCGATTAAATTTCGACTCGTCTGTCCATAAAATACTTGTTAAAAAATATGCACTTTCTGCATCTGAATTTAACATAAAGCGGCAGAATTAAACTCTCCTTCCAGGATCACCTTCCTCCAAGCCTTGGACAGGGGTATAGTGGTAAGGATGACATCCAACTCTACGTATCGTAGACCAAACATTCCATTGTGACGCTCCAGTTAGTCTTGCGACTTTATTAGTTATTATTGCGACAAATAGTTGGGTCTTCCTCAAAATACCTCATTATTTCTGCCTCATCATCTGGTTCATAAACGGGAGGAGCACCAGCGTCATTTCTTCTACATTTCACGGAGCCAGTTTCAGCGATATTTCGATATGTCGTACTGAACACACGTGCATTTGGTAAGCGGCGGTTAGGGTACCAAAAACCATATTCTCGGCGAGCTTCAGCAGCGTTGCCGCCAAAGTATCCATAGACAAACAAGATATCAGCGTATTCTGCGTTGGCATACGCGGCCATGGCACAGAAAATACAATAACAACAACTAATAACAACAACTACGAGCAAAATCAAAATCTTCGATAACTAATTTAACAAGACCAACAAACTTAAGGGACACGGAGATAAGAATGTCAGTTAATGACATATATGCACAAACGTCAAAGTCAAGGACTGACTGACTTAAATGAAAATGAACGATTAGTCGTTTAATAAATTCCGCCACCAGCATTAACTTTACTAATTTTTTATTAGAACTATCAAGGGTACATTAAACATTTCTACCTAGTTAGATAGCTATTGAAATAAGGAAGTTTTTATAATAATTTGTACGCGTGCTACATTAATATTTTTTTGAAAAAATCTAATAGGTACATTTCATAACTGATTTAAAAAAAAAATTTTTACAAGTTTTTATTTTAAATGTTCACAAGATTTAAATGTTTCCGGATATTTTTCATTCCAAACGGATATCTATAATATTGGACAAGTAATCCAGTTAAAAAAATTTAAAAATGTCAAGTAGATTTTTCGGAAATTAACTTTTAAGACATTAAGATCTACTTTTTTGAGAAAAACAAAAAAATTGAAATATCTCAAAAACTATTGAGTTTTGCATAATGTATGTTAGGGCTAGATTTACTCCTTAGCTCATGCCCCATCACATCTCCAAAGGAATGTATCGAATTACCAGTAACCCTGTATATGATATATGTAAAAAAACAAAACTTACCTTTAACTCATTTTATTTTTACTTCTTATCAGTCACATGAAGTATGCAGCCAATATCTCTATACCATTTTTAACGTCAATCTGAAATTAAAAAATATATATTCTATAATAGTCAAATAATAAAAGTATTATTTAAAAATTAATTGTCTCTAATTTGTTATATTTAATCAATAATAAAAATGGAATTTTCCTTTTTTATATTGAGTGAAATGGAATGTATTATTTTCAATGAAAATTTAAACTCAAAAAAGCTTAAATACTGGAAAACAAATCCTTTTGTAGGTTATTTAAGTGAAATTAGCAATATAATGCTGTTAGCTAACTAACTACTTGTAGAATTTAACATTTGGTCAATCGACAATTTATTAAAGACATTATTTTATTTATTTTCAATGTTTTTCGTTGGTCCAGATTTATATATTGGCCTCAAGTGGGAAATATTCCTGAATGCGGAGATAAATTAAAGATACTATGAAGCGATTTTGAAAGCAAAACACACTGTTTTAGTATATATGTAGGGATACCATCAGGACCAAAGGAAACTTTCCATGGCAGATTAATGACTTTGTTGATAATATCAATGTAATAATTACTAACATCTATAGTTGAGTCGAGAATAAAATGGAGAATTTGATTAACGTTCTGATTAGAGTACAGATTTGAAACGAAGCTTGCAAAAATAGTTCCAGTATATTCTGATTATTAACATCCTAGAAGGTAAAATATAAGATTTCCTTTTCATTTATGAATTTCTAAAAAGTCCGAGGATCCTTATTAATATTATTCTCAATTATTCTAATATAATTTTGATAACAACATTTCCTTAATTCTTCGAGATCTTATTTGACAAAAATAATTGTAATTCTCCCTTCTTCTGTAAAGTTTGTATTGTTTATGACTTCGATTTTTCTCATAAGTCCGAATTAAACCATACAGGAAAGGAAGAAGACATATTTCTTTAAAAGAATATTCAAGTCTGTCGCATTGTACAAAACGTCGTAAAATAATGATACTATAATATTTATATCTTTATTACTAAAAAGAGTTTCCCAGTCTACATTAGCAAGATAGTCGTTCAGTACAAGATAATCTCTATTTCTATAATCTAATAGTGAAAAATGTTCTAAGATTGGCAATTCAAACGTTGCAGCAGAATGATGAGCATTATCTTCAAAGAGAATATCAATTAGTATTTCACTAAGTATACCAATGTATCTTGGAAATATCAAATCTAGAGCTACCTTAGCTATTTGCAACAGTATTACCTTTATTTATTTATATACAGGCTGTTCATTTTATCAGGGCCCCCGAGAATATCTCACTTAATATCGGCCGTACAATAAAAAATATTTTTACGAAAATTGTGCCGATTTATATAACCTACAAAATGGTTTAAAGACATTTGAAATCCATGGCCTACTTTAAAAGTTATGGCGGAAAATATCGAAAATGCGAAAAACGTCTAGGCCAAATATCTCCGTTATTTCAAGAAATACGATAAAAATTCTAAGGCGAAATTTTTTTGCAAAACAGAGTGTTTCAACGAGGTTTTATCTAATTTTTTTCTAAACCGCTGTATTTTGAGATTCAAGCTGTTAAAAAAATTATTTTGAAACGGGTGGGAAATGGCGCCCTTAAATAGAGTATTTTCCCCCCTTTTCAACGATATATCACATGCCATATCTATTCATTGATATTACGTTAGTAATTATAAAAACATTTTTTTAAAACCAATACATTTTTTTTTAACAAGCATTATACTTACCGTGGAGAAGTATGATTAAATAAAACGATAAAATATTTCAATAGGTTGTTCAAATCTTTTATATAATAAAACATTAACACAATTAAGAAGAATAAAGTAAATTCAGGTAACAAAAACAAATTAATAATAAAAATAATATAGCACACAGAACATTAACATTTATCTAATCCTCAAAATAATTTTTAAGATATCATATCAAATGTTCAAAGTGTCCACCGCATTTTCTTATGCACAATCGAGCGCGGCGGGGCACTGTATTTAAAACATTACTCAACATTTCGGGGGTAACTATAATACATCCCTGATGAATTCGAGTTTCTAGGTCCTCTACATATTGCGGTGTCGTCGAAAACACCTTATCTTCAGTATACCTCCATAGAAAAAAATTCATTGGGGTTATATCTGGAGAACGAGGGGGCCATCGAATAAATCCATTGGTACCTATCCAATGTTGAAGCAAAATTTCGTCTAAATAATCTAGGCAAATCTAGGAATTGTGGGGAGGAGCTCCATCTTGTTCAAAATATTGAAAGTTGTGTCGATTCTCTAAAGGTAGGTCATCTAAGAATTCATTAAATTCATTTCTCAAAAAGTTTAGGTACCTTTGACCACTGAGGTGACCATCATAAAAATAAGGACCTATTAAATTGGTGCCTAAAATACCCCTCCACACATTTATTGAAAAACGATTTTGAAACCCAGTCGGTCTATGCCAGTGTGTATTTTCAGAAATCCATTTGTAATGAATATTGCGATAAAAAAATTCATTATTGGAAAAATGTGCCTAGTCGGACCAAAATATTTTACATGTTAATAGATCGGCTAACTTCTTTTCCAACAGCCACCTACTAAAAGTCGTCCTTCTTGGTTTGTCCCCCGCTTGTAAATTGTGAGCTTTTTTGGCTTTATAACACCGGTAATCATTTTTCTAGCACTTGTTTTATTTATATGACAAGCAATTTGAATTTCTCTTAATGATGTTTCCAAATTTTCTGTATTTTTATTTCTTACATAATTAATAACTCGGTTTACCTTATTTACATTATCAGTAACACTGTTCAACTTTGTCTTCTTCTTCAAAAATGAACTATTTTTTTTTCAGTTTCGTAGCTAATTTTCTGAACAGAGTTTTATTCGGCTGTAGTGCTTGTGGAAGTCTGTTTCTATATTCTACTTGAGCTAATCCAGAGTTAAAATTGCATTGGCAATATGTAATCAATCAATCAATCAATGTGAGTGAAAATCATTTTTGAAAATTCTAAATTCCTAAACGAGTGTGATTGAGTGACAGTTTAAGTATTAACTGAGATGATCTGTCAAAAAATTAAATTGTCAAGTTTGTTCATAGCCAACTATTTTAAAATAATTCAAATAATAGTGAAATCATGAAATACAAACAAATGGATATTATACTTAAATTAATTGGTAAAGACATTTTAACTTTCTGAACAAGGAGTGACGCTTTTATGGAGGACCTCTATACATTGGCATAACTGCGAATACTCTTTCCATAATTGCTTCATGCTGCTTTCTTCATTATTATTTTGTTTTTGTTACCTGAATTTACTTTATTCTTCTTAATTGTGTTAATGTTTTATTATAGCAAAGATTTGAACAACTGTCGGAAGGAAATGGTTGTATGTCCGCGTTTTTTCAATGTGTAACCCCCTTCCGCGCAAGCCCTGGCTTCTGGATTTGGGGGTTGTCTAATTTCTGTGGTGTTTATTTCCCGCCCGTTTCAAATTATTTTTTTTGACAGCCTGAAGAGTAAATCTCAAAATATAGCGGTTTTGAAAAAAATTAGATAAAACCTCGTTGAAACACTCTCCAAAATTTCAGCAACGCATTATATAATTGGCAATAAATTAGTACTACTTGAACGTCCTTTCATGAAACCATGCTGGTACGGCGAGATCTGATTACCGCCACTTGGATAAATTGTACCATGTAGGAGTATTTCCAGGATTTTACAGAAATTACAAATGATTGAAATAGGTCTAAAATTAGTTATATCAAATGTATCTCCTTTTTTCTAAATCAGACCTAATTTAGATCGCTTCCATATGACCGGAAATGAACAGGTGTTGAGGCATAAATTAAATAAAACCATTAACGCATAAGAAAATAGCTGAGCGCAGTCCCTAATAAGAAATACGGAACCCCATCTAGCCCCGTCGTCAATTTAGGTTTGATTGTTTTGATAGCTTTAAATGCGTCAGATTCGTCAAAAGCTCATATGTGGATATTAACATTATTCAAGGCATCATTAAAGTTTAAGGCTGAGTCGCCACCATCAGGTATATAAGAATCATCAAACAAATTAGCAAGAGCATTTAGTAAATCATTTGTGGTAGTTAACGTTTGACCGTTAAAATGCATGTGGTTGGAAATATTAGTAACGCTTTTTTACTGTTAATAAAAGCCCAGAATCTTCGAACATGTATAAAGATTATAATAAGTAAAGAAAGGGCTGGAGAATTATCTGGCCAGTAAACTGTTAATCCGAAGGCGCCATTATCTCATGTAACATTAGGTAAATTATGATCACCACACAGCACCATTTTACAATTTAGTAGTTGATCAACTACTGCTTCCACACTGTTACAGTGATCATTGTACTGATCCAGGCGTAATATGTGAAGTTTTGTGAAGTGTGCTCTATATACAATTTCGTTATGTTAGTATAGATTTGGGACACCCTGTATATATTCTACTGAGCTATCCTTGATTTCTAATAATGGGGAGCAAAGGGTGAATCAACTTTTAAGCCCACCTCAGAGTGTTTATTAAAACAATGGTTCACTTCCCACCATGTTTTTTATATTATCGACGACATTGACTATTGGCTGTAATTCGGTTTCATTTATCTGACTGAAAGACATTCTTTGTTGAGGTATATGTGAGCTTTAGTAAGCTCCAATATTCCATATCGGAGAGTGTGCAATATTATATCACAAAATTATGTATAAAAATAGGATCTAAAATTATTTTAATTAATATACCATGAATACTTCTAATACCAGTGGCTTATAGTATTCCATATTCGATGGTAGAAGTATCAGCAAAACGTGTTAATGTTAAGAAAATCATGGATTTCTTTACTAACTTAAATTATAGATTAAGTGATACATTAAAATAAGTGAACTAGATGAAAGCAAGGTTGCGAATTTGTGCTAGTTGAAAATTGTGTTTGTTGTGTCAAATAGTGATTGTTTTGGTTTCAACAACTTATAAATGTGCCGATTATTACAGTTTTGACGGTTGGTATGTGGAAAGTTACAGTTTACAGAGTGCTAGTTGAAATAATGTAGTTAGTGGAAAGTGATCGACAGGGTTCTTTTCCCTAGGTTTTATGTTCGTAACAGGGTTGACGCTGCAAAGTGAGCTGAATAAGAAAATCACCAATTACTCTACGAAGTTAAAAGATCTGTCAAAAATTAAGATATACCTATTAGAATATCAATTTCTAATTTTTCAGAGAATTTTTCTCGATTAATTAAATATCTCATGTACATTTTTAAATATATTGGTTTATTAGTTTAAAATTAAGAAACACACACATATCAGTAAGGAACCGAGACATCTGAATTTCATACCTTGCATACCGCTCGAGGACCTAAAAAATCTGTACATTGGAACTTAGTAAAATGATCTGCTACATCCCAATATTTGGGTCACAAATTAATTTGGAATTGCGAAATCAGTAAAATCGAGAGTTATTTAATTTATTCTAAAATTTGCGATTTCTTCATAACTTTTCGTATATTTTTTATTAATACTTTTATTAATTGTAAATTTTAAACAAGTAATAATTTAAGAAAATTAATTGTTTAATAATAAAAGAAAACAGAAAGAATGCAATTCTATGACATTTGCAGCACAAAATGTAGTCACCTGCAAACTTTATTATTATCATAGATAGCTAGATATTGTCGATTAAGTTGTAGTTAATGAAACAAAGAAGTTTATTTACTAAAAATATTTTTTCAAATGTCGCATAGTTTTCGAGAAAACAGCGGTTAATGTAACTGTGCCGTTTGCGCGCTATCCTATTCTATGCTATTTCATGTGTCGTGTCGAATAGTGTCACTTATATACCAACAATGAGCAAAAAGAATAAAGTCCAATTTTATAAGTAATTACAATCTGGAATGAAAATGTGAACAGTGAATTAAGCTCTTTTCTGCAGAAAGCTGAAAGGCTGCATTTAAAGATGATTTTTTAGATACATCTCACTAATAGCAAATATGAAACCAGAAATTTTATTATTTGCAATGAAGATCCATATGATTTCGAAAACAGTATTAAAAACACAGAAAGAAGCAGGAAGTGAAAAACTAAAGGCAAAATCTCTTGCGAAATTCGGGGCGTTTCCAAAGTACAATAAGACTGTTTACACAGTATAGGGATGGTCAAAGATGCATTTTAAAATCTTACAATACATATTTAATGTTCAAGTAAGAATAAACTGAGACATAAAAAACGCAACAAAAACTTTACGACCTCATTAAAATACCGGTACTTTTTTTTGTGCTGTTCGCAAATTGACTCGCTTACTTTTATAGGTTTTTAAGGTGCGTCGGGAATGCTTCATGTCAGGCTTAGCGTCATGGCCCGCAGCGATATAATTATGTTGTAAAGTTTTTGTTTGCATTTTTTATTTACTGGGATCTATTTATTTCAACTTAGCGCCATGGCCCGCGGCGATAATAATTATGCCGTAAAGTTTTTGTTTAGTTTTTTGTTGTCTCAGGAAGTCCTTACTTGGACTATACATATATAACAGTACAAAATGTAAAATATAATTTTTAAAAACTGTGACTAGATCTATACAGGCTGTCCATTTTATCAGGGCCCTGGATCAGGGCGATGGATTTTTTTCTATGGGGGTATATTAAAGATAAGGTGTTTTCGACGACACCGCAAAATGTGCATAAGAAATCGCGGTGGACACTTTGAACACTTGATATGATATCTAAAAAATTATTTTGAGGATTAGATAAATATTAATGTTCTGTGTGCTATATTCTTTTTATTATTAATTTGTTTTTGTTACCTGAATTTACTTTGTTCTTCTTAATTTGGTTAATGTTTTATTATAGAAAAGATTTGAAGAACTTATTGAATTATTTTATCGTTTTATTTAATCATACTTCTCCACGGCAAGTATAATGCTTGTTAAAAAAAATTATTGGTTTTAAAAAATGTTTTTATAATTACTAACGTAGTAACAATGAATAAATATGGCATGTGATATATCGCTGAAAAGGCAGGAAAATACTCTATTTAATGGCGCTATTTCCCGCCCGTTTCAAATTAATTTTTTTAACGGCCTGTAGAGTAAATATCAAAATACAGCGGTTTTGAAAAATATTAGATAAAACCTCGTTGAAACACTCTGTTTTGCAAAAAATTCTCGCCTTAGAATTTTTCGAGTATCTCTTCAAATAACGGAGATATTTGGCCCAGACGTTTTCCGCATTTTCGATATTTTCCGCCATAACTCTTAAAGTAGGCCATGGATTTCAAATGTGTTTAAACCATTTTGTAGGTTATATAAATCGGCACCATTTTTGTAAAAATATTTTTGGGAAGTGGGAAGATGATCCTGTCCCTATCAATAACAAATAGAGACTATTATTATTATTTTACTTCAAAAAAAGTTAACTCTATAGCGTTTTCGGTAAAAATTTCAGAGAAATAGTAAAAAAAAATTTTACTTTTAGTTTTCATTGTAATATAATCAGAAATCAGTATATCAAGAATTGGCAGTTACCGAATTTTTGAAAAGTTGTTGGAGAACCCTCTTCAACTTGTCTGGTCCTCTTTTCTACGCAAGGTAACAACCCCATGAGGGGTCCATGCCCGAATAGGAGCGACTTCATATGAGGCCCATTTTACATTATGAATATGTTTAGTATCTGAAAACCACTTTCACTAAACTTCAAAACATTTGAATAATGCATTCGAAAACACTAATGGACGCGCGTTTGTCTAACCACGTTAACATTATCGGGAGATGATTAAAACTGAAAACGAGATACTAAACATACTGATTTGTGTAAAATGGGCCTCATGCAAAAACGCCCCCATACTTCGGATCGGGAGTTCGCGCAGGGTTGTCTAATGACAGAGGACCATAGGAGTTGAAGGATGTTTCCAAGCAAGTCTTCAAAACTTCAGTAACTCTTAGTCTATTAGATATTCATTACCCAAAAACGACAGAAAAAAGAATGAATTAGGAAACAAAATTATGCTTTTTCAAATTAAAATAATAATTAATTATACAAATTTAAAAAACTGGTGTAAAAATAAAATTGTTATCCCCTGTAGAAACTCAAAATAGTAATAACAATATAATAATAATATATTTATTAACCATTTGTATGATACAATATATGTATGTATGGCATGTCAGCATCTAAATTAAGAATTATATTGCATAACATCTTAAGACCTTGATACCTAATTAAAATTATAAAATAATGGACAGAAAAAAAACATATAGATGTATACTTGGTATACTTATAAACCAATACATACAACAAATTAAAAACTAGAGATTATGTTATGTATCTGTAGATCTGTCTAAGAATTCATTCACACTATAGTAACCACTATTCAGTAATAAGTCCTTAATTAATTTCTCATATCTAAGTTTAGACCTCTAATACTTTCAGGGAGGCTATTTATATAATAGCCTACCTTCTATAGAATTATTCCATTATAGTAAAGAGACTATTTAAAAGTCGAAGTTCTATGCTGAGTAATAGATAATAAGTTCCCGTGTCTTGTATTATATCTGTGATTTTCAGACAGTACATCAAAATCATGCAGATTGCATTTTACGTGAATCAGATACTTGTATATATAGACACATGGTACAGTTAATATTTTCCTGGAGACAAAAGTGTCTCTACAGTTTTCTCTATACTTTAAACCGTCTTCACTGAGCATGTTTTTTATTTGATAAATTGCGAAATAAAATTTGTTTAATGTATTGCAAACATAATCGATATGCTGTCCCATGACAGTGTGCTGGCTATACATGTGGCCAACAATTTTGTGCTTTCGCTTAAGGGGACACCAAAAAGTGGTATATGTCTTCTAAGTTTAAAATCTATGAATACCGTTTTATCCCTAGTATTTCGATCACACCAGGCACTCATCTCATCTACAATTGTTTTGTTGTCAAAACTAAGCTCATCAGTGTTATATGCAGATATACACACAGTAGTATACATAATTGTGAGTCCCGTTAATGTGTGACAGTAAATCATTGATGTAGTTGGAAAACAGTAGAGATCCCAGGATATACCCCTGAGGTACTCCCAGAGTAAATAGCTTGTGTGACGGTAAGCATATATTATATTTAACCGTTAGGGTTCTGTTATCCATAAAAAACTTTAATAGATCGAGAGTATTGCCTCTTATATCTATATTTTCCAATTTACTAAATAAGACAGGACCATTTACAGAATCAAAGGCTTTAGATAGATCAAATAAGATAGACACAATATATTCTCCTTTATCCACCTCACTGTAAATAAAATCAAATAATTTATTAACTGCACTTTCTATTGATCCTCCACTTCTGAAACCATGTTGTCTATTTGTTAGTATATTGCCTCTTTCTAAATAATCTATGATCCTATTGCAAATAATGTTTTCTATAATTTTAGACATAACACTAAGCAGTGATATTTGCCTGTAATTTTCAATGTCATCTTCCTGGACTTTTTTATGAATAAGTATTACTATGGAACTTTTAAGTTAAGTCACATTACGTACTTTAGCTGACTTCTATGCTAATATAATATTATTTAATATATTTAACGACTAATTAACATCCTTTTTCACCATTATTGATATACTTTTATAATGCAAGTACAAATTCCTATGCAGCTGGAAAAAATAAAATAACACTGAACATTAAACATAATATTTTTAGTCGCAAACTCCTCTATAAATCCTTATTTTACTATAAGGAACCTAACCAGACTGCAACCAACAGCTACTCTCCGGGCTATGTGCCCCGCCGAGCGCTGAGCCCGGAGAGTAGCTGTTGGTTGCAGTCTGGTTAGGTTCCTTATAGTAAAATAAGGATTTATAGAGGAGTTTGCGACTAAAAATATTATGTTTAATATTCCGCCCTCTAAAAGCACATTTGAACAACACTGAACATGTTAAAACCATGTATGCCAGCCAGCAATTTTGACTCATATCACTCGTATCATTTACGAAAATATATATTGTGAAATCAAAAGTCATATATCTCCGTATCAGCATGGTTTTATGGAAAAAACCTCGAACCTGATCTGTATTACACAGTATATTTCGGACATATTGGACACACAAGGCCAAGTCGATGTTATTTATACTGACATTCAAAAAGCTTTCGACAAAATCGATCATTTTCTACTCATTTCTAAACTCAATGCAATTGGAGTGTCAGATATCTTGCTATCCCTAATTGAATCCTATTTATTTAATAGAACACAGTTCGTGGAATGCGGTGAATATAATTCTCGCAACTTTTTTGCAACATCCGGAGTCCCTCAAGGATCCAACCTATGGCCACTTTTATTCTTAGTATTTATTAATGATTTATCCCTCACTATGAGTTCTACAGGGACGGAAATTTACTCTGAAGTAAGCAAGCCAAACGAGTGTTCTGACTTGCAAATAGCGTTAGACTCAGTTAACGAATGGTGCGAGAATAACTACTTAAAACTAAATACATCTAGTCCTCGCCTCACATATCTTCCAGCGGCTTGTATATCAGTGTATGCGCGGAAGCTATACAACCTTAGGCGAGGGTTGTATAAGAGATATACCATCCTTCGGAGGGGATGTAAAGCCGTCGGTCCCTTGTCTATTAAATGTTAGGCAAGTAAAAGATCCCTACTCTTCTTAAGGGAAGAGGTTCGGCAAAATTCCTGGTTGGGGGTAGCTCGTCTACAGGCGTCGGTGTTAGGCCTCAGTAGCGGAAATAGGCCGACGTTAAATAAATGTATAAAAAAAAAAAAAAAATACATCTAAATGTAAAAAAATATCCTTCTACAATAACAAAAGGCCAGTTTTATTCGTATATACAATTAATGATACCGTTCTTGACCGATGTAAAAATTTTAAGGATCTTTGAGTAACATTCGATTCGAAGCTCAGTTTTTCTACTCATATAAGCACAATTGTTAATTCGGCTTCTAAAGTACTCGGGTATTGTATAAGGAACTGGGGCAGCTTTACGGATATCAACACTCTGAAATTAATATACATATCATTTATAGCAAGCAAACTTGAATATGCATCGGTCACCTATTTATCAAAATTCTAAAATTCAAGTTGAGTCAGTACAAATACGATTTCTTAAATATATATATTTCAAATCCCATGGATCCTATCCTGTTAGGGGCTTTGATCACAATACACTACTAAATTCATTCAATTTTGACTCGCTTGAACTTAGAAGAAATTGCACAGCACTACAATTGTTATATAAAATACTGCATACCAATAATTAGATTGTATTCACTTAGTAAATAGAATTAACTTTTATGCACCAAGGCAGAACGCTCGTCTGCACAATGCATTTTACGTCGATACCAGCAGAACTAACATTCAGGTTAAGTCTCCAATATTCAACATGTGCAAGATATTTAATGAAGTCGTTCATATGTGCGACCTCAACCACATTATTCATATGTACAAAGATTCATTTAACTAATTGAGTATAACAATCTAATCTATAATATCTATCTAATCTTTTTTATAATTAATAAATAATAAATTTATGTAATGTGACGTATGTATTATGTATGTATTTTGTATGTATGCATGTATGTATTATGTAATGTAATGTAAATTAATGTAATTTTGTAAATTTTTATCTCATTATTGTTATTTTTATATATTTTGTTCATTATTTTCTGTAATAGGGTATCAACCTGTTGAAAATAAACGTATTATTATTATTATAAATTACTGTCTTGAATAGGGTTACTTTCCCATATAATGGAAAGACGCAATTATTATTTCTTCTGTACGAAAAATGGCAAATCCTGCATCCGTGGAGGATCTGCGGCCTCTCAGCTCGGTTCTTTCCAAAATTCTAGACAGAATAACTCACGATCAGATTGCCACATATCAGTTGTTACATAACATGTACCCATTTAGACCAGACGAATTAGAGTTTTTGGTTCCGGATATGTTCAGTAAGTTTATGACATTCAATTTTCGGTAAGTAATATTATGAATATTATTAGGTTCGATTTACACAACTCAAGTTTACGGCGTTTTTGAATTACTGTTAATTAAAGATCAAAATCTATGTTTTCCTACATGCGTTTTGTACCTATTCATAAAAAAGATGCTACTGATAATCCTTCTAATTATAGACCTATTTCTATTATACCGATTTTTGGGAAAATATTTGATGTTACAGATGACACATTTCACATTATTCAATATTCTCTTTAGTAAACATCAGCTCGGCTTTAGAAGTAGTATGTCAACAACGCATGCTATAAATAAATTAATTGAAATTCTAAACATTGGTTTTGAGGAAGGAGATTTTATTTACACGCAATAGCTTTTGACTGTGTGTCACATAAAATTTTAAGAGAAGTTACTTTTTACAAAAGCAACAGCCAGTATAGAGTTTATTAAATCTTACATCACTAACCATCTTCAGTTTGTGTCTATAGGCAATCATCAATCGGAGCCACGCGTTACTAGGGAGGGGGTCCCTCAAGGTTCGGTACTGGGACCATTACTTTTCCTTATTTATGTAAATAACTTGCCCAGTATCACTCCTAGTGCTGATTTTGTCCTATTTGCTGATGATACAACTGTTATATCAAAGAATAAGCATATAAATAACTTGTTACCAAATGTTCAGGATACACAGTGGTTTTTTTATCTAAAATACATCTAAATCTGAGTATTTGGTATTTTCACTTCGTCAAATCAATGGTACCATGCAAAATGATACAGCTGATTGTGTAAAGATTCTAGAAATTTACTTGGAAAATAAATTAACTTGGGAAAACCACACGAACTTCGTTTGCAAGAATATTTCCAGCAATATACTTGTTACACAATCTGGCAAATCAGGTATCATAAATAACTTTAATTACAGCCTATTTCCGGCTTATACATTCCAGAATTTCTTATGCTACCTTAACCTGGGGCCACTCTACTCACAGTGTATCTGTCTTCGGTATACGAAGGAGAGCAATAAGAATTGTAGCACGGCTAAACTACAGAGATGGCTGTAAAGAAGCTTTTAAGAAACTAAGAGTACTAACTACTTAGGCGCGGTTAGTACTTAGATGGGTAACCGTTTCAAGGAAGACCGCGTCCTTGCCTCATATCTTCTAACGGCTTGTATATCAGTGTATGCGCGGAAGCTGTACAATTTTAGGAGAGAATTGTATGGGGGATATACTATCCTTCGGAGGGGATGTAAAGCCGTCGGTCCCTTATCTATTAAATGTTGCAAGTAAAAAATCCCCACTCTTCTTAAGAGAAGAGTTTAGGCAATATTCCTGGTTGGGGGTAGCTCGTCTACAACGTCAGAGTTAGGCTTACTGAAGCCTACTACTACTGAGTGGAAATAGGCCGACGTTAAATAATATGTAAAAAAAAGTACTAACACTGCCTTTCATTTATATGCTTCAATGTCTAATTCATATAAAAACTAATATTAATCTCTACATCTCACACACACAAATGCACTAGAAACAATGAAAATATTAATCTTGTCTCTTTAGGACTTTGTAAAACTTTAAATGGAAGTAGGTATTACGCTATCAAATTTTATAATATGTTACTGGCAGAAGTTAGAAATCGGGATTATAATAACCCTTGGGTAAAGTCTGTTCCTGACTTCCTAAAAGGTATGTAGATTAATTTCTACAACCAAATTAAACGTATTTACCTGCTTATAAAATATACACAAAAACAAAAGGTCATTGACAATGCACATTAATATAATAATAAATAAATAAATAAACACCACAGAAATTAGACAACCCCCAATTCCAGAAGCCAGGGCTTGTGCGGAAGGGGGTTACATATTGAAGAAACGCGGACATACAACCATTTCCTCCGACAGTGCCAGTGCCGGAGCCAGGATTCGAACCTGGTGGTGCGATGTCGGTGTGATAAATCGCGATTGCCGCCTCGCGCCTTAACCCACTCGGCTATCGACCATATATATACAATATAAGTTAAAAATTATTAATTATATGTTAATATGAATTGTCAATACCTTTTGTATTTGTGTATATTTTATCAAATTCATTTCTAACTGTTTTGGCACATAGCCTGTTTCAATTTAACTTCACTTTTCGTAAATATCATTTATTACAATAACCCATAGGTTATCAGTAATAAATGTCACCAATAAATTGTAGAATACCTGTAAATTTTGAAGCGACTGCTGTTATTTGTTAATATGATTTTTACGTAAGGCTTAAACTTTTTCAAAACGTGTCATCGAATCAAGCAATACTTTTATGAACCAAAACTGAAACGTCCATTGTTAAGAAGTGATAATGCAAATTCATAATCCCTATTTAAGTGCTTAGCTACTTCGTTAATTATTCAGTCTCATTCTCTCTCATTAATGATGCTGAATCGGATTTTTCAACTGTGGCAAGACAATCAATCATATAAATTAAAATTCCCAGGGTATGGCTGATACGGGCAATTAGTATTTGCGTTAGTGGCTGTGCGTATTTATTATATAATGTGAACTTATCTGCTCCTAGATTAAGTTTAAATACGAAATACGTTTAAATGCGAATTAAATTGGCGACAAAGAAATTGTTGTCATTTTCTACAGTTCTAGATTTTTTTGGGCTATTCTATAAACCTAGAAAATCTAGAACTGAAAAAAATGCCAACATTTTCTTTAATAAATATTTATACGTAGTATTAAACTTTGTATCAGTTATGAAGACTGAGGGGAACTCGTGTTGTGCCTTGCCTAGCAGTATTAACATCATTATTCTTCATACATATCGTTATATTTAGCTGTATCTATTTTGTTGCTTTTTGTTGCAATACTTTGAACCATGTTATCTATATAAAAAAGAAAAATAGAAAACAAGTAATAAAAATAATTAGCCTGCTACTTAATTACATAGGAAATATATACTGGGTGACACAGAAAATATGTAACACTCTTTAATTTTGCTATTTGACACGTTAAAATTTTGAATTTTGAGAGAGTTGTATAATACATAATTGTCCTTGTTTTAGGCCTATGAAACATTTCCTTCAACTTCGGGTTTAAGCGGCAGTGACCTAAACTTTGTTATTTTAGATGGTACCCTGTATATTTTTTTAACCTATCTGATTCATATTTAAATTCCCTTTATAACCATGTATCACAACATGACATTTGTTTTTAAAATGGTAGTTAATAGCCATTTTATTGTATTAAGTCTAGGTGGCCATGATTTGAACCTTGGCAGGTATTGATGCTTAGTGTGTCATGATATCGAAAGATCTCTGGTACGTAACTTTGTGTCTCATATGTTTTTGGGCATAATCACTAGCTAAACAGACAAACTAGATTTTTTTACTTTAAAAAAAATCTCTAAACAACCTACGATATCATAAGAACCAAAACAGGAAACCCATTTTTTATTTGGAATACTTAAAATATACTTATTTATCTTTTATTTGTGTCCAACTTAATTGCTGTACCTATCCTATTTTGCTTTCTTCGTTAAAATTAGTATGGACAATTATTTCTTAGTAATTATCGATACTAATTTTAATAATAGGAGAACACTTCTAACACGAATTTAAATAAACGTGCGGTGTGCTATTATTGGAGACTGCATACTAGGGCCGATTGAGTTACCACCAAATTTAAATGGTGCATCCTATCTGGACTTTTTAGAAAACATTCTTCCTGAAATCTTTTATGATGTTCCGATAAGTTTAAGAAACAATATGTGGTACATGCAGGATGGGGCCCCAGCACATTATTTGATAGAAGTCTCGAATTCGAATCCTGGCTAGGGTTTGGATGTTTAGTGGTGTTTTTCATGTGTTACCGAATTGGTGGCAGTGGACTAGATGAGGTTGTGTAAGAGACAACACGGCTAGTTGCTGTACCACGCCCGCGTTCGAGCTGCGGCAGATGGCAATGTCGTAGGGAATGGTCGTTGTGTAATTGTCTATGTGTATGTGTCCTAATTGAGTGGTGTAATAACTAATAAAAAAATTTAAAAAATACAGAAAGTTTTGTCTAAATTAAGAAAAAAATTGTCATTTATATTTATATCGCTTTGCCGTGAACACATTGTATATTGACTATCAATCAAAGCACGCAAACTTGGCAAGTTATTATTAGGGTATGTAGTTTATACTCTCGTATATATCTCAAATGAAATATAGTATCAGACAAAGCGCTATCGGCTCTGATTTAAAAATAGAACACCTTTCGATCCAAATAGACGCGTAATATTTATATACAATAATAAATTCCACAACACAAAAGTGTCAAAAATGTGATGCGGGCCAGCATTGAAATCATAAATTCCCATTTAAATTAGCCACACTTGTTTCAGGTACCATCCTCAGCTAAGCAGATGTAATGTTGACAGCCCAATGCGAGTACATTATAATCATTTTCAACGTGTCATTCAGATACACGATCTTAAATATATAAAATTACTGTATACAAGTTTTGTTTGGGGCTTAGATTGTGGTATAAATTTCGAACAAAATTAAGATAAGGGATTTCTTTCTCTAGTTATATTCTTTAAGTACAGGTGTGTTATTTCTATTGTGTCCGGCGAACAATAATTATAAAATTTTTAATCGCATTATTTAGATTAGATTGGGCAATTCTAGATACTGTTCATTGCAGAGTTATAAGCAACATAAGTAAAAAAAAAATATTAAAAAAACTCATACAATCACTGACACCGGTAGTTTATATATAAATTATGCATGTTGGATCTGTGATCGGTTATTTGGATATATAATAAAAAACGAAACTTCTATTATTATATAATAGTATAATTTTTGAAAAATGCTTATCAAATTTGATACATCATATTTTCTAATTCTGAGCAAGCTTTCCTTATAAAATGTTTCAATGTCTCGCACAGAAAAATAAGTTTACTTCATACGATTGTTATTTTTTAAGCTGTTATCAACGTCCTCTATACATTTTTCAAAATCTAACGTACTAAAAATAGATTCTGGGTGAAGCAAGAGCGACTGTGTTTGAAATTTAAAAAAATGTAATTTACAATACTGCTTTACCATGGACACATTCTTGATACGTATATATATATTTTTCATTATGCAGTATGGCTACGGGATTGGAATATCATTAAAGGTATCGAAATAAAACTTTTTGTAGGTTTTTCATAGTGTGATCTAGAATTACTTTGTTAATCGTCACAATTTAAACCGTCTATAAAATTTACAAGTGGCATATAGTTGACACTAGCGCATTCGCCAGAATTTTCAAATTGCTTTAAACCATCACCAACGTAAGTAGTATCTAGGAATTGACATACACAGATTCTTAATGCTGTGTATTTAACATACACAGCAAAAAAGAATTCTTTTTGTAACTTTGAAAAAAGAAACAGGTATTTTATTTCCGAAACGTCAGGTTTTGCATATTTTAGATTGAAAATTTATTTTTCAACAAAAATGATCTTGATTGTTGGCGTAGGTAAAAGATGTTATTATTGGCCTTATTTTGTTATAACTGATTACGGGTCATATTGAAGAAAAATAAATTCGTCCTAAATTATATTCTTTAATCAAAATAAAAATTGTAAAACACAAACGAAAAGTTACACCAAGGTCTTTAAACATAGACGGTTGCGTTAGTTGTTCGTCGTTCAGCGTGTACTCGTAGGTATGCTCAGAATCCCTAGCTGTAAATGACATTACATTGCCTTTTGTATGTTTAACGATAGACTGTTTAGGAATTCAGATTAGAGATATTATTTTGCATTAGAATGCAGTCGCTTAAGCCAGAGATTCTGTGTAGAAATTTTATGTTATCAGCATATATTAAGAAGTGCACATCTAAAGTATTGCCTATGTCATTTATAAATATATTGAATAGCAGTAGCCCAAGAAAAGAGCCCTGGGGAACATCTGAGGATGAGCCATAATCATAGGACGTAAACCCATTATACGCGACATAATGAAGACTATCACTTAAATACGATCTAAAGATTAGCTTAAATTTGGCACGTTCATAACATTCCATTATGCTACACCCTGTATAACTGTTGAACATTTTATGGAATTTTTCTTAACAGCTAAGATAAGTAAATTTTTTTGGTATAATTGATATATTTTTAATTTTAATCGTCACCCGATGTTGTTAACTTAGTTGACGAAATGCTCATTAGTATAATATGCAATATTTTTTTGTAGAATTTTATCAAAAATGACAACCGATTTAAAATACATTTATTAAAATAAAGCGCTTAATGCCTTTAACACTTATTAACAGATTTTTTTTGAACTACCTTTCTTTGGCTAAACCATCGTGCTTACAGGAAATGTAACGGAGAGACGGACAGTGATATAGAAAAATTCTTTAAAGCAGTATTTAGAAAAGTAACTGTTTAATACAATATACTCTTCGTTTTTGCCATTAGCAACGGAAGTAAAAGCACTTTTTCTTCCGCTCGAGCGGACTTTTACTTCCGTTGCTAATGGCAACGCACAGCCAAATTTTTTATTTCTATTTTTAAAACTAATCGACGTTTGAAGAAAAAACATCATGTCTTATTCGGAGTAAAAGCCACTTTTACTCCTAATAAAATAATATACTATTTCTTCAAGCGTCAGAAAAACATGACAAATCTGAACTACTACTCATTTCATGACATTAAAGTTTGACATTTCAGGGGGGCTGTACGTTGCCATTAGCAACGGAGGTAATAGTGTATTGTTTTATTAGGAGCAAAAGCCATACTTTTGTGACAAGTCTGTAGGTTTGCCGGAAGAATGAATTACAGGCTAGTCACAAAAGTGGCTTTTACTCCGAATAAGACATGTTATTTTTCCTTCAAACGTCATTAGCCATAAAATAATAAAGATAAAAAATTTAGCTGAGCGTTGCCATTAGCAACGGAAGTAAAAGTCCGCTCAAGCTGAAGAAAAAGTACTTTTACCTCCGTTGCTAATGGCAACGCACAGCTAAATTTTTTTATATTTATTTTTTTATAGTTAATCGATGTTTGAAGAAAAAAAATAGCATGTTTTATTTGGAGTAAAAAGTACTTGTTGTGACTCGTCTGTATTTGCTATTTGCAAACCTACAGACTCGTCACAAAAGTATCACTTTTGCTCCTAGTAAAACTATATACTATTCCCCAAACATCAAGAAAACTTGAATTATATAACAAATTTTGTGAACTCACACCGTCATTTCTCTGTCACTTCATCTGAGCGACAGTAAAAATCTTTTAATATTGTTCACCAGCTCTGAGCGGCAGTGAAAGTCTTTTACTGCCGCTCACGAGCGACACTAAAAGTATTTGAGGAAAAAATATCAGCATTTTTTTCATTCATATTCGACGTTTGAAGAAAAACCGCATGTTATATGTGGAGTAGTAATTTCTTGTGTCTCAGCTGTTCCCCTCGACAAAAAAAATGTTACTTTTACTCCAGATCTATTTAACGAGACAACCCTACGCTCAGTCAATATCGATATGTTTAATGTCTGAGAAATTACTTTCACAAAATATCTGAACAATGCGTTCGAATACACTACTCGACACACACTTCGCTAACCATGTTAGTATCCTTGGGGATGATAATACTGAAAACCAGTGAGTATAACTAACAGCACATTGCTTTAACAATTTAATATTTACGTACAGGCATTATTCAAGGTCCAAGGTATATTATACTTCTGACGTAATTTCCGAAAACACCAGAACACTTGAGCACTACACTCGAATACACTAAGTTCTCCATGCACGTTCCGCTGACCATGTTAGCATCATCGGGAGTTGATGGTTTTTTTTAATCATTCCCCAATGATGCTAATCTAATTGGCGAAACGCGCGTTGATGATGCTAATATGCTTAGCAAACATTGACTTGCATTTGATTTGCTCTTAAATGTGCTTTACTTTCACCAACTTTGGCTAAATCACTCCTCTTTATCGTAAATTTTTCGGCCATTTTTGATATTTTTTAAATTTTTTTCAAGATAACGGACAAGTCTAGATTTTTTAAGAATTGCATTGCGAACAAGCTAATATTTTTGCTATTCCGATTCGATTACTAGAACGCGATATATTACGCAGAGAAGTGGAAAATTCTTGATAGCGCATCAGAAAAGTGCATAAAATTTTTGAGGCTCCACCCACTCTTTGGGAAAACTTTTTGTTTCATAATTAGAAGGTCAAAATACACAACAATCAGCAATAAGATTCCCTCTGGGAAGGTGTCGCCAAAAATAATCAAATTGATTGTGCCGGCATTGTTTTGGCACTTTTATATTTTCATAGAGATATTCTTCCACATCTAAAGTACACCATATCGAAGAAAAAGAGCAGTTTTTGTTAAGAAATCACAAGACCGGTTGGATGGCCTGCGCATTCTCCGGATTTGCCCCCTCTGAACTTTTTCTTATGGGGATATTTAAAAAGTCAAGTACATCAAGAGCCAATAGAAGATATGACAGATTTATACAATAAAATTTACGATAATTCTCTTATAGCAGGCATAAAAGTTACCAAAAACCTACGTCCTAAAACCAAGATTAAAAAAGTTACAGCAATTAAAAAAAAAGTACAACACTTCAAAGTTAGACAATAAAATTAAAATATCTCAAAAACTAGTGCAGATCTGACTTTTTGGAATAAGAACAATTTTGCTTAAAATTTAATTCTTAATCGAATGACATATGTTTCAAACCTTTCTTGATCGAAAAATATTTTTAGACTGCAGCGCCATCTCTGGTAATAATGTTATAATTGTAAATTGTACTTCCTGATGAAGGCATTAGCCATAAAAATTTATTACCATTTACGGAGTAAAAATATTTTTTTAATTTCCGAGATATCGGTTGCGGGAATGTTAACAGAAACACCCTGTATATCGAGATTTTTAACAAATAAAATCGACAAAAATTCGATTTTGTTTTAGTATGTTTCATTCTTTTTTCGATCACGGTATAGTGTACATTGCAACACCTTTTAATAGTGTATGCTTGGGCCAAACCAGAGTAAGACAGCAAACGAAGAGAAAAATTTCAGGTTTATCAGCTTCCAAAAAACAAATAGTTATATGGCTATACAGTGCTCATGAATTCAGATGTAAATGAAACACACTTAAATATGGAAATCACAATAACTATCAAGCGAACGATTGAGTGCATTTAACACTAAACCAGAAACGTATTAGCAGTCAGCAGCGGCCGACACAATTAATTATTTTAATTAAAGCAGATTTTATATTTAATTCATAATGGCAGAGAAGAGAAAATATGAATTTACGCTATTACAAATTTTCACAAAGAATCGTAGCCGGCTATCTACCGCTGTGAATCTATGTGCCTCTATCCAATTAAATGTCGTTAGTTAATCACATCGCCACAACTTGGACGGAGTGGTGAGGGACGCTACTGCAGCTCTAATTATCTCTAATTGTAAATCCCCATTAAGAGCACAGAACTCGCCTATGCTATTCACCCACTCCTCCACTGGGACTTACAACTTCATGCTTTTAAGATATATGGATTTTTTTAGAAGGACAGAGTTAATTCATCCTGATTTTTTAATGCAAGAACTGTTCTCTATAATGAGTTTTATTTGTAAAATTAAAATTAGTGAATAATATTTTAAAAAAATCGATTTTTGCCACTTAAATATTCCATCCGCTCTATTTAAAGTTTCTAAATTAATATAATAATTCTATTTTCTACAAATATAGCCACAACCTTAAAAAAAAATGTTATCATGCAAAATTATTCACAACACGAAACAATCGATTGTTAAAATAAAGCTAATAAGAGTATAAAGAAATTTACAAAATGTATACTCATAGTATAAGGTGACGGAGAGTTTTGTTTATGGCTGATAATAATAAAATGGATTTATTTCCTCACAAGGCTTTGCTCCTTTAAGAAAGCCTTGCTGTCTACAACAAATTCTTTCAAATATTAAGCAGTCATAAAGTAATAAGTTTAATATCGTGGTTAATTCACCAAGGCAAAGTGAATACATACTCAGAAACGCAGAAAGTATTTGATACTGACATACCTCTAAAGCTTGAGCCAAAATATTAACAAACTGAAGCACACTCACATAGTTTAGAAATTTTTACACATTAGAAGTTCCACATATTCTTTATTCTTAGTAACACAACACGACACAACACATTTTACTTTTAAATCTTAAAATGAACATGGCGGAAGAAACAAAACACTAACGTTAGCTATGATTGTTGTGAATTGATGGGTCATGGCTATCTTTGTTAAGGGAAATATGATAAATAACATTTCATTTCACTTGTATTAGATTTTGAACAATTATATGCAATTCATTTGTTTCGTATACATGGTAAGCGTATTGGATTACTTGAAGAGATACTCCTTGCTATTATTACCATTTTTGTTTGATAAATATACACGATAGAGTTGCTTCCCATTGATAAAACTTAATTTTTAGATTACTTTAAAAGGTGTAACTTTTAGAAGAGGTTTTATATATATATATATATATATATATATATATATATATAATTATATAATTGAGTAAAAGAACAATAATAATCTAAACACTAAATTAAGGAATGAAGAATTAAGAATTTTTATTTAAAATAATTAATTATAACAAATTTATATATTTTTTTATATATAATACAGAAATATATCTTTAGGTATATTTTTCGATTGCAACAGACACTGGACCGCTAGATGGCGCCTGCTGACTATTTTACATGTCGCTATCCCAAAGATACCGAAATGTACTAAATAGTCAAGTGATCCTCGTGTCGGTCGTGACATGCCTGCCTTGCACTGACGAGAGCCAACAGCTCGAAACTGCAGTCTGCAAATGGTATGTGACGACTGGCACGAGAGCTCCTTTAAGTAGGATTAGTTTTTCGGCTGGTGTTTGTTGCAATCGAAGCATTAGCGTTTGGATGGTAATATGCAATTATTACACTTAACGCGCCAGGCTTGTAACTTGTAATTCAGCGCTCGGCGGGGCACATAGCCCGGAGACTCCGGAGAGTAGCTGTTGGTTGCACTCTGTTTACGTTCTTTATAGTAACATAAGGATTGTATAGAGGAGTTTGCGACTAAAAATATTATGTTTTTGGATATAAAGTTACCAGTGAGGGGATGAGGGTGTTTTAAAGAGTTGCACTAATAAACGTAGAAATGAGATTCTCTATAGCGGTCACTTTTTTTTTAACATTTATGTAACGTCGGCCTATATGCGCTACTGAGGCCTAATACCGACGTCTGTAGACGAGCTATCCCCAACCAGGAATTTTGCCGAACCTCTTCTCTTTCGAAGGGTAGGAATCTTTTACTTGCCTAACATTTAATAGACAAAGGACCGACGGCTTTACATCCCCTCTGAAGGATGGTATATCCCCTACGCAATTCTCGCCTAAGATTGCATAGCTTCCGCGTATACACCGATACACAAACCGCTGGAAAATATGAGGCGAGGACGCGGTTCTAGCGGCCATTTTCGATCTAGAAAAAGTTTTGGGTTCTATCAACTTTTCGCTTGATGGCGAAAATTGACTGGATCGAAGTCAGAAATTAACTTTCTTTTATAGACCGAAGTGATTCCTACAGGCACGCAGATGTTCTTTTATCCATATTTGAATTCAGCGCGTTATGAAACGGATTTTTGTACAAAAATTCTTTTTTAGGATGATCATGAAACATTTTTATAGGGCTAGATAATTCATCTATTTGATTAAAGCAAACAAGCTTTAACAATCGCTCGATAATTATAGGTTAAATTGGTTTTATATCATTTTCGTATTAAAAATAATCACACGAATTTTTAGAGTACCTGCATACACTCAGATTTTACTTTTTCTCTCATCTACACACATTTAATTTCTACTTTTAAAGGAACGCAGTAATTTTAGTAGTCATGGTGGTGAATTTGAATACAGATATAAATCTGTGGCTCATACGTGCGACAAGGGTAAATATAAATTCCGCTAACGGATTACCACAATAAAGAAAAATAAAATAAAATGTACGAGTATAATTATTTTTCATTATTCTTATACTGATCTTAATATGTAGTTTTAAAGAAGAATTGTAAATTGCTGTAAGATAGAAATAGCTCGAAACAAAGCTGAAAATCGGTGCACTGAAAATGGTCTCTCGGGACCACCACTAGAAGTATACTTAATACAAGTATTTGGATGTAACAATCGTTGATAAGCTGACCTGATTCTGAAATCAATGCTATCCAAACTTCTTTCCATATCTGTCCTAACTTTACGGATACATGGATATGAAACTAAGAAAGTCATTCTCGATCTATACACTTATGCGATATGGTCGTCCAAAGCAACTCAAAAAATTCACAATAGAAAATTTTCCCAAATACAGAGGCCAGCATGTATTACAGCTAACAGATCTTATGAAATCAACACCAACAGTTAATAGCTTTTGAATAATATTCCTTTTTATAAACAAACTTTTCACTAAATCCATATAAAACAGGGTGTCTGAAAATAATGTTGGAGTATTTCAGTGGGTGGTTCTACACTCAAAAAATATGAAGAAGAATTCATATAAATGAGATCCGGAAATGATTCCTGACGGTGGTACGTCCCTCCGTAGATGGTATAAAAATATGGAATTTCTTGATTATTTGAAAATCTACTTTTATCGCAAAGATGAAACGTCGTGCATGTAGTAATAATTATATCATGAGGAATCGTTTATTGCTGATGGATGCGGGGGGGCAGTGGCTAAGACAATAGGAGGGCTCCTGATTAAAGTGACCATAATTTTCTTGTTTTAAAATTGTTTATATTTTTAACTTTAAAGATGATTCGTAGGATGCATCGATTTCCTTTAAAACCTGATTGAAAAGTTCGATACAAAAATGGCGACAGATCAATTGCGCTTTCAAAAAATAAAAGTTGACTTGTTTCAACCAGATAGAAATGTCATACGTTTGTACTTGACATTTTGAAATTCACCGATCAACTTATAGTAAAAAATATCAAAGTTAAATTTGTTTGGGCTAAAGGACACGCAAATATACAAAATGAGAGAGTGGATGATATCACCAAAAAATTCCAAGAATACGGTGCCACGTATATTGAAGAATTTAACCCCACTGATACATATTATAAAATTAAACAAAAAATTAAAAGCATATAGCAGGAACAATAGCAGTTATATGGTGAGAAAAACAACACTATATATGATAAAATACGCAAAAATATTTCTATGAACTATTGGCATATTAATGCAAATACAAACAGGCAAATTATCGCAAGTATAGCTAGGCTTAAAACTAATCACAGACGATTGCCTGCACATCTATTTAAAATTGGTATAGCACAAACCCCACTCTGTACATGTAACGATGTACCTGGAGATCTCAACCACATATTCATCAACTGTATCAATAACTAGAACCAGACTTTATGATTGTTGCAAGACCTACGCAAAGAAGGACTGCATGGTCCTATGCAGCTACCTTCAATCCTAAACTTTAATAACCCTCGGATATGTTATCTGTTAAATCGGTTTTCTAAAATGATGTAATTCTTGTGCTCATCCAACCTCACACTGAAAGGTCATCATTAGAAAGAATGAAATTCAGAAATCAAAGATTTGGGAACATGCTTGGGAAAACGGACATAGAATAAACTGGGACTCGGCAAAAATTGTACAAAAGAAGCAGATAACAAAAAAAGAAAAATTAAAGAATCAGCAATAATCTTATTGAATGAAGATAAGTGCGTATCGAATTGTTCTGTAGATATTTGTACAACCTGGCTACCAAAGTTAAAAGAAGAACTTAACAAACTCAACATTATCTAAAAGAAAATATCATCAGTTCTATGTTCTGTGTAAGTAGTAAGTATCTATGGAAATAACATAAACAGAGGGGCGAGCGTAGGTGCGTCTTTACTATGTACATACTTCGGTATGCGATGTAAAGCAACGACAGGCGCAGTTAGTACTTGGATTGGTGACCATTCCAACGGAAACCGCGTTCTCGCCTCACACATCTTCCAGCGGCTTGTATATCAGTGTATGCGCGGAAGCTATACAACCTTAGGCGAGGGCTGTATAGGAGATATACCATCCTTCGGAGGGGATGTAAAGCCGTTGATCCCTTGTCTATTAAATGTTAGGCAAGTAAAAGATCCCTACTCTTCTTAAGGGAAGAGGTTCGGCAAAATTCCTGGTTGGGGGTAGCTCGTCTACAGGCGTCGGTGTTAGGCCTCAGTAGCGGAAATAGGCCGACGTTAAATAAAATGTATAAAAAAAAAACAAACAGAATCTTAATGCTGTGTATTTGATATACAGAACAAAATAAGAGTTGAATGCAAGTTTTCAAGGCCGTTGTCTAATGAAGTAGATTCTTCCGAGTCTTGTCGTGGTCGTCGAACTTGACTTGACGTTTCGCTGATCATCCTGTCAGCTTCTTCAGAAGAATTCTAAAGACTGAATCTGTTGTGTTACACTCCTGGTTATATACCTAGGCGCCGCTTCGCCTCGCTGGTCATTCGTCGTGTTTGGTTGACCGTGACTTACTACGGTGCTGGTACTTGGCAATACCAGTCTCCACGTGTTACTAAGTCGATACCCATCCTCTCTGTTAAAGTTGTTCACGTTTTTCAAAATTTCCAGTGATTCCCTGATGATTCGCGGATAATAGCGCGTATTCCTGTCTAATATATTGACGTCCTCGTAGTAGATTTTATGGTTCTCGTTATTATGGACATGCTCTGCTATCGCTGACCTATCCGTGTATCCGATTCTGGTATTTCTCTGGCTTTCTTTGATTCTGCACTGAATACTCCATCCTGTTTGTCCGATGTACATCGCAAACAAACGTTTGGTGCACGAAATAAAAGTTGCACGTTTTTTCCAAACAGTTTATTTTTGGCACGGTCTCGGTGCTTTTTTTGATAGCTTTTTTATTAACATTTAATTTCCGCCCGGCAAGAACGTCATAAAATGATTAGGAAGGGAGCTAGAGGACGGCAAAAAACTGTTTGAAAAAACTGCAATTTTTATTTCGCTCACTAAGCGTTTGTTTGCGAAAAAAATCATTTCATACGATCTTGTAGCAAATAAAAAAATGTAGGTCGGTCTGATCGCGATACGTCAATTATACGGGATGTTATCAGCATGTGAAATATTTTCGTTTTCCCCCTCTCCCTCCCCTCCTAATTATCCCAACGCCCCAGCTTCCGGCCCAACAAAATATCCGCCAATATCCTTCTATTAAATAAAAATTGGGTCATCAACTCCACTCCTTCATGATAAAAAATAAATTATTTTTTTTTGCACCTTGGATTCGAGATATCTCGCGAATCAATGGTCTCACGTCGATGAGGTTGGGAACAAAATTTGTCTATTTCCGTGAGCTCTTCATTTTTGGTCTGAAGATTTTTTCGTCAGATAAAAAGCCGCCGACTTATCTTCGAAAAACCATTTTCCCATACATTTAACATGTCATCTCTCCCTCCCCCCCTTTGACTTCCTTAGCACAAATGTGTCGGAATGTTGGGGGGACCCAACTTTATTTATTGGCAAAAAAAATCACCAACGGACGTTTCTTTATTCGACTCTGGTTCGTATTCGAGTGCGATTTTCTATCTTTGCAAATACAAAGCGCATAGGATGTGAATAAACGAAAGTCTCGTCTGCTGAGGCTACGACAGAAGTTCTGAGCTTAACGATTCGTTTTACAAATTAATATTACAAGCGTTAGTCGTAGCCGCAATAACGTTGAGCATTCTGTCAGTTCTCTGTCAACTCAGTAGCGCGCGGTGGATAAAAGACTGAATGCAGTAGCCAGAGACAGTGGTGAAATTAAACGAGTGCTTTAATCGGGAAAAACGTAAGGGATTGTAAAGTTAAATGCAGCAACAGATGTTAAAATTCGTTGTATCGCATGCTGTTATTGATGCGCCCATGCGTGTCAATCTGTGTGACCTTGAGATGATTTGATTCGGAAGATAAAGGATGATGACGTGAACGATGACATGATTTGAACTATATTTAATGTATCAGAATCACTTTTATAAAACACTTGACAATATACAACTTGGTACGCGTTTCACTAACCATGTTAGCATCATTGGAAGGTAGCTAGACCCGATTCTCTATTTTAATCGACTCCTGATGATGCTGACAATGTCAGTAAAATGCGCGTCAAGTAGTATAATATTTGAGTCTACTGTTAAGTGGCTTTTTACCATTCAATGTATTGATTCCCATAGAATTACTCTCATACTATAAACTCCCACGTTTCGAACCCAGACCCCTCGAATTTATAAAATATACTAAAAATATCCTGTTCAAAAAATATTTGTATAAATAATATTATTTTAACAAAAGATAAAGCCAACGCAAGGCGAATTAATTATTGTGAAAATAAATATGTAGTAAATTAAATACGATAGACCAAAAATACCATTAATTCCTATGAAAGGAACTTAATTCATTGCCACCTTTCAAGGTGCACAATGTGCGTTGCCATCGTACTTAGTCCGAGTAGAACGGTGTAGGGTTGTCGTGTATTCACCTATGCCGTACTGATGAGAGCTAATAAGCTCGAAACTAGTCTGCGGTTGGTGATACACAGCGGCTCTGCACTGTGGTTCAGAAAGAACCTATAGAAAATAGGATTGCTCTATAAGCTGGGGGTTATTGCAATCAGATTTTGTTTGCGTTTTCCTACTGAAGACGTAGTATGTCGCAAGTTTTAGGGCATTATTTTCAATCGCTTTGAAAACGCACATTATACACCTTGATGGGTGGCAATGAATTAAGTTCCTTTTACAGGAATTAGTGGTATTTTTGGTCTATCGCAGTAATTAATTTACTACAATATTATTTTATTTTATTCGCTAAGTTTATTGTTAAGCATTAGACAAATAAATTGTATTATAAGTAAACAAAGTTTCTAAATATAGTGTAATGAATATATATTATTAATTTTAATTGGTAGTGGTATACTAAATTTTTGTGTCATGTAATAGCTGTTGTGCTAAATAAAAATCGTTTTATTATTATTATTATGCAGAAAGGAGTACCAGAAAGGACCATAAAAACTGAAAGAGGTCCTCAGAAAACTTTTTAAGATTTCATACAGCACTTGATGTATAGTCGAGCTCATGTTTAGGCAACAAAAACTTTACAACCTAATTATTACAATTGTTGGGCCATGCGGCATGGTGTGACGCACATTAAAAACTATAAAGATAAGCGAGTCAATTTGCCTACGAAATAGTACAGAGCCGAACTTAAAATTCGTATGTATTAGAATGTACATATTAATAATACTAGACCGTAACGCGCTGCTAAAAATTGAACGATTGAGTTGCTGATCCAAATATTTCAAGTGCGTGCCTGGGCGCAATTACTTTTGCGATTAGTTTCACTATGATAGTGTAGATGTAATATTGAATTATTCAAATTTAGTAACTTCAAGTCATATGTTCTGTTATCTGATCGATTTCAAATTGTTTACTAATTAATTTTTCAGTAAATGAAAAAATTGATTGTCGAATAATAACATAAATATATATACTGAGCACGGTATAAAACCTACGTAATAAGAATCCTACCCTACATGAGATTTCCACCATGCTTTGAGCCGTTCTAAACCTACTTGCAACACACATTTCAACAGGAACTTGAGAGTAACGACAGTAAAAATTGTTAAATATAAATGGACAAATTACCTTTAATCCCATCCTTATGGCGGCTTGTGGTGGCACAATGCACAAAACACTTTATCAGGCTTGCCCTAAACAGAAGAGAAACAATTAAAGCAACGGTTCTTGAATTGCTTATAATATTTTGTTTAATACTCTGGCATCCAATATAACTCCCTGTTTACCTCAATTTGTCTTTGCAGACATGCCTTTTGCCAGTATATGCATTAATTTAAAATATCCCAAATAAAACAGAAATACTGATCAGTTTAGAAAATCAACTATACGCATATTATTCTATAACAAAATCAAATCACAGTGTGTGCATGTATGAAGAAAATAAAACGCCAATACTAATGGCAGAATGAATAAAACAGACATGAATATATAGGGTACCTAGGTAAGTACTTGCACAAGGTGGCCAGGAGTTTACATTTAGAATGACAACAAAATTATCGATCCATTTCCTTATAATTAATATGGGTATTTGTTCAATTTAAAAATAGAGTACCTACATTGCTACTTTTTATTTTGTGACCTGCTTTGCAATATAATGTATAATTAAGAAAGTATATTTTCTTTTAAATATTAAGATCTATAAAAGAGATAGTTTAAAAACTCAAATTCTTCGTTAAATTCACTAAATTAAGTATCTGTCTATAATACCTATACATTCTGCGTACACAGAAAGCACTCGATAATACTGCACATACCTGTAAAGCTTGAAGCAACATATTAACGAATTTATGCACAGTCTCATAGTTTAGACGCTTATAATCCACTGTAAACATTATTAATTAAAAGCACGTTAAATATTGCACTATAAAATCTTATCAACACCACAAGACACAACGCTTACCACTTTCGAATTGCAAAGTTTAAAATGGCGCCTAAAACAAAAGACTATCGGCAACTTGTTGCAAACCGATGCGATATCTCAGGCAATCTTTGTTAAGTGAAACATAAGATTAAGAATTTCATTTTAGTTCTAGTAAATTTGATACTATCACATATAATATGTTTTTTTTAGGATTTCCACGTATATGGTTAATTAAATACAGGTACATTATATTTATACCCATCTCTACACGATATTCATTTATAGTGGAGCCAAGGTAAGTTCTTTTCGGGAACTGTTTTAGACGTGTCTGGTTTTTTCCCACTTGTTCACTTGACATCAAGAAAGTTTATAATCAGTTAAAGTTCTGTACAATGAAATCGGTCGGGAACATATTTTTTTAGCGGTATTTTAAATAATAACTTTGTCTGTGATGAACTGATTGCAAAATTGCAAGAATTGGCAATTTTTATGATTAAATTTTGATTAAAACTAGATATTCCAGAAGTCAATGGATTTGTTAGTTGTTTTGTAAACAAATAAAATAGCTAAGTCTTTGAGAAATTTTAAACAAATCACCATATCTCCAAAAATAATCAAGATATTATACTTAAACTTGCTGGATATATGTTGACCAGTGGTTTAGAACTACCACGATGAATTTGAGCTCCAAACGTTTGTTATAAAGGCTAAATTGTTTATTTATAGCTAAAATTTGTTGTTTGTTATGAAATTTCAAAAGTTAATAAACGATTTAGCCGTTGTAATAAATATTTTGAGGTCAAGTTTAGCATTGCAGTTCTAGTCCACTTCTAGCATATATCCATCAAGTTTAATCAAAATATATTGAGTATTTTCGGAGATACGTTAATTTGAATAAAATCGTCAAGTCTCGAATAATTTATTCATTTGCAAAATAACTAACAATCGGCTTGGCCTTGCGGATCTTTTATTTTGGTTGAAATTTTATTGTTTTCAGTTCTTACACGTTTGCGATTCAATCACGACAAACTGAAATATTTACAAATTTCTGCGAAAAAGCGCTAATTCGAAAAAAAAAATATGTTCTCAACCAATACCATTCTAAAGAATTTAACAGTAAATTTACTTTAGTATCCAGAACATGTTGTAAAAATATCAGGCCCGTCTAAGAAACGTTTTTTTCCTGCTTTTTCGAGTCTAGTTTGCCCCCGCCACGGTAAAGCTGCCAGAGGCCCAATTCTTGAAATCGTAGGAATTAATTCTCTAGAGAAATTGACGTCATTTTCTCCTGTTTTTGGATGACTTAGATACTTACAATCGTATTCTTGAAAATAATCATAGGAAACATTTGTTCTGATACTAGAGGACAAAATTCTCGATAGTTTTTGATGGGGAATTCGAAAATTCTCTTAGTTCTGAATTATACTTTAAAGTTATGTGTACTGTCGTGATCAGAAAAAAATAGGACAACTTTTTTTTTCTAATGTAAATCTGTCTTTATTTGAATATGAGTAGCCGAAATAAAACAGATATTACTTTTAATTTATTTTTTATTTTAATGCTGTAGTTATTGCTATAGTAAATGATGGATGGTTAACGAGACAAATTGTGCTACGTTATAATATTAACAAAAATTTGGTGTGTAACATTTTAAGAAAGTGGAGAATAAACGGTACGATTAGTAGAAATCTTGGATCAAAGGACAAAGGATATCCTACTTAACAAGAAACTAACTATTGATATTTCGTTATAGCACCATTTCTATTTATAACTTCTATAAGTCTGTTTGGCACGGAATTAAATAACCTTATACAATAATCATTAGTAATAATATTTTCCCATGCATTATTTACTATTTCCAGTAATTCTTCGGCATTCCGTGGTCTCACATTTCGTTTTTGGATACTTCTTACGAGTAGTCTCCATACTTCTTCCACAGGGTTAAGATCTGGACTATGACTGGGCTAGTTAAGAACATTGATGTTGTTATCTTGAAACCAGTTAGTTACGGTATGAGCAGTATGATCGGAACAATTGTCTTGTTGAAATATGAACTCATTATTAGGAAATAATTGTGACACAGAAGGGAGCATAATATTGTCTAAAATCCTAATATACGTTTCACAATTAAACCGTTCCTCAATATGCCACAAAACACCAGGACCACGTGCCGATATCCAAGTCCACATATTGACGGAAAATCTGCCACTTTTATCATTGTTAGAGATATATTTCCCAACGAATCGAGTATTCGGAGGGCGGTAAACACGAATACGACCGCTGTGTGTTGACTGGAAGGTTTTATCGTCTGTAAAGATAACATTGTTCCAAAAATTTACATCGTGCGCTAAAAATTCAAGAGCAAATTCTACTCGAGCTTCTTTATGTTCAGCTTTAAGTAAGTATTTCTGTGCTGCTGCATGACAGCGTAGCTCCGATTCTCTTGCTCGCCGGCGATCAGTACCACTCGATTCAGAAAAATTCGTTTCTTCAGCAGCCTGAATGACTGAGTAAAATGGATTTTCTACTAAAGCATTTACCAATTGCAAATCTTGTTGTTGAGTTGATATCCTTCGTCGCCCTGATCCAGGATTTCTACTAATCGTACCGTTTATTCTCCACTTTCTTAAAATGTTACACACCGAATTTTTGTCAATATTATAACGCAGTGCAATTTGTCTCATTGACCATCCATCTTCTGCTTTAGCAATAACTCCAGATTTAACTAAATCGCTTATATGAGGCATATTAGTTTTTTGCACACTTATGACAACTAAATAAATTATGACAACTAACTGACAGCGTCACAAAAATTAAAGTTAGATCTACACAACTAGATTTTTAGCAAAATACCGCTATAAGACTTGTCCTATCGGAGCTACGCTGTCATGCAGCAGCACAGAAATACTTACTTAAAGCTGAACATAAAGAAGCTCGAGTAGGATTAGCGCTTGAATTTATAGCGCATGAACACCATGCATATTGTATATGAAAAAATAAAATTTTGGTCAAAAAAAATTTTTTTGGAATTAAACCAAGATAAAACTGTAAGAGTGATGTTTTCGCATAATTATAACTAATAAAAACAATATAATAAATAACACCTATCTTAACTTTAGTCAGTCAGCCAAGATACTAGGTGTTACCTTCGACCACAACCTAAAGTGGGCTAATCATGTAGACCTAATGTGTGAAAAGCTAAGAAAAAATTGCTATGCTCTTCGTTCAATAAAATACCATTGCAGCTTAAATGTTTTGCTTACGTTATATTATGCAAATATCCATTCAATTATTAGATATGGAATTCTTAACTGGGGCACCTGTAGTCAAGTCCAAAGGGTATTTATTTTACAAAAATATGCAATTAGAATATTAGAAGGGTTGTCTAGAGGAGAATCTTGCAGATATCACTTTAAGAAATTAAGCATCTTAACTGTGAACATTTATGAAATCCGTTGTTTTGTATTTAAACATAAATATCTATTTCAACGCAACCAAATAAATCACGAACATTCTACTACATTTAGAAATACCTTGATTCCTGATCAACATGTCTCGGCTTTTTATCAGAAAGGGCCTATGTATTGCAAATTTTTTAACTTCTTACCTGACACGATAAAACAGTCTAAAAATATTAACAGTTTTAAGAGAAATGTAAGAAAATTTTCAATAGAAAAAAATTGTTATTCCTTGGAGGAATATTTTGTGTAACATTGACTTTTATATACATACATATAATAATATGCTTGTTTGTGTGTTCCATACAATTATTTGTGTTTTTATTTTTTTGTTGTCTGTATGTTATACTGTTGTATTTATTGACATTTTTTTAATAATTGATTACTATTTTTTTTTATACATATATATGACCCATATGAATGTTTACATTCTAATTTTGTAATTATTATTGTTTTATCGACGCTTTCTTCAGTTACTTGTGTTGTAAAAAATTCTTTTTGTAACATATTGTGATTGAGAAATAAAGATTATTATTATATTATTATTATTATTATTATGTACATTTTTGGAACAATGTAATCTTTACAGATGAAAAAACTTTCCAGTCAACGCACAGCAGTTGTATTCGTGTTTACCGTCCTCCGAATACTCGATTTGATGAGAAATATATATCTAACAATGATAAAAGTGGTAGATTTTCCGTTAATATGTGGGCTTGGATATCGGCACGTGGTCGTGGTTTTGTGGCATATTGAGGAATGATTTAATAGTGAAACATATATTAGGATTTTGGACAAAATACCCTTCCGTGTCACAATTATTTCCTAATAATGAGTTCATATTTCAACAGGACAATTGTTCCGTTCATACTGCTCATACCGTAATTAACTGGTTTCAAGATAACAACATCAATGTTCTTAACTGGCCCAGTCATAGTCCAGATCTTAACCCTGTGGAAGGAGTATGGAGACTACTCGTAAGAAGTATCCAAAAACGAAATGTGAGACCACGGAAAGCCGAAGAATTACTGGATATAGTAGATAATGCATGGGAAAATATTATTACTAATATTATTGTATAAGGTTATTTAATTCTATGCCAAACAAACTTATAGAAGTTATAAATAGAAATGGTGCAATAGCGAAATATTAATAGTTAGCTTCTTGTTAAGTAGGATATCCTTTGTCATTTGATCCAGGATTTCTACTAATCGTACCGTTTATTAAAAAATTACACACCAAATTTTTGTTAATGTTATAACGCAGTGCAATTTGTCTCATTAACCATCCATCATTTACTATAGCAATAACTACAGCATTAAAATAAAAAATAAATTAAAAGTGATATCTGTTTTATTTCGGCTACTCATTACATATTCAGATAGAGACAGATTTACATTAGAAAAAAAATGTTGCCATATTTGTTTCTGCTCACGACAGTACAAGTAACCAAATTTTTATTTGAAGCTCCAAATGAACAATATCTACTAGCAAAAACAATTTTAGTGTTTGGGATCTTTGGTGCGTGTCGAAGAGATTTTTTTTTTTTTATACATTTATTTAACGTCGGCCTATTTCCGCTACTGAGACCTAACAACGACGCCTGTAGACGAGCTACCCCCAACCCGGAATTTTGCCGAACCTCTTCCCTTAAGAAGAGTAGGGATCTTTTACTTGCCTAACATTTAATAGACAAGGGACCGACGGCTTTACATCCCCTCCGAAGGATGGTATATCTCCTATACAACCCTCGCCTAAGGTTGTATAGCTTCCGCGCATACACTGATATACAAGCCGCTGGAAGATATGTGAGGCGAGGACGTGGTCTTCGTTGGAACGGTCACCAATCCAACTACTAACCACGCCTAACGTTGCTTTACATCGCATATCGAAGTATGTACATAGTAAAGACGCACCTACGCTCGTCCTTTGTGTCGAAGAGATGATTTAACGTTTAAATTTAGACGATGTCGTAGATAATGAGCGCTTTCTTGTGGCGTTTTTACGAGATGGAAAAACTCATACATTAAGAAGTTCCACCATTACTAATAAAGGATGTACCTTTGAACCCTGCACACTTTATCGTAAATATGCAGCTCTACGATCTAGAAATATAAACAGAAGATTATTTGTTGCATATATAGATTTATTTAAGAAATTTAAATATAAGTAAATGATCTCATAAAAGATGTTCGATGTGTCCACCATTACTGTCAAAGCATAATTGTTAACGTCTTCTTATATTTATAATTGCACCGGAAATGGCTTCATTATTTAGATTCAGATTGTTTATTTCAACTCGAATCCTGTTTTTAATGATTTGAATACTATTCTTATTATTATTATTGACAATGTCTTTTAGAATCCCCCAAAATGTATCCATATGCGTCAAATCCGGACTGTTCGGTGGCCATTTAATTGTTCCATTACTTCCCTATTCATATTGGAAATACATTATTCAAGTGATCTCAAACGGGTAGGACACTATGCGGAATTGTCCCATCCTGCATCCAAATCATATCATCAAGTTCGGCTTCCCGAAAATTCTGCAGAAGAATGTTTTCTGCTTCTGGGATAATTATTTCCAGGTAGGTAACTGTAGTTAAAGAATAATCATAAAATATAGGCCCAACAATTTTGTTTCTGAAAATTACACATCAAACGCTAACAGTTTTTCTTCTTGATGTTTTTATTTGTTTTACCAATCTATTTCTGTAGTGCTTGTTTTCTCACGACTTTCGGTTTCTCTTATTAAAAACTCCTGCCGTTGAAAAATAAATAAATAAATCATTGAAATTTTGAATAGCCCTGTATACAGTGCTGGCAATGCATTCTAGAAGAAATTCCTATACCTACCTACAATGAAATCCTCCTTAATGCAAACCCTACAAATATATTATTCTGCAAATTGTGATATATGAAAACAACATTACCAAAAAAGAATAGCCCCATAAGAACGTATGTGTGTGGATTCAAGGTGTATTTGTACACGGCCCTCATTGTGCGGTTGTCCAGTCCAATCACCGGTTGGCACTGACATGCATTCAACGAGGTGTGGACACTCTTAGAGTACTTGTCAAACATCGTGTCACTCAAACGAAACACCTACTGTATACACTGGACAGATCCCTTGGCAGGGATTCCTCCTGATAACAATATACCAACAAGGGACCTTACACCTCACCTTACAATTCGTCCATGTATAAAGAAAGGCGCGATACTATTGATTTGACCATCCAGATCCAGATCGTGTTACAACGAATTTGAACTAGATTATGGGAATATTTTTCCTGTGAACGTTTTAAATTGAGTTTCAAAAATTATTCGTTTTGTGTAGTACCGGCTAAGATAATATTTAATAGATCTGCCCACTTATTTCTTTGCTTATTTATTACATTTTTTTACATTTGCAATTTTAGAATCTTCCAATTACACAGCGTGTCCCATTTTGCTTTTAACCACAACTATAAAAAGCTTATTTATTTAGATATATTTTTTTTAAATATGGATATTTGAAAAGCGCTTCGTTGTATTATATTAAATTTTACAAAACATAATAGCGTGGCATACTACGATTTTTTTCAGGTCAGAAAATGGTGAAATCTTATTAGCGATTTTTTTTATTGGTACGCCACTGCATTCAGCAACCCCCCAAATGCGTTTGTACCAAATTTCGTTTAAAAAGTCGTATTTTCGGATTTTTCCTGAGAAATAAAAATCAGAAGGATTGCGTGTATTTATGAAAATAGCACCTTGACTGAAATAACTGCCAATTAAATGGCTCGTTAAAAAAACAGTAATGCTCTATTTAGACATTTTTAATTATCAAGCAATTTTTATCCTTTCACACTATAATGACAACAAATAAATAATTAAAGAGGTGACAGAAAAAGTTTACCTAAAAATATTACATATAAATATTAATAAATAAATAAATAAATAAATAAATAGAACAATTAAATGTAGGTTATCTCTAGTAAGTCACCTTCAACTTCTATACATTTATCTATCCTCTCACGATTATTACGAATGACATTTCTAAGTTCCTCCCTCGAGATTTCTTGACCAGCTAGTGCTAGTGTCATTCCGTCACATAGTTCCTGCCTATTTTCTGGTGAAGATTTATAAACTTTGGTTTTAAGAGTACCCCACAAATAAAAATCAAGGGGTGTTAAATCCAACGATCTTGGCGGCCAGGCTACCAATGGACTACTACGTCCAATCCACATAATGGGAAAATTTTCGTTGAGCCACGCCCTGACAACTCCAGAAAATTTAAACTGTTAAAAAATAGTAAGTAAATACTATACTAAGCGCTCGTTCAAAATACCACACCAGACATTTATTTTTTGTGAATATTGACTTCAGTAATTGATTACCCAATTGGGATTTTCTTCTGCCCAAAATCTACAATTCTGTGAGGAAAACACACCGTTTCTGAATGTATAGCTTCATCGCTATAGATGATTTTTTTTTTCTTAATCTGGATCATTCAAATACTTTCCTTGAGCCCACAAGCAATACTTAAACCTTCTTTCTTCGTCACCTACTTGGAAAGTATGCAAAAATTTAGGTTTGTATGGTTTTCAGTTAAGGCACCTCCAAATGGTATTTATAGCGGCATTCCTCAAGCTTGAACGGGAGCTTTAGAAATATGCCAAAATAACGAGATCATTAAGCTGCCTCTGGTGTCCTGATCCTCTAGAATTTGCTTCTTAAACACTACCAGTATTTTATTATTTTTCGAACGGTGCTGTTAAGTGGCGGCCATCGATTTGAATTTCTTCTATTAAATTCTCGGGCAGCTTCTCTTGACGATCTCGCATTATCATCAATAATTTTAATAATCTCCATTTTTTCTTGAAAAGTTAACTTTTGCGTGGGCATAATTATAATAATAAGCAGGAATATAAATAAGCAGTATCTACTCATCAACAATGAATCATTCATTTGACGGTTATTTCAATCAAGGCACAATTTTCATAAATACACAATCCCATGCAACAGTTAAATTTCTTTGGCAATTTTTTAATTTTTATTTCTCTCAGGAAAAATCCAAAAATACGACTTTTTCAACGAAATTCGGTACAAACACATTTGGGAGGTTGCTGAACCCGTTGGCTCACTCAGATTTGAAATTTAAAAATTGCTAATAGAATAGAATAGAATATAATAGAGTAGAGTAAAGTCGAGTAGAGTCGAGTCGAGTCGAGTCGAGTCGAGTCGAGTCGAGTCGAGTCGAGTAGAGTAGAGTCGAGTAGAGTAGGGTAGAGTAGGGTAGAGTAGGGTAGAGTAGGGTAGAGTAGGGTAGAGTAGGGTAGAGTAGAATAGGGTAGGGTAGGGTAGGGTAGGGTAGGGTAGGGTAGGGTAGGGTCGAGTCGAGTCGAGTCGAGTAGAGTAAAATAGAGTAGAGTAGAGGAGAGGAGAGGAGAGGAGAGGGGAGGGGAGGAGAGGAGAGGAGAGCCGAGCCGAGTCAAGTCGAGTCGAGTGGAGTAGAGTAGAGTGGAATAGAGTAGAGTGGAATAGAGTAGAGTAGACTGACCCGAAAAAAATCATAGTAGGCCACGCTATTATGTTTTGTAAAATTTAATATAACACAAAGATGGGCTTTTGAAAGACAAAAAATTTCTTAATCGGACATTAAATAAACAAGCAAAATGGGACCACGCTGTACATCCATTTCATTCAACACAAAATTGTCCAATATCCCTTGAGGAGTGCATATAAATGTACAAAACATTCTTATCTATCCATCAGGGTGTTATTCAAATTTACTTTAAAAAAAATATTATTTAAATGCGTTTTAAAATTTTTGGATTCCTTATTTTTTAAATAAGAAAGTCTGAGGGCGTAGATATGAACGTATTGTATACTTACATCTGAAACGAGAAGAAACAATTAGGCCAGTAAAATATATCTAATAAATTATAATTTTAGTTCAGCTGTAATTAAAATAAGAGTAAAGTCCATCACGACACTTCTAAGGGACCGTTTGAATACTGCTGGAATAAAAGCAAAAATACTAATTTTGCGACATCTACAGGCCAATGTGTGCACCATTTCGTACTAAATGCGGTAATATAACCTACCTACCAAAAATATTTGCCAAAATTGCAACTTATAGAACACTGCTAGCGAACATGGTAGTGCATAATTACTAATTTAGATCATAGATGTCAGGGCAACAAGTTTTCTTTTACCTCCATTGGATTTAGGTAACAAATAATTATTATTATGTGTTTAAATGAACGATTACTAAATATTATAAAAAAATGTATTAGAAGAGTTATCTACAACTCAAAATTATTTTAATCAAATAAAACAAACTACTATATTGATTATGTCTATGTGTTGATACTATCGATGCATATGTATACAGCAAATTATGCAAGCACTTGTATTTTTGATTAGATACATAAAGTCATATAATAAATTTCGCAACAAAGTATAATATGCTCATAATTTAAAAGTTAGCAACAAAAAAATTTATGTTACTCCGAACCCTACGACATTGCCATTGCCATCAGTGGCGGCTCGTGGTTTTTAGCTCTGGGTGGGCAGGATGGGGGATAGAACCGAATAATAATGACACTTCTCCACAGAAAAATCACGCAAAAACCATTCAATGATGCCTCTGCCCATTTCAATCAACTTGTATGTTTTTGAATTATCTTATCCCTGTTGAATTTCACGAACTTTTACCATTTTTACTGAATAACATGCAAGGCCAGCAATAAAGTTTATTTTTTATTTCACTTCCAGAAAGCCATAAACATTTTTGATACTCTGTGACACAAAATTTTCTATCGAATGAATTTGAATTTACATTAATGAGATTTCCCATAGGAGCAAGGTCGTTCTAATTTAGTTAAAAATTTTGTCATCGTATGTTAGTCTCGCAAAACTGTTTTCTAATAAAAAATGTATAATATCAGAATTATCGCTTGCCGTTTGTCTTACGTCGGCCATGGCAAATATTTTAATATTAATAATTTGTCAGTTGTCCACACTTATTTTTTCTGCTAAAGTAGACACTTTACTATTTACTAAATACCAACAAAGATCACAGATTACAAATTTAAAAAACATAAAATTGAGAGAATAAAACATTACACAAACTAACCAAATAACAAAATCTTCCAATTTTAAAACAGCAGCAACAATTTCCAACATTTGAGATTCACGAATACTGGCTTGACTCCACAAGTCCTGAAATGAAGCGATTCTCGGCGAAACATCACGTCACTGTAAAAGAAAAGGGAAGGGTTGAGGGTGGCAGTGTCCACATCCCACCGAGCGCGAAGTCCCATATTTGAATATTATACATTTATTCATTTACATATTATATTAATTTCACATATAAAACTGCTAAAATAAAATTAAACATTATTTTAGAACTTTTTGGATAATATAGAGCCATATGTGTTCTAATACATTATACCTTAAAACGCAAAGAAAAATAAAATTATAATATATGTAACTTACTATATGGCACCGCTGATATGTATTTAACTTCTTTTTGTCCCTATTTATCAAATTAGAAATTGCTATCACATTTGATATTCATAAAGGATTGATTAATCAATTTTAACACATTAGATATTTTTCCTGTTTGATATCTTTTCAATTGTGAACATATTCTATTCAATATTCATATTGTTTATTACAAGTTTTGTTCAAGGATGGCATGCCCACTCTAGGTTGTAAATAGCCTAAGCATGCACAACATACGTCTCGCTTTGATATATTTTACAGGCGTAAGATCGAAGTGAATAACCAACATGCACGTAGACGTATTATGATTGAATTCACGATTTCTGAGCAATGCTTGCCCACCCTGGCTTGGCGCATGACACTTTAGATAGTATTATGGCAGAGGAGATTACGCCCGGTTTCTAAACGAATTCATAAGCGTATCTATACCTATATGAGGCAGAATAATATGTAGTAAAAATAATATTATAAATAAAACTATTTTTTAAATTTTAATACTACAATATGTAATTGGGTGGGCACTGCCTACCCTGCCATCCCTGACGGGCCGCCACTGATTGCCATCTGTCGCAGCTAAGACTCGAAGTTAGAAGAAGAATCATCAGAAGGAGCATTATCTCGTTATAGATTACTGGGACACCGTCTTGCGAAAAAGACCCTAAATATCCCTAAACTTATCCTGCTAGGATTCGAACGAAGAACTTCTTGGTCTAACAGAAAAGATGGAGCGCGACTCTCTTGGTTTCATAACATGGAAGGAAATGATTAAATTTTTATAGAACATGCTGCTCTTTAAACAGTTTGCTATCTATCGAATGGTACAGAGATTACTGTAATCATACTGACTTCCAAGTTTAGTAGGGGGGTCAGCCTGTAACCAAGAAAACGAAGGACAAAATGATTTCTACTATTACTCAATAGATGTCTAACAGGGAACACAGAAAAGATACCAGAAAACAAACTGAAATGTCATACGTCATACTGTCAAACCCCATAACCTAGAATCTAAGTTTTAAAGCTATTTAATTTAAGTAGAACTAGGATAATTCAATATGCTGGCTATAAGCCTGTTTAATATTAGACACTTTAAAGTTAATTTATCTGCTTGCAAATTTCACATATCCAGTAAACGTTCGGAAATACAAAAATTGACCAGACTTCGGGTAGTTGATAACAGTGAAATTGGAAAACAAGCAATGGCTGAAGGAAAACCCCCAAAATGCATTCATGTATATAATAAAACAGGAATTGGGAAAATAGGTAAGATAATGGCATTTTATTTTCTACTTTTATGGTACTAAATATTAAACTTTCATCGAACGAGGAGATATATTATACATTCGAATGCAGGTATTTACAATTGTGATTTTTAATTAGAATTTGGTATTTCTATGTATATAAAATGACACAGTACCTTAAAATTCAATTACAACAGATAATATGCATCAAATGTATACTTATCGATGCTTACGTTGTAGAATTTAAATAATAATAATGAAACTTTTGGTAGCAGAAGAATTACTTAAAATGATGTTTATTTCATATTGGAATAAAATTTATTGTGGTAACCTACTTTTGCAATGAAAGTAAGCAATCTTATATTACATAGAGTCATAGCGCGGTCACTTGAAAATTTGTATTATTGTGAACTTTATGTGCGTTAATTACCACAATAAATTGGGTAAACAGTCGTCCCATATTTCATATAAATTCACATTTATAATGGACTAAACAGGTCCGAATTCGATAGTCAGTGAATTTATTCAATCCTAATAATTTTATCAAGGCATACTCGTGGATGACAGATATGGGATTAAAATATTTCCCCATTTTATCACTCAGTTGCATGATTGATGAGCAACTCCAGCCTAGCAGTTCATACTATATCCCTACCCCAAAACTAATAAATGAGTACTTTTTTAAATTTTGATTTTTTAGGCGACAAGGTTCTAGTGGCAATAAAAGGTGAAAAGAAAAAGGGTATACTTGTTGGACTCAAACAAAACCAAAAACCCAAAGTACCCAAATTCGATAGCAACAATATAGTTCTTATTGATGACAACGGATCACCGCTTGGTACAAGAATACATGTCCCAGTACCCACAATTTTAAGAACCATCCTCAAGGAAAAAACTCAAGCCAAAGGTGCAGATTATACGAAAATCCTAGGAATTGCTTCTAGATTTGTGTAAATATTTTGTTGTCTGTACAGTTAAAACTTGATTCTTGTGATCCTTGTGTACAAAATAAATGCTCAGTTGTAATAAAAAACTTTAAAACCTGACTTAAAGGTCTATTGATACGCATACTTTGGAAATAGATAGAAACCTGGACAATCAACCGCTTGGCTATATCTCATCTGATTATTTTACTTCCCAGCTATTTTTAAGTCAAACATGACTTAAGATTTTTCTCAGAAAATATGTTTTATATGTATTGCATGTAGAGTTGTCTCAGTATATTGTATTTGTACATAATCTTTATAAAACCAATATACATTCTGAATGCTAAAAGTAACTGATTTTTATGGTTCAGTTTTATTTTATTAAATTTCCGTAAGTTAAGTGCAAAAATTTTGTACGGTATACTAATAAATAAATATGAAAAATCGACTTATGATGTTGAAAACTAGCAATACATAGGGCAGAATAAGTCTGCCTTCCATTTTAAGAATATTTAGGTTATTCTAGTAGGGTGTGATTCCTCTATGTTTTTTAAAAAACTATTTTCATTCTCATTCATTTTCTATCGGCAAACTTACAGGGAGAAACGATCAGCTATAGGGCCGCACAAGAAAGCCCACTAGACGGGGTTCTCTCCTCCACCTTCCTATTTGGTCACCACTTGTAGATGACCCGCTGGCCATTGAAATCAAGATTCAAGCAGCTATAGACGACATAGTCATTTTGGTTAAGGGAAATTCTGAATAGGTACATTTTCATACCCTTCTAGAGAAACTATATGCTGTGCATCTGGTGTGAGAGAGGGACCAGATGTCAGTTGACCCCTATAACACGATCATGGTACCCTTCACGAGGAATATAAAGTTGAATAACTTAGAACCACCTTCATTTGTGGAAAATCCTGGGGCATGGTACAAATGTACCCGATATATATTATAGTCATCAGACCAATGACAGCATATGGTTCCATAGTTTGGTAGTTGAAAAGGCTAAACCAACCTCTCTGGCTTACAAAGATAAGCATATCTGGCAATAACTAGTGTTATAGGTACCACGCTGTCAACTGTTCTGAAAATTCTCCTGGCTTTACCTCATCTCCATATCCGCCTGGGGAGAGTCCAGGTGTGCAACATACAAAGTTAAGTAGACATCACATCTTAGAATGCTTTCAGATGTGATGCCTATATTGACCAACCACAAGCTACCTTTTTACATCATTCCTGAAAGAGATGATTAGGATCAGAATAAAATCGACCTACAGAAGGCAAAAAGTTATTCATTTATATATGGCTCCAGAGCTCTTGAAGGAACAGGAGCTGGAGTTTATAGTCTCAATCCAAAGGTAAGAATAATTTCTAGCCTGAGTAATACCACGACAATTTATCAGGCTAAAATCTATGACATTGAACTGTGTACGGACGCTAAAACAAATGCATCCTAGACACAAATCAATAGAGACATTAGACAGCTTTGTCCTTTCGTTGCAATTCTAAACCAGCGTGCACCTGCCAAAAGGCTCTCTAACCCAATTTGGCAGAGACAACAAATTGACTAGTCTGGGTGTTTGGCTACTTTGGCATGGAAGGCAATGAAATTACAGATTCTCTGGTCTGAGAAAGTGTGATATCAAAATTCATAGAACCAGAAACAGTTCTTTGCATATCCTTGAGCACTGCCAAAACAACTGTTCTAGACTGGACCGAGAGTAAAACTCTCCACTACCGGCAAGAACCATCAGGATTAAGAGACAAAAACTATTAGAGTTAAACAGGTTGCACTTAACAACTCTAATTGGCCATATACTGGCCACTGAGGACAAAACATCATCTACACAGACTTGGACTGATGGAAAATGCTAAATACCATCTGTGTTTAGAGAAAGATGAAACCGTTATGCATGTTCTATGCACTTGTCCCACTGCAGAAAGAACCCCACACTCACTATTATTAGAAGACAGATGTTGCCAGAGGACCTGGATGGTCTCCTATCCAATGAGGTTGCTAACTTTATTAAAAAGCTGAACCTATTGTGTGAAATATATTTAGCAGTGAGCCACAACAGACTGAATGGTCACAGTTGACACAGTACAGGTCACATTTCAAACCTAACCTATCTGTTATCAGTATTTCATGCTAAACCTGATCTAACTTTTAGAAGAGTTCTACTGTACTATGATTTTTTTCTAAATCCCAACTCGAACGTAGGTAAAACATTGATTTTATGAATATGGTTAAGTAATTTAACGCTAATAATTTTTTAATAGTCTAGATGTGGCTGGTAATAAACCAATGGGCCGAAGAATAATTAGTTGCATGTGGTATCTTAGCTAGAGGTAAAATTATAGATTATAGACTTGTTCCGTGCAGACAGCATTCAATCAGTTGATCAAAATATACTTTATTGTCTAATAGAAAAATTTTGTTAGTAAAGCTTAAAATTAAAGTATACATATATAACGTATATAAATATACATAAATATAGGATCATATAATATAAACATAGAGACTATAAATCACATTTTACAGAGAAACCTTATTATAAACATATATTTATATCAGAATGTATCGTCAAAGTATTCTTGTAATTCATAATAGGGTTTATCAGTAAGTAAATTTAGACTTTGAACCCCCGATTGGACACTGTCCCTAATATGGTTCGGTAAGTGCTTATACATTTTAGGACCATTGTAAATAACAGAATCCTGGACAAGGGTAGTTCTTGGGGTTGGCATTGTAACATTATACCAAATTGTGGAGTGCTATAATTTGAGTTTATATAAACATATTGGTATTTATGGATTAAGACTACTGTATTTAGCATAAAAATAGATAAATAGATCACAGTCAAAATTCTATTAGCCGCAAATAGTTCCTTGCAAGAGTCGCAAGCCCTATCTGATAGCACGCTTTTTTTATTCCAATATCTGTTGTGTGAGAAATTTACTAGATACGCCCCAAAAGGCAATCCCATAGCTCAGATGTGATTCGATTAATGAGGAATACACAGCTTTGGATTTGGCAGTATCCTAATTCATTGGAAACCACCCTGATTGCAAAGCATCCAGATGCTGATGTTACTATTTAAACCAATAATATGTTTGCTAAACTTTAATTTGCAGTCAATATTAAAAATTCGGAGCGTTTTGTTCTCAAGAACATGGTTTCCTAGGGGAATATCTAGCAGCAGATTACACTTGAAAGTTATTATGTTTTTTCCCTATATTAAATTACAATAGGTTCAAATTATGGCAATCTTTGATTTTCTTTGTCATTGCATGTGCTTTCTTGCACAACATATTATTTCTTTGCGATTGTGGTATCGTTGGGGAATAGGGAAAACTTTCCTGTGATATTAAGTGTAGTTAATCATTGACATTCAGTAGAAATAGGATTGGGTCAAGAACAGAACCTTGAGGTACCCCACAGTTTATGTTAAGTTCATCGGGTTTATTTGGAAGATTTAAATCATTCAAGGGTAATGCCTCTGAAACTATAGTGTTCCAATTTTTGCAGCAATATTCCATGTTGGACACAGTCAGAGACTTTTGACAGGTAGCAGGATATGGCAGCAGCGATTTCCCTTTCATTTAGATTCGTGTAAACCATATTTAGGAAGGAAAACATTGCACCATTAGTGCTTTTATTGCGTTGAAAATCAAATTGATTGTCACTTACCAAATTGAAAGATAATAAAAACTAAAAAACTCCTTTTTTATTAGTTTTTCTATGATTTAGCTTAGTGTGGGAATTAATAATATGGATCAGTAGTTGGACGGGTCTTCCTTTTACCTTTCTATAGTGAGATCACTAGAGAAGTCTTTAAAAAAGATGGGAAAATCCCTGATTGAAAAGACTTAAGGCAAATCAATCCATCCAGATTCTGGTAGATTTTCAAATATTTTTATAAACATTTCGTCAATACTGGAAGCATTTTTGTTTTATATGTCCTTAATAATTCCTTTCAATTCATATTACTGTTGTATAAATGTAATGTTTGATCATTATTTGTTTCCATCATAAAACTCAGAGGGTTATTTAAAGGAATCATATTTTCAGTTAGTTTATCTGCAATTGAACAATAAAAGTTATTCAGGTCATTCAAATTTATAGTTGTTTTTATTAAAGGATGGTCTTTACCTCTAAGCTCATTTATAATTGCCTAACTCTCCTTTTAGGCTAATCATTTGCTTGTTCAATTCCAGTGTTGTAATAGCTTTCCTTTGCTGCTTTAATTACTTTTTTGAACAGATTACTGTATTGTGTATAATATTAAAGAAGAATGCCTTATTTGTGTATTTTCGTTTGTAGTGTAAAATTGGTATATTTTTTTGAAGAAATTTTTATGCTTTTGTTATCCAAGGTTTTTTATTATGTTATACTTGTTTGTAAGGAATGGTTCTTTGGTTCATAATGAGGTAAGACGTTCTTTACAAAATGGGAAGACTTAATCATATAAAGATTGATACTGTGTTGCATTCATGAGCATTTAACTTATAGATTTAACATATAGATAACATAACATAGATTTTTTTCAAGAGATTCCACAGGGATAATAGGGAGTTTCATTTCAACTCTAACTATATTCTTTGTTAGAAAAATCAGTCGTCACATCTGGCTTGATATTAGCCAACGGGAGATTAGGAAAAAAAATTGTGTACATCAAAAAGAGTTATATAGCTTCATTTAAGAGATCTGAAGTTTGGATTTATGTCATGAAAGGTGTCAATCTAATTCCAAGAAATAGAGCCAGGCATCTTTGGAGAATTCGTCAAGGTCGAAAAATCTAGGTGGTGATTTCGTTGTTTGATGATTTAGGTGACAGTAGATTAATAAATAAGAATTTTTTTGTTCTTCCCATTTAGTTGCCTCCTGATGTGCAACTATTTTCTATTTTAAGAAGCGGTTGAAATACAAAACGAATGGTGAATTTACACTAGCAGCAATTGGTAAAATTTAAATTGACTGGACCAGGGATGCAAGCCGCACTTTAAAATATAGCTACCAAAAATACGAGGGGTCAACCACCACTGGCAGTAATTGTACAAATTCTTGGCAGTCTTTCTGCAGTCTAGTCGGCAGTCTCTCAGCAATTGTATTGGTAGTCACAGCAGTCCCAACGGCAGTGGCAGATTTGAACAATATAGGCAGTCGCCTCGGCAGTCGCTGTACAAATTTTCACAGGTGGTTTACCCCTCGCAAAAATATGAGATTTGGCAACAAAATAATTCAACTGGTTATTGACCAGCCTTTAAAAAAACACGAAATATTATCGAAAAAATGTAATTAAGATACTAGTATTACTAAAGGAGTAACAAATTTAACTTCAGTCATAATCTAGTGTCGATTGGATGGTTCTTGTGGCCGAAATATATTCAGTTTGTGTACCTTTAGGAAACATTCTTCTGATTTCACCTTGTCCAACATTAGATTTAATTAAGACCTTATCACCTGGCTATAAATTTATAAAAATTTGTATATAGCTACATTATAAAATGTAACTATATACAATGTGTCCATGGCAAAGCAGTATTATAGGTGTAAATCTGGAATTGGTTGGGAGAGTGGTCAATGAAAATTATTGAACACAGCATTTAGGCCCAATTCGGCCCCTTGCAGGCAGACACTCGCCTAAGCCTCCAACCAACCAACCTAATCTTGCGAAATAGGTGATGATGCTGCCTAGGGGCATCTCCCTTACACCAGCCAAAGTAGGCCAACGTTCTCCCAAAATGGATTCTCTGATTGATGAGACGCCAGAACTGTCACAGAGTACATGTTGAACCGTCTCATCTTGTTCACAACCTCTACAGAGAGGTGTTTCGCTTAATTTGTAATTATGTAGATATTTCTTTAACGGACAGTGTCCAGTCTGGGTTCCCGTTATAAAACGTAGCTTCCTTCTGGACATTGCCAGGTAGTTCATTGTTGTATTTTTGTTGGGATATTTTAGTAGTTCCTAGCAAGCTGACAGCTGTTTGTTTCATACCACAGCTTCTTGAAGTTATTGTGGGTGTTCTCTTTAAATATTTGTGTTATCGCCGATTGGTAACAGACTGACTTGGCCTGGTCCAAAGATACTTAGGCCTGCTGCCTTCTTGCCCAGTCTGTTGGCTACTTTGTTGCCACTACACTGTGTATGTCCTTTCACCCAGCATGCCAGTATGTTATTCATGCTAGAGGCACCCACAAGTGCTTCGTGACATTCCTATACTGCCCCTGTGGTAATTTTGCAACATCTCAGGGCTAGTAATGATTGTCTATAATCTGTGTAGATCCTGACTGTTTTGCACGTAGCTTGCCTACGGACAATCTCTTTTGAGGCTATGGTTATGCCTGCCAGTTCCGTCTGTACTACGCTGGCTCGCCCATTTATATTGGATTTGCAGACTTCGGGAGTATACTCCACATCCTGCCCCATCCTTCCTCTTTGATCCGTCTGTAAAGATATCGATCACACCTTCACCAGCAGCCTTGTTCTCACTATTCGTCTGTATTATGTAGGGTCTGTCAAAGACAAACCGGGGAGAAATGCCATCTGCGTGCACCTGTAGAAGAGGCGTCTTCCTGATAGCCTCATTCCACAGGCGACTTTGGCCTCAGCCTACATTTGGTTGTATGCCAATGGATTTGAGGCGTACCATTGTTGTCAGAGCCACTTCTCCTAGATATATATCTAGTGGTGGTAGGTGGTGGTAGACATAGCATTACCTCCATAGCTCTCATTGGCGTTGTTCGCATAGCTCCGGTTATGCTTCAGCAGGCAACTCTCTGCACTTGACCCTAGTTGTAGTCTGTTTGCTCATAGGCCCTCCATAGGTTATCATTGGTCTTATGTTGGCAGTATATATCGATCCACATGACCACTTTGGGTTTCAATCCTCAGGTTTTCCCCACGGTCCTGCGATACTGCTTATAAGAAATGTAAGCCTTCTTTAGTCTTCTATGTGAAGATTCCATGTTAGTTTGGCATAGAAGGTTACCCCAAGGTATTTCACTTCTGATGCGACTTTCGAATTTTCCACTAAGCATTATTGTTAAATCATCTGCATAGGCAATTGTGTAAAATTCTTCTGAATTGAGGCGGCACAAGAGGCAATCAAGAACGAGGTTCCATAGCAGCGGTGATATTACTCCTTCCTGCAAACAGCCTCTCGTGACCATTCCTCGTACAGAAGCATCTCCCACACTGATTTGTACAGCTCTTTTCGAGATCATATTGGATATACATGATTGTATGGACGTTCTTCTCCACTAGGACCGCTGTCATTTTTAGAAAGATGGTCCTGTCAAATGCACCTTCTATGTCTATGAAGACACCTAGGGTGGACTCTTTATTGTCCAAGGATCTCTCAATCCGGCTTGCGACTGCATGGAAGATGGTGTCGATGGATCTTCCTAGGGTGTATATGCAAAGGGTTGTCTTTCACTATAACATCCCTTTTGTATCGTTCACATAGCATCTCCATCACCTAGAGCAGGAATGAAGTTAAGCTAATATCCGCCCTGCCTTTGGGATGAACACAACTTTCACTTTTCTCCATATCTCTGGAATATAAAGGCGTGTTAAGCACGCCCTAAATACTCCAACCAGGTGCGGCAATAATTCATCCAGTCCCCATTGCAGTAGGGCAGGATAGATACTGTCAATGCCTGGCAACTTAAAAGCTCTGTATTGCCCATCTTATTCTGTCCTCACTTACTATTTGGTTGGCCATTTGCCAATCCAAGAGTTGGGTATCGACTTCGTTTGGCCACTCCTTCTGTTCTGTTATCACAGATCCTGGGAAGTGAGTCTCCATGAGTAACTCTAGGCTTTCACGAAAGTCGGTGGTTCTTGTACCATCACTCCTTTTTAATAGGCAGAGGTCATGGTTTTTGTCTTTGGTGAGGATTTTATATAACCTAGCAGTCTGTGACTAATCTTTGATTTCCTCACAGCGGATTCTCCACGCATCTCTTTGTCTTTGTCTGACTAGTTTCTTAAATTCTTTCAGATTGGTTTTGTATGATTCCCAATCGGATTCCTGTCTTGTCAGTTTTGCTTTGTTCAACAAAATCGTAGCCTTCTTCTTGAGGTCAGTCAGCCCGTGACACCACCACTTGGTGGCCTCATTGGTCTGTTGCGAGGACCTCAAAGGGAGGGATGTTTCACAAGCTTGTCTCATGGCTGTGGATTTTGACATATTGCTCTATTTCGCCACTCCTGGGCACCCTCTTATTAACCCCTTCCGAGTTTTCCCTGAGTTGACTTCAATATTTATCTCTCATCAGTTCTCTGGGGATCTCGGAATGGTTTTTTGGGTGCCTTGATAAGATTAATTTTAAAGTTTATCCATTGGTGATCTGATAGTGTTACACAATCAGACACATGCCAATTCTGGATTAGGTGTAAATGACAAAATTTATTTTTTTTATTTATGCGATCATCTGTTTATTCACTTTATTCCCATAATTTCACAACGGATTGAACGAAAAAATTACTGATGCTGAAAATTCAATTAATCTTCAAGCTATTTAAGAGATACAAAGAATTTAAGAAAAGAGTTGAGATGTGTGCTAAAAATGGAGGAACATGGGTAGAATAAATAACTTTAAATTAGCATTACATTATTTATAGCATTAAAATTTTATAAATAAAAAAATTATTATTTGGCATATCATATTTTTTAATTCAGAGCAAGTTTTTCTCATAAATTTTTCAATATCTTACATAAAAAAGGCAGTTTACCTGATACGGACCTTTATTTTTAAGCTGATTCCAGTGCCCTGTAAAATTTTTCAAATTTTAACTTGATAAAAGTAGCTTTTGGGTAAAGCAAACATAAAATACAAAAATTGTGTTTAATATAAAAAAAAAAATTGTCATTTACACCTATAATACCACTTTCCGTGGACACATTGTATATCCAATTTTATATAATTTAATATTACCTACCGTCCAATTTGCTGGTGTTTCAATTTGTGGAATTCGGTCAGTTAATTGCAAAGATTCAAGTACTCTTAATATTTCCCTAAAAGTAACTTTGATTAGAATTGTTAAAAAGATTAAAAATTGATTTTAATTATGTATCGTAAATTTGAAATGTAGGCCTTTCGAGCGGGGCACCATATTAAAGCTGGTCATGTTGAAATGAACATGTGAATTTCGTGTCATTGCTTGCTGTTCCTTTCCCTTTAGCAAGTATCGAGAATGGGGGTTTTCAATCGACAAACTGTATATTAATGATATTCACTTACTTAAGGCTTCTACCAGTTGTGGCAGGATAATGTAAAGAAAATCTAAGTTTATGTTGAGGATCAATTATATACAGTGCCCTCGTAGTTGTCAATCCTGGGTAATTTTTATAGTAATCTGCACCAAATAGATCTAATAATCGAGCCAACTCTCCATTTTCGTCAGCTACAATGGGATAAGGAAATTCATTAACTGGTAAATATTTACAGTAAGAAATAATGTCCTTCTCCCATGCCAAGTGTTCCTTTAAGCTGTCACACGAATGGGCCATGAATTTTGCATTTCGTTTTCTGAAATAAGGTTCTAGTTCTGCAATTCTTGCCAGTTCTGATGTGCACACCGGGGTGAAGTCTTTTGGATGCGAGAATAGAATAATCCACCTAGGACACATACTATAGTTATTAAATAATGATAGTTTTACTTTTTAGTTTATTCTTACATTATATTCGTAATTTAAAATATAATGTAATAAATGTCTTGGGTTTTGATAGAGCAAAATATGATTCCCGAATACTTGTGTTTACTAACTGCAAGTTTGGGAATTCGTGCTCTAATTTCTAAAAATTGTGAGATAACTTACATATTGTTCTGCCATTCATAAAAATTTATACTTCCTTTAGTTGACTCTGCAGTAAAGTTGGAAATAATGTCACCTAGTCTTAATACTGGCATTTTAATATTCTGTTGTTAACAAATATTGTTTATTCATAGCGTTTCACAATAACAATATTACAGTTCTCAGACTGTTTACTTATAAATCATGATATCATAGGTATATTTTATCTCTCAAGTAACCCAGGGTTAGTTAGGAGAGCACAATCTACGGCAGATATCTTAGGCTCTTATCAAAGTAATTAATTAAATTGTTCAGTAAATCAAAAACAATCCACTGGATATTTTATTTGCTTTAGGAAAATTACTTCTGGATTAGTCATGTTCAATCTTTTTCTTATATTTTTATTGATATATCTGCATTTATATATTAAATATATATCAAGTTTCTCTTTTTTTAATTGTATTTGTACGTCTACATAGGAACTGTGGCGGCTTACATGCCTTTCATTCCGTTTTTGTTAAATTTTCTTTATGATGACTGTTCTGTATACATATTTCTTTTAGTAAACATTTATCGGATTTTAATCCAATACAGGAGTTTTAACTGTAAGCCAAATATCAGATCCCTCTAATGCTTTTTTTCTTTCTTGACACTCCCTATATTTTTTTTTCCTAAGAATTAATCAGGTCTCACTGCATGCCAAATATTAGATTCCTCCAACTCTCTTTCTAACTTTTTTGTATACACAGGGTGTTTCAGTTAACATTCCCACAGCTGATATCTCGGAAACTAAAGAATATATTTTTATTCTGTAAATGGTAATAGATTTCTATAGTTAATTCTTTCTTCAGGAAGTACAATTTACTATTATAACATTATCACCAGAGATGGCGCTGCAGTTTAAAAATATTTTGCGATCAAGGAAGGCTTGAAACATATGCCATTCGATGAAGGATAAATTTTAAGCAAAATTGTTCTTATTCCAAAATAGTACGGGGGCCATGAACCTTCCCGTGGCCCTTTAAGGTTGCGACGAGTAAATAGGTGTTTTCGACGTATTTTTTCATGCTGAATCCAAATATGCAGCTCAATTTTACGGAATCGTGCAAGGAAAAATTGTTATTAACATTTTTAATTGTTTATAAGGCTATAACTTCAAAGTTAACAATGGAAGGGAGAATTTTCAAATTTTTTATGATTTCTGATACAAAAACAAAGGAAACTCTTTTTGAAAAATTAAAATCGGCTGATTAGAACCGGAGATATTGCACATTTATTATTAACAAATTGCATAATTACGATTTTTCCGCACTATTTCACTCATAACTCGGCTCCTATTCAACGTAGAAAGTTCTACCAGGTCTCATTTTAAAGCTTCAAGCTTCAAAATCTTTTGTAGTGAAATATCCCACTATGCTCTTGAAAAATTTTAGAAGTGATGAAAGCCTGAAATTTTTGCGGAAAAAAGATAAGTAATTTGTTTATACGCATTTTGAGGAAAGTTAATCTATAAATATCAGCAATTGAGTTATACATTATTATTGTACATCTCAAAACGAACATTTTTTGACTTGCTGAATGTATTTTGATTGATTTTTCGCCGAGTAATATTAATTTGTAGTTGAAGCGCTTTCGCGCGCAATGCGCACACTGAGTACTCGTTACATGTAGCGACTACCGTTTTATTCCTGGTTTTACTTAATAAATAATTTTTGAAATATTTACATTAATAAATAATTTGTAAATAATAATAAACAAATACATAATTTTTTCTAAAGTGTAATATAAAAAAAAAGTTAATTCATTCTCTCATACTATAACTTTCTAGACACTTTCTTTTCTATATAGAGCAAACTTCATTAATGTAAAATATTGCAACTAATAAAATTACCTTTTGAACATCATAGTTAATGAATAATAACAAAAAGCTATACAAATTGGAAAACTCATTTTGTATTTCCCGCTTCAAATATGCTTCGCCGTGCTGTTTAGCTTTGAGCTGGGCTTTGCGTCGACGCATAGCGCAGCGCGTTTAAACTTGTTAATAACAAATTGTTATTTGCAGAACAATAGAATGCAAAGTTCATAGTTGATGGAAGATATTTTCAGATTTAGTGAGCTCTAAGAATGTAGAATTTCTAATTTCTTATAAATAATATTTAATTAATTTGTAATGTGAACATGAGTGATTGTACTAATATATCATTTAAGTGTGATGAATGCATTATATGCCAAAAATCTACTCGTACTCTTAAAACATCAAGTACAGTAAGAGATGCTGCAAACAAACGACTTGATGAAGTTTTTCATCGATTGAATTTGTTATCAGACAAAGGTAAATGAAATTCTCATTCATAAAATGAATATATTTTTAAGTAAAGATTATGGTGAAAAATTTTGCTCTGTCCTACCAGCTTTGCACCATTTGACGGGAGCAGATTATTCTAGTAAAGTGGGTACAAAACCAGCAGCTTTACAAGCAGATCCTACAAAATATTTAATTAATTTCGGGCAAAGTAATTGTTTATTATTATTATTAATTTTTGAAATATAATACATGACTTGCATCAATACTTGCTAATAAAGATTGCGCGAATTTTTCAATATCGCCCTATCAATTTTCAGCATTTTTGAATACATCAAAACATTTTTTAGATGTAATAATAATTACTCTTCACTATTTAGTTCTTTCAGATGAAACAATTCACATTGATTTGAGAAGAGGAGAGGAATATTTAGTGGAAGTTATGAAAAAAAATGCAGGCTGTAAAACATTTGATGAATTAAGATTTAAAATATATTCCCATTCCAGTAAACACCTCATCGAGCAGTTACCACCCACATCTGCTACCATTAAATTACATATTTTAAGATGTTTATATATAACTTTTGTACAGAGTAACATTTTATTGGTTAATATTAGCCTTGTAAATCCAGAAAAATTTGGATGGATCAAGGAACAAGATTTACTTTTGCCCCAAAAAATGCATGATTTGTTGCCCCCGATGAGTGAACTTGTACCAAATTGTACATGTAAGATGTGCACAACTAAATGGTGTCGCTGTAAAAAAGCTAATTTATCCTGCTGCATTTTTTGCACATGCAAAAAAGACAATACATGCAAAAACAATCAGTTAGTATTAAAACAATCAGTTAGTATTAGTAGAAAATGAATTAACTTTTTTTTCATTATTGCACTTTGGAAAAAATTATGTATTTGTTTATTATTATTTACAAATTATTTATTAATGTAAATATTTCAAAAATTATTTATTAAGTAAAGCCAGGAATAAAACGGTAGTCGCTACATGTAACGCGTACTCAGTGTGCGCATTGCGCGCGAAAGCGCTTCAACTACAAATTAATATTACTCGGCGAAAAATCAATCAAAATACATTCAGCAAGTCAAAAAATGTTCGTTTTGAGATGTACAATAATAATGTATAACTCAATTGCTGATATTTATAGATTAACTTTCCTCAAAATGCGTATAAACAAATTACTTATCTTTTTTCCGCAAAAATTTCAGGCTTTCATCACTTGTAAAATTTTTCAAGAGCATAGTGGGATATTTCACTACAAAAGATTTTGAAGCTTGAAGCTTTAGCTTTAAAATGAGACCTGGTAGAACTTTCTATGTTGAATAGGAGCCGAGTTATGAGTGAAATAGTGCGGAAAAATCGTAATTATGCAATTTGTTAATAATAAATGTGCAATATCTCCGGTTCTAATCAGCCGATTTTAATTTTTCAAAAAGAGTTTTCTTTGCTTTTGTATCAGAAATCATAAAAAATTTGAAAATTCTCCCTTCCATTGTTAACTTTGAAGTTATAGCCTTATAAACAATTAAAAATGTTAATAACAATTTTTCCTTGCATGATTCCGTAAAATTGAGTTGCATATTTGGATTCAGCATGAAAAGATACGTCGAAAACACCTATTTACTCGTCGCGACCTCAAAGGGCCACAGGAAGGTTCATGGCCCCCGTACTAAAAAGTCAGATCTGCAGTCGCTTTTGAGATATTTAAATTTTATTGTATAACTTTGAAGTGTTATAATTTTTTTTTAAATTGCTGTAACTTTTTTAATCTTGGTTTTCGGATGTAGTTTCTTAGGAAGTTTTTTGCCTGCTATAAGAGAATTATTTACTGGTGGGAATTTTTATTAATAGCACTTCCGAGTTTACCGGAAATTACTTTAAATTGACAAATTTAACTTAAAATAATTGAAAAATTCTTGTTTGGCACTTTCCATCACTTGGATATATTATTTTCATTTTTAATCTTACCACATTACTTGCAAAACAATAAATCAAAAAAAGTTGAGCCCCGTCCAAGATTCAATCTCTGAACTCTTGCACGGAAAACGGGATTGCTAACCACTTATGTTCTGACTTTTAACTCTCGTTAGTCATGGAAAAATTGTAATTGTTTATTTATTAACTGTTCGAAGTTTAATTTTCGTCTTCATGTGTCATTTTAAGAATACGTTTGTAAAATTTGACCTAAATATGGCCCGTACCAATATTGACAAAGTTAATATGTTATTAATTTATAGAAAAAGCAATAAAAATACAAACGCAGCCAAACATACTTATCAATTACAATTTCCAAACAGACCACAACCCGATCACAAGACTTTTTCCAATCTGTGTAACAATTTATTACGACACAGTAGTTTTAATAAGTTAAAACGTGAAAGAATACGAACAGCAAGAACCCAGGAGAATATGGCTCTAGTTTTGCAAACACATAACTGTAATATTGTCGCAGATTATTTGAATAACACGTTTCTAAGACGCTGGATTGGCATCTCAGGACCAGTTAGATGGCCCGCGTGTTCTCCGGACTTGCTCCCTCTGGACTTTTTCTTGTGGGAACATTTAAAAAGTCAAGTATATCAAGAGCCAATAAAAGATTGCTTGCGCTGGTGCAATTAATAGATACACATTATTAAGGACATGTAACGAAAAATTGTTACATCGCTTTGATGTGTATTCAAGCAAATGGAAGTAATTTCGAGCATCTATTGTAAATATCGTTGTCAAGATCAAGGTCAAGGTCGGCGTCTTATACGCGTTAGGTTTGTTTTTACATAGTCAGCAATGATTAGGAGTTTGCGCACAATGTTTTACAGCAAGAAAATTCCATGTGCACAAACTCCATCACGGTTTGGAAATTGCTGTTGACTATGCCACAGACTGCATACATCTATCTCTCAGGATTTTTATGTATTAGGTTTTATCACAACTTAGAACTACGTCATACCACTTGGGGCTTTAAATAAAGACAAAACTTCAAAACGTTCCGACAAAGATGGACGTCTGTATGTAGTCTGTGACTATGCTAGTTCTCAGGTACTAATCTATAGTAATAAGATATAGTATTAAGCATCAATACCTACTTTTTCGGTGTAGGCTGGGAAACATTCACCAATCCGTCACATGGACCATTGAATTCGGCTTGGTTAATAGGCATGAAATTCATCATATCCCACTAGCCTGATGGGAAATTCAGATGTGTATCCCTCATCATGTAAACATTTTGTAACATCACAAAATGCATTTGAGAATTTGTAGCATACAAACCACGTGTAGTAGTTTTTCCTTTGGATCATTCAGTAGATGCCTTCAAATGCTATGTGAGGGTATTGATCAAATGAGCCAGTAGAGAAATTACCACTACCGTGGCCTTGATGCGGACAGAGGTTTGGGATAAATGCTGGGTGTAGGTACAAATATTAAAGCACCGATAGCATCATAATATGTTTATTGAAATATTCAGAATGGTACAAGCAACACAATGTAAGTATGATTGAAGCACATACCTAACCATAAGTTAATCTGTGCAGTGAATTTAGTCAGACCAGACCACAAAAAAGACCGTCATCGTAATTGTATCACAACAATAAACAGAGAAATGCATATAAGAACAATAATTCGTTACCTCCTTGTGTATTTTGTGGTACAAAAACATCAAAAAGTCGTAACAACAGCTGCCCATTACAATTCGTGATATAATTGCTTGCTTTGAAGTAATACTGAATCGCACATTTATGTTTTGGACAGCTCTTGGATAAAAATACATACTTAGTGCCTATTCTGAGCCTTCTAAGAAATATTCTGATGAAAATGATTCCTTTTTAACATCGCAAATACCGCTGAAATCATGCTCCTGTCAAGATTTTTGCCACACAAATAAATAAATATACCATAAATAAATAAATATGTAAATTATTGTACTAGCAGTTACATATACTGCTATTTATTCGGAGCTATTGTAAAAAATACTTTATATAGTGGAAAAAATCTTGATTCGTTTAGAGAATTCTAACAGAATATATTTAGATCAAGTCGAAGGCCAATCGAATAAGATGTCAAAAACCGCATAAATCAGCAGAATAAAATTCACATCAATACATAAAGCTAAGAAACAAATTTTGGTGAAAAAAATAACTTTCAAGTTGCAGTTATCGCAGAATTTTAACGTGTGCCAGCAGTTTTTAATTTTTTTCTGTCAGCCCATAACATAATATGTTTTTATGTTGATGTGTTCTTTATTCCATTCTATATTTTGACTCAATATTTTTAAGAGCCAAAAATTATCCTATTCGATAGGCGAATTAACTCGATACATGTTTGGTGTAATTTAGTAAATACAATGTAGACACACAGACGAATAGGCTCAAAATGAAAAAGCAATGGTATAAACAGGCTTAAGTCGCAGTTCGACTCAGTATATGAATATGTTTTACAAGTACTTCTAAATTAGCATTACAGTATTATCAATTTATATAAATACAATCACAGTAATGAATGGGAACCAATCAAAGAAAATGTCGATTTAAATCAATTATTTACTTTACATCCATCCAATTATTATAAAGTAGACTTACGTAATACATTTAATATTAGTTTAGTTTTATTACTATCGCTACACCCAGTCTTACTTCAACATTATTAATGTGTATATTCGAATCTAGTAAAGCTGTGCAAATCGAAAAAGAAGGGTAACATTCATTAAACAATTGTATCTTACTCATGAGATGATTATTTCACAGATACACCAAATTTTTAGTATACGTTAGACAAACTGTGTATAATATATAGGTATTCAAATAAGATTCGATCACAAAATTTTATAGTACGATTGCTGAAATAACATGTACGGCAACGAATTCGATTTCTTGTATTTACTCTTTCACAAACTAATACAGTCATTCTTAATATAAATGCAAGCATAGAAAAATTCAACAATGTTATTGGTGTATTACAAGTAGGTCCCGACGAAATTGGGTATGTATATTTTAAAATAACAAACACTAAAATAAAAGAGTAGTTTTACTGAAATCGTAACAAATATTGCGCAACTTTTTTTCACTATCCTTCAGTGCAGAAGTTTACACTCATGTGAATTAAAAAAATGGTTATATAATTCTTTTATACTGATCAGTAAACGAAAAATTGTTCAGCAAGGAAAATGGTTGGTATTTTTCTGCACTGTCACTTATTTCGTGATGTATTTTACACATTTAACAGCAATCGATAACACCAAAATGATTTTTACGAGCAAAACACCACCCAATGCATATTTCGGCATCCACATTGGAATCGTCTGAGGAAACCCACTACAGATGATATCAATTTAGTTGGCGAAATGCTCATCAAATATGGTGTCAGGCATGATCAATAAATGAAAATTAATGTATACAGGGTGACCCAGAAATACCTACCCCCCACTTTTTTCTACAATTTTAAAAATAAAATTCTGGTAGGTACTTTCTGGGCCACCCGGTATTTGGGGTGTTTTCAATTCAATTTCTACATATCATTTTAATCAAAATCGTCCAACTAAATATCACATGGAAAATCCGATTAACACAATTTTTTTTATCATGCACATTTTTGTAATATTGTAAACCTTACTCTGTTCCGTACTAAAAAAAAAATAATAATAATACCGATCCTTCCACATAGTACTGAAGATCACATTTCAACCTTTAACACATAACCAACAATCTTCTACTTTATCGTAGCTTAAAAAAGACATTTTCCATTTCCAAACACCCAGATATTCAGGTAGCATAATATTCTAACACTACAGACTACATATGAAACAGATAGCAAAATAAAAGTGCACTAACGAAGCTAACCAATAAAAATATGTTTAAAAATATTTCAAAATAATAAGTATATGATTGTATCTAATAGTACATAATTAACAAAGATAAATGGTGCTAGATTTGCCCGATGCAATAATGCTCACGTTAGATAATGTCACATTCAAATATCACTTTTAGAACTTTGTTTTTAACGTGCGCACAATTGTAAACATATTTTAGACCTAGTTTTGTTTTGCTAAAAGTTTCAAAAAGAATGGTTTGAATCGTAAGTTAAATGGACTCTAAATCTTAACTAACATTATGACGCAACTACTTCGTCATATTTCAACGCTTCATATATTCCAGAATTAGTCCTACAAAAAATATTGCTTTTCCTTCAATTAATACAGCTAATAATTTATCCTCGCCTCCACAAATGAACTCACCCTAAATTAAAATTATATTTTTGTTCTACAGTTCACTGACTGACGTATATTATTAATTACTACAGAACAGTTTACGTCCTTAGAACTAGGATGATCCAAAAATATTTGGTAGACTTCAGACTGAATTAGAAATGGAAAACACCACAGCAATATGTACCTTGAGAACTGGAAATCCATACCCGATATATTAATTCCAGCTTATCATACCAGATGGAGGATTCACTCATGTACTTTTTTGACTGATTAGAAACATATTTTATTTGTATTTTCACATCGCTAAAAGTGTGAAACTTTTACCCCACATAGAATGCAGTATATGGACGCAACATACAATGTGTCCCCATGCTGTTTGACATTTCAAAAAGTTACATTACAATAAAAGTTTTGCTTTATGAAAAAATAATTTATATTAATATTATTAAAAATTAAGAAAACATAAAAATTACTAAGGAGATTTTTCAAATGTTTGTTAATTATATAATAAAGAGATATTTGCAATTAAAAATAAACACAAGATATACAATTTAAAAGCCAAGAATTACATAAAACTTAAGGAAGAAGCCTGTGGCAAGGCTCATGTATAAAGTTTATGCATAGAATCAGGTAGCGCAACGTGACCTGCCAAAATTGCTTACATAGGGAGTAGCACTGAGTGCAATATCTGGTTATAGTCGAGTCAATGAAGTGTCAAAATCCTTAAAACTTCTTAATCCTCAGGGACAGGTCCGATTTTGATGATTTTGTTTTTTTAATGTTTGTTTTTATATATTATTTGAAATCAGAAACATTTCAATAGGCACAATTAAATATTTTGTATTGTTTAAACAATATAAACACAATTTAAGCCGAAATTAATTCTTTTCAGGGTAGTTTAAGAAGTAAAAAGGGGTTAGAACTTTTTGTTCCTTTTTTATTTTATAAGATATAAATGTTTCATAACACTAGTGTAAAAGCATACAACTTAGTTCATGACCTCATGACAGAAGATGCAGCGAAATAGCACATCAAAAAATTTCTGCATAAATTGTGTTTAAACAATATAAATATATAATTGCGCACATTGAAATGTCTCCGATTTCAAATAATACATAAAAACAAACATTTAAAAGAAGAAAATCATAAAAATCGGATCTGTCCCTGAAGATTAAGAAGTAAAAACATTCATTAGCTTGAATATTCGCTTGCCACCATTATGTGAAACACCCTATAGATTTAAAAATGATATTAGAATATGCCACTTTTGACTTTTTATCCAAGATGCTTTTCCAAATTTCAACCAGTTGTAGAAATATTGACCATCCATATTCTATCGACTCGTGTATTTTCATTGAGCAAAACTTCTAAAACGCAACTTTTTCGAAAAGTTAAAAAATATTTTTCCTTCCAGTAATCCGAGGACACTTTGTATAAGCAAAGTAAACGCTTTCCGATTTGACCTTGGGCCCATGGATCCGAAGTTAAAACACAAACTCATCGGTTAGCTGCTAATGTAGAACTACTTATATATATGGATAAAAGCATAGCACAAAGCTATATTTTGGAATATTTTCTATAAACAATTGGAGATATTCAATAATTTGGCTGTAATCGTTCACAACTGCATCGACCTAGCCCAGTTTCGATAACGAACAAATCTCACGGACTGAGTGCAAATTTCCTAAAATCTCATTGGATGATGTTAAGTAGACACAATTACCAACAAACAAGATGAGTATGATTGCCATCCAATCAATTCCATTTAAAAATCTACTATCGAATTACCTACTTCCGAGTTTAAACTAGTAACAAAGCAACCACGCTCATCTTTTCTCACATACCTTACCTAACCTATACTTATTACTTGTCTTTATCGCAGTAAACTATTTCTATTTAATTTCAGTACTTTTCTTAAAAACGACTTACAAAGCTATTTTCCGATTTAAAATAAAAAATTAAAAGATTTGTCTAAAATCGAGCCTGGCAAATGCAAACGGTACAACAATAAAAATTTAGACTATATATAATTTTCCTAGTTAAACGTCGACACTGAAGTAGTCGTCACAAACACGAAAACACTCAACATTACACTTCACAAAAATTTCGCCAACAGAATTGGCGTCATCTGCAGATGACAAACTGTTTAATCATCGCCAAATGATTAAGATGTCATTGTCACATCCAAGATCAATACCCTACCCCCCTTTCAGTACTACTAGTTATTAATACCTAAAAAGTTGGTCGAGTTACTCGTTTCAAACAAGTCTTTATATTATTGAAATTGTATCTTCTGAGCTAGTACATATAGCCCAGTAAAATGGGAAAATTTGAATGAAATAATTCAGAGCAGGCTTATTTTGTGGTACTTTTAAACATATTAAAAGTCCTCACCCGTGTGGAAGCCGGAGAAGAAAAGTGGGGAGAAAATAGGTAAATAAAAAATAGGTTTTTCTCAAAAAACTCGGAAAGTATCAATTTTACTGTAAAATATGTACACATGAAAATTATAGGAAATAAAAATCCGTACAATTTTGTTTTTTTTTTAACTTCGTACGACCTACTGGAGCCGAGACAGGTTTTATTGAAATTTTGAGTTTTGCGATGCAACGGAAATTTTTCTTAATTCTTGAAAATGGGCATTCGGATCACAAAATGTTTCAAATGAAAGTTGTATAGAATTTGATTACAAACAATTTCCTTTTAGTTTTCTTTTCCATTCGATCAATATTGGCAGAGATATTAATTTTTACACATCTCGATAGTGCGCTACCACAACACTTGTTTCATGATAAAATCGATAAAAACTCGAAAACGATAGATCGTACCCATATAGTGAATCTAATGAAAGTCAAATAGAATCAAATTTTGAATATGTTGGTGTATGTACAAAATCGTTTTGATAATGAGTGAATGGAGATAAAAGGGAAAAACATGTAAAATTGTCATTTTCAAGTGCATTTTGACAAATAGCAATTTTTTGATTGGCTTTAGGCAATAACGACAAGGTTTTGTGAAGAGGATTTAATTATCTGTAAAATGAGCTCAAGTGACCATGCAATGAATGGTTCACGAGTTACAGCTGTTGCAGCTATGAGCAAAAAATTCTTTATTAAAAATTAAAATTTTCCTGCAAGAACTGTGCATAACAATGTTTTAAAAAATGGTTTTGACCTATTTTTATTAGTTTATATACATATGAAAGTAATGTAATAGCATAAGTATAGGTTTAAGTTTCTCGGAAACTGTTTTTGTTCAGAAAAATGGAACAAATATTGTTTTTTAATTCCTTTTGTTGTATATACCATCGTTTCTTTTGAGTTTATGGCAAATTTCGTAAAACCTAAATGAAAGCTTACAGAATTTTCTACAAAAAACACTTTTTCATGAATGATTTTCAATGAGTAGCGACAAGGAACTGGTGATTGAAAATGCGGTTGATTTTTAATTTCTAGCAAGCAGGCAATTTTCGTCACATTTGAAGTACAAAAAAGTATATTTAATAATAATTTTTCACTTTTTGAAGTAACAGAAGTTATTCTATGGGCATTTCCGAGTCGTTTTATACTGGGCTCATATTTTTAAAAAACTGTTATGCACAGTTCTTACAGGAAAATCTTAATTTATAATAAAAAAGAAATTTTCATAGCTTTAAATAGCTATAACTCGTGAACCATTCATCGTATGAAGGTCACTCATTTTACAGATAACTAAATTCTCTTCAAAAAACCTTTAGTGCATTATTGCCTAAAGCCAATTAAAAAACAGCTATTTGCCGAAATGCACTTGAAAATTACAATTTTTCATGTTTTTCCCTTTTATCTCCATTCACTCGTTATCAAAACGATTTTGTACATACACCAACATATTCAAAATTTGATTCTCTTTAACTTTTATTAGAAACACTATATCCGTACGATCTATCGTTTTCGAGTTTTTATTGGTTTTATCATGAAACAAGTGTTCTGATAATGTGCTATAAAGATGTTTAAAAATTCATATCTCTGCCAATATTGATCCAATGGAAATGAAAAATAAAAAAAAATTGTTCGTATTGGAATTCTCTACAACTTTCATTTGAAATATTTTGCGATTCAAATGGCAATTTTCGAGATTTTGGCGAAAAACGCGAGCGTTTCCGTTGAGTCGCAAAACTGTCAAAATTTCAAAAAAATCTATCTCGGCTCCCATAGGTCATACGAAGTTTAAAAAAAAACGAAATTGTGCGGGTTTTTATTACCTATAATTTTCATGTGTACATATTTTACAGTAAAATAGATACTTTCCGAGTTTTTTGCCAAAAACTGATTTTTTTTACCTCTTTTCTCTCCTCTTTAGTGGTACCATCAAATACTGCTCAGAAATTTTTTTCATTCAATGGCTTCTTGCGTTTTCACATATTTAAGACATCAAAGGATCAAAACACCTATCATCTTACTAATATACACGTTTAGAAAATGTTTCATCGGAAATGTGACGAAGTAAAGTATGTTATCCCTGACTTTCACCACAAAGTTGCGCTTAGGTGTTATTATAGTTTTCTTACGTGGTTGTGTTTCTACTTGGTGAGGGGCAATGGCATAACATCAGACAGATATTATTAAGTTGAATTGCAAGAACATTCTCCACTAGAGTGGGGGAGAACCATGAAAATAAAACAGAGTAAAAAATATGCCAAAATTAGTTCTTTTTAAATCTTAAATCAATTCATGAGCATTCATTAAATAAATAATACAAAACTATGTTCATTTTCGAGAAGATCGGTGTGAAGTCTTGGAAAAGCAAGTCAATTTTACACAAACTTCTTCGCTGCATCCAAAATGAACATTTTAAAAACGTGTATGTACAAATTGCCAGGCACGATTTATCCAAACCGATTTTAAGAGTGAAATAAAATACCAAAAACTAACAGCCTTCACGATAAACAAAAAAGAACAAACACGAAAACTTGCGATAAATAGATTATTACTTTCAAAGTGTGTCCTGGTCATAAAAAACCGTAAAACTAGTTCTCTACGACATAACGAAAAACAATCGTTAATATTCTCAAACTTCATCGTACGTATACCAAATTTCAAAGTTATGTACAAGATGTAAAGATAATCTTATTATATATAGACTAATAAAAAAGAAAACAATAAACTAAAGAATAAACATATTCCCATGCATTCAGATTGTGCACTGAACACAAACTAACTCTATTATGTCGTGGCTACACACACGATCATCGCCTAAAAATATAAATATGTACAAAAAAGGAACAAAATCGTTTCACTATACTTTCTAATAATGATAAATATATATTTTTGGCGTTTCAAATAAAAAGAAACTTTACTCTTTTAAGTAACAAAAAAAAAAAATAATAAAAAAAGTCGTCATGTTTAAAAATCTTGAATATATCAAAAGATCGAGCCGACCATAAGTTGTGTATCCGCCCACCTATCTTAATTTTATAACGTGTTCATGTAAAATAATATAGCATAATATAAATCCCTCCACATACTAGCCAGCCCAGTAGTCAGGTACTTTTGCAGCCGAAACGCTCCCGTAATTTTGCGACCCCGGGCCACCATATTGGCAAGATGGCGCCTAACCATTTGATTGGGGTACATCCTACAACAAAAATCGCCACTTATAAAGTTTTGTTCTGTTGTAAGAAGATTTAGTTTTCCACGAAATGCATATTATATACTTTCTTCATATTACTTATCTTTTGAAGCAACAAAACAAAGTGAAAATTTAAAGAATACTGGCTTTAACAAGAAAACTGAACACCACATGCAGTAGACAACCCCCAAAGCCAAGGGCTGTCAGAAAGAGGGTTACACGTTTAAGAGAACGCAGACAACATACATTGCCCACTGACATTGCCAGTGTTGGTGCCAGAAATTGAACCCAGAACACAGCAGAGTGTGACCAACTGCGTTCATCACTCAAGGCTTTCTAGCCGCTGAACTACCGTGCCTTCAACTTGTATAATAGTCCATAGTCTCGTTTAAGAAACAACCCTATGCTGGGTTTTGGGGAGGGTACTAAGCTTTTGACACAACAGAATGGAAAATTTGAGAAAAAAAGAGAAGAAAATCAAGATAATGTTCGGCATCATAACAATGGCAAAAACCATCAGATTAAAAGGTGACTTGCTGCTCCCATCCTGACTTATCTTCATCTGACGTGTTATCTTTTGCAAATCTCAGAAAATTCATTGATGGCAAATGACTATCTTGAAGAAATGAACCAGTAGTGGCACTATCAAATATTTTGAAGATCTTAAGGATTCAGATTACAGGAATGAGATAGAGACATTGGAGCATCCTTACACAAAGTGTAGAAGTTCAGAGAAATAAAAAGTAAAGATCAGTCAGTATCTGAATTCTCCAAAAATCATTCATTTTAAAGTCACATATAATGTAAACTTTGTAGCTGTTCACAGTGTTACAAGTGGCATCCACACCATGCTACTGTCGTTCGACTGACGTACCAAAGCATTTTTATTGCATGGTTATGTTGTTTCTAATGGATCTGTTCACATGGCACGCCTTTTTCCAGCAGTTTTTGCGTGCATAGTAGTCGAATTAGCACTTCTTAAATTTTAACAAAGATATTCTTAGCCTAAATGCATATACCCACTTTGTTTTATCAGAAAAAAGCCTTACACTGTAAGCTACTGAATTCTCCAAATTGCCCTCGTAATTTCGAGCCTATATTTTCCATTTTATAATGCCCACTTTTATTGCAAACTAAAGCGATGAAAAGCAACTTATTTTGGGCGCCATCTTACCAATAGGGCGGCAAAGGTTGTAAGGGAGTTCTCTGAGACCCACGACTACCCCTATGACAGTCCATTTAAGCCAATGCGACACAAACAATTTTGAATTCCTTTCCAGGGGCATTCAAAATTCCCGATCTGCATTGGCTAAAGGTTCGTCCCTGGCGGCAATATGATTTACAGAAGGTGCCCTAAGTTGCAAGGATTTTTAGGAATATCAAAATTCCTAAGCTTCGAAACTCTTATCTACACAAACACCCTTTTCTTCTACCTGGCTACTGGGCTATGCAATTTTCTAAATCCCGCAAAAATTTTCAATTTACCCTAAGGAGAAATAATGATCGTTAGGTACATGACATGTTCGCTTCAATTATTTTATCAGGTCTACAACCGAGTTTTCCAAACAAATTTTGACCTAAATCATTATTTCCCCTGGCAAACGTAAACAATGGATACGTAAACATTTTATTTACAAAGATGTTTAAAACATATTAAAAGCTGAAAAAATTGAAATAAATGCCAACTTGGACCAAAACCTTCTAAAGAAATAGTTTCTCATCTATATCTATCGACATAAGTTGGCCCTTAAAATTTACAGTACCCACCTGTAAGTAACGGTAACAAAATTATATTTACACATTTAAAATTGAAGAACGAAACTGGTGAAAATGGCATGCACATTTATGTAAAGAACCAAAGGATGGAATAAATTTGATTTATATTGTTTTCTATGGTTAAGACGCACGCTTTAACATGTATTGGCATTTTTTTTGTATACCAGCTGTTGGAGCAAATAATTTGTGGTGAAGAAAAACTGTTCTTTGGAAATATTCAAGGCCACATGACAAAAATGTATGAATCAATTCTAATTTCGTATCGATAAAAATTGCATTTTCAAGCCTTGTGAATCCAACTTTCTGTATTTTTTTTTTATAGGATGCTCCTCTTCATATAGGCTAAAAACTATTTACGTTTTGAAAAGTTGTATGAAAACCTCTTTCAGCTCGTATAGTCCGTAGTCATATTTCGGGAAACAACTCTATGCCGAGCTTACATTCGAAGACTAAACATTGACTTGGGTAAAATAGTTCCGATACGAGAACCCTTCACCACATGGAATCCGAAACCAGCGGAGGGTTGCCTCCTTAAATAAGACTACAGACCATACAAGCTGAACGTGGTTTTCAGACAACTCTTCAAAACATCAGTAGCTCTTGGTCTATAAAAGGTCAAATATTAAATGCTTCTTTCTTAAACTCTCAAATTACTTAATCAACTGTTAAAATCCTTAACAATAGTGTACGTCTGAACAAAAAACCCTCTTCAAGACTTAATTTTTAAAAGCGAATGGTAGGAGGCACCCTAGGAAAAAACGTATAGATACTATTTTGATTCAAACTGTAAGACTACCAAATGATTTTCACGTATTCCTGCAACACCCTGTATTATACCTATTCCATAAGTATTTCTATCATCTGAACCATAAAAATGAAGTTATTAATAAAAACAGGACTGTTGAGGTTAGGTACTCTCACTTTTTTGGCCATTTCTAGATTTATTATTTCGTATGCCAAGCCTATTTTACGTACCATTGTATTAACATAAATATCAAATTCATTCCATATTTTTTCCCATACAATAAAACACTGTGATAATGTCAAAAAATTTGAAAAGTTTTAGTTTAGTTTAGGTTTACTTTTTACCAACTGAATCCAGAATGCAAAATCCACTATCGGCGTGTTTCGATCAGAAATTTATTTTTGAAAACTACAGGGCGATTAAAAAATAAACACATCCATCCTTTCAAAGGTGTACCCTTGTCATGACGATATATATTCACATTAACATGAATCCTTAAATGATTTGTATCAAGTGACAGTTACTGTTCCATTTACATCTTAACTCGCAATCAATCTTTTCTGAATTACCGAAGAGAAAAACGTTTTTTACAAGTATTAGCGCCCTGTATCTACATTACAAAGAATTTGCAGAGCCCACGTATATACGAACTCCCCTTTATATGTTCATAAAAGAAACACGCTGAAAGAATACGGTTTATTTTTTAAACGCCCTGTATATCATATAAATAAAAAATTATTACCGTGATATTGATACACAAAGTTGGCGAAATAGCTCCTGGCCTCGCCGCAAATTGCTCAGCATTTATTTCAACTTTCTTCTAAAAAATGAGTTTTCCTCAATTTTAATTTAGAACTAGGTGGGGTTAACATAGGAAAAATAAACAACAACATATTCACACCAAAAGGCCGGCCTAGGGCGCGTCTAAACATCGCGCTACGTTGTCTAACTTTTGCTACTGGGTCGGGCACGTCCCGACGCCGTTGCTTATTCCTGCTTTACCAGGCCGCAGGGCGAGCTGGCAAAGTGGATGATTTTCGATCACGAAGCCTGCTTCACTACTATCACACCCGGTCGTGACTGCTGATGCTGTTGTACAGTCGCTGCGTTATATTCCAAATAGGTCTGCATGTCGGCCTTGATGTTATCAGAGCTTCTCGTCGTTAACGCCAGGGGGACTTCCTGGGTCTGGGGTTCATCGCCAAACATGTGGTCACCTTCCAGGTGCCTTATAGCTTCTACGATCGTTTCGAGGTTCTGCCGAGAAGTGTTCGACACATATATCCTGCTGCCGTCTTCGTGGGAGTTGTTGGGAGACGGCAGTCTTTCCACTTCCACCTTGGGCTCAGCTTTTATAGCTGCCTCTAAAACAGAAGGCAGTCTTTGCTCCGGCAAGACCGTTACTGGGCTGGGGCTTCGAGAGTTTGGCGGGGAACAAACGACCGTCTGCGTATGGCCTACAGGTGGGAGACTATCGGCGGTCACAAGCTGCAGGCCTATTTCTTCCGATTCGTCCATCTGGAAAATCTGAGTCTGCTGCTGCTGTTGTTGCTGAAACAGTTGGTTTTCCAGCTGTCTAACTTGATCTTCCAAAAGCAACCTCAGGCTCCTTTCTCTTTCCAACTGTCTTTTTAGTTCGATCGGACATTCTGCCGGGTTGCCGACCGTCACGGTAATGAGACCTACCGGCTCTGGAGACATCGAGCCCAAGCCTTCGTCGGAGGATTCTGCCGATACTGTCGGTATGATCAATTCAGTCTTTCGCTTCTTGGGCGGCAATTCTCCACCCTCGTGTTGGTTTACCAGCCTTTTCAACTGACAATTTTGAGATAACAGTCTAGTTTTCTCCTGCTCCAAGGAGTAAATGTATTCTGCAGTTTGTTGGAGAATCGCAGCCTGGAACAATGAATACAAAATTAGAAAAATGAGTATGAACCATGTGATTTTGATATGAACGTAGAATATGACAATGACAATTTATTGGTGCTAATATACATTCGTATTTACACAAGTCAAACATTGAAAAATATATAGTTGAACATTAGAAATCACAAAATATTTCACAGTGTAAAAAATAAGACATTTAAAATTTAAATAAATAAAATTAATAACACATAAGTTATATATATATATATATATATAAAATATGAAACATTTTCAACTTCGTTTTCATGCATTATATTGCGGACAAATTACTGTTTAAAAATTCCTGCATGTTATAAAAAGCATTACGCAAAAGAAACCGTTTTACCTTATATTTAAAGGATTTATATGTAAGTTGTTTAATCTCTTGAGGTAGGGCATTATAACACTTGATGCCCGAGTATGCAGTACCATCTCTAGTTTTTGATAGCCTTAAGTAGTTTGTAGACAAGTGATTACAGTGTCGAGTTTCATATGAATGAATTTCGTCACGAGTTTGAAGTGTGCTTAAGTTATTTTTTATATACAGCAAACATTGTAGAATATATGTGCAAGGAACAGTTAATATTTTTAATTCTACAAATTTAGCTTTGCAATCATCTCTGAATTTCAGACCTGCTATTACTCGTATTGCTTGTCTTTGCATGGCGAACACATTAGACATGGAACTAGCATGTCCCCACACTAGTAGAGCATAGGATATCACAGAGTGGATGAGGCTATGGTAGGCAGTGATGAGAGTTGTTGATGACACCCGATGCGCCAAGCTGCGAAGTAGAAATATGTTTTTAGCAATTTTTTTTATTGACATAATCGGTATGACTCTCCCAAGATAGTTTGTAGTCTATATACACGCCAAGAAATTTAATTGGATCTTGGTTATCCAAATTCATTGACATTTCTGAGACTAAAAACCATCGTCTCAGTTTTAGCGGTATTCAGACTCAATTTGTTCGCCAGAAACCAGCTATATATCTTTGATTCGGTTTCTAACATTGTATCTAATAGCGTAAATATGGAAAAATATGACATAAAACAAGGTAATTATTGCACTTGTAAGATTCATTACTCTCACAAATGCAATGGTCCACAAAGATAGCTAAAAAAAATCTAAAACTGACAAAGAAGTGTCACTTTTGTACAGAGGCAATGGAAACAGTAGAGAATGCATTTTATTTGGCTACTTGGAGTAAATTTAAAATATCAAGGTTTGTATTACCCACATTTAATATCAATTTAACTTGGGCATATTGTAGGTTAGGTTAGGTTGAAATGTGAGTGGGTCTATACCAGACACTCCACCGCGACCAATTGGTCTATTGTGGCACACTCCTAATTTATATTTCACCCAATAGGTTCAGCTTTTTAATAAAGCTAATAACCTTGTTGGGTGAGAGATTGTCCAAGTCCTCAGGAAAAAGCTCACCTTTGCCAAATATTGAGGAACCGGGTTCTTCCTGCAGCGGGACAAGTGCACAGGACATGCCTTGCCATTTCATCTTCCTCTAGACACAGACGGCATTCGGTGTTTTCCACCAGTCCAAGTCTGTGTAGGTGATGATTGAATCTGCAGTGCCCAGTGTATAGGCCGATTAGAGTGCTTAGGTGTAACCTATTCAACTCTAGCAGTTTTTTAGCTCTTGATTTCAAAGGATGTGTAATGAATTCCTTCGAATGAGCTAATAATAATAATAATAATAATAATAATGTTTATTGAGTAATTAATACGAATACAAGTATGTATAATATTACACAAAAGGACAAAGTTCAATAAATTGATCTTCCACCTTGCCTACATATAAATGAATGATTGTGCTATAGAAGAAAAAGAGAGTATAAAGGACACCAGAACTGGTACTACACATTTACACATTAAAATAATCTTGTTAAGTAAAAATTTGTTTTAAAATAGTTTTGAATTTTATAAAATATTTATATTTAAAATACATACTACACATTAAAATAATTTTGTTAAGTAAAATTTAGTTTTTACAATAGTCCTGAATTTTATAAAATATTTATATTTAAAATACATTTAGACAGAGTGACATAATTGATTTGAACTATTTTCATCTCTTAAGAGTAGCTTTATTGATCTTTTAAAACTGGTTTCTGACAATGACAATAATGAAATAACAGTATTTAGCAGATTTGGTGCCATATATGAAAATTAATTCTTGAATTTAGATGTGGTATGCTGTGGTATTGAATAGTAATTTCTAGTCCTTAGGTTAACATCGTGTATTTGTGATCTTAAAATTAGTGATTGACATAAGTATTCTGGACATTTAAAGCGAACAATTTTATATAGAAATACATAATATAAATACTTGAATCTATTATTCATTTTAAATTCATTATTAAAATATGGTGTCACATGCTCTCTGATAGGTATGCAGTATACATATCTCATACATGCGTTCTGTATTCTTTGTATTTTGTTTTTATTAATTTGTGTTAAGTATGGATAATAAACAGCAGAACAATATTCTAGTCCAGGATAGATTAAACTTTGCACTAGCTTTAATTTTGTTTCACAGTTTAGTGAATATTTGAGTCTATTAAGCATTTTCAATTTCATAAATGATATACCAAACAGCTTGTTTACATGCGGTTCAAAATTGAGCGATTCATCTATAATTAATCCTAAACTCTTTGAAGATTTTGTCCACGTTATATTTACATTGTCAAGTAGAATGTTTATGGTACTTAAATTTATATTATTTTTGATTTGATCATTCCCTATACAAATTGCTACTGTTTTATTAGGATTAAGTTTAAGTCCATTACCTTTACACCAATCTGACAATTTTTCTAAATCATGATTTATTTGTTGTTTTACCGTGTCAATTTCTTTTACTGTACCAGAAAGAAATAATTGGATATCATCTGCATATAAATGGTAAGAGCAGTAGCTGAAACAATTGATTATATCAAAAATGAACATTGAAAACAATAGCGGCCCTATTACACTTCTCTGCGGCACACCAGATTTCGTTTTTTCAGCATCTGAGAAAGAGTCATTATATTTTACAATTTGCATCCTGTTTCTAATATAGCTTGTGAACCATTTAAGTGCTGCACTATCTAACCCTATATATTTTAATTTTGCTATTAGCAGATCAAAGTTGACTAAATCAAATGCTAATCCTGGATGTTCCTGCCAGTGGTAGAGTCTTGCTTTCGGCCCAGTCTATTGTAGATTGTTTTACGGGGTCGTTTGGCTTCGAACAGCCTTACTTCACTTCGACCTGAAAGATCTTTTGTGATTTACCCTACATCTAGTGGTTATCCCAGGATTCCCAGACTTTTTACAAAGCTTGTGATTTTCCTGGGGGCTAATTTCCCTATGTCTTCCGGCGTTAATTCCGCCTGTTCTAGGAATTTTAGCCTAGTGCGGACTAACACCTTGCATTCACAAAGTATGTGTTCCGCAGTTTCAATTGCAGTATCGCAATATCTGCATTTATTATCTACCACCTTGCTCATATTCTTGAGATGGTATCTCAAGGGGCAGTGGCCAGTTAGAAGGCCTGTGATTAGCCTTAATTCGGACTTTTCCAGTTCGAGAAGCCTTGTGGCATTCTTTGTCGAATAAGTTATAAACTTTTTCGCTTGTCTTTGGCCTGGAGTATTCCTCCAGTAGGACTTTTTCTGATCCTTTTCCCATTCTTGGATCTCCTCCGCTATGTGTCCCTTGGCTAGGCCACAAAACGGTTCGGGTCCAATGAACGGTGCTTCAGCTCCTTTTTTTGCAAGGCTATCAGCAAGTTCGTTTCCTTGTACTCCCTCATGCCCTGGCACCCACATCAAGGTAACCCTGTTGTTAATAGCCAGTTGCTTCAGGGATTGTCTGCATTCCTAGGCAATTTTAGATTCAAAGGTATAGGACCTTAGAGCCTTTAGTGCTGCCTGGCTGTCTGATAGTATATAGATCTTTGCCCTTCTGATGCCTTTATTTAGGTATACCTGGGCACACAGGTCTATGGCATAAATTTCTGCCTGAAAGATGGTTGGGGTGTTTCCGAGGGCTTTGGATAGCCTACAATTCGGCCCTGCTACTCCCACTCCTACCCCTTCAGCCATCTTGGATCCATCTGTATACCAGATAAGTGACCCCTGCTCCAGTCGCAGTGACTCCATCTTGCTCGTCTGACGACTTTCAATTAGCACGTCAAACGGGCAATCAAAGTCTTGTTTGACTGGCATTGAGTCAGTGGGTTTGGTCATGGACTTCAGATGGACTTCCTCCAGAATCCTTAAGTGACCAACCAGATCACCTGGTTTGAATTTATGTGCTTGGTGCAGTCGTAAGGCACTGAGTGCCGCCTCCTTCCTTACATGTAAGTGCAAGGGAAGTAGGTCAAGCATAGCCTCCATAGCTGCTGTCCCAGGCCCAGTCTAGGATATTTGTTTTGGCAGTGCTAGAAGATATGCCAAGAACTGGTTCTGGTCCTATAAATTTTGATGCCGCACCTTCTCTAGCTAGGCAATCGGCAATTTCATTGCCCTCCAGCCCAGAGTGGCCAGGCACCCAGACCAGAGTCAGTTTGTTGTTCCTACCCAATTGGATTAGAGGTTTTTGGCAGTTCCACACTGTTTTAGAATTACAGCGATAGGATCCAAGAGCTTTAAGGACGTTGATTCCATATTGTAACTCGCTAAGTCCAATTGTAACATACATTGTACTACTATTATTTCTTATTCGAATGAGAGAGGAATATATTTTGCTCTCATACCACTGTTTATCATCAAAACTGTTGCAGATCACAGAAATTAGTAATTTTTACTATTTGGTTATGCAACAACCGAGTCGTTAACATGTAACAGCAGAAGTTGCGGAATAGTAATTTTTACCTAATACATATTCCCCATTTTGGTGAATACTAAAATTATTGTTCCCAATACGTAACAGTCATTAGTTGCGGAAACCTTTACAATCTCCCGATGCGATGGTAGCCACCACGTAGAGAATACTTTAAGTACTGCTTGGGAGATAGGTCCTTGTATATTCAAATATACTTCTGAAGTGATGGGAGCATCATAGGTCGAAACTAAAGATCGGTAATTTAATCTAATGTAAAGGGTAGATATTTTTCCAATTGTCTTACGATACATTCTTTTGTTCAGACTAATTCAAGAAACAAAAGCAGGCTTTGTAAAATTTGACAGTTTTGTGTTGTTAATAATGGGCAAGATTATTTTTGTTCCTTCTTGTTAGTTCTTTATTTATTTTTCTATGTTCCATCGTCAATTATAAAAGCGACAAAGAATTAGCCTCCTTCATAATCTTCACTTGTGAACATTATTTCAAACATTAACTTAATTTAATTCTTTTGGTCCATTTTACTAAAACAAATACAGGGTGTCTTCAGATGGCACTCATATACCACTTAATGGACTTAAATTTCAATTTTTGGACGAAATGTCGCTCTATAAAAAAATCTGTTTAAAAAATACGTGTTAAGAAAACTATTTTTTCAGAAATATCAAAAATATGAGTTTTATTTTTTTAAGATGTATCCCCCCCCACTTTTTCTACAATTTTAAAAATAAAATTTTGAAATTTGGGAAATCAAGTATGGTCACATTTTCACCATACGGGGTTAAAAAATCACTTCCGGTATGGCCGGAAATTGCTGCAACTTTCTTATTTTAAATAGCATCCTGTATAAGTAACTTTTCTCATAAAGCTGTAATTTCTCTCTCCAACGCTTTTTTCAGATTTAAAATCAGATGAAAAATAACCTTGGAAATGGCTTTTATTTGCTATTTCTAGTTAAATATAATATTTTTAGTCGCAAACTCCTCTATAAATCCTTATTTTACTATAAGGAAAATAACCAGACTGCAACCAAAGTTACAAGTCTGGCGTGTTAAGTGTAATAATTGCATATTACCATCAAAACGCTAAAGCTTCGATTGCAACAAACACCAGCCGAAAGACTGATCCTACTTAAAGGAGCTCTCTTGCCAGTCGCCACACACCACTTGCAGACTGCAGTTTCGAGCTGTTGGCTCTCGTCAGTGCAAGGTAGGCATGCGACGACCGGCACGAGAATCCTTTGACTACTTAGTACATCCCGCTATTTCTACAATAGCGACATGTAAAATAGCCAGCAGGCGCCATCTAGCGGTCCAGTGTCTGTTGCAATCGAAAAATAAATAGCCTGACTTGGCTTAGCATAGTTTAAATAATGTGCTTTTAGAGGGCGAAATATTAAACATAATATTTTCCTTATAGTAAAATAAGGATTTATAGAGGAGTTTGTGACTAAAACTATTATGTTTAATATTTCGCCCACTAAAAGCACATTTGAACTATGCTAAGCCAAGTCAGGCTATTTATTTTTCGATTGCAACAGACACTGGACCGCTAGATGGCGCCTGCTGGTTATTTTACATGTCGCTATTGTAGAAATAGCGGGATGTACTAAGTAGTCAAAGGATTCTCGTGCCGGTCGTCGCATGCCTACCTTGCACTGACGAGAGCCAACAGCTCGAAACTGCAGTCTGCGAGTCTGCAAGTGGTGTGTGACGACTGGCAAGAGAGCTCCTTTAAGTAGGATCAGTCTTTCGGCTGGTGTTTGTTGCAATCGAAGCTTTAGCGTTTTGATGGTAATATGCAATTATTACACTTAACGCGCCAGACTTGTAACTTTGGTTGCAGTCTGGTTATTTTCCTTATAGTAAAATAAGGATTTATAGAGGAGTTTGCGACTAAAAATATTATGTTTAATATTTCGCCCTCTAAAAGCACATTAGAACTATTTCTATTTCTAGTTGGCTTTGGAATGCAGAAATAAATTAAACTCATCTGTTTTTCATGGCTTACTGCAAGATATGGACACATAATTCGAAACGCTTCTACTAAAAACTTAATATTTATTTTAATTTATATTCCATTTTTAATGAGGAAAATCCAGTCTTAAAGCAAATTTACCGCTCTATCTCATAAAACAATAAAACATACAGGGAAAAACTGGAGTTATGATAAATTGAATTTCCATGGAACGGAAAAATGGGACAAACATTTCTAAATCCAAACAAATGAACAAAATAGGGTAATTTTACATTTAATTTGTTGAGAAATACCCTTTTATTCAAATTCAAAGTACTTCGAAATGTTTTAAATTTGTTCCTGAATTCCAAAGCCAACTAGAAATAGCAAATAAATGCCATTTCCAAGGTTATTTTTCATCCGATTTTAAATTTGAAAAAAGCGTTGGGAAGAGAAATTATAGCTTTATGAGAAAAGTGACTTAAATACACAGGTTGCTATTTAAAATAAGTAGCAATTTCCGGCCATACCGGAGGTAATTTTTTTACCACCGAATGGTCAAAATGTGGCCATTGACATGGTTTTCCAAATTTCAGAATTTTATTTTTAAAACTGTAGAAAACAGTGGGGGGGAGGTAGATACTTTCCGTGTCACCCGGTATATAACAGTCTAACTAAAATTTATTTTCAGAAACAATGTTTCATATACAACCTCACACATTATATTACAAAAACATCTCGGCTATTTTTATTCTGAGAGAGAATTTTACTTAATGTCTGCCTCGACTTTCGTTTAAATAAAATAAAATGTAATAAACAGTGAATTGAAGTTAATGGTATAATACCTAAGTAAATAATAGAACATATTGTTTGGCATTCCTCGTACACGAAGTTTTACGTAACGATGAAACTCTTGGATGAAGAAAAGACAGATCATGATGAATAAAAAATTTATAGCGTACGTTGTACTCGCATCAACGTCATGCAAAACAAAACTAATTCGTTTGTTTTACGTCGCCTTGTCGATCTCGAATTGCACTGCAAAAAACCGGTACTGTAGGTTTTGTTCCACAAAATACCTATGTTTGTTCTAAAAATAGATACCAAATAACGAAATACTTCATATTTGTAGATAAGCGTGTTATGTACGCGCTAAAGCGGTCGCTGGAGAAGTGGTGCCCCCTCACGCTGTGGAGGTATTTCGAATTAACAAAGGTATGTGGACATTCCTGCAATTCAGGCGAGTATGAAAGTAACAGCAATATCAACATAGGTGGAAGAAGAGTATTTGTAAATAATTACAAATGTTTATAAAGAATATATCAATAGCTAGACAAGGTGACCGGAAAAATCGCTTTTTGTGGACCAATACTTATTCTAAACTATCGATACAATTTTAAAAAAAGGACGATTCAAATAATGAATTAGCTTTTTTTAAAAGAACCGTTGTAAATGTTAATAAACATGCAGCTATTCTGGCCTCCCGGAATAAACCAAAAGAATTTTCACGTAAAATCTATTAGAGTTTCGTTTCTTTAACTAGGCATGATAAAATCATAAAGGACAGTTATTCTCATTTCACCGTGAATAGAATTAAGATCGGTAACTCGCGGACTTGAGGCGTCGGTGGCTAAGTAAAATTTTTCGCGATATAAAAAAAATGACACAGACACCAACCAATGCCGTTTAGTTTTGATTCACTAGTTACTAGCAATAAAAATTTTCCATTTGCACAAAAATATAACATCAAATGTCCTTTGAAATACAAAATTGCGTCCAAGTATAAATATTAAGAAAACTATAATCCCAGCAATTAACAGCCGGCAGAGTAAGGCGGAAGGTAAGCTAATAGCAGACAATGCAATGCCTGGTTTAAGCCACGTATTTATATGTCCTATCAACTTTCCACTTATTTACTAGGAGACGCGTAAAATTCTATTTTAAGAAGCGTGTTAACGCGCTCACACACATATTCCTAACCTTGGCCACGAACAACGGGCGCCAGTAGAGTAATGCGATATTTTTTTATATCAGCTGATTTTAAACGTAGATTTAAAAACGTCTAAATTTGCACATCACGATCACACTGTAGACTACACAACCCATAATACCTATAACGGGTGAGTCTCAGATTAGATATGTATAGTCGGGTACAGTTTTGCTGGGCAGTCAAAGAACGCGACAAAAACTTTACGATCTTATTAAAATAACGATACTCTATGTACTATATCGTCGGCAAATTGAATCACTTATCTCAATAGATTTTTAGGTCGGTTTGTTTGATGACACCGTACGGACTGGTTCGTCGGCGTTAAGGGTGCGTTACCAAGGTCAAATAGTGCGTTAAATATCCCCATTCTTGTTTTACACAATTCTTAAAAAACGAGCCAACAGAATTCAGAATTGATTTCATTATGTTATTATTATTAACCTTTACTCGAGTCCGAGTATAAAAAAATGTTACAGTCGATAGATTGTGTGTAATAAAAAACAAGTAAAAGGTGTAGTCTATTGTAATTCCCATTCATCTACGGTGCACACGACTATGGCTATAGAGGCCAATTCGGGAGAGCACATGTCGACCGCAGTCAGGACAAACATAGACCTGGTTAGGTCTTGGATTCGGCCTTCTTGCAGTAACATTTCCTTGATAGCTGGCTACAACCCCTCGCCATTCGGTTCTGTCCACTGCAAGTTGTTCCCATTGCTCGTCTGGAATACCGCAGGATTTTAGATTTTCATGGAGAACGTCTTTGAACCTCTTTCGTTGACCGCCACGCCTTCTTCTACCGCTTAGCAATTCACCATAAAGTGTAGTACATTTAGGAACGCGGTTATCATGCATACGATGAACGTGACCTGCCCATCTTAGGCGTGCTCTTGAAATAAGCACCTCAATTGGAAGGCTGTTTGCTCTCCGGAGTACTTCCACGTTTGATATGTGATGGAACCAACGGATTTTCATCATACTTCTGAGGTGTCTTTGCTGAAAACGTTCTAATTCTTTCACATGACGACGGTAAGTGACCCAGCTTTCACATCCATATAGCAGTGTTGGAATGACAACTGCTCTGTAGACAGCCATTTTCGTTCACAAAGCAAGGTCGTGGTTGTCAAATACTCTCTCTCTAAGTCCCCAGAGTGCTCTAGATGCAGCGTTAATTCTATTGCGAAGCTCGCTGTCCATGTTTGCTTTGTCATTAACAACGTTGCCTAAGTAATTGAACTGATCTACCACTTCAAGAGAATTTCCGTTAAGTGTAATGTCTATTTGGTTCACTTGATGAGGAGTTGACATAATCTTAGTCTTTCCAATGTTGATTTTAAGTCCCAAGGAATCATAGCTCTGGGCATACACATCTAAAAGTTTTTGAAGCTCTTCCGGCGTAGAGGCTAAAAGTGCACAGTCATCCGCATACTGCAGATCACAAATGAATCGTGTGCGTGTCTTCGTGAAAGCTCTAAAGCGCCCTATGTTAAAGAGACCGCCATCAGAACGGTATCTGAGACCTATTCCTCTGACTGTCAGTTTGTTGTCAACAATAATTGTTAGAGCAGTGGTAAACAAATTAAAAAGTAGGGGTGCCAGGACACATCCCTGCCTAACTCCAGTGAGGGTTTGGAAAGGTTCGGTTGCCTCATTATTATACATAACCTGGGCGTTGTTGTTTGTATGTAGACTGCGACATACTTCCACAAATTTTCTAGGGATACCTAAGCGGAGCATAATTTTCCAGACCACTTCCCTGTCCACCGAGTCAAACGCCTTGGTTAAATCAATGAAGGCCATGTGAATTTCTCCTTGATGTTCGAGTGTAAGCTAGCAAACTTAAGACAAGGACCTATTATATTTTATTGTAATCTTGGTTAAAATTAAGTTTCCAATTTTCTCCTCCTTGATCATTCAACGCGAACGTTCCACTCATTCGTCCCAAATTTACCATAAATTGTATTATATTCTACAAGGGGACTTAAATATTCAAATAAAATATAATACGATTTAGTACAAAATAACATGAAAAAAAGTGAAAAGTTTGCATAATATTTGCTCCTATTAAAGTATTGTGCCGAACACGAATATGTTAAATTTCGTGTAAAATAGTTGGTCGTGTGTTACATGGCGGCATCATAACGATGACATTGAGGTGTGAGGCAAAGCAGGGTCTGGCCCATAATTTGTCATTTTTAGTGTTTGAAATAGCGTTTAAAACTTGCTTTAATTATTTGGTCATATTAATGTTAAGAAATGACATATCATTAAAAGTATTGCTGATTATATATTTTTGGGATTCATTACTTTTTATTTATTAAGATTGACACTGAATATTTTAGTTAGGCGGCAGCAAGTATTACTCAAATACGGTACCTTTAAGACTGGTGAAAAAGAAAAAATTGTAGGTGCTTAATTCAAAAAAAATTTTAAAAAATGGTAGGTGGCTGTGATACGAGAAATTTCAGTATCATGTCAAATGCACAAGGGTTCTAATATTATGACATGACTATAAAACTGATACCTTTTCAAGTCGGTTCATTATTAAACGAAAATAATTTTTTTATTTTGCTTATGCTATGCAGTCTGTTAGGTCTCTTAGTTTTTGAGAAAACACAAATTTACACTATAAAAAGGTGATTTTTCTTAGAATGGCCAACTACTTACTGGTGCTGCCACCTTATCTCTGCAGAAAAATAAAAGAGGCCATACATTATTAAATTTTATACCTCTCGTGTCACTGGAAGAGATCCAAGACACATTTTTAATAGACGAAATACACACACCATGATACGTTTGCTTTTCAGAGAACTATCACTACCAGTTGGTTTATTTCATCATACCTATGTCCTGTGTCCATTATTATATCGTATACATCATGACTGTCGATGTCGACGTTCTTATTTGAAACCCCAGTCAGGTGGAGAAATTGACTGGCCGGTGTGGCATCTAGGCCTGGTGGTCCTAGCACAAGCAACGATGATCAGACCGTTCCGAAGCAGCTGTTAGTTTCGGGGCCACAGAGAACATAAACAGGCTGACAGGTGAAAGACCTCCACGTTGACTTCTCTCACAGTTGAATCCTCTATGGACGCGTTTAAAAGGCACTTTCGACCGACCATGTCCAAATATATCCGACTATATAATTACATTTACGGCATGTAATCGTTCAAACTGATGATTCACAATTATATCATAAATACGTAATGTACGATTAACATTCAATTATTTAAAGTTTATCTATCTTATGAGCCACCACTATAAAATAAAAATTACAAATGGAAATAAGGGTAGGTGCTTCAATTAGAAGATACTTTAATTCCCTTCTGAGTGGTTGCTTCATTGTTCAATTATTATTTTCGCAAGCACAGGGCGAATAGATACAGGGCGGACAAAAATGATTTTTCAATTTATAACATTTTTTGTATTATAGTAGATAAAGCTCCCGATATTTTAATCAGTGAGGATCTTCATCATCCTGCGCTTTTGATATTATTTAATATTCATAAAAAAACGTAACAATAATAAGATTATCGTTAATATGACCTATTATAATTATCGCAAGGCCGATTTGGTTGAGCTTTATCATATCGATTGACACTTTCTCTTCAGTATTCAAGATTTAAATTCTGCTTTTGAAAAATTGTATGAAATAATATATGCTATTCTAGATAAAACTGTTCCTAAAGACAGGAGCTACCCTCCTTGGTATAATTCCAATATAATTAGGAGTATTATATTGAAATATAGAGCGTGGCGTGATTTCAAAAACTTTGAAGTTCCCCTTGCACTGGAAAAATTTTAATTATTAAGAACCTATATCAAAGAGCAGGCTAATATTGAATATAAAAGTTATTGTCGTGACATTGAAAACAATATTAAGATTAATTTTTCAAGAGTAAGAAACTAGTAGCAATTTACAACAGCAATGTATTACGGAAATGAACATTTTGTAGGCTATAAAGAGTTAGTAAATGACTTTGTTCAATATTTTTGCAGTTCATATCACATCTGTCTCAGTTGAGGACAATGTACGATACGATAGGCCCTGATAAAATTCCAGCTTTTTTATTACATGATTGTGCTGGTGTATTTACACCTTATACATTTCTATTTAATTTGGCCATTAAATGAAATAATACATTTCCTGATGTTTTAAAGTGTTCTAAAATAATCCCTATATATAAAACAGGAGAAAAAGACCTGTAACGATTATCAACAATTTCTTTCTCTAAAGCCTTCGAAATATTGTTATATGATCCAATATTTTTATGCAAAGAATCGCATTACTGAATATCAGCACGATTTTTTTCAAGGGAAGGTCTACTTCAACCAATCTATTCTGTATAACCCAATATATATCTGAGGTTATAAACGGTAACTTACAGACTTCACTTGATCATGGTATTCTATTGTCAAAATTTCAGAAGTTTGGCTTCTCAAGCAAAATAGACACCACCATATCGAATACTGTGGTCAACGGTCTGCTGAATTGGTATCTACTCTAGGAGTACCTCAAGGATCTGTGTTAGGCCCATTATTCTTCAATATCTTCATTAACGACATTGCAGTTGAATTGGGCGTAGAGTGTCTTTTATATGCTGACGATATGAAATTGTACAATAAAATAAATGATGAAAGTGATTGTGTGGCTTTACAAACTGCCCTAGATAAAATCAGTGAATGGTGTAACTTAAACAAATTGCAGTGAAATATACGTAAATGTAATGCTCTTACATTTACTAACAAACATCAATATATCGAATTTAGTTATTACTTAGAAAATTCAGTGCTTACACGTCCATCAACATTTCGTGACCTCGGTGTAACATTTGACAACAAACTATCCTTTAAGTGTCATAAAATACAATCACCAATGAAACCTTTAGAACAGTCGGATTTATAATAAGGTGTTCCCACGACTTTAATGACATTAACACACTGAAACTACTATATCAATCTTTTGTTCGATCCAAATTGGAATATACGTCAATTATTTGGTCTCTTCATTATAACATACACATACAAAACATAAAGAGCATTCAGAGGCGCTTCTTAAAAACATTATGCTATAAGGAAGATGGTGTTTACCCTGCTATTGGTTTTCCTCATACTCCACTTTTAAATAGATTTTCATTTTCGAGTCTAGCGACACGCAGCAAATATTTCTTTTTAAAGGTTTACATAATATAACAGATTGCGACGCTTTATTGAACTTATTAAATTTTCGAATACCTAGACCTCGTTTTAGGTAAAACTCACTATTCCATCTGCCGAATTCCAGAACTAAGGTTCAGAAATTCTCGCCACTATATAAAATGTGTGAAAATTATAATAATCTTCAAGGCTGGTTATTTTCCGACCTTTTCCACTGCAATGTAGCCGAGATAAAAAGATTAATTGCATAAATTTAAACTTAGCTTTGTTTTTATCTCTGTTTCTATTTATCCATATCACATATTGATATTTCTATATTTTTTGTCTTATAATTGTAAGTATTTCGTAATTTCCTGCCCAGTAATTAGAATTCTCTGTTGGGCAGTGTATTGTTAAATAAATAAATAACTTTTGAACTGGATTTTCTTAATATTTTCAAATTGAACATTGTGTATATTTTTCAACGATGTGAAAAATTTAAAAAAATAAATAAAATAGCACGATTTTTTCAGTGAATTCACTTTATGTCTGTATCCTCGAGCTTTTCGCCAGCACATTAATTCCTTGTGAATGTTTTGCTTGTATTTTTTTTTTGTTTTTTTATTCGACAAATAATGCAACAGCGAATAATTTGCTGTTTTGTAACTGGGCCAAAAATAAAATGTAACAAAATCCTACTTTCTTCAATCATCGCCAAAGCCCTAAATGATTATAATTACAATTAATCGGCAATACTGAAAGTGTCGCGAATCCTTTGAAATAATCATTTACCCGATGGAGATTTTTAACTGTTAATCCAGATATACTTTTTGTGTTGTAGACCGAGCCGGGGTGGAAATCTAAAGTAGGACGTTAACCTCGTGACGTCAAATAGTGCGGGCAGTGTATCGACCAAAACGACGCGTTGTGACGTCACTACGGCATCAGCTGGGTGTGGCGCCGTTTTGAGTCTTTTGGAACAGTTCAGAGAGGTCGCTATGGTAAGAAAAGATCAGTGTTAATGTGTTGAAAAAATGTACTCGTAAAAAACTTTCAGAAAAATTACCCAGAAGATTTTCCAAATAAACCATTCTTCGTATAACAATACTTATTTATACCAGAAGTATATTTTAAGAACGATTTGAAAATAAAATAAAAGTTAGTTTACCACTTATAAGCATCAGTATTTTTCTACTTCAAGATAAGATATATGAATATAAGGTACCTCTATTCACTTCTCAAAAAACAGTGGCTTTGATTGTTTGTTAGTTTCATTTTATGATGAATTTGATCAAAAACTGAACTATGAATCCAGATCCTATACGCCGAAATTTCCGCCTTTAACGAAAAATTTTTAGGTCTGTTCCAATCCAAACTAAATATAGGTAGGTATATAAGAAGCCTATGGTAAATATGTGAAAAAAGGGCATCCCCCATAGTCACAACGTTTTGATGATTTTTCAATATTATTTGCTGCGAAAATTTACGTCTCTGTATAGCACTTTATCTGATGGAGGGGGGTGAAACAAAATCCATTAATTTCGTAGTAACTTTGTTATCCAGAACGTGACACATTAACAGTGGCAGATGTGTCGAAAATTTTAACCCCAAGTGAAAAATGACCCACTAATTAATTTCATATTGTCAAGTAATTCCGTGATAGACCAATCGAATCGAATAAGACGTTCAACATAAATAATATATACCTTCAGACTTATTGTAGACAACTTAAATCTTCAAAATTGAGTTTGTCCAATTTTGAGTGAAATGTTGTATGGCATTGTTTTCATACGCTTTTATTTATTTTATCAGGTAGCGAGTTTCTTCAATTAACATTTTCAACACTGGGCTTCTTTATTTAATGTGAGTACATACTCTATTCCATTAAAATTTAAATTGGTACAAGTGTTCAAAATTATCCTATCCTATAGCTCTAACATTGCGCTGCACAAGATTATTTATAACAGACCTGTTTTCATCGTACGCAGCGAAATTTATTATTGCAACCATCGAGTTGGATTGCAGCTGCAGCTGTCTATTGTACTACGTTGGCAAAGCGGAAACATCAGTCCACTGTAATCTCGAACCGTTTTATTTAAAGGAAAGGACATCCGCTGAGGATGCGGTAAGACGGCTTTGCTTTTTAAACGGTCTCATGACGTGGAATATGGATTCTCAAATAATAAAGTAATAGCAGAGTGGGCTTTTATAATTAGCAATTAATTACCTACTAAAAATGTATATACAGTGAGGTCCATAAGTAACGGATACATTCATTTCTGTGTAATTTGCGATTTATGGAGCTTTTTTTATACCTCCTGCTTCAACCCTTTAAATTTGAATGGTGGTCAGCTCGTTCTCCCGATTTGACCCCGCTTTTTTATGAAAAATAATATAATGTTTCAAAAAAGTCTATTCGCGAATTAATGTGGATGGGCTTAACTTCGAAATGAAGCAGTATATCTAGCTGTTCTTTCTGGTTTGCTTGAACTACTAAAAGGATTATTAAGATGTGGGACCTCATATACCGGGTGGCCACGAGTCAATGTACGCCCCCAATATTTTGGTTGTTTTCGTATTTAAAAATCTGGTTTTTGGTACACATAAATTAGACAATAATGGGCTACTTTTAGACTAACAGGAATGAAAATATCATCAATTTTTTTCCTTAAATTGAATGAATATATTTTGTTATGGTTTCTCATTAAACATAAATTTCTAAGTGCAACAGTTTTTTCAGATGTAAAAAATTTTAAAAAACAAGTGAGATACGAACAATTTTTTATTTTTTTCAAAATGGCCGCGTCAGATGAATGCGATGTAAGAAAATTACTAAGTAGGCTATGGAAATTATTAGTACGGTTGTAGACTGGTCTGTAAAGAAGAAAATAGTTGTTTGAATTACTGATAGGTACCGGTATTTTTAAGTTAGTTTCAAAAAACGGAATTTCATTTTCATTTCCGTCTTATGGAATTTTTTTTAATGGAACTGTCCTATTTTTTTATTAATCAGAAATAATGATTCATAAACTATAAGTTTTTTCGCCATTAATCATTTCTTAACGATATCCTTCGTAATAAAACAAGTATTTTTAAAAAGTAAACGCAAATTAAACAAGAAATGATTTTAATAAAACGTTACAACCATGAATAAATAGAATAACAAAACTATTGAAAACCTAAGTTATAATAAACCATTAAAAAAATTGTTCAAACTGTTCACCGTTAAGATTAATACACAGAGTAGCGCGACTTATCGTTGCATGTCTAACATTCTGTAATTGTTGAGGTGTTATTTGTGCAATTTCGTGCCGAACTCTTTCTTCCAGATCTTGCCTTATGGCTGGAGCAGTCATGTAGACTCTACATTTCAAATGCGCCCAAATAAAAAAAATCGAGTGGGGTTAAATCAGGCGACCTTGCAGGCCATCTGACTGGACCATGGGTCCCAATTCAACGATCTGGAAATAATTGATTTAAGTAATCCCTAACGATAATAGCATTGTATGGTCCGGCCCCGTCTTGTTGGAAGTAAACCTCGTCAATATTGGTATTGGGAATTTGATTAATCTGTGGAACTATTATATTTTGGTAAAATTGTAGATATCTTGGTCCAGTTAGAGTTCCGTCAAAAATTATTGGACCTATCACATGGTCGCCCAATACGCTTAACCAAACATTGAAGCCAAACCACTCCTGAAACCGCCCCTGTCTCATAATGTGAGGATTATCAATTGCCCAATATCGAGTGTTGTTTCGATTAGATAACCCAAGGTTTTTAAATCTCGATTCATCAGTGACCAAAATGTTTTTGATAAAATTCTCATTTCCGGTTCAATCGGAAGTGATATTTCATTCCTGTTACTCTAAAAGCAGCTAATTATTGTCTAATTCATGTGTACCAAAAACCAAATTTTTAAATACAAAAACAACCAAAATATTGGGGGCGTGCATTGACAAGTGGCCACCCGGTATATTTGTGAATTTAGATCATAACAAATGTAAAACCTGGCCTTTGGTTTAATTTAATTTTATCTTTTGGGGTTGTGATAAAAGTTATATTATTTATTTTGCTTTAGGCACAAAAGTCATATAGTCTTCAAACGTCTTAGATCATGGGTAAACTACGGTTGAGCCTTCTTAAGTTACGGACGGTTTCCTAAATTCTATTCTCTTTATTACTTATCATCTAAACGTGTTATATGTCCTTAATTACTGCTTTCTCTTTTGCAAATTTCTGCATTTAAAGGAAAAATTAATAGGCGATGGATCACAACATTTTCTGCTATACACAAAAATGCTTGTCTTTTATATGCAGATCAGGTTCACACCCTCTCTGTGAGGGTAAATTTTTTCTCTTGATTTTTGGACTATTTTCGCAAAAGGTACTTCGTACTTCATGAATCCTCGACCGCACTGACCAAACAAAAACAGCGAAACAATATATTTTTGCACAATCCTATAAGCAATAGTGTACATTGGTACGTCAAAAATAAATTACCTTTTCCACTGATTCCGTCCTTCCCGCCTTTACCGATGCAACAAAAACGAACTAATTAAAAGGCAACTGCAACATCCTGTTTATCTGTCTACAACGAAAATTCGATCGGTTCTGGTTTAAAATAAAAATAGACGTTAACAGTCACCGTACAACGAAATGAAAATAAAAGTTATCGTTTGGCAAGTTGCTAGTCGTGTTGATATCACCGTTTTTAAGTCTGAGAACGGCGCACCTTTGTGGGGCCCGTTCCAGAAACAGCTGATACCCAAGTTCGATGACATCATAGTTGAAAAATTCGGGCCTCATTCATCTATCTCGGAATATTTAATGCGAATGTTTCACAAAAGAGACAGTTAGTTAATCATTCTATTAAGGCGGCCGACCATAGGAGCAGGTCGTTTTTTAAAAATAAATACGATTCCCAGAATACGGTCGAATCACCAAAATATGTAATTAGTGACGACGTATAAATAACTGGGGTAATCCGTAAAGTATAATGACTTGGATTTGTTGATAAACGTCTGCGTGGAAAATTTTTGTTATCGAAAGTGATTTAGGAGATATGATTAACAAGTGTTTGTTCAATATTTAAAAACGGGAATACCTAGGCAGTTCTCGCGGAAAATAATTGGGAGCCAATAATTAGAACCATTAAAATTATTTTCCTTAAATTTTATCGGAAAAAATTAACTAATTTTGAGTCACTATGGTACGTAGCTAAAACAAATTACTAAATCAAGCAGCCAAAAGTATATTTTACTTTAATGCACGTCTGCACACATTTCAGCAACATTTGTTTAGTTAGTTGTCTTGAAATGGCTCGTAACTATTAATTATATAATCCAGTGTAATACTTATACCGGAGACTGTTAAGAATCGCCTCGTTCGTATTTTAATTATTTTTAACTACGTCTATGAATAGGTCAATAGCTTCTACAGAATCAAGGACATTTTCAGCATTATAAACGTTTAATAATACCGCCACGGGTTTCAGTGAAGCCGTGAAACGAACCGTGCAATTGCTACAGGGAGTAAAATACTTGCAATACAGAATGTATCCGCGCCTTTCAGCCAGTCTTACTATTTATTACTCAGCGATTCATTGACGAATGACGATACCTAAAAAACCACTAAAACAATATTATTAAACTAAACGCGTTTGTAAGGACACTTAACGTGTCTCTTACGCAGAAATATATGGTCACTTTTACGTGCTGAGTAAATTTTACTTTAAAATAACACCAGGACCAAACACCGACATCCTTAACCTTCAGAAAAAAATTCTGAATTTATTGATGTCTGTTATTCATTCAATAATATAGCCTCTATTAAATCGCCGTCAAAATCACCAAACTTGGCGCCAAATGTGGGGCTATGTCAAAAAATTATATAATATCGCCATCGAAGATCATTTATTGTCTTGGATGAATTGAGGGTTGAAAGGATCGCCACCGCTACGATGAAAAACGCGTGAGCCGCTTCTAAGAAATTGCACCTTTACGTCGGAATGTGTGATGTCCGATGTAATGAGTGTAAGAGTGTACAGGTAAGCAACAATTGATCGAGTCGAAACCAGAAAAGTCTTTACTGTTCGCGGTGTTATATACGTGGGAACGGGTTACGAATTCCAACGTCGGCCATTCCCAGTTGTGAAATAAAAATCTGCATACCTCTCAGTTATTTCGGTATATAGTAGACGCTTTAAAGCTGGGTATGGAGGCTCAACACAATAACGGTTATACGAGGGACTTCAATGGATACGAGTAATTTAAATTTGTAGCCGATTATTAAATTAAAAATGCCCATGAATATAAACGTTATGGATGGATGGAATTTGACGAAGTAGGTATAACAAAAAAGAATGTTTGTTGGATGCAAAAAAAATGCATAAACAATAACGTTTCGCCCTGCAGATTGCACTTTCGTAATTAGTAATTCATTCTGAACGCGACCCAAAAAAAAAATTCAAAAAATTTTCCATATACGTGTGGGTTTATAAACAAACTGAAACATCAAAATAATCTATTATATTATTACATTATCAACTTATGTTTTTGTTTAATTAGAGAGTCCGATATAAATCAGCTATCAGCTGTTTGGGATTACACATATTGGTGCGCCAAGTATTTAAAAATAAACGGCGCCTTACTTTATAAAGTGCCAAAAACAAGTACATAATTAAGCCGCGTAAACAACGATCAGCTGATTTGTTCAACAATATGACTCAGCTGTTTCCCAACCAACGCCAATTTACGGAGGCTTATTTTGAAGTGGTTTTTTTGACATCCTTGGAGCAGAATCGGTTGACACCGATCGAAACTACGCATTTATACCTTTTTCTGTTCTCAATTTTATAAAAGTAAACAAAACAGCTGCGTCGTTTCCCACATTAAATATTATAAATAAAATAACGTTCAATGGAGTGGAAAGGAGGCATTCACGTGCTAGAAATGAGGCAACGAGGGACAATCGATATTAATAATTTGACGTACGAGGACAAACATATGAATTATTTATTATTTTGTTTTTGTTAATTTAGACTTTTTTTCAACTTTTGGTTGTCTAGTTCTCCAAACTTGGTTAATGCGTGGCTTTATAAAATAGATATGTGAGCTTTAAATAGGAAAAAAGATGGTAGGAGCTATAAAGAAATTATCATTAAAAACAAATATGAAATACGATGAAATTAAATTACTGCAAATTACGTGTTATACAGAGTACCTACTGCATACAATTTTCAAAATTGAAGAAATAACGGACTGGCGAACTTCTTATACTTTTGTGTCTGTTAAAATAGTACAGGGTAATACTAAAAAGTGCAGATACAACTGAGTTCACAACAAATTCGAAAAACCCAAAAATACACCCAGTTCTGTTGTTTAAGACCGTTTTAAAAAAACTGCAAATATACCTACAGGCACGTTTACCTTTAGTGCAAATCATATTTGGAAAAGTAACTTATGACATAGAAAATAGTTATAGCCATATATCCTCTAAATCGGCAACTGAACCTGCTAAAAACTAGCTCTGGCAAGTTTTATTACATATACGCACTGAATAATGGACCATTTCTTAATCAACTTTGGTCTTTCGAGCCGGATTAACAATATTGAACGGGAATAACAAACAGGAAAATTATCGCCTACAATGTGTTTTAAGGATACGAATATGTTAAATTTCGTGGAAAATAGTCGAGCGTTTTGCTAGTACACGGCAGCAGCATAGCGATGACATTGCTTCGTGTGCGGCTAAGCAGGGTCGGGCTCATAATTTCTCACTTTTAGTGTTTGAAATGTCGTTTAGAACTTGATTCAATTAAATTTTGTACGATTGTCGATTTTAGTAAAACTGATATCTGCAAAATAGTTCTAATTTATTTTTGTTCACACTTTTTCAGTAACTATCTGCTGGTGACACTGCTATTAAATACTACTTTATAATAAACGGTTATACCGTTTATAAGAAAATACCATTACATTACTATACGTAGTGTACTATAACTATAGCAAAGAACTAAGTGCATTTTTTATCCCCGAGTTTGAGGGACCAATTACAGGATGAATTAAAAAGCACTTTCGCTTTGTGGTATATTGGTACGAATTATTTAATTATTTGCACTTCATGGTCTAAAGTTTTTACATAGCTCACTAATTTCCTCTTTATTAAATAACTATAAACATTTAAGTATTACACACAAACATGAATAAAGTCTGTACATTTCCTGGTGTTCTAAATACCTACGCCTACGTATTTATTATTCAAACTATACTTATATCAAATTATACCAAAATCGCGTCGCGATTACAATTCGTACGGTCCTGTACGCCGCCTAGACTAGTGTGGCTTCTGTGTTATCGACATTACTTACAAATTTACTCGCGATTGGTTGGCGCACAATCGTAAATAAACCTCGGCAGATTTGACGCTTGCTTCCCAAAGACCCTCAAAGTAAGTAGGTATAAAACTTATTAGGGCGCTACTCTAATTCGCCCGTACTAATAAACTTGCTACTGTTGGATTTACCAACTTCGTAATTAAATAAAAAATATTAACCAACATGAACCTCCAATTTGTATTACATATTGTAAAATAATCTTAAATACTACTCAAGCTGGTAATTTCTTCAGACTCGCTCGTCATTTCTATGGAAACTTTGACCAATTTCACTTAACAAAACATCACAGAAATTAAGTTGATTTTATAGTTTCCATAGAAACAATCGACAAACGAGTCTCAAAAATTGGCAGTTCAAATACAAATAAACAAAAATATTTCTTTATTTGATCTCTCCCCCAATGCCGCATTGTTAACGCGCCAATGGCATCGTAAATACGTAAAAATTGCTTAACTGTCCATCGAATGTCTTTCATGAATATCAGCAAAAAATATTGTTCGGTCACGTCATAACCTATTTGAATCCTTTCTTACTCTTTACCGAAGAAAATATTTAACAACTTACGGGTTACAAATAAAACGAGAACCAAGAGTTCTGCATTGGATTGGAATGCAATCCAACAAAAAGGCGTAATAGTTGTAGTCTTGGTAACCAGCAAGAATGGAAGCGAAGAAGAGTTTGACCTTGGCCGCAGTGAGTGCATCAAGCAAAGAATGTTGTCCTCTCCTCTCGTCCGCATACCGATCCATCCTTTTGAATCGATCTAGAGTAAGAGGATTGCCATGCACATTTTATTGGGACAAAAAAAAATATACGTATAAATTAACAATGAAATGGGGGTAATGGTAATATTGAAGTCCGACGTAAGCGATGCTGTTAAGCTCTCGCCGAAAAGTAACATGTACGGCGGGAAGATTGGCACATAGTGCCTTGAAACTTTTTGTGATTGGTCACATATATATAAATAATTTATTCAGGGTGAATAGCTAAAATGCACTTGTATGCATAAATGATCGGGACAGAAAAGGGGGCACGGGGGCCTACAATAGCGGGGGTGGGGAGCAGAGGATTTTTGAATTTCCCGCCATAGAAACTCTCAGTTTGGCTGAAAAGTGCAAAGGTATTTTTCCATTTATTCACTCCTTCGCGACTTTTTGTTTTTGTGAGGTTATGTTGGCAACCTTGTTGGATGTGTGACAGCAGCGGACAGCCGAACAGGTAGATAGACAGCGGGAATGACCCTCCAGCCCTTTGATATCGCCCACCTGTAATTGTCTCACGTCCCGGGCTCACCTGTAGTTATCACATTGGCCGGGCAGCTTCCTTTGATCTATTTTTGTTTTTGTTTTAGGTAAAATCGCAATTCCCACTGTCATCAAAATTTTTCCAGGTTCAAGTGTCCCCCTTTTGAACATGAATAGCATTCGAATTTTTCTTTAAATACCATGCAGAACGAAAAAGGCTATGGACAAGTATTAGGGGTATCTACATCAATTTAGAAAAATGTCTAAAATAGTTGCTACGTATTTGAATCTATCAAATCCGACGGAATATTCCGACCGCTGCTTCCATCATTCTTTTACGACGTTGGTTAACTCTGGTGGTGATATTACTAATGCATAGAAATCATTAAACGTTGCTGAGGGATGTATCGAATAGTCTCTTAACAATATATAGACAATATATATTGTCGATAAAGGATGACAGAATTCAACAAGGTCAAAGTACTTCGAAATATGTTTAGGGAAATAAAATCAGGTATAGTCTAAGTCAACGCTTCCCTGCGAATAAAAAATGCAACAAAAACTTTACGAGCTCATTATTGGCGCCGGCGAACAAGTCGGTATGGTATCATCCAACAAATCGACGTACCTTAAAAACTAAAGTAAGTGAGTAGTTCAATTTACCGGTGGAATTGTACAGAGAGTAACGGTATTTTAATGAGGTCGTAAAGTTTTTGTTGCATTTTTTATTTGCAGGGAAGCGTTGTCTTTGACTACACTATCAATACTGATATAGATGAGTACAAATGTAAAAAAAATGAACACAAAAGACATAGATATAAAAAAGAACAGCAAAATTCTTACAACAAAATAAATAATGCGGTAAATAAATCCAAAGAAACTTGGAATATTGTAAAGTCCAAACTGGGAAAATACAAATCTATTACCTTAAACATAAATAATGTAAATATATATGAAGATGAAACAATATCAAATACTTTTTGCCTCACATTTTGCCCAGATTGCAACAAATAATGCAGAAGTCGCTTCGGATATAATTTGTCACTACCATGCACTCCCCCAAATATCAAACAGATTCATTATATTTCTACGAAGTATCAAAAGATGAACTTCTTAGTGTAATCGATGAACTAAAGAATAAGAAATCAGTAGGACTGGATGGTATAATAGCACAAGTTATTAAGAACATCTCGAACAATATCACTGACATATTTAGTTCATAAAAAAGTCATAGGTTATTTCCCTGAGAAACTTGAAATTGCCATAGTAATACCTATTCATAAAAGAGGCCAGGAAGATGACATTGAAAATTACAGGCAAATATCACTGCTTAATGTTATCTCTAAAATTATAGAAAAAATTATTTGCAACAGGATCACAGATTATTTAGAAAGAGACAATATATTAACAGACAGGCAACTTGGTTTTAGAAGTGGAAGATCAGTAGAAAGTGCATCTACTAAGTTATTTGATTTTATTTACAGTGAAGTGAATATAGGAAAATATAATGTATCTATCTTATTTGATCTATCTAAAGCCTTTGATTCTGTAAATGGTCCTGTCGTGTTTAGTAAATTGGAAAATATGGATATAAGAGGCAATATTCTTAATCTAATAAAGTCTTTTATGGATAACAGAACCCTAACGGTTAAATATAATGAAGCTTACTCTGTCCCACAAGCTGGGAGTACCTCAGGGATCTATCCTGGGACCTCTATTATTTTCCATTTACATCAACGATCTTCCGTCGCACATTAGCAAAGGACTCACAATTATGTATGCAGATGATAGTACTGTGTGTATCTCTGCATCTAGCACTGATGAGCTTAGTTCTGACATTAAAACAACTGTAGATGAGATGAGTGCCTGGTATGATCGAAATATTAGGGATAAAACAGTATTCATAGATTTTAAACTTAGAAGACATATACCACTTTTTGGTGTCCCCTTAAGTGAAAGCACAAAAATGTTGGGCACTTGTATCGACAGCACACTGTCATGGGAACAACATATCAATTATGTTTGTATAAATTAAATCTTTAGGGAAATTCAGTGAAGTATCCAGAGTATTTGTGTTACATAAAATTAATAAGATTGATATATAAACTTAAGTATAGAGAAAGCTATAAAAACACTTTTGCCTCCAGGAAAATATTAACTGTACCATGTGTCTACATATGCAAGTGTCAGATACACGCAACATGCAATCTGCATGATTTTCATGTGCTATCTGAAAATCACAGATATAATACAAAACCGGGAACGTATTATCTATTCCTCAGCATAGGACTTCGACTTTTAAAGAGTCTCTCTATTATAATGGGATAATACCTACTATAGTAGCCTTCCTGAAAGCATTAGAGGTCTAAACTTATTAAGATATAAGAAAAAATTTAAGGACTTACAACAGTGTGAATGAATTGTTAGACAGACCTACAGACACATAGTCTTTAGTTTTTAATTTGTTGTATGTATTGGAAGTATACCAAGTATACATTTATACGTTTTTATTTTTGTCCATTATTTTATTATTTTAATTATGTATCAACGACTTGATCTTATGCAATATAATTTTTAATTTAGATGCTGACATGCCATACATACTACATACATATATTGTATCATACAAAAGGTTAATGGAAAATATTAACTTTTCTTTTCAGAAACTTTGTCGGAAATGTCAATGTATTTATTTTTTGTTATATTTATTTCTTCTGTGCCACGTGAAAGTGCAAAATTTGTTTTACATATCCGTAAATTATGCCTCGTATAAAAACTTAAAATGTAGCGAATTTATTTAGAACCTTTGTTACTCGAGCTATTATCTCATTGCAGCGTCTACCTTTCCGCGGGCGCCACGCCAGTGAAAATATCAATGATAACAAAACCAAATCGTCAGCAGAGGCCTTACTGGAAATTAAAAAGAACAGCTGTGAAGCTTAGATTTGTATCGTGTGCGTCAAGTTCCAGAGTTTACATTTTTAATACGGGCGACATAGGACATACCTACTACACTTACTACTTACTACCTTCTACTACACCAGCTACTACATCTCTTTCACATTTTGCGGCGTTCGTACTATATTTTATCGTAGAGGAACTCGTGAGGTGTTCTCGTCATTAATGGGCGCCCGCCATTTACCCTATCATGACAAACACTTATGAGGACATAATTCTCGCTGGTGCTCGACACACGTTAAAATATCGTTTCAATAATACCTACGCATACAATTATATCTATACGTGTGCACATGTATTATTCGTAAATTGCTCTCAAAATGTTATTTACATATTCTCGATACGAAGGGGAGTATTTATAAATCGGGATTATTTACCATAGTGCTAAAAAAAGAACGACAACAATACCTTCATACCTTGAAATATCTCACGTCTTGTAAACAAAATACTCGGTCATTTTCTTCTGGCAAAAACTATCGGGGTCGTGTCTCTTTACCTTTTTGTTAATTCCGTATAGATCCAGCAGCACCAGCTAATGCATAATGCAACTGCGCGGTAAGATCAGCCCGGTTGGTCCCAGGAATTGTGGAAATACATCAGCAACCAGTGACCGAATGCACTTTAACCTTTTAGATTTTCCTGTTCCCGGACTTTGGAAATGCTCCCTACATTGTAACGTAACGGCGTAATGGCAGGAATAAAATCCGTTTTATATGTTTTCATTACAAGCACTGCACTATCTTTCCAGTTTTATGATCTCTTTTATTAGAATGGAGATATTGTTGCCTTCCTTAAATCGTTAAATTAGTTAATCTCGCCGTGTCCGTCGTTATGCGAAATCCGAAAATAAAAAAAAACTCGTTAATTTACTTAATTTAGCAACACGGGGATTTATCTTTGTAAAGCATGATCCACCGGACCACAAAACTTGTAGGAAAATAAAGTCGTTATTTTGTGTTTGTATTAAGGTGGCCAGTGCAGTGCCAACATTGTTGAGCGTCTTCAAGCTGTAATCCTTGCACAACTTGGTGGCCATACGTAGGCTATGCACCTTACGATGCATGCATAATGACAGACAGCTGCTTGCTAACACGCCAAGTATTTATTAAAGCATTAGAATTTAGGGTAACTTCAACATTTCTTTGTCCTTTCAAAAATTAATGCTTTACTACAAAATAACAATCGAGATGACAATCATTCCAGCAAACATTTTCTATAAAATCAGCTATAACTCGAGTTGGTGAAAGTCGAATTTACCTAAAAAAAATTGACTAGAAAAGGATACCTCAGATTTAAATTTATTTATTCTAATTTATATTCAAATTTACGCAAATTATATCAAGATATACACAACTTAAAAGTAACTTTAACCAAATCAGGAAGGGAAAAACTACTAAAAAAATTACCCAAGGGTAAATTTCCTTTGAAGTAAAATTACGTACCATAATTAGGTAACATCTACCTTTTTGGCAACTAAAAATCGCCTTTATAGTAGAATATCCTACTAGGAAGATTTGGTTGGAAATCCTACGTAATTTTATTCCTCCCTAGTAATCTATTTGGTGGCTTTATTTACTCTCCTTTAAACTAATATTAGGTCGATATTGTAGAAAACTCTGCCTTGTTTATCTACTTCATCATTTCAACAAAATAGTTGATTACTCATCTAGTTGACCAAAAAATCATCCTGAAGAAATAATTATTAACTTTTTTGTAGCAATTACCTGGAAAATCTACCACAAAGTAAATTTTACTATAAATCACCAATTTAAAAACTAGCCATACATAACCTATTTGTAAAATTTATATTATTCAGGTTATTTTAACAATTAGGTTGTTTAATTATTGTCTTCGTCATTATTCTTGAGAATTTCGATCATTTTAAAAAACTATTACAGTCGTAAACTTGATTCACTCGTGGTGTAGATAGAAAAATGAGTGTGAAAAACAATAAATCGTATAAATATATTTACCTCTTACAAAGAGCTTCTCTATACCACTTTCGACTTACTATTCACTCTAACTGATTTGTCAACACACGTCAAATAAAAATTTACACTTATTAGGTTAAAATGAGGTAACATTTTCAAAAATAGGGTGACCTAAATATGTTATATTTACCTATAGATAAATTTTTTATGAAACTTACAAATTAAAAATTCTTTAAATAAGTAGTAAAGTTAACTAACATGTAAACTTTAAGGTAATTCGATTTAATAAAAAGCTACCTGTAAAATACTTAGAAATACATAGTCATATTAACTCATATTTTCTTAGCACAATTAGAGTACGATTCCAAAATTCAAATATTCAAAATGAAATTATCTAGAACAAACGAACAAAAACGCCAAAAAACATAAATGTTTTTTAAAGTTATACACAACATAGTTTTGCTCAGAATATTATTATTTTTTTTACCCAATAGGAGTTTGTTTATTAGAGTATTTGGAGGGGAATTGTTATTTTTCAAAGTAAAAGCATTAACATGCCAAAATTTCCTTCGCATTAATTTCAACAAGCGTGAACTGTAGATACGTCACAAGTACATTGTATCTATTTTTGTCACCGGCATTTATTCATGACTTGACATGACTTCTAACAATATTTTTACGGGTTATAGATAAAAATACCAAATAAGTATAAAATTCTTCTTTTTGTGCACTTAATAATAAATAAATAAACACCACAGAAATTAGGCAACTCCCTATTCCAGAAGCCAGAGGCTTGTGCGGAAGGTGGTTACACATTGAAAAACGCGGACATACAACCATTTCCTCCGACAGTGCCAGAGCCAGATTCGAACCCGGTGGTACTATACCCGTGTGATTAATCGCGATCGTCACCTCGCGCCTTAACCTACGCGGCTATCGACCAGGAATCACATATCAACTGTATGTTCGCAGTTTCTACCCAAAGCTAGTTAAAATCAACGTCGAATTGACGTCAAACTGACGTCAAATTTCCCTAGACAGGTACAACTAACCAAACATACTGGGCTACTTACTACAATGTGGATTTAGGTGTAATTCTACCTATTTTGGTCAAATATAACCAAATTTCGACGTCGTCTCCTCCAGTTATGTCGAATCCACGTCGCGTCAACGTATATTTTACTTAAATATGGTTATATTTATTATACACAATTTAGGTAGACTCGACGTTAAATTAAACCAAAATGTTTGCTGGGATTGATCAACTTAATGATAAAATCAGAGGTTTGAATCGAAACGTTTATACCATTATTCAAGAACTTTAAACGAATATTTCATAATTAAATTGTGACCTTATAATGACATTTCTGTTATTATGGTAGGCTTTGGTCATTGACCCCTCTCTGCTAGTATGGTTTAATAAACTATTTCCAAGATTCCTCACCACTGCTGTAATGCCATTTGTGCTTGAGCGAAAGTACTTGGTAAACGTCTACATATTTATTTTTATCCTCACGCAAAACCTATTTAAATAATCCAGTTAATAAGCATTCCTAAAGATGAATCATTACAGTACATGAAGTAATAATAATTAAAGCTAATAAGACTTTTGATGAAAACAGACAGGCGAAGGACGTGACTGACAAAATGTTATTTTAATAGAAAGCGTAGCACCAAGTAGGTAAGCAGTAGTACACACATTTTTTTTTTTTTTTAACTAAAACTTCTGCGTTGACGACCGTCCCTAGCCGAGAAGGATCCAATATCCAAAAATACCAGTGCATCGTCGCCGATAACAATATAAATGATTAGGAAGGGAGACAGAGGACGGCAAAAAAACTGTTTGAGAAAACGTGAAATTTTTATTTCGCGCACCAAGAGTTTGTTTGCGAAAAAAAATCATTTTAATTTTTTTTAATTTTTGCACCTTGGATTCGCGATATCTCGCTGTTCAATGGTCTGACGATTGAGGTTGGGAACAAAATTGGCTTATTTTCATGAGCTCTTCATTTTTGGTCTGAAGATTTTTTTCATCAGATCAAAAGCCGCCGAGTTATCTTCAAGAAACCATTTTCCCATATATTTAACAGTTCGTTTCCCCCTACCCCAATTTGATAACCGCTGCACAAATGTGTCGGAATGTTGGGGAGGACCCAACTCTATTTATTGGCAAAAAAAAATCTTAATCGAACGTTTCCTTACTTCAAAGCCAGATCTGCTCAACTAAAAGGTTTATTTAGTGTCATTTACACATTCAAGTACTTGATTAGGTACTTAAGTACTTTGCACTTGAGCTTTTAATAACGAACCAAACACTCTTAATATTTAATGCCATGTCGTACGCACAAACCCAAACGCTATCCAGTAGTCTTGATACATCGCTGACCAGGTCTGGATAATCATCAGAAACATATTTCAAGTGCGATTCACTGCTCTTAAAAGCAAATAAACGGGCGTCCGTACATCCCCCAGCCCTGATAATAAATTGCATTTATTTCTAAATAACGCGGGATATAAATTCGGCCCCTACTCATATCCCAATTTCTAGATGAGAGAGTTGGTGGCAGCCGCCTGTGACGATGACGAATAGTCGAGGTAGGGGCATTTGGAGCGGCGATGCCACAGATACCATTATTCGAGCCATTATTGTACAAAAAATACATGCTCCTGCTAAAATATTACAGTTGGATTGTATATGTACAGGTAAAATTTAAAATGTCTTTTTCAAAATAACGAACTATTGATCACAATTCATATACATAATAGAAATTTCATGAGCACACTTTAACAGCATGTACCGCAACTAAGATAAACACAAGAAGGTTTTATAAACATTCTTATATTTCGTAAGGGGGCTGTGAGCAGAAGAAAAAAGGAAACTTAGTTAATATTAAAACCGCTGCCCAAGGAATCACTACTTTCACGTTCAGACTTTGTATCAAGTCTTATACACACTAAATCCCAATGTAATATTTTACTCCCTTTAATAATAAGGTGGGGGTGGCAATGGGGATGGTAGAGGGGGTAGCTAACGCCAAAAAAAATGTTAGAGACTTTCGTTCTTGTATAACACCTAAATCACATTTTATTTTTTTTTACTCTCTTTCATAATAGTGTGGGTTGAGACCTTGACTTTTCGTACATGCCCTAAATTTCAATTTTATGGACTCTTACCTGCTTGCTTTGCCTATTTACCCTGATTTACCCCATTTACCCCCGAACCCTTCAACGGAATTGGATCAAAATATAATCTAGTTCCAGATCTCCTTATAATACATAAGTGTACCAAATTTCCAGTCAATATTATAAACGGTTCCATAGTAAACGTGCGCACAAAGAAGTTACAGACCGACAGACAGAAATTTAGTTTTGCTCAAATTTTAAATCTCGACGTTTCATGACATTTTAAGCTTATTCCAACAAAAAAAGAATTTATTTGTTGGAATACTATATTTCCGCTGGACGTGAAAGTAATAAACGGAATAATTTCTGAGACAATCAGCATGTAATTTGAGTAAAAGCAGTGTACGGCCCCAGTCGGAAAAATATGTGCCCTATTAAAGATTTAAATGGAAATCTCCTCAAAGAAGACCAGGAAATAAGAGCCCGATGGAAAGAACACTACTCTAACATTCTTAACCAGCAAAGTCAAGCCGATCACGATATTATAAATCTTATCCCTCAATATGACACTTTCGAAGACTTAGATAAACCACTAACAACGGAAGAGATCTTAACCGCCATTGGGCAGCTAAAAAATAACAAATCTCCCGGCGCCGACTCACTCCCAGCTGAGATTTTTAAACCTGTGTCGTCAAAGCTCATACCCTACCTCAAAAAACTGTTTGATGTCGTGTGGGAAAGTGGTCAAGCTCCGCAGGAGTTTCGTGATACACTTTTAATCAACCTCTTCAAAAACAAAGGGAGCGCTGCGGACTGTGGAAATTACAGGGGTATAGCTCTCCTGGCTGTTGGAGGGAAGATACTCACTAAAGCGATGACAAATAGGCTAACACCTGTTATGGAAAAGTTACTTCCTGAAACACAGAGTGGCTTTAGACCAAACCGAGGCACATCGGATTTAATCTACACACTTAAACAGCTTCAAGAAAAAGCACTCGAACATCAAGGAGAAATTCACATGGCCTTCATTGATTTAACCAAGGCGTTTGACTCGGTGGACAGGGAAGTGCTCTGGAAAATTATATTCCGCTTAGGTATCCCTGGAAAATTTGTGGAAGTATGTCGCAGTCTACATACAAACAACAACGCCCAGGTTATGTATAATAATGAGGCAACCGAACCTTTCCAAACCCTCACTGGACTTAGGCAGGGATGTGTCCTGGCACCCCTACTCTTTAATTTGTTTACCACTGCTCTAACAATTATTGTTGACCACAAACTGACAGTCAGAGGAATAGGTCTCAGATACCGTTTTGATGGCGGTCTCTTTAACATAGGGCGCTTTAGAGCTTTCACGAAGACACGCACACGATTCATTTGTGATCTCCAGTATGCGGATGACTGTGCACTTTTAGCCTCTACGCCGGAAGAGCTTCAAGAACTTTTAGATGTGTATGCCCAGAGCTATGATTCCTTGGGACTTAAAATCAACATTGGAAAGACTAAGATTATGTCAACTCCTCATCAAGTGAACCAAATAGACATTACACTTAACCGAAATTCTCGAAGTGGGGTGGATCAGTTCAATTACTTAGGCAACGTTGTTAATGACAAAGCAAACATGGACAGCGAGATTCGCAATAGAATTAACGCTGCATCTAGAGCACTCTGGGGACTTAGAGAGAGAGTATTTGACAACCACGACCTTGCTTTGTCAACCAAAATGGCTGTCTACAGAGCAGTTGTCATTCCAACACTGCTATATGGATGTGAAAGCTGGGTCACTTACCGTCGTCATTTGAAAGAATTAGAACGTTTTCAGCAAAGACACCTCAGAAGTATGATGAAAATCCGTTGGTTCCATCACTTATCAAACGTGGAAGTACTCAGGAGAGCAAACAGCCTTTCAATTGAGATGCTTATTTCAAGAGCACGCCTAAGATGGGCAGGTCACGTTCATCGTATGCATGATAACCGCCTTCCTAAATGTACACTTTATGGTGAATTGCTAAGTGGTAGAAGAAGGCGTGGCGGTCAACGAAAGAGGTTCAAAGACGTTCTCCATGAAAATGCTGCGGTATTCCAGACGAGCAATGGGAACAACTTGCAGCGAACAGAACCGAATGGCGACGGGTTGTGGCCAGCTATCAAGGAAATGTTGCTGCAAGAAGGCCGAATCCAAGACTTAACCAGGTCTATGTTTGTCCTAACTGCGGTCGACATGTGCTCTCCCGAATTGGCCTCTATAGCCATAGTCGTGTGCACCGTTGATGAATGGGAATTACAATAGACTACACCTTTTATTTGTTTCTTATTACAGACAATCTATCGACTGTAACATTTTTTTATACTCGGACTCGAGTAAAGGCTAATAATAATAATAATAATAATAATAATAATTTGACAATTTTATGAAACAATCCCACTCCATCCATCCCACTGGCGTTTCTTTCAACTGAATAAAATGAAGCGAGCTGAAGTAAATAATTCGTTGAGGTAGTATTTTGTAAGATGTTAAAAAATTGATTAATGCCAGGATTATTATCATTGAAAGGAGAAGGTATATGGATAAGTACTTGGGACGAACGGAGGTAGATGGAGCTACCTTCCTGATTTATAATTTGCTGCCGACAGGTGGGATCAGTCTTCTCAACGCTAATGAAAGTCAAGAAGCTTGACCCATCCGTAATGACTTACTTTATCTGTCGATGTAAAGCTCCTAATTCAAAGCTCTCGACGACATTCATAGCAAATATTTTGAAATAATCCCCTGAGTGCCACACTGCTGAAAATCAGTGCGTATACAGTGAATATATGATGAGAATTGGCCATTTTAAACAAATTTCTATATGAAGATGTGGATTAAAGAACCTCCTCAGAAACTCATAGCCTATCTATGGGTATACTTATACTTTCAACGTTAAACTTTTTACGTTTTTACTGATGGCTGAATAGTGTAAACACTGTCAAAGTTAGTTGGTGGAATTCTGCGGGATCGTCTCGTTTCTTAGACGTTGCAATGAATTTGGCAACGTCAATTTGAAGTTGTGTGTAACACTTTTGGCCTTGAACGGCAGCCAAGGGATTGTGTCGTCGCAGGGTGAGAGCGTCCTTGGACGACGGGACGCCGCCCCGGCTGCCTCTATCGATCTTGTCGAATGAGCTTCGAAAGGTCACGTTAAAATTTGATCTGACGCTGCTTGCTCTGTTCCAGAAAATTATTTTTATAAAAGTCTGTCTACCAAATAATGAGAGCTGAATAATTGGTAACGATTTGTTAATTATGGAATTGCCGCTAGTACTAAATAAAAAAAAATAATAGTATATAATTTTGAACCGTCTAGACAGAATTTTCTGCTCGCCGAGCACATTTGTTCGATTTTCTTCTCAGATGCAACCCACTCCCATGTAAGGTCCACTTTGAAGTCTATATCTAATTTAGTTCGTGCATAATGACAATTAAGAACCCAATATAATAACTGTCGAAATTATATAATGGTTTCTGTGAATCTCATTCGCAAAAAACAGTCCCTCTTCTTGAAATTCATATGTTTTCTTATTTTATCTTTTCGCCTTATCTACAACATCCTGATGGACACAGGATACACACACACAATCACTTCCTGCGACATTACTTATCTACCGCAGCTGAGAATCGAACTCAAGAAAAGACATACAGCGACTAGACACGTTGTGCCACTTAACTTTGATCTAGATCACTGAGGTAGCATCTCGCTAAAAACTATATTACTATCGCAAGACCAAAAATTTCACCTAATTCCGGGTCCAAATTTGTCTTCAGTCAATTCTAAACCTGAATTGTATCGGAATGATGTTTAATAATTCCATCTCTTCAAATTTATTTCCCCCATGACATTTTCAAGTTTATTGGTAGTTCGAATGAAAATTGCAGCCTCTACTTCATCTGGAAAAGGATTAAAATGTTTCGTCACATATAAACAGACAGATATTTAAATATATAAGTGTGTAAAAACTCTAACCGAGCTTTCAATATTTCTCTCATTTCAGGTACAAGTGAAAAACTTTTTTTAATTTAGGTAGTTTGGCCTTTATGGGATGCTTACAAAAATAACGTCAAATAAACTTTCATAATCACCCCCAAAACGATGAAAGAGGAATTATATATAGAATGTAATTATTGTATAAGAAAATTTTCTTTTCTATATACTCCAATTTGTTCAAAGAGAGTAACACAAGATCCTTGAGATCATCCAGGGGTTAATTCGGTAACTTGAGAGGCGGTTAAGAAATCATTTAAAAAGATTTTTTATAGTTATCCCTTTGCCGTTATAAAACCTTTCACATTAATATTTGACGCTGCACGTTTCAACTTCTTTAAAAAATCTGAAGTTATTTCAAAATTGAAAAAAATCTTCAGTATGTCACATGGTCCATTCGAAAAATATTATTGACTACTACACTTTGGCATATAAATTTTCATAGGTACTACATTTTTAGACAACACAATAACGACCCAAGAAGATTTATCACATTTTAAATTACCATAATCTTTCTATGTATCGAAATAGTTTATGAATGAACAGATTTAAGAGCATATGAAAAATATGAAAAACTTATTATACTAATTTCTCATGATGACGCCTTGTTTGTCCAAGATTCCCGACTATTACAATTAACCTATCTCTATCGATGGGCAACTATTTTAATTTTCTCTAACTGATGTTCAAAGTAACCAGGGAATGGACATTGGGGAGAATTTTTGGTTTTTAAGAATAATTCATTTTTATTCAGTAAATAATTATTCTTGAATAAAAATACACAAAGATTTTTAACTGGTTTTATTAATTGTGGTAACTCCACGAAATTGGTGACCTCGACGTGATCAGAAGCCCAGTTCATTAAAATCTTCTTGAAATTTAAACAAAATTCAAACAGCAGGATACAAGAGTAGGAGATTATCTGGTTCCCTGTTCATAAAGATTTGGATAATTACAATTAGAAAAGGAATATAAAGATTTTGGTAAATACCGTCAAAAGAGAACTATTAAGATTTGTATAAAGGCCGATAGAAGAAGACTACACTGATTTGGATATAATCCTTTTTAGAAATATGTTAAAAATGTTCAGTGAGTAAGTACGTTTTTCTACACAAATACGAAAGCACTTTCGAATACCATCACACTTACTCATCCGCAATGATGATAAGTTAACATTAACTCTCACGGTTGATTGTTCTAATATTGCTATGGGAGCAGTGTTAGAACAGTTATCCGACAATGAGAGTAGATTCGAACACATGCACATCAACATTGTAGGTCCATTACCCTCTTCCGGCGGTTGTTCTTACATACTCACAGTGATTGAACGATTTTCTCGTTGGCCAGAGGCATAAACCTTTAACACAGTACAACTGTAGAAATAGTAGCCAAAACATTATTTCAACAGTACCTTTGCCATTTTGGGGTTCCTCTCTATATAACCACAGATCATGGCGTGCAATTCGAATCACGATTATTTTCATTATTTACAAAATTTCCCGGTTGTCATAGAATACATACAACCACGTATCACCCACAAAGCAATGGTATGATTGAAAGATTTCATAGAACGTTGGAAGCAACTTTGGCATCCAGAGCTAATTCACGTAATTGGAAAGAAGATCAGTTTAGACAGGGTAAAACCCGCATACTTGTTAAATGAAAGTTCAATTTTAGACAATAAGGAAGTTCCAAAAAAAATGAGGTTTGCGATTAATTCCGTGGCTGGTTCAAATCTTTTTTTTTTAGGAGAGGGAGTATTTATGGCACTTGTGACGTACTTACTCGCTTCTTAGTGTTAACTATATTACAACTAACTTATCACTATCAACGGGCAACTATTTTGTTTTGCTCTAACTGATGTTCAAGGTAACCAAGGAAATGGATATTGAGGAGAAACAATATATTTTTGGTTTTTAAGAATAATTAATTTTTTCCAGCAAATAATAGTTCTTGAATAAAAATACACAAAGATTTTTAATTGTGGTAACTCCACGAGACGCAACTTCTTGCATGCCTGCAAGAGATGCTGATCGGAGGCTTTTTAATGTAGAAATTGGAACTTTTCCGGTTTCCATACTATTCTTGAATCTCATGGTAGATTCTAGAGCGCTGGGGTATTACTGCTTCTGATGATACCAGAATTGCAAAAATCTGAAACAACTTTTACACGTTTTCTCACACTATAGAGGCTATGTGGAGCTCGGGGGGATGGAAAATTTGTTGTCATCCTAACACCGAAATATGACAATACAATCTCCAACTTTTACTCTGCTACTGGCTTACCAACAAAATTTAGCGCAGTTTATTATCATTTCGATAATTACAAGAGAATTAATCTTAATAACAGAAGATAATAATTTAGCCGCAGAATAAAGAGCCCAAACGATTCTCTTGGCACCGTAGCATTAACGCTAAGAAGACTAATGACAACGACTGACGATTAAATAAGAGTAGTGTACATTGTGTGGCGGACGCAAACGCTTGTCTTATCGGCCATTTTTCGTGTCAGCCTGGGAGCAAACATGAGCGTGGATGGGATGGAGGTTGTTGGCGAACGGGGGTGTCTTTGCAAGGGAACCGGAAGTAACCATGGCAACGTACGTGGCGGGAATGTCAGACTCAGCGGTGCCCAGACCACGTTTGCCACACCCGTGCTTTTAAGAAGTAAAAATGTATTTTAAAAAAATGCCAGAGTCCTTAAAAAAATGTGATACGTATTAAATTTGAGACAAAGCAAAAACAAATATTTCACATGTTCTTGATAAAACTTTGCTACATTTTCAATAGATTATAAACAAATTTAAATAATGCTTGTGCGTATAATTTAAGCGCCCCGACATGATAATTAATACTTGTCAAATGGCAAGTGACAGCTACATACATTTGTTTAGCACTTAACGCCGTCATAGCCAACTAAGAGTAATTGAACATCAAATCCATAGCAAAATTCTCATGTAAAAATATTGAATTGGCAATATTTAGAAAACTAAAAATTTTCGTTTCCATTTGAAAAAAATTGATTTTTGACAGTTTTCTCAATTTAATTTTTATTTTTTGAACTTATTATTAATACTTATCAAAAAATTATAAAAACTATTCAAACAGGTCTTTTTCAACAAAGAATCCAACCCAAATTAGATAATAAAGGCTTCCTTATAGGAAGAAGTGATTAATTCGTTTAGGGCCTGCAAACGCCATTGTTATAAATATTTTATTGGTAGCTATTGAGAAAAGTAGAATTATAAAAATATAGTAAAAAGGACCCCACGCTTTTTACAACCTATCGCTGTTGAATAAAATCTTAATATATAAACATTATTATTTTTTACTTTTTAGTTCGGTTTTTAAAGCGCATTTTTTCAGTTTTTTTAAACTATAATTTTTTAACACGCTTTTATTAGCTTCACCTGTATGTTTGTTTGTAACGAAATCTCTGAACGCGATTCTCACCCAGTTCAAAAGTTTCAGATTAAACTGAAACTTTGCACACTTATCAAGGATCGATGACAATACAATAATTTGACAACTTTGTTCTAATGTCCTCACCAGGATCATCAGGATAAAATAAAAAAATAAATAGAATGACTAATCTATTGTCAAGATTTTGCCGAAGGCGCCGCTGTTATTAATATATATTTTATTAGCTTCACCTGTATGTTTGTTTGTAACGCAATCTTTGAACGTGATTATGTTATATTGCTAGCGTCAACCTCAGGGAACCGGGCACACCCTGATGTATAAGACCCTTACTCTTCTATCAGACCTGTGGGAGGGTTGACCGTTTAATTGTCAATTACTCGTGGCGTGGGAACAACAATGAAAAATGAAACTACAACACAAAAAAAGAGGAGATTGGCGAAAAAATTATAGTTTAAATAAACGAAAAAAACACGCTTTAATAGCAAACCGAACTAAAAAGTAAAAAATAATGTTTAAATATTAAGATTTTGTTCAACAGCGATAGAAAATCCACTAACTCAATACAATTTAATTACTTTTAATAAGTGTAAAATAAGAATGAAGTGATTGACAAAAAAATTCATTTTACTGTAAAAAGCTTGGGGTGCTTGAATTGCTATGAATTGTTATAAATATTTTATTGGTATAGTTCAAGTAGGAATATCCCGAGACATAAAAAAACGCAACAAAAAAACTTTACAGCCTCATTAAAATACTCCTTGTAGCGCTGTTCGCAAATTGACTCGCTTACCTTTATAGGTTTTTAATGTGCGTCGGGAATGTTTAATGTCAGGCTTGGCGCCATGGCCCGCGGCGATAATAATGTCGTAAAGTTTTTGTTACGTTTTTTATGTATCGGGAACTTATTACTTGAACTATAGCTATTGATAAAAGTAGAATTATAAAAATATAGAATAAAAGCATCCTACGTTTTTTACAATGAAATGAATTTTTTTTTGTCAATCACTTCATTCTTATTTAAACTTATTAGAAATCATTTAATTATATTGAGTTAGTGGACTTTCAAAATCTTAATATTTAAACATTATTGTTTACTTCTTACTTCGGTTTGACATTAAAGCGTGTTTTTAAACTATAATTTTTTCTTGTTATAGTATACTTTGATTTTAAACTAATGTATTTTGTAATATCTGATGCGTAGGGAAGAGGTTGTTCGATATCTCAAATATAAGAAGTACCTCCAGTACTCACTTTGCTTGGTAGAATCTAGAATAGAATTGATCCAATTATATCATTGTTTCCGTTTGACGCATAGAAATGGGAATTTTGTTTTCTTTTAACTCTATATTTCCCTTTCAACTTGCTGTAGAGATGCATGGTAAAAGTCATTATAAAATAATTTAATAAAATATAAAATTGCGTACACATACTCTCTTGACTTAGTTAATTTGTTGTGAAACCGTAAGCGAAAAACTGAAAAGCCCCACGTTTCAATTCTGAAAACTCGAGATTTTATACTGCGGAAAAACGATGTATCCAATTTTTTCAACCTTTAAATACCTCTCGTAAGATCGTCCAGTTTGCGTATCATATACTTCCACTTTAATTCCGTTTAGCGTGAACTAAATCACAGCTAAATTTTAAACGTTCATTATCTGGAACAGGTGCAGCCCGGAGTTGCAAAAATTGCATTAAACTTAATAAAGAAATCGATGACTACGTCGTTACCGGGGCAACCGACAACTCTGACGTCATACAATCGATCCACTCTCAGCGTCTGAACTAAACGGCCATATCTTGTTGCGAATACGATTACAATGCGATCACATGTAAATTGGATTATTACGTATAAGTTTAATCTCCAGTTGTATATCGAGATATGTGATAACCAACTCGAAATGATATTTAGTTGGAAAATGTCTGGCCCTGTCGAAAATACCAATAACTTCTTGCACCAGACACTAGCATACATATATCTGAATATTATCAGACAATAAAATATTAGCATAACTTATAGTTATATATATGAATTATAATACGGTAGCTCAGTCGCCTAGCTTTCTCTTTGCGTATACCTAGCGAAGTGGGTTCGAGCCCCACCTGCTGCAAAGTAATTTTCAATCATAAATTATGTCCAACGAGTGGTTCGGATCTCACTATAAACTGTAGAACCCCACCTCCTCTACCCCAAACTACCCAAATGTAGTCTAGCCTGAAGCTTTTTTTGTGCGCACGTTTACTCTGGAACCGTTTACGATATTGACTAGAAATTTGGTACACTTATGTATTTTAACGAGATCTGGTACTAGATTATATTTTGATCTAATTCAGTTGAAGGGTTGGGGGGTAAATGGGGGTAAGTAAAGGTAAATAGGCAAAGCAAGCAGGTAAGAGTCCATAAAATTGCAATTTAGGACATGTCCGAAAAGTCAAGGTCTCAATTTTTTTTTGGCGTCAACCACCCCCCAATACCATCCCCCACACTATTACGAAAGAGAGTAAAAAAAAAGTAAATTGGGATTTAGTGTGTATACGAGAACCAAGGCTCTAAAAATTTTTTTTGGCATTAGCCACCCCCACCCTATTATTAAAGGGAGTAAAATATTACATTGGAATTTAGTGTGTATAAGACTTGGATACAAAATCTGGATGTGGAAGTAGTGATTCCTTGGACGGCGGTTGTTGCTTTCCCATATACGTAGTATATAAGGAAAGTATGGTGATACTGCAAAAATTTTGAGTTTTTGATGGATTTACACGTTTTCAAGTCGCCCGAATCCAGGCAAGGAATTAAATAATTTTTCCTCTAAAACGGATTTAACGATGTTGATTAAATTTGACTCCCCTAATACCGGTATGAAATGACATGGCCGCCAATTGCTCCTAGAAAATGCAGGGAGGAAAGCTGTGGCGGGTGAGTTTTAAACAATTTCATAACTTTATTCTCTAAAACAGATCCAACAAATTTTAATCAAAATTAACACATGAATACTGTAGTAGTAGCATAAGGTAAGATGACAAGTTGCACCTAAGAAATGCAGGGAGGGAGGTCGCGGGGGGCAAGGAGTTAAAAAAAAGTTTTAAATTACAACAAGATTGGTTAAGAAGAAATAGAGATTTGACGATGAAAAGATTCGATGCCGGGACTAGGGTACATCATCTTGTCCCCTTTCTGGGGTACATCGGCTATCCACCCGTAGGTGCTTGCCGCAGGATGAAAGTATTAATGTCATATCGTGCTCATGGCTAGCTCTGGTGTGTGAGATAAAAAGAGAGTTTGATTGTGGTGGAATGTGTGATTTTGGCTGTATTGTGTTAGTGTAATTTAGTATTAGGATGTTATATTTGTAGCTGGTGTGGTATGGTGACATCTTTTGAACTAAACGAATTTTAATTAAAAATGGCTCTTTTCAGATTCAGCCTGAAGGGCATAGTAGTGTAGTAATAGTGTATTTTTTGTTTTGTTTTTTTGTTTTATATTTTTTTTGGTTTATTTTGTTTTTTATTTAATAATTTTTTTGGTTTATATTTTTTTTTAGATTTTAAATTTTTTTGTATTTTTTCTTTTTTCAACAACAAGTACATTCTCTTAAGGGATGAAAATATAATTAAGGGATGGGTATTTGGGAGCGGAATAGAATTTGGGAGTGAGGGGATCTAGGAGGGTAGGATTGTTAGAGGAGACTAATGTGTTTGCAAAATTTGGCAGCAGCCTTTTAAGTATGAAATCCGAGAGCATCGGAGTGCCTGTAATATTATGGAGATCAGAATTTCGTGTTCGAGATGGTAAATGTAATGAGATTTTTAATATTTTGTTTTGAACTGTTTGAAGCTGGGATTGTAGGTAGGGAGCAATTAGGGGATACCAGAAGGGAGAAGCATAGGTAAGGATGGATTCGGTCTACTCTTAAATGGGAAAGTTTGTCTGAGTTGTCGCGGACCGATTTTTTCATTATTTACGTGACAGTCTGTACTAGTTTTTAATTATTACCAGCCCGCGAATTTATCGATTATTATTTTTTATTTCGATCTGTTCGCTGCAATCTAACGGTATGTCTATTATATTGTGCTATATTTATTGAGAAGGGCGAAAAAAATTATCCCATTTGACTAGGTTAAAAGTAGTTTCCAGAGAAGCTGAGAAAATGACGTCACAGAGAGCTGTTATGATGGACTTGACAGAGACGGAAACATCGATTCCAATACAAAGCTTCTCGTAGGTCTGAGTGTAACGTAAAATGCAGCGTACTCTAGTCCTAGTCTAGTGCAACATAAATGGACGAAGAACGTCAATATTCGTGCCGTGCACCTATGCACTGCGCACATTCGGCCCGTTTAATAAATAAATTACCGCGAGCCGGCCTATACGGAGACGGTGGAAAGGAAGTGAGAATGTTCTAATAGAAAAGAGACACGACGGCACACATCATAGTACTACTTGATTTACTCTACCCATATTTTGTATTTAGCACATCTCTATAGTAGGTAGGTATTTAAATCTTCGTATGTGTGACTAGTTGACTTGTACTGTACAACTGTATACAAGAGATGGGACTTTCAGTAGTTTAATAGCAGTATTTATAGACCACTTTAACGAAGGTAGTATAGAAAATCTGCCGGAAACAGAGCGTCCCGCGCCGCAACTCATTCATTACATTTATCGCGTCAGGAAATGTTAAAAATATTCAAAATGTAATGTTGCTAAAAATTTCCATGGTTTCTAAAGATTTTGGAACAAACTAGTGGAATAAACATAGATTTTGAGAGAAAATTTTACAGAGAGCAACGCGACATAGAAAAATATGTTTGTTTTGGTGAAATTAACAATGACTTTAGTTTTCTACATCGAGTAGGTGAGGGAACCCTTTTTTCGCGAGAAATGGGTAAATAAGTCATTTTTAGGGGTGGTTTTTCAGTTTTAGTTTATTACGGCTAACTTTGCCGAAATTCAACCAAATTTGATGAAATTTTAGATGAAAGTAACCTATAAAACCAAGAAACAGCCTGCCAAATTTGAACAAAAAGTATCCAATAGTTTGGCCGCAATTCTATTTTTAGTCCAAATTCCACAAACATTTTTAAAACGTTCCCCAATTTGTCCAAACGGTCCTACGACTTTCTTTTTTAATCAAATGAAGGTTTTTTCACGTACTTTCACGTGATATAACTAAAAAATAACTTTTTTATTAATTCTGGTCTGGTCGATAGCCGAGTGGGTTAAGGCAAGTTAATATTTGGTAAAATTTGAGGTCTTATAATTTTTGTGTTTTTAGTTCAATTTTGATAAATTTTTAGCAAACTGTAGATGAAATGACTAATTTCAACTTGCATATCCAGTCTTTTTTTAAATGCTGGTGTTATTAGTCATTATACAGGGTTAATTAAAAGTTCGTTTTATAACCCTAATTTTAAAACACCCTGTGGAATAATTTCGTAGTCAAATTCTTTCAAAATACCAATTTTTGTTAAGAGCTGTTTCTTTTCTACACTTTGTTTTTTGTTTCATGTCTTTAGATGCACTGGTTCATTTTTAAGAGCGAAATGAACTTGTCAACAACAGTTTACTTTATGACGAGACGGCTTTGCTCGTTGTTGCTCTAACGTCAGTTTGACAGCTTAGTTTATGAGTCTAGTAATGAAATGGCAACAATATATTGTTTAGTTATTACAACTTACATAAAAAGAAAGAAAAATAAGAAAATTTATTTATGCAAACAATTCAACTTCAAAATCAAAACAATTCAACTGTAACTTAATTAACCTAAAGAAACGTACTTTTTGCAACAAATTTAACTTAATATTTTGTATTATCACCTCTAGCCCTTATAACTGCCTGCATACGTCGGTTCATACTGTCCATAAGGTTACGAATAGTATCTTGAGGTATATTTTGCCATTCCTCCTGAAGGGCTAAACGAAGCTCATTTACCGTAGCCGAAGCTACTTCGGGATCTCTGATCCACCTACCAAGCATGTCCCACACATGCTCTATGGGGTTAAGATCGGGCGAACATGCTGGCCAGTTCATTTTGTTAATACCAACTTCCGCGAGGTATTGTGTAACACGCAATGCTGAATGTGGCCGCGCATTATCCTGCATTAGGATAAAGCCATCGCCGATAAATCCACTAAAAGGTACAACGTAATTGCTTAATATCTCCTCAATATATCGGTGGGCCGTCAAGGATCCATCGATGACCATCAAATCGGTGCCTCCCGGGTTATTCCTGCCCACACCATTACCGAACCTCCTCCATAGCTTAGACGGGGACTGAACGTGCACTTTGCAAATCTTTCTCCGACCCTTCTCCATATTCTTTTCCGTCCATCTGGAGAATGTAAGCAGAATCTGGATTCGTCAGTAAAAAGAACATTGTTTCATTGCCCTAAGTTCCAAGGTAAATGTTCAGTGGCAAATTGCAGTCTAGCTACTCGGTGACGAGGAAGCATTTTAAGTCCAGTTGCTGGTCTGCAAGCTTTCAAACCAAACTCCTTCAATCTTCGGCGAACTGTTCACACACTAACATTAGTACCTCGGACCTCTTGGAGTTGATTTCTTGTCTGCACTGATGTTAAATGACGATCCCGCAGAGTGTTAATGTGAAGAAATCTGTCATCCATAGCAGTAGTTTTTCGTTTTCTGCCACAACCTGCCCTACGTTTATTTCTGCTAGTTTGTCTAAAACGTTCGACTACTCCTTTGATGGTAGAGCGATGAACATGAAGGGTTCTTGCAACATATTCATAATTAAGTCCATCTTCAACAAGAGCAACAGCTTTTGCGCAATTTTCCGCACTTAAAACCATAGTAGCAGTATAACAGGTCTTGCGTAACAAAAATTACTGTCAATATGACATTAGAGCAACAACGAGCAAAGCCGGCTCTTCAAAAAATAACATTTCTCAAAGTAAACTGTTGGTGGCAAGTTCATTACGCTTTTAAAAATGAACCAGTGCACCTAAAGACATGAACCAAAAAACGAAATGTAGGAAAGGAATGATTCTTAACAAAAATTGGTATTTTGTAAGAATTTGGCAACGAAATTATTCCACGGGGTGTTTTAAAGTTAGGGTTATACAACGAACTTTTAATTAATCCTGTATAATGACTAATACACCAGCATTTAACAAAAGACTGGATATGCAAGTTGAAATTAGTCATTTCATCTACAGTTTGCTAAAAATTTATCAAAATTGAACTAAAAATAAAAAAATTATAAGACCTCAAATTTTACCAAATATTAACTTGTTACGTTTTTTTTTCCTTGTGAGTGTATATGCGCGCGGTGATTTCCCGCAATTTTCCGTATTATAGGTATGCGCACACAAGTATACGTGCAATTATTCATTATAAAAATTTAAATATTAATAATAAAAAGTGATTGTGAGCAGGTTTTAAATATTTAGATAAGAAAAAACTCTCGAAGGTAAGAATATCTTTTTTCTTTCGAAAATTTATTAAACTTTTTATATTTGTTGATTATTACTTTATTTTATTCATGTTTTCTTTTTCTAGTAGTTGTACTAGATGTGCTCTACTACAAGAAGTGTCTACTTTCGAATCGGTAACTGGAGTTTGGAATATTTCTTCATCCTCGTCATCGCTAAAATCGCATATATCTGAGATATTCTCTGAAGTACTTTCAATTCTTCAATATCATAAATATCAGGACTAATTTCTAATTGCTCAGGCTCTTCATCAACCACAGTATACTTGTGCGCGAATACGTATAATACCGAAAATGACGGGAAATGACCAAAAATGCCAAAAAAAATAGGCTAAATTTTAAAAAAGTTGTTTTTTACTTACATCACGTCAAAGTACATAAAAAAAACCTTTATTTTAGTTAAAAAAAAATTCGTACGACCATTTAGACAAATTGAGGAACGGTTTGAAAAGTTTGTGGAATTTGGACTAAAAATAGAATTGCGGCCAAACTATTGGATATTTTTTGTTAAAATTTGGCAGGCTATTTGTTGGTTATAGGTTACTTTCATCTAAAATTTCATCAAATTCGGTTGAATTTTGGCCAAGTTAGGCGTAATTCATTCTTTTACGTATTTTCAGTGTATATATAAACATATCATGGGGGGCGGTAAACCAATTTTCACAAAAGTTGAACTAAAGGTTCCTTTATCATCGAAAATAAAAGGGTACCATTCTCGTTCGTTCCCCCACCTACTCGATGTAGAAAACTCAGGCTATTCTTAGTTTCACAAAACAAATTTATTCTTCTATGTCGCGTATCTGTATGTAAAATTTTCTCTATCGCTTTATTTTTGACTATTTTTACTCCATTAATCAAACTATACTAATAATGAACGATTTTTTCGCTCGTGTGCCTGGTTGCCTGGTCTAATACTAAATACTTTTTTTTAGATTAGAAATTAGTCAATGGAATAAAATGAGCGCCGCCATATCTTATAGAGGAAATGTTGCTTGGAATAATTTACCGTACAACTGACGTCACATCCTGTGACTATGATATTTATATTATTAAAACGTCTGTCATGTCGGTTCAAAACCTTCTAATAAAATGTTTACGCTTATCCGCTTGTACATAAATAGTATCGCCTGGAACGAAGTGACGAAGAAATATTTAAATTCCAGTACCAACAACGTATGCACAATCTTGCGCACATATCTTTGATATGCAAAAAATAAATCGAAGGAATTTAGCGCAACAAATAAAATACCTGTTGGCTAGCATTGCATAACGAGCATAAAAAACCTAACTGCAAGGACGTTGACTTGGCACCAAACCTTCATATTAGTTCTTGCCCGGCCTGCAAATGAAAATGGAAGACAAGCCAACTCGACTCGTACACATTAGAATAGCACTCACTACGAGGCGACGCCGACGATGACTAGACCGTGAAGGCCTCGGATCACTGCATTGCAATAAGATCCACATAACTTCGCGATAACGTAAAGAAATGTAGATTTAAATTGAAAAGAAAGTTTTCTATTTTGGCCAGCTCCTGAAATATTTACTAAAGAAAAACATTTTTTTAATTAGAAAATACTAGTTGTAGCTGTCGTGGACAACAAACAACACGACTGCAAAATCGGCAGGACGTCTGATAAACAAAATTCGGCGTGACAGATACCACAAATTGTACAAACAAGTACGTACGGTCGTGAGCAAAAAAAATAGGACAAGTCTTATAACAGTATGTTGCTAAAATCTAGTTGTGTACATCTAACTTTAATTTTTGTGACATTGTCAGTTAGTTGTCATAATTTATTGCAAGTGTGCAAAAAACTAATATGCCTCATATAAACGATTTAGTTAAATCTGGAGTTATTGCTAAAGCAGAAGATGGATGGTCAATGAGACAAATTGCACTGCGTTATAATATTGACAAAAATTCGGTGTGTAACATTTTAAGAAAGTGGAGAATAGACGGTACGATTAGTAGAAATCCTGGATCAGGGCGACGAAGGACATCAACTCAGCAACAAGATTTGCAATTGGTAAATGCTTTAGTGGAAAATCCATTTTACTCAGTTATTCAGGCTGCTGAAGAAACGAATTTTCCTGGATCGAGTAGTACTGGTCTCCGGCGAGTAAGAGAATCAGAGCTACGCTGTCATGCAGCAGCACAGAAATACTTACTTAAAGCTGAACATAAAGAACTTCGAGTAGGGTTTGCGCTTGAATTTTTAGCGCATGATGTAAATTTTTGGAACAATGTAATCTTTATAGACGAAAAACTTTCCAGTCAATACACAGCGGTCGTATTCGTGTTTTGTATTTGTGATTCAATGAGACATATATATCTAACAATGATAAAAGTGGTAGATTTTCCGTCAATACGTGGGCTTGGGTATCGGCACGTGGTCCTGGTAGTTTGTGGCATATTGAGGAACGATTTAATAGTCAAACGTATATTTTAGGCAATATTATACTCCCTTCTGTGTCACAATTATTTCCTAATAATGAGTTCATATTTCAACAAGACAATTGTTCCGTTCATACTGCTCATAGCGTAACTAACTGGTTTCAAGATAGCAACATCAATGTTCTTAACTGGCCCAGTCATAGTCCAGATCTTAACCCTGTGGAAGAAGTATGGGGACTACACGTAAGAAGTATCCAAAAACGAAATGTGAGACCACGGAATGCCGAAGAATTACTGGAAATAATAAATAATGCATGGGAAAATATTATTATCAATGATTATTGTATAAGGTTATTTAATTCTATGCCAAACAGACTTATATAAGTTATAAATAGAAATGGTGCAATAACGAAATATTAATAGTTAGTTTCTTGTTAAGTAGGATATCCTTTGTCCTTTAATCCAGGATTTCTACAAATCGTACCGTTTATTCTCCACTTTCTTAAAATGTTACACACCAAATTTTTGTTAATGTTTTAACGCAGTGCAATTTGTCTCATTAACCATCCATCATTTACTATAGCAATAACTACAGCATTAAAATAAAAAATAAATTAAAAGTGATATCTGCTTTATTTCGGCTACTCATTACATATTCAAATAGAAACAGATTTACATTAGAAAAAAAAGTTGTCCTATTTTTTTCTGCTCACGACAGTACCAGAGCTTGCTAACTTTTCTCCATATCTCTCTAAGGGCCGGTTTATCAATGTTGGGTTAAGTTACATTATCCGATAGATAGCGTAGATCTCGAGGTTAATTTGTTTATCATTGTCAAAAGTGATAGTTAAAGTGTTGGATAAAATAACCTTAACTTAGAAGTAGTGGATAATGAAACAACCAAAGGGTAAATCAACAACGCAAGCACAAATATCAAAATAACAGGCATTTGTCCAGGGTTGCCGATTGGTGGGGAATTTCCCGATATCGGAAATTTTAAGTGATCGTGGGTAAAAATTGGGGATTATTCCTAGTGAGGAGAATCAGGGATTTGTAGAGTTCAGACATTATGATGAGTTTTTATATTTATAGACAATTAAAAGAGAAAAAATTCAATTTTGAGAAAATCCCCCCCCCCCCCGTCTTTATCAAATTGTGTTGGGAAAAATGCTCCGCTCCTCTCGTCATATTATGTTCGTTTCATTTTGACTTATACAATTTCAGTAAACATAAATTAAGGAAATATATCATTAAGGAATTGACGGACAGTCACAGCCATACGTGGGTCCTCCGTCTTGTTGAAATCGAAGATTTTCAGAAAGAATCCCGTTGTTTTCAAATATTTCAGCAATTTGTGATTCAACTGGATCTCTACATTCATCGGAGAAACAAATGTACAGAGGATTTGGGGTAGCAATTAAACTTTCACTACTTCACAAAACTCGAGACGATGGTTAGGATCATCCTCATGGAATTCCGATACCATTCTATTTTGTATGGATGAAATTTGTGTAAAATTTTAAAAACATTACTACGTGAAACAGCTGTTACACTGTAAACGTATAAATGTCACTATTTTGTTCTATTGTAAGTATTAAATTATATTATTATCAATGGAATAAACATAATCTCAAGTAATAAAACCACGGCACCGCCGACAAAGGAATAAACAAAGTGTAGAAAGTAAAACAGTATCTAGTATCTATTGGCCACCTATCATTATTATGTAAAATTGTGTAGCTGGATCTTCATTTAGGTATCTACATTTCGATATCCAAAGCATACTTACCCTATGATGGAAAAAGTTGTGAAAATTTAGCCCACAGTACAGACAACAGCGATATCACACGATGTCGTCCAAAAAATACCGCGAAACAAACATATAAAGAGCGAGCATACTGTGACGTGGAAGGTCGAAGTAAGAAAAAAACTAGAAAACCGTCTGTGGGAACAAGCAATCGTACTATCGCACATTGCCAATATGGTAAGACAAATTGTGAATGCGTCTCAAGGACGTCGTTCGAATAAAATGAAAACCGGGCCGGCCGGCGCGCGATTGCCTTACGACCTTGCAGCACCAGCTGTTTTGGTCAATTATTTTCTTAAATGTCAATAACGAGGAGCGCACAACTTCAATGCGAATTTGATTAAATACTAATTTTTAATTCTCAAATTTTTTTATCACGGCCGACCGACTTTTTTCCAGTATACGCACTCAATATTGCTTTCCGCAATTAATAACAAAGTAACAGAGGTCACGATGCAGCCAGTGAGAATGGATATGATTCAATTTTAGTCATGGCCTACCTCAAATGATTTGCGCGCTTTATGGAATTTTAGGCGAATCCTGAATATTTAAATAAGGAAAAAGGAATATAGGTACATTGTTTTTTCGATATGTGATCATTTTAGGGCCAAACTGCAACCTGACTTGACTACCTAATTTTTTTTTATGTAAAATCATTGTTGAGACAATTTGTTTTTCAACAGAGCAAACTTTAAACGGTTAACCAAAGTTCCCTTATTTGATATTACATTGAAATTATTTTGCATCACATTCAACACTTCATTTTGATTAACAATGAAAAATTTGTGAAATTTACAGAAAAATTGATGTTGAAAAAATTTTTGTTTTGGTTTTTCCTATTTTTGACAATGTTTTTCCACAGTAACATTATGATTTTTACACCATCTTAAAGTACAGATTTCAACAATAAAAATTCCGTCCTGAAATTTTCAAAAATAAAAATTTTGTTCATAACTTTTTCGATTGAAAATTAGGCCTTTTTTTCAAATTAAATTCGCATAAAATCAAAAAATACATATTTCGCTTCAAAAAATTTACGGTTTATTTGAGACATAAAAAGGTACATTTTCGCCAAATTTCATTAAAATCGAATCACTTTTGCGGGAGATAAAAATAAAAATGTGATGTCAAACTTAATGTCCTAACAGACCCCTGGACTAGAAGCGTGTTTCCCTGTAATTTCCTTCGTTGTTCTTCTTCACTCTTTTTCTCCACTTTGTTTAGGTTAGATAAATTTTTCTCAATAGTTTTGAGGTTATGTTGCAAAACGGTTGAAATAAAAGTTATACAGGGTGTCCCAACCAATTGTAGGCACCCTGAATAACTTTGGATAAAAAATTGGTGAAACACGTCGACCTTGTTTTTGAATGTAATACTTGTATACATATCATCATCCCTCTACTCTACACGGCCACTCCCTCAAAAAATTCAAATGGCAAAGTGAGTCGAGTGATACATCTTTCAATTCTCTACATAACTGTGTATTTTTTAAAACTTTTATCGATTCGTTCCTGAGAAATACATTGTTTCATTATTTTTGGTTCGGGAAATAAAAATAAAAGAAGCAGTTTAAATCATCGTATGTATTATTCAAAATGGCCCCCACCGATTTCCATACAGTAGTATAATTTTAAACATAATATTTTTAGTCGCAAACTCCTCTATAAATCCTTATTTTACTAAGGAACCTAACCAGACTGCAACCAACAACTACTCTCCGGGCTATGTGCCCCGCCGAGCGCTGAATTACAAGTTACAAGCCTGGCGCGTTAAGTGTAATAATTGCATATTACCATCAAAACGCTAATGCTTCGATTGCAACAAACACCAGCCGAAAGACTGATCCTACTTAAGGATCAGTCTTTCGGCTGGTGTGATCCACCACTTCAAGAGAATTTCCGTTAAGTGTAATGTCTATTTGGTTCACTTGATGAGGAGTTTGACATAATCTTAGTCTTTCCAATTCAAATTTATTATTCTAAAACTAAACGGACAAGGAAAGTGTCGAAAAAACTTGTGTTGTTTTGAGGGTACTAAAACATATAGTTTTCTTTTTTCAAATTCCAATACTCAGTGGCGTGTATTTTAGATTTTTTAAACGATTTCGATTGTGTGTAATCATCAAAAATAAAATTATTTTCCTTAAGAACGAATCGAGTTTTTAAAAAATACAGTTATGTAGGGAATTGAAAGACCTTTCAAAACATGTATCACTCGACCTCCCTTGCCATTTGATTTTTTTGAGAGGGTGGCCGTGTAGGGTAGAGGGATGACGATAGGTATATACAAGTATTACATTAAAATATGTCCCCCTTGGAAACAAGGTCGATGTGTTTCACCAATTTTTAAAAAAATTTGTATCTCCAAAGTTATTCAGTGTCTACTTTTGGTTGGGACACCCTGTGGATATTCCAATTATCTATAACACCCCTTTTTCCGCCTCCACCCTACTTCTGTTTATTTGTTGGGGCCCAATCGATTTTTCCCTATTTATATATTAATCCTAAATTTTCCGACCATCCATATACTGGCTAGGAATTTTGTTGATTTTTGGCCTCTGAAAACTGGTTCAGCACTGGATTAATAATGTGCTGACGTTGTTAAAAATAGAACTTAATATTATTTCTAAAAAACCTGGATTCAATCATTTTTGTAGTGCACAAATAACTGCGAGAGATAATATATTCCTAAAGTACAAAGATGAATTGAAAGTATTGACTTTTTCTTTCAGAAATTTTGTCAGAAATATCAATATTTTTAAAGGATATGCGGAAAAAATAACGTCTGAAAAAAACCTGTCGTTAATAAAACAAGGTAATATAAACGTCGATAATTACAATGTAATTATAAACGGGCGGTCGGACTCAATACCTGGTGGAAATATTTTAGTGGGGCTTCGCGAGAAAAGTAGAACATACGAGTGAATTTAATTTTCACGTGATTCACGTTGAGTAGGTCGGAGATCAACGTATCCAAGGTAAAGAGAACGTTACCGTCTACGAATAGTTATTTGAGATGTGAACTCATGGGGATTCGAATAGTCTAGACTCTAGACTTTCTGGACGGATCCTAAATGAGGAATGAGGTCAGGTCAGGGGCAGATTACTTATTTAAATACTAATCTCGACTTAATGTTGTGCACATTTAAATTATTAGGAACGATACAATATAAACTTAATGTATGAAATTCGCATTGTATAGTTATTGTACTCTTCAACACCTGCTCTACATATTTTTTATGATCCCATATTTGACAAATTTCATGTCACCAATGATGGTTGTTTATCAATATTGTGAAATTATAAGTATTATCGCGCCTGAAATAAAAAATATGAAATATCTATTTATATACCTAGCTATGAAGTTTAAAACAGGTGGTAAATCCAAATTTATCAATGCTCTCTCGAATACTTAATGGATATTTCTAAAAAACAAATTATTCGTCGATAAAGTTTTGATATGGAGTCAATAAACTTCAGACTAACAAATTTAAAATTTGACGTGGTTCACGTTAGAAATCCACAGCAAACCTCCTTTACAAACCCTCCATCGTCTCACGAGACATAATTTTATTCTGGGCGCGGGCTATTAACTTTTAAACAATCTTTCGTCGAGCCGTCCTGCCCTGAGCGACGCAAAAATCTAGGTCAGGGTATTTTACTACACAGATAGGCTGTCATTGTCTGTCTGTGATCTTCTGGGTTTTAAATAGGTCTGTCTAGTTACTAAATATGTTTACACGTAGGCAGGCACTCGATATGTCGATCGACGACCTACGTGCGATTCTTTTTAATTCATTCCCATTCATTAAACTTAATGATTATGAATTCATATCGTAATTGCACCAAAATAACACGAGCTGCATATCATTTAGGCAAGACAATTCCCAGTAGTGGCAGCTCGTACCGTAGATGATATTTGGTTAGTTTCCTATACTTGCTGGAGTAGATCAATATGTTTTTATTATATACGTATAGTCGAGTTCATCACGACAAATATTATCGCCTTTGGGACAAGCGGCATTCTATCATCAAACAATCCGATGCACATTAAAAACATCCATCCATTCCTGTAGTTGCAATATTACAATTTGTATATTTAGGGGGTAATTCTGAATGATTTTTCTAAGCACGGTTAACTGAAGGTTGTGACTTAAAGTAATGGACAAAGGAAGCCATATGGCTAATCTTTAGAATAACTAAGTATACAAATGTAAAAAACAATAAACAGTTGGATGTTCTTGAGACCTCAGAAGTTACAAAACAATACGATTAGTGACAGTTCTATCCCAAATAGGTTTTTTTTGTTAGTAGGTCACGTAGTTTAAGAAAAAAGGTGTACAATGTCTTGGTGTTTAGGCAAACTACTGCAAGTGTCAGTGACATCAACGATTTCAACACCACTTCGGGACAATTCTTGCGAGTGAATCAGCTGTGTCGCGAAATAAATAGGTATGAAAATAACACGGACTATATGAAATTATGTTCGTCATGCAAGGCGTCGTACAACCTTGGAAATTAATTAATAATACCGGTGAATCAAGCATTTTAAATTACACCGACTACGAGCATGAATGAAACTGTTTTACATAAAAGACAGGAACGACTAATATAAAATGTGTAGGTATGAGGAGGATTATTAGGTGTATCATGAATAATAATATAAAATGCACATTAAAAATAGAATAGTTCGCATAACACGGTCGCATCTGACGATCCTTATAGTAAATCCCATAGATAGCACTTGATTACATGAGGTATCAAGTAGCGTTGTCAGTGCATTTGATAGGTAAAAATACACATTCCGATAACTCAATATTTACACAAGAAAAGAAGCAGATTCAACCGATCAGGTATTATCATCTGCCCACAGACTTTATTCCTGATTCAATTGATGAGGACGTACAAATAGATTCTCTCACCGTTTCGGACAAACAATTGCTGTTTTCTTCCATCTATCTGACGGAAAGCCACATGCTATATCTGATATACTAATATATTAACATGATGTTAATCTAACAACTTCAATTATTTAAGGTGTTCTCCAAGGTTAACATTTAGATCCGCTGTTTAAAATTTGTTTGCCATCCTCTCTGTTAACTACTTCTTTTACGCAGACTTAAGACTTTTTGAAATCAAATGTTGCATGTGAAAATGTGTGTGGGGAAATGGAAAATGATTTAACCGGACAAAATATACTAATTCACTCTACAACAAATAATAAATGAACTTCAAGTTTTATCCCAAATCCAGTTTTACCCATAACGTAAGAATTTTCTTTTATAATGATACTTTTACGTTATATAATAAAATTAGGTAGTTTATAAATACAATTCTAAGAGATAATTTTTGTTTGAAATATGGCTAACTGATGACTTACATTTACAAAAGCATATGCAGACAGTTGTTGACCTCATACCTTTCACTTGCCGGCATTTCCTCTCGGTGTTGCAGTAAGAAACAAATACAACACTGAACACAAGGCGAATCGAGAATCTATCTGCAAGACGCTATTTAGTTAATGAAATTTAATCGTATCATCATACTTTCTGGAACTGTCGATTTAAACAATAGTATACAGGGTGATTCACGTAGGCCGTTCGTTAGTTGGATTACAAACTTGAAACTTGGTATGCAGCCATAATCGATCATGCCCGTTTTACCTAAAATGTGAAATGTTAAACGTGAATCACCCTGTATAGATGTATATCGTTTCACGGACAACTTTAAAATAAGAATACCGATCATAAAATTTGACTTACTTAGACACCCTTTAATTTCTATATTCAACTAAATCAGTTGCTAAAATACGATGCTGCATATTAGACAAGACTAGAATACAAGACAATAGTGCTCGAGCTAGAGTTAGAAATTATGTAAATGCCAATTACGACAGGGTGACCAAAACCAATTTTTCAATTTAGAGCTTTTTGAATTAAATTTTCTCATATTTTTTCAAATGGAGCACCCTGTATATTTTTCGACGATGTGATTCAGGAATAAAAAAACGAACATTTTTGTATGTAGATCCTTATGCTCCTTTGTAACTATTTTCGATTTATTGAGTAATACATGCAAGAACGAACATAAAAAGTAGAAGTTTCTCAGATAATTCAACATAAAAAATTATAGCTGCTCTTCACATTTTCCAGGCGGATAAAAAACAGAAAGCATTCAAAATTTCCGGGTATATCCAGAAAGCTTCACTTTCCAGTATATTGTAAATATTATTAGATTCGATTTGCTCAACTCTTTGCGGCGTTTTAGAATTATTGTTAAAGTTGCAAAATCTATGTTTTTGGGTCTATACCTTGAAACGCTGCTAAACCGAAGAGAAAAATTGATCAGGACTTTTTTTGTACAGCATTTAATTCCCTACAAAAAAGTCTATGGCAGCATACCTGTATAAAGCACGGTTTAATTAAGTGTAATAATCAATTAATAACTCATTTGTTTTAATTATGATTATGTCCAAAATACTAATGAGAGTTGGTTAAAGAATTTTTTATATATACTCTATAAAAAAAAACACCATTCGTTTACTCAGAAATCATTGAGTGATGGAGCCACAGCTGGATACAAATATTTTGATTTATAATTCTGACTAAAAATTGCTATGGCATCAGCTGATTCCAGTTGTTGAAAAATAGAAATCAGATGATCCACTGCCGTGTGTTTTGTATTTACGATCGACCTAATCTGTCTAGACGGTCACGGTATTATTTTTGGATATTTAAAAACTATTAAATAATAACGCGGAGTGGAACGGTTGGAATTTTAATGTTTTCATTAAAACATCGCTTTTAAATTTACCGCAAAAGATTTTAATAGAAGCGCCGTTATAAACTTTTTCAACTGTTTTTGATTCAAATTTTGTACTCCGAATAAAATTAAAATAGAATATCAGCTTTTTGCGATCATATAAAGCAATAGATACATTTACCACATGGTTCGTAATCAAATCATTTATAATGTATTAAAATATACTGTAAGTAAATGCCAGTATACAGGATGTCCCATAATTAAGTACCTACCAACTCTTAGACGGGGCAAATAAAAATAGTTATTATTAATCGTACGATTTGTATTTAATATAATCTTGCACTGCAATAGTTTAAAAATGTTTCATATGAATATTACAATTTTTATTAAACCTAATAATATCGAAATCAAGTTGACTTATGTACCCTTTTCATTATTTAAATAGAGTCATCTAAGTTTAGTGTGAAATTAAAACAATAGCTCGAGATGTCCACACTATCTCTCTCAGTGTCGATGCCCTGCGCCCAACTTAACTTTTACCTTTAACAACTGCAAAAATTGTGATCACTTCTGGTTCAAAGTGGATTCTTCACCACAATTAGGGCAAAATATGCGATCAATATGAAATTTTATAAATTATCTATCACTAAAAATATCTTACCTTGCTTAGTTTCTCTCCTTCGTGATGTGGTAGAAGGGATCGAAGGCTCTGAAAACCATTGTTTATGCTCTGCATACGTCTCCTCTCGTTGCTGTTTGCGATCTCCCTACGAATCCTCTTCTCCTGCTCCATGGTGGCCGTAGGTGGTTCGCCTCCTTTGTTTATTCGACTGAAAATTGATTTTCTTATGTATTCTTTCTAAAATAAAATATATTTGCGTACGTGATAAAAATGATATCTAAGATCCTGCAAATGCGACAGGAATAGATCTAGAATTGATTACAACATATTGCAAAAAATTTTCTTGCAGAGAAAATATATTCCTGACCAAAATAGCCACTCACATTTATGCAAATGTTGATCGGCATCGCTAAAATCGATTTTTTTTAGTTCCTTTTGCCCGACCCTGTATATAAATACATTTATTTTATGTATATATTTTGTGTGCACTTTGGTTTCATAGGTTAATTTTAAACCATGCCAGCTGATAGGCGACGTCAAAATCGTCACTTAGTAATAAGTAATAACTTATTTGCTATGTTGTGTTTTCAATGGATTGTTGTTATCATGTTTTGTATACTTGACATATTTTGCAATTTTCACTTTAATAGCCGCCAACAGGAGTTGTTAATGCATAATAAATAATTGTTTGTTTAACGACAAATGCTTTTAAAACCAAACCTATTGTTTATTTAAAATATGGGTGAATTACAGAAAAATTATACCAAATATGTGTATTTGGCTATGTTTTTATTTATATCACCAGAATGAACTGGTTATTTATATTTAATATTCGATCAGGAAAATGCTTTTACTTTTCAACGTAGTTTTTCCCCCACTCAGAGTAATGTTACTAAATATCAGGAATACCTAAGTACCTAATTGTATACAGGATGATTCACGTAATTAAACTAAAATGCTACTGATAAGTGAACTTTTTTTTTATCTACAAAAGAAATGCAAAATTCCATATTTATATCTGCCATGACAAAATCAAACGTGACATGACAGACAGATATATAATCTGCTGGGACGTTAATTATTTTATCTTTGAGTTTTTTTTTCGATTGTGGCGTGAACCGAATCCGCCTCCATCTGTGTATGGCCAATTTCAAGCTATTTCTGTTCAATTACTAATTTAGCAATTGCTAGATTTAATAGAACATTGACCATAACAGAGTTTCTGTTTTGATATCCGCAACCATCCGTGTATATTATGAGGGTGCTTCTTTCATCACTTTCTTCTAAGGGAGAGATGTTGGGTAGTACATTCTGTTCTATAAAATACATCCAAATACTTGAAAATTCTTCAGCACCAAGCCCTCCTTCACATTCATTCCACACAAAACAATAAGCATCAGAAGTTACTAAATTGTAGAAACAAAGATTGTGTACTTGAAGCTTTGTTTTGTAGTACAGTATGGAAACTATTGATTTAGGGGCCATCAAAACAGCTTGTAAATCGGGCGTAACGTATTTGGCTGCATACCAAATTTCAAGTTTGTAATTCAACTGCAAGTTGAAAAACTCCTAACGAACGGACTATCTACGTGAATCACCCTGTATAATCACTTCGGAGAGACTGTTCACATGAGGGGTGATTTCTACTGTCAAATTATATGATTTTGTTGCCATTCTGAAGAAATGTCTCAAAAACTATTGGAACTATTAAAAAATTCAAAATATTAAAATTGGGGCTTAAAGAGTTATTTATTAGAAGAAAATACGAATAATATGACCCACAGCAATCTAAAGATGCCACAAATCCTATAACCTGTGCTCCTTTGTCGACCAAACCAAAATGCAAATCGTCGATCACAGTATTTATTCTTTATACTGTCAATCAAAATTATGAGTTTGTTTACAAAATTATATTTTAGGCAAATGCCAGTACATAAAGTAATAACATTGCAAACACCTAGGGAATAGTACTTTCATGAAAAAAATCGGCAGCTACTGGAAGCGGCTGGAACCTCCCCACTCGGTGGATCTTTGAAGCGCATTAAATTGTGTGACAAAACGGCACTAAACGTAATCCGATCTCATCCAAAACCTTTTCAGATCTTCTGGGGCATTAAAAAAACCCTCAACATAATGAATTTACAATCATCTATGCGAGTTATTACCTACATTATCGCTCGTTGAATAATATACTATTAGGATATTAACAACTTTAACATCACTTGAACGACTAAGAAAGTCTAGTTATCCTAAATACTACAGATTTGTAAAGCAACAAACTGAAAATTGGTAAAGTGATAATCTATAATAAATTCATCAACGAAGGTACAGAAAGCATATGATATTGATATTGTTACATCTACCTTTAAAGTTTGTGACAATCCACTAAAAGTTACAAATATGCCGCAATCTTATTAACATGACATGACACCAACGTTATCGGATGACAAACGATGACAATGACAATCATCAAAGTTTGCTCATTGCAATCCGATCGCTCGCGGCTGTCTTTGTTAAATGAAACATTAGCATTTCAATAATTTTACTAGATTTTAGAGGAATATTTGTAGTTTAATTCTCCGATTTGTCTGTATATTTAAAAACGGCACTAAACGTAATCCGCTCTACTTCTAGAGCAGTGAAGAAACACTCACACGTGAATTGACACGTGATGTGATGAGTTTCACGACGTAACGGCTACGCACATCGATCATGTCATGCGAAATGCGATCTATGACATATTTGCTTTGTTTTTAATTTTTCTCACGGAAATCAAATCGAAAGGGTGGAAGTGTGATATATCGTTGAAATCAGAAATGTAATTGCTTTTCAATGGTTCCATTGCAAACTGAAAATAATTATAAAATAAACAACTTGTTGCGTCAAAATGGCACTAAACGTAATCCGATCTCAACCAAAACCTTTTCAGATCTTCTGGGGCACTAAAGAAACGCACACGCAAAGTTTCATTCAAATTCGTTCAGTAGTTTCGGCGCTATCGTGCTAACACACATACACACATACACACACACACACACACACACACACACACACACACACACACACACACACACACACACACACACACAGACATTTTTCAAAAACCACTTTTTTGGGTTCCTGGGACCTCAAAACGTAAAGATTTGATGTTATCTCAATTTTCGTTTTTGAACCAATTTTAGTAACCTCTCACAATTTTATTGTGGAGAGGTTAAAATATATATATTATTTTTATCTCAAAAAAATATATGAATATTATATTACTGTTTCCTTATAGGGTGCTGGGCAGGTAATTAATAGCCTGCGACCTAAAAGGCTGCATAAAGGCTAAAACATCACTAAATGAAAGCTAAGAGTTTTTTCTAACTTCAGCCTCGGATATTCAATAACTTCATGGAAAACACGATATGTTCTGTACTGTCCATGTTTGAGGAATAAAAAATTATAGTTTAAAAAAACTAAAAAAACATGCTTTAATAGCAAACCGAACTAAAAAATAAAAAATAATGTTTAATGTTTTCTTAACCGCCTTTCAAGGGACCAAAGTAACCCCCTGGAAGATCTCAAGGATCTTGTGCTAGGTAAGAGAGACGAGGCTCTACAGTTTAATGTGGACTCCGAACCACTCTTGGGGTAATTTTTTTTAATGAAAATTTGTTTCACCTTGCGGGACTCGAACTAGACAATTCAGTTTGCTAGCCAGACGCTTTAACACACTGAGCTACCGTCCCCATTTTTATTTTATTGTAAAAAGCGTGGGGTGTCCCACGCTTTTTGCAATAAAATAAGAATCTTAATATTTAAACATATGTTTTACTTTTTAGTTCGGTTTGCCATTAAGGCGTGTTTTTCAGGTTTTTTAAACTATATTTTTTTTAGTCACTCTCTTGTCATTCATCCCTCGGCATGTTTCTCACCAATAATAAAATATATATTAATGACAACGGCTCCTCCGCCAAAATCTCGACAATATATTAGTCATTTTTTAAATTTTATTTTATCCTGATGATCCTGTTGAGGACATTAGGACAAAGTTGTCAAATTATTGTATTGTCATCGGATCTTGATAATTGTGCAAAGTTTCCGTTTAATCTGACGTTTTGAAGTGGGTGAGAATCACGTACAAAGATTCCTTTACAAACAAACAAATAAACATACAGGTGAAGCTAATAAAAGCGTGTTAAAAAAATATTATTTCTCGTGTGCTCGGTACTATTTTTAGACTTATTATTTATTCAATTTCCATGACCTTCTTTAGATAACACAATAATAACATAGTAAAATATGAAATTTTAATCAATAATCCATTAAAATTAGAAAAGACCTGGTTAGTTAGTGTATCTATAGAAGCATGTCAATTGTTTAGGTATTTATAGTGGAAAAATACCCACAAAATATTTACTGGCTTAGATTTGACAGTAAACCGAACATGACTGTTTTTTACTTACACAATTTATGCTATGTTGACTGTGAACTGCCGAACTTGAATTTATTTTGAATATTTCTTTAATATTTTTTAGTAGGCAATTTAATAAAATTGTACCTATTAGATAATATGAGAGTGTGAACACTGACACATTTTTTTGAATGTTTGTTACAAAATTACTAGCAGAAATCAAATTTAGGAAAGAAAAACAGTGTTCCGAATTTTAAAATGAATTGCAAACTAGGACTATCCATCGATATGCTCGTTTTATTTTTACAGGTTTATAAAATGTTTTTGATTGTTAGTAATCATAACACAATATGGACCTTGTAAGTCATTAATAAAACTCGTAAAACACATTACAGTAAGTGAAGTATTAAGTTCTCAATATTAATAATTATATTATCAATTATCACATGAAAGTAACATTTCATTATTTATTAATATATACAGTATAAAAGTTCATAATTTGAAATGTAGTCACTTGCTTTGTTTACATATTTGTATTCCTTCATAATTAAAAAAAATCCCAGTGAAATCATCATTCATTACATCACATAGCATGAGCCGCGCTTTTTAAATTCATTACATACATACATTTTTTACAATTATACATTTCATTCATTCATACATACATAAAAGAAAAATTAACCATAACCAAAAGCTAACACCATTTACTAATAAAAAACCTCTATTACGGTTTTTTATTTTTGTAGATGAGAACATCATTAGAAAGTGCCAACGAAGAGAGGCAGTCACTGAAATTTTTACTCAATCGTTAACTAATCTAGTATTATCCATATAGAATAACCGAAAAACATATACGTAATGGAACAAACCAACTGTACCATAAAGGTCAATTAATTTAAAATGGATCAATAGAAAACAAATACGATAATTAATAAACGACTATCTTCCCCTCGCGTTTGATCATAACGTGGTATTAGAAAGCTAGGTACTGGGTACAAGGTGACGACCTATTTTTATTCGTTTATCAACAGCTGATCAGACGACAGCTCAATAACACGCTTTAATTAATAATTAGCTCTTAACTTGTAGTAAACATATATCGATAATAATCGATTAGTAACAAAATATTTCCTCGAAAAATGTAAATAATACAATGCTTTATTTATTTAGTTTAATGCAACCTGTAACCGTTATGATAGACTGATAATATATAGATCAAGAAGCATAAGGGCGCCCGTATTTATCTAATCTCAAGTATTTTTTTCTCTCCAACTTTACGAAAAATGCTACTTGTTGATTGACTGTTGAAAAGTTACCGTTTAAGTATATATTTCAAGGGAAGAAAAGTTGGTTCACACAACAATCCAATGTATCAATCAAAGAGCAAAAAAAATAGCACCTAGAACCATCGTACCACTGCACAGAAGACAAAAAAGAAGTAACAACATTTCGTCTTGTTCTTTGCTCTTCTCGTTCCCAACGTTTTAATACAGTTGCTATACCCTTTGCTGCATGGGACGTCTCACAGCAATGTGGAAAAGTTTGCGAGTTATTGAATTGGGGGTGTAAAATTTAAAATTAGTTCTAATTAACCTAGAGCTTTGAAATTTTGCACGTGTATAAGTCCAGTGACAATACACTTTAACATTTTCACATAATAAAAAAACAAGATGGCGGCTTCAAGATGGCGAACGACTTTACCGTTTATGATCCCATTCAACTCAAATCGATATCTGGCGGTTATCGAAATCGCCAATTATGAATTCTTGGTCAAAATTTAGAAATTCAAAATGGCGGACGACTTTTGTCATTTATGGTCCAAATCGATATTTGGGAGTTTTCGGGGTCGCAGATTACGAATATCTAGTAAAAAATTTAGTTCAGGATGGCGACTTCAAGATGGCGGACGACTTTACAGTTTAGGATCCTATTCAACTCAAAATACATATCTAGGGATTTTCTAGGTCGCGCATTATGAATTTTTAGTAAAAATTCAGAAATTCAAAATGGCAGCGCCAATATGGCTGACAACTTTTGTCATTTAGGTCCAAATCAGTCAAAATGGATATTTGGGAGTTTTTGAGGCGGCGGACGATTTTACCGTTTATGACCCGATTCGTCTCAAAATCGATATCTGGAAATTACAGCATATCAAAAGACTAAAAAGCAAAAAATTGAATTATATAAAAAAAATATTTAAAAAAAAGCTTTTAAATGCTCTAAAAAGTAGAAAATAAACTGAAGTAAATTAAGCCCATCATTTTGTTATAATAATAAATAAATAAACACCACAGAAATTAGACAACCCCCAATTCCAGAAGCCAGGGGCTTGTGCGGAAGAGGGTTACACATTGAAAAAATGCGGACATACAACCATTTCCTCCGACAGTGCCAGTGCCGGAGTCAGGATTTGAACCCGGTGGTGCGATGCCCGTGTAATTAATCGCGATTGCCACCTCACTTCTTAACCCACTCGGCTATCGACCAGACAACATTATATATACTTTTTTATGATATAAAAGCTTGTCACGAGCAATCTCCTTTACACAGGAAAATCTCGCGACAAGCTTTTATACCATAAAAAAATTATATAATGTAACAAAATGATGGGTTCGGTTTACATCAAAGTTTATTTTCTACTTTTTAGAGTATTTAAATAAAACCTTTTTTTTAAATACTTTTTTATATTTAAAAAAAAAATTGAAGTAAACGCCGGTGAATCCGTACATGTAGCGAACACATGCATAATAGTAAAATGTACGGGTGGCAGTGAACTAACCTCCTACAGAGGGGGACACCATTGCGGTGTTTGCTGACCGAATTACGTATGTCCATTTCGTCGTCTAAAGTTAGAACAAGGTCGTCTTGGTGCAGTATAAACGTGAAAACAAAACAAGTTCCTTATTATCGAAACGAATTTGTTGCAACTCAGCCTTTGCTTCACTAGTCTACTCGGGGATTAGCATCGTGTTATGTAATTAATTGTCTTCGCAGTATTCAAATATATAAATAACTTCGATATAGATGGAATAATACGAGTATCTATAAGTGAAATTCAATAGCAGAACATATCGGATTTCTAATATTCTAATATTGTCAGGAACTTTGTTCTTAATAGTTCAAAGTTTTTAGGGAAAACTGTAGGTATATTCAGTTAGATAGGCTGATAAATTTTTGCTTGACATTTAGATTGTTTTTTGATACAGTGGCGGCCCGTAAAATTTTGGTGAGCTGTAACTTGGAATTTGCCGAATTTGTTTTCAAAAAGTCCGTAGCCCACCCTGGGATGTATGGAAAGTACTTGTAAAATATTTGCAATGCATTTTTTTCCAGAAAGAGGAAAAATATAAGTATGTTGTTAATTTTATTTAAAAAATCTTGATTTTTGATAAGGTTACATTATTTTGAAATTTTATAAATTAAAAATCAGTGTAAAATAAAATTTCAAAATGGTGTAGCTTTATAAAAAAAAATCAAAATTTTTTAATAAAATTAAAAACATGCCCTATATTTTTTTCCTTGTTTTGGAAAAAGATACGTTGCAAATATTTGACAAAATTTAGGTAAAATCGAATTTTTTGGGAGGTCACTCTTTGTTCACCCCCCAGTAAAGGGTTAAAAAGATTAGAGTTTTAGAGTTAATTTTCTATGGTTATATCAACTTTATTAGTCCAATATATCAAACTATAGTAAAAAAATAAAAAAAGTTTTTAATCGAAATTTTGGCAAAAGGGTCAGGCGTAGGAGGTTTTCCATGGGGGAGAAGCGAAAGGGTTAAATGTTGTTACGAAAATGGAGTAATCTTATGCAAAATGGCATTCTAAACACTTGTTACTTTACATATTTTTCCGTAAAATCAATAGAAACAGCGTAAATCAGGAATTAATTCTGAAAGTCCGCCATTTTGAATTTTCCAACTTTCGTAATCTGCGACCCCAAAAACTCCCATGATATATGAATTTTAGCCGATTTCGTTGAAAACTTTGCGAGTTATTGAATTGGAGGTGTAAAATGGGGGGCCGCAACCCCCTGAGGTGAGTGCATTAATTTTCAAAGATATATATTTCAAATGTGGCCGAAACTTTACATAATGCAAAAGGTTTAAAGCTTTACATTGAAGTAGTAACGATTAAGAACTTATACCCTTTTTTGCATTCATTTCCTTTACTATAAAGTTTGTCGGCGAAATTTTGGCTTACTTTGTGTATGAATATACCTATAAGACGGTTGTTAAATGCAAGATAATAAAACTTGAACTAAAAATATATAAATATTAGTTCGTCCTTCCTATATTAAATCCAATTAACTAATTTTATTGTATTAGTAAATAGTTTTGTCAAGGTGTAAATTATAAAAAACCAGCTGATATGAAATAAACTCGATAAAAATGGCGGCAAGCAGAAGTGAGCTGTATCCGCGGCGTACACACATTTACAAATCGATAACTTGACGTACTACGCATTAACGGGCCTGATGACCTGAACCAAGTACGCGCCAAGCCAAAGCAGTGGGTTCTCAGGATGACAATTGACAATCAGTAGACCCGTCACCCAACGTGAGTTTCCCTTCTCGCGCCGCTCACAGACACAGGTCTCAGAAACTTCAACGCCGAGCCTAGGAACTTGAGAGTATGATCTCAGATAAAATAATGCCGGGAAGAAGTATTATATGACATGACTGGATCTCTGTAATAATGCATGGCATTCCACTTCTCCTTTTAAAAATAATCCTTTTTTGCTCACGACATCTTGAATCAAACGTAAAACGAAATATAGGATGGCCCGTAACGCAAGGGATGCCAGAGATAATTCTTCATACGAAATACTCAATTTGTGGCATTTTCGAAATTTTTTTGATCACACGTGGTTGTCGAATTCATTCAAGAAGTATACACGAGTTGCATTATTAGCGATGATGTAAATGTAAACTATACCAACATTTTAAATTTTAGAATTGGCACCATGTCTTCACTTACATACAGTGTGTCTCACTTAAGAGTGTAACAGCGTAACAATTCTTTTGTTTTTTGTCAGATTTAAATCAAATTGATCTCAAAAGATATACCGTGCAATGTCTATTTAAGATCACAAAATCACTTTCACTTCGCTTTATATGAAACAAATCAAAAAATCATAGTAGGCATTTTTCAATAAAAAAATTTTATTAACAAAACTTGTTCGAAATCATTCAAAAACCCTGAATTCGAAGTTTAGTAAAATTCTAAATTAAAAATGATGTCTTAATGAATAAAATTCCAGTCCCAAATTTCTCCTATCTCTCTAGCAAACCTCCATCAGTCCTAATGCATGCCTCAATTCGTTTTCTGTTATTATTCATAAGTTTTCGGAGGGTTGCAGGCGAAATTTCAGCGCAAGCTTGCCTAGGCTGCGTTTTGTAGACTTCATACTTTAGAAACCCCCATAAAAAAGAGCGCAAGGGCGTGTGGTCAGGAGACCTCGAAGGCCAGTAAAAGGGCTATTTCTTCCAATCCACATCCGGGAAAAGTTGTCGTTTAGCCAATTCTGTACTACCATTGCATCGTGGATTGGGGCTCCATCAGTTGAAATATCACACTGGTGTATGCAATAAGGGGCAAGTTTTCAATTTCGATCCAAAATTCAGTTTGCAGAAAAATTAGAAAACGTCCCGCTTCAAATTACGCTCAAAGAAATATGACCAATTATTTGTTCATTCAAAATACCGCACCAACCACACATTCACCTTTTCTAAATACTGGCGTCGACAGTTTACAACCCAATGAGAGTTTTCAGCGGACCAATATCTAGTATTTTGAGATTGTGCCACTAGTTGTGAATGTCGCTTGATCTGAGAATAAAATATTTGTTAAAAAATTAGGGTTATTCAAAAACTCTTCCTTACACTAAAAGCAATATTCCAGCCGCCTTTCATCGTCTCCTTCTTCTAATGTAGATTGTAGATTGTTTTATGGGGTCGTTTGGCTTCGAACAGCCTTACTTCACTTCGACCTAAAAGACCTTTTGTGATTTACCCTACATCTAGTTGTTGCCCAGGATTCCAAGACTTTTTACAAAGCTTGTGATTTTCCTGGGGGCTAATTTCCCTATGTCTTCAGGCGTTAATTCCGCCTGTCCTAGGAATTTTAGCCTAATGCGGACGGACTAACACCTTGCATTCACAAAGTATATGTTCTGCAGTTTCAGTTGCAGTATTCAATATCTGCATTTGTTGTCTACTGTCTTGCCCATATTCTTGAGATGATATCTCAAGGGGCAGTGGCCAGCTAGAAGGCCTGTGATTAGCCTTAATTCGGACTTTTCAAGAAGCCTTGTGGCATTCTTTGTCCAATTAGTTATAAACCTTTTCGCTTGTCTTTGGCCTGGAGTGTTCCTCCAGTAGGACTTCTTCTGGTCCTTTTCCCATTCTTGGATCTCCTCCGCTATGTGTCCCTTGGCCAGGCCACAGAACGGTTCGGGTCCAATGAATGGTGCTTTAGATCCTTTTTTTGCAAGGCTGTCAGCAAGTTCATTTCCTTGTATTCCCTCATGCCCTGGCACCCACATCAAGGTAACCTTGTTGTTGTTGGCCAGTTGCTTCAGGGATTGTCTACATTCCCAGGCAATTTTAGACTCAAAGGTATAGGACCTTAGAGCTTTTAGTGCTGCCTGGCTATCTGATAGTATATAGATCTTTGCCCTTCGGATGCCTTTATTTAGGCATTCCTGGGCACACAGATCTATAGCGTAAATTTCCGCCGCCTTTCATCGTCTCCTTCTTCTAATGTATGTAAGAAAGCAGGCTTGAAGACACTTTATTTCGACTGGAGTATCGCCAAATTGTATCCTTGGGTACATTTAAAATTGTGGACATTATATTTAGGACCTTGGATTTCTATCACAAACTGAAGAATTTCTGCATCTCTAACATGATCCCTCACACGTTGTTCTTGTCTGTTGCACACTTTGCCAGTTCTATTGAATAAATTATTAATTCGCCAAACTTTTACATGATCTATTGGGGGCCGATCTGGATGCCAATTATTAAATTCTGTAACAGCTTCCCCCGTTGTACGACAATTATCACAAACTAATCTAACAATTTAGCAGTTGTAAGCATTTTAATTGAAATAGAATATGCTAGAATACAAATTATCAGACATAATGCCAACAGATTTACTTGACAACTAATCTGACATTACAAAATTGTCTCAGTAGAAACACAGGAGTCACAGCATGCTTATCAAAACGAGAAATTTCGGACTGGAATTTTATTCATCAAAACCTCATTTTTTTAGAATTTAACTAAACTTCGGATTCGGTTTTTTTTTAATGATTTCGAAGAAAGTTTTGTTAATAAAATATTTTGATTAAAGAATGCCTACAGTTTTTGATTTTTTCATATAATTTAGCATTGTAGATGGCCTTGCATTTAAAGATCGAAAGTGATTTTGTGGTTTAAAACAGACCTTGATGATCTCTATCTTTTGAGATCAGTTTGATTGAAATCGGACAAAAAGCAAACGAATTACACTGTTACACTCTTAAGGCTAACCGCACACAGTCAATTTAAAGTTGAACGACAGTTTAGTCTCTATAATGGCATAAACTCAAATGTACGTGCGCACACAAGTCAACTCAACAGCAACTCGATTATTCAGTCAAAATCGGTCGCGCCTGCTTTTGATTAGAGACCGACTAAACCATCCTCCAATTTTATATAGACTGTGTGCGGTTAGCCTAAGTGAGACACACTGTAGAATAGACTTTTTACTTTTGACCAACGGTGTATTTATTGCGAGATTTATCTTTTTAAAAATTATCTAATCGACTCTGCTGCGTTGTATTGTACCACATCCTGTCATCTTTTGACTCTATCGAACGGTCCAAACGGCTTGCTGTCGTCAAACCAGCCGACGCACATTAAAAACCTGTAGTAAGCTAGTCAATTTGCGAGCAAATAGTACAGAGTGTACCGGTATTTTAATGAGGTCGTACCGTTTTTGTTGCGTTTTTTGAGTGCCAATAACAGATGAACTGAACTATACTTAAATGATTCAGGGAAAACCAAATGATATGCGGCGAAGAGAGTGCCTTGCAAATCGGTGGCCTAATTATCACTGGACACTGAGAAAGTTATTGCCTAGTGATGGAAAAGAACTTTGGTGAGGCTGTGAGAAGTCACACAAAAAAGGCAAACCAACTAAAATTGTGGCATTTGTTACAAAACTAGAGGAAGAAAACGTAATAGTTATCAGTACTTATTTGTAAAAATAATATCAATTACCGAGAATTGCTCATTAACATAGAAAGTTTATCTATGAATGTGTTGTTGTATTTAATGTATGACATTCTATTTATAACGCAGAATAATGTATCCAGTCAAACATGTAATGAATCACTGCAAAATAACGTTACTGAATATAAAAAAATGTATATCCGAGCATATAAATAACATCATAATTGCCGCAATCGCCTTCAACGTCCTTCCAATGCCAATTATTTTTACTTGTAAATAAAATTGTTAGAAACATTAGTATTGTTATGATTTATGAATTATGAAATATATCAAGTGCTATATCTATGTATGTAACATTAAATTAGTGGTGCAAAAACAGAAGCAGGTTTTTTTATTCAGATTTTATTATACAGAGTGAACTATCAGCAACATGTAGGGTGAGAATTTCATACTCAAAGACTTCAAAAATGTTCGGTGTGGTATCTAAGAGATCACATTACTGGAACTTTTTTTATTGGTGAAATTCTAAATTATGAACCTTATTCGGAATTGCTTAGAGATGAAGTTGATTCACAAATTAGGGAAATATTAGCAAACGACGAGATTCTGTCTGAAAATCTCGTTGCATCCAACAAGATGGAGCACCCCCACATTTTGATTCGGATGTCCGATGATGGAGTGGCCACCTCAGTCACCAGATTTAACTCCTTGGGACTTTTTTGTGGGAGTATCAGAACACGAAAGTCTATGCAACCAGAGTCGATAGAGGATGACAAAGGATGGTTCAAGAAAGACGCCACTTAACGCCAGAAATTTTTAGTAATATTAGACAACAGACTCTTGAAACGCGACTATATCATTGCATGGAGGCCAATGTAAGTCAGTTTCAACACCTGATAAAGTAATTTTTGGTATTGAATCGTTCATTACTCTAAACTTTTTTTTAAAATTTAAAATGTGTGTAGCAACCAAACTATTCAGTTTAAACCCCCACATTTATACACTTTTATATTAGGCTCTTCAAGGGAACTAAATACGAAGTATCAAAAGAAGAACTTCTTGGTGTAATCAATGAACTAACAAATAAGAGGTCAGTAGGACTGGATGGTTTAACAGCGCAAGTCATTAAAAATATCTCGAACAATATCATCGACGTCTTATTATATTTAGTTAATAAAATAGGCATAGAAGGTTATTTCCCTGAGGAAATTAAAATTGCCAAAGTAATACATATTCATAAAAAAGGCCTGGAAGATGACATTCAAAATTACAGGCAAAATCAATGCTTATAAAAAAATAGAAATAAATTATAAAAAAAAAAAAATTTTGGAACAGTACCACAGATTATTTGGAAAGGGGCAATATATCAATAGATAGCCAACATGGTTTTAGAAGTGGTGATCAGTAGAAAGTGCATCTTCTCAGTTATTTGATTTTATTTACAATGAGGCGGATAAAGGAAAATATAATGTATCTATCTTATTTGATCTATCTAAGGCCCTTGATTCTGTAAATGGTCCTGTCTTATTTAGTAACTTAGAAAATATAGGTATAAGAGGCAATATTCTCAATCAAATAAAGTCTTTTATCGATAACAGAACCCTAACGTTTAAATGTAATGAAGCTTACTCTGTCCCACAAGCTATTACTCTGGGAGTGCCTCAGGGATCTATCCTGAGACCTAGACTGTTTTCCATCTATATCAATGATCTACAGCCGCACATTAGCAAGGGACTAGGGACTCACAATTATGTATGCAGATGATACTACTGCGTGTATCTCTGCATCTAGCACTGATGAGCTTAGTTTTGACATTGAAACTGTAGATGACATGAATGCCTGGTGTGATTGAAATAAATTAATATTAAATAGGGATAAAACAGTATTCATAGATTTCAATCTTAGAAGAAATATACCACTTTGTGGGATACCACAAAGGGGATATCCTTATGCGAAAGCACAAACTGTTTGCAATAAGTATTTCGCAATTTATCAATTAAAAAACCTGCTCAGTGAAGACGGTTTAATGAATGTATATTATTATGCTTTGGCTTATTTGTATATAACTAAAAATATACATCTTTTGATAAAATCCAGTGGAGTATCCTGAGTATTTGTGTGACAAAAACGATTAATAAACTTCAGTATAGAGAAAGCTATAGAAACACTTTCGTCACCAGGATAATATTAAATTTACCATGTGTCTATATATATACAAATATCTGATTCACTTAAAATGCAATCTGCATGATTTTCCTGTGCTGTCTGAAAATATCTCAGATATAATATAGGACACGGGAACTTATTATCTATTCTTCAGTATAGGACTTCGACTTTTAAAGAGTCTCTTTATTATAATGGGATATGGGATAAGACTACATAATAGCCTTCCTGAAAGTATTAGAGTTCTAAACGTATTAAGATAAGAAAACAATTAAGGACTTACCCACTACTGAATAGTGGTTACTACAGTGTGAATGAATTCTTAGATAGATTTACAGATACACAGTCTCTAATTTTTAATTTGTTGTATGTACACCAAGTAGGTAAAGTATATACGATAAACTGGTCAGTTTTAAAGCACAGGACCGTGCGTACTGAACTTGATATTTTATCCTATATATTTGGCAATGGTATTGAGATTCGAACTGTAGTTGAAACTGTGCAGGCGGGTCCGAGACTGGCAATGTAATTAGCCTGAATGAACCATCTACGACTGCACTGGTTTAAAGGTAATAAAACGGACAGGCCTACTAGCACAAAAAAACTCGTAAGTCGTTTCTTTATCTTGGAACGTGGAAGTCTAATATCGTGCTGTCTATGTGCCAGTGCAGCGCATAAATACCTATTATAATATCAAGCGTAGGAGTTTAGTTAGTTACTGTTCATATTTATAAATATTTACTACTGTATAAAAGGTAAAATATTTTAATTATTTACTAATTTACCATGGCTTTCTGGAGACCATTTGAAAGAGAGGATAATATAATAACGCCCGAAAATCTTATCATTTTGTTATGACAAGCATTTCTATTTACCTCCGCCCATGTAGAATAAAGAGATGCCGACTGTTTTTGCCGGCTTTTAGTTTTTATACGGTTTCAATTCCAATCGTATATACTTTGTACATTTATACGTTTTTATTTCTGTCCATTATTTTAATTATGTATCAACGACTTATCATGTTATGCAATATAATTTTTAATTTAGATGCTGACATGCCATATATACATATATTGTATCATACAAATAGTTAATAAATATATTACTATTTATTATTATTACTATTATTATTAATTAAAATGTACGTTGCAAATTGCACGTATTTTATTAAAAAGAAATATTACGACAACTTGGCACCACTTAATGTAAAGATAACAAGTGATAAAGCAGATTATGCAGAAAAAAGTAACCAACTAAATATCTGATGAATTATACAGATTTAAAAAGTGCAACGGCCTTGCTTGCCTCGATCTGCCAGGCGCACAGCACAAGCCGTCCTAGCATCGCCTCGCCGTCCCCAACTCTCCTAGCTATGAATCCGTTGTAGATATCGAAAACTTTTTTTAGATTTAAGTTAGCTTTAACGGAATATTTTAGTAGTAAAGAAGTAGTAATTTTAATGAATACCAAATTATACGTGCACTATTATTGCAGACGGAACGTCATTCAAGGTTTCCCTTGGACATTTACTAACGTAATAAAATAATAATGATCCAAGAATTCCGAACTTATACCTTTCTAAGATTGCCAAGTATCAACGCAGCAAATAGAAGCAACGAAATGCCGAGGGAAATACTTGGGATTGTTGCACGCGAACGTTGCATTTACAGGATGTTCAGACTACGAATCATTTTAAGGCTCAATATATTCCTGATTACCTTACCTACGTTACATTTATAAAATTAAATGCTATTATAGCTATTTGAGAAACTATGGAAAATATTTTATGGTCACGGCCATTGCGAGTTTTATCAGCCACTTTGTTGTATTTTGCAGTCTTATAAAACAAGCGTAGAACGTCTGGCCAGATAGTGTTCATTTTTTATCTAGACAGCACTTAATAAATCTTATGTCAAACGAAGATATGAAAACGTAGAAACGAAAACAAATGCGGTCAAAGCACATCAAAATGTGAAATGCAAAATTCCCATCCCTCAACAGAGCGTGCGAAAATGTAAATAATGCGGGTTTTCTTTAAATAGCTGCTTCTTTCACTCTTTACAACTGGTAAGACGAGGAAGGTCCATATTTCGCAATACCGCAATACTAATTTACTTTGAAATTATTGGATTTCTGTAGCACCAATTGGTATTGTTAAAAGAATACAGAGATTAAATAAAATTATAAATAAGATAGGGAGAAAATAAAATTATAGCAATTGTTTAAAATGCATTCCCTCAACTTCAGTACATTTTTGAACCCTACTGATGATTACCCTCACCACCCGTTGTCACATTTGCGCAGTTATTGTTGCAAAAGCTTGGCGAATTTTGGTTTCCAACTCCTGGAGGTTTCTTGAAGATGATGAATAAACTCATTCTTTGACGTATCCCCGCAGGAAAAAAATCATAGGGGTTAGGTCAGGTGATCTGATCTGAAGAGCACTTCCAATCTCACGTGTAAGTGTATTTTTATTAATTCCCACGGATGCTAAAACATTAATCTATGTGGCCTCGTCAATAATAGGTAAACGTATTTTGTCCGTTTTCATTTGTCCGAGCTCTAAATTTTTCTTCTAAAATCTTAAAATATTTTCTACAAGGGTGATGCCTTCCAGGATACCGCTCTATATATAACCTTCAGCTTGATATGCATTTCTTTTAGATTCCCCATAAATAAGTAACATGTCAGTTACAATTTCCATTTTGGGTAAATACAATCATTTCGTATTTTTTTTTAAGTTTTAAATATAGTTATATTAACAATAGACCAGGGCCAATCCTGTTTAAGGCAATAAAAATTCTTAGCAGTATACGAATGGTCGGAAAATGTAGTTAATGGTGTAAATAATTAAGGAAAAATCGTCCAGACTGAGTAAAGTTCTGGAAGGGGGGTTGGGGTGGTAATTTATACGTTTTTAGGGGTTAGTACCCGTTTTTGCGATTTGCGGCTAAACTATGCATCCTATCGAAAAATGTTGAATGTAAAAGTTGTAAATAATAAATAAATCTAAAACTTTCTTATTGGACATTATTGACCATAACCTCAAAATTATCGATAAAAATGCAAAAAACCGTTTTTTCGGTTTTTAATTTATATATATATATATATTTAAAATCGGTGAAAATGTTCTTTTTTGTGTTTCTAGCAAGCCCAAATTTTTTCAAAGCGAAATATTTAATTTTCGATGTTCTATGAAGAAAATAAGAAAAAAGACCTAATTTTCAATCGAAAAATTTGGTTAGCAAATTTTCGATTAATGAACTTTACTAATGCTCATTGTTTTCGTTGAAATCTCAACTTTAATATAGAATTAAAATATAATATTGTTCATATACAAAAATATCGTTAAAAAAGCGAAAAACCGAAAAAACTTTTTAAAAATCGAGTTTTCGGTGAAAATCATTATTTTCTTTTTCTTTATTGTAAATAAACGTTTACATTCTTAAAAAGCGTTAATTCTCATACAATACTATGTTATACAAGTAATGTACATGTACCTAACTATTCTCGGCTTTCAAAGTCCCGAAAACATTGTTTAAATTGCAATGAAAATGTTAAATAATTTTGTCTGCAAACAAGCCGAAGAAGATGCAGATTTCCTAATTATCAATACATCCCTTGAAGTAGCAAAAAACTCCGATAAAATAGTGGTAGTTGTTGGTACATCTACAGAAATTCAATAATTTCAATGTAAATTATTAGTACCCAAACTAGACGTATTATTCATCAAATAAAAGGTTAATGTTTTGGACTTTCTTGGTGCAAGTAAAAAAAATATGGTTTTTGTTTTTTCAAAAAATTATTTTTCAATTCGAAATAGTGGTTTTGCAAGAAATAAACTTTTATTGAATGCAACAATAAAAATGAAGGCGAAACATCAGATTCAAGGCCTGCTGGGTGAATTTTTTGAAAACACAGTCTTGCAGTTGCCACTCAGCTTTTCAGTTTTTCGAATGTATGACGCCATTTTGAAAACAATTACCTACTTGTGATACATCGTTGTAACGACAATTTCATGTGGAAACTAAATATGCAAAAATACATATAGGTTGGCTATGTAAAAGTCAAAAGTTGTTGCTACCTCTGGTTGGACCGGAACTGATCTTTTTCATTTATTAAGTGCAAAATGTGGCTTTTTGTGTCACAAATGATATGACAAATTTTCAAAATATTATTCCAAAAAGCAACCGAAAAATTGAAACGGGACTAATCTTGTCACTCGGTATTACAGAGTGAAAGAATGTATTGAGTTATTAAATTACATCCTTCTGTTGAAAAGTTTGACTAAAACTTTTAGACGATACAAGTTTTACACATACCATAAGTCATACCATTTTATACACTATTTTGTGTCAATATTTTCCCTGTAACCCCGGCTTTTTACTCTGCAGACTCTTCGAACTGATCAAGTCGACGATTACCGTAATTTTACTTGTCGGTACGGACCATCGAGATTTACGCGCTCCGTGGGCATATTTTAATTCCGTAGCCGATTCAAACTGTTCATTTTCCATCTTCAATTTGCAAGAGATAAATTACATCACAGTTGGTTTTAAATATACGACTTCGGGTCACGTCACGCACGTCGAATATGAATGAAAATACTTTACAACTTTTTCACTACGCCATAATTCAGTTTCTCTCATCACATGACTATCTTTATGACCCAATTTGCAAGTTTCACATTTCGGACATATAAACCGTACTAGTATTAAGTGATACGCGTGAAACAGGATAGATGCGGACGTTGCTCTATACCTATACCACAAATAAAGGTAATGTAATCTATAATTTAGAGATTTTAAAATTGAAATCTGGTTTCGTTCAAATCATTTACATAATAATTAAACTAGAATCCAATAGCGCGAAAGGCGGGTTGAGTTTCAGGACATCTCCCATTGTTAGTTAATATGATTAGAAAGTTAAAAAATAATATTTTCGCTTTTTTTAAATAAAACGACAATAACTGATAAAAGAGCAGATCAGGCTTCCTTTTTCGATAATGTTGATATTGTAGACAAAGAGTTACTGAAATTTTCAATGGGCGTCTGAGAACCTCCACCAATTTTTAGAGTGCGTTCCAATTTAAAGAGACAACCCTACGTTGGGTCCGGGTCCCTGGCGATCGAGGAATTTTCGTATGTGGACTATTTTTCACAAATCAATATTTTTGATGTTAAAAAACCACTTTCACAAAACATTTGAACACTACACTCGAATACACTACTCGATGCGCGTTTCACTAACAATGTCAACATCATCGAGGGACGAATAAGAATAAGGTTTTCGGTTTTAATCATCTGATGAACTGTCAAAAGAACTATACCACTAATATGCAGCTAATTGACTGAATTTGCCGATTTCTTTATTTTTTAGAGAATATAGTCCTGTCAATGAACTATTGTAGACTACATGGAGGGCGGCAGAATTTTTGACTTCAAGGATGGGTTTGGGGTAATTAGGAGATAAACATCCTAAATCTCCCCGACCTTAAGGAGGTCAGCCTTGCGGAGAGGCTTCCGGAAGATCCTAAACTTTGACTATTTTTGGTTTCTCTGAAAATCGCCGATTCCCGAAAAACGCTGCTTCAGACCACATTTTTCATCATACTCTGCTCTTAACACCTTATTTGTAAGATACAATCAAATCAAATGAAGGGGATTGAATTTGCTTATTTTACATGTAATTAATGACTGAAATGATGGATTTCAAGATTTTTTGCTATAATGTGATAAGGTTATTGCTTGAAATCAGTACCTACATTTTATTTCATTCATTGGCAACTACGTTTATTTACATAACGGCTACTTTTATTTAAATATAATTGGCTAATAGCTAATTAGCTATTCTCATCCTCTTTTATGGGGCTTCTATAGTTGAGTCATGCTGACCAACAATTTAATGATGCCTTTCTGCATCCGCATCTTCCGGAGTCACAATATTTTTGGCAACAAAATATAAATTGCAAAATTTCGTCGGGGGCAGCATTTTTGTCTGTTAGTTTGGGCACCAGGTCCCTATTTCTCTCCTCCCAGTCAGGAATTCCTAAACCCCACACATGTGAGGGCAATATGGTTCCTATCCGCTGCTGGATTTGGTAGTACACCTTGCAGGAATGGTACTTCGTATCCCCCTCAGTTGGTAGGAGAGTGGAAATGTCTGGCTTGAACGAAGCGACTGATTTTGATTTTATAAATGATCGATATTTGTAGTCATCTAAGGATATCTCCTTTGATGGAGCACCATACCATCTAAGGACGCAAATATGTCCTGCTCTTTCGATTTCAGATGGTGTCGATAAAGGGCTGGTACACACCTCAGCTGCTTCTTTCAGCGATTTGTTTTTTGTATAATTTGGCAAACCTGACTTTGCTCTTCCTGAAGGCTGCTGAGGTGGTATCTCACAACCTGTAAAAGCATGAAAAACAGAATGTGCTCCAGCCCCAGCTGCTGCAGCTCTTATGAAGAGAATGTTTCTGGGCATAATTTTCCTCTGCCAGGTTTCACGAGGAATATGTCACGCTGGAGGTGGGTTTTCGCCAACAGCAGGACTGCTAAGTCCACATCTTCACCAACCACAGCTACTGAAGAGGAAACTAACTTTTCTACTGCTGTGGATATAATTGTCACATCTGCATCATCCTCTGCTTGGAGGGTATTGATATTATTTCTCACCAGTTTTTTCATCAACAGCTTGATGAGAAGGCTCTTGTTGTTGGTGTTCGAGAGGAAGATTTCATGTATTACCTTGATCTCAGTTTTGGTAAACTGTACATTCACGGACTTCTTCAGTCGATATCTACAATTCTGTTCAGCAACCACAGTACAACTTCTTCCCTGATAGTGGTTCTTTACGAATTGCACGTATCTATCACAAATAGATGACATTATCTTGAGGTGTTAAGAGCAGAGTATGACGAAACAGCGTTTTCGGAAAATCGGCGGTTTTCAGAAACGGATAACTGGAGAACGGTTGAAGATAGAAACTTTTTGTTTCTGTAGGGAATGTTGTCAGCTTTCAAAAAGGTAAGGTTAGTTTTTTCTCTAGGACCAATAGTTTTCGAGTTATAAGCGAAAAATCAAAAAAAGTCAAAATTTATTCATTATGTACACTGACCCTATTGCTCATCTGAAGCACTAAAATTTGCTTTTATTGATGCCAGATCCAGTAGGCTATGTATTTGACAAGTGGCAATACTTTTGTAACTTTTCACTGGGGTAGAAGGTTGACTTGATTTTGTCTCGAGTGGAAGCTCGACAGTAATTTTTCAACATCTCGTATACTGAATATATTTTTTACATTCTAAAACAATTTGGTAGAACCTAAAATTAACTTGAACGCAATTTGTCTCGCCAACGTTTAATATAACGGGAAATTTGCAAAGGACTTTTTCGATACAATTCTTCATATTAGTGCTCTTGCAAAAAATTTGAAAAGCACTTCTTTGATGCAATTTTTACCATAAGTAACGGTGATTTGAAAAAAAGTGTTTAGATCTACCAAGGAACCTCTGGTTATTCTGACGCGAAATTTGCAAAAAGATTTTTCGTTAAAATTTCCCACTCTTGAACAATTTTTATTTTAGAAAATTTCCGATTCGACGAACAGTTTTTGGGCCAGTCCTGGAGCCGTCTCCGACACTTTGACGAGAAATTTGAAAAACCTCTTATACAATTTTTCATCCTAGTTCAAATGTGCTTTTAGAGGGCGGAATATTAAACATAATATTTTTAGTCGCAAACTCCTCTATAAATCCTTATTTTACTATAAGGAAAGTAACCAGACTGCCACCAAAGTTACAAGTCTGGCGCGTTAAGTGTAATAATTGCGTATTACTATCAAAACGCTAATGCTTCGATTGCTAAGCCCAGTCAGGCTATTTATTTTTCGATTGCAACAGACACTGGACCGCTAGATGGTGCCTGCTGACTGTTTTACATGTCGCTATTGTAAAAATACCGGTATGTACCAAATAGTCAAAGGGTCCTCGTGCCGGTCGTCGCATGCCTACCTTGCACTGACGAGAGGCAACAGCTCGAAACTGCAGTCTGCAAGTGGTGTGTGACGACTGGCAAGAGAGCTCCTTTAAGTAGGATCAGTCTTTCGGCTGGTGTTTGTTGCAATCGAAGCATTAGCGTTTTGATAATAATATGCAATTATTACACTTAACGCGCCAGACTTGTAACTTTGGTGGCAGTCTGGTTACTTTCCTTATAGTAAAATAAGGATTTATAGAGAAGTTTGCGACTAAAAATATTATGTTTAATTTTTCATCCTGTCCTGAACAATTCATATTTGAAATATTTTTTTTACTTTACGATAAATCGGTTTGGGCGTCCCTGGAACTGCAGTTGATATTCTGACAAGAAGCTTGAAAAAACACTTTTTACTACAATTTCCCACTCTAAAATAAGTTTGATTAAAATATTTTTTGATTCGACAAAAATGTATTTTGGATCCACCCTGGAGCCGTCCCTGGTGTCTGACGAGAAACTTGTAAAAGGAACCTTTGATTAAACGAAAACTTATTCTATTTGTACAAGCGTTTCGAATGTCTTGCAGTAAGCCATGAAAAACAGAGGAGCTAAATATTTATTTTAATTTATATTCAATTTCCAATCGGGAAAAACCAGTCTAAAGCAAATTTACCACTCTATCAGATAAAAAAAAAATAAAACATACAGGGTTACTATTTGAAAAATTGGAGTTATAACAAACTGAATTTCCATGGAAATGGAAAAATGGGAAAGCATTTCTAAATCCAAGCAAATGAACAAAATAGGCCAATTTTACATTCAATTTGTCGAGAAATACCCTTTTATTCAAATTCAAGGTCTACTTCGAAATTTTTAAAAATTTGTTCCTGAATTCCAAAGCCACCTAGAAATAGCAAATAAATGCCACTTCCAAGGTTATTTTTCATCCGATTTTAAATCTGAAAAAAGCGTTGGAAAGAGACATTACAGCATTATTAGAAATGTGACTTAAATATACAGGGTGTTATTTAAAATAAGAAAGTTGTGACAATTTCTGGCCATACCGGAAGTGATTTTTTTACCAACGAATGGTCAAAATGTGGCCATTGATACCTCTACATGATTTCCCAAATTTCAGAATTTTATTTTTAAAACTGTAAAAAAAAGTGGGAGGTAAGTACTTTCTGATGGGTCACCTGGTATAGGTACCTAACTTTGCAATATTTGATGATGTCAATGAATTGTCAATTATTTTTAGAATAAATTACGAAAAATCGAGCCACTATTATTTTATTTAAAAGTTCCCTCAAGCAGATTACAATCTCAGGCATGAGAGAATTGGCCAAATGATCCAACAGAGAAACCGCTATGGGAATATCATGACAAAACTGAATATCGTGATCTGTTAATTCAGACATACAATATATCATTTTTTTACAATTGGTTTTATTTTTCTCTCAAATATTTTTTAGATCCTCGAACCTACCTAAGTACCTATACTTAGGTGGGTTCGAAGAAGACCACAGACTGAAATTGAAAGACCATTTTCTTAATCTGAAATGTGGAAACAAGAAAGAATCTCTCGGAGAGTGATATTCTGTTGATTACAAGAGGAACTTAATTAATAGAATATTATTATGACCTTGATTGCTCGACACAGGTTCCAGACGTTTCTTCGAAGCTGATAATGATAATAATAAAGGTCTTCATTGTAGTTATCATAACATCACAAAAATATCTTATTATAATTAAACATACAAAACAGTTGAATACAGGTCACAAATCTGTTCTTCCACTCTGTAGAGGTATTTACTTTGAGGGTTCCGATGAATATTTGCTAATCTCGATTTTTTTAAGAAACCTAACATCTTTTGCCCGTTTTTGTAAAAACGGTGACGCAAATAGGTATGTGATCAAAATAATTTTATTGCAATGCAGTTTAAATACCTACAATAAAATTATCTAATACCTTATTCATTCATGGAAAAAATTGTTATCAATATTATAGTAGGTGCTATCACTAACGCAAAATAAACATTGTCTTTTACACTATCGATTTGTTACCTATCCTATATGAATGAAGCATTTTTGTTTTGGTCGACTTTTAATCGCATTTGCAAAAATGTATCGAGCTAACTAGAAAGCAGAAACAAGGGCGTGAAAGCAGACCGGGTGTGGTGCATTTTGTTGCACCCACGTGTCTTTAGCTTGAAATACGGATAAATCCATCCACACACGACTCCCAGTTTGTGATTCATAGCGAATGCATTTTAGACTATCCTAATTTGTCAACTGTTCACCCAAGTACGACTCCAAAACATTGCTTTTAAATATTTTTATCTGTAACAATGTAATAAAATCTAGCAAGTTAAAAATAAACGTAATGTTTATACAAAAATAGACGCTATAGGTATTTATAATGATTGTTACATTACTTTTATTATAAATATAGATTACACCTAAGATTTTCTATTAAAATACACATGATTGTATCGCCGTTCTCAAATCTCTCCGGCAATATAAAATTTGCTTTTTGTTTAAAAAATGAGCCTATACAATCTAAACAAATATAGTTAGCATGGAATGCAAGATGCACTTATAAACTAAATTACACTACAATACCGCTACCACGCCAAACCTTCGTACAACTCAAGCACAGACGAACATGGCGATGTAACAGCTGAGCAAGCCGGCATTAAAGGTAAGCTAGATAAAGGCGTTAAAATGTGAAACAAGTTAAAACGTTGTGGTGTACAACGATAAGTCTAATTATAAACAAAAAGTTAAGAGCCGATGACGTCTACAAAGTCAAACATAAATGTCAAAATCATGTGTACAAGAGTAAACGCGGTAAAATCATGCCCGATTCTTACCTGGAAATATTCCCCAAAATTTCTTTCTTCTCGTCGCCGCTTTCCTCAAACACTACCCTATCGTCAGTAATGTAAACAGACATATTTTTCACTACGTTAAAAAGTTCGTAATCACTGACAATTAAAATTTGTTAAATCACAAAATATTCACTGTTAGTACGCTGGAGCGCGGGACAACCAACATACGCTACGCCTCACAGCGGTTTTCTGGTAGCGCCGTTTGGCGGGAAACAGCTGAGACCAGGTTGACGCCAATGTAATATTCATACACGCTCCCATCAAAACGTCTTTGTCATAAGCTACTCAGAGAGCGTCAATATTTAAAACAAATACAGTAGGTTGTCCATTTAACGCATAACCTGTGACAATTTTGGCAAATAATGCGTAGTTTCAGTTAAATTAGGGATAACATGAAGGTACTATTTACGTCGCGGATGAATCGGTTGCCGAGAGTTGCTCATCGTCTGCCAGCTGGCGGCGTGGCCCCGCCCGTCGACTATAGACCTAAGCCTACTACGTTCGTCCTTCCCGCCAACAACCGCGCACACCTAGCATGAATGCTCGGAGAGTTGTTCTGTTCTCGTCTACGTCTGTCTCCCTTCCCTCCAAATTGTACAATCTATTCAGTATTCAGTAATTCACTACTGCGTACAATTATTACGAATATACGAACTGTTAGTAAATACCTATACCTTTGTTTTCAGGTTATTTATTATTGAATGTATACATAACATTTATTAGATAAGGCAAGCTTGTTGCTGGTTATCTTTTATGATTACGACATGGCTTTTAGGTGAATGCATTTTTTGATGCTGCCGAATGCAAGAATGCTCGCGTATTTATTTATTTTTTCGGCAAATCGTTCGACTCTTGCGAAAGTAATTTGGGATGAAATACAAATACCTACCTATACTTTCTTAAAATAATATTACCTACCCTACTTTAGAAGTTTATGGTGTGTCCCGAGATTTATGCCCAGGGTTTTAAAATTAAGAGGATCATGAATGTTTCGTTGTTTTTTGCTCAATTTTAAAAATAGTCACATTAACAAGACAATATACAATATACCTATAAAGTTATTTAAACCAGTTGACCATTTTTTCCTTTATCGCGTTAAAATTTATTGATTCAGTGGTATAGACACACACAAGTCAAATAAATTATATAATAGGAACTCTATGCAGATCGTCAATGAGGCTTTGCTGTGATTATAATTCAGATAATCACATTAGACATGTGCACCTTCTCCTTGCAGGCTAAAGATGTGTCGAATATAAATTCAAAAACGTCTGCCCGCATCATAACAACTAATGGGCAGGTCTCCTAAAATTTTAAGGAATAGATAACTTAACATACCTGAGGTATAACGCAGTAACAGGAATATAGAACAAGATAGGTATGTAGAAAGTCAAGATGAAACTCTAACCGAAGTCTGAAGTCCTGGATTCTTTAGTCGTTAGGGCCAAGAAGGAATTTAAACCTTTCATGTGACACTGCCTCTGACGTAGTACCTTTAAACGCCAAATCAGATGACACTACATTCAAGTACACTACTTGACGCACGTTCCGCTAATCATGTTAACATTATCGGGAGACAATTAAAATTTTTAGACACCACCCCTAACATGGTTACTTAAAAGCGCGTCAAGTAGTGTATTCGAGTGAAGTGTTTCGGTATTTGTGGAAAGTACGTTAGAGGTGATGATCCACAAATCAGGTAAACTTTAAAACTCTGATGTCTATACAGTTTTAGTAATAGAAGAGAAAGATAATTTGATGCAAGTAGTTCAAACTTCTGGAATAGATATAAATTCTTATCTACAACAATATGTAAAGAACAGAAGTTACACACGCAAATCACAATAATAATAGAGAAGCATTTTCAAATACTTAAAGACGATTATGCATATATTAAAATTCCAAACGATAATTATTAAAGAATCCAATGTTGTGGTTAGGACTAATGTGAAATTGGTGCCAAAACTGCAAAAGATTTTTAAGGTAACTGCTTTGAGTAAGATAATGCCACCAGGATTACAAAATGAGAACCTACTATGCAAAGATCAGTCATTGAAGCAGCTATACAAGAACTAAAACTAGTAAAGCAGCAGCTGAGGTTGACAATATTACTGTAGATACTCTTAAATAGCTTCGCGACGATGATCCAACAGGAATTTGGCCTCACAACATCTGACATCAAACCTTCACGAATCTTCAAGAAAATATAACACAAGTCAGTGACATCTACACATTGTTTCAATTAATAACACACATACCCCATAGAAAGATATAAATAAATGATGAATTTACATCAACTTATTGAGAAAGTGAGAAAATATTACACGCCTATGAATTTATACATATTTAAAATATATAATTGTTTTATAATACATTTCAATAGCATGTTAGGTGTACAGTATGTACTAATTCCCAATGCCAATACTGTTATTACAGTCCTATTGGAAATATAGTACCTATATTATTATGATTATTAATTTTTCTTCTTAGAATTACCATAAGGCTTTTGACAATGTGGAATGGGATAAACTATGGATTGTACCATAGACAATGCAAACACCCATACATTTGGCCCACATTATTCGCAAACTGTATTAAAAAGAAACTCTGCTTCAGTGAAAACTGACAACTCTAAACCAGACGTTTATAACGGCATCAAATATGGCCTGTATCCCCATATAATATACTCAAATTTGAACGTTTTTATCCTTCAAGAGGAAAATACTGCAAAAATTTAGCATGTCTTCACTTATGAACAGGCATATATATTTCTCTCACTAAATCACTCTTTCTGCATTTTAGGGAAATCAAATTTTCATGTTCCATGTATTTCTATCAGGCAGGATCATATTACCGCAAACATAAATACCTTATAGTTCTCTCTAATCTCTCTGAGCAGAAATTAGGATAACTGTTGTCATAACCTTGATATATTCAGTTGCAATCTAAATATGCCCAAAGTTATTACCAAACGTTAGCCTAACATAACAAGTTTATTTAATATGGGCAAAGTAAGTTCTTTTCTAGTTGTCGATAATTCCTTATGACAATATTAAATATATTCTCTTCCCTCTATATAGTTGCCATATGGAGACAAATTCAATTTTATTCAATGGGCTTACCTGTTTGAAGTTTGTAAAATGATGTGGCAAATACTCCATGATAAAGTTGATGTCTGTTTGGTTTTCTTGAATTGCTTGTCGAGAATGCATGGTTAACAAAACCATACACCAAAATGATCCCAGTATATTCTTTGGTATTTTAAAAAAAATGTAATTACAATCTTTGTGAATACAACTTTTGTTTTTGTATTGCCATATACACATGAATATATAGACCAATTTTTTGTTATATTTTCCTGACATAACAGTTTATCAAATATTGATAACATTTGATTTCTTTTACCGAGTGGAACTGTCAAACCAATTCATGGTTGATTCTAGCAGCAGAAAAAAAAATACTTATTTTTTAAGGATTTATAATTAAATGTGAAGCTATCTGAGACACCTATACTTTGCTATGTCTGAGTGGTTGGATTTTAAACTACTAGGACCAATAAAATATTACCTTACAATAATTTTCAATTACATATTTAAACTGTAATTCTCTAAAAAAAAAACGTATAGGGCAATCCTTATAAATTTTTTTCATATTTCATTCATCACAATTTGCCATAGATCACTCAGTATAAAAGAAGCAAGAAATATTTTGAGACATTAAAATTTGTCAAATATTACGTTACCTTTTATGTTTATTGTTTTAAATATATTTTAATTTTTGCTTACCTTTGCTCCCATGTTGCCCCCTGATGGATATTAGGCTGGTCCTTTAGAGTTGATTCAAAACATCAGGAAGAATAGATTTTATGTATCTAAGGGGATTTAAATAAATATGTAAATAAACATAAATATGTTACCGTCTGTTGTTAATTGGTAGTAAAAAATTATAACGGTTGAAGATGTCAACATCCATGCTATCATAGTGATTATGTGAATACCTCATTTGGGTCAGTTCTGGATCAACAAAAGGAGCTGACGATTCCTTTCATGCTCGCTCATCAGCGGTTTTGTTGCACACAATACTGAAAAGTCTTGGAACCCACTCTAAGGTTACGTTACCTTATTATGGTCTACCAGGGAATACTTTTCATCTGCATTCCCATATCAGTTTAGACATCACCTTTGGGTTTGACAGTGGACTTAAGGATGCCTAACTGTTAGTACATTGAAATGATATGTCTACTTCTGTAGTATTATTACATTACTTTCTTTTATTCAGTGCAACATTGAGTATATCTGTCTGCAAAATATAGAGATATGACAAATCGTGACTCCATATGTCTCTATATGCAGATTTGGCAAAAATAGTTTTATATAGCCTGAAGTAAACGAGTGCGAGAAAGAAAACAAAAGCGAGACAGATGATCGCTATATTAGTGGGGCATGAATGAAAATTTGTCAACCTCCCATTTCACCGTTGCCATGACAATAACAATGTCACCCAATGCACACAACAAGGCGATAAAAATAATATTTCACGAAATGTGCAGCATGCGAAGGGTAGTATATCCGACTTTCTGTTCCTAATTTTTGTTGTTTTCTTTCTGACATTCGTTTACTTCAAGATATATAAAACTACTTTTGCCGAATCTGTTTGTCAGATCAAGCACTGTGCTCAGTTCTTGACCCATTAGAATAGTGGGTTTATTCCCCAGGTTAGTCTCTTTCCATTCACTTCGATCCACGAGTTATACCTCGAAGTTCCCCTTAAATGATGTGGTCCGTTCATACATATGAATATGTTGACACCCACTTGGTTCATTTTGCAACCTGGAATGTCTTATCTTTCCATCTTTCATTACTATATCTATCAGTACCTCCATTCTTGCCACTGGCAAAATTTTTATTGGTCCTGTTATCTTTAACACGTTCAATGCCGGTCCTTCCGCTCTCCACTCCACCTAGGTACACACGCGGGCGCCTATAAAACCGCTTTACACCATACACTAAGCAGAAACTAGACACAAATTAAAACCCGCGCACGGAAAAATTTTTCAAAGTACTTTACTTAGGTGCCGACACATACACGCGAACGTATGTGCCGAACCAGACTGAATAATACGCATTAGTATCAGGTTGTTTCGGACTCTTTAAAGCGTCGGCGGCCCTCGCAGTTAGGCACACGCGGCCGCTTATAAGCGTCGCCGGCATTGAACGTGTTAAACAGGCAAGTCTTTGTACTAACAGTGGTGCGCTGCCACGTCCTTCTCCACCAAACTAAAGATGTATATGTCATCAAGGGTCTGGCCATGCTCGGCTTTAACCTTCGTAAGCATGTCTGGCTGATGTAAGTGAGCATTCTCTTTCTGATCCTAATTGGCACTGGTTTTGGGTAAATCTTGAACGTAGTCCTGCTCCTAGATATTTAACCTCCTCCACAGTTGTATTCGTTCAATTCTGGTTCAAGTCTTTTAAATTTTTTATGGTGGTAATTTCCCTGTTTTATAGCAGGGTGTATATAAAATTCAGATGTTGAAATTCCCGGTTTCTCCTGGTGATGTAGTATGAAATAATAAATAAAAACAAAAAATTATATGTTGTCATTCATCTTCTACATATTTTTTTCGAAAATGTGAATTCACAATTTTCCAAAATTTTGGAATCAGTTAATTTGCTTCTTGAATAATTGTACATTACAAAATAATAACTTCTGATACTTTTCATTAGTTTATATAAAAAAAAATGTAAATACTAAATTTATATGAGATTTTTACACAAAAAAGATATATACACATACATATAAGTTTTCACGATTTTCCGAATACTAGTGCAAAATTTTACTTTGTTGTATCTTACAGAAAAAATCATTTCTGATACCTTTTGGATGTATTGTTTTGTAAAATAAGTACTGGAAACGAATGAATACATGATTTTTGCTTTAAAATTGCATATGATCGTCCTCTACTATTGTTGTCTTCAAGCACCTAAATGATTCTCATGGGCATGATACCCTCGCTGATGGTTTTTATAGTGATTTTAAATCAGCCGATTTCAATGCAATTAATGATTATTTAGGCCAGTTCTCCTAGGACAAGTTACTTTAATAGATTCCTTATGAAATGGTTGATATATTCTATGAAATAATGTACACTGGATTTCATTTATTTGTTCCAATTAAGAGAATATCATAAAAAAAAGTTTCCCCGAGTATACTACTGAGCTTAAAAGCCACATTCTAGCTAAGAAAAACGCGCACAAGCAATATAAAATAACTCCTTCTATTGAAGACTACAACGTTATTGTTAATTTGAGATCAGCTTATAAAAAAATGGTTCGAAAGCTACCTACTTGACCGTACACAGATCGTTTGCGTAAACAATTTCAGATCAAAAGAAATTCAAGTCACACGTCAGGCGTACCACAAGTTTCTCACTTGGGACCCTTGCTCTTTAATTTATTTATTAAAGACATTCACAAGTGTTTTACTAATAGTAGTTTCCTTTTAATTGCTGGCGATATTAAATTGTTTTTTAAAATAACCTCCACTGAAGATTGCAATAAATTACAGACTTGAAGTGAGATACCGTCATCGGTTTAAGCGCTGAGACCTTGATCAGCGAAGTTAAGCAGCGTTGATCGAGGCCGTCACTTGGATGGGTGAACGGCATCTCGTATGTCCTGGTTGAGTGGAAGAGTAGCTGTAGCTAAACTCCACCATGATGTAAATATAAACAAGGCATAAAAAAAAAAAGTGCCATATTAATACATCCCTTGATAATGTTTGTTATTAAAGACATGGGAGTAATACTCGACCCATCATTAACCTTCACATCTCACATTTCTCAAATTGTTACCAAATCATTAAAAATGTTAGGTTTTATTAAACGAACTTCACATGATTTTATTAATATCACTTCTATTAAGCTACTTTACTGTTCACTTGTAAGGCCACACTTAGAATATGCTTCATGTGTTTGGACCCCATACTATAATATACACATCCACAATTTAGAACAAGTACAACATAAAGTTTTACGCTACGTCGCTTTAAAATAGAATAAAAATCTTGATTATGCAAGTCTTGAAAATGATCTTCATATCAATTCTCTTAAAGTTCGCCGGAAACACAATCTTAATTATTTAACATAATTAATTCTTATGTTCCCTATTTATATTTGCTGGAAAGATTTGGCATTCATATTTCATCAAGAACTACCCATTCAGCTATTATGTTTCACGAATCAGTTCATCGAACCAACTCCGGGTTCAACTCCTCTAGGTTAGCCAACAGCCACAGTGATTATCTTGACTTCTTTACAGATGCACAGACCTTCTCGTTGCAATTAGCAAACTGTCCTTTTTAAACCTCAACGTTAAGCATACCATATACTCATATTATTTTCGTTTGTTTTATCTGTATATTTAGTTATATTTATGTTGTGTATGTTTACCCTAGGTATGTACTAGTATTACTGCTAAAGTCTAGTAAACTCTAAACTGGCATGTGTATGAGTTGATAATGCACGTACGATTTCATTTCTCTCGCACACAAAGTTAAAGTAATAACCCAAAAACACTGTCGCGTATGTCTGCCAAGCTTCTCTCTCACCTATTCTGAGATAGAAATATTGCGATACACACTGAAGAGAGAGATAAATTTTAATCTATATTTTCAATAAGTTCAGCGATTCTCAAACTCTGAAGATTTGTCATTGGTTATTTAACAATCGTCTCATATTAGAATTAAATTCATCTTTATATGAAATATATAAGCTATTTTTAGTGGTAGTGGATATTCATCCAACAAACGGACATTGCCAAATCACTATACCTAGGACTTGCAATTTTCTAGTATCTACATATTACATGAATTGTACGTCATGGAATAGCTCAGTGTGTAAGTAAAGGGAATAAAACATCCGGGTTCAAATCCTGTTGCCTACCGATCTTTTTTTAAATTTTATTATATTAAAAGTTAAACATTTTTCTTCTAAACATTTTATTTTATTAATCCACGCCGCAAGTTTAGTTAAAACTTTCTTTTCATTAAAAATTTTTCTTGTATTATTCCGCGCGAGTTTATCCCTTGGTATTTAATGGTCTGGTTATTTATTCACTTGTCAGACGAATATCCACAGCCATTTTTTTTATTTATTATACATTACATAGGCCATAGGCCCTCAATCCTTCATGTTTTATTTCTTGCTAAATAAATAGTTAGACCGAACAGTTTACCGCGGTGTGCCAAAGCTGTAGTATTTTTTAAGGTATTTTTTTCAGCACATTCCTATATCACCTGATGATATGGGCGTGGCGTACCTATAGTTTTTATCCAATAAACAGACGTACCATCTACAGTTTGTGGTTTGGAGGGTCGCTAAGCCGGTCATTCTATTTAACGCTAAATGTGTCTGGGTTTCTAAATTCGATACGTGTGTAAATATTTATTTCGAATAACATTAAATTATAAAAATACAATATTTGGTAAATATGGCAACTAAATTAGGCATCTTAAATGAACAGTCAAAGACGTTGGTATTAAATTTAATAGATTATTTTACAAAAGAAAAGGAAAACAAGGGACCCTTGGTACCTCTTGAATGAATTCATGAAAGGTTTCTGAAGCCTTAAACATAAGTCTCAGAACAGTTAGCAGAATTAAGCACCAACATATTAATAATGTATCCTTGAAAATAAAAAAACGAATTAAAAAGAAACCAAAAACATTAGATGTACGTGAAGGCGTTAAAATGCAAATAATTTATAATTTTTATGAATCGAAAACACATTTTACATTAGATACTTTGAAGGAAATGCTAAAAAATAAGGGAATCATTGACGTCTCTAAGGTAAGTCTCTTAAAACTATTAAAACAATGTGGATTTAGGTATAAAAAAGATTGTAACCGTCGCTATTTATGTGAACAAATGCAAATAGTTCAGCAAAGGGTTGTATTTTTAAGAAAATATATGGAAAACTATGACAATAACTTTCGAAGGGTTGTATTTATAGATTAAACATGGATATTTGCCAATGGAAGTGTTCGAAAATCCTGGCAAGATTCTTGCTGAACTGTAACAATATTAGTTTTCGAACAATATTAGTTTTCTATTATTTTTTTTTTTTTTTTTTAATAACACACTGTTATTGACTGAACTGGACAATTCATTTTTTGTTATCGGTTTCAGTTGTGCCCGAGCCTATATCGGTATAATCAGAATTACACTAAAACAACGAAATTAGTAAATTCATATTTCCTAATATTTTATGATAACACCTTTAATATTTTTGTATAATTATTTAGCGATTGCATTACAGTTACAGACATATCATCATTTGTAAATTGTCGTAAACTGTTTGAGAACCACTGTCATACCTGAGCTATCGAGTAAATAGTTTCTTACTTCATACGACGAAGCGACCTTTGGACCTGCCAAGTTAGAATTTACTCGACTCTATTTTCTTATATGTTATATGCACTATTGTAAATTTCAAATTGTATATTTTCCTTTCTAAATTTTATTTTAGAAATGGGCTTAAGCCCGCAAATAAATAAATGAATTTCTAAATTTTCCCGATTTTTCCAAATTGTGGAAAACCAATTAAGTGAACAACTTGTAAAAAAGATTTCTAATCACACTTCTTATCAGTTATAAGAATATGTGACAGGAGTTATTTTCCTGGTTGGTAGACACTCTGTTTTGATGTAGAGGCTGATTATCACTACATCATACCTACTGTGTCTATCCATCAGTTTTGCCAGTACAAAGGACTTATCAGACTTTACACCTACATGCCCAATTTTCTCCAGTTTAGTTATAAAGTTTCCGTTAATTAATCTCTCTAGGCCTTTGATTCGTATCCCAGTATCAACTTGTTCCTGGATAGCATACACCGCCCATGGAATAGGTCTGTTCCCTTGGGCAACATTATTTGATAAATGCCATGTGGTTCTGATGATTTATATGGTTCGAATAAGTTCTGCATCTTAAGGTGAGAAGTTGGTAACTTTGGATCCAGGAAGGTGTACCGTAAGAAGTTTCCTTGCTTTAGCATATTCTTCACCTTCCATTTTTAGAGTGAGAGTCCCTAGATAACAATTTGTGTAGTCCGGCATATTCTGCAGTTTTAAATTTTGGGAAAAAAGACGTTTCATAGTTACGCCCTGTATTTAAGTAAAAATAATTGTACTCAAAATCAACAAGACTGTACATTTTAGAAGAGTTGACTCGCAAAAGAAGAAAAGAATCATTAAAATTCAACAAAAATTAAAAAGTTAAAAATCAACTTCAAAATCAGGGTCAATTTTGAGTGACGGTGTTAATTTTGTTTGTAAGAGTATGTATGTAACTTAAAAGAAAAAAAAACGTAGATAGAAATTATTTACTGAAAACTTAGGGTCACTGAAAAAAAATTACCGCCATTGATATGAATCAATAAAACAAATGAAGTAATAAATCCATTTTCTATTATTCTCCTGACTGATAATAAAAAATGAGCAAACTAAACTCACACACAAAATGCACTTGGATAAATACTGAATTCATACAAAATTAAATTTAATAATAATGTATATACGTACTATTAAATCTACTATATACATATATTTATAATTAATTAATAAAATACATATCAGTAATCAATAATTATTAGGCACTATAAGAATTTTTTGATATTTGCTTTCATATGGCGCAGCTGTGAAGGGTTTACTTTTATTTTTAATTGTTGAATGAGATCAAAGATTTTTAGAGAGGGGCCTACTTTACCACCTGTGAATTCCAAAATGTCTTCCTTGGTTAGGTTTAGCAGCATCTTACCGTCCACCTTCTGAAAAAGAAAACACATCAATGAAATGCCTCCATATTTCATGGAGTGATCAATTAATCGGATAAATTAAAACAATTGCCAACCTACATATCGCATAGGTAATAATAATGGTTGATTTTATTGAATTAACTAGTAAAAATATAACTATTTAATACATGTATAAAATTTTGCTATGTGATAGCACTAATGCGGCTATTATACAACAAGGTCACAAAACTGATTATAAAGACTGAAGCGGTTGTGTTCTGCTCCTCATGAGATACCCTTGGCGCAGCTTCATTTTACTGCTTGTTTGTAATGTTCCACTGACTTTAACTGTCTAAAGCTTTGATACTTACCAAAGCCAGTCTCCACGTTTTACTCAATCAATACCCGTCCTCTGTTGAATTTGTTTCATGTTTTTCATAATTCCTTGTGATTCTCTAATACGTCTATTCAATATTTTGATGTTCTTCTCCTTCGTAATTTGTTGTAATGAACATGTTCTGCCACTGCCGATTTATCTGTGTATCGAAGTCTGGTGCTACTCTGGTCTAGTCTATTCTGATTCTGCACCTGTTTGAGTGAATCTTCACCTTTCACAAATGTTCACCTATTTTCTTCGATGAAATCCTTGCGACTCCATCAAAGAAGGGCTAGCAGATATACAGATCACTGTATATTATAGTGTCTTGTTACCATTCGATTATTGGAGAACATCAGGAACAACCTACAACCCTTCTTTGCTTGATTTACGGATAATTTAGAAAGGATTTTATAGAAGAATAAAATAAGTGTATATTTCTGATGATGAAGAAAATACAACAGTTCCAACTGTCAAACAAGGACCCCCATCCCTAAACTATCGAGGCAAGATGTTTACCAATCGCATTGTACAAAAGTTATATCGGACAAACAGGGCAGGGAATCCAGTGCAGAATCACAGAACGCCGGAGAAATACCAGACTTGGAACATGTTCATCGAAAACCATATAGTCAACTCCAAAGACATCAGAATATTAGACAGAAGTATGCATTATTATCCCAGAATTATTAGAGAATCAACAGAAATTATGAAAAACAGGAACAATTTCAACACAGGGAATGGGTCTTGATTTAGCAAAACATGAAGACTGGCCTTCGTAAGTACCGAAGCTTTAGATAATTCCTGTCGATGAATCCATATGAATATAACAGCAAAACGAAGCAGCGCCAAGGTTGTAGCATTATACCTTGTCTATGTTCTATGGAAATTTAATGCAATAATTCGCCAACAAATAAATCATGAATTATTGAGAAACATTTAAATAAGAACTGAAATTGTGGATTAACTGGTTTAGAAATTCACATGAAGTTAGCATTTTCATGCAGATAACTTCTCTCCAACAAAATTCAATGATTATCTGGTTCAATGTCAATTTCATTGCAAGTCAAAGTTAACTGCCTATAGCTATTTATGTATACACTATATATATATATATTTTGATGGAGCTAAGAATTATTACTAATGATTACTACATACGTTAATAAAATATGAATTCATACACACTTGTTTACTGAAGGAATCACAATAGTTGGCGCAGTCATTCACTCTCAAGAACTGTGCCACATCGAAAACATTCCATTCCTCGGGGCACAAGTCTCCCATTTCACAATTTCCGCCTGAAGTATCCACTAAGCGCGGTATCAATTTTGTACTAGTGTTATTTGTGGCCTGAAAAAAGAAAACAGAATGATTAAATGAGAAGATAAATCATCGTAGTCATAAAACTGCACAACATTGTGTCTTGAAACTTTACTATTGCTTTAAAAAGTGCAAAATGTTCTGATTGAATGAAATATTTTTTTAAAATTACGTAAATGCTTAGAGGGAGGAAGTAGTGAAATGGACTAGAGAATAGCTACGTCAACTCGTAGTAACCCGCAAGAAGATGCATCTCAATAGGAGCTTGCATCCTAAATCGTCCGTTCCATGATTATATCTCCCACGACATCGGGGAGGCTGTGGACACTTGAGCTTGGAGAATCTCTATAGCAGGATGGTTCTGGATGGAGCATGTAAGGTCATCAGGAGTTCGGATCCCCTCCTCTGCATGGTCCGAGACCATGAAAACGCAGAGGTAGGAGCTTTTCTCTTTAAGGCAGCATGGAGAGCAGCTGATGAACTTGGTCTCATCTTCGACGTCGAGCGGGTGAACCCTGACTCTGTCGCCGAGTTGGAACCCGTTCGACTAAAAGCCCACATTAGAGTTGCAGAACACAATATCCTTCTGCAGCTCCATAAGGATAAGCCATTGCATGGAGTCTTCTATAAAAATATAAAAGACCTCGGCTTATCCGAAAGGCTGACCTTTGCCTTTTTAAGGTCAGCTGGGCTGAAGTCAGAGACCGAGGGATTCATAATGGCTTGCCAGGATGGTGTATTTAACACCCTCGTCTATCAAAGTTGTGTCATGGGTATGAAGGTCCCTTATGTCAGCTGCAGGGCCTGCCGCAAGGCGCCGGAGACTGTAATGCACTTACTGTCGGCTTGTCCGACATACGCAGTCTCGGCCTATATTCTCAGACACGACGCAGCATTACGAGGGCTTTATTATCATCTAAGGCACTAGTATGGGATAGACGAAACACCAGTACTGCCTTACACTCCGGGGGATATCGAGTCCGTTGCGGGGAACGAGAAGTGTCTAACTTATTGGAACTACTCGTTTCCCACCGTCAGGCAAAGCCAACAAGCCTGACATAGTACTCCTCGACCACCAACTCAAGACAATGTATGTCGTGGAATTCTCAGCCCCCGCTGAGAGCAACATTGTCTTGAAAGAGGAGGAAAAACGGTCAAAATATCGACATTTGCTCTTCGAACTCCGCAGGCTTTACCCAGGCCATTCTGTTAAAAGAGTGGTACTGATTATAATAGGAGCCGTAGGTGAAATGAGACAGACACTGCTTTCAGAACTAAAGATCATACCGGCATGCCGAGATTCGGTAAAGATCTTAGGCGGCAGAATGCAAAAGGCTGTCATCCTCGGTTCATTGCATCTACTCAGGGCACACGATAATAATAATAATTTCAATTCACGGACACGGACCCGGTAGTCACTCACACCACGGGCATGGGGAGTGGGTATTGGTATTTATTACCAGCTCCCCTTTGTGGGGGTCGGAGCCACAGAGTAGGGTGATTAGATTTTTGTAAAAAAAAAAAAATAAATAAACGTCTTTATTACACTAAGATATAACTGTCTAACATACACAGTAACTTGAGCAAAGGGCAAAGTTTAGCTAGTATATCTATTCTTATACTTAATCCGAAAGAAAAAAAATAACAATAATAAAAATGTATACAAAAGGTTAAAAAAAAATAGTAGGTAGTGGGAAAAAAGTAATATAGGAAATCGTTACATGGCCATGAATATTTCATAGCAAATTCCTTATTATAATAACTAGTGTCATGGACACAAAGAAAAAAAAAATTAACAATATGTAAAAAATGACAGCAAGACAACAGTAGAAAAAAAGAGAGACAAAACAATAGGATTTTATATTATTACTATGCAATTAAAGAATTAAACAAATGCCTTAATTCAATTAATTTGAACATTGTCTTTAACCGAAGTTAAATACGTTGCTCATTTAACAAGATCTTTTTTAATTTTATTTTCAAAGTACTAGCTGATAGATTTTTCATTTCATCTGCCAATTTATTATAAAGATTAGCAGCACAATAAGAAAAACTTGTTTTGAACAAAGCAGACTTATGTCTTGGAATGTGCAGTATATGAGAAGATCTATAGTCTGTTTTTAAACCAGGAGGACTAAATGTAGAATCCCAATTTACAATATAAAAGTTACCAGAAAATTACCCTAGAATATTTTAGGGGTTCTAAGCAACCAACCTTACACAACTACAGTATAGGTGTATGCAGTCTAATATACTTACTAAAAAGGGGTCTAGGAATTCCTCACATTCTTAATAATAAATTTCCAAAAAAGAATATTGTTTGAGATATTTGAAATTTGATTTGGTATATGAAACTTATTAAACAATATTTAAAAAAAAAACATTTAATTATTTTCAATTGATGTGTCAATGATATATATATAATTTTCTCTCCACGCCCAATTTTGCTATGTACTGAGGAAGCTTTGAGATAAAAAGTGCGTTTAATTTTTAAATTATATGCCTGTAAAAAATTAAGTGTGTAAATGGAAGTAAAACAAAATTTCCCTATTAAATACACAACTATTTATTATCACAGGGTTCGATTACTGCTTGCAACTTCTGCAAATCTGGGCGCCTATTTATTTCATGTAGAATTTTGTTTAGGGTAGGCATTTCATTTTTGTATAAGAAACTATGTATTATTTGTCGAATAGAGTTTTTCATTGTTTCATCAAATCTGGTCTTGGTCCAAGTTTTTTTGGTCTGCGTCTTTCTATATTCCCTTATCGTACGGAATACAGTTGATCTTACAATTCCTAACGGTAAAAGTGTTTAAAATAGGTTATGTTACAAATCTTACATTGTTTAATATCTCACTCACTGCATTCATAATTGTAAATACGATTTCACACATTTTGACCTTTGTTTTTCCACTCAACATCTGTTTATATATAATTACTTATTACACATTGCCTCTCAGATAATGCTAAAGCACCCAAATCTAATCGTTTGCGTTTCTTTACTGGTGAAACTTCCACTAAACTTGAATTTGCCACAACATCCGTATTGAAAAACTTCCAGAATATATATATATAATAAATATAAATAACATATGATTAGTTCTGTACAGAACTGTTTCCTTTTGCTTTCAAATTTCTACAAACGAGAATGAGTGATGATAAAAAATTAATGAAGACACTTTGAAATTTGGTTGAAATATTCAACTGTCATGTATGTCAAAATTTACGATTTGGCCTAGTGTAAAACTGGCGAACGCGCAGCCAATCACATGTGTATGATTTAGCGTGGCAAATTCGAAAGAGTCCTCCTGGTTTAAAAACAAACTATAATATTCCTTGAATAAATAGTGAATCTAGGCTTAAGTCGGTCAAGTAAGATAGGGAGGAGTGCGGGACAAAAGTATTCGATGAACATAAAGAAGAAAATGTAACTTCCTGCGGTTTTCCAGTTCAACCAGTTTAAGACTATTGAACGTATACGATATATGGTCATATTTTCTCAGGCCATAGATAAATCGACAGCACGAATTTTGCAACCTTTGAATATGCGTAATTTATCAACACTATTTATACAGTTACCATACACAACATCACAGTAGTTAAAGACAGACAATAATAAAAATTCGCTCGGCTTTTTTTTAGATCCAGCGCCAAAATATGTGGAGAAAATTTTAAGTTATTAGCAGTTTTTATCAACATATAGACCTAGATTGTTTGCACCATTCTCAGGCGTTAAAATTTTGTCATCAATTTTTATTTCAAAATTGTCCAGGTTTCTGTTTGAGCCAAATAATACAAGTTTACATTTGCTTGGATTTAATTTTAGATTATGCTGTAGGGACTCTGTTTTTAAAACATTAAGGTTGTGGTTAAGTTGTCTCTGGGCAGCTGCTGAGTCTCGGTGCGAAAAACTTAAGTAAACCTGAGTATCATCAGCATATTTTATTTGAAGCAATATTATTTGACAAAAAAAATTGTTTTTAAGCCTTCCACACCCTGGCGCTCTGATGAGAAATTTGCACGAAGCCTTTTCGATGCTACTTTCTTAACTCTTAAACAATACTTATTTTAAAAATTGATTTGGCGAAAAAACTTTGGCTTTGGGCCCTTTACCTGGAGCCGCCTCTGCTACTCTGACGAGAATTTGAAAAAGATTTTTTATATAACTATCCATCCCGAACAAACTTTATTTAACACATTCGCTGACGCTTAAAAAAATATATATGCGGCCCCAGATGCCATCATAATAGTTTTATTTATTTAATAGTTTTTGGGCGAAGCAAGAGCAGAATACCAAAAAAAGTTGTCATTTACACCTATAATATCACTTTGCAGTGAGCACATGATATATTTTTCTACGTCATTGATGAATATCGTGTAAACAATTGTTTTTTTATCAGAATTTCAGTACCTACATTCGGAGGCATATTTGAAATCACAGAATAATGTGAAAGCATCTCTGTATAATAATTTATAGATAATTTCAATTAGTCCGCAACTTTTATGCATTGTAATGTCAAATATTGTAAAACCAATACGTATAGGTCTATAATTTTTATAGATTAGGGGATCAGTAAACAAATATCACTGTTAAGTCAACTTACATTTATGTACGAAGTAACTTTCCGCTCGGGGGGTGGATTAACAACGTCAGATGACACAGGCAGGCTTTGATCTGGACCAGCCGGTTCCTGCCCTGCCTCGGGACCCAAATCATCACTGACTTCACTTTTGACTATGTCTCTTTCTTTTTCTTCTATTTGGGTTAGCGAAAATTCTTCCATATCAATTTCCTCCGCTTTTGGTAATTTGAAACTTGCTGTGGTCGATGTGGAGGTCGATGAGGAACTCTTCGGAGGACTGTCCTTCACCTTTTTTTTCCTACCTTTTTTCTTTACTGCTACAAAAATACATATATCATGCGAAATAACATCTAAGTGTTTAAATTGTTTTATCATGGCTTCCTGAATAGTTTTACCAACAATACAAACAAACCGAGGACACTAGAGAAGTGGTAGTTTCGAGCAGAGTTGAGGTATCATTACCAAAACGTACTCCAAGTCATCAATACATTTTTGCTTTAAGTATTTTACTCTAAGTACTTTTAAAATCTATGTACTGCTATTTGTGCTCCCAGTACTTTAACTAAAAAGTACTGGGTACTTGTACTTATTTCTAAATAAGTAATACTTGTTACTTAAAAAAGTAGTCCAAGTACTTTCTTATATAAAAAGTACTCCGAGTACTTTTAAATATTCAGCATTTTTTATAAAATTTTAAAAAGTTACCTACTCTACTTTGAATAATTTTGTTATATAACTTCATCATACATGCATATGCAGTCTTATTATTTATTGGGTTTGGATTATGATTCATTATGAAGTTCTTAAAGCCTTTGGTAGTACGAGATTCCACTGCAAGAAATCTCCTCATCTATTTTTTCATGAAAATGTTGAAAAAATGAATGATCATGTATTGGTTAATGCATCGTGGCCAGGTTGCTTATCGATATCCTGCTGCAGATAAGGTCGTTTTGATGAAAAAACAGATGAAGAGATGCAGTGCAGTGGGATTGTTAAAGAACACGATAAAACCCTCGATGTACTTTTCGAAACTGTAACAAAATCCGACTTGAAAAGCGTGCTTCACGTAAAAATATCGTGGAAGAGGTTTTTAATATTCTTAATCATATTTTCGCTCTACAGAGCGATTTTTATGCAAAAATTCCAATAACTCCTCAAGGAGCGTAATTTTAGAAAGTGTAGTAAATGTCGCTGCACAGGGACGTAATGTCGCCCCGACCACCAAAATTTAGAAAGTATAACAAAATTTGACTTAATTTCGGAAATTTCAAAATTAAAAAACCCTTTTACGAATCCACATTGTTAAGCACTGCAACTCAGGCGAGGTCTTAAATATGAGGACAAGTTAATCCAGCTTCTATTCAAAATATATTGTGAGTTTTAGCGAAAATAGCCTTTAGCGACATGGGACCCCCGATTTTGTCGATTTTGAAGGGAAATGATGAGTTTTAACGGGATTTGCCCTAAACCGGTTCCTCAGTGATTCGGTGTCAGAAAAGTATCTTTACCATATACTCATATGTGCCTGAACGCATGAAATTGTAATTGCCCAAATATAATTCAAAGTCGTTGCGATTCAAGCATTTTAAAGCTCCAAGGAGCAACCAAAATTGATATTAAATAAAAATAAGTGAATAGACAGGCAAGCAAAAGCCCACCAAAATTTTATAAACATTGAACTTTTCTTGGATCTTTTTGTGTAATCGTTAGCTTAAAAACTGCACATTGGATGGCAGTTGGTACATTATAAGTCGTCTGTTCCTCACCATGTGTTGTACATGGGCCAGACTATAGTTTGTGAAAACATATTTCTTGAAGTTGTTGTAAAACATAAATTTTTGAAGAGATTTAATATATATTTTAGAACTTTATATTGTCTTTTCCTTGTGTTTTCAAAATTCCCTTTCAGGTATAATTTTAAGAAAGTGTTAGTACCTACTGTGTTAGATTTATAGTGTTACAACGTCTAATAGATACCATCAGAGCAGCAGTTAAGCATAAACGAACAGTAAGTATAAATTTCATATTATTCTCTGTCTGAAACAGGCGTTTTGAACCCTTATTTTGTGAACGTTAACATTCATTTTTGACAAATATAGCAAAAGTCCTTCAGACGCAAAAGATGGATCGTTCACAGGATCTTAGACTATGGGTATTTCTTAAAAATGTTTAGTGAGGGTGTTAAAATAATCAACATTTTACAAAATATTGTATTGGTATTACCAATTTTGGGGGTTGTATGGTTTGCAAAGGTGGTAGCACTGTTTTGACTGGAAATATATGTTATCTTTTATAATAATAATAATAATATACTTTATTTCAATTGCTAAAATTCATTGGATATGAAATGTCTAAAAAGTAATTGCGTACAATAGCATATATAAATATTATAAAGAAGTAAATAAACCACAAAAAAGAGTAGGTATAATAATACAAGTATGTTTATATTTTAATTGTACCCCTGCATGATCAAAATACTCGCCTTGTGAATAGTATGCTTGCTTTGTAGCATCTCTAGTAGATTTTTTTTAGTTTGCTTCTACATAGTTCCTTTAAAAGACGAGGGAGATTATTATAGATGTTACTACAAGTGTATTTTGGACTTTTTTTAAGTACTTAAGTTGAACTGATCAATTTAATATTTCGAGTAGGATAGTTGTGAATATCGTTTCTGTGATTATATAGTTCTGGCACTTTTGCTTGGCAAACATTACTGCTTCTAATATGAGAATGCTAGGTAAAGTTAATATTTTATTATCTTTAAAGATGTCTTTACAAGATTCTCTTGGCGATAATCCAAAAATTAGTCTCATGATATGTTTTTGTAAAGTAAAAACCCTGTTCCAATCAGTTCCCTACCCCCAATATATGATGAAGTATTTTAGATGTGGGTAAATTAATGCGTAGTAAACATTCATCAGATATTTTCGACGTAGAAAGGATTTAAGATTTCTAATTACAAAGTAACCAATGTTAAGCTTACCCACTACATTGTCAATGTGATTAGCCCATGAGAGCTTCTCATCTATTGTAATGCCTAAAAACTTAGTATAATCCGATGGTAATATTATGATTTGGTTGTTTATAAGCAGCTTCATTGGTTGGTCTACTTTTCTTTTGTGAAATGTGACATACGTAGTTTTAGACACGTTAACTAATAATTTATTTTTACTGCACCAGTTCTCGAATCTGACAAGTAGATTGGTTGCAGTTCTATGGAGAGCCTCTAGAGATGCAGCTGATACTATTAACTTGTGTTAGGTTTTAAACTGGACTAAAGACTGTTACGTTTAACTGGGGCTAAAGTTCTTAACCACCAGCTTTTTGATAAGTCTTCTAACCCTACCACACCTCGGCTAGTACTCGTCCTCTCAGGTTTGGGGTTCCACGTTCACAAGTGAACGGGCCTAAAGTTGTACCTAGGTAAGAGTAAATATTTATTAAATGTTTAGATCAATAAGTAAAGTAAATTACCAAGTGGTTCATTTAACAAAATAATAAGTCGCTATCAAGTTCTAAAAAGATGGTTTTATTCCAAGACAGTCAGAGATCTCAAGTCAATAACAAATTTTTAGCAATATATACACACATAAGTATATCTACAAGTTATATGAATGAAATTTGAACACAAATGTTCCAATAAATTCTATGAAGTAGGTACGTTAATTTGAAGAATCTATAAACAAAATGTACAAAATGGTTTTCTAGTTTAGAAACCAAAACTATAAATTATAATTAGAATAACCAAATAATATTCGCCAAATGCAATTGCACCTAGTTTACATCATGTCCTTAATTAAATCCTCTCTTTACAATATACCCAGACTCATAGCCATTAAAATGTGAAGTGAAAATTCACAGTATAGTTAAAATCAAATTTACCAAATTGAATTGTACAAGTTTAAAACAAAAATAAACAGAAACTTATCTTAAGCTTCCAGCGTGGTAAGGTAAGTACTCGTGATTACGACATGAAACCAATGAAACCATTGCAACAAAATCCTTATGTAACCATGTAGTTAGAACTCGAACTCTTCACAACACCATCTATACTAAATCTCGTTAACTATAGTAGACCCTCCTCTCAACGTTCCATCGATGTGACAACATAACCATCATCAGTAATATTCGATATATTATAATATACCACAAGAAGACTAACACAATACAACCAGTGTGAATAAAACATTAAAACATCTCGGAACGTAGTAAACCGCCTAGAAGTGAACCACAAAATACTATTAATACCTAAAATGGACATGAACACGTGTAAAGTTACACATCCAATAAGGCATTTCCCAACTACGCATTTCCATCCAGCAAGAGCTGATAATATTTCCAGCAGAAAACCAATCCCAAAAAACAAGTAAATAATATGGCGATGACACACCATTCCCAAGGTAAATTTGGATAAATTTCTTCTGCCAGCACAGCGTATCGGAAAATTTAGCGTCTACAATGCTCAAACATCCAACATGAAAGAGAGAGAGAAATTACCACGAACCCAACATGTGACTTCCAAATCCAAGCGCAAGCGCTAGACTGACCGATGTGAGTACTGTTCGATTCATAACCTAAACGACATCGAGATCTGTTTAACTTTACAAAATAAGAATAACTAACAACCTATTCAACCCACATGAATTATGAAATTACTACTCGTTTAATGAAAAAGGAAAAGATGAAATTGTGAACATACTAGAAAATAATTATAGAAACAATCTCTAATTTAAATGATATCAAAGGAACTGATCAGAACAGAACTAATCGAATACACTTAGCAAGCAATTTGACAGTCTTACAACGAAACTTATAACCTTCAATAGAACTGAACAACACAAGGAATAAACCATAAAAATTGTATAGTAATGAATACTACAGTAAGTACTCAATTAATATGTTGATTAACCTGACATTACAGTATCGTAGCCTGTTGTGGTTATGTTGTTCTTAGCTGCCTACATGTTTCGATGTTCCAGGTACTCCAGACATGACAAAGAAACTACATAGCTAGACAATATATACCCCATTATTTAGCACAATACAAACCTAATTCAATATTAGGAATGAACAATGTACAGGTAGGATACTTCCTGTTTATTATGTACCAAACTAATGTTCGCTTATTCATTTCAGAGCCAAACATGCCAGTGAAAGCTATACCTTGTGTAAACTACAAGTTATTGATAAACTAGAGTACGACTTCCCAGTAGTTGAATGTTTAGTAGTCGAACCCCGTCACGACAAATAAAGTAAAGAAAAGGACATAAGGTTTCTCGCTAATTAAGAAAAATGGATTTGAGATATAAATAACAACAACCAATGCAAGCTATTTACTGTGCGAATTAAAATGACAATTATATCCTTTTCTATATTTAATGTGAACTAGTGTTGAATATGCAATTAATAAAATTTTTAAATTACAAGGAATGTTACGACTAAATTTACTCGACTAAACAAAATATAATTAACAAAAATGTTACTGATAATTGAACTTTATTTTAATTTTCAAAACAAATGCAAAATTCTGTACTTATGCTTGCCAAGACAAGATCAAACGTAACACTTGTCAGCAAACATTAGTGAGTGAATCTTGTTCTCTCATATGCTCATCAAGATCATCACAGAGTAAGAACAGTTATTTTATTCTTTCATTTTTTCCTCTGTAATTTGTTCATTTACATTTTTAAGTACTGTTCAATACATTTGTTCTCATTCTTTTATTATATTTAACTTACTAAATTTCACATATCAGATTCCAACATATTGTTATGTGCTGCCCTTTAACGGGGAGAGATGTGATTAAGTCCCTGGTCAAAGTGAAGGGAAACCTGTTATTCTGTCGAAGGCTAGTAGGGTGGCGCCATCTATGAGCCAATTGACGAACAGTCATCTATCACATAGTAGAAAACTCTGTAGGATTCTAGAATGTTATGGAATAGGATTCTGGTACATTCTATGGGTGGATATAAAGAGGTGAATCCAGCAGATGGGGGAACAGTTCAGTTCAGTGAAGTATACAGTACAGTTCTAGTATACAGACAGAGAGTTTTTAGGTTAGACAAGAGTTGACAAGTTTAAGAAGAAAAGTAAAGTACATAGTGCTTTAAAAGTAGTGAATTTATATTAGATTAAGTTATTATTAGTTGTGTGATTTTTTAAAGTATTTACTAGTGTAATTTTGGTGATTAATAAAATAGTAGTTAGTGAAAGATTCTTGTTGCAAGTTATTTGAACCCACAGAGTGTTTACTGAAGACTGTAAACACGTAACAATATTGTTTCATTTGTACAGTATTAAAAAGTATCTTATAATACTTTTACTTGTACTTAAAAAAATACTTAAGAGTATTTAAAGGTACTTTAAGTACTTACAGTATTTCACAGAGTAATTACTTTCCACTGGTTACTTAAATTTTAAATTTCAAGTAAATTACTTAAAGTATTTGTACTTAATACTGGGAGTAAAAATAAAAATTTGGACTACTTGTACTGTGTACCGAGAGTACATTTTAAAAGTACTTGTCTCAACTCTGGTTTTGAGAAAACAAACTCCAATGTATGAATTATACGTTTCAAATTTTTTAGTTTTTCAAATTGTTGAACTAACCTTTAGGTGACTTAATGACAGGAGCTGTCGGTTTAGGAACGACCGGCGGACCTTCCAGCTTATGTCCTACGCTCTGACACCAACCGACCGGATAAATATCGGGACTCTCGCAATCCAACCACTGATCGTACTCCTCTTCCCATCCATCAAAATGTACCTTCAACAACCTACCAACGACTTTGGCGACAGTCGCTACGCACACTAGCCTAGGATCCATGAGATCTGCCGCCTCTATTTTCATGCCTGGTACGAACCCATGAAGAGGAACGTACGTGTTGAACAAAGCAGGGTCGGCTGGTCTATTGTTGGTTTGCAAGAGATAAGTCGGCCAGTTGAAACTAGCCTGGTCGTACCCTTTGGGTGGGGTGAGAGGAATGTTGTGTTTCTCGCAAAATCCCACGGGAAATATGCAAGGTGACTTGACGTGGTAACAGAACCAGTCAGCTCCAGTGACATCCGAGTCGTATGTATCTATACGTATCATTATGTAACCGTAATTCAATACATCCATTACGGTGGCTACGCAAATGGAGGAAAGGTTGAGAGGATCGATGGCTTCTAGTTTCATTCCGACGCAGAATCCGGACTGGGAGTGCTCCAAGGAACCGATTTGAAAAGGGGTGAATAGGTCTTCTGTTGCATCGTCATCGTCAAACATGCCTTGGTTCACTCTTTCCAAATAGTTGATTGGAGCAACTAGGTGGTGGTTTACCTAATATAAAAAAGTTACTGAAATATAAAATTATAAATGAAGGTTTTTTTATTACAGTTATTTTTCTACTTAAGACTGCGATTGCATGCACCAGTCAATCACGAGTAAAGTCACACCAGTCTAGGAACCAGATTCGGCGTACAGGACCGTACGAACTGTAATCGCGATTCGATTTTATGTTGATATGTACCAGTTAAACAAAATTTTTGCAAAACCTCGGTGACACACAGAACATCCAGAAGTTTTGTGGGTTGTCAACGCTCTGACACCAACATAAAAGACAAAATATTAGTAAATTGCTGAATTTAGCTATCAAGAACACGTAAGTGCTGTGGTATAATTTGATATAAGTATAGTTTGAATAATAAATACGTAAGTATTTAGAACACCAGGAAATGTACAACTTTATTAATGTTTGTGTCTAATACTTAAATGTTTATAGTTATTTAATAAAGAGGAAATTAATGAGCCATGTAGAAACTTTTCTGTACGCCCTTAACAAGAATCTGTACCACAATGAAAAATAAAAAAAATACTTTTAAACGGTACAACCGTTTATTATAAAGTAATATTTAATAGCAGTGTCACCAACAGATTTTTTTACTAAAATAGGCAATCGTACATAATTTATAATTTTAATTCGGGAATTGCGCAGAAGTTTGAATGAAATTGTAGTGTAATATAGTGAATACAACTGGTGCATCTTTTGCAATTTGTTTTATTATAAAATGTTTCACTTATAAAAACATAATAACTACCTACTTTTCTTCAGAGAAACGGGGAAAAAAATAAAAAGGTATTTATAGCCATTACTTCATTTGGACAGGTTTTTTCGTATTGTGGTAGAGATCAAAGTATGTTAATAAATAAAAAGTAATTAATCCTAAAAATATATAATCAGCAATACTTTCAATGACAATGTCATTTCTTAACATTAATATAAATAAATAATTAAACCAAGTTTTAAACGCTATTTCAAACGCTAAAAATGACAAATTATGAGTCCGACCCTGCTTTGCCGGTCACGAAGCAATGTCATCGCTTTGCTGCTGCCATGTATTAGCAAAATGCCCAACTACTTTACACGAAATTTAACATATTCATATTCAACGCAATCTTTAACAGAAGCAAATATTATGCAGACTTTTCACTTTTTTCCAAGTTATTTTATTTTATACTACATCGTATTATATTTTATTAGAATATTTAAGTCCCTTTATAGAATATAAAACAATTTATGGTGAATTTGGGACGAATGAGTGGTATATTCGCGTTGAATAATCAATGTGGAGAAAATTTTGCAAACTTATACATTTTATTACATTTATTATTCCTGAAGGGGGTAGGAAACAAACTTTATTTAGTTATATGCACTTTATATAACATTGCTACTCACCTTCTTGGCCCAGCCCACAGGGTGTAACAAAGGAGAGTCCTCGTGGCACCAAAAGCCTGCATCATCCGGCGACATATCGTAATATTTGATGTTCAACCTTTTTCCTACAATTTTATGAACGATGGCGACCTTAACTTGGGAAATACGATTCTTGTCAACAACCTCAAGATTAAGGCCACATTCGAATCTGGACTTGAGGCTCTCGCTGGCTTTATTGCTGAAATTTGAAGGCAAAGTTCTAGCACCTGTCAATCGTTTCCTGAGAAAATCCTTCCAATCGCCATATTTATCTTCTATCGTTTTTGGAGGGATCAATGGCTTGCCGCGAGTTGCGCACCAACCTACCGGGTGCACCTGGTTAGAACATAAGCTCACCCAGAAATCCTTGGTGTTATTCGAGCCGAACCCTTCGTAGCGGAGCTGTGCTTTGTATCCCACTATTTTCATTACGGTGGCGACCCAAAAGGAGTCGGGAAAAGCGTCGGAGACATTATCACAATCGGTATTTTCAACCTCAACTTTCATCCCCACCATTATATTCTCCCAAATATCGGACATGGGGGCATGCTTGAAGCATGTAACTGGTGCGGCAACGAAATATTGATCGCTCAGCTGGCTGTCCCAGTCAAAAGAGTTGGCCAGCTCAGCAGGTTTTCGTCTTATTAAAGGCAGTGAATCATCTGCCGGGGTCATATCCGGCAGTGGAGATAACTGAGGTAGAGGTTGATCTATGTAAGAATCGGTAAAATCGTCCTCCATTTTCATCGTGAAACGGTACTTGGCATAATGCTGTTTGTTGTCAGGGGAGTTTTGATTGGATTGGGGCAATGGTTCCGGAATCAGTCCGCTGTACCCTCTTGCACAGGCCATACTGCAAAATCTACGCTCTCTAGTGTAGAATGCGTGTTTGACTCCGATGGCCCCACATTTCTCGCAAACGGCTGCAATAATGGAATTTTAAATTTTATACAGCAGAAACGTTTATGTTGTGAGGTTATTTTCCGGTGATTATTATAAGTTATTAGACAAATTTTAAATATCCTAATACTAAATGTCCTTATAAAAATCAGCAAAGCAAAGATAAAAGAGTACTTACCAATTCCATCCTTTTGAATCGGTATAACGGATGGATCTGTATTACTTTGGTAAGCGATCGGTGTTTTAAGCACCAATCCGGGATGTTTTATAGGCTTAATTTTTCTAGTGGGGCATGGCAGCGTTTGAGTGGCTGTTGTTATCATGTACACAGGTTGAGAATTTTCGTCCTCCGCATAACTGGAATCATTGCTCTCATTTTTCATGTCAATAAAATGCATCATGTCATAATTTTCCATCGTATCCTACCAATAGATGAAGTCATCTTTATTATTAGATAAATATTTTTTTTCTCTACAAGCACAACAAATAGTAGGTCGCTTTAAAACAGTTGTGAAAGTGTAAAATAAACCAGAATAAAGAAAAAAATCCATTTATTGCACTCTTTTTTTGTTCTTGTAAAAAAAATTACAAAATTCAGATGGTGCAGAATGTGTCAAAACGAGTGCTACAGTCAAAAAAATATAGTGTATACAGTGTACCCCGGACGGGGTACCTGTTGCACTCTTGTAAAGGTTCTTATTTTTGATTTGCAGAGAAAAGTCATTTATTAAAAGTTTTGTTTGTCTTAGGAAGTCATAAACACTTGTCAAGTTTAAGATAAATCATACAGGGTATTCTAAAAATTACAAGATATGAAATCGAGTTTAAGCAAATTGCCTTTTTAAAGGCTTTTATTTAGCTTGAAATGTTTGTTAGTTTCTTTAGGACAAATCTTGCAATAAAAATTTCGATTAGTTCTAATTAAGCTAAAGCTTTGAAATTTTGCACATGTGCCTAAGTCCGGTGACAATAATATACTTTTAACATTTTCATATAAGAAAAAGACAACTTTACCGTTTATGATCCGATTCGATTCAAAATCGATATCTGGGGGTTTTCAAGATCACCAATTATGATGAATCCTTGGTCAAAACTTAGAAATTGAAAATGGCGGCGCCAATATGGCGGACAACTTTTGTCATTTATGGTCTAAATCGATATCTGGGGGTTTTCAGGTTCGACGATTACGAATTTCTAGTCGAAAATTTAGTTCAGGATGGCGACTTCAAGATGGCGGACGACTTTACCATTTATGATCTGATTCGTCTCAAAATCAATATCTGGGGATTACACTGTGCAGTAAGAATTGTCAATTAGAGTCTTTATGCGCAGTCGTTAGTATATAGAACTTGGTCTTAATTAACAACTGGAAGGGTATGAGCAATAGTTAAGAAATGATCCTATATCTGCTCAGAAGTACAGCAATTAGTAGAAATTAGAATTAGAGGAGCAATTCGCAGTGGACAAGGAGAATGCACAGTGGTCAGGGAGCGTTGCAATATCTGCATAGTAAGTGTAATTAGCTGTGGAAATAGATCAATTGAAGGGGCAATAAGCAGTCATTAGGAATTGATGTAATAGCAACAAAGTTGATGTCAACTTCAGGTATAACAGAAAGTGACACAGGTTTGAAAATATTTTAGAATTGTAGGTCTTCTCCAAAAAACCATTTGATCAAAATTTCAGGACAATATTCCAATTCAGTCCCGAGATACATCTAGGGGGCAGGTTGAAAACGAACACCCTGTACATTTTGTTCAGTTATTGCGATATTTTCATTTAATAGCCTCGAGGGCTTTCTGTTTTCTAATAAAAACATCACATATTAAATTTTACTTTCTCATCCCTCAACTATGCATACCTTATGCATTCGTAAAGGATTTTCTATTTTTTCAACTGCATTTTTGAACAAATATCAACAAATCAAAACAAAAAAAAACACGATTTAAATAAGAAAAAAATGTCTGCATTAATCACCGGTTGTCAAGGGAATGACTCGGACTTTTCTAACTTTTGTTGTATAAAGTTTTACAAACTGTAAATTTCAATGGGTTAATATAATTAAATTTCTCTTCCATAACGCTGTAGACGAGAATACTTGTAACTTAACATATTACAAATGGTATCGCTGAGTAAATGATGATTTTTTAATCTTTATAGAATTATCGATATTTCAACCAAAATTCCTTACTTATTTATCAATTTTTACTTTAGTAAGTGCTAAAAGTCTGTCTGTTGACTTACACTTTGAAATATCAGCAATAAAACTGAATAATTTTAATATTTTTGTGTTAAGCCTATATAGGTCACCTAAAGGAGATCTAAATATCCTTCATTAATCTACTAGATCAGGCGAATGCAAGTCAAGAAGCCCAAATCAGTACTGAACTATGGTAGTACAAAATTAATGTCTTAAATTTAAATATTAATAAAACACAAAGAATGATTTTTTCATTAAGAGAAATTGAATCCTCCAACAATAATAATGAGATCAAATTCTTGGGTGTAACTCTGGATCCAGCCCTTAAATGGGACAAACATGGTTCAACAGAAGCAAATAAGCTAAGTAGTCATATATATCTCCTACGCTTACTCAGTGAATGTGTTTCCCCATCAGTATTGAAAATAGCATACTACGCTTTGTGTCAACCTGTTGTGACATATGCATTGTTAGCCTGGGGATATTCTGCATCTTGGCCTAGAATATTTAGTCTACAAAGAAGAGCACTACAAATCGTAGATAATGTAAACTACAGAGATGAGTGTAGTAATTCGTTTATTAAACAGAAAATATTGACTTTTCCTTGTTTATTTATTCTAGAATGCACCATTATAAAACAAGAAATAATACTAAATTACTATACCAAGATCCTGCATGTAGACTAACCAAAAGTCAAAAAAGTCCGAACTATGTTGCAGTCAAATTTTATAATCTATTTCCAAATCATAAAATATTACCACTAAGACAATTTTAAAATAAAACCAAAGAATTTTTAATAAATAATGCTTTTTATTTGTATGATGATTATTGCAATTTTAAACACAAACAAGATTTTGGGCACTTATGTGTTGTGCTAGCTGCTGTTTATTTGTAAAACCTATTATTATGTCTGTTATTTACAAGTTGTAGCTACATACACTTCCTATTCTTCTCTTTTATATATATTTTCTATTTGATTTAATTTTTGTACAACATTCTTAATTTTAAGTTTTATATATATTTTTACTTTCAACCTATTAGACTTGTGTAAATACTCTGTGAATGTGTATAAACACCAAAGAAATCTATCATGCCCTCTAGTCAAGTGATAATTTTTTTCTTTATAATACTAATACATCTTTTTTTATACAGTGTTTTGATAAGAAATTAAATTAATACAGGCAAAAAATATCTGCAGGTTGGAAAACTTAACAATTAGTGGTACGTTAATATAAAAGTACTTCATCAATATATGGGCTCTACTATTTATGGCAAAATCCAAACCACATCTTGAGGACTCGGCTACTGTTATGACGCATACTTGTAACCACGTTTAACTAAGTTATACTTTATACTCACCATATGAGAGCTATGTACAGTATGAATATCATCTATGGACTGATTAGACATGCTATGGTGGGACGGAGTGTAGTACATGTTCTCATGGTCTAATAATATGTCATTGTTATCGCTAGACACAAGTCCCATCGGCATTTCATTAGACTGCTGGCCGGCACCCATCCAAACCATACCCATATCAGCTACTCCAGGCATTGTGTTAAAAACTAAAAAAAGATGTACTCATCTAGATTCGATCATACAGAAAATTCGATCATACAGAAAATTGAAGCACATTCTATTTGTAAGCAGCATTCATGTTTCTCTTAGATTCGTGAAAATGATTATCTACTCTTTTACGTTATCTTGAAAGAGATGCTTGGCATCACTACACTGTATTAACTACATGAAAATACCAACAAAATAATTAGACAAAGAATGTAATTTGATAATAATTATTAAACATGCGTTTTTAAATTATTGTTACAAAGGGGGAATATACCGTTCATATTTAACAGTTGTTCATACAAGCAGGAATTGCAATTTCAATTCATGTCTTTTTTTATAAAATAATCAATTTTTCCAAAAAAATATAACACAAATCAACCTGCATACTAAACGCATCGTTATTCTCTTCACTACTCACTTCACTCCATTGAAAGAAAGATTTACCGTAAGTACCAACATGACAAAAAGAAAAATCCCATTTTCAGGAACAACTTTTCAAAATTAGGGACTTCTCGATTTATACCAAGTTTTAAGATATGTATCGTAACCGTTTGATTAAAGGAATTTTATTGAAATGTCCTTTATTGTGTGAGTATGCTATAACGAATTGAAGTGATAGACTGTTTTACTTTGTTAGACAAGCCACTATTTTATTCCTAGATTTTCGTACTGAATTATTGTTTGTCTAATTCTAAGGCGTGAAAAAGTAACTTTCAGAATTAAGTATTCTTACAAGATCTTAATATAAGTACTTTGTCAAAATAATTCAATGAACAATTTATATTGTACAATTTGCACCATAATAATTCTTATACACTTCCATCAATGCAGCGTTAATAACCCTATCTTGAACATAATGGTCGCATTCCAGCGAACGTAACAGTTGTGTAACGCAAACGTACTCAATTTTCTCAATATGTTAAGTAGCGGTCGCCATTTTTGGTAGCGCAAAGCATTTGTGCAGTGGTGAGCAGTTGCGAGGAAAATTTAAAAAATAAACAAAATGAATACCAACACAATTTATTATATCCATGATGGACAGTTTCTGAAAGTTGAGGAGGCTGACTTTTGATGAGATAGCTTCTGCTCACATATATCTAAGCTAAAATACTGAAAGTCGTTTTACCGAAAGAATTATAAGGTTCGGTAAAAAGGTATAGCTTACCATATTATTTTCAAATTTCAAATGATGAAAAATAAACACAATATTTTGACATTTGACCACGGCACAAAAATTGTTATTCCAGAGCAAGGATGGTTAACGAACCATCCTTGATTCCAGAGAACGTTTCAACGGTTTCGTAAAAGTAGCGGCAGCGGAGCGTTTTATACTGCGGCTACGTCCGCTGAATGCGACCAATATCCATTGCTTGGCGCTCAGATTTAAGAAAGATGGACTTGTTTAGGTGACGCCAGAATTAGTTAAAAGCGCCTAAATGTATGCAACCACATGCACACTACAGCGAGTCGTGAATGTATACTGAGGTGAAAAGTATAAACAAATTGAACCTTATAACACATGTAGCTTAGGTCGACTTTACTACTATAAGATTATAGCTCTATATCTTACTGAAATGCGAACTCACACAAAATATTTAAGTATTTCTACGTATTGCATGATGTTGTATAAACAGATGTAGAATTCATCATATGTGAGTAGAAACCTTTAAATATTCCATATACATATAAATTTATATGAAATATGGGACGACTGTTTGTGCGATTTAATTTTTATTCTTATGTGTAATGCACATAAAGTTCACAATAATACATGCCAAATTTTCATTGAACGGACCACAGATCAACAAAAGATCTTTTGTTGTCTTTTGTTGATCTGTGGAACGGACTATGACTCTATGTACTATAAGATTGCCTACTTTCAGGGGCTTTATACGTCACACTAATCTGCTGGCTTCGACCATGACCATATATTCAAAGAAATATATTAATTCTTTGCATGTATTATGTCGAAGTCTGCTGGTAGGTCCGCTTTATCAATACCGGGTTAACTCTTAACTAGAGGATAAATGTCAAATGAAACAAAAAGTATCTATTGTTTTGTTTCCTTGGTTTTGTTTGATACTTATCCTCCAGTTACTATTTAACCCTGCATTGATAAATCTGAGGTGACACCGTTATAGTCAGAAGTCAGAACCAAAACAAACCTTAAGTAGTCACATCAATCAATAGCTCACTTCTAATAGGTTATCTATGGTTGTTTGTGACCAATGCCTATCAACTCTTTGATCTGTGACCAATCAGGCCTAAAGGATTATAAGCAAAATCCTTGAATCGGGCCAATAATACCACTGAACCACAGAACTGAACTGACCATGAACCATAGTTCAACATATGGATGCAGGATGAACATCAGCCTTCGACCATCAGCTATCAATCTAACCCATAGATTAAATCTAACCTTACAAAAAAAAAAATGGAAATAGTGTCTAACTTATAACTGTTTTACATTTTGTTTATTCATTGCTTTTATGTGTGTTAATAAATGTTCATCGGTTACAAGTAGAAAAAATATTAGCACTACTACCTGTAGCCGTAATACAATTTGAGGGGTCTGTCACTGTGCTATGTTTTGGTTTAAATAGATAAAGTAAGCATTTCGATATTAAAATGAACTTTAGACAGGTGCAAATAACTTGAATACCTACTAATTACGATTTGTAATACACACTTAAATGTGTAATTTTATTAAAGACCAATTAATTTGAAATTATTGGGTGTCCTATATGTTATTATTACGAATGAGGAAACATGGATATTAAACATTCTTTTAAGATTACAGAAATTGAAATACCTGTACCCTGGGGACATATAAGAGGTAATTTATTTTTATATTTAATAAATTATAACTATGTATCCAGTGAGAAAATTGTCATTAGTTCCTCCACACAAACATCATGTCAGGTCAAAGTATACCTTGGTTCAACGTATCATGCATTTTAAATTTCAATCTGATCCTGTTATTTCAATATTTAATTGATATAAGATATTCATCGTTAACCATGAAGCTTTAAAATATCATTGACTTATGGTACTATTTTTTTTTTTTAGGGAAAGCATGGGGAGATGAAAAAAATAAGCCTGTTTTAGCATTCCATGGCGTACTAGACAATGCTGGCACTTTTGATCGCTTAATTCCGCTTTTACCCAATTCATTTTTCTACATATGTATCGATTTACCCGGGCATGGATTGTCGTCCCATTTTCCACCACATCTCCCAATTTATTCGATAAATTATATAATAGTATACAGCTTAATAATGAAGTACTTGAAACAAAAACGTTATGTAATTATGGGCCACAGCTATGGCGGACAGATTGGGATCCTTTTCGCCCAACTGTATCCAGATTATGTAGAAAAATTGATTATGCTAGACACTATAATTTTTTACCCAGTCCCTGTTGGCCAGTTTAAAGATTATCTTGTGGATAAATTTGACGCCCATCGATACATTGAAGAGAAATCAAATGTAGAAGACGAGCCTACGTATACGTACGAAGAAGCTTTAAATAAACTTCAGTCTGGAAGGCGATACAGCGATATCATATCTTTGGAAGCAGCCACTGCTCTTTTACAGAGATCCATTTTACCTGTTGAAAATGGTAGATATAAATTTACTTTTGACAGAAGGCTAAAGAACTTCATCAATCCTCTACATGACTTTCGTTATACTATAGAAGTGATGAAGAAAAATCCTGTGACTTGTCCGATTATAATGATTCTGGGAAATGGGTCATCACTACAACTGGACTATATGAGATCTGTCCTTCGAATGTTAAAGAAATGGAAAAATGTCACCATTAAGATAGTCGATGGCAACCACGATGTTCATAATGACCATCCTGAATATGTCGCACCATATATTAGTGAATTTTTATTAAAGGGAAAAGGGAAGTTATAAATTGATCTTGATTAGAAAAATTTTGGATGCGGGGGTAGAAACTTATGCTAGGAGGTGATAGAATTATAATTTTTCTATTTTATCAAAGATAAATAAAATCATGAATTTATTTTAATAAAACAGGAAGTTTACTTTCAATTCAGTTTACAATCGGAAGTGCTATTAAAAAAAATTCCCACCAGTAAATAATTCTCTTATATCAGGCAAAAAAGTTACCAAGAACATAAATCCGAATTAAAATATCTCAAAAACTACTGCGGATCTGACTTTTTGGAATAAGAACAATTTTGCTTAAAATTTAATTTTTAATCGAATGTCGAATGGCGTATGTTTAAAACCTTCCTTGATCGAAAAATATTTTTAATCTGCAACGCCATCTCTGGTGAAAATGTTATAATAGTAAATTGTACTTCCTGAAGAAGGCATTATCCGTAGAAAGCTATTACCGTTTACAGAATAACATATTTTTTAGTTTCCGAGATATCAGCTGTGGGAATGTTAACTGAAACACAGATTTAACTTTAAAAAAATTGGTATGCTAAGTAATACTCTGATATTACCGTTATCTTTGTTGATAATTTTTATGAGCAGGTAACCGTTTAAAAGAATATTAAATAATCGCAAAACAACAATCAGAACACAACACATACAATGTCTATGATTGTGCATTAGCCAGGAAATATTTTATTTATTTATTTCATATTGTAGTCAATTTCAAACGATTTATCGGTTATTTCGATTCTGCCTTTGGTCTTGACCCACTATTAGATTTTATGTTTATGACGTCATAAGAAGTACGGCCGCTTATAAATTCGGTTTTAAATTTTGCTTTCCAGTGTCAAACATCTTAACTGAAAATAGAAATAATTGAGTCTATATTCTTTAATAACCACAAATAAATCAGCTCCCATGGTAGGTAAACACCGATTATAACTTTTCAAAATAATGACTTCAAGAAGGGCTCATTGATCACGTCGTCTTCAACCTAAAACGAGTATCCCTTGAATACTTTGGTAAATACTGATATTTACCGGTAGATCGTTTGAAATTGACTCAGGTGCGTACACAATGGCGCGTAATTTAAACTACCAGTTTATTTATGTTGGTAGTATCCAACAAGTAATCTATTTTTTTTACAAATGACAACTCCGAAAAATTAATTATGTGCATATGGTTTCAAATTATGATTATTATGGAATCTTGCACCTGGCGCGTTATTTTCAACAAATGGTCCATAGGTTTCTGGCATACAGTACTACAGTAGATCATGTGACCAACCATGATTTAGAAAATTATACTGTACAGTGCATTTCAATGAAAACTATCCTACCTAAATTAATAAATTAATAAATAAACACCACAGAAAATAGACAACCCCCAATTCCAGAAGCCAGGGCTTGTGCGGAAGGGGGTTACACATTGAAAAACGCGGACATACAACCATTTCCTCCGACAGTGCTAGTGCCGGAGCCAGGATTCGAACCCGGTGGTGCGATATCCGTGTGATTAATCGCGATTGCCACCTCGCGCCTTAACCCACTCGGCTATCGACCAGACATACATACATTGATTTTTACAGAAAACGTAAAAACACATCAAAAAGAAATATTAGCGGGACACACTTTCTTATGAATAAGCTCAGGATTTGATCCATCTCCTCGTATCCAGGGACATCACTACAATTTTTTAGGTCAATATTTTTCAAGGTGCTTATATTACAGAAATGTACAAACGTGCGAGCTTAAAGTGAATACTTTGGAAGCTACGGATAAGATTTAGCTATTCCAATCCATTCATCTAAATTACCCATACTTACTAAATGTAATATCTAAAGGAATAGATATACCGATAAGTATTCTTTGTTAAAGAAAACTGATTATCGTTACTAGCTACTATATACTACAATCATGTTCAAAATGGTGTGTGTACAGCTGCCTGCAAGAAAGAATTGAAATTGTATAGAGGTTTATACTACAGAAACTGATGATCCAAAATTGTAGGAATGTTCCATTAAAAAAAATGTAGAGGTGGCTCTAGGGGGTGGAGCTAATTCCAGCTCCATTCATACGAAAGTGTATGTCCCTGTATTATTGCTTTTTGACGGGTATTTCCGTTTTTTTACAAAAATCAATAATATATCCAAATTTATTTAGGGTGAATTTTTTTCATTGAAATGAACTGTATAATTCTAAGATAATGACATTACATGAATATACAGATAAGAAATTAGGAATGAATGATTAAGTCTATTTTTGTTAGAATTAAGTATAACTTATTGAAATGAACAGTAACACTAACATCAAGGAATTTAACGTGCCCATGCCTTGGGGACATATCGCAGGTAACACTTTATTCATTTCTATTTTCCTATTGATATCATGCAGAAAGATGAAAAACAAGGCATGTTCAGTGTTAATTTGTTGATTCAGGAATCCTCGAAAACTGTTCTAAAAGCAGTTTATCTCCCTCTGTGTTATGTTGCGTTTAATTGTCTTTCTCTTTTTATCAGCTTAAAGCTATTTAGAAACTGTTACGAATTAAGATGATGAGTTTGTTTCACTAGTGGCGTCTGGTTCAGAATATTTTCATTTCAAAATAGATACATTAAATTTTAGATTTTGGGTGGCTGGTGAAAGTTAGGCCAAGATCTAGAGCAAAGAATCGCAGGAAAACGAAAAATACACTTTATGCGGCATTTTTTGTCATAATTTTAATTTTGGAGGTAAACTATAGTTTCACGTAAATTAACTATTTGTCGGATCCTTTTCGCTTTTCACGTCATTACCTTCCGATTTCTAAATTTTATTAATAGTGGGGTCGATCTGGCATTAAAATGGCTAGAAACGGACTCGTCTTTTCGATTTTTTTTTGTGATGTTATGAAGTCGGACCCCCTCTATCACCCGGAAAATTTTCCAGTCGAACTTTTTACGAGGAGGGGGGGAAATTTACATGTAAAGATAGAAATAACAAATGTATTGTTTCTTATTTTTAGAAAAAGTCATTTTTCGCCAGGAAGGAAAGGGGCGGGGGAGATTTTTTTTAGTTATCGAATGTGGAATTCTTTTCTCCTTGACTTAAGCCCCACCAGATTGCGATCGGATGATTAGGAGGGGAGAGGGGGGCCCGAAATCTTTGCTTCATTGTCAAACAAGGTAATTCAAAGGTTAGCATGTCATGTTTAATCTTCGAGCATATCTATAGAAGTGGGTTCAAGTCTCCCTACAGCTGCAAAGTAATTTTTAATTAGAAATTATCGCTAAGTGGTTCGGATCCCATTATGTTTTGCTTCCTTTACACACGACAAGTCTGAGGCAGGGTAACAGTAGCTCTTGTTGCAGATGTGAACCCCGAGGTTGGCATTTTCTTTGGTACCTACGTATTATATGGCTTAAAACTTGTATCATTATCAGCAGCACAAGATGCAAGATGATGCTTGTCCTAGTTATGACACTGAATAAATATGAGAGGTTACAATCGAAGAAACTTAAAATATCCAGATGAAACAAATATTGTCACGTCACAATATATTGTTTGTAATTATAATTATTTGTAATGTAAAAAAATTGTAGTTTAGAGTTGTTGAAACGTTTAATCAAGAGCAGATCAAAAGTAAATACAGAAATTTTGTTTACTTCATATAGGTGGCATTGGATTTGTAGGGAGCAAATGACTTTCTGCAGTAAGTAGACTAATATGTTCTTACATTCAGGCAAATTCAAACTAAGCGTACTCTTACATTGAGGCAAATTTCGTTCAAATTGGATAAAAATTAAAAAAGTTATAAAGGTATTTCTTAAATGGAACCTGTACATACTTCAATAAGACGCGAGTTAATATAATACAAAAATAAAATTATCCTACATAAAGAAAAACTTTCGCTAAATATTAAAGATTCTTACATATCTAATTTCTTTTCTCTCTTCTACTCTTCTCTACTTCCAACAAATTGATTTCCATTTATTCCATCTGAAACAACATACCTAATGTTCAAAGCAGAGGTAGCTATTAATTAATGTTTCGTTAAAGCGTTTGATCACATTTTTTGCATTTTAAAGTTGTAACGAAATATTTCTTCCCAAAAGATGGAATAGGAAGTATATGAACTTATATGAATAATTATTATTCACAGCCCAAGCTCTAAGTTTATATTTATGATATCAATTGTTATACAACTATTATTAATAGCACCACAGCCCTTTTCGCAATATAATCCATTAAGGTCGCCCCCTCAATAAAAGGACACCGACTGAATAATGATTTAACCACAGAAGACTACAACTATTGTGATTTTACGAACTGTTTCACAGCTTATTGATTCATCTTAATAATTGATGCAAGGCAAATCCTTGTTGACACCACCAGTGCGATGAATTTTACAGTTCATCAAGATTAAGTCTAGTAGATATTAAATGCATAATATTCAGCAAGCTCTACGTGATTTTCAGTATTATCACAGTTAACTCTAATTCAGAAACAGAAAGAGGATTTACTACATACAAAACTAAAGTAAAGGGATAAAAATTATCACATAAAAATGAAGTTTAATAAATCTTACCCTATTTTCAAGAATTACAATCGAAACGGAAATAACATGTAATATAATATGCTATACGAACATTCGCATTTTTATGCAAGTCTCACTTTTCAGTGCAAAATCCTTCCATAAAAGAGTAATACAATTTTGGCGGAAACACACTTGACATGTCAAATTTTATATGGATGACAAATAATCTGCACAAGCGCAGTCAGAATTTCTTTCTGCCGGTAATTTCTGAATTAATAATTTTAAGGTCCGACAAGCAGATAAACATTTAGAAAAATATAAAATTACGCAGTAATAAACTTAGCAATCATTATTAATCATCACACTGACTATAATTCAAAAACAATATATTTTATTTTTGCTCTAACAAATACTGAAAAATGTCTTTTGGGTAAATAACTTTCATACACACAGTATCTAATTGCTAATACGAAATAAAAACGTTATAATAGGTATCTACAATCAACTCACCTCTATAGGCTAGCAATTTCAAAATTAGTTCACATCCTTAAATACACATTTTCACCAATTCTCAGACTAGTAGTAGTTTTCAATGTACCTATATTACAAATTTTAACTTTAACATAACTTTCTCAAGTAACATTTTACTTTAGCGTATTTATTGGTTGAAATTTCACATTTTCATCTGTGGAATCTAATATATGTATGTCATTACTTATCAAATATGAAAAGCCACATAAATATACATATACACACATAACATTTTATCGTCTTTCAGTCAAGACCTATGGTGATGAAGAACACTCGGCAGTCTTGGTGGTTCATGGACGAATGGACAACGCAGGAGCGTTTGACGGCTTAATACCACATTTGCCTAATTCGTTTTACTACATTTGCATTGATTTGCCTGGCCATGGAAAGTCCTCGCATTTTCCTCCCTTTCTACCCCTATACACAATAAATTACGTATTAGTCTACAAATTGTTATTTAAATATTTCGGAAGAAAAACTTACATCATTCTAGGGCATAGTTATGGCGGACAAATTGGTTTACAATTTGCTCAGTTATATCCAAATTATGTTAAAAAACTAGTTATGTTAGAAACTATTCATATGTTTCCCGTTGCAGTATGGGATTTTAAGAATTATCTTGTTGAGAAATTCGATGCAAATCTTAAGATTCAAGATAAATTAGAAACAGGAAAGACGCCTACATATACATATGAAGAGGCTTTGGAAAAAGTTCAGAGCGGAAGAGCAGATACTCTGTTGACTACCGAGGCAGCCACAGCCTTATTGAAGAGAGCTGTAGAGCCCACTACTGATGGCAGATATAAGTTCACGTTAGATCAGAGGATGAAATGTTATCTCGATCCACTACATGATTTTCGTTATGGTATAGAATGCTTGGAAAGATATCCAGTTACTTGTCCTGTTTTAACAATTTTAGCGAATCATTCTAAGGAACAGCAAATTTATATGAAACCATTTCTTCGAGTCTATAAAAAGTTGAATAATTTTTCTATTAAACATGTCGATGGCACTCATGATGTTCACAATAACACTCCAGAAGTTGTTGCGCCACATATTTCTAAGTTTTTATTAAACCACACAGGTAAAATATAAATAATTATAATACTAAGAGTTATTTATTGATTGCATTAATATACAGAAGTAGTTTAAATAACTATATTGCATCAAGAAAATTTTCGATTCAACAGAAGATGTAAATGTAAAAATTTGTTATGTTGTTATGTTTGTTTGCTTTTGTTCAATATGCATGTTATTAGTTAAAACAAAATAAGGCCAATAACAGCCTTAGCTATGCTACTTATTCAAAAAATAAATTTGCAAAGAAAAAAATGTCTGCACCATCTATGCCAATTAGAATTAATAAGTAATTTAGTTAACAATCTCTTAAAGCAATCTCCATATAAGGCATTTGACAATTACCCTTGCACAGACAAAAATTCTGATCCCAATTTTCTAAACATACTGCTACTAATATTTGGTTCAATTTGTTCGAAATAACTTAAATGCAATTAAAACATTGACTCAGAGACGTATAAGTATTTTCACATTCAGAATACTTTGAAAGGCTTTGTTTAGCTTTATTCATTTTTAATAAATTTATAAAGGCTAAAAAAAACTTTCTTATTTCTTTGTTAATATTAAATTCATACTTGCTGGAGAAAACGAACAGAAGGTCTCATTTCTTTTTATTATCAAGTTCTTGTACTTTCTGAACAATGCTTATATAGTGAAGTGGTTTCCTCCGGGTCTCGCCGTGGTCGTCGAACTTGACTTGACGTTTCGCTGATCGTCTTGTTAGCTTCCTCAGAAGGATTCTAAAGTCTGAATTTGTTGTGTTACGTTCCTCATTAGGCACTTTGTTGGTCATTCGTCGTGCTTCGTTCGGTTCGCTGCTCATTCATCTTGTTTGGTTGACCATGACTTACTACGGTGCTGGTACTTGGCAATACCAGTCTCCACGTGTTACTAAGTCGATACCCATCCTCTCTGTTAAAGTTGTTCCTGTTTTTTATAATTTCCAATGATTCCCTAATGATTTGCGGATAATAGCGCATATTCTTGTCTAATATATTGACGTTCTCATAGTCGATTTTAGGGTTTTCGTTATTATGGATATGCTATGCTATCGCCGACCTATCCGTGTATCCAAATCTGGTATTCCTCTGATCTTCTTTGATTCTGCACTGGATACTCCGTCCTATTTGTCCGATGTAGCTCTTACCACATGCGCGCCTCAACTGGTAAACACCTTTTGTTAACAGTTTGGGGACAGGGTCTTTGATTGAGGGAAGCATCTGCTGTATTTTCTTCACCATTCGAAACCTACACCTACTTTCTTTTTCGATAAAATCTTCTTCAGCCTATCTGTGACTCCCGCAACGTAGGGTAGGCATGCATACGTTGTTGGTTGTTGCTGTTCTTCTTCTGTTACTTCATTAGAAAACGGCCGTGAAAACCTGCATTCTACTAATGCTGCTTATATAGGATAGATAGAATAATTTGCAAATAACGAAATATTTGTGAGAGATAGGTCTATTTTGACTACTGTTTTGTGTTCAGTGACCAAACATACATACAAAGTTGTGTTTTATGGGGTCAGAATTGTCTCTTCTTTTGTATGGCTGTATTATTAAACTGTCTATTATTCTGAATTCATTTAAGCTAACAAGATGTATTATTATTACTTATATTCATATTTATTATACTAAATGCCGTTTGTTTTCATATCTGTTAAATTGTTAGTCTGTTATTTACACCTCCTTATTGTTATATATTTGTATTATTCCTATGTTATCTCTATGTTCCTGTTTACTCACCATATATACTTATTAATTGTATCGTTCTTAAATGGTGAATAAATTTATTATTATTACTATCTGGAACTTCACCATCACTTTAAATTTAAACGAATGAAATCAAAAAAGGACAAAAACCAGAGCTTTTGTCAAATAATATCACCATTGCCTTAGTTACAATATTTTACTTTTATTTCAAAAGGAAAGTTTAACTCTTCTCAAAGAACTGAAAAATAACTCTTTTGTTTTCAGTGTTATAATGCACTTGTAAAAAAAAAAATATTACCACATATGTGAAATACGTTTAATCTGATTGTTAAACAAACTTTCACTATTGTGAGCTAAACATTTTGCACATTAAATCCAAGAATAACTAATTACTCCTTTGAAAGCATGCAAGCTATGCTATATCCTATTTCACCTCATACAATGTTACCAATTATGTATTCTTCTTTTAGTGCCTATGGGACAAAAAAGTATAAAGTACCACATTTTTAAGTTCTTAAGACTTCTCAAATAACAATACAATAGTTGTAAGAGGACATCAACCAAGTTGGAGTAATTAAATTGGAATAAGTGTAATGTTACGGGTTTAAATACACCACAGTGTAACATCCTTCAATATATTCAATTTCAATATTATTCTCATGTTGATAATTTTTTTTGACACCTGAAACTTAAAACTGAGAATTCAACAATGCAACTAATACTTTCCATTCCAGCGGAAATGCATCAGATATAATATATAGATTAATATATTAATTTCCTTATTATTAAGTACTTATACTCATTAACCATCCCCACATGATGCCAACATGATTGGTGAAACTCATGGCGAGTATTGGAGTATAGTGTGCAGATGTTTTAATGTTTGTGGAAACAAGTTAAAGGACACCAAGGAATCCAGCTCATTCCAGGAGAATAATCTGGTTTAGACATTGTCAAAAAATAACGAAAATTCATGTAGAATTAAGATACGCTACGAGAATACTATATCAAATCTGTTTATCAGCAATTCTAACAAATCCTGAGGTCCTGAATTCCTTCGTCCTGGAGAGAATTGGAACCTTTGATATGACACTAACATTAGCATATTTTACACAAACAACAAAAACCAGTGCTGCATCTGGAAATTTCTTGAGGGGGATTGAATTTTTATATGGAAATAATCATTATTTTTGAATAATGTAAATGCAATATCTTATATAGATATATATCGACAACACCATGCGCTGTGTGCATTTCCTAAGTGCTGATGACGTAATGAACTCAATCGAGCTGCTGCAGGGAAAAATGGAGGCTGATCTAATTTTTCAAACTTCAACAATTAATTGTGCAGCCATTTTAAGTGCTAGAGAAACAAATTGAATTGCAAAGTTTCAGATATAACCTGTACATTATTATAGAAATATTTAAAAAATACCATTTACATGTTCATTATGATTTATTGATTTACTTGTCATTTTCGCCGATCTAGACCAGTTCTGCCCGATCCTGCAATTCTCCATCGCGCCAACGCAGTGGTTGCACGATCGGTTCTGGAGCAGGTCCTGGAGAGGCAACTGCTTCTATAAAATACCACCACCACAGAAATTAGACAACCCCCAATTCCAGAAGTCAGAGCTTGTGCAGAAGGGGGTTAATACGTTAATATGAATAAATATCTTTTGAATTGAATTGAATTTACATGTTCATTATTATTGAGCAGGATGTTTTAAAGGAAATAAATTTTGACAAAACAATACTAGTATTTGTAAAAAAACAAACTACATAAAATGCCTCTTTAATGTATCTATTAATTTTTACTTTAGAGAAGTATCTGTCCATAATTATACGAATTTGTTGTTACTATTTTCAATTTCCACTATCACTACTTAATAGTGAGTGCAGGTTTGCATTATGTTATTAAGTTTTATAATATTTTTGTAAATTTACCATAAACATGTTTGTTTTTACCTTACCACCTTATTTAAAACAAAGTAATACCTCATAATTGAGTCAATGAAGGTTTTTACTTCTTAGTCCTCAGGGACAGATCCGATTTTTTTTTTAATGTTTGTTTCTATATATTATTTGAAATCAGAAACATTTCAATGTGAGTTATTAAGTATTTAAATTCTTTAAACAACATAAACATGATTTATGCAGAAATTAATATTTTTCATGGTATTTATTAACTTTTAAATAATAAAGGGTTAAAAATTTTTGTTTTATTCATCTTAGTTTATTATCTCCAACAGAAGACACAGTGAAACAGCACATCAAAAGAGTTTGTATTCAACTTCAGCAATGGACAAATTAGGGATCGACCGATACCGATATTGGTATCGGCATATCGGCGCCTTCGGCCGATACTTAGTATCGGCAGACTCTGATGTATATCGACCGATATATCGGTAGATATAAAACGCGTCAAAATTGTAATTATTATATACCATTTTCACCTTAAATTGTATAAATGCTGAATGAAAATAACATACAAAATAATTTTATTTTATTTATACTAAAAAAAAAAACATCATTTATTGCTTCAGCATATTTCTCAGGGTGAAATCTTTGCAAGTGATGTCGTAAATTTGAAGTGTTGGCTTTTCTTCCAACACCGCCCAAAGAAATAATTTTCTCGCAACAATTGCACTCACTTGGCATTCAAGGTTTTTGTAGGAGAATCAAATGTTTTATCAATTTTAATTTTTGTAAAAAATGTCCAGAAAACACATTACTTCCTTTCGTTATTTGTCATTTTTTAAATAAATAGTTACAACTCACGAAGTGCGTGCCGGCGCAGAAAGTAAACAACGAAATACTAAAGGGGGACGTTTCTGTTGTGAACATGTTATGACATTAGCCAGCCGGAGAATTTTGCATCTGCGCTGTTAATTGCCGATATAATATCGGCAACGCCATAAAAAATATCGGTATCGGCAGAAAAAATCCATATCCGTCGATCCCTAGCAAAAACAGGTTCTAAAATATCTCCTGAACATTGGGGTTGGCAAGAAGAAAACTATTTAAGGTGGGCATAGCCAAGAGAGAGAGAGAGAGATCCCATAAGGAAATATTTATTATTTTTGGCCATAACTTTCTTTTTAATACATGTAGCAATATGAATTTTCACTAATATATTATTAGTTATATATTATTATGTATTAACGAAAAAGTTATGGCCAAAAATAATAAATATTTTCTTATCGGATCTTTCTCTCTTAGATATGCCCACCTTAACACTAATAAAAATGACACAACCAGCAGCACCAAATAACATCTTAAAAATTGTATTTTGCTCTTGCAAAACTGGATGCACTACAGCGCGTGGATGCAGAAAAAGTGACCTATATTGCTCACCTGTATGCATTAATTGCAGTGGAACGGATTGCGATAATGCGCCACAACCTGAAGCGCCCCAACTCTCCATATGGGAATGAAAATTAAATACTATTTTTTTTTGTATGAATTATTAAATTATTCATATATATTAAAAAATGTTCGAATTTTCTTAAATGTATAAATTATATATCATATTTAAATGTAAAATAAGTAAAAAATCATTTGCAATAATTGTTTATAAATTCTTTTAAACAATTTTCATATAATTTAAAGCTTTTAATAATTACAAAATTAAAAAGAAACAAACATTTTTAAAAGTTAAGAAATACCGTGAAAAAAATTAATTTCTGCATAAATTGTGTTTATGTCGTTTAAACAATATAAATATTTAATTATGCACATTGAAATCTGTCTGATTTCAAATAATATATGGAAACAAACATTTTAAAAAAAATCAAATTCGGACCTGTCCCTGAGGATTAAGAAGTTTTAAAGATTTTGAAGCTTCATTGACTCGACTATCATTTAAACAATGAGTTCTATGTTCATCCTAAATTGACATACCTAGCCATACCCAGTACAAAGTTTTAGTTGATTTTTGCTACTCATCGCCCATTTCCTGTTTTTAAGAAGCTCATAGGTAAACTTCGCCCAGGCATGAAATAGTTATATTTTTTGTACTATTTAATTCAAGTCATTATCATGATTTAACAAAAAATTCTGAACATAAAAAATAGATTAAAAAAATAATTCTAATTTTTATTTGGAATTTACATGATTCTATTGTAAAGTAAGTTTAAAATAAGACCCATGGGTTTTCATAATAATTTTATAAGTATCACCTAATTTCACAATCTTTGCACTGTCAAGGAAATAACAACTTTTTTTATAATGACTACTGTTTAAGGTAGAAAACGTCACATTTTCAAAGAATTGTAACTCATACCAATAGTATAGCAAATTTATCAAACCATTTTTATTCACAGTAACATCACAGGCTTTTTCACCATCTCCGTCAAACATAAATGTTACAGGATCGGAATATGCTGTATATTGTAACTGTTGCAGGTTTGGATGCTCATGCCCCTAAAAATAATACTTATGAAATACTACTGAAATGTCCTTCAATAGCTTTGTTCATTTTATTACAAGGAATGTTTAAGTTTATATTATAACTCAAATCGTGTGCCAAAATTGCCCTTACTGCAGTCAAACGAATGATTTAGAAGCCTTTTATCCTTACCGTATATTCATTCATAAACTTCTCCATTTTGAAACCGAACACATTTTCATCCTTAAGCTTATTACAGTGGTCTATATATGAAGAATATATCAGTTGTACATGCACTTTCACAACTTGTGGTATCTTGAGTGTTTTACTCATGTCCTTTTCTGTAATTGAAATATTCTCTAAAGATCCATCGGTACTTATCGGATCAAAAAAATATATACTTGGATCTTTAATAGATATCTGTCGGGACATATCCTGGTCCAGGATCTTGAACTTTTCCTCAGAAATGTTGTTAATCTTTAATATATGCTTAAAAAATGGTATATCGGCGTCGTTGCTAACTGTGTGATAAATGATGTTATTGTTTTTCGCCATTAAGAATCCAAACAAAGGGAAGATGCTGCAATCCATTATCTGTAACAGTAAACTAAGTATATGATATGGTATCGAATGTAACTTTCAAATAGTATGATCTATTAGTTAACTTTAGAACACAATTAAATGGTAGGCACAAGGCCTCCAAGAGATGGGCCGATGTCATTAGGGAAAGATAAAAAAGATAGATGGGGTAATATTTGGAGGAAACTGTAACTGTTTTAAACACTAATAATGGGAAGCTTCTTTTACAAATTCATGTGTTTATATTAAAATGTATAAATTATAAAATACCCAACACAAACTATAACCACCCAGCACATAGCGAAACATGTGAAGCTTACAAAAGAATTCTTACACAGTTACAACAAAAAGTTAACTATCCAGAATTACATACAGAGAAAATAGCAGTCAATAAATACATATATAATGTACTTAAACATACAAATTTTAATTAAGCATACAAATGAATTATGTTGGATAACTTACCAACAGAAACTAGCAATTACTTGTCTAGCAGAAACACATATTACAGAAGAAATTCAACATAATGAAATATATATTGAAGGATATAAGGTTCTATGTTCATATTTAACTAGTCATCATACAGGGGATCCATCATATATATCAAAAAGGAGTATAAATATAAAATAGTGATAAATGACTCTATAAATATGAACATGTGGATAATCGGTATAGAAATTACTATAAACAGTCATAAATGTTATATATTTAGTCTTTATCACTCGCCTAACTCTAACCTGTGATGAAAGTAGAAGAAATTTAAATTGATTTACAACAAAAACTGGTACATTAATTGTAATAGGAGACATAAATATTGCTACAAACTTACTACGCTAGAAAGTTAATAAACACCATACAAAATCTAGGACTGTGCCAAATAATGCATCAATTTACTAGCATAACAGAAGACAGTTTGATAATGAGGAAGTTACATGATTTTTTTTATATCACAAATAGATAGACGACAGAAAAATATGCTTCCTCGTATTTTTCTGTGCCGGGTGACGTCACTCGTTCTCAGTGAGCCGAGAAATTAGTAAACAATCTAACCCAAATATTAAATAAGCAAGCGCCAGTAAAAGATATAAGTATTACAAATAAAGGGGGAAATAAAAAGAGGTGGACGAACGAGATAGGCCAAAAAATAAAAGAAAGAGATCAGTTACTGTAAATTTAAATCCAAATAACCATTATGATATAATATTGAATAACATGGAGGGCCAATTGTAAACTGGAAAAATTCAAATTAGTGGAAATAAAAAATTTACAAAACATCATAAAACACATGTATGAGAAATAAACCCAGTAGTACTGATGGCATAAATTTACACATTTTGAAATTATCATTTGAAGCAACCAATTTTTACAAGTTATAAACACCAGCTTAGAAACAGGTATATTCCCACACTTGGAAGACTTAACAGTAAAATCTATAGAAAAGAAAAATAAAACAATTCGATAATTTGATGCGAGGAGCATAGACCCATAAATATGGTACCACTTTACGAAAAATTACTGGACTTTTCTGCTAATGAACAAATAATAGACTATATAGAAACCAACAATCTACTATCGAAATATCAAGATGGATTTAGAAAAATAAATTCGTGCAACACTGCCTTACAAACATTATCAAGTTGGAAAAACGCCTTAAATGAGAAACAGATCATTGTGGTAGTTTTTTTAGATTTCCGCAAAGCTTTTGAGACAATAGATAGACAATTATTACTATTAAAGTTAGAAAAATATGGATTTGAACATAATATTGTGAAATGGATGACCAGTTATTTAAAAATTAGAACACAAACTACCAAATATAAAAATGATAAATCCTTAAGAGAAAATATTCGGTGTACCGCAAGGAATCGTTATGGGCCCTAATCTGTTTGTTCTGTAGATAAATGACATCGTGAAATACATTAAAAAATGCAGCATACAACTATTTGCTGATGACACAATGATATACTTAGCTGGTGAGAATGTATACTTGACTCTAAACATAATAAATAGCAAGAGTAGAGAAATATAAAAATGGTTGGACCTGAATAGCTTTAGCTTAAATACAGACAAAGCTAAATTTATGATAATTAAAAGTAAATACAGCAGAATAAACACAGTAAATAACAAAGGAGTAACCGTTAATGGTACAAAAATTGAAAAGTTAATGAATTCAAGTATTTAGGTGTAATTATTGACGATTATTGGATGTTCTCTGGACATGCTCTTTATATTACTAAAAAAGTTAATTTGAAACCCAAAAAAAGAATTTTTGAATAATATGTATCTATAATAACTATTCAAGTGTTATATTACACTTTAACAATCTTAGAATTCTACTGCTGACATGATGATACTCACCATTAGGTCTGATCGGTTGAATTTATCTGCCAACTTAATAATAGTTCCTGTCAACTCCAAGTCATTCATAAAACTAATTATTTTCTTCGAAACGTCAAAACGCTGATGGCAATTGATTTGTACATGAGGAAGGTTAAACGTCAATTTGCAATCAGTAACCGCTACTTCCAATTGAAGAATTTCACCCTCTTCCACTGCAACTGGATGAGTCAAATAAAACAGGGCTTGCTCCCAACACCCAACTCGGTCTTCACGTAAAGGATTAGTTGTAATAGAAATCTCTTCGGTAAGATATAAATCAAACCAAACTAGCAGTATTTGTATGAAACCCTGTTTGCACTCCAGAAGTATTGTGCGCCGGCTTCCATTCCCAGTTAGCATTGAATATAACTGATCAGTGTTGTAGAAATTTATGTCAAACAATTCTTGGACATCCGTTATATATTCAAAACTTTTTTCTGAGAGATGCTCTCCCTCATAGGGTTGCGAGTCAGCCTGTTTTATGCAATATGGTTCCAAATTTAGTATTTCTTGGGAATGCGAGGGATTGTACCACCGTTTACGAGCAAGCTCTTCACTGTTAATTCCTGGAAACACAAGAGATAACTCCATCAGATGGGGTTAAACAAGTATGAATAAATAAATAAATAAATAAATGATAAAAGTAAATTTTTAATAAGTACCGAAATGTTCTCGATGACAACCCAAATTATTAAAAAGTATATTAATACATAAACAAATAATAATTTATTTACCTCTTACATACAGTTTTGCCCCATAAGGTATAATTCTGTAATCTTGTTCAGTGCGTAATACTGTTGTAGCATGGAGAATACTTTCTAGAGCCCTCTCACCAAAAAAAGCTACATCAAATATTTCAGTAACTATCAGGTTACATTTACATGGTGCATCTGAAACAAACATATGTCACATTGGTTACATATACCCAGAGCGGACTGGCCATAATGAAATTCGGGCAAATGCTCGATAAACCGGCCCGACAGCGTGTTCATCAACTTCTCCCCCAAAGTGGATCGGTGGTCATGAAGATACCCGGGTATAATTCTGGTCCCAGTCCGCCCCTGATATATATACATATTGAAGATGAAATAAAATTATTAAACCTTCCATTACTGTGAGTGCCTATATAGGTTTAATTGATTTTTATTTGAGAATTATTTCAAGAGATTAACAACGTTAATATTAGTCCATTTAAAGAGTAGGGATTTATGACGAAATTACTGAATGTTTGCACGTCGGACTAGACAATGTCCCCCCCTCCCCCCTTTCGATGGTATTGAATCGATTTCCGGAGTCAAACCAATTTTTCCACCTCGACAACCCCCTCAAATTGGCCAAAATCCACCCACAAAGTCCACTTTCCGAGAACCCCTTTATTTTCCCCAGTTTTTCGACTAATTGTTGTTCCCTCGAATACAACGGAAGGTCGCTCGAGAGATTTGACCTCAGCCAACCCTATCCCAGGCTTCCAACGCTTGTAGGGGCTTGTTTCTTTGAGGAAGGTGGTAGGTGACCAGGCTTGTGCAACCAACCTCGGGGGTTGTTTTCACCCCTCAAAGGGGTGCAAAATTAATTTATAAAAGTACTTAAATAAACATATTTTTTATACTATTTTTCAATTATGCAATGTGTCCACGGCAAAGCGGTATTATAGATGTAAATGTCAACTTTTTTGCCATGGAAACAAAAATAAAAGTGATCCGTCTTTGTGTCAGAATAATTTGTTTATATTAAAAACGTCAATTTTACAACGGGCAAATCTAGCATGAAAAATGTGATTTCAAAATTTAATAAAAAGTTACCGAATATCGTCTTAACTATACAAAAGGCATTGAGAATTGTGAAAGGATTCAAGAAAATCGGAAATGTAAATAAGTAGACTAAGCAAAAGAAACTGTACAATGAAGATGATGCAGCAACATTATTAGCAATGGATTCTCTCAGAGAGAATCCAAAATTATCTTTAAGAAAGCACGCTAGTGATACAGGGATAAGTAATTTGTTAATTTGTAAGATATTCAAAGAAAACAAATTTTTTTACATTCAAACCAAGATTTCGACATAATCTTGAGTACGGTGATGAAGATAATGTTATGTTAATGGGGGGAAAACTTGCAGAAGTACGGTTTTTTCACCGACATATCATTTTCTCTCATGAAACAACTTTTACCATCAAAGATTTTGTGTCTAGTCAGAATTGCCGCTACTGGAGCCATACAAACCCAAATTTTAGAATTGTTACCGGTAGTCAATATTCTAAGAGTTCATGTTTGGTGTGCAATATCCTAGAATGGTATAAACGGACTCTGGAATAGGAATAGGTCTCAGATACCGTTCTGATGGCGGTCTCTTTAACATAGGGCGCTTTAGAGCTTTCATGAAGACACGCACACGATTCATTTGTGATCTCCAGTATGCGGATAACTGTGCACTTTTAGCCTCTATGCCGGAAGAGCTTCAAGAACTTTTAGATGTGTATGCCCAGAGCTATGATTCCTTGGGACTTAAAATCAACATTGGAAAGACTAAGATTATGTCAACTCCTCATCAAGTGAACCAAATAGACATTACACTTAACGGAAATTCTCTTGAAGTGGTGGATCAGTTCAATTACTTAGGCAACGTTGTTAATGGCAAAGCAAACATGGACAGCGAGATTCGCAATAGAATTAACGCTGCATCTAGAGCACTCTGGGGACTTAGAGAGAGAGTATTTGACAACCACGACCTTGCTTTGTCAACGAAAATGGCTGTCTACAGAGCAGTTGTCATCCCAACACTGCTATATGGATGTGAAAGCTGGGTCACTTACCGTCGTCATGTGAAAGAATTAGAACGTTTTCAGCAAAGACACCTCAGAAGTATGATGAAAATCCGTTGGTTCCATCACATATCAAACGTGGAAGTACTCAGGAGAGCAAACAGCCTTCCAATTGAGCTGCTTATTTCAAGAGCACGCCTAAGATGGGCAGGTCACGTTCATCGTATGCATGATAACCGCCTTCCTAAATGTACACTTTATGGTGAATTGCTAAGCGGTAGAAGAAGGCGTGGCGGTCAACGAAAGAGGTTCAAAGACGTTCTCCATGAAAATCTAAAATCCTGCGGTATTCCAGACGAGCAATGGGAACAACTTGCAGCGGACAAAACCGAATGGCGAGGGGTTGTGGCCAGCTATCAAGGAAATGTTGCTGCAAGAAGGCCGAATCCAAGACCTGACCAGGTCTATGTTTGTCCTGACTGCGGTCGACATGTGCTCTCCCGAATTGGCCTCTATAGCCATAGTCGTGTGCACCGTAGATGAATGGGAATTACAATAGACTACACCTTTTACTTGTTTTTTTATTACACACAATCTATCGACTGTAACATTTTTTTTATACTCGGACTCGAGTAAAGGCTAATAAATAATAATAAACGGACTATACTTCATTGATGGAAAATTAAATCAGCATAAATATTTAAATCTATTGAAAACATTTTTTCATTAATATTTACATACCTTGCCACTGGACGAAAGAGTACGTATGTATTTTCAACAAGATGGTTGTTCACATGGCACACAAATAGTACGGAATTGGCTGAATAATTTTCCAGGAAAGTGGATTGGACGATTTGGATTCTTTCCGTATCCACCCAGATCGCCTGATTTGACTATTTGCGATTTTTATTTATGGGGTCATCTGAAGCAAATTGTTTATTCCCATGATTTAACAACGGATGTAAATGTACTGAAAGAGAGAATTACAAATGCTATAAATTGAATTAACCTTCAAGCCCTTCAAAATAGCTACAAAAAATTTAAGAACAGAGTTGAAATGTGTGCTGGAAATAGTAGCCCTCTATGAATTTATTTTCTTCTTAAAGTCTAACATACTAAAAATAGTTTTTGGGTGGGGCACGAGCAGAATACAAAAAAATGTGTTTGTAATCCAAAAAAAGTTGTCATTTACACCCATAATACCGCTTTGTCATGAGAACATTGTAGATGAAAAAAATTTCCACCCCATTGACGAGTGAATACAACCCCCAGAGGTAGTTGCACAATCCATCTTTCTCAAAGAAACGCTATTTTTTTTCTCACAAAAACAAATATAAATTTTTCACTCTCTACAAGGGTTGGAAGCCTGGGGTAAGGGTGGTTGAGGTCCAATCCCTCACGGGATCTTCCGTTCTACATGCGGGAACAATAATTTCAACTAGAAAAACTGGAGAAAATGAACGGGTTCAAGAAAAAGAGGACTTTAGGGGTTGTTTTTGGCCAATTTGAGGGAGTTGCCGAGGTGGAAAAATTGGTTTGACCCGGGAAGAATCGATTCAGCATCCACGAAAATGGGGGGGGGGGACATTGTCTAGTCCAAGGCGCAAACATTTGGTAGTTCGCCCGACTCCTTCAATGGACTATATATACGTACATAGATAAATAATTCACATTGTTCATCAAACATTCTCAAATAAGATCTTATTTTTTTAACTACCTACTAATGAAACAACATAAGCCTTATATTCTACCTGTCAAATTTGTCGAATAACAATTTATCAGATTAATTTTAGTCACATTATTCTCTTTGAAAATATCCTTGCACATATTAAAAAAAATCTTGTTTTCCTCAATAGCCGTTGTAGTGGTTGCAGGATCACGGGAAGCGATTAAACTCAAAAGTCCACAACCTGCCCCAAGGTCGATGACATCATTATATCCTTTACTGATAGTCTCCATTATGGCATTTGCATAAGCACTATTCCTACGTCTGTCATTTAACATTCGAAAATGCCAACGAGGTAATTGATGCCATTTGACGTACATGAGGTTTTTCTCGGCTGGCAAGTAACTACTATTTGCTATTACAGCCAATTCTAGGTATTTCCTCGCAATGTCTATTTCTCCTGTCCTAAAATGTCTGCATTTGAGTTTTATACCAAATATACAGGATATTTCACAAATAATGGTACATATAAGGTATGTCACTACAACCTTAAACTATCTGTACTTCTGAAATTACAGAGAGTACAGCTACAATTTTTCTTTTACACAGGTTATCTATGGTGTTCTTTCCAATTAATATATTAACATTCTTCTCCCACTTCCTGTTATACCGAGAAAGGTAATCAACTTCGCTATTTTAAATGGAACGTCCTGCATATTTTTTAATTTTTAGATACAATGGTAAATTCTAATGTTGTTTTATACACTATATACTCCATATCAAATACTTGTTTTAGGCGATATTCAAGTTTTTTTATTTTTTTTGAACAGATGCAGATTTTTCAAAAGCAGATAATAAATAGGTATATCACAGATATTAATTAAGTCAAATAATAAATAGACATCTTTTGGGAGAGATGGTAGAGATTAAAGTGAATATGAGCTGAAGCAAAAATGGTCATATACAGCGTTATAACGCGAAAAAAAATTTACCTGTAGATTCCTTGAGGAAAATTAAGTCGGATTCTTTGTATAAAATTTTTTAAAATAACCGTTTCCTGTCCAGCTACACGCCCTTAAAGGGGTGTGCAAAAAAACCGTTTTTACTGAGCCTATCATGACTCCTGTAGATGAGCTAGCCCAACCAGGAATTTTTGTCGAACATCTTCTCTTAAGAAGAGCAGGGGTCTTTTACTTGCCTAACATTTAATAGATAAGGGACCGACGGCTTTACATCCCCTTCGAAGGATGGTATATTACCTACACAACCCTCGCCTAAGGTTGCATAGCTTCCGCGCATACACTGATATATAAGCCGCTGGAAGAAGTACTAACCGCGCCTAATGTTGCTTTACATCGCATATCGAAGTATGTACATAGTAAACGGTTTATAATTTCTATCTCAAAATAACGTCATTGGAAAAACACGAAATTTGGCACGTCGGTTATTCTTCAAAAGGCATCTAACGAACTCATTTCATCCAACCTAACATGTACGCAAAAAAATTTAGCTTCTTGAAATTTTGCAAATACTTTTCTGCTTGATATTTTTTTTTAATTAAAAAAAAATAACTAAATATTATGATTGATTTAGGAACTTTTTTATATCTTGAAAAAATTTCGTAAAATCAACCATTTTAGAGAAAAAAATTAAATTACATCTGCCTAAGTCATTAATCAAAAGCGATGGGCACAATTGTATTTTGTATTAGTGTAAAATACTAATAATAGGCATTACAAATTAAAGATAAAAGTATTAAAAAGCAAATTTATTAGTAAACTAAAAAAAAATTAACACAAAATACACAAAAGATGAATTTAAACAGTAAAAAATTCAAACATTAAGAGAACGATTGCTGTTTTTAAATATTAAAACATTTTATCAAAATGACGACCTCCAACTATGTTTGCAACCATTTCCTAAAATTGCCATACAAACTATTTAAAACATGTGGAGAGTTTCGAACTTCATTAGCAGCATTAAAATTTCGACGTTAGGGACAGGTGCCGAGTAAACAACATTTTTCAAGTGGCCCCAAAAGTAAAAGTCTAATGGATTCATATCTGGGGACCAAGGGGCCATTTAATTGGGGCTTCTAGTCCCCTTCCAATCCATTGATTTCAAAATATTGAGTGTAGCCATTCTTGAACCTCTAAAGAATAATGAGGTGGCACACTATCCTGCATAAACCACAGTGTTTGACGTAATGCAAGAGGTAAATCATCTATAAGTTGATACAGGTCATTTTGTAGAAAGTTTAAATAAGCTGGACCATTTAATCTGTTTGGTAACTCAAAAGGCCCTATTAATTCATTGCCTACAATTCCCGCCCAAATATTTATTGAAAAGTCGTATTGATATCTTCCATTTAAAACAGCGTGAGGATTATCGTCGCTCCATAAATACTGGTTACGAAAATTTAAATCTCCATGTCGAGTAAAGCAGCATCCGTCTGTGAATAGTACTTTTCTTGTAAAATCTAACAGCTTCCTAAGTATAATTCTATAAAAATCAAGTCTTACTGGAGAGTCACAAGGCAACGGCTCTTGTATTCTCTGTAAATGATAGGGGTAAAGCTCTTGCCTTTTCAAAATCATCCATACTGATGTTCTTATTATGTGGAATTTAAGAGCAGCCTGTCTAATACTACATTCACGATGTTCACCAAAAGAATGTAATATTTGTGCCTCCATTTCATCTCCTATTTGTCTCCGATGACCACAATCATGACTTCTTTTTTTGAAACACTCCCTTTCTCTTAACCTCAAGTGAATATTAGAAAAAGTACGAACATTTGGTATAGTACGAGGAGTAGAGAACTTACGATGATATCGTTTTTATGCCGCTGAAGCATTTCCTTGGGGTGAGCGTGGGTGCGTCTTTATTATGTACATACTTCGATATGCGCTGTAAAGCAACATAAGGCGCGGTTAGGAGTTGGATGGGTGACCGTTCCAAGGAAGACCACGTTCTCGCCTCACACATCTTCCAGCAGCTTGTATATCAGTGTATGCGCAGAAGCTATACAACCTTAGGCGAGGGTTGTACCATCCTTCGGAGGGGATGTAAAGCCGTCGGTCCCTTGGCTATTAAATGTTAGGCAAGTAAAAAAATCCCTACTCTTCTTAAGGGAAGAGGAAAATTCCTGGTTGGGGGTAGCTCGTCTACAGGCGTCGGTGTTAGGCCTCAGTAGCGGAAATAGGCCGACATTAAATAAATTTATAAAAAAAAACATTTCCTTTACATTCGCCATAAATTACATGTATGTCTGCATATTCATTCCTCATTACTAAAATCGTCTTAAAATCTGGTTAGAAAACCACTATTTATAGTATTAAGTAAGTATAATTTGACACCAGTCTAATTTTAGTATTTTACAATATAATTATTGTGCTCATAGCTTTTGAATGATCACTTAGGCAGATATAATTTAATTTTTTTTCTCAAAAATGTTGATTTTTTAATGGTAACCCCGAATTTGACTTTAGTGCATGATTTTCTATTAAAAAAATAATAAGCAGCGTTACCTTCCATATATCAACAGTGTAACCATATACTTGTTTCCAGAACGTCAGGTACATTGTCCTTATTTTTTTTGTTATAACTTGTAATACTGGCTGGCAAAAAATAGCCTCTGACTGACTGTTCTTTTGACATAAACGTCACAGCCGTAGAGATTATTTTTCCAATATACTGTTAATTTTGTTATATTTTGTCATGGTAGAAAAACCCATCAAAAGAAAAGAATATGGATAGAACACCACAATTAACGTTTAGACAATACTTTTGTACTTTTTAGAAATGCCAAATATAACTAATTTGTAGAATCATTAACTATCAGTGAAACAATTTTGGATTGATTCTCATATTTTCAACTCTGATTCTACAGTTGATATACATGTACCATTACTTATCGAATACCCTGAGTAAAAAATTTCCTCTTACTTAAACATATAAGCTCCCAAATTAGTTGATATAACATAGTTGTTTGGAAGAAAATTTATGGCCCTTAAATAACACTTCAGCAGTTCTTCTGTATTATCTGTTTCTTCCAGTATTGATCCGATTTTGCAAACAACTTCCGTAAACATCATTTGAGCTGTTGTACTAGATTCACATTCAGGGTCATTTAGATTCTCAAAATAATTTACAAAATGTTCATACGCTTTACTGTAACTGCCTTCTGAACAAGCATCTGTTGCTTTCCTTAAATAGTACATTGCATTATTTGGTCCTGTTTCTTTTTCGCAGTGGAATAATTTGGGAACTCTGGAAGTCATCTGTAAAAAATAGATATTTATGTATCCCAGGGTATGAAGTGGTCATGTAAACGCTCAAATGCATCCGGACAACAGTTGCAAAATAGCTGAAGAAGGCACTTTGCACAAGAGGCGCATACATTATTTAATGGATGAACTTGTGATTTAATTTTCAAGCGGAAATGTAACTTATTCACCCAAGATTCATCTTAGGCCAGAAGGGAATATTTTAAAATATTTATTTATAACGGATATTTACTTTACCTTTCTTGCTACAGTGTTTCTAAAAAGCAGTTCACATCACATGTAGATTAGATCCTATTTTTTTTTTTAATTCTACATATCAGTAATATCTAATCTGTGTCCATCCCACAAACTTTTTACAATTAACTTTTTTGTGTAAATTTTAGAACGGAGGAATGTAAATAAATCGCTTGAGATTTTAGTTATTTCTGTTTTCTGTTCTTGTCAAATTGTCACTTAACTGTCAGATCAATCTCGGCTGTCAAAAATCGTCATTTCAAACTTTTCAAATCTCAAATAACCGTTAAATTAAATTTGAGGTTAAATTGAGAAATATTTATCTTACTTTTATGTCTTTTACATTATTAATAAATATGATGGGATATGAAAACGTAAGTTTGGAAGAAGTAGTAAAAACTTATCCTCTTTTAATTAACGCTATGATAGTAATTTTAGAAGATTTCGATGAAGCAGTGGAAGACTTTAAAAGCACATATTCTACAGTTTTTAATTTAGAAGGTATCTAACTTAGTTTTCAAACATTATTAGTTGAAATAGTGGTTCGATTTTTTTAATTATTTTTTTAGATTTTAATAACTACGGCGCTAATATTGAACCTATACAAAAATGTTTTCTCGAAGAAGTCACCAACCAGGTTTGGAAAAACAATAATTATTTGAATAAAATGGAACAAGAAATTGTAAGTACTTAGATATTATACTTTCATGTATTTGTAAAATTCCAAAGTTTCATTTTATTTTAGGAGCAGTTAAAAGAGATAGAAAATTATTTATTAGGATTGGTTTCGAAAAGTGAACAACAATTAAGTATTATTAATTCAAAGATATCAAGTATTCAAAGAAAGAAAGAAAATTTACAGGGGACATGGTATTTATATATCACATTTTTTAAATTGTACTCGAACTTTACTTTTTATATTTCAGCGACGAAATTCAGTTGTGTAAATTACTAACGAACACATCATTCGTCTACAAAACCGTCAAAATTAGTGGTTGTATCCTTTTTTAAATTTTTGCAAGATATTTAAAATAGAAATATATTTATTGCACACACCACACTTCATGAGTGGTGCTATCCTATTCTTGCTTAGCGCACTATAGCCTAGATGTCTTACTGTAGGGAGAAAAAAATATCATGACCATTTCAAATTTATATGAAGTTTAAAAATCGCTTCATAAAGTTCATCAAGTACTATTTTACCTGTTGGTCTGTGTGGTGTATGAAAACACTTGCTAGTTATGAATTCAGCTGATTTTTTTTTATTCTCATCAATAATTAGAATAGAACCCTATTGAAATTCGTTATTGTAGCTTAAACATGTTATAAATAATCAAGTTTTTTAGCAAAACTAAAATAACGAAACTATAAATTAGTAGACGACTTTAAAATATGGGACGGTGTCAAACCTGGCCATCAGTGGGCCCTATTAACTTTTGGGCTCTATATCATTGATACTGTTACGTGTTTACAGTTTTCAGTAAACACTTTGTGGATTCGAATAACTTGCAACAAGAATTTTCACTAACCACTATTTTATTAATCACTAAAATTACACTAGTAAATACTTAAAAATCACACAACTAATAATAACTTAATCTAATATACATTCACTACTTTTAAAACACTATGTACTTTTCTTCCTAAACTTGTCAACTCTTGTCTAACCAAAAAACTCTCTGTCTGTTTACTTCACTGAACTGTACTGCATACTTCACTCAACTGAACTGGACTCTTCTAACCTACAAACTGTCTCTGTAACCAGAACTGTACTGGATACTAAACTGAACTGTTCCCCCATCTGCTGGATTCACCTCTTTATATACACCCAGAGAAATGTACCAGAACAGTATTCCAAAATATTCTGGAACCCTACAGAGTTTTCTACTATGAGATAGATGACTGTTCGTCAATTGGCTCATAGATGGCGCCACCCTACTAGTCAGGGAGTAACAGAATAACAGGTTTCCTTTCACCTTGAACGGGGACTTAATCACATCTTTCCTCGTTAGAGGGCAGCACATAACAATACAACTGATAGCGGTAGTTATGCCCTTGACTTGGCAACAATCCTTTGTCTTACATTAAGTCTTATATGCTGGCTGTCAATATACAGCCTAGAAGATTATTTCACAAGAGTCTGTGATATACAAAGATGGTGTGGTATTAACGAGGAAACGTTAATGCATATATACCAATACAAAATCGATTATTCTCTTTTCCTTAACATTTTATAGATGTCATTGGCCCAGTTTCAAAAACCATAAATTGCTTCGAACTGGATCCCACAGAACTCTCTGAAAGTGAAATAACAAACAGTCTATATGATCTAATAAAAAAAAATTCTGAAATTGAAACAACCAATAAATTAATGGAAAAATAATGACTATAGAATAACACACATGTATTGTTAACTTAGTTTATTTTCTGTCAGTTTTATTGCGTTATATATTAAATAAAAATAATTTATTATTATTATAAATATATACAGGTTTAACATTTCTAACACATTAAAGGCAAGTTCGGTGAACAACTAATTATAATAAAGAACATACTACAATTCTGCTATACATTATATTAATAAATTATAATTACAATTTATTTATAAAAATATTTATGCGAATGTAACACGCTAGCACTAGTGGCAATAGCAAATGCGCCAAAAAATAGTATAACCAGTATAAATCCTAGCACTAATCCCTGGAACAGCACTACATATATGACGTATATCATACCTAAAAAAGGGATTTTTTAATTGACACCTACTATAAATAACTATCAGCTAGTCAAAGTAGTTTTTATATATTATAGTATAGTTTTAAATGGAGTAAAAGTGACATTTTTTGTGGTCAGGATGTACAGGGTTACAGTTATTCATTATATTTTGAACCCCCTTAATTTATCTGTTATTATTGAAGATACAAAAAAATATTCGTATAAAAGTCGTAGGGTTGTATATAGAGGGTGTTTCAGTTAACATCCCCGTAGCCGATATCTCGCAAAGTAAAAAATATATTGTTACGTTCTTACAATTTTCAGTAAACACTTTGTGGATTCCAAATAACTTGCAACAAGAATTTTCACTAACCACTGATTTATTTAATCACTAAAATTACACTAGCAAATACTTAAAAATCACACAACTAATAATAACTTAATCTAATATAATTTCACTACTTTTAAAACACTAAGCACTTTACTTTTCTTCTTAAACTTGTCAACTCTTGTCTAACCTAAAAACTCTCTTGTCTGTTTACTTCACTAAACTGCATACTTCACTCAACTGAACTGTTCCCCCATCTGCTGGAGTCACCTCTTTATATACACACTTGGAATCCTTCTAGAACTTTTTTCTAGAATTCTCCATAATTTTCTACCATGTAATAGATGATTGTTCGTCAATTGGCTCATAGACGGCGCCACCCTACTGGTCAGGGAAGTAACTAAGCTTCTGAGGAAAACTTTGAACATGAACTTAATCACATCTTTCCTTGTTAGAGGGCAGCACATAACACTGCCCCCTCCTTAAGCCTGAACGTCCCGGTCAGGCAATTCAGATTCCCCAACATACTTCTTACTACGTTGAATTCGGTAAACAACGTCATTGATCCGAGTGATGACTGAATACGGTCCTTCCCAGGGTGGGTGAAGCTTCGGAGATTTTCCCTTCTTTCGCTGTGGGTTATATAGCCAAACCAGATCGCCCTCCTGGAATCTTGCTGAACTGGCATTGCGGTCATATCTAGCCTTCATTCGATCACCACTCCCTGTAGGTGACCTCTTGGCAGCCACATTCGCACAAACCTTGCAACTGCGACACCAAGCCTCTACATCCTGACAGCTATTTACCCAGTAAAATCGCTCCCGTACTCTAGCCAAAGTCTTATTTCTGCTAAAGTGCTCTCTGGATATTCCCTCGTGCACTTCCCGAAGTACTTTTGGTACTCGGCACCTGGGTATCAGCAACCGCATGGTAACTTCTTTCCCATCCGGGCTCTCCCATGCTCTCCGTAATAGTCCATCTATAACCCTAAGGGAATCCCATTGCGCCCATAAAGCCTTCAGTCCAACACTTTTACTGGAAACGTCCTTCCATTCAGGGCGGATTCCTTTTTCTTTCGCCTTCAACATTGGTCCAATTTCATCGTCGTTCAGTTGTTCCTCTCTTAGAACTTCCTTTGACCAGTCCTTCGGAACCTCCATCTTAACTGCCTTCACTTCTGCTATATCCTGCTGCTTCTTTACATTCTCGGCATTCACTTCCTTAGGGCTCCTCTGGCGACAGTACCTCTTGACATGCCCCAATTTGCCGCAATTATAACAGCGGATTACTTTTGTCGGACCTCCAGCACTTCGCTGCCTCTTCGGCTCCTGTTTTGGCAGTTGCGGTTCCTGTTTCAGCTCCGGTCGCGAACTTAATTCGTTTAGTAATTGTGCGACCATTTTCTGTATGTCTGTTAACATAACAGTCAATCTCATCTTATCAGAGCGAACTTCCTCTTTCTTTGCAGTGTTTACTTTCCCAGGATTCCGTTCTCGACACTGCCGCATCATATGTCCTGGTTTGCTGCACTGATAACACCGAATCACCTTCCTTGGCTGTCCATCGCTCTGTTCTCTTTCCTGCTTCCTTGGAGCATCTGGTTTGTTCATCAACTGGCTTATCATTTTGTGCAGGTCAGCCATCAAAGATTCCATATTTGACTTTTCTAAATGGTTCTCTTCTTCTACATTCATGGCTCGTACTCTCGGATGTAGAGTCTCTTCATAAGCGGCCTCAACTTCGAGGGCATGGATCAAGGCTTCGCTACCAGTCTTAGCTCGAGTTAATCTAAGGACTCGCCTGATCTCCTCATCTCTTATGCCATTGATGAAAGTACCAACTGTTAATTGTTCTTGGAATTCTTTGGGCGCATCCGGGTAAGCCAGGTATGTCAGTCGCTCAACAGCTGCTTCAAAATCTTGTAAACTTTCCCCAGCCTTTTGTGTGCGTGATTTGAGCTGAGTCCGGTATACTTGGGCGAGGTGTTGGTCGCCATATCTTAGATCTAGTGCAGCTTCCAAAACTTTAAAATCCCGTTGCTGCGTCACTGGGATACTCTGAAGCAACTCTGAGGCTTGGCCCCTTAATGCTAGCACCAATGCCATAGCTTTGTCTTCATTACTCCAATTGTTTGCGTATGCCGCTGCCTCAAATTGTCTTTTATAGGTTGACCAAGAAGTTTGACCATCAAAGGAAGGCGGTTGTAATCGAGGACCTGATGATGATAATACCAGCTGGCCTCCTTGTTCTCTTAACAGTCGCTTAAGTCGCTCTACTTCTCCTTCAACTGCACGAAATTTTCCTTTGACTTCAGTTACTTCCTCTTCAACCTTAGTAACTTTTACTTCAACGCCAGTAACTTTTTCTTCAACGTCGGTAACTTTTCCCTTAATGTCACTAATTTCTCCTTCGACGTTACCAACTTTTTGTTCAACTTTATCTACTTTTTCCTTGACTTCATTAGTGGCTGACAGGATAGCATCTTGTTGCACCTGTATAATTTTTCTCAATTCTTCCTTTTCTTCTTGACGTCTTCTTTCTTTTTCTTCTTCACGTCTCGCCTGTTCTTCTTTCTCTTCTAGACGTCGTTTCTCTTGTTCTTCTTTATCTTCTTGACGTCGTTTCTCTTGTTCTTCTTTATCTTCTTGACGTCGTTTCTCTTGTTCTTCTAGCATCATTTTGCTAAATGCAGCTAACATGTCTTGCATTTGTTTTTCAGCGGCCATGCTTCTTGTTTCCATTCAAAAACTAACAAACAACACTAACAAGTTTTATTTAAAGTCTATGCCAGGTACAAGTAGAATGTTCTATAAATTTTCTCACACTATATGGCACAAATTAGTCTTGTCTAATGTCTATATTACTTTCCAGTTCGACTCACTTCACTATCTCCAGTGGTTTCCAAATAGAACACTATGGAACTTCGTCGAATTCTTCAGAAATTCTGTTGCAATTCCGCTTCCGACACCAATTGTTACGTTCTTACAATTTTCAGTAAACACTTTGTGGATTCCAAATAACTTGCAACAAGAATTTTCACTAACCACTGATTTATTTAATCACTAAAATTACACTAGCAAATACTTAAAAATCACACAACTAATAATAACTTAATCTAATATAATTTCACTACTTTTAAAACACTAAGCACTTTACTTTTCTTCTTAAACTTGTCAACTCTTGTCTAACCTAAAAACTCTCTTGTCTGTTTACTTCACTAAACTGCATACTTCACTCAACTGAACTGTTCCCCCATCTGCTGGAGTCACCTCTTTATATACACACTTGGAATCCTTCTAGAACTTTTTTCTAGAATTCTCCATAATTTTCTACCATGTAATAGATGATTGTTCGTCAATTGGCTCATAGACGGCGCCACCCTACTAGTCAGGGAAGTAACTAAGCTTCTGAGGAAAACTTTGAACATGAACTTAATCACATCTTTCCTTGTTAGAGGGCAGCACATAACAATATTTTTATTCTGTAAACGATAATAGATTTCTATGGTTAATGCCTTCTTTAGGAAGTACAATTTACTATTATAACATCATCACCAGAGATGGCGCTGCAGTTTAAAAATATTTTTTTGATCAAGGAAGGTTTCAAACATGCCATTGGATTAAGGATTAAATTTTAAGCAAAATTATTCTTATTCCAAAAGGTCAGATCTGCAGTAATTTTTAAGATATTTTAACTTTATTGTCTAACTTTGAAGTGTTGTAATTTTTTTTTAATTGCTGTAACTTTTTTATTCTTGGTTTTTGGATGTAGGTTCTTGGTAACTTTTTTATCTGCTATAAGAGACTTATCTACCGGGGGAAAATTTTTTAATAGCACTTCCGATTATACCGGAAATTACTTTAAACTGAGAAATTTAAATTAAAATTCCTACTCGGTACTTTCTATCCCTGGATTTATTATTTACATTTTTAATCTTACTTACCACATTACTTGCAAAATAATAAATCGAAAAAAGTTGAGCCCTGTCCAAGATTCGATCTCTGAACTCTCGCATGGAAAACAGGATTGCTTTGCTAACCACTTAAATTCTAACTTTTAACACCCGTTAGCCATGGAAAAATTGTAATTGTTTATTTAGAAGTTTAATTTTCGTTTGCGTGGGTCATTTTAAGAATACGTTTGTTAAATTTGTCCAAAATATGGCCCATACCAATGTTGATGAAGTTAATATGTTATTAATTTATGGAAAAAGCAATAAAAGTTTTCCAATTTGTGTAACAATTTATTACAATATAAATATAGTAGTTTTAAAAAGTTAAAACGTGAAAGAATACAAACAGCAAGAACCCAGGAGAATACGACTCTAGTTTTATAAACCGTTATCAACGCTCCGCCCACTCATCATTGCGAAAAATGAGAGCCTCCACCAATATATCACTATCGTCGTGCCAAAGAATCTTACTTTCCATATAAACCACACTTATTACATCATTTACTGCCTACGGACTATAATCATCGCTTAACCTCCTTTGCTGAGAGAGAAAATTTAACCGGTGTGCGTTATTTAAGATTTTTAGAAAATGAGTAATATGTGTATTCAAGCAAATGGAAGTAATTTCAAGCATCTATTGTGAATATTGTTGTTAACACGTATTGTTGGTTGCAACCAAAAATTTTGTGAATGTTAGGTGTCTTTTGATTACTGATTCGTGTCTAATGACTAAAAATATATATAAAATTATATGTTTTACTTCGGGGTTAGAATTTTTTTTATGTGGCTGTTATACATAGATATAGATTTTTTGTATGTAGAACTAAGCAACAAATAATGCTGTGATTAAATAAATATATTAAATCAAAGTTATATTTTTAGGTTCACCCAACAAATATGCCTAATTTAAAATTAGCCTTGCTACCAGTTTCTGCTCGTCTTTAATGTACATGATGCAAGAAACAAAAGCTAACATTAAATAATTGTAGTATAAGTATATATACTGTATACTGTACCTTTAGTGGCTATGAAATTGCTCAGATTGAGCAGAAATATTATCGGCATCAGAGCTGTAGCAGATACTAAGGGTAATAACACTATACAGGCGACAATCACCAACGACATGGCTAATACAGGTCTTCGAACAGACCATGCCATGATATGATTTCGTATCATATAAAGACATGGTTGTAAATTACCTAAACAGAAAAATATATTTAGAATACTCAACGTTATAAAATATCTCTGTAATATACTAATAAAATTAATATCAAGTTAAAGATAAGATCCAGTATTAGTTTTCAAGACTACACTTTGAACATTTTCTGAGAAAAAGATTACGGTTATGTGACGATTGTGTGTATTTCAAAATATCAAAATTGAGTATTAAACATAATATTTTTAGTCGCAAACTCCTCTATAAATCCTTATTTTACTATAAGGAAAGTAACCAGACTGCAACCAAAGTTACAAATCTGGCGCGTTAAGTGTAATAATTGCATATTACCATCAAAACGCTAATGCTTCGATTGTAACAAACACCAGCCGAAAGACTGATCCTACTTAAAGGAGCTCCCTTGCCAGTCGTCACACACCACTTGCAGACTGCAGTTTCGAGCTGTTGGCTCTCGTCAGTGCAAGGTAGGTATGCGACGACCGACATGAGAATCCTTTGACTATAGTACATCCCGGTATTTTTACAATAGCGACATGTAAAACAGCCAGCAGGCGCCATCCAGCGGTCCAGTGTCTGTTGCAATCGAAAAATAAATAGCCTGACTTGGCTTAGCATAGTTCAAAACACCAGCCGAAAGACTTAAGTGGGATCAGTCTTTCGACTGGTGTTTGTTACAATCGAAGCATTAGCGTTTTGATGGTAATATGCAATTATTACACTTAACGCGCCAGATTTGTAACTTTGGTTGCAGTCTGGTTACTTTCCTTATAGTAAAATAAGGATTTATAGAGGAGTTTGCGATTAAAAATATTATGTTTAATATTCCGCCCTCTAAAAAGCACATTTGAACTATCAAAATTGAGTGTTCATTATTTATGCATTTCAAGAAAATGCAGTACCAATCACCAAATCATCGCGCAGAAATATTAACTTGTTTTTGTTTAAATGCATGAATCCAGCGGTAAAACTAATTTCAAAACAGAAATACAAGAAGTGGCAGATGCTATTGCCCTGAACCTATCATAAAATTGAAAATTATGTATGGAAAATGAAAAAAATATGAAATTTTAGTATATCTACTTGAAGTAAGAATTTTGTGGCAGGTAGACATCAAAATGTTTAGTATTAGTATCAACTTTAACTGTGGGGATATAAGTATATGTCTCCTGAATTAAAAGTGTTTCAGAAAAGACAGTCTGTCGGGTACAGGCTTAAAAGAGTTTCATACGCCAAGAGGTAAACAAATATTTAGTGAACGTTCAGAATCCCTAATAAAATAGAACATGGCCAATATTCTAGCCAAAACATGTAGAGAATCATCAATCTTTTTTTCAAATATGAAGTTGGAAAATGCAGTGTTCAAGTAATCCGAATCAATAAATTTTTAAACAAGCTTCAAATATTTTTCACCATTTAATGAATCTTTAAGTAAACACGTTTTAAAAGTAAGGTATACTGAAATGAAATGAATGAAAAGATTGGACATGAAAAAATTATTGTCCTTTACAAAATTGAAAAAAATTTAGTGAGATAAGACTTTTTGTTTTTTACTCAGTATAAACAACTCACTTGGGGTCTAGTCTATGGAATAAATTGATTATGATGCACTTTCTGGCATTCATTAGTATTGTATACTAAATAGAATAAAAACTTTGACCACTATTAATTGCTGATTAATGTGACTAATGACTAAATAAATAAGTGGTTTCTGCCTTCGAAATAATGTGACAGAAGTGAAATATTCATTTATTGTTCCTGGTGGCATTATAAAAATATTGTCAAGATTATTAATAGTAGATAGTTATAAACATCTTACCTAATATAAATTGTTTTCGCATGGTAAATAAATAGTTTTATGAATAGTTGTCTTTACATTAATCTTTTCAATGAAACAATAATATTCAACAATGCTTTATCACTTTGGAATTTGACATTACTTATCATGAATGTAAACAATTTGTTTTGTATGTATATTAAAATCTTGGGAGTGTGTATATCCATTATACAAAGTACATTTAACTGAAGGTCATCTTAAGTAATGTTCCATAAAAATTGTGTAGTATTATTGATTACATATACAACAATTTTCAAATTTCAACATGACTGTTGTTCCAGGAAAATTAGACAGAAAACTGCCAAACCTAGAAAAAATTAAACCAGTTCTGGATTTTTGAGAGTTTACGCTCATAGCTACGACTAATGTACCTATGTCTAAAATGTTCAAAAAAATAATTTAAAACCGATTATTTGCATGTATTTGCAATAGTTTTGGCAATTTAATAAATTGAATATGCTATAACTGGGTAAAAAAATTACTCCTCTTGGATAGAATTATCAGCATTGGAGGAAACTTCAGAAAATTTTTCTACAATGTATCCACGGGAAAGCGGTATTATAGGTGTAAATTACAACTTTTTTTGGATTACAAACACAATAATAAAATAAATAAACACCACACAAATTAGACAACCCCCAATTCCAGAAGCCAGAGGCTTGTGCGGAAGGTGGGTTACACATTGAAACATTTCCTCCGACAGTGCCGGAACCGGGATTCGAACACGGTGGCGCGATACCTGTATGATTAATCGCGTTCGCGCAAACAGATTTAATAAATAAATAATAATAATAAATAACACCACAGGTAATTACGATCCCCTTTATCCCAGAAGGCTGTAGAAGAGCCTTGTGTGGGAGGGGGCTACACATTTAGAGACAAGGGACACACACCCAATATCCGTGTATAGTGAAAAAATCCCTCTCACAGTATTTTCCACTGCCACGACCGGGGATCGAACCCGGAACTTTTGGGTGAGAGGCAAGTGCGCTCACCTCTCGACCACTAGTCATACGTCATATTTTTTAATTCTGAGCATTCTAATAAAATTTCTCAATATTTCGCACAGAAAAGGCAGTTTACCTGATGGGATTTTAATTTTTAAGCTGTTACCAGCGCTCTATATAATTTTTTTAAAGTCTGACATACTAAAAATAGTTTTTGGGTGAAGCAAGAGCAGAATTGTGTTTGTAATTCAAAAAAAGTTGTTGTTTACAACCTATAATAGTGGTTTGCCGTGGACACATTGTATAATTTACTGATTTTCACATCAACTGAGAAGCCATTTTCATACAGTGGTATCGTAATTGGCCTAATCCACATTCTTTACTCAGTTTATTTTTGTGGTTGTCTCTCAGTCTTATTGAGCTAATGTCCCACTTTCATCGTTCTAGTTATCCTGGTCCACTGCGCCAACGGTGCGACCCTGCCTCTTGTCTTAATCTCTTGAATGTAACTTTGGTTATCTGCATAGAATGTCTTCTATGATTTGAAAACTCACACTCACAGGATATTATGGTGGGCTATGTTTACTGCCCTATAACTTATCTGCATTTTAGCTCCTCATTATATTTCTCCATGCTATATGGTACATTTCAATGAAAAATGTCTGCTCTAAATAAATTTGGATATATTAATTTTTCCAAAAAACCTGTCGGAAAGAAGTAATAGGGACATGCACTTTCTTATGAATAGACTTAGACGGTATTCTACACTACATTCATTCAATGAATTCACTTGTTAAGGAATCTCAAATCTTTTGAGTTAGAATAGACAGAAACTTTATTTAATCAAGAATACAAAATGTAGTTCTTGGCAAGCACCACAGGTGAAGTTACCATAACAAAAAAAACCAACATTATTTTGAATCGGTCGAAAGTATAAAAAAACAGACACAAGTAGAACAGTAAAAACAGTATAAATACAAAATTACAGTTATACATGAATCAGTATATCATAAATAAGTAAAAGACTGAATTAAAATAGAAATAAACCCAACCTTTGTTAGGCATTCTTAGTTGCAGAGCAGTTCTGGTACCATAATTATAAAAAAACAGAATTGGTCGAAAAAGTTTATCTTTTTTACTGTGGATTCCAAGTAAGGATAGTGTACATATACAAACAGGGGACTGGCAAGATACCTAATTTTTTGAAAATTGGTTGACTATGGTCTCTCCAGCCAACATTGTCAATTGCTTCTTTCGTAACTAGAATATTTTTACTGCATGTAATGAGCCGCTCAATTACATAATTGATGTGGGAATGTAACAAAGAGATATAACAATTTTTTAAGGTGCTAGAACACAGAATACTTACTTGTTACTAGTACCAAATCTATATGTACCAACTGTAAGAACTAATTATGCACAAAATAATGTTTTTTATAATAAATTACCAAGTGAAACTATTAATTGTGAAAACGCAAACCAATTTAAAAAACGATGTTACCAATATTTACAGGAAAAAATAAATATTGCATGAGGTGTAATTTACATTTAAGTAAATACATTTTTATTTGTTATTTTAATTTTTTAAATGTGAAATTTTATGTTTATACTTATTCATTCGTATCTCATTGTATTATCTTTAGCTGTAGCTAATAATAAATAAATAATAACAAAAAAATGTATACAAAAGTAATTAAAACTTAAAAATAATATAGTGCATGATTGTGCATAATTACAATGTTCCGTTAAGTAGAGCGGAATAAATTTTTTCTACGTCTATTGTGTAATATGAGCATTATGATGTCGATTTTAAATAAGGAATAATCTATATTCCAGTGGCTGATATGTAATATTTATTACATGCCTCTAGAATGTAACAAGCATAGGTGGCGCCATACCATAGTATGAAATTTGTAATACTGTTTGCGTTTCTGTTGACATTTCTATTAACAGTTAACGTTTCACCGTTGCAGTGGTAAAACAAATTAACATACAGACACAAATAAACCTAATTTATAGGCGTAGAAAAAGCATAGTCTGTAATTCATTTGGAATGGCATATTCTGCGCTTGTGGACTGTCCCCCTCGCTATATGCTTCATTCCAAACTTATTACAGAATATACTATTTATACACACATATATATATCTTTAATTAATAAGATTTTCAATTTTCTCTAGGATGGTATGTTGGGGATGTTTGTGCCTTGTTCTGATTCCTGGAGTTCTTCTAATACAATATTTTCAATGTTTAGAGGGTTTTGGGCAAATCTTGCAGACAATTGAATGAGTCGTTCCGCGATTGGTGCTTTATTGGTCAGTTGGTAAAAAAGGGGGTTGGGTAGGTTATGAAAATTACATTTTTCTTTTTGAGTTCTGTGTCCGCCTTGAAATTATTATCGAGGACGATGCCAAGATAGTTGGTGGAAGATTTGGGAGTAAGTTGGTATAGGTTGATTGTTGGAGAAGATACTGTTATTAGGTGATTAAATATAACAAAATGAGACTTTAGAAGATTTGGTTTAAGCCTCCAGGTGTTAAACTAAGTAGATGTTGAGTTAATTAGGTTCTGTAGATTTCCTTTACTTTATTTATGGTGATGTTGCGTGAAATTAGGGCTCTCATCGGCAAATTGCAGAACATATCTTGCATTAGAGAAATACTCAGGATCTTCGTATTTACAATTGTAAATACCTGCACAATAAAGGTTGTACAAAAGCAGTGACACGGAGAGCCTTGTAGAAGTTCCTGCTCTGGTGCGACTTCATATGAATTGGCATTTAGGATTCTAACTTTAATTTTCCTATCATTCAAACGATTATTAAGGAGAAAGAGGATATATTTAGGACACCCAAGGTTATTAAGTTTATATAAAAGGCCTTTGTGCCATACATTATCAAAAGCTTTGCTAATATCAAGAAATACAGCGGCAGAATGCTTTCTATTGAGTTTGTTGGCTTCTATGTTATTGCATAGCATTGTCAGTGGATGAAGTGTTGAATGTCCAGTTTTAAAACCAAATTGATAATCTAGAATTTTGTTTCCTATAGATTGCTGTATTCTGTTTTTGATGATCTTCTCAAATTTTTTTTCCTAGAACTGGTAACAGTGTAATGGGCCTGTAATTAATCGTCTTGGTGTGGTCCAAATTGGGTTTGGGGATGGTGATTATAGTTCTTGTTTTCCACTCGGTTGATATATATTGTGTTGTTAAACGAAATTCATAGAGCTTAATAATATAAAGATGAATCCTTTTGTCTAATTTTATCAGTATATTCTTAGTAATCTAGTCATGTCCCGGGCTCGTACTTCTTCCTTGTTGAGTATTTCTAAATATTCGTCTACTTCGATATCGTGCTGCTCGTCTAGAAGTGGATCCTCGAAAAATGTGTCATACCAACGTATTACATGTTGATAATGATTGTCATCAAAGTTATTATATGTGCATACATTATAGGTTTTCTCATAATGTTGAGCGAAAATATTTGCCTTAGCTGAAGCTGTTTCATATTTTCCTCGATAGTTTTATTGCTAATAACTTTATTTTTATATTTGGACTTCTTAATTTTTTGCCAGTAAGTTTTTCCTTTTTTTTTTTTTCATTTATATTCTCACAGGCTTGAATCCACTTATGGGTTTTAAATTCCTGAATTAACTGTTGTATATTTTTGTTAAATCGATTGATTTCAGATTTCATAAGAGGATCTTCAATAGCTCAGTATTCGCGGTACATTTGTCTTTTCTTTTTAATTAAACGTATGACAAATGGTGGCAGTTCATACTGGTACTTGGATTTGGGCGTATTTTCTAAAATTTGTGATGTTAATTCGATATTAAACTCTGACATGCATTGCCTGTCGGCCGTGATATATTTTCTTAAATAAAACTATTATGATGGCATCTGGGGCCGCACATGTATTTTTTAAAGTGGCTGCGAATGTGTTGAAATCAAGATGTAACACATTTTATTGGAGCCATAAAATGAAAGAAATCCCTAAGATATAGAATAAGCAACAAGGGCCCCAGTACCGGACCTTGCGATACCCCCTGCCTTATTGTTAAGGGTTCAGAAGTTAAGTTGTCAATAGCAACATATTGTTGTCTGTTGTTTAGATAGGAATTGAAGAGATTCAGAGGTACATCTCTTATGTCATAAAATCCTAATTTTTAGTGGCTCATGCAAACCAAAGCCCTTTGTGAGATCGCACAGGCCAAGGGTCACATGATTGCCAGCCTCAAGACCCTAACTATGTCATTCACTAATTTAAAAAAAAGAACTAATTTAAGAATCGCCTGCATGGTAGGACATTTATTTCTGGAGCCGAAATGACCGCAGTTTAAGATATTGTTCGCCTCAAGGTAATTAACAAGCTGTTTTTTGAGGAAGCTTCCAAAAATTTTAGAAAAAATTGGAATTATTGACATGGGCCGAAAATAATCACATAATTTCAAATTATACCGTAACTATGTATTATTTCTAATAGAAATGTATCGATAATATAAAAAAATATTTATTAAACCATCTCTACTGCATGTTATCAACAATATTACACATAATTCTATCTAAAATATAACAAGGATCGGAATTACTCTCGGCATTTTCCGATTTTTCCTGGCTCATTAAAAAATCTGTTTCGATCATTAATTTAGAGTCGATTTCCATTGGTTCGGGAAGATTCTGTATTGCCTGCTGCAGAATATCCATCACTTTATCCAAATGCTTTTGGAACCTGAAATAGAAATTATATACTTAACTTTTACCCAATAAATTGCGTAACTTGAGCTCTTTTGAATTATATCCCAAGCAGCACTTAGTATTCTCTACATGGTGGCTACCATCAGAGGGAGGGACTGTAAAGGTTCCCACAACTAACGATTGTTATGTATTGGGAACGATAATTTTACGAAATATTCACCAAAATGGGGATAGGTATTACTATTCCGCAACTTCTGCTGTTACGTGTTGACGATACGGTTATTACTTAACCGAGATGTAACCAAGTAGTAAAAATTACTAACTTCTGTGATCTGCAACAGCTCCGATGGTGAACAGTGGTATGAGAGCAAAATATATTTTGCTCTCTCATTCGAATAACAAATAATAGTAGTACAATGTATATTGCAATTGGACCTAGTGAATATGTCCAAGTTAAATTGATTGTATTAAATATGGGTAATACAAACCTTGATGTTTTAAGTTTGCTCCCAGTGTAAAAATTAAAACTACCACTTGTTTTTTGTAAAATATTACCATGATACGTCAATAAAAAATATGCGCCCTCTAGAAAATTATTTTTGGGAAAAAGAAAATTGCAAAAATTATCTGTAAAACTGAAATTATATATTCTTTTGTCAAAAACATTTTTTTTATTCCATGTATTATAAAGTAATAGGTTCCAGAAAATGCCCCAACAACGTCACAGGAATTTTATATAAATGGAACACTTGCAGTTATCATTACTATGAAGTGATTCTTTGGTAATGTAGTGCAGCCGGCAGTACTACCAATCTTCACTTTAAAGTTGAGGATGCTTCAAAGTAATTTTGAGTAGTACTGGCGACGTTGCACATACTGCAGCACTTACTCGAAAGTGTTACAACTATACAGTGCCAAAATTCAGTAGCATCTACATAATTGTTACTCCACGGCCATACCATAAGGTGAATTTTACACTAAAGTCTAACATTTAGTTACAATTATGTAATGCTTACTATATTAAAGTTCCGATACCAGTTTGGGCTCATTTTGAGCTCGATAAGCTGTACTTATGTGGTGTCCAATAGGGCAGTAAATAATAGCGAATGCCACAAACTAATAAAAACACATGATTTGTAGGCAAAGAAAGTTGCATTACATTTGAGTTCATTTTAAGTAATCCGAAATTTTGAGGAATTTTTAGAGCCTTCTTAAAAGCTCTTCCTGTGTAAGTCAGAAGTTATTCATTTTTGAAATAGGAAGTTAATTCAACTCGATTAGAATTGCAACACTAACATACAAATAAATTATTTCCCTATTTCCTCCCTTACCTATTGGCCGTTTCAATTCGCTGGCGTTTCTGTAGCTCCATCATAACCCTTAAAGTTTCTCGAGCTTGATGCGGCCTAAACTCGTTCAACAAATGATGAATGTGAATAAATAACAAACTTAAATCCTCAACTTTTTCTGCACGACGTGGAGAATCTGGGCAGTTCACTAACAAATCTAGCAGGTCTAGAAAATTTGCTAATAGGGACTGATTTAACTTTTTTAATTCTCTTCTTCTATCAAAATGGAGAGGGTACAACCTTTTAATCCCCTGAAAACAAAAGGTAAAGTAAGAAGTTGAAGTCCAACTAACTTCGGTTAAATATGGCTATTTTCAAACATAAAAGTATACCAATGTCGCCATTACATACTATATACAGTAGTGACATGTAGAAATTTTGGGTCTTAAGATAGAGTGAAATATAAATAAAAATGCACGCAAAAGAGGGTGATATATTAACATTGACGCCAGAGCAGCTCAGCAAATATGTTATAATTTAACCCGCTAAAGGGAAATATGGCAATGGCGTGGCGCAGTTTATATATGTTTCTTTCCAGCATATTATTTGGCCATTTCTCTTCTCTTCTATCTTGCATATTTCTCGGCCCCAAGTTTTGTACTTGCCAGCACCGTATTATCATAGACTTTTCACAATTGGAATTTTTGAGCAGTTGCAGTTCATAAAAAATTATTATTTATGTTCTCGAGGAATGTTTCATGTGTGCACTGCGCACTGCACTAACCAAGCAATTTAAGGATGAATGTTTATCCAACAATTTTATTGGCTGTCCAGTGGTAAATTAGCAGCGACTAGTTTATAAATTAACCTTTAAGTTAAAATAAGTCTAGAAACAACCAATATATTTCAAGACAATACAACTGAGCAAATCAGGGAATTAAATGGAAAAACTAAGGAACTGCTGTGTTTCATATAAGCTGTAAAATAAATTACCTGACTTTCTAAAGGTCTAATTATGCTTTCTTCAGTGTTAAATGCATTACCAAACATATGATAAGTGTCTTGGATGGGCGGTGGAGGTTTGGGAGCCCTACCTCGTCTAATAATTTCATCTGTGTATTGATTCACATATTGCATGGGTGGCAAAGGTAACGAGCTCACTTGTATTGCATCGGAATTAGCCATTTTATTTTTATTACTGTCCGACAGGTTAATACTATTTATGTACGTATAGACTTCATGAGGAAAAGCACCAAATCATTGACTTATTATACAATACAAAGTAACAGTCAATGCACCAAATACATAAACAAATCAGAAAATGTTCTTCTTCTTCTTCTTTAATATTACAGCGGCATTTAGGACCTCTGGTCTCAAAGGCCTACAGTTCAAGATGTCAGGTATTCATTAAGCGTGCGTTACCAAGGTCAAATTGTGCGTACAATTATCCTCATTCTTATTTTACACGATTCTTAAAAGTGAGCCAATATAATGCGGAACATTCTCTTTTATTATATCCGCCAGAGCGCACCAGTTGTACTCGGTTGTCCGTCAATGACAATACGGAAAAATATGTCTTTGAATAAACCAAAACAAAGTTAATAATTAGGATGTAGAATGAAAACTTGTTGCTGCGTACCAGTAGGACATTTGTTTCCTAAAAATGAAAACATATATGGTACAAATTGAGAATGACATTAAACAACAAATTATAACTTGAAGAACAATCCAAGCCAGTTCGTAATATATCCAATAGATGACACCATGTGTACTCGGTTTAATATCATTCTAGTTAGTGCACTTGAAGATGAAGATATAGATTACAATTTTACTTTGAATACTACACTCGAATACACTATTTAACCATATTGGCATTACCTGGAGATGATTAAATTATCTTCGATTAGTGTATTTAGTAGAGTGTTTGATGGTAGTGTTGAAGTTCAAAACTTAGTTTTTATCATTTCCAGAAGATGCCAGAATGGTTGGTGAAACGCACATCTAACAGAGTATTCGCATGTAGTGTTCAAGAGTTTTGTGTTTGCGGCGCTTTCAACTTTTTTGTTTACCGCCATGTTGATCCAGGATTATCATTTAATAATTTTTCTTTAGTTATATTAATGGATGAAGACATGAAAACGCGGGACCGTTATTCATTAATCATTAAGGCCGTTTCATTACATTTTTGGTTTTGAAGTGTTTAGACAATATTTTGGCAATAACGATTGTTTGGTGAAATCTTATTAACATTTTTTTAATTTCAAATCTGAGTGCGCCACCGGATTCAGCAACCCCCCCAAATGTGTTTGTGCTAAATTTCGTTGAAAAAGTCGTATTTTTGGATTTCTCCTGAGATAAATAAAAATTCAGAAGTTGTCGAAATTTAACTGTTGCATGGGATTCTGTATATTGATTATTTCAGTCAAGACACCCTTTTGATAAATAAAATAAAATTATTAAAAAAATTAGATTTCTTCGGCAATTTCTGAGTTTTTATTTCTCTCTGGAGAAATTCAAAAACACAACTTTTTCTACGAGATTTGGTACAAACACATTTGGGGGTTGCTGAATCCAGTGGCGCACTCAGATATGAAATAAAAAAATTGCCAAAAAGATTTCACCGAAAAGAAATCATAGTGGGCCACGCTTATTATGTTTTGTAAAATTTAATATAACACAAATTCCAAGCAAAATGGAGCACGCTGTATAAAGGAAACATAACGACAAAGACACTACTTTCTGACCAAACAGGAATGTTTTTATCATTCAAAATACATTTTAATGCAAATATTTCTATTAATGCAAACATTTTGTTATCATTCATATTTCAGATAGGTAGTCACTTTTTTTTCATAGGAATTTGCTTTTACTACCATGATGCCTAATGGATAATGAAGGTAGGCAATTAATTATACCTACACAAATATTTGAAATTTTTGAAAAAAAATGTATAAATACAGGCACCTGTAAAAAACGCATTACTTATATCACATTACACAGTTTATTGTATAAGATGAAATTTCAAGAAATTTTAGTTATCCTTAGTGCAGTATGCGTTCTTATCGCCGCCGAGAATAAGGGTAAGAGTTACAGTGAATCAATTTCAAAAATGGGAAAAACGGACATTTTTAATAATAATAGACTCTTGTTGTGTATTAACACATAAATTAATTCGTAACATATGAATGAAATAATATAGATCTAACGGTACATTTTCAGTCAAGATAAAATAAGGACAGTGTCTAATTTATACTGAACCATTATTTCATGGTAAGGACTCGAACCCAGACGTGCAGTTTAGGTATTTTGAATCTGCATGCGAGATGCCGTCCGTGTTTCAATACACATAATTTTTATTTCAAGGTGTCTTATAGACAGAAGAAGTCTTTTCAAATTATGAACCATAATTTCTACTATAGAAATGAAAGATAATTTGTAATTTCCTATTGCAGACGCTAGGCACCAACAAAGCGACTTACATGAGAAATCCCATCATAGCAAAATACAAGAAGAGAAACGGCAGAACCATTACCATATTTTAAACCGAAATAAGCAATCTAAATCCGAACACCAACGAAGCAGTCGTTTTCGAAATTTTATTTATCGAGATGGAAATGGGAAGTGTTCTTGGGTGTGTCCCGATGAAAATGGAAAACCATCATGTAAGTAATGATCCTCTGTACACAACTCCTTACTCCTCAAAATTTGCCCCCATTGGGCTATTGAAATAAAACTTGACATGTTTCAGGGCTTATTAGAAAGCAGTATATTGTACAATGTACACCTAGTAGGAAAAGCCCGGACAACTGTGAAGGTTGTTTGCAACACGCAGTCCAGGAACGTGGCTTAATCTACGAGATATAAGTACAACAGAACAAAAAAATTTAAAAAACGACTTTTAGCGAACTTACTTCTCTATAAAGTTGACTTCTTTTTTCAGGAACTTTGTCAGCAATGTCAATATTGTTAAATGATTTAGGGAAAATAACATTTTTCCGAACAATTTGAGGTGGGAATATTATTTGGCACACTCTTATATATTTTTCTTTTGCAGCAAATTCCTCGGGACTACAGGTTGGCTACAAGGGAAATGCCAGTTTAGTTGGCGTAGTAAACAAAACATCAAATACTGCTTTGATTTTCGATGGACACAACAACGTGGTAGCCTTAATTAACGGACAAACTGGAGTTACTATAATCATTGATATCAACTCAAAGTCGATTTACCGAATATCAAACACCCAGGCAGTTGACTTAAAATCTGGCTTTGACGCTTACTTTCAGAACTTGTCGTCTTTACAGACTCTACTTAATACCGGGCAACAATCATCGGAAAAATATAATTTTTCTTCTATTAACCCATCCATTTTAGGTGATTTAAGCAGCTTGGGTTTGAGTCGTTCGTGTTCTTCGGATGATTTAAATCAAATAGCACTATTTACATCAGAACTAAAACGATCATTAGCGCCCCTTTATGAAAACAGTGGTTCCTTTAGCATTTCTAAAAATATAGAATGGTTTTTAAATCTAAATTTAGCATTTGCTAAGTTACTAGAAAATAATCAAGAGACTTTCCAGTCAGTACATATTCAATTGGATTTAGTGTTCGGCGCTAGTAGCGGTATTGAGGCTTTGCTAAATCTTCTGTCTCAGATCGGTAAACACGTAGATTTGTCTAAGTTACTTTTTAAATATCTTACCTCACCCGAAAATTTGCTGTGTCTGATATTGGACGTAAGCAAAGGATCCAACGATGGCATTGATGGTTTAGTGACGGTTTTAGCCAAAATAATCGATGTTATAAATGGAAAAGGCTCAGTCAGGGATGTAATAAATTCTGTAATGACTTACAATCCCGAGTCACAAGGCATTAGTTCTAATTTGTCACAGATTATAAGCGAGACTCTAGATATTATACGATCCCAAAACTCATCCTTCCAAAATTATCCCGCTTTTGAGGGACTATTTAACATTTTGACAGCCTTAAATAATAACAATCTCGTGTGGAATCATTTAAATATATCGGACCTTATTAAACTATTGCAATTCAAAAATCCGAGGGAAATTATGCAGACCATTACGAAAATCATCACAGAGTACGCGTCATCTCATGGTATTCCGCAATTGATGAACTATATAAAAAATATACCAGACTACGGGAGGATTCTTCAAACCGCCTTCGAAGGAAATATTAGTCAAATATTATCGAATTCAAACGTAACTGCACTTCTATCAAGATTTCCCGTACTTGGTCATTTCATTCGACAAATTTCTACATACCTTGGAAATGGTGTTGATATTGGCCATTATTTAAATTCGAGTTCGATTCTGAAGACTTTGAATGATATTATAGGAAGTAATTCGACGCGTGGACCAATCGGAAATATAATAGGTACTTTTACAAATGGGGCATCTGGCATTGAACATGGTATTAGTAGCATTTTGGGATCAGTAAGTGGCTATTTAGGATCTGGCTCAGGTACGTAGCCTTCACTTATCCCCTCCATTTTTTGAACATAGTCAATTATATTCAAGTTCAGTTCTGAAGGCTTTGAATGACATTACAGGAGGCAATTCGACGCATGGACCCATCGGAAATATAATAAGCACTTTTACAAACGGTGCGTCTGACATAACATCTGGCATTGAACATGGTATTAGTGGCATTTTGGGATCAGTAGGTGGCTTTCTAGGATCTGGCTCAGGTACATAGCTTTTACTTATCCTCTTCCTTTTTTGAACATAATCAAGTAGTTGTACTTTCAGGGGCGATATAAAATGTGGTTCGCTTATTATCGAAAGCTTTTTAAAAATAACAAATGGCAATCCCAAAAACGAAAATGGGATGCCAAGATTGGGATTGCCATGAATTTATATTTCTTTAAAATTTTCAATTCTTAAACGAACCACGAGTTATATTTAGGAAGAGAATAACATTTTGTATGGAAAAAAGAAACAAGAACTATTAATAAATTATATCAAGAAACCCGGTCAGGTTTCGCAGCTAATTTTGTCCCTCTGTCATGCGAAAGCGAATGGATATATACAGCAAGATGAACTCCAAGAATATTAATACTACCTAAAAATGTGTCTGAATCATTTCGATAGAGAACTTATTTACTTTTAACATTGATAACCACCTTTTTTCTCGTAGGACCATTCAGAATCGAGATATTTGCAAAAAAAAAGATTTTTAAGCGATATTGTCCAAAAATTGGGAGTGTTCCGGGGGCGGGCGAGGGGGAGAAATTAGTATGTCTGAAAAAGACCTATAATAAACTGGTTCCAATAGTAAAATGTTTTGTCCGATTTAAAACAGTATTTATTTATTCTCAACTCCCTGACGGCTGGCCTATAATATTTCTTAATATAGGGGTTTTAAACAGCACATGTTTTGCCTCTTAAAATTATAGATTTGGTGGTAAACTACACAACCTAACCTGGGAATGGGGGTATTTTTTCATTATGTCATTTATTATCTCCTCAGAGAAGGTTGCAAATTTAAAGAATATGAATATTTTTGTTTCAAAATACTGAGTACGTATACAGGGTGTTGCATCATGAGAGGGACATAGCTTAATAGGAGGTAGAGAACATCAGTGGTAACCGGAACCTCCCATAGAAATGTCTCATTGGGCCTTCATTACGAGGTTGCTGGGTGTTAAATAATTTTTGGCCAAACCTGTTTTTTGTCATAACTTTGACAGGGAATGAAATAACGGATTCATATTTGGTACGGCTAATGTACTAACGAGCCCCAAGAGGTACATGTATAAAAAAAAATATATCCAGATCCGGACTCACTATAATTTATGTTTCTTCTTTGTATCAATAAAACATCACCCTGTATATATTTTTTTGAAATTTCGATACGATATTCGAAAAGAGCAAGAAAAAACAAACAAAATGGCCTATTTCATTTTTTTGTTACACCTTCGTGGTTATTTAAATACGTTGTTAAATGTGCAAGAAAATGGATTAGAGAACCCTATTAAATGAGAGGCACGCGCGTGAAATAAATAGTTTTATAACTAAAATTTGCAAAAATTCTATTGAGCCTAGGTGGTCTGGGTGAATCCTAATTCCGGCACGTTTTAAAGGTCCATTTTGGTAAAAAACTGTGGTCCTAATAAGTAATCGAGTATGAAATAACAAAATTTTTAATCAATCACAGTAGGCTTGTTCAAAGTGACAGATAATAAAAAGAAATCTCCTAAACAGTTGAATAATTGTTTGTTAGTAATTTAATGTGTCAATAATCCGCATTTAGTTGTGAAAATATTTTAACTATGCCAGTAAAATTTACAAACGTGGAATATGCTGACATAATATTCACCTATGTTTTCTGTAATGGAAATGGTAGGTCGGCGGAAAGAGAATATCGGCTGCGTTTTCCTGGTCGTCGATGCCCTAATCATAAAACCTTTAGTACGGTGTTCCAGTATGCAAGACAACACGGAAAGTTTCCTAATTATGCAGTTGTGGAGCGTGTTTTACAACAAGGTGTGCAGGAACAAAACAATATTATAAACGTAGTTCAAGAAAACCCAAATATGAGCACTAGACGAATGAGTTTGGCAACTGGTATTCCTCATTGGCGAGTATGGAAAACCCTAAAAAGAGAACGTTACCATCCATATCATATCCAGCAGGTACAGCGTCTTCAACAAGGCGACGATATCCCCCGCCTGGCATTTTGTCATTGGTTGTCTAACCATCGCCCAGTCATTTACAGAACCTTATTTACGGATGAGGCACAATTTACAAGGGATGGAGTAAACAATTCACGAAATAATCATAAATGGGCACAGGAAAACCCACATGCGGTACGCCAACGCCGTTCGCAACACAGGTTTTCTGTAAATGTTTGGGTCAGACTTGTGAATAGACATTTGATAGGGCCACATTTTTTTGAAGACATGAAGAACATTTTACCGAATATGTTAGAAAATATCGGTATAAGAGGCATGTTGTTTCAGCATGATGGGGCCCCACCACATTTTAACCTTCAAGTAAGAGAACACTTAAACAATGTGTATCCTAATAGATGGATTGGACGCGGGGGTCCACATGAATGGCCACCAAGATCTCCTGATGGTAACCCTTGTGATTACTTTTTATGGAGCCACTTAAAAAACGAGGTTTATAGCATTGAAATTGAAAGTAGACAACATTTAATCCAGCGCATCGTTACAACCTGCGACGAAATACGGAATAATCCAGAAATGATACGTCGAGCAATTGGTGACCTTTCTAAACGCGCAAGAAAATGCACAGAATGTGGGGGAGGACATTTTGAAAATTTACTTTAGTGTCAATTACGTTTTATTTTTAAACACATTTAGTTATTGTTTTGTTATTTATTGTTAATTGAATGGAAAATATTTTATTTATTTACATTTTAGTTTGATCTCTTTTCCAATTTTTATTAAGTATAAAATGTTGATGATTTTCTTGATCAAAGTAACTGGTTGCTTAGGCCTAAATGGTTTAAATTATCTGTCACTTTTATTCTTTGAACGAGCCTACTGTGATTGATTAAAAATTTTGTTATTTCATACCCGATTACTTATTAGAACCACAGTTTTTTTACCAAAATGGACCTTTAAAACGTGCCGGAATTAGGATTCACCCAGACCACCTAGGCTCAATAGAATTTTTGCAAATTTTAGTTATAAAACTATTTATTTCACGTGCCTCTCATTTAATAGGGTTCTGTAATCCATTTTCTTGCACATTTAACAACGTATTTAAATAACCACGAAGGTGTAACAAAAAAATGAAATAGGCCATTTTGTTTGTTTTTTCTTGCTCTTTTCGAATATCGTATCGAAATTTCAAAAAAATATATACAGGGTGATGTTTTATTGATGCAAAGAAGAAACATAAATTATAGTAAGTCCGGACCTGGATATATTTTTTTTATACATGTACCTCTTGGGGCTCGTTAGTACATTAGCCGTACCAAATATGAATCCGTTATTTCATTCCCTGTCAAAGTTATGACAAAAAACAGGTTTGGCCAAAAATTATTTAACACCCAGCAACCTCGTAATGAAGGCCCAATGAGACATTTCTATGGGAGGTTCCGGTTACCACTGATGTTCTCTACCTCCTATTAAGCTATGTCCCTCTCATGATGCAACACCCTGTATACAAGCCCTGTATATACACTTAGAAATAGAAAAGTCATCCGCGGTTAGCCTCGGGAGTTCATTCAATAAACAAAACTTATTTTGTTGCTTCATGAACGCTTACTTCTAGAGTTGCCCTCATAGTTACATATGCTGGATCTCACTAAACAAATTTTAAATCAGTTTGTGGTATAAAATAATAGACTAATAGGACTTGAGATATTATCTCGCAATAAATAATAGTCTACAAATTTTGCACGAAAAACCATCGAAAAGAAATATTTTCTCCTTTTCAGAACATGGTAGTACTTCAGAATCACCTTCAGAAAGTTCCGCTACGAGCAGCAGCGGTTCAACTTTCACAGGAGGTTTACAGCTTAATAATCCAAGTTCCGGTATTAGTATTCCCCTTGTAGGACACGATGCTTCTTCAGAATCACCCACAGAAAATCCTACTACCAGCGGAAGTATTTCGGCTTTCACCGAAGCAGGAGGTTTACAGTTTAATGGTTCAAGTTCTGGTTTTGCTTTCCCCTTTTTAGGACATGATAATACTTCAGAATCGCCCCCATCAGGAATCCCCATTACCAGCGGAAGTGTTTCATCTCTCGCTGGGATCGGAGGTTTGCAGCTTAATGGTTCAAGTTCTGGTAGGTATTACTTTTCTGTGGTTTCAGCGTGTGCTTAATTTTAAATATTTTGTTAACTTGGAGCTAGTCTCTAAATATCTCTTTTTGAATATTTTTTTCAGTAACACATTGCTCTATTTCAAAATATGTTTTATACGTCTAATATTTTTAGTTCATCCTTTCGGAATTAGATTGGAATAAATGAAGTGGAATTTAAACAAATTTAATTTATGTTATGTGTTTCAGTTCATGGGCAAATTTCAAATAGGAAAACTTCACATGGAAAGCATAACTTACACGAGAAAAAAGGTATGCAAGATACGGAGATTCGTTATTTAGTAATTTAACAATCAAAAAAATTTCAGTCTGTAGACTTTATTTATACATAAATCTTCAAATTAGCTCATTTTCAGCCTTTTGCATTACATTTTAGCCAAGCAATCTTTAATGTTTTTGTTACTGATTACTACGAACTATCGTTTCCTTTCAATGCCTTGTATACATCATAAAATATACTGGGTGTGATAGAATGAAACGGCACAAATTAAGAAAGTTATCTTACGTGGATGGCACAATATGCAAAAAATTCTACCTTTGTACTTACTATTTGTGTTCATCTGACTTATGTTGATATACTTACATTACCATATTATTGTATATTTTCATAACAAACAGCTAGTCTATGAATAACTCAAAAATAGTGTCCACCATTCTCGTTGAATTCACATGCTTAACGGGCGTTTCTGATTTATTAAAATAAAATTCGATTTATTTTACAGAGAATAAATTGCATCACAAGTTTCAAGAAAGAAAACGACAACATGAGTATTGAAAACACTTAGTACTAATAATTTACGCCATTAAAAAATGTTAATAAACCTTATTAAATATGAAATGTTTATTTTTTAAACTACCTATTACGAGTATAATGCGCAAATTCCAGGTTTGACCTTTCGTAAGTATTTCGAAAACATATAATTCTACAACGTATGTTTATACAAGGTTGTTGGAGTTTGGCCAAATATAGGGCCGCCGAAAGATCCAGATCTCATCAATCATAATAAAAGCAAAAAGATACACTTGTTAGCGGATTACTTATCAGAAAAGCACGAAAAATATGAATTATTTTGTTTGGGGGTGAATTGGACGGTGAACCCCCAGAGATATTTGCTCGAACTTTTGTTCTTTTCATTAGTATCCTAAATGCTATGACGAAAAGTAAAAAAAAACAAAGTTCCCAAAAATATCTGTATAAGCCAAATGAACATTTACTATCGCATATAGCAGATATTCTGTTTTATATTGTGTGTTACATATTGCTTGGAACCACCCTTATAAAAAGTTTATTTATATTATTATATTATTTATTTATTGATATTTTTTTTTAAATATAGATCTTTGAAAAGCGTATCTTTGTGTTATATTAAATCCAGATGGTGCAGAAAGCAGTATCTTGCTGTATACGAATAAGGTCCTGTTTCGCTCGAAAATTAGCTGTGAAACCCGAGCGGGTTTCTTGATTTTACAAAACATAATAGCTTGACCTACTATGATTTTTTTTCGGGTCAAAAAATGTTGAAATCTTATTACCGATTTTTTTATTTCAAATCTGAATGCGCCACTAGATTCAGCAACCCCCCAAAAGTGTTTGTATGAAATTTCGTTGAAAAAGTCATACATTTGGATTTTTCCTGAGAGAAATAAAAGGGGTTTTTGCTCCCCCCCGTTTTCGAAGCTGCTCCCCAAAGTACCCTTTTCCGTGAACCCGTTTATTTTCCCCAGTTCTTCGACTAACTGTTATTCTCTCGAGTAGAACGGAAAGTCCCTCGAGGGATTTGACCTCAGCCACCCCTACACCAGGCTTCCATCCCTCTAGGGAGTTGGAAAATTGAAATTTTTTTTGTGAAAAAAAAAATTGATATTTTACAGGAGGTGTTTCTGTGGGAAAGGTGGCAGGTGACCACGGTTGTGTAACCATCCCCGGGTGTGTTGTCATTCTTCAAAAGGGTGTAAAAAAATTTTTTAGCAAAAAAAATATATTTTGTAGGAGGCGTTTCTTTGAGGAAGGCGGTAGGTGACTAGGATTGTGTAACCACCACCGGGGGTTATTTTTGCCCTTCAAAAGGGTGGATATTTAATTTTTTTTTTTTTGAAAAGAAATTATTATTTTGTAGGAGATGTTTCTTTAAGGAAGGTGGCAGGTGACCAGGGTTGTATAACCAACCCCGCGGGTTGTTTTCATCCTTCGAAGGAGTGAGAAAAAAATAATATTTTGTAGTAGGAGTACCACCTGCAGGTAAGACAACTATATTTCCAGCTAGATAGATGTATCCCATACCATGCAGTTATCGTCAGGACGTGGCTCAACCAAAATTTTCCCGGTAGGTAGATGGCCGTAGTAGTCCATTGATAGCCTCGCAGCCAATATCGCCGGATTTAACACTCCTTGATTTTTTGTGGGATACTCTTAAGAGCAAAGTTTACAAATCTCGAACACAAAATAGGCAAGAACTTCGTGACAGAATTACACTAGCACTAGCTTGTCAAGAAATCTCGAGGGAAGACTTAGAAATGTCGTTCGTAATAATCGTGGGAGGATAGATAAATGTATAGGAGTTGAAGGTGGCTTAGTAGAGAGAATCTACATTTAATTGTTTATTATTATTTATTTTGTAATATTTTTAGTTAAATTTTTTTGTGTCACTTCTTTTTAATGACTTGTTTGTTAGTCACTATAGTGTGAAAGGATAAAAATTGTTCTTTCCTATTATTTGGGTTTTCTACCACATGTATTATTATCCTCTTCAAAACAAATTACCGAATCTACAAAATAATAGAATTATTGGGAAAAAACCTCTGCGCCCGTGACGTTTACACCAAAGGAAAAGTAAGAGGTTATGTTTTGCAAATAATATAAATCGGAATAAACACAGAAATAATGTATTTAGCTGACGTTTCGGAAATTAATCTCTTTCCGTTTTCAAAGCTTTTTTTGAAGAACTCTTATTTTGCTGTGTATGTCAAATACACAGCTTTAAGATTCTGTTTATGTTATTTCCATAGATACTTACTACTTACACAGAACATAGAACTGATGATATTTTCTTTTATATAATGTTGAGTTTGTTAAGTTCTTCTTTTAACATTGGTAGCCAGGTTGTACAAATATCTACAGAACAATTCGATACGCACTTATCTTCATTTAATAAAATTATTGCTGATTCCTTAATTTTTCTTTTTTTGGTATCTGTTTCTTTTGTTAAAATTTTTGCCGAGTCCCAGTTTATTCTATGTCCCTATTTCCCAAGCATGTTCACAAATCTTTGATTTCTGAATTTCATTCCTTCTAATCTTCTAAGGTTAGTATTAAACCTTAAAAATAGTTAAAGACAGGCTACTAAATGATAATAATTTGGAAACTAGAACTAAATTAAGTGTAAATAGCATAATGGAACTCTTAACACTGTGTATAAAGACAACCTATTTTCAATTGGACAATGAGTTCTATCAGCAGGATTTTGGTATGGCTATGGGGTCTGCATTATCACCAATTTTAAGCAACATATTTATGGAGAACTTTGAGAACACACATGTTCAAAATTGTATAAACAAACCGGTTGTCTGGTGGAGATATGTTGACGACATCTTTGCAATTTGGCCTCATGGTGTCGATTTACTAGATAGTTTTTTGGAAAATATAAATAGTAAGGAACCATCTATTAAATTCACATTAGAAGTAGAAAGTAGGAATGAACTACCGTTTTTAGATGTTTTAATTAGAAGGGTAAATAATACAATTGAAACAAGCGTTTATAGAAAACCAACACATACTAATAGATATCTAAATTTCAACTCAAATCAGTCGATAAATGTTAAAAGGGGTGTGGTAAAATGTTTATACGATAGGGCCAAAATAATTTCATCTAATAATGAAATATTAAATAACGAGAAAAAATTTATCAAAGAGGTTCTAGTACAAAATCAATATCCTGAAGCCTTTGTTGATAGAGTTTTCATAAATGTTGAAAATAGGGACAACCAGGTACGACAAAAACCTGAACGTCATTATACAGCAATAATTCCTTATGTATACGGACTATCGGAAAAGCTACGCCGTATAGGTGACAAATTTGATGTTAGGACGGTATTTCAAACGGGGAACACTTTAAGATCTATTTTAACAAAAACAAAACCGATAAACAGGGAGCAGAATTCAAAAAACTGTATTTACAATATCCCGTGTGAATGTGATAAATGTTATGTGGGTGAGTCATCCAGACCTTTCAGTGTGAGGTTGGATGAGCACAAGAATTACATTAGAAGGAATGAAATTCAGAAATCAAAGATTTGTGAACATGCTTGGGAAATAGGGACATAGAATAAACTGGGACTCGGCAAAAATTTTAACAAAAGAAACAGATACCAAAAAAAGAAAAATTAAGGAATCAGCCATAATCTTATTAAATGAAGATAAGTGCGTATCGAATTGTTCTGTAGATATTTGTACAACCTGGCTACCAATGTTAAAAGAAGAACTTAACAAACTCAACATTATATAAAAGAAAATATCATCAGTTCTATGTTCTGTGTAAGTAGTAAGTATCTATGGAAATAACATAAACAGAATCTTAAAGCTGTGTATTTGACATACACAGCAAAATAAGAGTTCTTCAAAAAAAGCTTTGAAAACGGAAAGAGATTACTTTCCGAAACGTCAGCTAAATACATTATTTCTGTGTTTATTCCAATTTATATTATTTGCAAAACATAACCTCAGACTTTTCCTTTGGCGTAAACGTCACGGGCGCAGAGGTTTTTTCCCAATAATTCTATTATTTTGTAGATTCGGTAATTTGTTTTGAAGAGGATAATAATACATGTGGTAGAAAACTCAAATAATAGGAAAGAATATTCGAAGAATGCCACAAATAACTTTCAGACAATATTTGATAAAAATTGTTTCATAATAAAAAAAATTCTAAATTGAGCATTACTGTTTTTTAAACAATGAATCATTCAATTGACAGTTATTTCAGTCAAGGCACTCTTTTCATAAATACACAATCTTCAGCAACTTCTGAATTTTTATTTCTCTCAGGAAAAATCCAAAAATACGACTTTTTAAACGAAATTTGGTACAAACATATATGGGCGGTTGCTGAATCCAATGCGCTTTTTAAAGATCTATATTTAAAAAATATATATCTAAATCGGACAGTAAATAAACTTTTTATAGGGGTGGTTCCAAGGAAAATAGGACACGCTGTGTGTTGCTAAAAAAATACTTCTCACTTTGATAGAGTTAAAAAAAAAATTCTTCACCCGAACTTATCATTTTCATTATTATTGTTACTTAAATTTGGTTTAAGTACCTAATTATTTTCATCCTGAGATGTTCCGATATAAATATCTACCTGATTGAATTTGTTTGTTTTATTATTAAAAATATTTATCGTTTTCTTATTAAAAACAAATATAGGTGAGATTAAATATTTGATATATTATTGAAAATTTTTCAAGATTACCTAAATACATATTATTATGTTTACTTTAAATTTATCTATGACCTCACTAGGTATCAAAGTCGTACACATTTTGCAACGATTCCATAAATACGTATTCCTTGTCTTTAAAAATTTACCTTGGACATGTGTATATTGTAGTAAGTAGGTAGTAGTAAAAATAATTATTATGTCCAGGTCGTTGATTGAGACACATTTTCTTGAGCAATATTTAACGGAGTGCTCAATATTGGTTGTAGCTTTATACGTACTAGCACTGTTCTTCCACTGCCACTGCTACTGTTAACCATTTCCGGTGCTCAAGACTCAAGAGCATCGTGTTTTCTGAATTTTCTCATGATTTAACTAATGTTATAGAGAAAATATATCCTATTTCTTGGATTAATTTGCGTACTTATCTCCTTTAGAACAAAATAGGTATCTTCGCACTATTCGCAGAAAAACAACATTCTGGTAATTGTAGGTATGGAAACGGCTCTATTTGCATACAGTTTCCAAAGTGAATATCAAATTGTTCTTGAAGAATGTAAACCATTCCCTATATTCTACTACGTGTAACGTACCTACTCACAAAAGCAGCACTCGTATTTTTCACGAAAGCTAAAAAAAATATAAAAATAACACCGTAACTTTCTCTATATTTTTTTTATCGTAAATGTCGTTGAGATATGTGTAGATATGAATCACTAAAAAAAATAAACTACCCGATTTTAATATGTCCGCATGTTTTCCAAAAAACGTGAAATGATAAAAGATAAATAATGATAAAAGATATATCCGTTTTTAATTTTATTTTATTGTATAAAAGTTTCTTCCAAAGATTTGACCATGTTCAAATAATAAAAAGGGCTAAATCTTCACGAATAAATACCATACTTTACTTTTGGCGAGAGATATATGGGTTTCTAATACTATTTGTCAGTTCGGAATAAGGTTAGTCTAATTTTTTATGTTTTTTACAAAGATGTTAATAATCGCAAAGTTTGTTAAATCCTCAAGGGCGTCAGAATGTCCGGAATTAAACAAGTTTTCTTCTTTTCTTGAATGCTATCTCTGCGTAATAAAGGCATACGAATTTTGATGAAACCATGCCGAATTTATTAAATTCTAGTCACTCAGAATCGAGTAATGGAACTCTTCAAACGAGTATTTTTCTACTAACAGACATGTTTTACGCTATTGTTGTTTTTCTAAACTGATCACCAAATTTTACATTTTCTAAAATATGGCGAAGTCGCCAAGAATAACAGACCTCTTTAAGAGAATACATTAAATATACGTTTCCATCTACGGTGAAGTTAAAAATAAATCTTATCCTTTGCTGCCATATTTTTAACTAGATTATTACAGATACAGGTATAGTGGCACTTTCAATAAATTAAGTGTTGATTTTGTAAAAAGCGGTTTTTTATTCCCACCATTAAAAGGACTGTCTTTCATAAATCTCTGTAACTTAAAACAATATAATTGTAACAGTTACGGTGGAACGTTGGATTTAGTTATTGGTTATAGAATGTAAAGTTATTCGTGATTTAATTTGTTTGGTAAATAAGGATGTGTTTCGCCCTTCCTTACGTGTCGAAATGTCAATTTCTAAGGATGGTTTTGTAAATTTTTCAAATTGTTCTAATATGAAAAAATTCAACTTTCGTAAAGCTCATTATCCTGATTTATACAATTCTTTATTGGAAACTGACTGATTTTTTTTACAGTCATTTAATGATGTTAATCTAGCTTGTACAATTTTTTATGAGAAATTAACACCAATCTTTCATAATCATGTACCCATTTATAAAAATATTAAACGTAAATACCCATCATGGTATACCTTAGATATTATTAACAATATTAAGTTACGAAATTTAAACAACAAAAGCTGCAGTCTACCTAGAAAATTTAAAAAAATTGAGGTCATTAGTAAAATTGGAAATTAATGCTGCATACAGATGATACTTAGTCTCTGTTGAAGAGAAATTGAAAACCGATCCTAAATTTTTCTGATCTTTCATCCAATCAAAAAAAGTCGTACCAGAATAACAGCAAATTAATTAACGAAGACGATATATTCGACACACCTCAATTGAAATTAGTAATTTACCAATTTTGAATGTCACCGAATTTACGGAAAATGATGTTTTGAATGCCATTGGAAAATTTAAAAATAAAATTGTTACATGGCCTATGTCCATTTAACAGTTTATTTAAAAACTAGTGTTTTGTGGATAGTTAGCACGACCTGTATATTTTTTGGATTCAGTTTTTGCAGGTGAAACTGTTTTCAACTAACAGAATTTTACATGTAAAACTGCTAAACCATGTCACACTGTTTTATGTACTTAGCTTTATATCTTAGGAACTCTTTTCTACACTATTATGTATCTCATTTCCGTTGTAAGACAGCATCCCAGGAAACAAACATTTAACAATTTGTCTACAACATTTATTTACATCAGATATCTATTTTTCAATTTTTTATATTTTTGTTTACTATGGAGTACATATGGTTATTTTCCTTACCTTTTCTCATTCTATATATAGTATATCCTATAAGATGTGATATATTTACTGATTTATCAATACGTTTTACTACTTATTTACATCTGTTAATATTTGTGGTTATATATAAAATAGAAATTGCAAAGGCAAATCAGCTGGCATGGAAAATAAAGTATTATTATAGATTTCTTTTATCGATTATATGCTACTACTTTAGTTGAGTATGGGAATCTACAACGCAAGTTTGTGCGCTTAACTTAACCACTGACAGATGGCCATACTTGTACGATTTCCATATTTTGATAGCTTTCAATTTAAATAGGGAATTCGATTTCTCACATTTTTTTGGTGGCGTTGTTTTCCAGGAAACAGGACAAAAAAAGTTTACCTTATCAGTAAAACTCACCAGGAAGTCATTTGCTTGCAGCCTTTGTACTGATTCAAACATTATAATTTTTAACTGTGGACTTCAGTAATTGATATTACAATTTTTATATCCCAGTTACAAAGTGTTGAACATACAGGTAATTTCATTTCATTATACTCATTAAAATATTTTAATTAATCTTCAAATTTTGCCTTTGATATAATTTCAATTATTTTTAAAATAAATTTTGAATTCAAAGTCAATTCTTTTTAATTTAATAAGTAGTTAAAATACTATATGTACCACATGGTTTAAAAATATTTTTCTCTTTCCTTTTATTTTTTTTTTGGCAATTTATAGTCTAAGAAATCAGCTAACTCGTGCATAGCTAATAATTACTTTTGTACTGCTAATCAGCTTACTTTTGTATAGCTTAAATTAATTTCCTGCAGCTTTTGTACAGCTAGCTTAATATTTCGTGCAGCTAATTTAAATATATTTTGTACAGCTAACTAGCTTATATTTGCATAGCTAACATTGCTTAAAATTTTGCATAACTAACTTGCATAAATTTTGAATGTGCTTATATTTGGTTAAATTTCCTACAATTTTCACCCCATTCATTGAGAGACGTAAATTGCCAAGGAAAATTTAGAATTCTTGCAATAAGAGACAATTGTGGGCCTGGATTGCTGTCCCACCTGAACCATAAACCACCTAGGATACTGGTATCAATTTGTCTTTTATATATATATATTTTTTTTACATTTCAATTTGTCTCAAAACCGATTTGTCTAATTTTCTTTCATGTAATATATTTTGTCATTCATTTTAAACTATCTTTTTATTTCTCTTACCAATAATTTCAGACTGATCTATAGCAGACTGGTTATTCGAGAAAAAGAGACAATTTTGCTTATTTCACTATAGATGGTGCCCAATTTAACATCAATTTTTCTTTATCTCCTTTTCTCGAAATAAACAGAAATCTGTCGCTTATGCTGTACATGTCAGAAAGGGTAAGTTTCTCCACTCTTACGAATGCTCTGGACCCACGGCTCTCTGCTCCGGCTTAAACCAGCCAGTCGTCCGCACATGTTGCCTCAATTCTTTCTCAAAAATAAATAATAAGAGAAAGGAGGTAACAAAATGATATCAGGGCATGACCAAGTTCTAAGTTTTTTAGTTAAGGGCTGTAAATATATTTTCGTTCAACTTTTACTCATATTATTTAAATATGACTCATAAAACCGGTGCTTTTCCCAAGTTTGGACACTAGTCCGAATCTGTCATGTGCTCAAATCTGGCGATTCTTCTTTATTAGTCAATTACAGACCAATCTCCGTTTTATGTAATTTTTCAAAAGTTATAGAAATTTCTCTATATAATAAAATGTATCCTTGTGTTAGAAACGTAATTTCACCCTTTGAGCATGGTTTTATGGAAAGCCGGTCCACAGTTACAAACCTGGCAACGTTTTCTCAATACGTATCTGAGACAATTAACGATCAAGGTCAAGTAGACCTAATATACACAGATTTCTCCAAGGCTTTTGACGGAATAGACCATGGAATCATTGTTAGCAAATTAAGCAAGCGAATTTAGTCATACTCCTTTTAATACTATTTACATCATACCTTCATGAAAGATCTCAGTTTGTGTCATACAACGGTCTTAATTCAAAACATTTTTATTCTACATCTGGAGTCCCTCAGGGATCCAATCTTGGACCCTTGTTATTTCTATTACTTATCAACGACATAACAAATGTCATTCACTGCAACTTGATTTTATTTGCTGATAATTTAAAAATGTATTATACTGTGAACGATATTGAGGATTGTGAGTTTATTCAGTGTCAAATAGAAAATCTTGAAATTTGGTGCCAGGTGAACAGATTGCAGTTAAATATCCAGAAATGTAGAACTATGAGCTTTACTCTAAAAAACAACCAATCGAATTTACATATAAAATAAACTCAATAGATTTGTATCGATGTGAAGTCATAAAAGACCTCGGCGTAATTTTCGACACCAAACTCTCATTTAACGATTACATTAGTCAATCTGTATCATCCTCTGTTGGACGTCATCATTATTAACTGTCGGAATTTTCATAATATGTAAGTACTAAGAGTTCTTTATTACTCATGTGTAAGATCTAAATTAGAATTCGCTTCGCTTATTTGGTATCCATTCTATAATAACCAAAAATCTGCTATTGACAATGTACAAATCAAATTCTTAAAATTTATATACTTCAAAGTTTATAGGTCTTATCCCGAAAGAGGTTACGATAATCAGCTACTACTTTATACTTTTGATATGCCATCACTACAATTGAGGCATGTTCTAGTCAGTTTAAACTTTGGTAAACTTCTGGACAATAAACTTGAGAGCATGCATCTCCTTGGAAAGTTGAAATTTCGAGTGGCAAGGTTTTCATCTAGACAAGTAGACTTCTTTAATTTACCAATGGCTAGAACCCATGTATATTATATGTAGTAATTTAAATAAACTAAGTACATTTTGTGACATATTCAACATAAATTTAAAGAGATACGTAGTATTACTATGGAAGCTAAACACAATTTTTAGAATTTTTCAATTGCACAATTTCCAAATCTACAACTATGTTATAATCTCATATAGGTACTTATTAATATTTGTTCACAATTTAATTATAAATAATTTATCCTGTAATTGGATTCTTGTAATCTGTTGGGTAATACAGTCTATTATTATTATTATTATAAGGAGGAATTTTCATGTTAATATGAGCTTTTCGTTTTGTTTCTATTAAAGGAAAAACCGGTTTTTGAAATGGTATTGTTCACTTCTGAATTACACCTTGTATAATATAATTTATTTAATTAATCCCCCAATGCAAGACGACAAAAATACAAAGAAATATGACACATGTAATCCAATTATTTGGTTATTTTGTCATATTTACTGGAATTTACCATCTCATATAAGTACGTATGTACAATAACCAATCATAATTTTTTAATAGGTTTTAAAAGTATTATATTTTATCTAGAGACAATAAAAAGTAGATACAATCTTTGTAAATCACTCGAACATACTATCTCTATACGTTGCTAAGGTTAAGGGTGAGGTAAGCAATTTTTAATTAATTTTAAGTTTAAAATATATTTATTTTTATTTATTAGTGATGTGAGTTAATCATTTATATAATATCCATTTTTCGACTTTTAAAATTGCATAGTGTATATATAAGTTCGTCTCTGTGTGTTACACATAAGAAAATATTTATAAAAGGAGGTTCACACGCATATTAGTAAGTCCAACAAGCATATGCAATTTCCTTGTATCTACTATTGTGAAAAAAACTGTTCCATTTTCATTATTTTTCGTACGTAAAACATGTCTATGGAAATAGTGAAAAAAACGTGAAAAATGTAACACTATTTCAGCGTATAACCGAGTATATTGAAAATTATTGAAAGTCTTCTCGAGATCTTTGCATTAGAAACATCAAATTTCAGGTTTTGACAGTTGTTGTATAATTATATATAATAATAATAATAATAATAATAATCTTTATTCACCATTAAATTAATACAGGAACTGTACATTTGGTAAGTCATTGAGGGGTGTAGAATTAGCAGTAATACAGTACTGTATGGTTAGTACAATATCATATCAAAGTATTGAAAATAGTAAACACAGAATATATAAAAAATATTGTAAATAAATAAATAAATACCATCATATGTTAAGACAAGTCACGAGAAGTCGACATTGATTACACGCAGCACAGTAATATAAAAAATTATACATGGAATATAATACACAATAATTATTCTTAGTGTCTTAGGTTTTAAATGGTTTGACAATTAATTATTAAAAAAATTCATTGATTGTGTAAAATGAGTTTTGGTGGAGGTATTGTTTTAAATGTCGGTTAAATACTCCGAACGGTCTTCTGTTTTTAATTTCTATGGGGAGCCCGTTATAGATTTTTAAACATGAATATTTTGGAGATCTTTCATATAGTGAGGTGTTATGCTTAGGGATATTTAGTTGTGTTGCACCTCTAGTTCGGTAACTATGATTATCTGAGTTTTTTTTAAAGGAATCTAGATTTTTGTAGGCAAAAGTTGCGCATTTTAGTATGTAGATGGAAGTTAGGGTAAGTATATTATTGTTTTTAAAAATTGGTTTACATGAATCTAATTTTCCCATACTAAAAATAAGTCTTATAATTCTTTTCTGGATTAGAAATATCCTGTTTACCTCGACTGCTTTGCCCCAGAGTATTATGTTGTAGCATAAATGGGGGTAAACAAGGGCATAGTACGAGGTAATAAGTGTGGTAAGGTCTACGTTATATCTAAGTTTAAGTAGCGCGTAGTATGCCTTGTTAAGTTTTCCACAGATGTGGTCGATTTGATGAGACCAGGATAGTCGCGAGTCTAGATAAGAACCTAGAAATTTAGTTTTTTCTGAAAAATTAAGGGTATGAATTGTGGGAATGGTTTTGTGGAAATTGACAAAGACTGTCTTAGTCTCGTTCAGTATTAATTTATTCGCGTAGCACCACTGATTCATTTCCTCTAATACTTTTTTTATGCGAACCTGTGCCAATTCTTGCGAGCCTGCAGCCACAGCGACAGAGGTATCGTCAGCAAAATTAATTGTAAAACCAGAAAGTGCTAGATCGTTGATGTACAATAAAAATATTAGAAGTGCTAGTACAGACCCTTGCGCTGCACCTACCTCTATATCAAATATTTCCGATTTGTAATTGCGCATTTGAACTAAGAGTTTACGTTCGGTAAGGAATGACATTAACCAAGACAAAACATTACCTCTGATCCCTATATTATATAGTTTACTTTCTACAAAGTTCAAGTCGAGAGTATCAAACGCTTTTGATAGGTCAAAGAAAAGGCCTGCAAGTACGCGATTTTGATCTAATTGCTCGTAAATAAACTGGGTGAAATAGAACGAGGCACCTTCCGTTGACCTATTACTTCTAAAGCCATGTTGTTGATTAGATAGTAGCTTATAATTTTCTAAAAATTTAACAAGTCTATTATACAAAACACGTTCCAGAATTTTTGAAAAAGTACTTAACAGAGAAATTGGCCGGTAGTTTTCAATGTCCGATGAGTCGCCTTTTTTTAACAGTGGTATAACTATGGCAGTTTTTAATATCGAGGGAAATTTTCCATTTGCTATCGATTTATTGATTAAGAGAGTGAGTGGATCGGCAATTTCTTCACATACCTGTTTTATTATTTTTATCGATACACTATCAGGGCCACTAGAGGATTTGTTTTTTAGGTTTTTTATAACAGAAATAATCTCTAAATTCGGGAGAGCACATGCCGACTGCGGTCGGCATGTGCTCTCCCGAATTGGCCTCTATAGCCATAGTCGTGTGCACCGTAGATGAATGGGAATTACAATAGACTACACCTTTTACTTGTTTTCTATTGTACACAATTTATCGACTGTAACATTTTTATACTCGGACTCGAGTAACGGCTAATAAAATAATAATAATCTCGCTTCGATGCACTGGGTCAATAAAAACACTAAAGTTTGATAGTGGAGAGGTTGAGCACGTTGTTGATACATCTTCTCCGAAATGTTCATTAATTTTTTGTTCTGCAACCTGCGAGAAGTATTTGCCGAATTCGTTACACACTTCTTTGGGGTCTTCAATTAATTGATTATTCAATTTTAGTTTGATATTTGGATTTTTTTTTGTTTTCCCTAATTCTTTGTTGATTATTGTCCAGATTTCTTTTTGTTTGTTATCGGAGTTGTTTATTTTGTTTTGGTTGCATTTTATTTTGGCTTCTTTTATTTTATTTTTGTACAGTTTTTTCTTTTGTCTATAGAGCAGCATTATATCTTCGTTGTTTATCTGATGTTTTGTTAAGGCATGCAGTTCGTTTATTTCGGTCTTTAGATGTTTTATTTCCTCGTTGTACCATTGGTTTTGTTTCCTTTTACATGGATATTTTTCCTTTACGGGACATGTTATATTGAAGTGCCAGAGAAAACTTTCCAAGAAGCTGTCGAAGGCTGTGTTTATATCATCTGATTCAATTCCTGGCCAAGTTTCTTTGCCGAGTTTTAGTTTCAAATTGTTAATATTGGCTTGGCAAGTATTCCTCATTTTTATTTTGTTTATTTTTCGATGGTAGCGAAGCTTGGCTGAATGGATAATTTTTCTAAGAAATGGTCAGATAGATTTGGATTTATTATTTCACAACATATTTTACAATCCTCCATATTTGTAATCATATAGTCGATCGAGGTTGAGGATGTTCCAGTTTTGGTTGTACAGATTCTAATTGGTTGTTTACAGTGGTTCTTTAAGTTAAATGAGGATAATAGGTCTGATAATAGCTTATAGTTCATACTGTTTGGTTTTAGGCTGTCAATGTTAAGGTCGCCACAGATAACTATATTTTGATGACTATTGTTTAAGTAGTTTAATAATATTGTTGTCTGGTTCAAAAATATTTCCATGTCTCCCGATGGTGGTCTGTACATTACAACAACAGTCATTTTTAACTTATCTTTAGTAATTAAGGTAGCACAACACTCTATATGCATTTTTCAACGCTAAATTTAGAAACTGCAGGTACAGGCTTCCCTGATATTGTATTATGACTATATATCGCAACTCCACCATGGATATGGGACTTACGGCAAAAATGGGATTGAATGTCGTAGTCGGTTAACGTCATAGCATCTATTCCGTCAGATGTTATCCAAGTTTCGGTGAGGCAGAGTACTGACGGCTTATGATCCCCTATAAAAATTTCCATTTCCATTTATAAATTCTGCAATTTATATTACAATTTTTTTTCTGAGAGTAGCTAGTCGTATGAAATTCATGCATATAGTGCCCACAGATCAGAGAGTTATATACATAGTGCCCCCTGAATAATCCAACTCATGTTTTTTAATTGTTTAATTTCATTAGGCCACGTCCAGCATTAACTGAACACAAATTGAAAATTCACTTTTCCGTATCCATCTTTCAGCACTTTTTCGTGATAGGCATCGTCTTAATCGATTTCGACGTAACATACAACATATTAAAGACGACTTTTCAATGGAGTAAAAATCCTATATTTTAAAAGTTCAAAACATTTGGTCCAACCACAGACATATACAGTGAGGTCTATAAGAAGCGGATAAATTCATTATCTACGCAATTAACAATTAATTTATGAGTAAACACGTTAATTTCTGTTTATAAAATAACATTTTTTAATCATCATTTTATACCTCCCCCTTCAACCCTCTTGGAGAGACAGCTACCCTGTTAAAAAAAAAGGATTTCGATGCTACAAAATGAGAAAGTTCAACATTTAAATAAGGGAAATAATCCGAGGAGAGTAAAATTTTGTAGATGGTTGTTAAATACAAAAAGGAATGACCGGCTGATATGTTGCCTTTGGTCGGAGGAATCAAATTTTTCTAATAATGGATTTTTCAATAGAAATATGCATTATAAGTGGACACGAGAAAATACACATTGGTGCAGAGAGACTGCTTTCCAAGAAAGATTTTCTACGAATGTTTGAGTGGGTCTTTTAGGGACTAAAGTAATTGGACCTTATTTTTATGATGGCAAATTAACTGCTCGTAGATACCTTAAATTCCTGCAAAACGAATTTCAAGATTTTTTTATGAATTCACAGTGACAGAAAGATTAAATTATTAATATTTTCAAAAAGATGGAGCTCCATTTCACACTATCACACTGCTGTTATACGTACAAATTATTTAAATCAAGTTATGTCTGATAGCTGGATAAAACGTAAATGTTGTTTATTGAAATAGAATATTTCTAATATAATATATATATAAATTTACAAAAATGCATATGCAATACATGTATAAATTTCAAGATAAAAATTATCATAATACCAAGCTTATAAATAACAAATACATAACAAATAAATATAAGTTTCCATATTCATATATTTTAAACTTTATATCATATCTTTGGCATATATCCTTAGCTCTTTTTTGAAAATAGTGATAGATGCACTTGACTTAATACAATTTGGTAACTTATTAAACTGACTAAAACCTTTAAAAAACAAAGAGTTCATACTATTTTTATAATTTGTTTTAGCAATGAATATGTTATTATTATTTCGAGTGTAGTGATGATGTATATGCGAATTGAAGACCACATGATTTTGAAGATACGAGGGCGCTAGATTATTTAGAATTTTATACATTAAAACCATGGTGAGGTAAAATAATCTGTGTGAAACAGAGAAAAATTGTAAGGCATTCAACGTTATGGGTGTATAACGGTTACTTCTTAAGATAATCCTCATTCCCCGATTTTGAAGCTTCTGCAGTTGTGCGAGTTTGTTTAAATCTAATTGGTACAGTACAGATGCACAGTAATTAAAGTGTGGCTGGATAATTGACTGATAAACTGTTATTTTGTTCTCAGTTGATTTATTGGAAACTCTAGAAACTTGCAATTTTCCTATAAATATATTCAAAATGCTCATAAAAAGATAGAATATTATCCATTAATATTATTTTACCGATTTTACTATTTCAATTTGTTCATTATAAATTAGGAGATTTACATTATTTAGGTTTATAATATTGTATTTATATTTAGTGGTTATTATCATGCCTTTAGTTTTTAATACATTTATTAGGATAGGCACTTATGGACCCATTCTATGACCAGCTCGATCACCACATATTAGTCCCTTGGATTTTTTTTGTTTGGGGTTACATTAAAGACAAGGTATTTCATTAAATGCTCCAAAATGTAATGCGTGAGGTGTCTCGTAGGGCACACGTTTGTGTATTAGAATGCATGAAGCACAATTTGAGCATTTGTAGTTAGAACAATAAATGCACAATTTCTTTTCAGTATGGTAGTAGGTAGTACTGCTATACATAGTTTTTCGTTTTTTTTGATGTTCATTTTGTATTTGTCTTTTTATTTGAGATATTTGTTTGTTTGTATTAAATTGTAATAACTAATTATTGAATTATAAAGTGCATTTTTACTATTATGGCATAGCTGATTTTTACGATTCAATGATATGAATTGTCGTTTTTGTAAAATATTAAATATTGACACTATCATTTAAAACTCTTCTGACCTGTTTTATATCGTTGGAAAGAGAAAAAATAAGCGGAATTAATGCTGCCATGGACTACTTTGAGATTTGTTATTTTCATTTTTGCACAAGAGCGTATGTCAAAGTCATCTGCTTTTTTCGAATTTTTTGATACACATTATTATTCTTATTGTCTTTGCCGTCACCTTTCATCCCTTTAATTTTTTCGTATCTCCTCAAATAAGGAAGCTATAACCGTTTGTGATTTTCCTATTTTTCAGGTTTTGTAATATATCTCACAAAGTAGGCTATGAATTTCAAATTTCTTTTTACCGAAATATAGCTCACAAAAAATGGGATAACCGTTTCTAAAACTTTATTCTTCTACAATAGATATTAAGCGAGATGTGGCCCTCGTAAAATAGACAGACGGTATATAAATAATATTTCAAAATATAGCGACCTATTGTAAGTATTCGCTAAATGAATAATTTGATGAATGTTGCCAGCCACGGTAGAGTCAACAGTAGGACTTCCAAATTAACTACGGTCTGTGTTTAAACGAAGGCGATTGTGAGGAGCCATTCCCAGGTCTTGGTAAAGAACCGGAGTTGACAGAGTTCATGATATTGCTTACTGTTCTACTTAATTTTTGGGCTTCAGATTGGTTAGCCCTGATGAGATCCACGGCTGATAATCATTAAGTAAAATTTATTTCTGTACATTAACAATATATCGCGTGGAGGTTGCTGGCCCGATTTTGCACTTTCTTTGATTGGTATTACTAATCAAATATAGAGGTTTTTTTATAAACAATTAATATTTTAAAAAAATATTTTATTTAATTAAGTGCTAGGCACGAAATAATCATTTACTCGTGCATCATATTTAATTATTAATGGTTGACACAGATTGACGTATAGTATTTTTGTAAGAATAGATAAATTCATCGGGTGATGTATTATTACTTAGGAAATAAATATAAGTATCAAGTCCTGAGTAAATGTTATCGATAATGATAAACATTCTAAAATATGTTTATTTTTCACAAGAGCCAATAAAGTGGTTATCAGCAACACCTGTATTACAAACATTTCAAAACCTTATATCTTAATTCTTCTATTTACTGTATTAATTGGTACGTTCAATAAAAGTAGGTGAATTTTTATTGTGGAAGACGAGTATCAAATATTGTGGATAAAATAAATAACACATAATGCATACATGTACCCACTAGACTGGACCTAAACTAGCCAACAAACAGTTGACTTTGGTCGCATTTAATAAGCACACGAAATTTTGAATTTTTTAAAAAAATATCTTGGACTGCCCTAATTAGTTTGGAAAAATATAGATACAAGTTTTTATATGAAATATTGTGTAATGTTGCTTGACACTTTTTTGTCAAGGACTCAAAACATGGGGTATCGGCAAATTGAGTTTCATCCTTATCCATTAACTTTTCTTACTTGTCTTTGGGTGCCCCTACTTTATAGTCCACGTTTGTAAAAAACTAGGCATTATATCGTATGCATGATTTCATGATTCATCATAAATTCGTTTCTAGCGGTGCCACCTCAAAAAGAATGAAAAATTTGATTGTATTGTAATTTGAACAGCTAGAGGGAGAACTTATTGTTTTTGAAAAAATATATTTAATTAAACTTTAAAAATGACAATTAAACGTAATAGCAGTAGAAAGCGTGGAAGTGTATAGGAATGTGTCGATATACAGAGTGAGTGCGATACGGTGCTTGACTTCCTCCGCCTATAACTCCAAGAATATTAATATTACGTAAAAATGGGTCTGAACTAAACTGCTGGCCACTCGAACTTACACATAGAGAATTTTAGGCAAAATTTAAAGTTCAATATTTTCAACAGGAATGCAAATTTTTGAACGCGGCTTGCAAATTTTAAGAGCTAGTTTTTTTCGGATTAAGCTGTATGACGTATATTTATCGTAGGACCATAAGTTTATTATATACGGGGTGATCAATGAAGTCATGCAAAAAATCAAAAAGTTTGTATGAGTGAAATTTCCGCAAAAATTTTTTTTGGTCGTTGCAATATGGTTCATTATAAGGTAACATCAATATCTCTAGACGGTTTTGTCAGTTTTTGGATTAAGGCCCTTAGGCCTTGTACACACTACTCAACATAAAATTTGGAAACCGAAATTTTTAAAATGCTATAACTTGACATTGGACTGACGGTTCTTGATGATTTTTGCGGATTTGGAATCCTTATTTCACGTAGATTTTCTGTGGTCTAAGCATTTTATTTGAGGGTTGAAATTTACACATTATGCCGGGTCGATAATAAACAAAAACGTAGCGACAAGAACAAGTTTATTACATTATATTCTACAATGTACAAGATTGCTTAACAACGGCCAAAAGTCAATTCTTAAAAAATTTATAATTCTAATTCTGGTAATTTTTAATAATTAAAAAAAAAATTAACTAAAAAACTAAAAATGAATTTAATTTAAACTTAAATTAAAATTACCTAATTAAAATTAGGTACATTAATTAAAAAAAAGAGAGAAAAAAGTTTGTTTGTCCTCCTGCTCGTAATATTATTTCCCGATATCGATTTGGTAGAGTATCTACAAGATTATTTATAAAATCTTGTGGAATATTCTCCCATTCTTCACGAATGGCCTCACTGAGCGTTTCTAAGGTTTCAGGGGGTACATCAAGAGATCTTACTTTAAGTTTTAAATAAGACCAAACGTGTTCGATGACATTAACATCCGGAGACTTTGCAGGCCAGTCCATCCTATTGATGTTTTGTGCCTGCAAAAACTCTGTGATCCTTCGCGCTCTGTGAGATCGAGCGTTGTCATCCACCAATAGAAGTTCTGAGCCGTAATGTCGAGCAAAAGGAACAACAATAGGTTCCAAAATTTCCTCCTGATAAACAGTAGCATTAGTGGTTTGGTTGGTAATGAATAGCCCGGTTTTACCATTTCTTATGATATCTCCCCACACTGTAACACCTCCGCCACCAAATGCTTCTTGAGGGTCCATATTTTCCTCCAAATATCGCTGATTTGCCCTTCTCCAAACTAAAATTCGGCCATCGGAGTGAAACAAATTAAATCTTGTTTCGTCAGTAAATAAACAATGGCTCCACTCTGCATTACCCCAATTCGCATGCCGATTTGCCCATGCCCGCCTATTCGCTCTATGGTGTTGTAATAACCGCACACATTTTGCTCTGCGACGGGCTCTATAATTTAAAATGTTTGGCATTATGTTATGTTTTTTTTAAAAAAAAATCTCACCTCAAGTTGTTTTTATTTAATGTTCTTCTCACTGTTCTGTCCGAAACTCTCACCCCCGTTTGTTGTCTTAAAGAGTCACTTAGTTTTCTAGAGTTCTTTGTTCTATTCCGCATAGTTTCTCTCATTAAAATTCTTTCGGTTCTTTCGTTTATTTTTTTTGTATATCCACCCCCATGCCCATAAATATGATCACCAGTAGTTTCGACGCGGCGGATCAAATTATAAATTGTCTTTCGGCTGACATTGTAAATGTGCGCAATTTGCTGTTTTGACATTCCTTCGTTGAGAAGTCGAATGCAATTTTCCCTTTCTGCCGTGGTTAAACGCCTCATATTAATTAAACTTTACAAAATTATAACATTGAAATGTGTCAGATTATTTCTAAAATAATGTAAACAGTTTTTAATTGCATGGCAACAAATTTGTTTTTCCAATGCCTACTTTGAAATTGACGCGTCGCGTAGAAATTAGACCCGATCATAATTATGGGCTTGGGGGTGGACAAAGAACTCTGTAAAACTGAATGACTCTTTAAGACAACAAACTGGGGTGTGAGTTTCGGACAGAACAGTGAGAGGAACATTAAATAAAAACAACTTGAGGTGAGAATTTATTTTTACAAAAACTTAAATAATGCCAAACCTTAGAGCGCGTCGTACCCTACGTTTTTGTTTATTATCGACCCGGCATAATGTGTAAATTTCAACCCTCAAATAAAATGCTTAGACCATAGAGAATCTACGTGAAATAAGGATTCCAAATCCGCAAAAATCATCAAGAACCGTCAATCCAATGTCAAGTTATAGCATTTTAAAAATTTCGGTATCCAAATTTTATGTTGAGTAGTGTGTACAAGGCCTAAGGGCCTTAATCCAAAAACTGACAAAACCGTCTAGAGATATTGATGTTACTTTAGTAACGAACCATATTGCAACGACCAAACAAATTTTTTGCGGAAATTTCACTCATACAAACTTTTTGATTTTTTGCATGACTTCATTGATCACCCCGTATATAATAAGCTTATGGTCCTACGATAAATATATGTCATGCAGCTTAATCCGAAAAAAACTAGCTCTTAAAATTTGCAAGCCGCGTTCAAAAATTTGCATTCCTGTTGAAAATATTGAACTTTAAATTTTGCCTAAAATTCTCTATGTGTAAGTTCGAGTGGCCAGCAGTTTATTTTAATATAGAATTTACTTATCTTTAACTTTGATAACTATCCTTATTTTCATAGGACCATTTAGAATTGAGATATTTGCAAAAAATCATTTCTAAGCGATATTGCCTCAAAATTGGGGGCGTTCCGGAGGGTGGGCGATGGAGAAAAATTAGTATGTCTAAAAGAGGCCTATAATGAACTGGTTCCAACAGTAAAATCTTTTGCCCGATTGAAAACGGTATTTACGCATTATTAACTCCCTGACGACTGGCCTAGTAGAACCATTTCAAAAAAATTTTAATTCTGTTAAATCTTACCCCACAGCTTCAGCCTTTTCATTTTTTAGGTGCAACGAGTCATGCTGTCTTATATTAGTACTAAAAGATTATCTATGTGTTAAATTTTATCAATATCATTAAACATCGGTGAGGAAATTTTGAACAAAAACTACCTTAAGATTTAAAAATACCATTATTTGTAGAAATGAAAGCATTCCAAAAACAACTAAATTAAAAATTTCGTAACAAAGCTAATGAGCGATTTGCAATTGATCTACAACTTTGGCACGCAATCAATAAGTGCAACGATCAGTACTAATATCTTTTATATCAATATTTGATAATTCGCAGTATATTTTCCAGTTCTTACTTGTTTTATAGACATCTGACATCATCTCCTTACTTTATTGTTTTGAAATGTGTATATGAAACCTGATGTTGTTATTGCATGTAGAAAAGAGTTTTAAATAAAAGTTTTGTGGTTGTGACTGAATTTTGTTAAAATCCTATCAAAAGTACAGTAGCGTACATATTTTTTTAACACGTTGCGTACGGCTGTACAAAAAAAACGTTGACTCAGCCGGCCATGAGGTTTAATTTGCGGCATCACGTTGCTACCACGCCGCCCCAAGAAGCGATTTTTGTCATTGGACCGGCGTGGGACATGTTTTTTTAGGCACACAATGCTAGAAAATCTCCGTCTGGCTTATGCGAATTGGTCAGTAGGCCGGCACTTTTTTTCTACCATATATTTAACATTGTAGCGCGAATCCTGATGAGGTACATGCTGTTTGAGCAAAATATGTTTTGCGACGTTACATTGGCCCAGTGGCCAAAAGAGTGCGGCAACCGCCTCATCTCACATCGTACCCAACGTGTTTTAAATGGGATACCCTGTATGTTATTAAATTTTTGGAATAGTCAGTCCTTTTTTCATGATTTTAAAAATATACCATATTATGTTACCCCTACCATATACCGTTTTTAAGTTATTAAACGTCGAATACCTTAATCTAACTAGTTACTGTAAATAAGGAAACAGGAAAGTTAACAGTTAACATTATTAAAGTGAGCTATGAAAGTGACAACTATTATGTTTGATAAGTGACATTTCTTTGGTGAAATAATCAAAATGCATGGTTTACAGTGAGAAAGAAAAAAACAAATATTTATACAAAATAGATAACAAAGATTTATTTAGGAAATTTAAATATAAATAAATGATAACTCATAAAAGATGTTCGATGTGTCCACCATTATTGTCAATGTATAATTGATAATGTCTTCTGTAATATTTCGTAATGTTTATAAGCGGACTATATCTATTTTTTGGTCGTTAATTCTTTTATACCGGGTTTCTAGTGAATTGTTTGTTTATACATTCGTAAATTACATAATTTAATAGTAAGAAAAAGTGTGAATAATGGTCTTGCACTTACCAAAATTGTAGTGAAAAATCGGGAAATATCCAGACGGGTCGCAATCTTTTTTGTAAGGTGTTTGAAGTCCAGTGGCACAAAAACTAACCACCGGCCGGGGTATTTAATGCAAACAATTATTTTTATGCACCAAGCACTAATTATAAAGCAGTAGAGTAAGAAAAAAAATTGTAGCTTCTAGAAACAATATCGTCACTAGCTGCTAATAGACTCCTCTCTCTCTCTCCAGTTTTAGTAGGGACACAAAAAAGGAGAAGGAGAGGGAGAAGTGGATAAAAAGAGCAAGACAATAATATAGCAAAAAAAAATCTAAGAAATGAGAAAGTATTCGTATCAAATGGTGCATTAATGTTATATACATATAGGAAAAATATAAAAATATAAAAAAGAAAAAACGAGAATTGAACATCTTCTTATATTTATAATTACACCGCAATTGGCTTCATTATTTATATTCAGATTGTTTATTTCAAACCGAATCCTATTTTTAATGACTTGTATTATTACTAACTAACTACTACTACTACTACTGCTACTACTACTATTATTGACAATGTCTTTTAGAAATCCTCCAAAAAAAATATTCCATAGGGGTCAAATCTGGACGGTTAGGTAGTCATTTAATTGTTCCATTATTCCCTATCTACATTGGGAATACATTATTCAAATGATCTAGAACGGGTAGGGCACTATGCGGTGTTGCCCCGTCCTGCATCCAAATCATATTTTCTTCTGGGATAATTATTTCCAAATAGGTAACTCCAGTTAAAGTATAAATAAAATATAGGCCCAACAATTCTGAAAACCCCATAGCAAAAACTAACAGTTTTTCTTCCTGATTTTTAAAATTATTTCACTAATCTTTTTCTGTTGTGTTTGTTTTCCCACGACATTCGATTTTTACTGTTAAAAACTCCTGCCATAGAACAAGACGATTCATCAGTCCATAATATTTTAGTAAAAAACTCGGGATCTTCACCCAAGTTTTGAATCATCTGGCGGCAAAAGTCCAGCCTTCTCCTTTTATGAGCCTATGTTAAAACTTGTATGGGTAAAATATTGGTAAAATATGGTCTGTATGGTTTGGAGTAACTTTTACCTAATTGATTGACTGCATTATTTATACTACATTCAGAATTTTCTAAAAATAATACAATGTTTCAAAAAAGTCTATTCACGAATAAACGTGGATGGGCTTACCTTGGAACTGAGGCAACATATTTTACTGTTCTTCTGGAGGTACTATTCACCTTATGGTAAATATTTGTGAAAGTATTTTCTGATGGCGTTGGGCGATTTGGATACAATACCGTATATCTCTTTTTGTTATTTTGTATACAACAAGAAAATATTTGGACTTTCCCTTCCTCACTGTAAATCATTTTGATTATTTTATTAAAGAAATGTCGCTTATCAAACATAATACTTGTAATTTCCATAGCTCACTTTAATAATGTTAACTTTTCTATATTTACAGTAACTAGTTGAACTAACATATTCGACATAATATTTTTAGTCGCAAACTCCTCTATGAAATCCTTATTTTACTATAAGGAACGTAACCAGACTGCAACCAACAGCTACTCTCCGGGCTATGTGCCCCGCCGAGCGCTGAATTACAAGCTACAAGTCTGGCACGTTAAGTGTAATAATTGCATATTACCATCAAAACGCTAATGCTTCGATTGCAACAAACACCAGTCGAAAGACTGATCCTACTTAAAGGAGCTCTCTTGCCAGCCGTCACACACCACTTGCAGACTGCAGTTTCGAGCTGTTGGCTCTTGTTAGTGCAAGGTAGGCATGTGACGACCGGCACGAGGATCCTTTGACTATTTGGTACATCCCGGTATTTTTACAATAGCGACATGTAAAATAGTCAGCAGGCGCCATCTAGCGGTCCAGTGTCTGTTGCAATCGAAAAATAAATAGCCTGACTGGGCTTAGCATAGTTCAAATGTGCTTTTAGAGGGCGTAATTCAGCGCTCGGAGGGACACATAGCCCGGAGAGTAGCTGTTGGTTGCAGTCTGGTTACGTTCCTTATAGTAAAATAAGGATTTCATAGAGGAGTTTGCGACTAAAAATATTATGTTTAATATTCCGCCCTCTAAAAGCACATTTGAACTAACATGTTCGACGTTTAATACCTCAAAAATGGTATACGGTAGGGGTAACATATGGTACATTTTTTAAATCAAGAAAAAAAATCATTCCAAAAATTTAATACTATACAGGGCATCCCAGTTAAAAAATATATATATTTTTTTTGTATCCCCTGAAATCTGCACGCTATTGAACTTTTGATAGCATTTTAACAAAATCCACTCAACTACGCAACTTTCATTTAAAACTTTTTTTTCTGTAGGCAATAATAACAATGATAAGGGATGGATAATTTATAATGAAGAACCCTGTACCGGTAACGATAATTAGTTAAGAAATTAGGCAGTGTTCTACACTACATTCATTCAGCACTTAAGGTTTTTTTAAAAATCCCATAAGATGTATCAGTATCAGTCAAATTTGAAAATACAGATGTATCAGATCACCATGATGGCAACAAAAATTGAAAAGTAAATAAATTCAGGCATATTGCGATTTGGAGGCTTTATCCACGTTTACAAATAGCGCATTTTTTGCTATAATTTGAAGTGGGGATGATAATGGATTAATGGAGTGTTCAGTGCGCAGTTAATTAATTGAGGCTTAGGTAGTCTTGTAAAGTACTCATAGTATCTTCTATGAAATATACCGATAAATAATTACGGATTAATATTTTTTTTATCTATGGAAATATAAAACTGTAGACAGGTATATAAAGAAATGAAATCTATTTGTCTAATAAAATGTGGTGGAACACAAAATGGTTGTCGAGAATGTACTAATACCTGTAATTTCTCCAAGTTTATTTGCTCAGCGAGATAAAGGTGGAATAAAAATTTTATCTAAATCTAAATTAAAAAACACTTGTCAGTATGAGGTCTTGTTGACAAATAATTTAGTTAGACGGAAAAAACATATGTCGACACAGCATTGGTCGATTTTTTGTGCGAAAAGCTTTTATTTGGAGATTACGTGTAAACTTGCCAGCGTGGAATGAAAAGTAATTCTAGAAATCAATCGCTTATCGATATATCAATATGGGATCGGTTGAGATATAAATACCAAGTGATCTAGTTCTTTATCATTTTTCGTGGTGATATTTTAGTGAATTTATATCAGTAGGTATTGTATTTCATTTGATTTTAATTTAATTTAGTACGTGGGATAGCGGATTGTGTATTGTCCATGTAATTTTGAATGCTCCCATCATATCAGGAAGCTGATGATGCCGTCCAATTTGAATGAAGTGGTGACTCGATTTACTAGTGCAATATTTAGACATTTCTTAGTGGACATTCTCTCTCAGTGTAGAAGTATGGCATTTTCTTTCCCATTCATTGGCATAGCAATTTTAATAATAATGATGTCTTTTATTGATGTTTTTTAGCCATTAAAAGCTATTTTGTGTTACAAGCCATTCAACTGCTAATTGTAATTTAAATGCAGCAAAACAGCCCAATTTGTCTAATATTATTTACTCAGTTCTCGAGTAGATCTACCTAGATGTAATTCTGATTTATCTGCCCCGTGAGTGATAAAATAAATAATCAATTAAATAATGAAAATTAATTTCCATGAAAGCAATGAAAAGAATGCGTCTTAAAGTTGTTAACTAAAACTATTTATCTAGGTAGCCAATATAGTGGTCTTGAGTTGGTTAAATCTATTTTGTGAAATTCAACTGTTTTCAAACTGTCACGTAATCAGAACTCCCTAACCCGGGGCGCAATTAAGGAAACTGTACGTTTCTGTTTTGTTTGTGTGTTTTAACATATGTTTATGATAATAATATAAAAGTAAAAAGTGTGAAAAAAGTGCTATTATTTCACTCAGACGTGAGTCGAATGATAAGTGTGCTTTAAAAACAACTAAAGTTGTGTCGCTACCTTCACTTTAGAAACTTCAAATTTTTACATTATTTTGTTTTTGGTATTCGCGCAAATTAGTTTTAAAATTTATCTATTTAAATACGGAAATTGACGACAGTTATTGATAACAAAAATTGTACCAGAATTACATACATTACCGATATTGGACTTTGACGCACTATAGTGCAATAGTGTATATATCTCAGTTGTTCCCGTGAACCTACAAGATAATTTATCATTTCATTTATGCAATAAACACATAGCAAGCGTCAGTTTAAGTTTTTTTTTATGGTTTGATGCATATTTATTAACCGATGAGTGAAATTCGATATCAAATAATTTTTTTAATAATAAAATTTTATCACCCTGTATAGCAAATAATAAGTTAATTTGTTGTTTATGGATCATACTTATGTTTCACCTCTTGAATTCCAGTATATTTATATTGTCACGATTGTGTCATTATTCATTAATCCTACATTTGTTAAATGATGTTACAACAGGTAACATAAAGAAAAAGATAAGATAAACCTATCTCTCATTTGAACTTATTAATATGATATCATTTCTATCATTGAACCTTTATTGTGTTGCGGTGATGGTGTAAAATATATAGCAACGAAACGAAATTTAAAGTTAAATTTAACAACTAAATATTCTGTACTTTAGGTCGAAGGATCTTAGTAATAGTAGCCTATTGAATTGGTGAAGTTGTTGATTCGGTAAAGTTGATTTATTATTATTATTCTATACTTATAGGTGAGTTAAGACAAATAAATTAACACAAAAATTTTGTTTATACAGCGTGATGCAGATCCTGACCTATAACAATGAGTTTACTCAATTCATACATTAATTTAATTTTCACGATATTAAGCAACAAATTATTAAAGATTTCTAATTGTCCTGTCGTGAAAACGAATAGACTTTGGTGTCGCGTGACAGACCAATCTCAGTAAAAGAACATACGTTTCCTTTTTAAGAGGAAACTATTATTTCTGTAATAGTTCTGGTCAGGAGGAATCTTAAAATCTGTTTGTTAAGGATTTTATTGAGATACCTATATTTATATTTGTTCACATATTTTACAAAGCTTATTTTTTTTACCATTAGTCTAAAAACATCATTATTGAACTACTTTTAACTGTAACATTGTTTTCTCAACCCCTTGATTTAGATAGATCAATATTAGGATTATCATTTGATCTAGGTCAATAAAGAGAACTATTACAACCGTCACACGAGCAAAATTCAAATACAAATAACCAATTGCAACATTTGGTATCTACTGACACCAACTGAATTTAAATAAAGGGGTCTAATAATAATTTATAAATGAAAATATAGACTAACCTACAATGTCCTACCTATTTAATTTATTTCTAATGTTTATTTGTTTTAGGTTCACAAGTCTTGAGAAGACGTAAGTGCAATTTTCACAATGATAAATTTGAACCAACATTGATAACATCCTGAAAAATAAAAAATGTGAGGACTCAGCTTCGAGTTTATACTCAATAGCGTTGAAAAACGTTTAACAATTTAGAACAAGCTACTTGAAACTCTAGGCGGTCTTTAGGTGGAAGGTGTAGGTCTTAGCATATTTTTGAAGCTGCCAGATCTAACTCTTCCATGAGAAGAATGCTTAGAATTGTTATTCCATCGTTAGAAGAGATAATTCTTACCATGAGTCTTTTTCCTGTTTATTTTTTGACGTTTTAGGCACATTCTCGACCTGGATTGAGTTCTGTAAAGTAAGTGGAGAAGTGGTCTCTTCACTTTGATTTGAATAGTGAGATTCAACTCCTCCAACTTAGTTTTTGAACTCACAACTACGTTTACGTTTTGTTGTAAAAAAGTTTATACTTAACAAAATAAGTATCATCAGCGAGGACGCCACGAACAATCTAAACTACCCCAAGATATTAACCTTAATTAGCAGTGCTTATTTCTGAAGTATGAGGTTTTTTAATTGGTTATTATGCAATTGCTGAAAAAGCGATATTTTGATTTTCATTGCAAAGGACTACGTCTCTGTCCATGCTAACTTGACCTTTTGGTCATATTTTGATGGCAGAAATTTGCCCTTAAACATAGTAAGGTGATATTACCTCTTAATTATACATCTGCACTTCTGATCATTTCTAAAATACATAGTAAAAATGAAAATTTGTATTTATTTTTATTTGTTATACACTTAAATGCCTATAATTTGTTTAAAGGTACTTACTTGTTAAAAATATTTGTATAGTTTAAGGTTAGTTTAATAGAATATATATATAGTTACAGTGTTGTTATAAGTTAAAATAATTTGGACATTATCAACAGCAGAGGCTTTTATTTACTTTTTAATTATTTTACGTAGGTATTTTACTTACCTACTTGATATTCTTTTGTATTCGAGTACATTTTAAAAATGTTCCTTATTTTTATTCTTGTATTAGGTACTAGATGTTATTTTTATTCATAATATTGTTCTATTATTTGTTAAAATGATATTATTTGCTTTATAAAGGCAAGGGCGTAAACGCCATAGAAAAGTGTATAACTGGAAATTATTTTCGAATATACAAGGTGAACCAAGATGATATTACAGGAACAAGTGCCATTTTTTTAAATGTGTGAACAAAAATAAATTAGAACTATTTTGCAGACAATAGTTTTACTAAAATCGACAATCGTACATAATTTATAACCTTAATTCCTTCCAAGATTTAATATATTATTCACATATTAACTCGGGAATTGTGCACTAAGTTTGAATGAAACTGTAGTGTTCTAATGAATACAACTGGTGCATCTTTTGCAATTTTTTTATTATAAAATGTTTTAATCATAGAAAACCATAGCAACTACCTACTTTCTTTCAGAGAAAAAGGGAAAAATAAAAAGGATATACAATTAGCCATTACTTCGTTTTGGACAGGTCTTTCGTATTGTGGTAGAGATAAAAGTACTATCAATCTTAATAAACAAAAAGTAATTAATCCCAAAAATATATAATCAGTAATATTTTTAATGGCACTGGCATAATTAAACCAATAATAAATAAAATTTACATTATTCCTAAAAAAAATGTATTGCTAGGTATATCGTTAATCAAAATCCGTCAGGTCGAATTTTTTTTTTACATATCTTATTATTTGCGTAAATACTGAATTCACTGATATCAGATATGAATTGAAATAACGAAATAGGCGGGAAAACTAGAGTCCCTATAAAGTAGAGTCTGGCCCTTCGAGTTCGAGGCACTGATTGGTTCGTATGAAAAGTGGATACATAATGGCGGCGCCAACAGGAATTGCTTTTGTTTTCACGATCATAGTCAAGGATTGTTAATAGTTAACAGTCCTTGGATCATAGTGTCATTAGACTCAATGTAATAGGTTAAAATTGAAATAACACTGTTATGACTGATTTGGTCACGAAACAATTAATGGTAACATTATTACTTACAATTATATTTTTCCACTTTGTCAAAACAAATACTGCAACCTGCTTTTGACACTTGCAATACGTTCTAAACACACTGGCTCACACGCGCACGCATAAACCATAGCCGCCATTATGTATCCATTTGGATGGAGTGGGCCGAGTGACCAGACTCTACTTTATAGGGACTCTAGGGAAAACACTAGAGCGACGTTCAACTAGCAAGCGGTTGCATAGAGAACTATAACTCAGACTATCGACTGTCACAGACAGATGAGAGATGTAGCAGCGGATTTCAGGTATTGGATTGTTTGTACCTACATTCATATTTATTGCGTTTGAAATTCATGATTATCAGCAAATTAGATCGCATGAAGACATAGTTCAAGATTAGTTATGCTTATTTAATTTCATATTAGCGCATTTTAAATTTTTACTTACTTTTCCCATTACTTTAAAAATGAAGTAGATATACACCCAAGAACAGTATCCCTAACAGCAAAACTATATTTTAAAAATATTTTTATAACATTTTATCCAAAATATTAAAATATTTTATAAATATTGAGAAATATTTTTAAAATGTTATTAAAATATTGTCGAGGAACCGGAAAAATTATGATCACAACATTATCAAAATATTTAATTCTATGTTAAGAAAATAATTTTAAAACACTTAAAATATTTTTTTCAGCAAAAATATATTTTAAAAATATTTTTATAACATTTATCCCAAATAACAAAATAGTTCAAATGTGCTTTTAGAGGGCGGGATATTAAAACATAATATTTTTTAGTCGCAAACTCCTCTATAAAGTCCTTATTTTACTATAAGGAACGTAACCAGACTGCAACCAACAGCTACTCTCCGGGCTATGTGCCCCGCCGAGCGCTGAATTACAAGTTACAAGCCTGGCGCGTTAAGTGTAATAATTGCATATTACCATCAAAACGCTAAAGATTCGATTGCAACAAACACCAGCCGAAAGACTGATCCTATTTAAAGGAGGTCTCGTGCCAGTCGTGTGTGCAAGTGGTGTGTGACGACTGGCACGAGAGCTCCTTTAAGTAGGATCAGTCTTTCGGCAAAAGCATTTCTCGACCGCCGCTACATAACAAAAACAATTTGCACCCATTAAAAACGAAAAAACAAAAACAAAACAAAGGCGGCATTTTAAAGAGGAAGAATTCAGCTTTCCAACGGTATACTTTTTTAATTTTTATTTCTTATAGAAAATTGTACATGAAAGTTAAGCTTTATCATTTCTTCCACTCTATATTAAAACATAAATATTAAATACAATACTAATTTTTTAAAAATCCTTTGTAGATGTAGCTTGTTTATACCTTAAACATCAATCTAAGATTAATTTTTATGTTCTAAAATATCCAGGATAAAAAAAATTACCTACTTTTAAATCATTGGTATTTCTTCCATTTTTTAGGGATAGGAAATTTCCACTTGAAAACTTGTCTAAAACGGTCAAAAAGGCTTGTAGGTAAAAAATACTTTCTTTTACCTGCGGATAAGAACTTAAAAATCTAGAACAAGATTCAACAATATGGCACTCATGGATATAAACAGTACATTCAATAACCTCAAATTCTATTTGAACGTCAGTATATAAAATAAATCATATTCTATTTTATAATCGACAAGCAAAAACTCCAAATATTAACGTAGATATAGTAATCTTAAGAAGAGATCTTCACATGTCAAATTTTTGGGAATAAATACTGGACGAAAATTTAAACTGGGAATTACATTGCGCAAATTTAATTTCAAAGTTGTAAATACTTATTGCTACCTATTAAGAAACCTGAAGTAAGTCCTAAGTGTACAACAATTGATCTCGTTCTATCACGCTCATGTTCAATCCAGGATTCTATATGCAATACAAAATACAAACATAGGCCTCTATATTGTGTGCTAATTTTTGAACTCGATACTTTCACATTTAAAAATGACTATGTAAAAATCAAGACATGCACCATTATAATACTCGAAATGGTATAAATTGTTTAATAAACATCAACAGACTCAATAACATTGGAAAATATATACCTGTAAATTTGGGACAAAAAATCTTTAATCATTTACAAAGAACAAAATCTTTATCAATTTTTCAATATAATGTAAAAGACTATTTATTTCAGTATTGCTTCTATTCTCTTTCGGAATTTTTTGAAAGTCGATGACACGATTACCTGATTATTGTGTATACATATTACCTGCCACTGTATCTATGTGACATACTTATAGTTTCCCATATCATTGTAAAGATAATCTCATATGATAATAAAGATTTTATTTATTATTTATTTAATAAGTTTCCACTATTTCACTGAAAATGTGGAGGATGAAAGTTCTGGATTTCATCATTTTTGTTTCTCAAAATCTCTGTTAATTGTTCCGTTGTGGATTTAGGCATATTATTCACAAAGAGGAGTAGCTGTACTCGTGTTATTTGGTTAGTTTTTCAGAATGCTATCGCAATAAATAATTCGGGATATTGTTATTTAATTTTATTGGCGGAGAAGCTTACTGACTTAAGAAATGTGGAAAATCTATCCTAATACAATTTTGTTTAGTGTGTTGTCTGATTTAAGTGAAGCTATATGAAATCGATTGGGTTCATTAAAAGTATAGGTATTTTTGACTAACGTTTAGATTTCACTTCAATATTCCCTGCCATGCCTTTGTTTTAATGTATGCATTATGGTTATTAAACGCTAGAATTAAAAATATCTGAAAGACAACTTATTTAGATAGGTACTTACTTGAATCTGCTATTATTTCCTTCCTTTTACTTTTTGAAGTGCTTTAAAATTCACAGTACCACAATTAGGTATATATAACCATACTGTTTTCAAATACAACTCGAAACAAGCATTTTAAATCAACCCCCTTATCGGACATTCGGAACACAGCCAAATATCCCCCAGTTAAAATTTTTTAGAAGAAGAAGAAGAGGCGGCCTTAACTAGTTCCTTTCCTGACAACCAGAGTGTGTTGTGTCTTAAGTTAATGTGCCGCCAAATCATAAATAATATTAACAAGTAAGTTTTACTTGAGTTTACTGTTAAATTAAATGCTATTGAAAGTTTAATGAAATTCTTTATACGAACCTGTACTGTTTCTAAATGTGGTTGAATGTGTATAGTAGATACCTTGTTCCCTAAATGTCCAAACACCACAGAGATAGACCAATCATATTAAATCTTGGCGTTATTAGAGGGTAAGAATCCTTTATATTTTCATCTAGGTGTGATGGAGTCCTGGAAAAAGTTTGGAATCTTTGATGTCACTGCCTGTGACGTAGTTTTCACAAATACTAACACTAAACTCAAATAATATACTAAACGCGCGTCGGTATAGTTAGTGTTCTACGTACTGTAAAGTTCACTTCTGTTTATTCCACTGTGACGCCACTATTAAATATGCACAGAGATACATATTTTATTTTTATGTCTTGAGTAAATATGACAAAATAATCTAATTCAAACCAAAATATTTCGTTCCCACTTTACTGCAATCTAATTTGTGCAGGTTGACTACGGGGTCTTCTGAGAATTATGTCTGTCACCAATGGCAACCGTTTAAGCCAATCCGGGTCGAGAATTCTGAATATCACTTCAGGGAATTTAAAACATTTGAATCGCATTGGACGAAGTGGTTCGCTGTTGACTACAGTTGTAGTTCTTAGTAAGCGCCCTAACAATCGTGTGTTTGAGATTTGAGCAGACTTTTCCTGGTGAAAATAACACCGATGATAACCCTCGATGGTGATAACACAGTAGAGAAGTGATAACTCCCAGCTGACTTTTTATTTTATTTAAAAAATGGCGGCAGATGTGGATACAGAGTTGACAAATAAGACTTGGCAAATGTGGTTTCCAATATTTGTAAATTTAACAATGTCCGTTGTTACTTACTTTGTAACAGTCAGATTAATACCGAAATTGAAAGATATGTTTATAAAAGCCAATCTTTTTGGAATTGATATGAGCAAAACAACTAGTGAGAAAGTGTAAGGTTATGTTTAGAATATTAAGTTTTTAAATTAAAATCTCGTCATATTTTCAGCCCAGAATCTCTAGGGGTTGTAACAGGATGCACCTTTTTAATAACGATGTTTTTGTTTATACCTGTTCCATTTGGAAATACCATTTTCAATGGGGCATTTCCTCACGATGAAGTAGGTCTAGTTACTTGCACGGGGTTATCCGTTGTAAAGTGTTGTGTACCACTTACATGTCAAATATTTAAAAGTACACAACATAAATTAGATAAACAAGTAATTAAACTATCGTGCAATTTTGACTTATGGGGTCCACAATTTTGTACAGCGGTTGAACCCTTGCATAACTGCAAATGTTTTATTTGCGTATTCGGGATGCGCAGAAATTATCACATTTTTATAATGGCTTTCTTTTACAGTTTGTGGAATTAATTGCAGCTCTGCTATCTATTTGCTGCATGCTTTTGCTGGGATTTGCCGATGACGTATTAGATTTACGTTGGAGACACAAGTTACTATTACCAACAATAGCATCTCTACCTTTACTAATGGTATATTACATAAATTTTAATTCTACGACGATTATTGTTCCAAAACCGTTAAGAGAATTACTGGGATTTTCTGTAGACGTGGGACTATTTTATTACATATACATGGGAATGCTCGCAGTGTTTTGTACAAATGCGATAAATATTTTGGCAGGTGTGAATGGACTAGAAGTTGGACAAAGCGTGGTGATTGCATTGTCGATTATTGTTTTTAATCTAATCGAATTGAGTGGAAAACTGTGGAAGGCGCACCAATTTAGCCTGTATTTCATGCTGCCGTACACTGCAACTGCCTTGGCCCTCTTGAAACATAATTGGTGAGTTTTAGTTATTAAAATTTTATTTTCGATAAAACTTAAATGAAAAATGCAAATTTGTAGTGTCTAACAATGAAATTATTTACCCATTGTCTCTTCTAGTAGGTAATAGAATTTTAAAATTTTCGGAGACAATTTCAGTGTTATATTTTCCATTTATTGTTGGGAAAATTGCACTTCCAGCCTAACTGGAAATTGTGTTGCTTTCTGATGTTTAAATGGTACCATGTATATATTTTTGTCTAATTTCTTTGAAATGATGTGTCATAAGTAGGGCACTGGAAAAAGTGATACGTAAATGGATTTAGCAACAAAATCACCATCAAATTTGTGACACTGTTTTTTTTCTTTTTTGAAAATTACGATTTTATTTAGTGTGTTTTAACAGTAATTTTTTTCTACCAAGAAAAATGTGCACATCAATATTTCATGTGATTTTGCTTACCGCATCTGCATTTTATTTGGTGTCATTTCTTTTATTATTTAATTATCAATCTCGTTACCAATAGAAAAAGTTAGGAGCGATTTAAAGTTTTCATGTTGAGAGATTAATGAAAATGGACTCTTGGGATTTAGTCCAACATACAGAAATATCATATTAAAACACTTACCATCCTAACGTTGTTCCAATTTTAAATACGTACCATTAACAGTGCCATCTGTTAAGGAATAGTATACAAGAGAAAACTTTATTGCATTTTCCTCAAATCTGTTGTAGTAACTGCCAATTATGATGAAGGTGTGAGAAACACGACTTCTAGCCGTACCCCACCTAAACATATACAAATTCGGCAAAAGTAGTTTTATATGTCTTGAAGTAAACGAGTGTGAGAAAAAAATGAAAAACTGATTACATGAAAGCGAAACGGATTATTCTTATATTATTAACGTACCGATGAAATTTTCTCTATACTGTTTGCCACGACAATATCGATACCCTGCATTGATACACGACAAGGTGATAAAAATAATATTTCGTGAAGTGTGCAGCATGCTGGGTGTAGTAACCCACTTTCTATTCCTTATTTTTGTTTTCTTTCTCGCACTTGTTTACTGCAGGATATAAAAAACTATTTTTGCCGAATCTGTAGAATCACAAATGGCAACGTACATGGATGGTAACATATAAACGACTGCACTAATCATGTATGAGCTACATATGATTTTATTCGCCAGGTGGCTTCTTCATAATAGGCGATTACTATAAAATTTTGGTAAAAGATCTGTTGCATTCAACACATTTACGCCTGTGAACATTAACTTAAAAAGAAAATTATTTTCCATGTGAGAAACTTGGATTAAACGGATTATTTTATTAGGAAATTAAATATCAGTTCAAAATGATTTAAAATGTATGTGTATTCCCTTTTGGTGATCCATTTCCAGTTGATCATTCTATAAATTAAGCAGGTAGAAATTACAAGTGGAAAAAAAAGGTATTTCACACAAACCTTAGCATTTATACCGTTTTAACAGTAAATTGTTATGGCCTGATCTTAAAATGTGGTATATAATTGTAATAAAAATAAATCTCTTTCCTTACCACTAAATCTTAAAAATTCTAATTATATTAATTATTTCTTTCTTGATTCAATACCTAAATTATCCGTCCGACCTGAGCATTTAAACATGTTTTATAATGAGAAATTTTCTGAGAATGAATTTGAATATATTCCTACAGAACCTGATCTAAACTATTAATTTTAAAACAGAAACCTTTTACAATGGGATATGATATGATTCCTGCAAGAATGTTGCAGCTAGCTATTACTTGGGTTGTCATGCCTCTTACTCATATTATTAATTATTCATTTGAGATCGGTAAGGTGCCTGATATGTGGAAAACATCAATTGTTAAGCCCATCTCTAAAAAACCTGATTCTGTAATTGAAAACTTATCTGATTTACGACCTATTAGCTTATTGCCCATACCTCTTAAAATTACTGAAGCTTCTCTTCACTTTCAAGTATCTTGAGTATGTTGAATCTTGAATATTTTACCACCTGTGTCGGGATACAGAAAAAGTTTTAATACAGTGACCGCTCTTTGTTCATTGACTGATAACTTCATTGCGGCTTTTGATAATCATGAACTTAATTCTTTAACTTTTCTTGATATGACTGAAGCTTTCAATTCAATTGATTTAAACTGCCTTTTAGCTAAACTTCAATATTATGGTATTAAAAATAACCCCTTACAAAGTTAGACAGTTATTTATTCAACAGATATCAATATACTGTTGTTCAAACTTCAGAAATTATTGATAGTCAAATACGCTGATTATTAATTCTGATGTATCTCAAGGGTCTATATTGGGTCCTTTACTGTTCTCCGTTTTTATTTCTGACTTGCAACTTGTTGTTAAATATTGCAATATTTATATGTTTGCTGATGACATTTTGCTCAGCTATAGTTTTTTACCTGATAATGAGCTAAATGCAATTTATGAAAGCAATGGTAATATCGTAATATTCTCCAGCTAAATACGAGTAAATGTGAACATGTTCTAACCGGTTCAAATCACGACATAAATAAACTAAGAGGCTTTTCGATTAAAATTGGTAACGAACCCATTCCAACAGCGGAATATGTACGAAATTGAGGAGTTGTTTTTGATTGTCAACTTAAAGTCACAAAAGATGTCGATCTAGTATGTCAAAAGTCCTACTAAAGTCTAAAACAACTTTTTCCATTCAAAGACTAGATGTAGAAACAAAGAAGATGCTTGTTAACAATTTAGTTTTGTCACAGATGAACTATGACGATACTGTATATGGTCCTTGTCTATTGGTTGAAAATGAAAATAGAATTCAAAGAATGCAAAATCATTGTATTCGGTTCATAACAGATGTACCACGCTTTACTCACATTACTCCATTCATCCGTGACTTGGGCTTGTTTAGATAAAATAAAGCAAGGTTCGTACACTAGTACGTTTTCTTGATAAAATTTTAAAAATTGGGCTGCCTGAATACCTATCTAACATGATTATTAGACGTGGTCAGCTTCATGAGAGACACTTGAGGAATATTGCTAACCGTGTCACAACTGTCACAGTACCTTTACATTGTAGTGCAATTTTTTTTCGAGATATTTTTCTTTTCTGTCATCTTATATTTAAAATAATTTACGTATGGAATTTCTCTCTCTCAGTTACTACATTGAAGTTAAAATTAAAGGCAGCTATTTGTCATAATATATTCAATAATATCGACCTTACGAGATTTTAATTAATATAGTTTAAGAAGTGTTTATTTCCTGTCATTGTTTATTGTATTTAAATATTGTCTTTTATTGTATTTGGAGTTTTATTTTATTATTGACTATGTTTTTAGGGTAAGGTTTTAAAAATCATGTTAAATGCACCTTGCCCAAAAGAACATACACAAATCGTCGCTGGAATGTTTATTGGGTATGTATATTTATATTTTTGAATATGCATATACAGGGTGTTGCATCATGAGAGGGACATAGCTTAATAGGAGGTAGAGAACATCAGTGGTAACCGGAACCTCCCATAGAAATGTCTCATTGGGCCTTCATTACGAAGTTACAGGGTGTTAAATAATTTTTGGCCAAACCTGTTTTTTGTCATAACTTTGACAGGGAATGAAATAACGGATTCATATTTGGTACGGCTAATGTACTAACGAGTCCCAAGAGGTACATGTATAAAAAAAAATATGTCCAGGTCCGGACTCACTATAATTTATGTTTCTTCTTTGCATCAATAAAACATCACCCTGTATATATTTTTTTGAAATTTCGATACGATATTCGAAAAGAGCAAGAAAAAACAAACAAAATGGCCTATTTCATTTTTTTGTTACACCTTCGTGGTTATTTAAATACGTTGTTAAATGTGCAAGAAAATGGATTACAGAACCCTATTAAATGAGAGGCACGTGAAATAAATAGTTTTATAACTAAAATTTGCAAAAATTCTATTGAGCCTAGGTGGTCTGGGTGAATCCTAATTCCGGCACGTTTTAAAGGTCCATTTTGTTAAAAAACTGTGGTCCTAATAAGTAATCGGGTATGAAATAACAAAATTTTTAATCAATCACAGTAGGCTTGTTCAAAGTGACAGATAATAAAAAGAAATCTCCTAAACAGTTGAATAATTGTTTGTTAGTAATTTAATGTGTCAATAATTCGCATTTAGTTAGTGAAAACTTGTGAAAATATTTTAACTATGCCAGTAAAATTTACAAACGTGGAATATACTGACATAATATTCATCTATGGTTTCTGTAATGGAAATGGTAGGTCGGCGGAAAGAGAATATCGGCTGCGTTTTCCTGGTCGTCGATGCCCTAATCATAAAACCTTTAGTACGGTGTTCCAGTATGCAAGACAACACGGAAAGTTTCCTACTTCTGCAGTTGTGGAGCGTGTTTTACAACAAGGTGTGCAGGAACAAAACAATATTATAAACGTAGTTCAAGAAAACCCAAATATGAGCACTAGACGAATCAGTTTGGCAACTGGTATTCCTCATTGGCGAGTATGGAGAACCCTAAAAAGAGAACATTACCATCCATATCATATCCAGCAGGTACAGCGTCTTCAACAAGGCGACGATATCCCCCGCCTAGCATTTTGTCATTGGTTGTCCAACCATCGCCCAGTCATTTACAGAACCTTATTTACGGATGAGGCACAATTTACAAGGGATGGAGTAAACAATTCACGAAATAATCATAAATGGGCACAGGAAAACCCACATGCGGTACGCCAACGCCGTTCGCAACATAGGTTTTCTGTAAATGTTTGGGTCGGACTTGTGAATAGACATTTGACAGGGCCACATTTTTTTGAAGAAAGATTGAATGGTGAAATTTACTTTGATTTTCTTCAAAACATTTTACCGAATATGTTAGAAAATATCGGTATAAGAGGCATGTTGTTTCAGCATGATGGGGCCCCACCACATTTTAACCTTCAAGTAAGAGAACACTTAAACAATGTGTATCCTAATAGATGGATTGGACGCGGGGGTCCACATGAATGGCCACCAAGATCTCCTGATTGTAACCCTTGTGATTACTTTTTATGGGGCCACTTAAAAAACGAGGTTTATAGCATTGAAATTGAAAGTAGACAACATTTAACCCAGCGCATCGTTACAACCTGCGACGAAATACGGAATAATCGAGAAATGATACGTCGAGCAATTGGTGACCTTTCTAAACGCGCAAGAAAATGCACAGAATGTGGGGGAGGACATTTTGAAAATTTACTTTAGTGTCAATTACGTTTTATTTTTAAACACATTTAGTTATTGTTTTGTTATTTATTGTTAATTGAATGGAAAATATTTTATTTATTTAGATTTTAGTTTGTTCTCTTTTCCAATTTTTATTAAGTATAAAATGTTGATGATTTTCTTGATCAAAGTAACTGGTTGCTTAGGCCTAAATGGTTTAAATTATCTGTCACTTTTGTTCTTTGAACAAGCCTACTGTGATTGATTAAAAATTTTGTTATTTCATACCCGATTACTTATTAGGACCACAGTTTTTTACCAAAATGGACCTTTAAAACGTGCCGGAATTAGGATTCACCCAGACCACCTAGGCTCAATAGAATTTTTGCAAATTTTAGTGATAAAACTATTTATTTCACGTGCCTCTCATTTAATAGGGTTCTGTAATCCATTTTCTTGCACATTTAACAACGTATTTAAATAACCACGAAGGTGTAACAAAAAAATGAAATATGCCATTTTGTTTGTTTTTTCTTGCTCTTTTCGAATATCGTATCGAAATTTCAAAAAAATATATACAGGGTGATGTTTTATTGATGCAAAGAAGAAACATAAATTATAGTGAGTCCGGACCTGGACATATTTTTTTTATACATGTACCTCTTGGGGCTTGTTAGTACATTAGCCGTACCAAATATGAATCCGTTATTTCATTCCCTGTCAAAGTTATGACAAAAGACAGGTTTGGCCAAAAATTATTTAACACCCAGCAACCTCGTAATGAAGGCCCAATGAGACATTTCTATGGGAGGTTCCGGTTACCACTGACGTTCTCTACCTCCTATTAAGCTATGTCCCTCTCATGATGCAACACCCTGTATAGAACATTAAAGAATTGATAATAACTTTTTTTTAAATGTATTATAGGAATAAAAATCAATTTTATAGAAACTCCTATCCTAGTTGAACATTATTCTGTAGAAAAGTCGATGTCTCAAAAAATATGGTATGGAACAAACAAGCATTCGAGCGACGAAATGTGTATGTTCTTTTTTATATGCGCAATATATATTTTATTATTAAAAAGCGGACAAAGACAGATAAATAATTTCACCACACTCTTAATAATGAAATGTGAATTTCACTTTTTTTTTTCCATTAATTGGCATTAGGACAGCGTCCACACAGCCAATACAATCCAATACTTCCAATAGATTTGTTGGATTTATAAAAATTGATTGATCACATTTTACAATAGCAACTTAACTTTTTTTATGATCATCCTTTAATAATTCTCGTAATTATTACAGTTTTGGTTTGACAATTATTATTAATTCACTTTTTTTCAATAAATATTCTCATCGTTATTCAATATGAACGACATTTTAATACAATTAAAAGCAAGTTTAAAATCATGTTTGTACAATTCTCTAATACCATCGTTGTTTCTGATATATGATTATGCGCTTTCTGTCCTTAATGTGTAATGTTGATTGCCTAACTATGTTGACAAAGTTTTGTTTTCCTGAAAACATATGCAACACACAATCCATATCGTGACAGTAATGGGCTCATTTAATGAGGAAACGAATGATCACGGCCATAATAACAGTTGTGCATGATATTGTTGTCTTTTTCAAATGTTCTGTGATAAATTAGGAATACCTTTATTGTTTTTCTTGGTAATTACCAACTGTGAGAAGTAAGTTAATAAAAAGTTATTAATTTTAACACAAATTAGTGATGATTTTGCCAGCTGCATAATTAAGTTTTTTGATAACAGCTTCTTCTCGGAAAATCTAAAAGTGATAAGAATATAGTCATATTTTTCCTATAAGCTTTACAAAGTGCTTTGGAAACGCACATTGTGTACCTTGATGGATGGCAATGAATTAAGTTCTTTTTATAGGAATTAGTGGTATTTTTGGTCTATCGTAGTATTTAATAATAATAGTAAATGTTCTTCTTCTGTGGCACTTCTTGTTGGGGTACAAATTCGTTTGATATTTTGTGTTACACTCTAAATATTCTTTGTGTTAAAAAGCTAATGCATATATAAATAAGATACTTCGGACAATTTAGTCTATACAGTTTATAGATAAGCCCCCTTAAACATACGCTGTCAAAAACTTTACTTATATTGAGAAAAATTACTGCAGTGTAGTGTTTACTTACTCTGCATGTTTTTATATTGTTTGTTAATATAGTTAGTGGATGTATTGTTGATCGGTGGTCTCTGAATCCGAACTGGTATCCAGGAATTTTATGCCCTATAGATTTTTCTAATCTGTTCTTAATAATTTTCTCAAGGTTTTTGCCTAGCACCGGAAGTAAGGTTATCGGTCTGTAGTTGCTAACTATTGAGTGATTTGAACTAGGTTTAAGAATTGTAACGATAATTCCTGTTTTCCATTCATTTGGGAAATAGCTGTGTTTTAAACAATATTCTTAAATTTTTATTATAAACTTGTGTATTTTGTTGTCAAGTTGTTTCAATAGAGATCTCTTTATATAATCATATTCTGGTGTCGAGTTTTTACCTTGATTACGTGTATTATGGTATTCAGTCTGATCTATAGTATATTCGCTAGGGTTATGAGCAGATTGATTTCTTCCTTCATAATTTGTGTTAAACCATGTTTCGATGAGTTGGTGATGATCGTTATATAAATTGCCATCTTGGCTCTTTTTGCATGAAACTTCAAAGTATTCAGCGAATATTTGTGCTTCTTCAGGTGTATCGAAGATTTGTCCATTCTTTTTTAATGGTGCAATAGTCTGGTTTTTGTCTCTATACTTAGAAAGTTTTGTCATTCCAATAAGATTTTCCTTTTTTATAGTTTATTTCCTCATACGTTGCAATCCACTTATGTTCTCGATATTGTTGGATAAGCTGTTGTATGATTTTATTATGTTTATTGATTTCTCGTTTAAGCTCAACATCACCATTCTTCTTATAGTCTCTATAGATTTTCTCTTCTGTTTAATCACCCGTATAATGAACGGTGGTAATTCCTGTGTGTAATAATGGACCTCTTGTTTTGGGGTATTTTCCAAAATAGTCTCGGTCAGTGTAGAGTTAAATTCTGAAATTTTATCTCGTTGAATATCTTGATTGTCGATATTTTCAACATATCTAAGCATTACATTGTTGACTTTACTTATATTTATTTTGTTGAAGTTATATTTTGGTGTTGACAACTGGTGTCTGCAAATCAATTGATATTTTAAAGCCGAGATGATCTGACGATAAGTCTGGGGTGTTTTCTACTTTTAGTATATTTTTTTGTCAAATTTGAACTATGCAATGTTACGTCCGGAGTAGAATCTTGAATATGCTACATGAGGAATGTCGGCAGTGTATCGTATTTTACAAAATTTGTGTTCCTTAGGAAGTCGTTGAGTTGTTTCTTTTTTGGTTTAGTAGTGACATTAAGATCTCCAATTATGATACGTATTTGTGTAGAGTGGCCATGGTAAAAATATTTTCCTCAATTCTGGAGTGTGGATGTATATAAACTAAAAAGATATGTAGCTTGTCATCTATATATAGTATAGTAAAGTTAATACATTCGTTGAGGGGATTATTGATTTTGGGAGCATTTGTTTCGCCCATTTTCAGATCAGGATTTACTTTGACTAAATTTCCACCTCTAGCATGGTTGTGTATTTGGGCACCCTTTTGTTGAATAATATTCCAGTTTTTATACACCACAGTATTACTTTTTTTGGTTTTAAATTCTACGGACATCGCAAGGTTTCCATCATTTTTGTCTATATAATATAGATATAAATTCTATTTCCTGAAAATACTGCTACACTATCAACCTTGAAGTTGTTCATAAAGTTTTTACATAGTTGAATGAATAACCCATCTCTGTTGGTAACTTTAGGATCATTTATTTCCTTCTGGTCGATAGCCGAGTGGGTTAAGGCGCGAGGTGGCAATCATGATTAATCACACGGACATCGCACCACCGAGTTCGAATCCTGGTTCTGGCACTGTCAGAGGAAATGGTTGTATGTCCGCGTTTTTTCAATGTGTAACCCCCTTCCGCACAAGCCATGGCTTCTGGAATTGTGGGTTGTCTAATTTCTGTGGTGTTTATTTATTATTTATTATTAGATTAGATTAACAAAGAAGCTGGTTGTTTAGCCTTTACCACCGCGACCTTTTCAGGTCTATTGTGATGCTCCCAGGATATCTTCCTTATAGTACCTCATCCAGCTTTGTCCTTTGTACTAGACTCCATAGCTTTGATAAAGGTCCTTTTATATAGCTGTTCGCCCTTGATTTTTCTTCTCCGAGTACTTGGAATTTCATCCTCACCAGGCCTTCACAGTGGCATAATACGTGAACTGAGGTTTCCTCTTCCTCTTGGCAGAATCTGCATGTTGCGTCCTCTGCCAGGCCCGTTAGACTCATGTGTCTATTGAGCCGGCAGTGGCCAGTTAGAAAGAAGGCCTACTATTACTCTGATGGCCTTCCTATTCTGGCTTAGTAGGTCTTCCGTAAATTTGGCCGAACGTTCTTTAATGAACTCCTTGGACTGTCTTTGTCTTGGGAGATTCCTCCACCATTCCAGAGATTTATTTTGCGCCCATTCCTTAATGGCTGCTCGTATGCATGGCTTTGCCACGCCACAAAAGGGCTCGGGTCCTATTCGGGCTTCAAGTGCGCCTTCCTTGGCCAATTGGTCAGCCTTTTCGTTTCCTCTGTGTCCCTCGTGTCCCGGTACCCATGCTAGGGTCACTCTGTTCTGACTTCCCAGCTCTGTAAGGGCCGTCAAGCAGTCCCACACCAATCTTGAGTTGATTTGCATGGAACTGATTGCTTTTATTGCCGCTTGGCTATCAGAGAAAATGGCAGTCGACTGCTTAACAGTACCTTGTCCTATTATCTCCCTTGCGCAACAGTGTATGGCGATCACTTCAGCCTGAAACACCATTGTGTATTTCCCTAGCCTTGTCGGGATATTGGCTTTTAACCTTGTCCCGTGAATCCCGGCTCCGACTCCTTGTGCTGTCTTGGAGCCATCAGTGTACCAGACTGTTTGTGCTGTTATGGGAGGACCGTTTTTCCAATACTCCCTGTCTGGTATAACAGCCTGAAAGTTCTTGTTGAAGTTATACCTTGTATGAATACGTGTAAGGGCGGCAGGTCCAAGACCTCAAGTGCAGCCGTAGGAGCAGTTTTTATAGCCCCTGTGGCGCACAGGCAAGCAAGCCTTTGTACGCCACTTAACAGCCTTATTGCTCCCGACTGCACCGTCTTAGTCCACCACACCACTGATCCATGGGTCTCACTACCCTGGTGTATAACCATTATTATTGGTGAGTGGTGTATGTTGGAATTTCTATTTATCTTTGTGTTCTTATTGTGTCCGGTGTTTGTGGTATGTTTATCTCTGGATTTTTTGTGGATTGACGCTGTGGTTCCTAATATGTTATTTACTTCCTCCTGGCTTATTTCAATTGTTCTTCTTCTTTTGTCGATCGTTTTTCCTACTTTCTGTTCAATTTTCATCTGTTTTAGCAATTTCCATTTCGGAATTTCAGATGACATATTACTTTTAATAATTTAAATATCACAAATTTATTCACAACACTTTACAGTAGATATATACTCTCTGACTGCTGGTTGAGAACTCTGTTTAATAATAATAATAAATATTCTTTATTAAGTATAATACATATTACACTCAAAATGCCATCATCGGAGGTCCTTAAGCCTGTAGTATTTCATTTACTACATTTTTATTTTCATAATAATTAATCCACTTTCCGTTGACTTTATATTTTGTTAAATATAACTTACTCTGAGTATGTAGCCGACTCAGACTGCAATAATTTGCCACCAGATGGAGCACAGATTGCGGATATTTTCGTTTGTAATTTGATAGATGGAGAACGGTGTAGGGTTGTCGTGTATTCACCTATGCTGTACTGAAGAGAGCTAACAAACTCGAAACTAGTCTGCGGCTGGTGGTACACGACAGCTCTGCACTGTATTCGTTTCTATAGGATTAATCTGTCTGCTTTTGGATTGTTGCAATCAGATTTTTATTTGCATTTTCCGATTGAAGACGTAGTATGTCGCAAGTTTTAGGGCATTATTTTCAATCGCTTTTGAAACGTACATTGTACATCTTGATGGGTGGCAATAAATTAAGTTCCTTTTATGGGAATTAGTGGTATTTTTGGACTATCATAGTATTTAATTTACAGCATTTTTATTTTCATAATAATTAATTCACTTTGCGTTGGCTTTATATTTTGTTCAATATATCTAAATTTATTTCACTGAAATGCAGTGTATAAAAACATGTCATTTTGAATATAAGAAATAGACAATAAAATCTAAGTATACTTTATTTTGTGCATAAAATTTAGATTGTATTGGATTACAAATGTTATGCCGGCATGAAATGTGTCTCTTTTCCTTGACCCAATATATTTTGTGTCATTTCAAGATATCCCTCGCTAAGAAATAGAAGCTAGTGATGTATATAATTTTATTAACCATTTTAATTTAACACAAATCCTTATAAAAACATTAAGTAAATTTTATAATTTATATATTTCATTATCTCAGATAAAGTACAGTACATGTGAAAAATAAAATATACTCACAGAAATAAATAGGAAGTAACAAAAGTTATAAACTATAAGGAACTATTTTTAATTTTTCTGAATCAAATATATTTATTGGCGAACTTCTTTGCTTTTAATATAAAATCACTAACTAGTTTTCTGACAAACTTTGACGGATGAAATTGGATGTGGTTTTAGAAAGTAACTAACATTATACGAGCATGTGTTTGATTTATTTGTTTCGATTAAGTAGTCGCAACACTAAATATTTAATTATTAAGAATCACAATAATCACAACTGTACAAAAACAAAAGTTCTATATTTTTATTACAAATTTTATTATTTGACGATTTAAAACTTTTGATTGAGAAATATGATGCCGGTTTCATTTTTGTGATGTTCTTACTTCATATTTTTTATGTATCTTTTCTGTTACAAAAAACTGATAAATATTTAAACTTAATTTTAAGTGAAACTTCTTAGTTAAGGCATAGTTCATATGTTTTCTTAAAGTTGCATCAGCTTTCATCCATCAGGGTTTGCAACATCACCCTGTATTTGCTCTTAACAGATTTATAGATTTTTTTAACCAGTTCTGATTTACACTGTATAAAGGTCCTATTCAAATGCATATAAATAATTATTATACAACAGTCAAACAAAAATCAAACTATCCCTCATAATAATCTAACTTTGAATAAAAATTAAAAAGCAAAAAGTCATATTTCCAGTTATGTTCGTTCACAAAAGGCGGTGCGAAATAAGGATCGTGATATTTGTGCGCCTTTGTGAGTTCTGTTTTCCCATCGATATATACCCCATTTTCAATCAGGTCTTCTACATAACTATTATCTACTTTCTGCTTATCAATTTTATCCCAATTTATCACATTTTTTGGCTTACTGACTAAAAATTCGACTATTTGTGCGGCATCATTACAATATTCACAAAACCAACCCCCATAGTGGTTTAAATCGCCCAATGTCAAACCTCTGTACAGCGGGGTCGATAAAGTTTTATTATCTGTCAGTAGATTTACCTTGTTATTGAACGATTCTTTTAAAAAAGAAACTGTACATGCACCCCCACCTATAATAGTCCTACTTGGGTGCATCCAGAAAAACCCGAACACTGACCAGCGGAAACGAAATTTGATCGGCTGCGGCCACTGGTCATAGAACTTTAAAAACGTGAGGGCGTCCCTGTTTGGTATTTCATTGGAATCGCTCGACAAGATGATGTCGTCATTTCTTAGATTCTTTAAGCAGAGCTTCACCCTCTTCCACAAGTGTTGCCTTTCATCTCGTATATACAATATTTTGTCTTGGAACTCCTTGAAAAATTTGTTGTCCAACTTGCTCCGTAGGTAATCAGAGCCATGATCTTCGTAGAGAATAAATAAATCAACTATGCCACCTACAAAAATAAATCCAGTCCAATCTCAATCCAATATTTTTTTTTACAAACACTACTTGAAATTTGAAGTAACTCACTTAAAATTTGGGGGAAATTTAAATTATTGTACTACACTAAATAACTAATTTTATTTTTTTGTTTAGAATAGGTATCATTGGAGAGTGTAATTGTGTATTTAAATGTCTCTTAAATGTTACAGATTTCTCATTCAAACAGTACTTCCGGGGGAAACTGTTAATTGCACTTAACCGAGGTCAGTGTGTGGCATGGCCTGCTAGTTTGCTTGGTTGAAATCCCATTGAATATAATATGTTCAGTGGAATTACAACTATATGAACGAGCAAAAACAAGCATACATGTGAGAATTGCTATCATATCGTCCACATGCACTCCTCCACTGTTTAGGTCTGGATCAATTTAAATTTGATACTAATTTAAATGAGTTGCCTCAAATTTTCAGCATTTTCAGCAACAGTATTTGTGAAGAATTAAAAAAAAAAACAAAATATATAACATACAGGGTGTTTCAGTTAACATTCCCACAGCCGATACCTCGGAAACAATAATTCCTTCTTCGGGAAGTACAATTTACTATTATAACATTATCACCGGAGATGGTGCTGCAGTTAAAAAATATTTTTTGATCAAAGAAGTCCTGAAACATATGCCATTCGATTAAGAATTACATTTTAAGCAAAATTGTTCTTGTTCAAATGTGCTTTTAGCGGGCGGGATATTAAACAATATTTTTAGTCGCAAACTCCTCTATAAAATCCTTATTTTACTATAAGGAACGTAACCAGACTGCAACCAACAGCTACTTTCCGGGCTATGTGCCCCGCCGAGCGCTGAATTACAAGTTACAAGTCTGGCGCGTTAAGTGTAATAATTGCATATTACCATCAAAACGCTAATGCCCAGTCAGGCTATTTATTTTTCGATTGCAACAGACACTGTACCGCTAGATGGCGCCTGCTGACTATTTTACATGTCGCTATTGTAAAAATATTGGGATGTACCAAATAGTCAAGTGATCCTCGTGCCGGTCGTCAAATGCCTACCTTGCACTGACGAGAGCCAACAACTGAAGTCTGCAAGTGGTGTGTGACGATCAGTCTTTCGGCTGGTGTTTGTTGCAATCGAAGCATTAGCGTTTTGATGATAATATGCAATTATTACACTTAACGCGCCAGACTTGTAACTTGTAATTCAGCGCTTGGCGGGGCACATAGTCCGGAGAGTAGCTGTTGGTTGCAGTCTGGTTGCGTTCCTTATAGTAAAATAAGGATTTTATAGAGGAGTTTGCGACTAAAAATATTATGTTTAAAATTGTTCTTATTCCAAAAAGTGTATTAATTTTATTATCTAACTTTCAAGTGTTGTAAGTTTCTCTTAATTGCTGTAACTTTTTTAATCTTGGTTTTCAGATGTAGGTTCTTGGTAAGTTTTTTGCCTGATACAAGAGAATTATTTACTGGTGGGAAATTTTTTTTTAATAGCACTAATAGATTTTACCAGAAATTACTTGAAATTGAGGAATTTAAACGGAAAAACAACAAATAAGGTAATTTTATTTTTGAATAGTACATCTATATATTTACAATAGATGCTGTGGTAAATAACAATAAAAATGTAAATAATACATCCAAGTGATAGAAAGTGCCGAGCAAGAATTTTTCAATTACTTTAATTTAAATTTCCCAATTAAAGTTATTTATTTCCAGTAAAATCTGTACTATAATGATATCAGGTTTAGTTAAAATGAACATGACATCTACATATAATTTTGTTACCTAATTCATTGATTCTGATGTCGGCAACGTGTTCCGAAAACTTATCTACTTTGAAAAGATAAATCAGCCGCCTTTCAAAAGTTCTTGGCCCTTTGATTTTAATAGGTTTTCGACTAGTCAATATCGCCCTCCATAGTACTTCTGGTTGTCCGCAGTCTTTCCCATGCCATCCAGGCAGACATTTACATTTCCAATTAATTCCTTTGGAGATTTTCATCGAGGGCAGATCAGTCCCATTTTTGAAGCACAAACTCGAATTGAAATCAACAAAACTACGTCTAGTATTAACAGATTTTAATATTATATTGGTGTCTAGAGTATGATATGTTGGAGTTACGTCTTTCACTTCTTCGTCGCTTTTTAGAAACGATATTTTAGTATCAACAACGGGCTTGGTAGTTTTCACATGCAGGAAGAAATACCACGTTATTAGAAATATCTGAATTAAGAGCAGTATCCATATGGATATTCTCTTTAAGTTTAAACGAAAAGTATACATTTATTTTTAATTAACACTACATAACCTAAGTTTTTCTTTTGTTACATACAGCTGAAAGATTATTTTGGGTGTGTAGTTACTACGTGTATATATATTTTTTTTTAGTTATTTTCATGTTTTCATTTGGACCACCGCCCAAGTATGTGGAAAAAGACACCCGAGTTTATTTTGAATTCACTTCATTTTGACGATTTCGTATTTTCGACTTTTGACAGCTTTGACAGAGCAGGCGTTGCCGGAGAAATAAGCAGTTTTTCGCGATCGTTCGGTTGTGTCGACCGAATCGTTCATTAAACAAAGATGGCGAAGAAATTGGAGATGAGCAAGCTAGATCCAGAGAAATAAAATATGGTATTTTATTCCTCCTTGGCCTGATCTTTGCGTGACTCGCCAATTTTTAAATAACTACATAGCAAAAGTTACTCTTGACTACTCCACATTCATTTACCCTTAACGTTTTTGAATGGTTTTCATTTTAGATTTGTTGCAATATATATTTCAGGCATTGGTAAAAATCTATATGGCCTGTTAGTCAATTATCGAGAGACCCTTTTCGTAGATAATATTATTTTCTACAAGGGATAGAATAAGAGCTGCTTTCGTTCGTCTTGAACAAAGTGATTGTGATTAGTAAGCAACCAATAGAAATCAAGAATTTGAAAAATATCTCAACTCAATTGGCTATTTAGTGATTGTTTTCAGTTTGTTCAAAACAAAGGAAAGCAGCTAAGGATTACACTTAAACGAACTTCCAGACCATAACGTCCAAAAAGGACAATTAGTGATAAGATATAGTATGGCTACCAGACAATTTTTTAAATCCATCGAAACATACTTCGGGACATTGAAATAATAATTTTAAAAAGCATTACAATAGCTTCTCATAATAACACATTATGAGAATGTTTTTCATATTATTTTTTGAATACTGATTTGAAATATTTTTGTAGGTATCCCTCGAAAGTGTTTGTGGGTGATACATTTTGTTACTTCTCTGGGATGACATTTGCCGTCGTGGGAATACTAGGACATTTCAGCAAAACCACTTTGTTATTTTTTATACCTCAGGTCTTTAATTTTTTGTACTCCTCCCCACAATTATTTCACCTTATTCCTTGCCCTAGACATAGGCTACCCAAGTTTAACTCGAAGTCAGATAGATTAGAAATAAGTACGACCGTTTTCCGGTATTCGGAACTTAATATTTTAGGAAAATTCGTGGTTAGCATATTTCGCCTTTTTAGGCTGATTCAGTGGCAAGAGAAAGGCGACTGCGTGATAACTAATAATTTCACTCTCATTAACTTAGTTCTTTTCTATTTAGGCCCATTGCAAGAGGCCAAGTTGACTAGTATATTGATAGCTATACAGATTTTCTTTACTTTGGTTGCTTTTGTCATAAGGTATCCCTTAGCCTCTATTTTTTACGATGTATAATATTTAATTTTAATGAAATAATAGGAGTTATATATATTATGTATATAGTTTAAATATGAAACTAATGTATTTTTGTATATGCTGAGTCCAAAGAATTTACTAACTTTGTTGTACAGTGTAAAATTCTTGTTGAAAATAAAAATATTTTCCTCGCTTTTCAACAATCTTTTAATGTTGACAGGGCACTTGTTTTCTCACAAGTTTTTTGTCTTAAGAAAGGAAGTTTTTTTTTGATCATCCTGTTTACTACAATTTTGCGGCTGTTCTGAAGTATGTAACTTACCAGTAACACAAAAGCTTACAATTATTACTATTCCATACCATATCAATCATATCGTACAGTAATTATTAATGAGATTGCTCAAAGGACCAATGCTGGTAGATATATTTTTTGGAAATTTTCGCAAATTGTAACTGTTTTGCAAAATCGTCTGACAACAATATGATTTGAATCCATAGGGATGGACTTTCTATTATTTCTTTTTTGACGTGTTTTTGCGTTTTGTGCAAATATCAATATATCCAAATTTCAGAATTAATATTTTTAAACTGTTGAAAATGTGGGGGGGGGGAGGTACTTTCTGGGTCATCCGGTTTGGCAATGATTGATGTATAATTGGTTATAAATAATACAATAAGGCATATAAAAGTATTAAAGTGTTTCTTTAATTTTTTTCATATAAATAATCAAGTTATACATAAAATTTTAAAATAATTAGGTAACAAAAAAAAAATCAAAATTTTAACAACGAAAATGTAGAGGTACCTATATACTAACTAAATCTAAGAATATCACAAGGAAACAATTATAGTTAAATAACTACCTATTATAAATGGCTTACTTTGCAGTAAAGTATAAACACAAAACTAATCAAAATTAATAATTTTTGTTATTTATTCATTATTCATCTGTTTATCAACATTTTTAAAAATACGGTTCCAAGTTCAAATATTACGTTTAGAAGTCGACAATAATTTTATAGCATAACTTATTTTAGAAATTTAATTGCCCGTGGAATGATAATTTTTATGTCATGTCATGCGATATAATTACGGAAATAGAATTTTTTGTATTTAGTGTGCGAAATGCTTGGTCGGGAGTTGAAAAGCTGGCCCCTTATACTCAAGGGCACTAAACATACTCACGACATGTGAACAAGATTTTTTCAATTGTATTATAAATTATAAAAGTGAGAAAATTATTGGTACTAGTATACTTAGTACAACAAAAACAAAGAAATTTATTTTCATCAAACGCTAAGAAACATTAATTTATTGACAAGTTTCTTGAACTTTAACTATAACTTCTCTGATACTCCATACGAGCGGTACTAAAAGTTTTTTACTGCTACTCGCATATTTAAAGAAAGATGACAATGATACCATTTATACAACAGACTAGACTCGTTTCTCCCTATTTATTTTGACTGAATCCATCGCCCAAATTTGCCCATTACATCATAACTTCTTTCTAAATTAAAAAGTGACCCAGAACGTCTAATTTTTAGCTATTTTTAGATTGACGTAGCGACATAATGGACCAATTTGGATGTCGGATTCGGTTTCAGCATTCGGGTGTATTCTGTTGTACAAAAACTTTCATTTTGTGTGCAGGTGTAATTATTTGGCATATTTGTTTCCATCAGATTGTTATAATTATAAATCTTTCAAAGGTAATCGTCATGACCAATCTACTGTGTTTATAGTCGAGTCAACGTAGGTTTTTTACTTCTTAGTCCTCAGGGACAGGTCCAATTTTGATGATTTTTTTTTTAATGTTTGTTTTTATATATAATTTGAAATCAGAAACATTTCAATGTGCGCAAATAAATATTTATATTGTTTAAACAATATAAACACAATTTATGCGAAAATGATTTTTTTTTCAGTATTTATTAACTGTAGGTACCGCATCCAGTTTTGCAAGTGTTCGGGAGATATTTTAGAATTATTTTTTCATTGCTGAACTTAAGATAAACCCTTTTGATGTGCTGTTTCACTGCATCTTCTGTTGAAGGTAATGAACTAAGTTGTACGCTTTTATCTTTCGACACTAGTGTTATAAAAGGTTTATATCATAATTTTAATTCATTTAGACTTTTTACCGTTTTAGCACCATGCAGTGTAAGAACACAAGGAAAACCTGCATTGTAAGGCTCTTTTTCATTTATATTTCAATCATAAAAGTTTCAGCTGCTGCACGAATTTCAATTTGTTATCAGAGTTGAAAATTGAAAAAAATTGATTTTTTCCTTTATTATAAAAAGCTGATGGCTGATGTAGTATCACACCCTGTGAAGACATAGAGAAAGAGAATATGTTCTTTTTTATATTTGCCAACTGTTTTAATTTATTTTATTTTATTTAATTTTTTTTGTTGAATAGACTCGCTGTAAGACATTATTTCTTGATGATTTCAAAAAGAACACTTCCTTATCATCTGGCGATAAAGCCATCAATAGCTCTAACACAAAAATGTCTACTGCTACGACAGCTACATGAGAAAAGAGATAATCTAGAGCACATAGTACAATTAGATGATCAGCATCACTTTCTGCTTGACAACACTCAACATTATTTTCAATAACTTTTTTGCAAAGAAAATTGATAAATCTATTTTTATTACAGTTGTTCACTAAGAACTCTTCCTTAGTGGTGTTTAAAGGTATGTCTTCATTAAATACATAATAAATGGCAGTATTACCTGATTTCTTTCAGAATCTTTAGTTCCCATCATTACTCTACCCATCGAATACAACTTTAACCTTAGTATGGTGCTAACGAAAAAGTTTAAATTAATTAAGATTAAACGTTTTATAACACTAGTGTTGAAAGATAAACGCATACAACTTAGTTCATTACCTTCAACAGAAGATGTTTCTTAAAAAATGTTTTCTTAACTACCTCTCAAGTTACCGAAGTAATCCCCTGGAAGATGTCAAGGATCTTGTGCTAGGTAAAGAGTGACGAGGCCCTACAGTTTAATATGGACTCCAAACCACTCTTGGGGCAATTTTTTTAATGAAAATTTGTTTCGCCTTGCGAGAATTGAACCCACTTCGCTAGGCAACTCTGTTTGCTAGCCAGACTGAATTGCCTAGCGAAGTGGATTCGATTCCTGCAAGGCGAAAAAATTTTTCATTAAAAAAAATTGCCCCAAGAGTGGTTCAGAGTCAACATTAAACTGTAGGGCCTCGTCTTTAGCACAAGATCCTGCAGTGAAACAGTACATTAAACGAGTTTATCTTTAAGTTCAGCAATGGAAAAATAATTCTAAAATATCTCCCGAACATTAGGGTTGGCAGAAAGAAAATTATTTAACACCTATAAAAATGTCACAACCAGCAGCACCAAATAATATCTTAAAAATTTTATTTTGCTTTTCCAAAACTAAATGTGGTACAGCGTGTGGATAGAGAAAAAGTGGTCTGCATTGCTCACTTGCATGCATTAATTGCGATTGCGATAACGCGTCACAACCTCAAGAGGATGAAGTCCCTAACGCTCCATATGGGAATGAAAATTAAATACTATTTTTTTTTGTATGAAATTCATATATATTAATAAAATTTCGAATTTTCTTAAATATATAAATTATATACCATATTTAAATGTAAAATAAATAAAAAATCATTTATAACTGTTTATAAATTTTTCTTGACAATTTTCATATAATTTAAATCCTTTAACAATTATTATAAAATAAAAAAGAAAGAAACATTTTTAACCCTTTACTATTTAAAAGTTAATAAATACCGTGAAAAAAATTAATGTCTGCATATATTATGTTTATATTATATAAACAATAACAATATTTAATTGCTCACATTGAAATATTTCTGATTTTAAATAATATATAAAAACAAAGAGAAAAAAATCATCAAAATCAAACCTGTCCCTGAGGATTAAGAAGTGTTAAGGACTTTCACGCTTCATTGATTCGACTATTAGTTCAAACTTCTAATCAAAAATTCCTTCTTTTAAGTATCCACCATAACATAATGGGAAATGTGGGAAACTTCAAATACATTTTTTTTTAGATTGTGAACCTTTAGATTTTCAGAAGCAAAAATTCTCGTCAGAAATACATTTTTTAAACAAAATAGTTTATTAAGTTACCTAATATTCTAATTTTCTTTATAATTCTTAAAGTTCATCTGTCTGAAGCATAAGAAAAATGTTTATTCACATGTGCGATAAAAATGTCAATGCTCCTTATTAAAATTAGAAGTATACATTTTTCTATTGTGAAGAAAAGGTGTAAATTTTTCATAGAAAAGGCAAGGCGAAAATCAACTTTTTAATACTAGGAAAAGATTATCAACGCATCATATGTATCGATTTAATAACATGACAAAGTATACATTAATTTTGATTTATTTTGGTTTTTCTTCACTGCTTACCTACTATCACAAATAACTGTTTCATGTCTTAAGAGATTGGGACAAGTAACAGAATCTACTTAATCTATCTTACAACATCAGTATAAGAATTTAAAAAACGAGTTTTTTTTTTCAAAAAGCGGTAAGTACACATTGGAAGAAATATAAATCCCTCTTATTTTGCATTTACTCGCTCATTTGGTTAAATTATGGCCGCATGCCCGAAGTAAATAACACTTCTTCCAGATAAAGTAACAGGGCCACTTGAATAAGCATACCCTTGCCATCATAATTCATGAAAAATTGATATTTCTGTCTTATACTGACATTGCGGTATATGTATATATTTATATATACATATGAATTCTCTTTTTCTATAAAGGCAACTATTTTGACTCCAAACATTTTATAAAAACGGGATCATTTATAGAAGCATAAATAAGTGGTTTATATTTGATATAAATCCTAATACACCTACATTTTTTAGTTCAGCGGACGTATGACGTTTAATCGTTAAATGTGAAATATTTATAAATGTGACATTTATTTCAATTTAAACGTTTGGTATCCTCACACGAGCGCAAGTAACTAAAGTTAACATTAATTTTCGCTATTTCCTACTAATTTTAGTGAACATTGGGTGTCATACACTAGTCCAATGCCGAACCAGTTTTCAGAGGCCAAAAATCGACAAAATTTTGAGTAGTATATGGATGCTCGGAAAATTTAAGATTATGGTATATAAACGGGTAAAAATCGATTGGACCCCAACAAATAACCAGAAGTATGGTGGTGGTGGAAGTGGGGTGTGTTGTTTGGGGTGAAACGTGATTATGGTTTCTGGGAAAACTAGACCTCCCATCGAAAAAAGTTAAACGCAAAAGTTGTAGATAATTAAGAGATCTACAACTTCTATTTCAACCATTTTTCAACATAACCTCAAAACTATTGAGAAAAAACGCCAAGAACGTATTTTTTGAGGTTTTATTTTTATCTCCCACAAGAATGATTCGATTTTAATGAAATTTGGTGAAAATGTGCATTCTTACGTCTCAAATAAGATAAGATGTAAGTTTTTAAGGCGAAATATTTATTTTTTGATTTTATGCGAATTTAATTTGAAAATAAGGCCTAATTTTCAATCAAATCGTTGATTAACAAAATTTTGATTTATGAAAATTTCAGGACGGAATTCTTTTCGTTGAAACCTCTACTTTAAGATGGTAAAAAAGTCATACTGTCACTGTGGAAAAACATTGTCAAAAGTGGGAAAACAAAAGAAAGGTTGTTAAACGTCGATTTTTCCGTAAATGTCACGAATTCTTCATTGTTTATCGAAATGAAGTGTTGAGAGTGATGCAAAATGGTAAATTACATTAAAATCGAATCATTTTTGTGGCAGATAAAAATCAAAAATCAAAAAAATTGTTTTTTCGCGTTTTCCTCAATAGTTTTGAGGTTATGTTGAAAAATGGTTGAAATACAAGTTGTAGATATTTCAATTATCTACAACTTTTAACTTTTTTCGATAGGAGGTCTAGTTTTACTGGAAATCACTCCTAACAACACACCTTTTTCCGCCCCCAACCTACTTCCAGTTATTTGTTGGGTCCAATTGATTTTTAACCGTACATATACCATTAATCCTCAATTTTCCGACCATCCATATATTGCTAAGAATGTTTTTTTTTTATTATTGGCATTGGACTAATATAATAATAGTATTAAAAAATAATTTTTCAGATATCACTTTTTACTTCCCTAAGAATTTCCTTATCATACGATCTGATTGCCTTAGTTTATAGATTTCTGACAAATCGGCATACCTACTGAAACTCACAACATTGTCATTTTGAATGGTTCCCTAAGATTGATATTTATGACAAGTACACTCGAACTCATTTGAGGTGGATCGTATTGAACACGATCCTCTTCAAGATTATTAGTATTGAGAAATCCCTTAACATTTTGACTGGTTACTTAAAAAATTCCATAAAGTTAATTAAAAATGTCCTTTTCTAAAAAAGTAACTGAAAAAAAAGAGGCGTTTATAGGGAGATGGATAGGAATTTGAAGCTAAACATAATGATATCCTTTGATAGGCTAATAGATTACTACAGTTCATAAGCTTAAAAATTACAACAATTTGAATATCATGTACATATTAGACAATTCACTTCAAATGAGCTTGAATCTAAACCTTATTATACTGACAAGTGTGTGCTTGGGCATTTTTATCAGAGTTTCAAAGCAAAATATTTAGAAAATGGTCTATGGAAATTATTTGGTAATTCTTTCAACACTGTTATGGTTAAATATTGTACAATTTTACGCAAAAATTAAGAATATATCACCGATTCAGTTGCTATATTAGAATACCAGTTAGGATGCACTAACAAATTACCATAATTCCAACTAAATACCGAAACCTAGCGGGTACAGGGTTATTCACTATATATTGACACCCCTTTTATTTCTGTTATTATTGAAAATAGAAAAAAAAGTTTCGTACACAAGTTGTAGGATCTTACCTATGTTTTATTGAAACGTGATAAAAAAAACAATATTATGTATAGTTCACGTGATACGAAATAAATATAAGTTCATTTTAATGGAACACCCTATATACTATTGCATTTTCGAGAAGACCTATTTCCTCTGATTTCAAAACGCAAATGAGCTGCTTTATTTCAAGAAGAATGAGCCATGCGCGTCAAAACACAAGTGAAACAAAAATAACAAGGTAGGTCACGAAAATAATTATTTTATTTAAATTTCACATTTCAAACCGCATTATTAACATTTATTTAATCAAAATGGGTTATAGTAAGGCTGAGAAGGTCGAAATATATTCCCTTTATGTGAGAAATAATAAAAATAAGTGTGCCGCAAGAAGATAATACATGACTTTGTATCCGAATCGAGCGATTCTTAGTGTAAACACGTTTTTGAATAGTTCAAATGTGCTTTAGAGGGCGGAATATTAAAACATAATATTTTTAGTCGCAAACTCCTCTATAAAATCCTTATTTTACTATAAGGAACGTAACCACACTGCAACCAGCAGCTACTCTCCGGGCTATATGCCCCGCCGAGCGATGAATTACAAGTTACAAGCCTGGCGCCTTAAGTGTAATAGTTACATATTACCATCAAAACGCTAATGCTTCGATTGCAATTACACTATAATATAAGTATTTATGATAGACCTATACCTATAATAGTATATATAGGTATAATATTATATAATTGAAATCAGGGGAAAAAGGGCCTCTCGAAAATGCAACAATATATAGGGTGTTCCGTTTAAAAAAAAAAAAAACATTTATTTCGTATCACGTGACCTATACATAATATTGTTTTTTTTTAATCGCGTTTCAATAAAATATAGGTAAGATCCTACAACTTGTATACGAAACTTTTTTTCTATTTTCAATAATAACAAAAATAAAGGGGGGGTCAATATATAGTGAATAACCCTGCACATATATTCTCCGTTAATATTAGGTCAGATTATATAGAAAAATATTAGTGCACATGTTTTTAGATTTAGTAATATTTTACACGAACTTGTAATAAATACAATATCAATAGCTGTGATAAAATAAAAATTGAATAAATAACGCAAACTGTCAATAAAGTTATATTATAATCATTTGTTTTTCTTTTTCTATAAACTCCCTTTACAAACCTTATTTATCCCTTAAAAGTAAATGAGATATTGTACTATACTGGTTTCACAATATTCTGCTCTTTTTCTAATCACTTCTTTCTTCAAACCTGTTTCCATTTTTCTTTGTCGATCATAAGCTGAAATATTACCATGAAAATATGTTAAGCGATTTTGGAGCAAGCTCGATATAATCTTAATTATAAATTATACCAACGCGTTGTTTTGTGCTTTTACAACGCTTTTTTTTTAAATTTTCGATTGGAACGTATCTTTACCGTGTTGCCTATCAATTTCTTGTATCTATTTCTCATTAGAAATTTCTATGTAACAGTATTTTCCAACATTTGTCAGCGTTTAGGTACTTCTTTCTTGGCTTTGTTTTTCAATGTATCCTACATTACATTATAGATATTATTAATCGACGGTAGCCATGACTGAAGAATAAAATTATGTTAATAAGTGTACTTAAATAATGGGGATCAATTGACAGCCCAGGCAGTAATAGATGCAGCGAATCTACATAATATACCTATTATATAGACATGGACGGTTAAAATCTGGATGCTTTGGACGATGTTAGCATTTGTCAAAGTTCTTCCAAAGAGCCACTACTTTTAGAATTGTAAAAATTGTGTGTAACGTCTTCTTGTACGGTTTCCCACACTTTCAACTACCTACACTAATATGCACACTTTTTTATCACATTTTCTTCATCGCCTGCGTTTGTAAGGCTGCGCACAATATGACGATAGTTCTTCTCGGGTGCACGATTTCTCGCAACACTCATTATACACTCCATGTCCCTGTCGTTTTCTCCTCCTAGAATTGTTCATGATTGAGGTTGCCTGAGACCTCTTTTGGAACGGGTAGGCTAAGTTGTCGGCCGGCATATCTGCTTGGTACTGAGAATCCCAGTAGCTTTTCTTTTGGTAAACTATAAAAACAATAGGCCCGGAATTAATTAATTTAATATATTTTAAATAAGTTAATAGGCACAACTGTTTATTTTAATTCCGTACCTTCCCCTTAAGAGCCGTCAAAATACGGTGAAAATAGGTACTTGATTTTTTTACAGAAAACTATTCACAAAGAGAACTAGCTTATTCGAGAGGTTGGATACATAAAGGAGGAAATCATACATAAAGTAGTCAACAGACAGGTAAATCCGAAACAGACTGTCTGAGTAAAATAAGAGCCATAAGAAAGAAGACTCGTCAAAACGAAGCCACTCACGAGAATTCAGCCTGTTAGTAATCACTTTAAAAACGGGGCGTTGGACCCCAGACTAAACTGGTGCAAGTACACTTAGATATTGAAGATATTAACATTGTAATTAACAACGTTTTGTTGCACCGACAGATCGTCAAACGTTTACTTTTTTTTTGATTGAGAAACGGTGCTTTTTTCTAAGAGTCTAAGAAAACTATTATCTGAAAGTTATTTGTGACATTCTACGAATATTCTTTCTTTTTATTTGGGTTTTCTATCACATGTTTTTTTCAAAAACAAATCACCGAAAACTAAGAAAACTATTGTAACTTATTTACATGCAGACATGAAGTTTCATTAGTTTGATACTTACAGTCTTGTTTCTTGTGTATGGTGTTGTAGTTCCCTCTACATATTGCGGCAAGTGCTGACGCAAGCTGACTACCACAGTATTTCTTAGTCCTAGACATTTCAATTTGCATATCTTCCAGTTGACAAATTGTAAGTCCAACGAAGAAAGTTGCCATGAATAATAAACTATATCTGAATTCCATCTGAAAGAAGATATTATTTTTTTATACATACTTGGTCATAACTAGGTATCTATACAATTGTAGTACTCCACTGTTCCATAGGAAAGTGGTCAAAATAATAAATTTTTGATCGGTTTAAAACACTTTTTTGATGTCTACTTTCCTTATATCCACATGAAAAAGGGAAACAAAACGCCAGCCATACAAATAAGAAACAACAATGGTAAAATTCCATGTGCAGCTTGATTATTTTTTTGTTAACACCCGTGTTTTATTTTGTCCTGGTCCTTTTCTTATTAATCAAATTGAAAATTACATCTAGGTACGCGCACCTTTAGTATAAACATAGCACATGTAGGAATAACGACCTCTTTATAGATTAGACAAAGTACTGAATCTTATTAATAACAATAACAACACCATAATAACAGGATAATGATATGAACGTTTAAAATTTGATCAACATATAACAATTCCGATATGCGAGTAGTACAAAGTATACTGTGAGATGACCTACAGAGCGTTGAATTAAAGTACCTATATAAACTCTTGTTAACAGTATATTTACAGGATGGATGTTCCAAAATGCATGCCACATGTATTTCTTACGTTAGATTAAGAAAAGTAAAAGCGTTTTGAAGATACTCCGATAGCATTATTAGATTAAAAATTACCATTAACAAAATTATTTGAAAACCAAATTGTTTATTAATATGGGGTAGAAATTATGTTAGAGTAATATCAACACCAGCGAATTTGCCTGGCTATATGAACTTATACAGGGTGGGCCACGGTGGGTGGAGTATTAAAAGTATATGGAGAAAGGATCAACCGATCGCTATGAAATATTGATTTCCAAGATAATCGAGTATGATCTCTCCAACTAAAATATTTTCGAAAGTGCGGTGTTGCTACTTATACGTACAACTGGCAACATCTTCGTTATTTTAAATGGAATACCCTGTATATTTTTGCATTTTTTGGATCGTCGTCTCTTTCTGAGTAACTTTTGTTAACCTATCAAGCCAAAAATTTAACTTTCAGCAAATCGTGTTTTCTCCTACCTACGCAGCAATTAAAAGATCATTTTTTAGTTGCAACTAGGCAAGGCTTGGGGGCATCTACTCCATTAATCAAATGTTTCGAATATCATACAGGGTGAGTTAGAGAACGCTTTCTATAAGTGGCTTAGAAAAATGCACAAAAGTAATTTTTTTTAATGGAATGCCCTGTATATTATTACTGATTTGGAAAGGTCATACATTTACGTATTTAAAAAGGTAATATACCCTATACCTAATGCGCACCGTTTTCGATTTATATGCACTTTTCTGTAACCTTACCAAGAATATTAGCCTTTTGGACGGGCGGGCCATGAAATTTTTATTCTGTCATTTTGTAATGACCACAGACATGCTATTTTTCTACGTTCTGCTGATAATCCTATTGCACTATCCATGAATAATAAACAAATCTATTAAAACTGTGTTTGTATAATTATTTTCTGCCATATTTGTGCTACATCTATTCAAATTAAGTGCAAATATTACTAGCGTCAAATTTATTTAGAAAAATAGCATGTCTCTTGTCATTACAAAATATTGTTATATTATGATATACCAAAAGACTAATATTCTTGGTAAGGTTACAAAAAAGTGCCCATAAATCGAAAACAGTGCCCATTAGGTATAGGGTAACCTTTTTAAATAGGTAAATATATTACCTTTCCGAAACAGTAATAATATACACGGCATTCCATGAAAAAAGATTGACTTTCGTGTCACTTATAGAAAGCGTTCTCTAACTCACCCTGTATGATATTCGAAATAATTGAAAATTATCTTTTAATTGCCGCGTAGATAGGAGAAAACACGATTTACTGAAAATCAAATTTTTGGCAATAAATTCAGAAAAGAATTATTATCTCGAAAAGATAGATATAGGGAAATATTAACAAAAGTTACTAGAAGGAGATGACGATCGAAAAAATGCAAAAATATACAGGGTATTCCATTTAAAATATCTGAGATGTTGCCAGTTTTACGTATATGTGGCAACACCGCAGGTTCGAAAATATTTTAGTTGGAGAGATCATACTCCAAACCCAAAACAAACCAAAATTTCAAAGCAATCGGTTGATCCCTTCTCCATATACTTTTAATATTCCATCCACCGTGGTTCACCCTATATAATTTGTCCAAAAGTTCACCCACTCTACTACTACTGTTGTATTATTAACAATTAAATGTACGAAAATTAGTTGCGATCGGTATATGTAGTTTCTAAATATTTTCCCAACGGGGTATTATATGTATCACATCATTTAGATGATTGATGTTTGAAATTTGTTTGCAATAGAATTAAATTTTTATAATTGCGAATGCTATTTGATGAAATATTTGTTCCATTTTTTTTAAATTCCGTCTTGAACCGATGTAAAAATGTATACACAAATAGGAAATAAGTATTAATTATGCTTAGATAAAATATGCCTATTCAGATATTATGTCTTCAAACATTGTTTATAATTAATGTGTTTATAATTTTCTACATTTGACCTCTTACAGTGTATATTTCTGTTTCAAAATAAACTTCGAAATAATGGAAAATGTTCCAGTAAAAATAGAAGACGTACGTTTTTAGATGTTAAAAATGAGTCTGTAAAAGTAGGCATGTTTATAATTTTATTTTTCTTAGAAATGCCGACATTTTCGAATTTGCATGATGCTGAAGACACAAAAAGTGTTTTCGGGATTTTTATTTGTCTAGCTTTTGCGCGAATATTTGTTCCGCTATAACTCGAACATGGCTCAACATATTTTGAGAAAATTTTATACTCAAATAGACACCTTTCCAACGGAAGTGGTGGAAGGCAGGGATAAGTTGGGAAAGCTTAAGAATGCGGTGAAAAATTAGAAAAGATTATGGAAACTACTGGAAGATAAGATAGTGGCAAAAAGGTAGAGCATCCACGTGAGCGTAACTACTTTGAAATGAAACCTTGATAAAAGCTATATTTTTCTCCCGCCAGAACGAAGCGGTGCATGCGTTTAGCGCATGATCTTTTTTGTTTGTTTGTCAGTTAATTTTAAAACTATCTTGATGCATTGAAGTTTTAAGACTATTTTGCCCCACTTAAGGAACATTTTCTGATAATTTTAATCATCTCATGGCAAAATGAAGCTGAATTTGAGATTCATATATATACTAAAACTTCTACGGGTTAAACTTCAAAAGTCCATTGGCAAAATTATACAAACTACTGATTAGTTAGCCCTAAGATTTTTGCGAAGTATATAAAAGAGTAAATATGATTATAATTCTAACCAAAAAGGGTTAAATATGCAAGCATTTAATTATTACTTTGTATTTTCAATTTCTTTATCTTAGTCTGCTCGTTTCATTTTATTCTGTTCTAATATTTTTCCACGGTTTATTTGAGCATTTAAGTAGCTATAAAAATGCATATACGTGTCTCTTAAGTGCAAACTTTACTCACCACACATTATATTTTCTTATCGTACGTTGAATAAATTTTTTGTAGGACCCAACAATGAAATTAGGATAGGTACCTTAGATATTTCTCCAAAAGATCACCTGCACATCCACGAACACTAAAATTTATGTTATGCATTCGGCTTTTTACGATAACATAAATCGACATCACAGACCGCACAGCCACCCAAGTGTAAGTAGTCAGCGTCGGAATTCTAATGCGGTATTATAAGCAAGCGCTGGCATTACATGAACCCGTGCTTTGCTAATCTTCTATCTACACTGGCTACTATCTACTATAATTGACTCTCCTTTATAATGATTACTGATAACACGAAATGTAGTAAGCTGCGGTGCACGAAATGTACCGGACAGCACTTAAGGCAGGTGATTGTGTTTTTTTTTTAAACTTCAGGAAAATGCTAATTTTACATTTGCTCCAGAAGCGTGAGTTTTTTCTGAGATTTATTATGAATACCTCCATTATTTTTATGCTTTATTGGGTTTCAGGAGAGGCTAATAAAAAATATATATACATGGATCTATAAGTTCGAGTTTATGAGAATATATAAGATACTGTAAAAATGTATGGTATGTGAAACCTCAATGGAATATATGAGCTTGATGTGGTTCCAAAATGATACTATGAGAACCTATCTGGGGATTGAAACCTGAATGATCTATATCTATGCAATTGTATAAGTTCCCTTTATGAGTATATGTAAGATATACGTACCACGATGGAATACGTGAGGTTTGATGTGGTTCGAAAATATTATATATGAACATCTGTCTGGGAATTGAAACCTAAATGATCTATATCTATTCATTTTTATAAGTTCCCTTTATAAGTATATATGTATAAGATAATGTAAGAATGTATTTGAAATCTCAATGGAATACATGAGGCTTGCTGTGGTCTCAAAATGGTGTGTATAAGGATCTATCTTTAAATTGAAACCTGAATGATCTGTATCCATGCAACTGGACAAGTTCCCTTTATATGTATATATCAGATACTGTAAGAATGTACGTGAAACCACAATGGAATATATGAGACTTGCTGCGGTTTCAATGTGGTGTGTATGAAGATCTATCTAGGAATTGGAACTCGAATGGTCTGTATCTATGCAATTGCATAAGTTCCCTTTTTGAGTATATATAAAGACAGTGTATGAATGTACGTGAAATCACAATGGAATATATAAGGCTTGATGTGATTCCAAAATAGTATGTATGAGGATCTATCTCGGAAACCTAAATAATCCTCCCTCCTAAACCCTTGAGTACTTTTTCCAAACAAAAACTCAAAGGATGTGATAACACTGTGACTGCATATTGACACATAAATAACTCATATAATTATTTCTTGCCGATTAAAAACACGATGAAATAAATTTTGTTATATAATGGGCAACTCATCGAATTCGATAAAAATTGAAACTGTCGACAATCGAACATTCGATAAAATATTAACTTAATTAGTCTCATAAGTCATTAAGTACATCTTTTTTCATGAAAAGACAATAAATATTAGAACTTTATTGTCTTATAAAAACTCCTAATTACTGACGTAATTCATATCGGTTATAAATTTTTAAGATGCAATAAATACTGAATCTATATTAACCTATAAGTACTCATCCTAGAGTATTTTTCCCAAATAAAAGCTCAAAGGATATGATAAAAACTTTAACTGCATTGACTTGGAAGAACATCAATTATTTGTTGTCGGATAAAAACTTTTGGGATACGATAAAAACTGAAGCTCTGTTTTCTAATAAAAAAAACTAATAAATTTTCAAGCACATTTTATCTCTTGAACAACTTATACACTCTTAAATTTTTTAATATAATGTTGAGGATGGTCCATGCATGTTCTATTTAAAATAGATTTTGTTGTCAAAAACCAACACTTTTAAATTTATTGGTCCACATGAGACTGAATATTAATACTATCAACAATTATTGTTTGTGTGGTTGACAAAGTGGAAATAGAACAATTTTACCTCAGTCACAGCCTTCTGGGTTGAAAAATCAAATTAAAAATTTTACAATTATTTTTGAGAAAAATGATAATTTCGCAAAGTAATATATTTTAATATGTTCCAAATTTTAGAGTGATTGATTCATAAACGCAGAAGCTATAAGCTGGATGTCGTGGCCACCCGGTATAGTTTTTTTTTTCATATAAAAAGAAAGCGTTGTTAACTATCACAATTTTAAGAAATTATGGCAAATTATTATGTTTACCGCCTAGTCTAGACATGCATATACATCGAAAGGATCTAGGGGACAAATAAATGGTTTTTAATAAGCGTAGATTTGCTCAACAGGCAACAATCCATTTAACAAAAAGTATTTAATAGAACAATAAACCCTGCCTTTGATTCGTGTAGGTACTCAAAATTAATTAACAGGTCTAAACAAAAGTGAAGAGCGGTATGTTCTTGGACTCGTATACTGGTTAATGAAAATATGATTACCTGGAAGTATTGCTGTGGCATCTAATGCTCTAACATTATAACTATTACATATCGAACCTATTTTCAGTAAGGGTGATACTTTTATTTAAATATTAATAATATAATTAAATTAATTAATGAAATTTTAAATAAAATACAAAAAGTACCGGATAAATTCATTATCTACGTAAGTAACAATTTATGAGTAAAATCCTAAAACACGTCAATTTTTAATTCTAAAATGACATTTTTTGAGCATAATTTTATACTTCTCCCTTTAACGCTTAAAATTTTCAAATGGAACGAAGGTACGCGTGACAGCTTATTTGAAAGGTTTTTTAATTCCCTATGCAGCAATATAAGGTTTTTGAATTTTGCCAAAAAAAAATTTGAGACCTTGACTTTTCGTACATGCCCTAAATTGCGATTTTATGGACTCTTACCGGCTTGCTTTGCATATTTACCCCATTTACCCCCGAACCCTTCAACGGGATTAGATCAAAATATAATCTAGTTCCAGATCTCGTTACAATACATAAGTGTACCAAATTTCAAGTCAATATCATAAACGGTTCCAAAGTAAACGTGCGCACAAAAAAGTTACAGACAGACCGACAGACAGAAATTTTTTTTTCGCTCAAATTTAAAATCTCGACGTTTCATGACATTTTAAGACTATTTAAAAAAAAAAAAATTTTTTTTGCGTTACTATACTTCCACTGAACGTGGAAGTAATGAAGCGAAATACCTCTCTGTAGAGGTTGTGAACTAGAAGATGAAATGGTTCAACATGTACTCTCTGTGACTGTTCTGCCGTCTCTTCAACCAGAGAATCCATTTTGGGAGAACGTTGCTCTACTCTGGCCGATGTAAGTGAGACGCCCCTAGGCAGCTGTTACCGGCTCAATGCATATGCTACCCCCAACACACCTTTTGTGTTTCGCGGGCCGCATATCGTCAACAGCCGCGGGCCGAGATTTGGCTTTCGTCCGTTAGTGGGTGGTCGCGTGCCTTCCAGTGGCGAAGAACGGTCACGTGACTTCCGGCTGATATAAAAGGTAAAACATTGGCTCCTGTGTGTGCGCGCGCTGCCGAGATTTCTAAAAGCTTGTTTATTTGAGCCATCTTAATGGATTTTGGATTATCGGCAACGGTAAAATGACCTTGGTTTTAAATTTTTACTGTTCCTCAGAATATTTCGTTGCTACGGAGGGAGTTTAATCCGCATCTGTGCGGGACTTATGTGTGCACACGTGAGTAACCTTATTGCCATCTTTTTCGACGATTTTATTCACTCATATTGATTTAATAAGTTCTCTAATGTAACCTATCGCGGCCAAATTTATTTTAGTCAATCCTCACGCTTGTAAACTAAGTGTAGCTACACGAGAGGTATTTACCTTTATTTTATGTTCTAATATATTTATCAGAAAATAGTCACAGAACTGAACATCGCCAGGTTCATATTAGGGAACTAAGTTATAAGTACTGTAATATAGTACATTTCCTGTAGAAAGAATGTGTCATTATTTCGTCTGCGGCTACTAGGAGTGATTTTATGTTAAATAAGCAAAAAAAAACTTCTAATAGTTTATGTTAAACTTGGGCTTAACGCCCTGAGATTTCTGAGTTAGTGAAATTTTGTCTTGCTCACGTTGCATCACTTATCCGGGCTAGGTAGTGTCTGCGATCTGCTACTCACAGCAGCCCAAATGTTTTTGTATTATTTTGCAAGCACTATCGCGTCAAGGGGGAAAAACTCGGTAGCACAGCATCACCACCTACTTCGCAAGATTAGGTAGGTTGGAGGCCTAGGTGAGGGTCTGCCCACAGGAAGGAAGTAAAAGGGACCTAATGAGGTTTAAGTGCTGTGGTTCAATCTTCCCAACGAATTCCATTCCAACCATATAGAAAAAGCAGGTATTATGTGTAGGAAAAATGTCTAGGATAACACTGTGTTGGATAATTCAACTGGTGTGTAAAATAATTTGAGGCGTGTGTAAGATAGCTTTAGGTGTGTGTAGAATATGACGTGTGTAGAATAGAGTCCTCCCCTCTGTTTCATCCGGAATCTGAAGTTGGCAATTCTAGATAGACCAAGTGAGTGACATTTGTTCTAAGCAGTCTTTTATTTCAACGAAATGAAATTCCACGTGTTCAATTGTTTTCAGAACGCTTTATATCTTTATATCTCTCTCAGTCGATATCTTTCCCAATTAACATAACATTCTAAATAGAACACAAATAAATATATTTTTAAATCAATATCGTTATTATTAGCCTTACTACATAATAATGATTATCAAACATATTTGACAAGGTTGACAAAGTGATAAATAATTTTGGTAATATTACACGATTTTATATATCGCGTCGTCATAAAGGTTAATCGCAAATAAGTGAACTATTGCACTCCATGCGCCTTTTATTAACTTAAAACAAACAGGAAAGTATACAAATATAGGACATTCAACTTAACTCATAATGCTACTTGTGTCTTTCCAGATTAGATAGATATAAGGAACGAAACTTATTAAATGGACAAATTCACTTCCTTCTTATATAATCAATAATGTTTCTATGTTTCTGTTTTGTCTAACAATCATTTGTTTTGAAATTTGTGACGAAAATAACGCCACCATGTAACCGTTCGCCTTATTATTTATTGTTCAAATTTTTTTCTAGATTTACACGCGTTATATTTTTAGTTATATTAGTCACAGCTGGTTCACAAGTTCATGCGTGATAAGTCAGGCAGCGCCTAAACATGCTGGATATGGCATGTGTAGTCGAATTTATTAGAGAAAATTTTTGTGATCCTTTTAGATAACCCACAAAACAACCTTATCGGTTGTTTGAACTCTGACTAAATATTTAATTATAATTATCTGGTGTGTGTAAACGAATATTTAGTATATTAGAACGTGGATGTTTTTATACAAGAGATAAAGTAAATTGTTTAGATATTTTTATACTTTGTTTTTGCAACCAAGATGTCCTATGTTAAAGCGTTCTCATTTATATACACCTAATCCTAATATCCTCGGAACCATTGATATTGGACCACCTACAAGGAGCCGAGATAAAATACCCAAACTTTAGTTAAAAATATACTTCGTTCAGCTTAGTAATTGATTACAGTTTCATTGATATTAAGCTACGCAAGAGGCAATGTGTTACTGTCAGTTGTTGTGTCAACTTCTTGTTCTTGTTCTGCCTGGTTGCCTTCGATTCGGATGTTTTCAGCTGTCATGAATTGCTCTGCCTCGTATGACTCACAGATGCGTTCAGTTGGAAAACCAAGGAAGTAAAGTAAAATTATTTTTGATAGGTGGACTTAAATTGATGAAGCAATGCGTCGGAATAAAAGATATAGGTACTAGTTTTAATATATCATTGATAAAGAACCCAGCTATCTCATTGAAATGTATGAAAACTTGAGGTAAGTGGCTTTCATAGCGATTGTGCTAAATCTCTGATTTATCGATGTGAGGATCTTTTGAAGATATTCTTGTATCTCTCCGTTTATAAGTAAATTTGTATAATATTTAAAGTGTTGTAAATACTTGACTAAACGATTTTTATTATTATTATTTTTTTTTTTTTTTTTTTTTTTTTTTTTTACAAAAAACCAGTCACCCTACTCTGTGGCTCCGACCCTCACAGAGGGGAGCTGGTAATACCAATAGCCACTCCCCACGCCCGTGGGGTGAGTGACTACCGGGTCCGCGAATCGTGTGCCCTGAGTAGACGTAATGAACCGAGGATGACAGCCTTCTGCATTCTGCCGGCTAAGATCTCTGCCGAATCTCGGCATGCCGGTATGATCTTTAGTTCTGAAAGCAGCGTCTGTCTCATTCCACCGAGGGCTCCTATAATCAGTACCACTATTTTAACAGAATGGCCTGGATAAAGCCTGCGGAGTTCGAAGAGCAAATCTCGATATTTTGTCCGTTTTTCCTCCTCTTTCAAGACAATGTTGCTCTCAGCGGGAGCTGAGAATTCCACGACATACATTGTCTTGAGTTGGTGGTCGAGGAGTACTATGTCAGGCTTGTTGGCTTGTATTTGCCTGACGGTGGGAAACGAGTAGTTCCAATAAATTAGGCACTTCTCATTCCCCACAACGGACTCAATATCCCCCGGAACGTAAGGCAGCACTGGTGTTTCGTCTATCCCATACGAGTGCCTTAGATGATAGTAAAGCACTCGTAATGCTGCGTTGTGTCTATGAATATAGGCCGAGACTGCGTAAGTCGGGCAAGCCGACAGTAAGTGCATTACAGTCTCCGGCGCCCTGCGGCAGGCCCTGCAGCTGACATCAGGGACCTCCATACCCATGACACGACGTCGATAGACGAGAGTGTTAAATACACCATCCTGGCAAGCCATTATGAATCCCTCGGTCTCAGACTTCAGCCCAGCTGACCTTAAGAAGGCGAAGGTCAGCCTTTCGGATAAGCCGAGGTCTTCTATATTTTTATAGAAGATCCCGTGCAATGGCTTATCCTTATGGAGCTGCAGAAGGATGTTGTGTTCTGCAGCTCTAATGTGGGCTTTTAGTCGAACGGGTTCCAACTCGGTGACAGAGTCGGGGTTTACCCGCTCGACGTCGAAGATGAGACCAAGTTCATCGGCTGCTCTCCGTGCTGCCTTAAAGAGAAAAGCTCCTACCTCTGCATTTTCATGGTCTCGGACCATGCAGAGGAGGGGATCCGAACTCCTGATGACCTTACATGCTCCCTCCAGAACCATCCTGCTATGGAGACTCTCCAAGCTCAAGAGTCCACGGCCTCCCCGATGTCGTGGGAGATATAACCGTGGAACGGACGATTTAGGATGCAAGCTCCTATTGAGATGCATCTTCTTGCGGGTTACTACATCGAGTTGACGCAGCTCTTCTCTAGTCCACTTCACTACTCCGAAAGAGTAGAGAAGGATCGGAACGGCAAGCATATTTGTAGCAGACACCTTGTTCTTCCCCGACAGTTCTGAAGACCAGATCTGTCGGAGTAGGTGCTGATACTTGCCGCGGAGAGCGTTTTTCACTACACTCACTTCTTGGGTGGAGCGTTGCTCGACACCCAAGTAAGTGTACGACTCTCCGGCATCTAGATGGTGTAAGATGCTTCCGTCCACGAGCTGCGCGTCCTCTCCATAGTCACCGCATCGTCCTCTCTTGAGATGGATCAGTGCGCATTTGTCCAACCCGAACTGCATACCGACAGCCTGCGTATACTCCTGTACCACCCTAAGGGACTGTTGGAGATCCCTCTCTCCAGAGGCATAAAGTTTAAGGTCATCCATATAAAATAGATGGGTGACCTTATGCCTCCTGTCGCCGGGGGTACCGCAGTTGTAGCCACGGGTTTTCCGGAGCGAGACGGATAATGGCAGTAGTGAGATGCAAAACAGAAGGGGGCTGAGGGAATCTCCCTGAAATACTCCTCTTCTGAATGTTACCGACTCTGTTTGGACTCTATCGTTACCCGATGTTATGGTAAAGCGAGTCCTCCAGAGCGACATCAGTTCTTCAATACATCTCACTACGGGACCGGGTACCACAAGACATCGGAGCAAGTGAACAATGAGCTCATGCGATGTCATGTCGAATGCCTTGCGGTAGTCGATCCAGGCCATAGAGAGGTTCCGCTTATACTGCATGGAGTCCTGCGTGACACATCTGTCAATCAACAGGTTCTCCTTGCAGCCAGCGACACCTCTCTTCGACCCTCGTTGCTCATATATCCGTTCGTAAACCGGTTCAACTGCGTGGAGCACCCGCATGTACAAAATGCGTGTAAACACCTTGTAACATGCGTTTAGACAGGTTATCGGTCTGTAATTCTTTGGGTTGGACAAATCTCCGTTCTTGGGGATCAGCACTGTCCGCCCCTCAACAACCCAAGAAGGGATTTGCTGCTCCCCATTTAACCAGGAATTAAATATTCTGGCCAAATGGTGGTGGGTGCTCGATAACTTTTTCCACCAAAAGTTATTTATCCCATCGGGACCTGGAGCAGCAAAGTTCTTAGAGCCATCAAGAGCCCTACGAACCTCTTCTGGGGTTATTGGTTCGCACACTTCCTGTGGTTGCTGAAGCCTTTGACAAAAGGCTTCAAAGTGTGCAAGGGCAGGAGAATCTCGGTTGAGTGGAAGCCTCTCCTCGTACAGCGTTTTCCAGAAGTTCTCCACCTGATCTGCAGTCGGCGGATTGTCTACAACACGCGGAGGCGGTTGGAAAAGGCGCGAGGGCTTCTCGCGGAACAGTTTATTTTCCGCAAGCCCCCTCGCCCGCCTCACTAATGACTTTTTGCAAGTCACTAGCATCCGTATCCTGTCGAGACAGTGCTGTTTGGTGGTTCGCAGCACTGCCTCATTGAGTGTGTGATGGACGCGTCTTAAGTTGGCGGCTAATCGACGCACTTTAGGCGTGAACGGCCTGTTGGCCGCCATATAGTCCATCACACATTGGATACGGGATGCGTGTTGCCTCGCCGACTGGATCTTGGCTTCCATCTTTTGTATGCGCCGCTGCGCTCTCTCCTGTGGGGAAGAGGTATTTCGCCTCTCCACCTGAGACGAGCGTTGAGCAGCGGCATACACGGCACAATTTATGTGCCAGATGTCAGCCTCTTCTGGTAGCGCTGTACGAAGTTCAGCGTCCACTCTGGCCAGGTCTTGTGGCCCGGGGGTTTTCAGACGGTGTAACCCCCTTCTGGTACTGAGGCCCTCTGGTATTGGCGGAACGAGGAGAGCCACGTCCTCAACCGGTGAATGTGGCGGCTCTTCGGCCACCTCATTCACCGGCCCAGGAGCAGCCCTCACGTAGCCCCTACTGCGAAGGTGGGATACATAGTCACGCAGATTTTGTGGCGTGAAGGCGCTATGCTCTGGTAGCCTCTCACACCACAGAGCATGCATCCGCGCCATGTACCCCCTCCGCGCGGGCTCACTGCTTTCATAACAATGCAGAAGCTCATCCCTCAGTTCATCTGTCCACTCAAAGCGTCCTTGTTCGTTGCGTACGTCGTCAACGGGCGGTCTATCCGGTTGGGCCCCACCACCTTGCCCTTGACCCCTATCCGAACGGGGTCGATCGTGGGGGCCCAGTCTTCGGCCTGCTGGAACCAAAGGTTAGAGCCTGTGGGTGGTTAGCCCAGCAGGCCCACGACCGACACCAGAGGGGAAGATGCTTTCCCCTCCCGGGTGCACTAGGGCTGCCGGTTCGGTTTTGCACCCCTAGCTGGAGTAAGTGGTGGCGCTACTCACCAAAGGCTTAATAGATGGAAGTTAGCCCCTCCTGCTTATTTATTTATTTATTTTATTATTATTATTATTATTATTATTATTATTATTATTATTATTATTAGCCCTTACTCGAGTCCGAGTATAAAAAAAATGTTACAGTCGACAGATTGTGTGTAATAAAAAACAAGTAAAAGGTGTAGTCTATTGTAATTCCCATTTATCTACGGTGCACACGACTATGGCTATAGAGGCCAATTCGGGAGAGCACATGTCGACCGCAGTCAGGACAAACATAGACTTGGTTAGGTCTTGGATTCGGCCTTCTTGCAGCACATTTCCTTGATAGCTGGCCACAACCCCTCGCCATTCGGTTCTGTCCGCTGCAAGTTGTTCCCATTGCTCGTCTGCAATACCGCAGGATTTTAGACTTTCATGGAGAACGTCTTTGAACCTCTTTCGTTGACCGCCACGCCTTCTTCTACCGCTTAGCAATTCACCATAAAGTGTTCATTTAGGAAGGCGGTTATCATGCATACGATGAACGTGACCTGCTCATCTTAGGCGTGCTTTTGAAATAAGCACCTCAATTGGAAGGCTGTTTGCTCTCCTGAGTACTTCCACGTTTGATATGTGATGGAACCAACGGATTTTCATCATACTTCTGAGGTGTCTTTGCTGAAAACGTTCTAATTCTTTCACATGACGACGGTAAGTGACCCAGCTTTCACATCCATATAGCAGTGTTGGAATGACAACTACTCTGTAGACAACCTTTTCGTTGGCAAAGCAAGGTCGTGGTTGTCAAATACTCTCTCTCTAAGTCCCCAGAGTGCTCTAGATGCAGCGTTAATTCTATTGCGAATCTCGCTGTCTATGTTTGCTTTGTCGTTAACAACGTTGCCTAAGTAATTGAACTGATTCACCACTTCAAGAGAATTTCCGTTAAGTGTAATGTCTATTTGGTTCACTTGATGAAGAGTTGACATAATCTTAGTCTTTCCGATGTTGATTTTAAGTCCCAAGGAATCATAACTCTGGGCATACACATCTAAAAGTTCTTGAAGCTCTTCCGGCGTAGAGGCTAAAAGTGCACAGTCATTCGCATACTGGAGATCACAAATGAATCGTGTGCGTGTCTTCGTGAAAGCTCTAAAGCGCCCTATGTTAAAGAGACCGCCATCAGAACGGTATCTGAGACCTATTCCTCTGACTGTCAGTTTGTTGTCAACAATAATTGTTAGAGCAGTGGTAAACAAATTAAAGAGTAGGGGTGCCAGGACACATCCCTGCCTAACTCCAGTGAGGGTTTGGAAAGGTTTGGTTGCCTCATTATTATACATAACCTGGGCGTTGTTATTTGTATGTAGACTGCGACATACTTCCACAAATTTTCTAAGGATACCTAAGCGGAGCATAATTTTCCAGAGCACTTCCCTGCCCACCGAGTCAAACGCCTTGGTTAAATCAATGAAGGCCATGTGAATTTCTCCTTGATGTTCGAGTGCTTTTTCTTGAAGCTGTTTAAGTGTGAAGATTAGATTCGATGTGCCTCGGTTTGGTCTAAAGCCACTCTGTGTTTCAGGAAGTAACTTTTCCATAACAGGTGTTAGCCTATTTGCCATCGCTTTAGTGAGTATCTTCCCTCCAACAGCCAGGAGAGCTATACCCCTGTAATTTCCACAGTCCGCAGCGCTCCCTTTGTTTTTGAAGAGGTTGATTAAAAGTGTATCACGAAACTCCTGCGGAGCTTGACCACTTTCCCACACGACATCAAACAGTTTTTTGAGGTAGGGTATGAGCTCTGACGACACAGCTTTAAAGATCTCAGCTGGGAGTGAGTCGGCGCCAGGAGATTTGTTATTTTTTAGCTGCCCAATGGCGGTTAAGATCTCTTCCGTCGTTAGTGGTTTATCTAAGTCTTCGAAGGTGCCATATTGAGGGATAAGATTTATAATATCGTGATCGGCTTGACTTTGCTGGTTAAGAATGTTAGAGTAGTGTTCTTTCCATCGGGCTCTTATTTCCTGGTCTTCTTTGAGGAGATTTCCATTTAAATCTTTAATAGGGCACATATTTTTCCGACTAGGGCCGTACACTGCTTTTACTCCTAAACGATTTACATCTATGTCCAAATAATATTTTTCATATCAACTTTCATTGTGTCAATGTTTGTCATAAAACTGGCAGATCACCCTGTATTTTATACTTATTTCCCAATTCAATAAATTTATGGGCTAATAAGTTTAAATTGTTGATTTTTTTCTTTAAAAAAATCTTTTTTTTTTTTAAATACAACATGTATAGATTCAATATTAGATAAAAGATTTTCCATTTAAAAAATCAAATTTTATGGTACTTCTGCCGAAACCGGAAGTCGGCCATTTTGATGTTCCAAATTTCAGAATAATTGATTCATAAACACAGAACCTATAATAAACCTGAGCCGGATCTCGTGGCCACACCTAGTATACCGGATGACAACGAAATTATTCCCGTTCAAATTTCTCGGTTGCTTTTAGGAATAATATTTTGAAATTTTGGCATATCATGACATTTGCAATACAAAAAGCCATATTTTACACTTATTAAGTGAAAAATGTCACTTCCAGTCCAACCGGAAGTAGCAAGAACTTTTGATTTCTAAATAGCAACCTATATATATTTTTACGTATTTAGATTCCACATAAAATTCTCGTTACAGTGATGTATCACAACTAGGTAATTGTTTTCAAAATGGCGTCATAAATTCGAAAAAGCAAAACTGTGCTCTCAAAAAATTTACCCAGTAGGCCTTGAATCTGATGTTTCGCCTTCATTTTTTATTATGGCATTTCAATAAAAGTTTATTTTGTGCAAAAACCACTATTTTGAATTGAAAAACAATTTTTTGAAAAAACATAAAAGCCAAAATTTCAAAAATTGTATTCCTAATATCGACCTAGAAATTGAAACGGGACTAATCTCGTTGTCACCCGGTATAGATCCGAGGCTTATATGTTTAATTAGTGCCTTTATTGCGTTTATGAAGCACGGTACTTTGAATATCTCTAATTAAATTAATGGAAAAGTTGCGCTTTAAGTAATTAAAACTGACTGATAACTTCCGAGTAAACACAACAGCGTATCTTTCGGACAAGGCAGTATTATGAGTATGGTTAACTTTGGTTTTAATTTTTTATATATGCTCAAAATTGATGTCCATGATTTACTATCTAATCATTTTAAGAGAAAAGTTTAATAGGTCGGATTATTACAATCCAAATATTTTACACAGTAAAAACCGTTAATATCTATGAGTTTTCCATAATTTATGCAAACTTGTAGCCCGTCTGTCGCCATTCTCATACAGCAATGTAATATTTTAGTTATTCATACGTATATCGAGCATATTGTATGAAAGTAAATTACGTAAAAACAAACCATTTTATTGATCACAGACTATTATACTGGTTTGAATAAAAAATGCAACACGGAGATGTCTTGTGCAGTTTTATTGATATTTTCACCAAAATTGCGAACCAGAATGACACTCAATAGCAGGCGAATTTTGTGACTGCCGGGCTGCCATGGAAGGAAGGACCATGTCCATTATTGTTTAGCAACCGCGTGGAAATATTTATACTAATTGCATATATGAACATCGAACAATTAGGTCAAATCTGTGACATATAGTCAGTGTTGTTAATTATGCTACGTTTAAACCAAGTACGGCACACATTCAGTACAACCAAGTTCATTCTGTACATGGCCTTGACCCATTTAGATGATTTAACTCCTCTAAGTAGCAACGTGTAACTGGTATCAACTGGATCAGTTAAAAAAGGTAGATATTACATTGAAAAACATTCTGAACATATGTATTGGAACTTTTTACACTCTTATGTAATGTTATACAGGGTGATGTACATCTCCAGCAATTTTAAATCGGTACAAAAATGTGTGATTTCAAAAGTGCCTGTCCGTCTATGTATGAAATGGGAAAAGCAGATAACTATTATTCAATGGTTATTTACAGAATTTTACAAGATTTTTGTTACGTCTATGATTGTATCTAACCTCAGCTGTCTAACTGTGTATGATGATACGATTCTTACTCTCATTCTGGTCGTTGGATAGGTAGGTCCGATGATGACCAGATCACCAGATCTGACTACTTTAGACTTTTTGTGGGGTATTTGTAGACTAGAGTCTATACAACTCAACCAGAGCCACTAAATGGTTTACGATAAAAAATTGTTCAAGAACGTAAACACTTAGTATAGGCATATTCATAGTTCTAGATCTATTCATAAGGAAATATGTCCCCCTGTTATTTCTTTTTGACGAATTTTTGCAAAAATCATTATATCCAAATTTATTTAGGCTGGCTAGTTTTCATTGAAATGCTCTGTATATTAGAAAGGCCAAGCCGAATGTTTATATAAAAAAGTTTTGTCACACTCAGTCCCGCAGTTTTCTGGTTATGAGAGAACACAAACAAGCAAACAAATAATAAATAGACTTGTGACACCAGATCCTTCGCCATTTTTTCCAATTTTATTTGTAAGAGTTTTCTTAATTTCTTTCTGAGAATTAGTAAATTTAATAATAATTTTAGTTAATCTAATACTCAATCTAAGAGATGGTCCTGAGCTAATGATTTTTAATAAATAATAATAATAATAAGTCTTTATTCAAAGAAAGGACGAAGTTCAGTTTGGTAAGCCTTACGCTGACCATCTGCTCTTACACTTAACCAATCTATGCCAATAATGTGATTTCTACTACCACTGCTACCTAAGAGATGCAAATTATCGCAAAAAGCCTAAAAATCGATTCTGTTATTTCTGACTTATGCATGGATAAACATTTAAGAGCACAATCTTAAAAAGAATGTCAGCTGGGAATGTATGTATCTGCGTTTAAACGATTATTTATAGTCACCGCATTTAGGATGGGGTACCTGGCATTCAGCATTTATGTAAGTAGCTCGAGTGTTTTTTTCCGTTTTCCAGTGTATTTGCTATTTTGTAATATAGCATTTATTAGTTTGTACTAGATTGTAGATTGTTTCAGGGGTGGCTTGGCTCTGAGTAGCCTTACTTCACTTCGACCTAAAAGATCTTTTGTGATTTACCCTACGTCTAGTTGTTGCCCAGGATTCCGAGACTCTTTACAAAGCTTGTGATTTTCCTGGGGGCTAATTTCCCTATGTTATCAGGCGTTAATTCCGCCAACTCTAGGAACTTTAGCCTAGTGCCGATTAATACTCTGCATTCACAAAGTATATGTTCCGCAGTTTCAGTTGCAGTATCACAATATCTGCATTTGTTTTCTACTGCCTTGCCAATGTTCTTGAGATGATATCCCAAGGGGCAGTGACCAGTTAGAAGGCCTGTTATCAGCCTTAATTAGGATTTTTCAAGTTCGAGAAGCCTTGTGGCATTCTTTGTCGAATAAATTATAAACTTTTTCGCTTGTCTTTGGCTTGGAGTATTTCTCCAGTAGGACTTTTTCTGATCCTTTTCCCATTTCTAGATCTCCTCCGTTATGTGTCCCTTGGCCAGGAAACAAAATGGTTCAGGTCCAATGTATTGTTCTTCAGCTCCTTTTTTCGCAAGGCTATCAAGTTCATTACCTTGTACTCCCTCATGCCCTGGCATCCACATCAAGGTAACCCTGCTGTTGTTGGCCAGTTGCCTCAGGGATTGTCAGCCCGAAGGTATAGGACCTTAGAGCTGCGGGGGTATCTGATAGTATATAGATCTTTGCCCTTCGAATGCTTTTATTTAGGTATTTCTGGGCACACAGATCTATAACATGAATTTTTGCATGGAAGATGGTTGGGGTGTTACCGAGGGCTTTGGATAGCCTGCATTTAGGCCCTGCTACGCCCACTCCTACCCCTTCAGCCATCTTAGATCCATCTGGAGTGAGCCTTGTTCCAATCGCCCTGCCTCCATCTTGCTCGTCTGACGGCTTTCGATGAACACGTCAAACGGAGAGTCAAAGTCCTGCTCGATTGGCATTAAGTCAGTAGGTTTGATCATGGATTCAATATGGAATTAGCTCTAAAATCCTTAAGTGACCAACCAGATCGCCTGGTTTAAATTTGAGTGCCTGATGCAGTCTTAAGGCATTAAGTGCTGCCTCCTTCTTCATATGCACGTACAAAGGAAGCAGGTCAAGCACTGCCTCATAGCTGTTATGGGACACGAGTAGATTGCTCCTGTAGTCCCTAAACAGGCAAGGCGTTGCAGTTTCTGCAACTTTCCTCTGCTTTTGGGGCCAGCATACACATAACTTGTACTATATTCACTAAATTAGATAAAAGTATTTTCATTAAAAAGTGAGTGAAAACCCTGCGCCTCCACTAAATGTCGAGCCTATGGAGGTAGTTCTACCCCTTTTTAGTTACTCATTTGGCACTCAACCGGGGACGAGTTTTTACAATATTACAAAATAGCAAATATGGTGGAAAACATAGAAAACAGTTACTAACATAAAAGCTACTGCCAGGTGCCTCATCTTTTGGGCGGTGACTGCACCGAAACCCTCGAACGCGGGCGAGAGGATAACACTATCATGGAAAATTGCCTTCAACCCTTTCGGGCCTTCTCTCTTCTTGTGAAGGTATTCCAGAGAGAAACGTCGACACGTTGATTAATTTTTTTGTTGTTGAAATAGGCTTAAAATGTCATGAAACGTCGAGATTTTAGATATGAGCGAAAAAAAATTCCTGTCTGTCGGTCTGTCTGTAACTTTTTTTGTGCGCACGTTTCCTGTGGAACCGTTTATGATATTGACTTGAAATTTGGTACACTTATGGATTGTAATGAGATCTGGAACTAGATTATATTTGATCTAATTCCGTTGAAGGGTTCAGGGGTAGATGGGGTAAATAGGCAAAACAAGCAAGTAAGAGTCTATAAAATTGCAATTTAAGGCATGTACGAAAAGTTAAGTCTCAAAATTTTTCATAACTCCCCCCCCCCATTATCACCCTCATTACCACCCCCACACTATTATGAAAGGGAGTAAAAAAAGTAAAATGTGATAATAATAATAATAATAATAATGTTTATTGAGATATACAGAATATAAATTTAGTGTATATACAAAAATGAATCGTATAAAAATTTTTTTAGCGTTAGTTGCCCCCTCCACAATCCCCCACCCTATTATTAAAGGGGGTAAAAAAAATTAAAATGTGATTTAGTGTGTATACAAGAACGAAAGATCTAAAAAACATTTTTTAGCGTTAGCTACCCTCTCTACAACCCCCAGCCTATTATTAATAGGAGTAAAAAATGAAATTGGGATTTGAACCAAGGGCCTCTAAAATTTATTTTGGCATTAGTTACCCCCTCTATCACCCCCACCCTATTTTTTAATAATAAATTATTCTTTTACCTTTAAGATTTAACAATATATCTAGATCTTTTTCCTCGTTTACTGTAACGTTACGTCATTTTCTTGAAAAACTATGGGTCCTATTTACATGACGATAAACATTCAAAAACCTGTTCAAATTAGCAATCGCTCGATTCGGATACAACGTCATGTATTCTCTTCTTGCAGCACACTTATTTTTATTATTTTTCACATGAAGGGAAAACATTTCAACCTTTCCAGCCTCACTATAACCAATTTTGATTAAATAAATGTTAATAACGACGCTTTAAAATGTCAAAATTGAATAAACAATAAAATAATTATTTTCGTGGCCTACCTTGTTATTTTTATTTCACTTGTGTTTTTTGACACGCATAGGCTCACTCTTCTTGCACTAAAGCAGCTCATTGGCATTTTGAATGTCAAATATGTGAAGAAATAAAGGAAAGAGGGCTTCTCGAAAATGCAATAATTTACAGTGCACCATTTAAAAAAAAAACATATTTATTTCGTATCACGTGACCTATAATATATGATATTATTTTTTTATCACGTTTGAATAAAATAGAGGTAAGATCCTACAACTTTTATACGAAACTTTTTTCCATTTTCAATAACAACAGAAATAAAAAGAAATTTGTTCGATTAGTGGGGGGATACGAAACGACGATGTAAAATTATGTAATGTTTAAAAAACAATCAACATAATTCTAATAATTCTACAATGTTTCCGATAAATTTGTTTCTTTTATAAGTACTACTACTATTTATATAAAATTTTGATAAAAGTGCGTTCTGGTGCATGTGTTAGTTGTTATTCCAAGAACCTAGATTATAATAACGTTTTATTTATAAAAGACAAGAATGTTATAAACAGTATAATGAGTACATAGGGTCGTTGTTTTCAACGCGTCTATAATATTTATAGAACAACAAAAATGTCCAAGTATAGCGTCAGACAGACTTGAGACAATACTTATTGTAATATCACTTATTAACACTAATTGTTGTTTATCTTCTATTTGATTTAAAATATCATGTGAGAAAATAGTGAATTTAACCAGGAATTTTAATTTCATGTTATTACACTCTTCGCATTAAATTATCCAGGAAATTTTTAAAACTGTAATTATTAATTTTAAATGCATGAAATAATAAGTTTTATGGCGCCAATTGTCCTAAAGCCTCCCAAGTACCTGCGGTCACGGCCCAGGTGGGGCATATTCTTCAAGAATCGTCAGTATTAACTCGTTCAACAAAAATATGTTATGCGTTGCTGCTGGAATTAAAGTGTAAATAGTTCTGAGAAAAAAGTGCTTCTCAATTTTAAAACCAAGGCTGCACATTCAGCGCATCAGTCCACTCGTCCATCATTATGTTAATCATCGAAGGAGGTAAAGGTACTTTTTCTGACGCTATAGTCTTTACCTCCGCTGCTAATGACAACGCACAGCCGTCTAAGATGTCAAACTTTAATGTCATGAAATCAGTTAAGAAATATCATGTTTCTCTGACATTTGAAGAAAAAGTAGCAAGTTTTATACTGAGTAAAAGCCACTTTTCGTCACAAGAGCATCACTTTTACTCCTAATAAAACAATACACTATTTTCTTGAAACGTTCGAAAGAACATGACTTTAATGACATGTTTCGTGATCTTAAACTTTCATTTACCTCACACTCCATCTGAGCGGACTTTTACTTCTGCTCTCAACATTCTGAGCGGCAGTAAAAGATTTTACTGCCGCTCAGAATGTCGACCGACCGACGAAAAAATAATATTTATTTAATTTATATTCGACGTTTTCCTTTCTTTGTAATCCTTATACCAAAAGAGATTTTAAATACCTACTATTTTTCTACTGCAATGTTAATTTCGATATTACTCTATATAGAAACTCATTTGAATCATTTATGCAAATAAAATTTATTAAACAAATTACCAGTAATTGGAGCCACATGTACACGTATTTATTGGTTGCAGGATTAATATCAGACGCTAAAATAAAGTACCAAGTGAACAACCTTGAATACGAAAGACCGCTGTACTTATTAAGTTTGACTGATCCTGATGCTATATTGCGATATAAAAATTTCCTAGTACCTACACCATTTAAAAATTTGAAGGTTAGAGAGCAATTTCATTTAATTTAGTTTCATTTGCTACAAGGAAGCACAGAAATCGTTGGTTTTAACTTGTAAGCTGTAACGCCTTAGTCATAAAAAGGAATAGTTTTCCCTCAGCCAAAAAATAGATCTTATCAGTACCTATTCTTTTTTTATATTTAGTTTAGGTAATTTGTTCTAAAAATCTAGGTGAGTAGATTCAAATTAATTCTGTCTGTAGCTCCCGAACCCTCTTTAGATCCCCGCACTTGAGATGTGCACTCTCGATAGGGTTAGAAATAGGTATCCAACAAGTTTCTACCCCATTCAGGAACAGAAAGTCATTTTTTTGCAAAAAACCGCCCCTACGGGTATTTACGCTGGTTTTTCACTTTTATCTTGTAAACCGTTCTTTGGAAGAGAAAAAATATAGGAAATAAAACATTTGTAGTTCAATACTGTATAAAAAAATGTCTTATTAACCTTGTAGCTTATCCCCACCTATTTCGCAGTAATAGCGCCCAAACTGAGGAGTAGTTTCGAGCGCACAGGTAAAAATCGATCTTACACGAGGTTTCACAGCGAATATCTCAAAACCGGTTATTTTAACGAGAAAAATGCCCAAGAATGAATTTATAGAGCGGAAGAAAAAGCAACGTTAAGTTCCCGTTAGGGGTGGTTTTTTGCAAAAAAGGAACTTTCCGTTCCTGAATGGGGTGGGAACTTTCCAGATATCTATTTTTAACCCTATCGAGAGTACACAACTCAAATATTATTTCTTCTAAAATGTCTAATTTGCGTGGACTATATGAAAAGCAAAGTATAATACTCGCACGAAATGCCCATTTCCAACTCATATGAAAATTACGCCTATTGGTGCCATTTTATGCTTATTATACAATGTACGAATACTATACTAATTGGAGAATCAGTCGTGTTGCCTAATCATTGGTTACAAGAGCACTTTACTCATATTTTCTTTTTTTACTACTGGGAATTAACAGCAAATTCATTTCATTTCCCTACTCAAATTAATTCCAAAATAGATAAAAGTTTCTATTAGAAAACTTGGCAAGAAAAAGATCATCGAAGAATCGGATGACAGTATGAATGATCAACCTTATTTTATGACGCTGCAATAGGAACGAACGACGAAAATATTAGAAAGGAAATTATGTACCCGTCGAAATGGAAAGAGATATTTCGATAAATTCTGAAAAAAAAACAAAACTGACGAAATTGTGGAATGAAATGTTGTGAGAACTTTTCTCAAAAATTGTTCTAGTGGATAACGTCTGTTAAAATATCCACAAAGTTCCACAAAGCAATGGACACGGGAACTAAAGCTTGTTAAATATTTGCATCTTATAATTTACTGCAACCTTTTCAATTCGCCTGACTTCTTTTGCTCGTGGCACATTAAAAAAATTATACACTTTGTAGTGAAAGCTGTAGAAATGTTACGCTGAACGGGTAAAAACCCTTAAGTTAAGAGGTCTATTTTTTTCTTAAATTATCAACTAATGGTGGTATAAGCTTATGCGGCAAATGTGCAGAATTTATATTAAAAAATTTGGCAAATTTATATCTTATTAAAATAGAGCGAATATAATAAAAGTAACCTTACCTTAAAAACTACCATTTTTGTAGTAATCCTTCGGAAAAACTGATTCACATCGTAATTTCTGATTTACCGAGTGCACTGTGGAACTGATACTAAATATAGAAATAGTAACAGTCAGACTAGAATCATGTCTATTAACTATATATTGGCATAAGTAGAGCTAGAGACTAGACGCCGAATTCTATTATTGGCCTTAATTGTTTTCCTAGAATCAAACAATTTACCGAGTAGTCTCCAGTAATATCACATTTAAATTAGAATAAATGATAAAATAATTTGTATATTAATAAAAATCGTACATTGTGCCTTATGAAATACATATATTTTGTTTTAAATTAACGCCACGGATGAGCAAGAGGTCAAACTGACAAATTTGTTGAGTGAATGACCTAATAGAAAAAAAAACTTACATTATGTCACCGTAATGAACCGGGCAGACTGTCAGAGAATTGGTGTAATTACTGTTAATTTTTGACAAAAGATAGAATTAAGATAAATATAACAAATTATTATAGGAAGATCAAATCAAACAAAAAATCGGCATGATAATGATAATTGGTCAAACGTACTTTAGAAGAGGACTATGCGAGGGATTCCCTGAGGTGCTGCCCTCTCAAACGAAAGCAGCTTAAGACATTGGATGGCGGAAGGACACTACACATTATTTATCATTCATAGAATTTTTGCTTTTTGTGAATTTTAAGATTTCGATAGTATCCAGCTGTCTATTATTTGTTACAGTTCTGATTACTCTTCAGTTATTAATATCGATTCTATAATAATTATTCTCAAATTCGTATAGCCAATTTTGTAAATTCATAAATTGTCCTGTAATAGGCCAGTCGTCAGGTAGATTGACATCGTTTTAATTCGGACAAAAGCTTTTACTGTTGAAACCAGTTCATTATAGGCCTCTTTTATGAATACTAAATTTCCCCCTCGCCTGCCCCCGGAACACCCCCATTTTTAGGGCAATATCGCTTAAAAATCATTTTTTTGCAAATATCTCGGTTCTGAATGGTCCTACGAAAAGAAATGGTTAACAAGTTAAAGATAAGTAAATTCTCTTTCGCAATTTTTTTTCGACGAAATATATCAAAGTATACAGGGTGTTGCATCATGAGAGGGACATAGCTTAATAGGAGGTAGAGAACATCAGTGGTAACCGGAACCTCCCATAGAAATGTCTCATTGGGCCTTCATTACGAAGTTACAGGGTGTTAAATAATTTTTGGCCAAACCTGTTTTTTGTCATAACTTTGACAGGGAATTAAATAACAGATTCATATTTGGTACGGCTAATGTACTAACGAGCCCCAAGAGGTACATGTATAAAAAAAAATATATCCAATTCCGGACTCACTATAATTTATGTTTCTTCTTTGCATCAATAAAACATCACCCTGTATATATTTTTTTGAAATTTCGATACGATATTCGAAAAGAGCAAGAAAAAACAAACAAAATGGCCTATTTCATTTTTTTGTTACACCTTCGTGGTTATTTAAATACGTTGTTAAATGTGCAAAAAAATTGATTACAGAACCCTATTAAATGAGAGGCACGTGAAGTAAATAGTTTTATAACTAAAATTTGCAAAAATTCTATTGAGCCTAGGTGGTCTGGGTGAATCCTAATTCCGGCACGTTTTAAAGGTCCATTTTGGTAAAAAACTGTGGTCCTAATAAGTAATCGGGTATGAAATAACAAAATTTTTAATCAATCACAGTAGGCTTGTTCAAAGAATAAAAGTGACAGATAATTTAAACCATTTAGGCCTAAGCAACCAGTTACTTTGATCAAGAAAATCATCAACATTTTATACTTAATAAAAATTGGAAAAGAGAACAAACTAAAATCTAACTAAATAAAATATTTTCCATTCAATTAACAATAAATAACAAAACAATAACTAAATGTGTTTAAAAATAAAACGTAATTGACACTAAAGTAAATTTTCAAAATGTCCTCCCCCACATTCTGTGCATTTTCTTGCGCGTTTAGAAAGGTCACCAATTGCTCGACGTATCATTTCTGGATTATTCCGTATTTCGTCGCAGGTTGTAACGATGCGCTGGATTAAATGTTGTCTACTTTCAATTTCAATGCTATAAACCTCGTTTTTTAAGTGGCCCCATAAAAAGTAATCACAAGGGTTACAATCAGGAGATCTTGGTGGCCATTCATGTGGACCCCCGCGTCCAATCCATCTATTAGGATACACATTGTTTAAGTGTTCTCTTACTTGAAGGTTAAAATGTGGTGGGGCCCCATCATGCTGAAACAACATGCCTCTTATACCGATATTTTCTAACATATTCGGTAAAATGTTTTGAAGAAAATCAAAGTAAATTTCACCATTCAATCTTTCTTCAAAAAAATGTGGCCCTATCAAATGTCTATTCACAAGTCCGACCCAAACATTTACAGAAAACCTGTGTTGCGAACGGCGTTGGCGTACCGCATGTGGGTTTTCCTGTGCCCATTTATGATTATTTCGTGAATTGTTTACTCCATCCCTTGTAAATTGTGCCTCATCCGTAAATAAGGTTCTGTAAATGACTGGGCGATGGTTAGACAACCAATGACAAAATGCCAGGCGGGGGATATCGTCGCCTTGTTGAAGACGCTGTACCTGCTGGATATGATATGGATGGTATCTCTTTTTAGGGTTCTCCATACTCGCCAATGAGGAATACCAGTTGCCAAACTGATTCGTCTAGTGCTCATATTTGGGTTTTCTTGAACTACGTTTATAATATTGTTTTGTTCCTGCACACCTTGTTGTAAAACACGCTCCACAACTGCAGAAGTAGGAAACTTTCCGTGTTGTCTTGCATACTGGAACACCGTACTAAAGGTTTTATGATTAGGGCATCGACGACCAGGAAAACGCAGCCGATATTCTCTTTCCGCCGACCTACCATTTCCATTACAGAAACCATAGATGAATATTATGTCAGCATATTCCACGTTTGTAAATTTTACTGGCATAGTTAAAATATTTTCACAAGTTTTCACTAACTAAATGCGGATTATTGACACATTAAATTACTAACAAACAATTATTCAACTGTTTAGGAGATTTCTTTTTATTATCTGTCACTTTGAACAAGCCTACTGTGATTGATTAAAAATTTTGTTATTTCATACCCGATTACTTATTAGGACCACAGTTTTTTACCAAAATGGACCTTTAAAACGTGCCGGAATTAGGATTCACCCAGACCACCTAGGCTCAATAGAATTTTTGCAAATTTTAGTTATAAAACTATTTATTTCACGTGCCTCTCATTTAATAGAGTTCTGTAATCCATTTTCTTGCACATTTAAGAACGTATTTAAATAACCACGAAGGTGTAACAAAAAAATGAAATAGGCCATTTTGTTTGTTTTTTCTTGCTCTTTTCGAATATCGTATCGAAATTTCAAAAAAATATATACAGGGTGATGTTTTATTGATGCAAAGAAGAAACATAAATTATAGTGAGTCCGGACCTGGATATATTTTTTTTATACATGTACCTCTTGGGGCTCGTTAGTACATTAGCCGTACCAAATATGAATCCGTTATTTCATTCCCTGTCAAAGTTATGACAAAAAACAGGTTTGGCCAAAAATTATTTAACACCCTGTAACTTCGTAATGAAGGCCCAATGAGACATTTCTATGGGAGGTTCCGGTTACCACTGATGTTCTCTACCTCCTATTAAGCTATGTCCCTCTCATGATGCAACACCCTGTATAACAACCATTTGCAATGTTCCGGTTATCGCAGCAGGGTACAAACTTGACAGAAGAGGTCTAATAATTATTAAATTGATCTCCAAAGTTTGCATAAACTTCCGAATATTTTCAAAATGTCATTACAAATTAACGTTTTTTGTTAATTTAACAATGTTCAGGAGGACGGAAAAGGGTGTAAAACTGGATTTGTAATTTTTTTATCTCTCTAATGTTGTCTCAAAATTTAAAAACTTTGCAATTATTGTCGACCTTTCCATTATCGATGTCCGTAATGACTGACCTATTAGGCCTCAGTTGCGGAAATAAGCAGACGTTAAATAAATGGTAAAAAGAAATGTATCAGTGAAAGTGTAAAAGAACAAACTTTTAAAAGTTTTTGGGATTCTTTTTACAATGATTACGAGATATAGGTGGTGCATTTTTGCTTGTTAATTTGTTAGGTGTTCAACCTGTGATGAATTAGTTTCCTTTATTTCATTGTGTCCTATAATTATATACATTTGTAACTTTTCTATTCAGCATGACAATGGTTTCATCCGTATATATTATTCCCATTCTAGGAAAAAGCTCAAATTCTTCTCTTTCTCTCTCTCAGACGTATTCATGAAGGGTCTGGCAATAAAAGATCACAACAACTTACTACATATTAATTGCTGTTCTTTCATGCCCCTACAAGAAAATTATATTAAACTGAAGGCGTTATATTGCTTTAATTGCTATTAGATTAATATTACTTCAAGTAAATAGATGAAATAGTCCAAGTTCACAGGATTTGTACACTTGGAAACAGTGAACAAACATCAAAATATATTTGAATTTCATTTTTGGCAACTACATCTGTTAATCTTATTAACTTTATAAAAATTTAATCCTGAAAAACTAGACTGCGCAATAGGCAAGTTTTAGAATTTTCTAGCCATTTTGGTATGTGGCAAATTAGACGATTCTATGTAGTCAATAATTTGGGTGGGCAGTAATTTGTGGATTATAATGTGGAGTATTCGTCTCAAACAGCATGGTGTCAGTTAATGACGCCTGCAAATTGTTAAAAGAGATCGTCCGTTAGAACACAACACAGTATTCGTTATTAGCTGAGAAAAAATTGAAACAATATGTTATCGCTTTCTTAAAAAAGATTTCTTTATTGAATACTGTAAAAATTAGATGGATAGAAAACGTTTAGCCCTCCTTGTATACGGGGATTCTTCTACACTTGGTTGGTTTAGCACCTTACAACAATTATTGACGATATGATATGGTTGGTTCATTAGAATGAATCGATTTTCATTACAGAGGCACGAAAGTACACTTTATATGTCTAGGTCGTCTTCACTTTTCTCTTTAGAGGCTAAGCTGCCATCGTCGATTACGCTTCTTGAAAAGAGCTAATATTATTTATCGGGGTTGTAGCTTATACATAGTTCAAGCTAATTCTCGTTATTTTGATAATTATTTGCCTTCCATCTAGTCCATAGTCCCATCGACCATAAGATTATGACAAGCACATTTTATGAATTTTACTTGCTTTCTTGTAGGTGTTCATAAAATACGAAAAAACTGTATACCAGGCAAACCAATATGCACCTGAAAATATAAAAAAATGTTAACTGAAACATGGCTCGTTGATTTTACGTCTTATGGGACGAACACAGTTTTACTCGATTAGTAATCAGTGTAAATGTTATCTCAGTCCTACTGACGTTTCTAGTAGTTTTTCATTTTCAAAAATAATCAAAAAATGCTCTTTCAATTAAATCATTTATATAGATATTCAATAAACAATATGCCGTGATATCTGTTATATATTAGGTTGATAATTTCAGGTCATAACCAATTCGTTTCATTTCGCTCTGGTTTCCCTCGTTTCATTTAAAAATTTTAAAGGGGTAACTATCACTCCAAAGGAGTTGAAAGGGGAGGTATGAAATAATGCTAAAAAATATCATTTTGGAATTAAAAATTGACGTATTTTATTTCTAAATGGTAAAGTTTGTTTGAGTTGTGTCCGTTCGATTTTTTATAATACCACAAGTACATTCAGAAATAAACTAATGTATCGAGCCAAGTGTAGATCCAGTGGAATGTTCTTGATATTACGTTAAATTATTCTATGACCGATCCAATACGGTTGACTCGGTAAATTAGTCTATTTTCCGATTTTAGATGGCGATTTACTTACCTACACATACAAAATTTAGTAAATATGTCAAAATATTGTATATTTCCATATCCTTTAGACTAACTATGGTTAAACTTGTCAGAATGAAAAATGTAATGAAAGCCGCGCCCAGCCAAGGTAACAGAAAAAAAGGTAGATTCTAAAAATAAAGCAAATTATCCTTCAGGAAAATTAATATAAGTAAATGTAAAATAATTATTTTTGTTCTTAGTGTGAAGTGTATTTTACAATTTTTGTGTGATGTTTGAAAACTTTGTGTTGGATTTTTGCCATCTAAAATTATCCTAATTATTTTGTATTTTTAATTTCGTTTGTCTAGATGAGCTGTGTTGCCAATATCATTCGACTATTTTGCACTGTTCACTCATGTGGAGAAATAAATTCACACAATTTCATACACCATAGTCGCAGAATCAATTTCAATAATTCGTTTTAATTTGCTCTACCAAGTCAACATTTTTTCCATTACTTTTGGTACTGAAGTACTGCCAATGCCAATTGTATTTTCTCTCTCAATAAATAACCATCATTAAGAAAGAAGAGAAAGAATAAGTGAAAATAAAATTATAAAATGAAGCTTTAAGGAGAGAAGCACACTTTTCCACAAATCTAGAATTACCACGCAAATTACAAACACGTTAAACAAATTCCACATCTTGTATGAATTTCCTCACGCATTGACAGCATAGACACAAAATGTATATTTAGGTACCTATATGAAAAAAAAAAAAAATTGCAGAAGAGATCAGTACAAGATACACCATCTAGGAAGTGCTGGATATTGAAACGGATTTTTTTCGCCTAGCTCGTGGGTGTTTACAGTAAAACTGCCTGCGCAAACAAATTTTGAGTCTTCGATTTGCAGTAAACCGTGTTCGGGTAACACGAAATTTATTACAATAGTTTCGGTATCGCCATTTGGTATGTATACTTCGACTCAACTATGCAACTAATATTATATAACTAATATTATATATTATAAATCTTATCCCTCAATATGACACCTTCGAAGACTTAGATAAACCACTAACAACGGAAGAGATCTTAACCGCCATTGGGCAGCTAAAAAATAACAAATCTCCCGGCGCCGACTCACTCCCAGCTGAGATCTTTAAAGCTGTGTCGTCAGAGCTCATACCCTACCTCAAAAAACTGTTTGACGTCGTGTGGGAAAGTGGTCAAGCTCCGCAGGAGTTTCGTGATACACTTTTAATCAACCTCTTCAAAAACAAAGGGAGCGCTGCGGACTGTGGAAATTACAGGGGTATAGCTCTCCTGGCTGTTGGAGGGAAGATACTCACTAAAGCGATGGCAAATAGGCTAACACCTGTTATGGAAAAGTTACTTCCTGAAACACAGAGTGGTTTTAGACCAAACCGAGGCACATCGGATTTAATCTTCACACTTAAACAGCTTCAAGAAAAAGCACTCGAACATCAAGGAGAAATTCACATGGCCTTCATTGATTTAACCAAGGCGTTTGACTCGGTGGATAGGGAAGTGCTCTGGAAAATTATGTTCCGCTTAGGTATCCCTAGAAAATTTGTGGAAGTATGTCGCAGTCTACATACAAACAACAACGCCCAGGTTATGTATAATAATGAGGCAACCGACCCTTTCCAAACCCTCACTGGAGTTAGGCAGGGATGTGTCCTGGCACCCCTACTCTTTAATTTGTTTACCACTGCTCTAACAATTATTGTTGACAACAAACTGACAGTCAGAGGAATAGGTCTCAGATACCGTTTTGATGGCGGTCTCTTTAACATAGGGCGTTTTAGAGCCTTCACGAAGACACGCACACGATTCATTTGTGATCTCCAGTATGCGGATGACTGTGCACTTTTAGCCTCTACGCCGGAAGAGCTTCAAGAACTTTTAGATGTGTATGCCCAGAGCTATGATTCCTTGGGACTTAAAATCAACATTGGAAAGACTAAGATTATGTCAACTCCTCATCAAGTGAACCAAATAGACATTACACTTAACGGAAATTCTCTTGAAGTGGTGGATCAGTTCAATTACTTAGGCAACGTTGTTAATGACAAAGCAAACATGGACAGCGAGAGTCGCAATAGAATTAACGCTGCATCTAGAGCACTCTGGGGACTTAGAGAGAGAGTATTTGACAACCACGACCTTGCTTTGTCAACGAAAATGGCTGTCTACAGAGCAGTTGTCATTCCAACACTGCTATATGGATGTGAAAGCTGGGTCACTTACCGTCGTCATGTGAAAGAATTAGAACGTTTTCAGCAAAGACACCTCAGAAGTATGATGAAAATCCGTTGGTTCCATCACATATCAAACGTGGAAGTACTCAGGAGAGCAAAAAGCCTGCCAATTGAGGTGCTTATTTCAAGAGCACGCCTAAGATGGGCAGGTCACGTTCATCGTATGCATGATAACCGCCTTCCTAAATGTACACTTTATGGTGAATTGCTAAGCGGTAGAAGAAGGCGTGGCGGTCAACGAAAGAGGTTCAAAGACGCTCTCCATGAAAATCTAAAATCCTGCGGTATTGCAGACGAGCAATGGGAACAACTTGCAGCGGACAGAACCGAATGGCGAGGGGTTGTGGCCAGCTATCAAGGAAATGTTGCTGCAAGAAGGCCGAATCCAAGACCTAACCAGGTCTATGTTTGTCCTGACTGCGGTCGACATGTGCTCTCCCGAATTGGCCTCTATAGCCATAGTCGTGTGCACCGTAGATGAATGGGAATTACAATAGACTACACCTTTTACTTGTTTTTTATTGTACACAATTTATCGACTGTAACATTTTTATACTCGGACTCGAGTAACGGCTAATAATAATAATTGCTGGTGGATGCTGCACTTAGTAACCTTTACCAGTACGCATCCAACGAGTATTAACGATGATTTTTATCATTTTTAAAACTTTTTATTAACTTTTTGCGGGCGTTTCGATTCCTGCGGATTTTCTAACCTCCGCGGCGTATACTTTCATACGACCGTAGGACGGGAAGTTTATGCTATCTGGAGTAGTTATAAGTATGTGGAGTTTGAACTCACTTCACTAGGTGCGCTCAGAGAATAAGCTACCCGCGCTAACCTCTCAGGCTACCGTTCCTGTTTATCAATTATTTTACTCCAAAAACACGTACCGGGCAGCTCTCTCCACGAAATTTTGCGACACTTTGTATATTAAGACATTGTCACGTAATGTGAAAACGACAGTTATGGAAAATTGCATTTAACTTGGGCACGTGTTGTTGAGATGCACAGTATTAAACGAGTAATGACTTAATATTGTCACAATTAAGTAATTACTTTCAATTTAAATTCATTTCAGAAACCAAATTTTGTTTGTAAATTCGTCGTTTCTGCAGATTTTATTTTTAAATGAGGAATTTTTCACAAACATTTTGAATTGCAAGCTTTTATAGTACAATATAATATGTTTATTGAAAAAATAAGCAGTGCAAGTACAAATTTTCTCAAAAGGAAGTGTATTAACAATGTTGCTTTTCAGCACTCAGTACAGAAATACTTCTAATATGTAAATACATGAAACAACTTATACATTTAATCATATGTATATATTATACAGGGTGATTCATTCATAAGTGTTGGTACAAAGACTTAATTGTAGATATTAGGAATCAAAATATTAAGATTTAGCCAATAATGCCTAAATGAAATGTTTATAGGTAAAAAGATACAGGGTGTTAAGAGTTAAAATTAATTTTTTTTTGTTTGGTAATTTAATGATTTTTAAACATTTTATCATGAAAATTGGTGGGTGGGAGTTATTTGTGATGGGAAATCATAACATATCTTCAACTTTCGTCTAGCTCCTAGAGGACGCCACGTACGCTATATTTAATGTGTTAAAAGTGCCCTAACTTTTCCACCTGAACCTTTATCGCAGATTTCGCATAAAGTTTGTATTCCTTTATTATTTCTTAATAAAAAAGGTATACTTGTTTCAAGTCTCTAAGTACAATAGGTTTTGAGAAAAGTGCAAATGAAAAGTTGCATGCACATTTATTATACTCTTTAGTTGTAAATATTTTTTTCTGTGTAGCTAATACTGCTTGTGTTGTAATTGTTTGTATGGCGTTTAACAACTTCAAAATTTCAGACATTAAACAAAACAAATAATGATACACTTTTAACTAGTACTGGTGGGCACAAATAATTTAATTCAAAATGGTAAACAGTGTATCACAAATAATAAGAACTAGAACAATTATAAGAACAACTTTAAAATGTATAATATCTACGACAATAAACGTTCAACATGGCCACCATTAACCTCAATACATTTTTTAAAACTTTTATTTAGAGATTGTCTAACTTTAATTAACGATTCTCTGTTATCCCCAATAGTTTCCACAGCTTCACAATTTTTTCTTCCCGGGTATTTATGTTATCATTGTATACTTACTAAATACTTACAGTAGCCCCAAAAGTAGTAATCCAAAGGATTGAGGTCAGGACTACGAGGTGGCCAAGGACATACACTTCCTCAAATGATTCAGCGATGTGGATAGTGCATAATATTTAAATGGTTACGTATTTCTACCGAATAATTTGCTGGGGCCCCATCCTGCATGTACCACACATTGTTTCTTAAATTTATCGGAACATCATATAATATTTCAGGAAGGATGTTTTCTGAAAAGTCCAGATAGGATGCACCATTTAAATATGATGGTGACTCAATCGGCCCTAGCATGCAGTCTCCAATGATAGTACTACACATTAATTTTAAATTCATGCTGGAAGTGTTTTTCCTTGGATAAATAGGGATTCTCAAGTTCCCACAAATGCCTATTTCTCCAATTAAATACCCCACTCCTGGTAAAAGTGGCTTCATCCGTTTGTTTACGGATGAAGCCACTTTTACCAGGTTTACAAAGGTCGCAGTTTTCATTATTTTTGCGTAACAAACAACATAATGGCCCTATGTTTATAAAACGAATACTGTTACGCAAAAATAATGAAAACTGCGACCTTTGTGAAAGATCACGAGGTAACAAATTTTGCACTGGAGTAAAGTGATATGGTTTAAGTTTTTCTTTCTTTAATAATCTAAGAATTGATGACTGACTTAGACCAGTTGCTGTCGATAACCTCCGCGTACTAGCTTGCGGATTTTCTTCCACACGAACTAAAACATCTTCTTCTTTATCTACAAATATTCTTTTTGGAGGACCAGCAATATCACGTTTTGGGCGGAATGCACCTGTTTCTCCCAAACGATCAGAAAGGTTTTTAAATAACCTATGATCAGGCTGTCTTCTGTTTCAGTTCTAAGTACCTTCCAGCTGTAGCACGACCACAAAAATTTACTTGCGTGTATACACAGCCCAAGTCTCTCATTTCAGAAATCTAAAAAAAATGTATGGCGAGGCATTTTTAACAAAACGATATTAGAAATAAATTAAAAAAACACAACTCTCCGCAACAACTAATTATTGTTTGACAGGTACTTTTTTTATTTATGACTAGTTGATAAATATGCTTCTTTATTTACTGTGATAATGCTGTGTCACAACGCGTACTTCTAAAAATTATCATTTGAAAAGCCTTTACATTACATGCAACTCTTGATTTGCATTTTTCTCAAAATCTGTTGTACTTAGAGACTTCAAACAAGTATACCCTTTTTATTAAAGAATTATAGAGGAATACAAGCTTTATGCGAAATTTGCGATAAAGATGCGGGTGAAAAAGTTACGGCTCTTTTAACACATTAAACATAGCGTACGTAGCGCCCTCTAGGAGCTAGACGAAAGTTGAAGGTGTGTTATGATTTCCCACCACAAATAACGCCCACTCACCAATTTTCATGGTAAAATGTTAAAAAAATCATTAAATTACAAAGGAAAATAAAAAATTTAATTTTAACTCCAACACCCTGTATCGTTTTACCTATAAACATTTCATTAAGGCATTATTGGCTAAATCTTAATATTTTGACTCCTACTATATACAGTCAAGTATTGTACCATTACTTATGAATCACCCTGTATACATATAACAGAAAGTAGTATGAATGTTTACGACGATATAAATCCAATGGCTTTCTTGATACAAGACATAGAGAAGCAATAGATGAAGAACATATTAGATGAAGTCACTGAGGAAGATGAGGAAGCTCCAAAGGTGCAGGAATAGACCAAACAAAAATAGTGCCTCTAGCCCCGCCGTAGTATGAAAAGAAGTACGGATTTCTACAAATTACAAACATTGCAACTTTACAGCACGGTTAACTCAACAAACAACGGCTAGTTGTACGAAAAAAACTATAACGATCTTTTAGCGAATTTTATGAGCTACAATTTTTATAATAACTATTTTGAGTCATGATAAGAAGCTAAAATTTACCCCCTAAAAAAACCCACGAGTCAAATTAATCTAATCTACTTTTCAGGATTTCAATACATCAAAATAAATGTGCCCACAAAAGTTGAGCTTGGTTGTAATTTTTTTTATAGTTTTGCACATTTTAAGCCTAATTTGACTGGAGTATAGCTTTATATTAATATTATTGATCAATATACGTAGGATCGATGACAACGTTATCATTAAGGTAGCCGTAATTGACAGCACGTTTAAATGCGCATTTTTATTAACGCAAGCCCTTGATTAAACTAGGTATGGTACATAATACATTGAATTGATTCTACCAGCTAACTCTTTTTGGACTATTATGTAACATTTTAAATATTAGGAAAATAATGTGTTAAAACGCCTATTTTTCAATAATTTTAATAAAACAGAAAAAATATGTAAAAGTTGTACTTACAATATAGGTGCCGATAACCAAACAGAGTATCAAAATAAAATGCACACTATAATGTAGGCCTATGTAAATGCCTTCATAATATGTTACGGGTTCTTGATAGTTTAACATTTCATCCACTAGTGACCATATCCCATGACACACTAGTACCTTAAAACAACAATAGGACAACAACATTATTTAGCTAATAAAAAGAGAATAGTACATTTTTTTTTAAGCTATAGAAAATAAACTATTTTTGTGTCGAAATTGTAGGTTATGGTTAAATTTAGTAAAAAAAACTTTGAAAGCTTAATCTCGCCATTTTGATAAAATGGTGACTTCGCTAACAGATCCTTTATAAATTGAACTTGAAATTTTTAATATTGAGAAAGCAATTTCTAGGTAACCTATCAGTTACCCCGAGCACGTCATGTGTAATAAAACATGACTGGAGACTATCTATTCTGGGCTGGAATTCTCGTTTAGCATATGACAATGACACGAAAGTGGGTATTTTCTGGATTTTATTAAAAATACAAGTCCCCTTCTGAACAGCTCTAACTTTGAAGTTCTTAGAGATTAGAGTTTATTATATTGAATTAATAGCAACTTGAATTAATTAATTATATATCATAAATTATTACTTACAAAATGTAGAAATGCAGTTATGTATACTCTATTTTTGCCTTGGGAATAAAATTCACGATCGAATAAAAACATTCTAATTAACCAGCAGTTTACAACTTCAGTTTAAATTATTCATTCCATATTAAATAAGTTTATGTTCTAGTCTGAAGATAAGCTATGTTATCTTTTATCTCGTAGATAAAGCAGTTATCATAGAATGGAATTATTTTTGTATTTAACGATCAGAAAATTGAAATTTTTAATTAAGGACAATGTTATTTAACCGTCCTGTGAAGTCTAAGAGTTGACTAAAATGTATAGTGAAATTCTAAACCATTTATTGGTGATAATTTATAATTAAGAAACGTTTTGCAGTAGGTAGGCCTCAAACTCACTATGCTAAATATTTTGGTTGTTATTGTAATAAACAATAATAATTTGTGTATTGCTTTTAAAGGTGATAATCAATCGTAATTTGAGTACCCGTGTTTGTGAAAGTATTTACGCTCAAATTCCTCGATTAAATTAATTTCAACAGAAAATAAATGAAACAATTATTTATTTATAGAAAAATATAAAAAATACAAACGCAAAATGCGCTGAAATGCAACAATATTTATATTCCTTAGGAACCTAGTCATGTTTTATGACATCTGGTGTGATTACTTTCGTGTCCTTGATTTTCTTCTGGATGTAGCGCATCTTAACGCGACGCTTTACAACTTTTATTTTGCAAATGAAACTTTACCACAATAGACCAGGTAAACCATACAACACCTAGAACAAAATAAAAATGTTCTTACACTATACCGGGTGACAACGAAATTAGTCCCGTTCAAATTTCTTGGTTGCTTTTAGGAATAATATTTTGAAATGTTGGCATATCATTTGCGACACAAAAAGCCACATTTTACACTTATCAAGTGAAAAATGTCACTTCTGATCCAACCGGAAGTAGCAAAAACTTTTGATTTTTAAATAGCAACCTACAGGGTGTTGCATCATGAGAGGGACATAGCTTAATAGGAGGTAGAGAACATCAGTGGTAACCGGAACCTCCCATAGAAATGTCTCATTGGGCCTTCATTACGAAGTTACAGGGTGTTAAATAATTTTTGGCCAAACCTGTTTTTTGTCATAACTTTGACAGGGAATGAAATAACGGATTCATATTTGGTACGGCTAATGTACTAACGAGCCCCAAGAGGTACATGTATAAAAAAAAATATATCCAGGTCCGGACTCACTATAATTTATGTTTCTTCTTTGCATCAATAAAACATCACCCTGTATATATTTTTTTGAAATTTCGATACGATATTCGAAAAGAGCAAGAAAAAACAAACAAAATGGCCTATTTCATTTTTTTGTTACACCTTCGTGGTTATTTAAATACGTTGTTAAATGTGCAAGAAAATGGATTACAGAACCCTATTAAATGAGAGGCACGTGAAATAAATAGTTTTATAACTAAAATTTGCAAAAATTCTATTGAGCCTAGGTGGTCTGGGTGAATCCTAATTCCGGCACGTTTTAAAGGTCCATTTTGGTAAAAAACTGTGGTCCTAATAAGTAATCGGGTATGAAATAACAAAATTTTTAATCAATCACAGTAGGCTTGTTCAAAGAATAAAAGTGACAGATAATTAAAACCATTTAGGCCTAAGCAACCAGTTACTTTGATCAAGAAAATCATCAACATTTTATACTTAATAAAAATTGGAAAAGAGGACAAACTAAAATCTAAATAAATAAAATATTTTCCATTCAATTAACAATAAATAACAAAACAATAACTAAATGTGTTTAAAAATAAAACGTAATTGATACTAAAGTAAATTTTCAAAATGTCCTCCCCCACATTCTGTGCATTTTCTTGCGCGTTTAGAAAGGTCACCAATTGCTCGACGTATCATTTCTGGATTATTCCGTATTTCGTCGCAGGTTGTAACGATGCGCTGGATTAAATGTTGTCTACTTTCAATTTCAATGCTATAAACCTCGTTTTTTAAGTGGCCCCATAAAAAGTAATCACAAGGGTTACAATCAGGAGATCTTGGTGGCCATTCATGTGGACCCCCGCGTCCAATCCATCTATTAGGATACACATTGTTTAAGTGTTCTCTTACTTGAAGGTTAAAATGTGGTGGGGCCCCATCATGCTGAAACAGCATGCCTCTTATAGCGATATTTTCTAACATATTCGGTAAAATGTTTTGAAGAAAATCAAAGTAAATTTCACCATTCAATCTTTCTTCAAAAAAATGTGGCCCTATCAAATGTCTATTCACAAGTCCGACCCAAACATTTACAGAAAACCTGTGTTGCGAACGGCATTGGCGTACCGCATGTGGGTTTTCCTGTGCCCATTTATGATTATTTCGTGAATTGTTTACTCCATCCCTTGTAAATTGTGCCTCATCCGTAAATAAGGTTCTGTAAATGACTGGGCGATGGTTAGACAACCAATGACAAAATGCCAGGCGGGGGATATCGTCGCCTTGTTGAAGACGCTGTACCTGCTGGATATGATATGGATGGTAACGTTCTCTTTTTAGGGTTCTCCATACTCGCCAATGAGGAATACCAGTTGCCAAACTGATTCGTCTAGTGCTCATATTTGGGTTTTCTTGAACTACGTTTATAATATTGTTTTGTTCCTGCACACCTTGTTGTAAAACACGCTCCACAACTGCAGAATTAGGAAACTTTCCGTGTTGTCTTGCATACTGGAACACCGTACTAAAGGTTTTATGATTAGGGCATCGACGACCAGGAAAACGCAACCGATATTCTCTTTCCGCCGACCTACCATTTCCATTACAGAAACCATAGATGAATATTATGGTTGCATATTCCACGTTTGTAAATTTTACTGGCATAGTTAAAGTATTTTCACAAGTTTTCACTAACTAAATGCGGATTATTGACACATTAAATTACTAACAAACAGTTATTCAACTGTTTAGGAGATTTCTTTTTATTATCTGTCACTTTGAACAAGCCTACTGTGATTGATTAAAAATTTTGTTATTTCATACCCGATTACTTATTAGGACCACAGTTTTTTTACCAAAATGGACCTTTAAAACGTGCCGGAATTAGGATTCACCCAGACCACCTAGGCTCAATAGAATTTTTGCAAATTTTAGTTATAAAACTATTTATTTCACGTGCCTCTCATTTAATAGGGTTCTGTAATCCATTTTCTTGCACATTTAACAACGTATTTAAATAACCACGAAGGTGTAACAAAAAAATGAAATAGGCCATTTTGTTTGTTTTTTCTTGCTCTTTTCGAATATCGTATCGAAATTTCAAAAAAATATATACAGGGTGATGTTTTATTGATGCAAAGAAGAAACATAAATTATAGTGAGTCCGGACCTGGATATATTTTTTTTATACATGTACCTCTTGGGGCTCGTTAGTACATTAGCCGTACCAAATATGAATCCGTTATTTCATTCCCTGTCAAAGTTATGACAAAAAACAGGTTTGGCCAAAAATTATTTAACACCCTGTAACTTCGTAATGAAGGCCCAATGAGACATTTCTATGGGAGGTTCCGGTTACCACTGATGTTCTCTACCTCCTATTAAGCTATGTCCCTCTCATGATGCAACACCCTGTATATATATTTTTGCATATTTAGATTTAGATTTACTTGCTAATATAACTATTAAAAAGTTTTAAAAAAATACAAGAAGGTGCTATTTACCCAAAATGAATAGTTGAACATGTTACTTATTTATGAGGAATCTGATAGAAATGCATATCAAGCTGAAAGGTTATATGCAGAGCACTATCGTGGAAGGTACCACCCTTGCAGAAAATATTTTAAGATTTTAGAAGGCAAATTTAGGGCCCAGCCAAATTAAAACGAACAAAATATGTTTATTATGGACGAGGCCACAGAAATAAATGTTTCAGCATCCGTGGAAATTAATAAAAATGCAAGTACACATGTGATTGGAAGTGCTCTTGATATTAACCGAGAATCTGTTACAAGAATATTGAAGAAACATGGATATAAATCATATAAATATCAACTTCATCAGCAATTGGTTACTAGAAAACAAAAACATTGTTCCCAGAATTCTGTTCACAGATGAAAGCCGGTTCGCTAACAATGGCATGTTTAACCGAAATAATTTGCGTTACTGATCTCAGGAAAATTTACATGAATTTAGAGAAGGAAATCACCAAGAATGTTTGGGGCAAATGTATGGGCAGGAAGGCAGTATGGAGCTTTAAATGGAATTATGTACCTCAACTTTTTAGAAAATGAAATTGAGGGCTTTTTAGGAGAATTACCTATGATTTTGAGAAGAATCATTTATTATCAACAAGATGGAACTCCGCCACATAACCTTCGAGATGTCTCTGATTATTTAGAACACGGATTTCAAAATAGTCAATTCAACATATGGGCCCACAATATGGCCTGCCAGATCACCTGACCTAACCCCTATCGATTTTGTCCTGTTGGGATACGTCAACGAACGGGTATATTCAGCATCTTAAGAAACCTCCAGGAATTGAAAACAAAAATTTGCTAAGAATTTGCAACAATAACTGCGCAAATGTTAGAACGGCTGGTAAGGGAAACCATCAGTAGGGCTCAAAAATGTACTGGAGTTGAAGGAATGCATTTTGAACAATTGCTATAATTTTATTTTCCCCTATCTTATAAATAATTATTAACATTCTGTAAATTTTATTTAATCTTTGTGTATTTTTTAACAATACCAATTGGTAAATGTAGCACCTGCAGAAGTCCAATAATTTCAAAGTAAATTAGCACCTAAACTAGACGTATTATACATCAATTGAAAGGTTAATGTTTTGGGCTTTGTTGTTGCAAGTAAAAAAGTAGGTTAGCATTTAAAAAAAATTGAATAAAATCCATTTGCTTTTTATGTTTTTGCGAACATTTGTTTTTGAATTCAAACTAGTGATTTTGACACGAAATTTTATTGAAATGCGACAAGGTGATCAGATTCAAGGACTACTGGGTAAGTTTTTTGAGAACAACACACTGTTGCAATTGCCAATTTGACTTTTTCACTTTTTCGAATGTATGACGCCATTTATATTTACTTACCCACAGCAATAAAATTAAGTAAAATTTGACTCGTTTCTTCTTTTGTGGCATAGAAAAATGCATAGACTGTCGCAGAAGAGAACAAAGGGATAGTGCACACTAGCCATGGCAGGATGAAGCAAGAATTACCCTAAAATTAAAACAAAACAATTAATTAAATATATTTCTTTAAAATTGTATTATTCGTCATTTCTTAATCACAGTCCTCAATTTTCACTAACAAATATCACACATTCATAAACATATTATTAGTTTTTTAGTAATAAAATCTTCTTTGCAACTTTCAATTTCTCTCATGTTGTGTATGGCCATTAAACACTTCCTTTATAATATTAAAATCTTCTGTAAATCGTTAGAGTTTTCACCAAAAAACTGTCCTGTATCTAATTGTCGAATATAAGCATGATATGCAGAAAGCGTAGCTTCTGTACTAACATTGTTTAATATTACCCACAATGCGTAAGAATACCTTGCAACGTTTTATGCTATATAGTGAAGCATTATGTAGCTTTCAATCTAATCTGCGATCTATATTGACATTGACACCTATAAATAAGCTGGGTTCCCTTGATCTGTTTGTATCCTTTTTGTCGTGTTTGTTATTCTTGTTTTCTTTTTGTACTTTCTGTCCTTAAATTAATTCTTCGTCACGTATCTCTGATAAAATCGAAGCTTTCTGAATTCAAAATTATTAAAGCCCAAAGTTTAGGTCAGCCCTGCGCAGCCCGGCGTTCATGCGTTTCGCAGAAGGTACCTCGTTTAGATTGAGGTACTTGCGCCAACTACAAAATTTTAAAAAAGTGTTATAGCGAAAGTTGTTTAAAAATATGTGTAGTTTAAGTTTTCTAGAATCTTTTTTGTTTTGATATTGTAATGTTATTACCTACTTTTATTTATATTGTTAAAAGGTGTTTAGGTTTAAGGCTAAAAATTTGTTTTTAACCAAGTCAGACCCGGTCCGCTCGGCCTTGCAATCCGCCACCGCGGTTAGTGCGATGGTTGCACGGCTGGTTCCGGGGTGGGTTCTGGGGCGGTATATACTTTTATAATTTTTAATAAATTTATTTTCATTGATTGATTGATTGACTGATAGACCAGTTGTCAGGTAGGTTAACATTGTTTTAAACCGGACAAAATATTTTACTGTTGGAACCAATTTATTATAGGCCTCTTTTAGACATAATAATTTTTTCCCTCGCCGCCACCCTGAACACCCCCAATGTTAGGGCAATATCGCTTAAAAATCAATTTTTTTGCAAATATCTCGGTTCTGAATGATCCTACGAAAAAAAGATGGTTATCAGAATTAAAGACAAGTAAAATCAAGAACATTCCACTGGATCTACATTTAGCTCGATACATTAGTTTATTTCTGAATGTACTTGTGGTATCATAAAAAATCCAACCGACACAACTCAAACAAATTTTACCATTTAGGAATAAAACCCTTCAATTTTTAATTCTAAAATGATATTTTTTTAGCATAATTTTATACCTCCCCTTTCAACTCCTTTGGAGTGACAGTTACCCCTTTAAAATGTTTTAATGGAAAGAGGGGAACCAGAGCGAAATGAAACAAATTGGTTATGACCTGAAATTATCAATATAATATACCGGGTGTTAGAAAAGTATGGGAATGGTGGAAAATCTCGAACAGTTTGCACCAAATCGAAAAATAAAAAAATGCGTGTCAAAAATTTTTCAAAAAACTATCTACTGATACCAAGATGACCTCCCCACCCATCACCCTGTGGATGGGGCGAGGGGCAACTTTAGAATTTTAAATGAAAACCCCTATTTTTTATTGCGTAATCGGATTCTACGGAAAAAAATACGTAAATTTTATTCCGGACATTTTTTTCGATTCTTGCATGGTGTCGCTGTAATCGCAAAAAATGAAAAGAAAACATTATTGTTTCAAGAGTAGCGTCTTGTGCCCATAAAAAAACGTCCAATAAAAACTGAAAAACACGTATTTGTTATTTTTACGAAATCTATCCAATGACATTGGATTCGACTCTCCCACCCCTAACCCAGTGGGTGGGGCGGGGGCAACTTTGAAATTTGTAATGAAAATTCCTATTTTTATAGCGGATTCGGATTTTATGGCCAAAAATACGTGAATTTTATATCGGGCATTTTTTTCGATTCTCGCAAGGTGCCGCTGCAATCGCACAAAATTGAAATAAACCTTAAGCGTCCATAAGTTTGTAAATATTTACAAACTCTAGCTACTCGTGTTGAAAAAAAAAACATTCGGTTTAAAAAACAAATACACATATTTATACAAATATTTATCAGTTTGGTAAAATTTTTCCGCCGATTAAATAAAAAATGTACTCGTACAGTATATTATCTTAAAATCTTACCGTAACGGATCCAAGTATCAACAGGAATATGGTTAACGACTGTATCGCATAGGAAGTTAAAACCACAGTGTGTTCTTGGATAAGAAAAGGTTCTTCTAGTTTAACGAGTTCCCATATTCGCTCATATAAACGTAGACCTATTATGATCTGAAAGGAAAAAATGTCGATTATTAAAAATGCAGTTAATAAGCAAAATACACTTCTGAGCCATAGTCATAAAAAGATAATTTGTACAAAGGTTTAAAATATATTTAAGCACGTCTATATATGAACACAGGGTTTTCGTTTAAACTGAAAAAATATCGATAGTTCTACTTACAGTGTTAGTGGATGTATTAAAAATGATGCCCTTGATGGAGTTAGGTAGTTACATGTTTCTAGAAACTAATGGATAATTTCAATATTATGTACTCAACAAATCGAGGAAATGAATCTCTGTTATATGTTACTATATGACTAAATTTAGACTTTCTATAAATTCTGTTAGGTGAAAGAATGGGCTGAATGTAGAAGTCTCATTATACTGGATTTGCAACCCAATAAATGATCTGTTTCGTGACTCTATGTCTTTACCAACATATGCGCTTTTATGAATGAAACTCTGGTTCTACAGGGCATTTGGACTCAAAAATAGTAGTGAAGTTTGCTGTATTTTATACATGAAAGGGGTGAAAGTATTTGGTAAATAGATTCCTTGACAAGAACTAAACCGAGAGTCCCACGTTAACTTTTTAAAAAGTTGATTTACCTACCTAGGGAGCTACACTTCTGTAAAGGGGTGTTTTGAAGTATCTTATTTAATTTGCTTTTTTGAAACTAATTCGTCTTAAACGAGTAAAGCTTTCTACTCTATTATTTGTGGAGATTTTGTCTTCCTGTAAACGGATGGACCAATCCACCTCCTTGTTGATTTTTTTAAACAGAATTGAAGAGGTCAAACATTTTTAAACCCTCATCAAATAGTCTGGTTAATTTACAAACTTTCGCCTTTCTCAATTTGTTCGAGAATTATAAACGTTGCAAAAAAATATAACCAATATATTTTGCATTTCATTTGCTATAAAAGTAAAGCTTCTTGCATATAAATAATCGAGAAAAGAGCAAGTAAAATTCTAAAAATAAAATACATATGGACAAATATTCGTCAGTAAGGATGACAAGTTCGTTGCCCTTAGAGCAAAGAACTCAAGTTAGTGCAAATTAGTGGGCGATATTGTCATTGTTATCTAATTTATTTAATAAATTCGTACTCGTATATGGTATACTTACATTTCTATAATGAATTCGCGGGATTTTCAGCGGTTCATTTTAATACCTACTGTCGGATGAATCACGTTCATGGGGCGATGTAGCATACCAAGGAGTATTCTACATAACTATGACAACATGGAATACAAGCAATTTTATAAAATGTTCTAAAAAGTGGAAATGACAAGACGTTTTATATTGATATTAAATTATATCGATATTAAATTACAAACGTAGCCTATTTTCCTCATTATGTACCTATCCTACTTTTATTTATCTATTTATTTATTTATTAATAGTACACTGTTCTACAGTTAAAAACCCAATTACAGAACAGGAAGATAAGAAAAACGAAAACATTAATAAGTAAGCTCTGTACAATAAGAGAAATAAAAAGATTAGACATCTCAAATATGAACTATACATTATTAGTCGAAGAAATGAAGCATTGAGCAAGCTCAAATTGGCGCAGTAAGATGGATCGCGATGGGATTTTTTGCATTCGATTCGTAATGCCGTCCCGAAACTTTGTGAAGATAGTTATTGAATGCATTTTGAATAAATAAACTATTGCAATAAAAATACTGATTTTAGAAAAACAACACTAAGAAGCATTAAATAACTATTTTACAACTCGGTCAATTATTATAGAAATAAGTCCAATTTTGTTACTCGGGGGTTTTGGGGACGCTGAGCACGATTATGCAGCCGGCGACGGCGTCCGATGCACCTGGGGCCCAGGGTGGGTGTCAAACACGTCGTCTTCTGGAGTTTTGCCTCCAATTTATAAAACACGGACCCAAAATACTTACTCGGGGTTTTGGAGGTCGCTGAGCACGATTATGCAGTCGGCGACGAGTTTTGCCTCTAATTTATAAAATACCAAACCAAAATACTTACTCGAGGGTTTTTAGGGTCGCTGAATACGAAGCGGACAGGGCTCCAAGCTACGTATGGATGGCCACCCTGGGCCCCAGGTGCCTCGGACGCCGTCGCCGACTGCATAATCGTGCTCAGCGACCCCCAAAACCCCCGAATAAGTATTTTGGCACCGTGTTTTATAAACTGGAGGCAAAACTCCAGAAGACGACGTGTTTGACGCCCACCTTGGGCCCCAGGTGCATCGGACGCCGTCGCCGACTGCATAATCGTGCTCAGCGACCCCAAAAACCTCCGAGTAACAAAATTGGACTTATTTCTATAATAATTGACCGAGTTGTAAAATAGTTATTTAATGTTTCTTAGCGTTGCTTTTCTAAAATCAGTATTTTTATTGCAATAATTTATTTATTCAAAATGCATTCAATAACTATCTTCACAAAGTTTCGGGACGGCATTACGAATCGAATGCAAAAAATCCGCGATCGCGATCCATCTTACTGCGCCAATTTGAGCTTGTTTGGCCTGATTTTGTGCTTTATTTCTTCGACTATATAGCCCAGAGGGTATTATGGCAGATTTTCTGCTTAATCGCTCCTAAAAATCATAAGGAATGATAATTTCACTGTGCGCTAATTTGAAAACGTGGGCTTAATTTTTTATTAAACAAAATATAAAAATATTCCTAAAGATTCCGTTTTTTTCTTCCTATTTTTTCATATATCTCAGTAACTATTGCTTTTAGAGAAAACTTACAAATGAGAAGTTTTGTAATTAAATTTTAAATAAGATGCAGTTGGTTGCGAACCCAAAAAATCATTTTTACTATTGCAAAAGTACTAAAAATCACAAAAAAATTTTTAAATAGCAAGTTATTTGTGGATTTTTTTTCAAATACTTGTATTATACGTAGGACCTATCAATACTTGGCTAAAGAAAACTTTTTAATATAATAAATCTTCCCACCAAATTTCATCCAGTTCTCGGACTTTTAGTTTTTGCATAATAATTTTGCAATTTAAACCTCGCAAAAAAATTTGCAAATTTTCAAAATGTTGCTGAGGCTAAACTAAATCATTTAGAAAGTTGAAAATTTTTTACATATAAAAGAGCACTCAAATTTTCAAATCCATTTTGAGATATTAAAATCCGTTAATTACGAGAGCCTAGGGAATTGTTTTAAAATTTGGCAATTTTTTTTGCTAAGTGAGGTTATGTCGAAACGGGGCCCACTGATGAGGTTAGAACAGTTTGAATTTCCCGCGTTGCCAAAATTGCGGTGATCGGCCGGAGACACGCAGAACAAGGGGGCACACAGGGCCCTGTGATAGCACCGGGGCAGCGGAGCACTTATGGGGCACCCCATTTTGCCAACCTGGGGGGCCTCATTTTTTGACAGCATAGGGGCCCCATTTTTTTAACAGCATGGAGGGGCCATTCTGGGGGCGGAGCTCATGCTCAACTGGGGCCATTTCTGCTTTTACTAACCAAATTTTTACCCTACCTAAGGTAATGGTGTCAACGTGAGCGGCAAAAGAAAGCTTGGTATCAAAAATTACGCCAAGATCGCGAAAGGTAGAGAGGCGGTTCAGATGGACATTATCTAGTTTATAATCCAAAATTATATGGGTGGATTTTGTAGAAAAAGACATGACATTGCATTTGCTGGCATTTAATGACAACTTGTTTTCCTGACACCAAGCGTTTACGCTGTATAAATTCCTTTGAAGACGGGGACAATCATTGTGGCTATTAACGTTAGCATAAATCTTTAAATCATCCGCATAAATAGGACAATTCACATCCAACACATTTACAATATCGTTTATAAAAATAATGAACAACAGGGGGCCAAGGATAGACCCCTGTGGAACGCCAGAAGTTACGGTATATTCAGCAGACTTAGCACCATTGGATACAACATATTAAGTCCTGTTATATAAGTATGGCCTAAAAAAGTTTAACAGAGAATCAGTCAAGCCGAATAAATGCAGTTTGTGAAGTGCAAGCTGAAATTGACTCCATCAAATGCTTTCGAAAAATCTGTATAAATAACATCAGTTTGTGTCTGCATATCTATAGATTCGGCTATAAATTGAGTAACACAAATCAGATTAGTCGCAGTAGATCGGCCCTTCATAAAACCGTGTTGATAGACTGAGATTTTGTTGAACACATGATGGCATAGAAAATCATGTAGCAAGATTTCCAAAACTTTGCAACAATTGTAGATAATGGATATAGGCCTAAAATTCGACTGTTTCCATAATACAGGCAACTCACAATTACGATTGTACGTGTTGAATATGACTTTTAGAGGGTACGCAAGAATGTGAGTGCAATCCTTCAGTAGAAAAGCAGGTATTCCATCAGGACCAGTAGTCAGTTTAGGTTTGAGTCTTTTTAAGGCGGCCGCAATTTCATCCTCATCAAATTCTTGCTCATTTGCTCATTCGAGGATTGGTAGTAGACTAGATGGTGGTAAAGAAGATTTACAGAAAAAATCCGCGAAAGCGTTTGAAGCTTCATTAGAATCGACAAGCTGTTTCCCGTTGTAACATTTGAGATGGTATGCTAGGCGATCTCTTTCTACTATTGACAAAAGACCAAAATTTGCTGGGATCATTTTTAATATTTATTCCAGCTATTCTTATATAATCTTTGTAAGATGCACCAATATCTGATTTAATTTTAGATCTCAATGTTTTAAAATCATTCAAGTCCTCGTATCACCATACCTATTATAATCGCGCCAGTATTTGGCGTTTAGCTTAATATTCCTTAATGTCTGAGAGTTATACCAAGGAGGGTATGTATTCTTTTTAGCAGCAGGAAATCTGAGTACGCAGAGGTAAAAAATAGAGTAAAGTTTATCATAGAAGTGAGAAGTCATATCTTCAATATTGGAATAAGTAACAAGAAATTGTCAGTCTATTTGAATAGTAACGGAAAATTTGCTTTACAAAAATTATAACTAACAGTATAATATATAAGGATGATTTATTTTTCGTATTAATATGATTTTTAACTTAAGAGTGATATGCAAAACCGGACGATGAATATCCTCATTAACAAACGGATCGATGGACCGATCAACGTTGCAATTTTTGTCATAGGGAACTAAATCAAGTAGTTTGCCGTTGTCGTTGAAAATAAAATTATATTGAGTGAGACTGAAGACATTTAATACATTATTTAATGCAAAAATTCGTTGGTCTCCCTGGGAGTCCTCTAGATGGACTGCATATTTAGATATGTTAAAATCACCGATAATAAGTAAGTCAGATCCAAGCAGACACTCACAAGATTCAATGGCCTCAAAAAGTTTTTCATATTCCGCAGTTGTAGAGTTCGGTGGAATGTACAATACCACAATATAAATCGGACACCAGTCAGATACAACCTTCACACATAAAAAATCCACATACGGTAAATCACTGATAGTGGCAGGAGGAGATAGGTATCAAAGTTGAAATTAAACTATCATGTACCACCAGTAATACGCCTCCACCTCTAGTGCAATTGGTGACAGAATAATTTCTATTTGTTCGAAAAACGTTGTAGTTAGAACCGAATAGTTCAGAATTGTATATGGACGGATCAAGCTACGTCTCATTGAAAGCAATGGCTGAATAGGTAGGCTTTTATTCATAATGTATATATTTTTCTACGCAACTTGTAGAAAAAGAGTTATGGTTATGATGGAAACTTAAAAATTTATAGAAGTAGTCGAACAGAGGAATCGAATAGAAGAACAGCCGGGGCTGTATCACTGTACTCCACATATTATAACATGTTATTTTTTCTTCAAATACTTCTAGTGCCGCTCGTGAGCAGCAGTAAAAGGCCTTTGGAATTGGTATGACACGTGGCAGATGAATTTGCTGTTTTCCACCTGCCATCTTTAAAGCATGTCGTACTACGCGAGGGCAAATTCAGCTGCTTTTAGGTGATTGGTTTTTAACATTTGCATACGTTTATATAGTACACGAACTCGATACACTCAGAGCTCGTTTGCGGCCATGAGAGACTAAGTAAGCCGGACAAACGAAGTGTCAGTAAAATGATAGTTAAAGTTCAAAAAACGTATCATGAAAGTCATGTGTTTTTGATGTCTGGAGAAAAAATATATTTTACTCTGGGCGCATTTTTTAGTTACCTATAGTATATTTTTGCTCGTGTTATATGCCCTTTTATATTTTAAAAGGTAGAATTAACATTAGCGACTAATATATTATAAAGAATGCATTTTTCTGGGTTTTTTTCGGGTAAACAGAGAGAGAGAAAATTTAATAAAATAACAAAAAATATACCGATATAAAAATATTTTTAACCACTCTACAATTGAGCTAATTCACGCCTAAATTATTCACTCTATTTTTGATCTACCGTAAAAAAGATTCAGATTTAAATTTAACTCCATTTGCTTACATTAGCATACATTTCAAATATTAAGAGCCTTGAGAATGAATCCTAATAATGTCAAAATTGATGTTTGGTGCCCTTGAGTTTATAAATATACAATATACATACATATGCCTATACCCAACCTAGTAGGATATAACCGAACTACATATAGTCATAATTTTATTGCAACTGTATGAGCACATATACACTAAATATTATCATTTTGTTTTAAGCTTGCATGCGACTCAGGTCCGTTTGAAAACGAGCGTGAGGTTTCCCATTATAATAATGTATCGATTAGCAAAATAAATAAAAACTGAATTTGACGTTAATTTACAGTAAAACTATCAAGAACAGTTTCTTACCAAGTGACATACTCCCACGGCTAAACAAGGTATTTTCAATGATGTGCTTTGCCTGTTGTACATAATCATACCTGCTACACATATTACACATAATAATATTATGCCGGTATATCGCTGGAATAACACGTGAAAGTATAAAAGTCATGCGTCACTCAACTTAGACGCAGCCAACGTGTTAAAAAGATAACAAACAACTGTACAATTTTAACGAAACGACGGATACAACGTATATCTACAATTTCACATAAAATACATTGGCTGTCTCGTTCTACTCGTGGATCGTTTGGAATGATCGATATGTATATAAAATTAAAATTTGATTGCTGTAGGACTGTTATTCAAATAAAACAAACATTTTATTCGACAACATGTTTTTAAAGAAAACAGTCAGTTGTTAAATAAAAGATGGAGATTGCTAAAAATATAACGAGCTATTATCTTGTCAGACAAACATGGAACACGAACTCTAACTATTGTATATTTATTAGGTGAGTCACGTAAATTAGCTTACCGATATTGGATATGGAGATGTGACGTTTTCCGTCTTTAACCGACTTCGAAAAAAAAGAAGCTTATTAGAAGTTTGACTCGTATGGTTTTTTAATGTTTGTTCGACCATAACTTTTTATCACATTCTCCGATTTTGATGATTCTTTTTTGTTTGAAAGAGGAAGCTTAACCGATGGCACCATACAAATTACATTACTGATTACTACAATAATAATAAAAATATACATATTCGCAAAGTTGGCGAATGCGCCAGTGTAAATTCAGTAAGAAATCCCTCAGCCCTCATTTTACACCCCCAATTCAATAACTCGCAAAGTTTTCAACGAAATCAGCTAAAATTCATATTAAGGGGGGTTTCCGGGTCGCTGATTATGGATCCAAAGTGAAAATTGGAAAATTCAAAATGGCCGACATAAAATGGCAAACTTTAATAATTAATTCTTGATTTACGCCGTTTCTATTGATTTTGCTGAAAAATATGTATAGTAAAAAAATGTTTAGAATGCCATTTTACATAAGAGTACACCAATTTGGTAACTGCACTATTTAACCCTTTCGCTTCTCCCCTGTGGAAAATCTATGACCATTTCTTTTTAAAAAATTGCGATAAAAACTTTTTTGTATTATAGTTTCATAATATTGGACTAATAAAGTTGAAATAACCAAAAAAATTAACCCTAATCGTTTCAACCCTTTACTAGGGGTGAACATATTAAGTGGCCTCCCAAAAAATACGATTTTACGAAATATTACTAACAGTGTCTTTTCGTCAAATTATCAGTAATAATGGATATACACCCTTAAAAAATATTTAAATCGTGTTTAAAGGGCGGAAAAGCGTACAATTTCGTTTTGAAAAACATGTTTTTTAGCTGCCAAAGGGGCGAAAATCATTTTTTAGGACAGTAGAGTTATGAAATCTGGAATTAGTTGGGGGGGTGATCAATAAAAATTATTGAACCACAGCACTTAGGACCCATTGGGCTCCTTATACATCCTCTCTGTAAGCAGACCCTCGCCTAGGCCTCCAACCAACCTAATTTTGCGAAATAGGTGGTGATGCTGCTTAGGGGCACCTCCCTTACATCGACTAAAGTAGCCAACGTTCTCCCAAAATGGATTCTCTGATTGATGAGACGCCAGAACAGTGACAGAGTACATGTTGAACCGTCTCATCTTCTTGTTCACAACCTCTACAGAGAGGTGTTTCGCTCAATATCATATTATGTAGACGTTTTCTTAACGGACAGTGTCCAGTCTGGATTCCTGACAGTAGGATTTATATGTAGTTTCTAAATTGTTGTTGAGCATGTCAGGGAATTTTCAACATTTTATTTCATTTTTGGTCAATTTTGTGGAAGGGTTAAAAGTGTCCTCATATATGCTTTATCAGAATACAAATTTTGGAACTGCCATCAATTAACCATTCCGTTTTATCGTCTTCAATCATTTTTTGTTTTAAGGATTCATATAAAAAAACGCGTTTGCGCCGTATTTATTGATTTCAATGAAAAGTACCTAGAGTAAAAAAGTGTTTCGAATGCGATTTTGCATAAGAAAAGATTATTTAGATTATTAAAGAACTCAAAATCGATTTTTGCACGATCACGATACTTTCCTATATACTACGCATGTGCAATGATCGATCGAAATTTTGGCAAAAAATAGAAAATATCAGAAACGAAGGGACTTAGAGATACAATAAAAGCCTGAAATTGTCGCAGAGCTCTGTACTCCTCACTAGCGTCAGACCTACGTGTAAAATCTATATTGAAATCAGTGCAGGATCGAACAAATAACTAAATCAAATGTATTTTTAACCGAGATATTAAAACATATCGAGGAACTCATCGGGTTTCACTGTTTTGCCTGTAGAAATGAAATAAAAAATGCGAGAGCACTTTACTATTTCCAAGAAAAGATATCTGATTGTTTGATGCCCAAGCAGATAGGCTTCCGGAACTTATAATCGATTGTGGTGTTCGAAAGTTGCGATAAATAAAGTGTTGACTAATTTAGTTAAAGTGCCAACAAATTACGTTTAGGGTATAGTTTCTAAAATAACAGAGAAGAAATCATATTTCCTTACCCGAATCATATTATTACCTCAATGAGATTTTCTTGAATTTCAGCCTTATTTCGGCAATTTGTGATGTACTCTGTTCCACATTCCTACGCCACAGCTGACTAGTCAGCAGGTTTCCTAATATCTCACAATCTTAATCCTCCATTCTTCCACACATCGAAAATAAAAAAATAACAGATACCTAATTCATTATGATTTCCGTTATTCCGATAACATTATCACAAATCGATAAGAAGAATTAAATTAGTTATTAATACAAATATGAAAAATGGGTTGCGACGATGACATCGTGAAATGTTTGATGTTTTGGGCGAATTTCTTCCTTGCGGTAAGTACTAATAGAGGAATTGATGTTACGAGTTTCTCCAATATTTGGTAAATAGTGTATAGGAGATCCTAACAGCCTAAGAGAGCTTCAATTTTATACACGCATTTACATATTGCGAGATTTAATTAAAAATATATGATATATGTGATTTATAACTATTTTGTTGCAGCTTGTTGGAGTAACTGTACTGTCTTTGGGAATTACTTATAAAATAAATTTAGAAGAATTTGCGTATGCCATACCAAAAGACTATCAAAATATTATATTGGTACCAATATTAACTATTCCTCTTGGATCCATCATTATTGCAATTGCTGTGTTTGGGTGCTACGGGTGCATCACAGAAAGGTCTACTTTTTTGACCATAGTAAGTAAAGTTGGCTTTTAGTTAATCCAAACAAAAACATCGATGAGAAGTCATTTAAATTTTTTTGTGATATTCAGATAAAACAGTGTACTATAAAGAGTTCGAAATGTGGTTTTTCGATCGAAGAAGCAAAAATTGGTATTGTATTACAAGAACGTCCAGTTCTGATCCTTATTTGATTTGAACGTCCTAGGACATAATAGATATGGGTAAATAGGTAGATAATTATTGGTGTTTATACCATTCGAAGTATTTACACAAGCCTATAATGGAATATCTCGGCCATTTGTTGATCGATTTCGACCTAATTTGGTATACTTCTTGTCTTTCAGATTGTGATTAAAAAGTTGTTTAAAATTTTTTTCGAAATTAAATACGGCTATTATGATCAAAAGAAATTGGCAAAAATTAGGAATTTATATTAGAAATTGAGATAAGGTTTTTGTTTTTACAGAATATTGTTCGGCATTACCTAAAATCCCTGTATATTACATTTTGTTTAAAAATGTTCATTCAACTCGGCATACCAATTATCTAACATAGAGTGATTTGGAATGGATTTGACAATTGTATTGATGATAAATTTGAAATAATCAGAATTGTTGGTGACAGTGTGCACTTTTATGGAAATGCAGCCAGTATCTTCAATTTGAGGTATCCAGAACGCCCACAGATTCACTACACCACGGTTCAATTAATAGAATATTCAATAGAGCTGGAGATGTATCCTAACTTACAGCCAAAAAATACAACATTGCCGATCATCCATTGGATCAAGCAATATTAGATGCTATTAATGCTGAACCACGTGTTAGTGTCAGAGATTTATCTCTATTGAATGTAGACAGAAATAAAATTTGGAGGTGCCTTAAACGTCATAATTTAAAACCATATAAGCCAAAGTTTTTACACACTATAGAAGAAGAAGAAGACGCATAGAGGAGATTGGAATATTGCTTCTGGGCACATTGAACGACACAAATTTTTTGAAAAAAATATTTTCAGTGATGAGGCTACTTTTACAACAACTGGCGTGATCTCATCGCAAAACTCAAGGTATTGGTCGAGGGTAACCCACAGTGGGTTATAAATTATAAACGGCAATACTCCAGAAAAGTAAATGTCTGGTGTGGAATTTAAAATGAGACCTTGATTAGACCATTTTTCTTTAATGACGCTTTAAATAGTGTGATATTCCTACATTTTTAACACATGAATTTCGAGATACCGTTGAAAAATTGCCTTTAGCCGTACAACAAAACCTCTATTTCCAACTAGACGGGGCTTCCATTCATAATGCAGTAATGTTAAGAATTGGCTGAATAACAACTTCCCTATGTGTTGGATTGGAAGAAATATTCCTTTAAATGCGTGGCCACCTAAATCACCAGACGTCACTCCTATAGATTTTTATTTTTGGGGTATCATAAAAAATAAAGCCTATAAAAATAGGTAATAGAGCGGAACTATATGACAGAATTAGAGAAGCATGTAACATGTAACAGTTGAAGAATTAATTATTTTTTTAAATAATAATAAGAAGAGAATTGAAAAATTTATCAGAATTGATGGAGGACTTGTGGAAAAAGATTATATTAATATTTACTTTTTAAAATAATTTTTTTGTTTAAGTAATAATTGTAAGTGTTGTTTAAGTTACAATGACTTTACAAAAATAAAAGTTTAGTTATTTAATATTTTCTTTAAAGATAAAATGTGTCCTAATGCTTAACTCCCAAATTATGCAAATATCCGATAATAAATAACTCGAATAGTAGGGCGATTATTATTAAAACCTTAGATATGATTTTTTTTGTAAAGGTATGAGTATTTTTTAACGAAATTTGATATACTACTACATGATATATTTAATTTCGAATTTTTCTTTTTTTTAACAGCTATTTAATCACAATCTGAAACAAAAGAACTATACCAAATTTAATCTAAATCGACCGACAAATGGCCGAGATATTGGGGTGTAGTAGTGAAAAGTGAGACACGCTGTAGAAGAACATAGAAATGTAAATAAAAATATTTACACAAATCGATAAAAAAAATACTAAGAAAAACAAGGTGTAGTTAAGACTTGCGAATAACAAATACAATAATAGGTCACAAACAAACAACAAGTAACATGGACATCCTCATGGTTTTCAGAGCGGGAAAATACAGAATGTCCACTTTTGGTATGCCTCTATTAGGTCTTTCAGTTCAGTTTCTGAGTTAACAAAAGCTGTTGAGTTAAAAAACTTCTATGTTTGGGAAACTGACATATCATTTAAAATAAAATTTTAATCCACTCTCATAATAAGCGGCAACGAAATACTTGCTATAGCAGACTTTATAAGAATAATTATAATAATCATCTTTTTTTACAGTACGGTGTTTTTCTACTATTAATTTTCTCCATTCAACTAGCAGCTGGCGTATGTGCTCTTTTCCAAATAAATGAAAAATATACATTTAACAGACAATTAAATGGTACATTGGTTGAAGTATTTAAAAACTACGAACACTATTTCGAATACAAGGAAGTTGTTGATTTAATACAGCATAGGGTAAGACAAGTTTTATTTTATTCGACATTAAGGTAATTTTTTAATTTGTTGTTTGTTTCTCCATGAACAGAAAAAATTCATCTCATTAAATGAAGGTAAAGTTGCACAATATAAAATTTTATACTATAGCACATAAGGTAAATGTCTAAATAGATATCAGGTAAAAAGTCAGTGGTCAAATCAAATGGCTCTCCATTAAACTATCAGTTGTTCGAATTGATTTTAATAGTAAACTGATTTTTACTTTACACCCAAGTAGTGCAATGAATTGTACAATTAGGTTTTGAGATCTTGACGAAAACATATATTTTTGACTCCTATCATTTTCATACCTAACAATTTCTAGAAGTACATTTATTATTTAAGGACTTTGATGAAACTATTTTTCACGAAAACATAGGAGTGTGACGGCCTTTAACTATACAACAATGTGAATCCAACTGTTTTTATGGTTGTCTATGTCACTGTATGAAGGAATATTAATTTAATCGATTTTATTGTGTGATACTGTACTGCCACTGGTATTAGATCACTCGTATATACTCACAGAATTGCTCCAAAATGTGCTACCTAATAATAAATGATTAGATTGCTATTGTCTAAAAGTAACGTGCTTGAGGATAAGTTGAAAATATCTAAAATTTAAAGCAACAGAATATATCACTTGTCTGATTGAAATCAAGCCAGGAATTATAAAATGTTGTAAAGTATTCAACCCTTTTTTATTAAATCCTTTTATCTCGTCCAATATTAAGCTCATATAATAATAATAATAATAAATGTCTTTAATTCCGAAAATATGCAATTTGAACACAAAATATACCGGGTGACAATGAGTTCGTGCCGTTCCAATTTCTAGGTTGATTTTGGGAATAGGTATAATTTCAAAATACACAGAGATTAAATAAAATTTACAGAATTTATTAATAATTACTTGTAAGATAGGGGAGAATAAAATTATAGCAATTGTTTAAAATGCATTCCTTCATCTTCAGTACATTTTTGAGCCTTACTGATGGTTTACCTTACCACCCCTTCTAACATTTGCCCAGTTATTGTTGCAAATGCTTGGCGAATTTTGGTTTCCAAGTGTCTTGAAGATGATGAATAAACTCGTTCTTTGACGTACCCCCACATAAAAAAATCCATAGGGGTTAGGTCAGGTTATCTGGCAGACCATCTTGTGCGTCCATATGTCGAAATGACTCTATTTTAAAATCTGTTTTCTAAATAATTAGAGACATCTCGAAGGTTATGGTTATGTGGCGGAGCCCTATCTTGTTGGTAATAAATGCTTCTTCTCAAATTCATAAGTAATTCTCCTAAAAAGTCCTCAATTTCATTTTCCAAAAACTTCAGGTACCTAATTCCATTTAAAGTCTCCTGAAATAAAATAGGACCTATGATCCTAGTACTCACAATTCCTGCCCATACATTTACCCCAAATACTTCTTGCTGATTTCCCTTTCTAACTAAATTCATGTAAATTTTCTTGAGACCAGTAACGCAAATTATTTCGGTTAAACATGACATTGTTAGTGAACCGACTTTCATCTATGAACATAATTTTGGGAACAATGTTTCTATTTTCTAGTAACCAATTGCAATAATGAACTCTCCTACCTGCTTCAGGTTCATATAAATGCCGATGAAGTTGATATTTATATGATTTATATCCATGTTTTCTCAATATTCTTCAGATTTTCGGCTAATATCTAAATGCTAAAACTTTAATCTCTGTGGTCTCGTCAGTAATAAACGTATTTTGTTTGTTTTCATTTGGCTGGGCCCTAAGTTTTTCTTCTGAAATCTTAAAATATTTTCTACAAGGGTGATGCCTTCCAGGATGCTGCCCTGCATATAACCTTTCAGCTTGATATGCATTTATTTTAAATTCCCCATAAATAAGTAACATGTCCACCTTTTCATTTTGGGTAAATACCACCATTTTGTATTTTTTAAAACTTTTAAATAGTTATATTAGCAAATAAATCACAAGCACTTAAGCAATTAAAAAAGTACTACATAAACTTTATCAAATAATAACTTAGGCAAATGTTTGAAAAGAAATGTCATTATGTTATGGCATGCTTATAAAACTTAATACATACATTAGTACATATAGTTTCATTAAGTTACTAAAGAATAGTATCTACAGAATCCAATAATTTCAATGTAAATTAGTACCCAAACTAGACGTATTATACATCAAATAAAAGATTAATGTTTTGGGCTTTGTTGGTGCAAGTAAAAAATATGGTTACCATTTTAAGAAATTGAGTAAAATTCATTTGCTTTTTATGTTTTTTCAAAAAATTGTTTTTCAATTCAAAATAGTGGTTTTTGCACAAAATAAACTGTTATTGAAATGCAACAACAAGGAGAAATTTGCTAAAATATTGTAATATGAACATATTTTTAACTAAAGATATTTTCAACTCCCTGCCTGTACCTGCTTGATCTAATACCAATCATGAGTAAATGAAGCGGGCATATGCGCCGTTCCATTGTATTGTACAATTTCTATTGCAACTGGAGCAAATAAAAATTTTAATACCGTAATAAATTTCAGTTGAAGTGTTGCGGTATCAACGGATCTACATATTGGACTACGATACCGAGGAGCTGTTATGAGACTGATACAATTAATGTTTACAAGGAAGCTTGTCCATCCTTGGTATCCAGATACCTAGTACAAAGCATTCACATTGTAGGAATTTCAATGTTAGCTTTATCTGTTACCGAAGTAAGTGTTTTGTACCTACGAAATTACGATACCAATGCAATATTGAAAGTTCCTTGCTTACACTTCATCGGCCCTTATTAGTAAAACGGCTGCAAAATTATGGACTATCGCCGCGTTTGAAATTCTCCATTCACAGTAGTGGGAGATATACGACATTCGTCAGTGATACAGAAAACATACCTATTAGAGTATAGGAAAAGCAAATACAATAAGTAATTGATGACATGCACACACACATTCTTTACACTCCAGTCATTTGCAGATTTCATTGAGAAAATTTTTGAATCTTTGAAGCTCTGAATAAAACCTTTTGTGTCGTGTTCAGAATTGTTCAGGGATCATAATCCACTTGATCAGAAAGAGTGAGACCTAATTTGTTTATTAAGTTTTCAATTTTCAATTTCCCTTCAATGCTGTTTAGTTTGTTGTGATGATTTAAATTATGGCGTTTTAAAATATTGGTGCAACATGAAATTTCTGAATTGGTGCACATCGATAAGCGAGGGTAGCAGGTGCAGACGCCGTGGAATGAAGATGAAAGTTTTTTTTTAATGTCCAGTTTCTTCTCAGTGGTTTGGTAACTCGAAATACAGCTTCTCGAGCAGCTTAAGCTATATATATTAAGGGGCCAAAGGAATGCTGGGAACTATAAAAATTCGACCAATACTCCGTCGATATTTGTGAATTGTCACGTCGCGTCCGTCGTTCATAATTAGTCATGAGGAAATTGTATCCATAATATTGCGGAGATAAATTAGGCATTCAATTTTGCCATAATTTTGATATTCCTCAAATCAGTTGTTAAAAATAAAATTAACAAAATTTAGAATATTTCTATTTCATATATATTTCAGTTGTAGAAAAAATCTTATGTTTAACACAAGTTGTGTGCGTAAAAGTCTAATCTAATGAGAATAATATCTCAGACTTAGTACACGAATTTTATAAATTAGACAATTATCACATTACATCACTTACCTTACATTTCTTTTGTAGATAGCTGGATCGATTATATCGCTATCGTTTGCCTATTCTTTAAAGAAAATTCTGCCGAGATTTCAGTACGTTGGGTCGTATCCTTTTGATAATGGAATACTCTGACATTCATCAAAATGGATGAGTGATGGGAGCGGTAGAGGCTATGTTGCACAGATGCGCTTACTCAACCTAATAGAGAACTGAGGACCGGGGATGTAATAGTACAAATACCAGTAAATAAGAAAAACTAATAGAGTGTTATTATGTGTGTAATTCCACTAAAACAAAGAAATTGTAATTGTGAAATGGAGCAATTCTTCCATCTAGTCTACTGCTCTTTCCCACCGGCCTCTGTCGCTCGTCTACTCTTTTCAATACATACATGAGTATATTGAAACCTCTAATATTTTTAAGTAGGTATCTTATTAATGTATATTAGTTTATTGTTCATAATTATTTATGAAATATGTGATATTTTTATTATAGTTTATTTAAAACAATAAAGAAATATATTTTAGATTGTACTTTAGTTTAAGGCCTTTGAGACGTGTTGCGTATTACTAGGTGTAGTAGATCGGCTGCCTTACACCAGCATCCTTGTGACTTTTATACTACTATTTTATATACGTTAGGTATATTTATCAAGCACCTGCCACAAATAAGTCTATGTATCTTCCTAATAGGCCAGTCGGCAGGGGGTTTTTGTGAAATAAACTGTGGCAGGCTGCAATAAATTTTAATTTCTTTATTTTAATGTCTTCCAGCGCCGAATTAGGGAGATATTCCGGCCCGGGCTCCTGGTCCGATCAGCCCGGCTCCACACCGACCTAGATCCTTATTTTAGACAATGTATTTATCTCAATACCATGAAAATTATTCATTAGTTCATAAGAAAGTGAGAAAGAGTTTACGTTGTTATTACGAATTAGTTTTCCCTTACGTTTTGTGCTTTTTTCAATAAATACACTTTGTTTCATTAAATTTGAATTTGTCTTTCAAAACATTATTGAAATGTTTAACGGCACTTTCCTCGAAAACGGTTGGAGTTGTCAAGTTCTACCAAGTGTACCTATTATGCGTGAAAATGACGCCCTCATCAGATTTTCTAGTCAGAAGTACCACAACATTTCGTAAAAAAAAAAATATGAAACAAATTCATCATCAGATACAGGTCCTGCGGCGCCCTCTATGATCTAACGTGATGTAATACATAAATTATTGTTCCTTATAATAAAAAAAGTTCCCCTAGCAAATTTGGCGAAGAACAATCAAGAGGCTGTTGAGTTATTTCAAAAAAACGAAAAAATAATTTGAATTTTGGCACCCTGTATCTCTTTTCACAGGAATATATTACTAAAGCATATTTAGTTATATCCTCATATTTTGGTTCAAAGAATCTACCCCTGAATTATATCCTATTATTAATGGTCCACCCTGTATATGTTACAACGCGAGCAATACAGAACAAATCAAATCACTTACGTGCGACTACAACAGAAAGTTAGCACTATTTAATGACAGAGTCGAGTTTTTTGGTATTCGCGGGAGGTATATTGTTTTAAGTTACTTTCATATGGATATTTGAACATTAATTTTGTCCACCTAGTTCTTTGAAGTCATCATCTGTGGGCCATCATGCTGTTAATAGACGTGATATATCATTTCCTATCAATTGAAAGAAATAAATACATACATACATAATAAAAATAAAGTCTTACCTTCTCCTATTGTTTCTACACAGTCCTGCGGGCATTGAAACAATCTCGAAAATAAAAAAAACAATTGTTGTCAGTGGAGAAGCTGATAAAGAGCTGAGAAGTGCATTCTACCCTACATTCTAATTTGATTGAATTTTTATCCTCTATCCGCCTCTATTTTAACAACATATTTTGAGTTACATTATCAAAAATCACTATTTTGGATATCTTTCTTCCACTTCAATGATCAAAACGGTACAATTAACACAATACAGATTACAAATTCTCATTAAATTGTGGTTAAAAATCACGTAAGGTATGTGAAAATTTAATTCACTTCACAAACAGCTCGCAACAGAAAACGTTCGATCTACATCAATGAAATTGCAAGCATTCAGTCGCATTCAGATTTTTCCATGGCCTGCTACAGTTTTCAGTGCTGTAGTGGTGTTAGACGATGAAACAAATCTGATGCGATATTTTTAACACAGCGATTAACTTGGGAGATTTGGCTGGAAAATGCGAGGTTGCAGACAATACTCACTCCTCAACTAAAAATGAAGAGCTTGAAGACCAATTGGCAACATTTCGCATGACTTAACTTCCAGCACGAACACCGCGTGAACGGTGACAGATAGGACAAAATTTCAGGTGAGCAATTTTGTAGAGAACGGAATTTAAAATGTCGGTGGTGGGATATCATCAAAATTAATTGTTTAGGCAAGGGATACGCTCACTTTTGGTAGAATTTTTACATCTGCCATGTATTATGTGTAAATCTTAATAAAATATTTAAAAATAATTAATTAATTAAAGAATTTAAACAGTTTTTTGGATTTTTTTTAAGAAATCCTTTTCCTAATTGTAATTTGAAATTAGGGAAAATTAAATGTTGAAAAGTTGGAATGTGACGTTATATCTGACGTAATTTCCATAAGCACCAAGACATTTAAATTCTACACTGAATACTCTACTCGACGCGTGTTTCGCCCACCATATTGGCATCATCTGGAGATGTTTAAAACTGAGCTTTAAATTGATAACAACACTCGAATGTTTTACTCGACGCGGGTTTCAGCCACTATGCTGACATCATTGGAAGTGATGAAAACTGAGCTTTAATTTGAATAGTATACTCGAACATTCTACTTGAATTTTAATTTTTTCGGTAGATATTCCTATAGTTTTGAAAATGGCGAAGTTATGAGCATAAAATTTTAAAAAATTATTTTGAAAAAATTTAATGTTTTCTTACCATTGGCCATAGAGTCAAGATCTAAAAAATCCGTATGTTCTTGATAACAGGTAGTATCACTAACATGATCAAATTTTTAAGAATGTTTAGAGCACTTATTTTATGAAATATTATACAAAGTTTCGTGATTTGGCTAAAAAATATACTTTTTTGCAAATAACCCAAAAACTACTGTAAACGAAAAGAAGCGACAGCATACTTATTAAAAAACACCACAGAAATTAGACATCCCCCAATTCCAGAAGCTAGGGCTTGTGCGGAAGAGGGTTACATATTGAAAAAACGCGGACATACAACCATTTCCTCCGACAGTGTCAGTGCCGGAGCCAGGATTCGAACCCGGTGGTGCGACGTCCGTGTGATTAATCGCGATTGCCACCTCGCGCCTTAACCCACTCGGCTATCGACCAGACCAAATAAACCGCGAAATCAGTTATAAATCGCGTTTGACGTAAAAATTAACCTTTTTAATTTTTTTTCAAACCGCTGAAATAATTTCTTTTGCGGCAACAGAATTCTTCCAAATAGGTTCATAGTATAACATGGATATAAAATAGGGAAAAATCTCGTTTGAAGGGACTTTGGTCACACTTACGCTTTGTTAGACAAAGTTAAATGTGTTAACAAATACGATAAATAGGTATATACTTCTTAACGACCCTCATTATACCATTAAAAATAGATATATTTAAATTTTGTCATGTGTTCGTTTATTTGCATATTCTATGATGGATGTAGCAATAACCAATACACTATTTTATACAACCCACCCCCTTGTGAAAGGGTTAAAATCTCATAATATTGTAATAGAGGATGTGCTAATAATTGAACGACGACCGACGTCCGGGCTTCAATGGCAAGTGATTAATGTTCGCGGAAATATTAACAATTATTTAAACAAAATTCTCCCGGCCGGCGTGAATAATGCAGAGACCGAGCTTTTACAAAATTTTTAAATGAACATCATCTATTTAAGTATGGATTATTAATGAATACATAATAGTTTTAACAATGATTACAAGTCGTAATGGGAAGACAAAATGATTATTATATAGGTACCTTGAACAAATTAATCTCACGTTTAGTGAACATCAAACCAACACGAACAAACAAAATACAATCTAGATTACAAATTTACACCAAAACATGGCTTTATTCATTTGAAAATTTAATTCACGCTATAATCAACTCGTAACACATCGTTTAAAACTGAAACGTTCGAACTACAACAATGAAATTGGACGTCAGTTGCATGCAGAATTTTCCATGGCTTACTAATTTATCAGTACTGTCTGTGGTGCTATTAGGCGACCGATCAACTTGGAGAATGGAATATGCGGAGAATGATTCGGTATTGTATTAAAATGCTGGGTTGCTGACAGCGCCTACTCCTCAGATAAAAATGAAAAGCTTCAGAAGAAATTGGCAACATTTCATCTCCAGCTTCCGGTGAGAGATACGACAAACATTTCAATTTTGCGGCGCCGGCGCACGAAATTGGAAATGTTAGTGACAATATCAGGAAAATTAATATTTTAAACAGACGACCCGCTCACTTTTACTTCCACGTCCAGTGGAAGTAAAGTAACGCAAAAAAAAATTATTTTTTTGTTGTTGAAATAGTCTTAAAATGTCATGAAACGTCGAGATTTTAAATTTGAGCTAAAAAAATTCCTGCCTGTCTGTCGGTCTCTCTGTAAGTTTTTTGTGCGAACGTTTACTCTGGAACTAGATTATATTTTGATTTAATTCCGTTGAAGGGTTCGGTGGTAAATGAGGTAAATAGGCAAAGCAAGCAGGTAAGAGTCTATAAAATTTAGGGCATGTATGAAAAGTCAAGATCTCAAAATTTGTTTTGGCATCAGCCATCCGCTCTCCACTATCACCCCCAATACCACCTCCACACTATTATGAAAGGGAGTAAAAAAGATTAAAATGTGATTTAGTGTGTATACAAGATCGAAACGTCTCAAAAAATTATTTTGGCGTTAGCTATATACACCATGATATGACTAACAAACAAATAATTAAAAAGAAGTGACCCAAAAAAGTTTGCCTAAAAATATTACAAAATAAATAAATAAATAGAATAATTAAATGTAGGTTCTCTCTACTAAGCCACCTTCAACTTCTATACATTTATCTATCCTCTCACGATTATTACGAATGACATTTCTAAGTTCTTCCCTCGAGGTTTGTTGACAAGCTAGTGTAATTCTGTCACTGCCTATTTTGTGGTCGAGATTTATAAACTTTGCTTTTAAGAGTACCCACAAATAAAAATCAAGGGGTGTCAAATCCGGAAATCTTGGCTGCCAGACTATCAATGGACTACTTCTAATCCACCTACGGGAAAATTTTGGTTGAGCCACGTCCTGATAATTACTGCATGGTGTGGGGTACATCCATCTAGTTGGAAATATAACTGTTGTTTTCCCTGCAAGTTTTGAATCTCGTTCCAAAATTGATTTCTTAAGAACTCCAGAAAATTTAAACTTTAAATTTTCATTTAAAAAATAGGGACCAATTAAGCGCTCGTTGAAAATACCGCTCCAGACATTTATTGTTGTGGATATTGACTTGTGCAATTGATTACCCAATTGGGATTTTTCTCTGCCCAAAATCTACAATTCTGTGAGGGAACCACACCACTGTGATGAAAGTAGCCTCATCGCTATAGATGATTTTTTCTTTAAATCTGGGTCATTCAAATACTCTCCTTGAGCCCACAGGCAATACTCAAACCTTCTTTCTTCATCACCTACTTGCAAAGTATGTAAAAATTTAGGTTTGTATAGTTTTCAGTATGATTATTGTCATCCGATCTTAGTAACTGTGCGAAATTTCATCAATTGATTATGTCAGGAAGTGTGTTAAATAAAGGATGCAAGATGTGGACAAACATGAAAACTTCACTGCGAGTTAAAGAAAAGCAAGTAAAAATACTTATTATCATATTGTCATATAAATGCTTAATTAGTATAAATAAATGAATGATTAATGTACGGGGCATTAGTTTTATTTTCTTTAAATATAATCTTTGTATACAGGATTAGATGCTCAGGATATCATTATATAGTACATTATAAAATAAATATACTTTATTTTCTTCCATAACATCAAAATTCTACATCTTTTTTTATATTATGTTAAAGTACTAACGAAATTAAATAACATTACACACAGGAAACAAAAAGTGTAACTACTGATTTACTTTTATAATTTATTGGTTACATTTCGTGGATCACAGAACGCTAACAAATTACAAGTAGAGAACAAGTAAACAAAAAAAATAAATAAATAAAAGATACTAATTATTGTTTTTAAACTGTAGGACCGGAGAGAATATTGAGATTTGATTTCTATTTATGAATTTTTAATGTTCTACTTATTGTTTTTGTGATATTTAAGATTGGAACATTATACTTCGACTCGATTTACTTTTTAAGCGCAATCACTGAACTGACATAACTTTAGAATTATTCATCGTACAGATATATCTGAATGTCTTGAAGGGTGCATAATATAAATATACAAAACATTCCTGTCTCTTATCTAGACCCTCGGGCAATCCTTATTAAGAGAAATAAGGGATCCAAATTTTTAAGAACGTATTTAAATAACAAATTCATTATTCCAAAATAAATTTGAATAATGGATATTATTCCAACAATTCGCAATACAAAACGTTGTCATTGCAGATCGTCTAGTGGTAAAAACTTGAGGTTGGCAAATAATAGAGAACAAAATGTTTGTTTCATCCGATTAATATGTATTCATTTATGTCATATTGATTATGACAAGTAAGTCAGAAACTATATAGTACGGCAGCCCGTAATCAAAATTTTCGACTTATCACCTAATGGAAAATTCCCGCGCAAATGCTCATTTCTTTGAACAAGGATAAAAAAATTCAAGGCTACGGAAATTGTTAGCGTCGAAAAAGGGTTGAAATGTATCCTTCAACATGTAAAAAATAACGGGTCATCTGAGTAATCATCTAATGTAATAAACTATAGCCTGGTGAAATTAGCATTAGGTGATAACAGTTGATTTTGGTTAAGGGCTGCCGTACTAATAGTATATAGCTAGTATAGCGACAATTACGTTGAAATAATTTTTTTCTTCTGGAACTCTTGCAATCAGTATGTTTTGTATTCCTATTTTTTTTAAATAAGATCTCTCAGTTTCGACAAGCATGTTCTGAATATCGCACAGAAAGAAAAATCAAACAAAATGTTTGCCATTTTATAAAGCTTCTTTTATATACTATACCACTTATTTTGTTAAATGTAATATTTTTTGAATTGTTTATTAAACACCGTTTCGAGGTACCAATCTTTCGATGCTAAAATCGTAATTTTCAATTAGTTATAATTTGAAAAATATTAATGATATTAAAAAACTGTAGACTACCTCTTTGTCTTTGAATTTGATTATCTACCCAGGAGGGGTGGAAATCACTCCTAAATAAAAGGGGGATTTTTTAAGTAGTATGTTTTGCTGTACATTATGTACGAAACGCCAAGGTCTTACAGAAATGTGTTCAGTGTAGTTGGGTTCCAAGGTTTTTCCATTTTTGAGTCTAACAGCACTCCACTTTTTGTGCAATTACAAAAAGAATAAAGTAAATTTTACATTTAACTTGCACAAACGTCAAAACACAAATCTGGCATTTGACGTTTTTGAACCGAAATTCGCGAGACAACTTCAATAATTCTTTTCAATGCACTCTTATAAATCGACTATATACCAGAGTGAAATAATGATACTATTATCAGCTTTTATGTTAAGACCATTACTTTTATGTTTATTTGTGTTGCTTTTAACATTTTGTAATTCTTTCTTGTTTTTATTGAACTAAAATATAAAAGTAAACCTAGAGTTATACTATTTTCGCTCCATTCTAAAAGTTTTAAGGCATATTTTGTATAGTCAAGTTTGAATTAGTGGCGCTTAAATATAAAATCATTAGACTCCAACTAAAAACCATCTTCTTCCATAAGCAATTATCGGGTAATTCCAATGTTTCACAAAATTTATGTCCGTATATAATTTTAAGTAAAATATCGTGCAATATACAAATTCTTACACGGCCGTACTCTCTATTGCTTTTTCAGGAAGAACCATCACAGGATTGATTTGCGTGTTGCAGGATATTTCTATGACTCCAGATTTAACTGAATTATACTCCGCTAATTCGGCATAGTATCCATACATGCAGTGCAATCCGTACCACAGTATAACTGTAAAAAGATATACATTAAAAAATATATTAGTATAAGTTAAGATGCATGAGAATATCCAAGAGAGAGAGGTCCGATAGGGAAATATTTACTGTTTTTGACTATAACTTCTTATTCTGAAACACATATTGCAAACAAACTATAAGAATACTTAAGTTGAAGTATAAGAAGAGTAATGTTATAAATTTGTACTCAATAATTTCAAACATATGCGAAATAAGTAGATTTAAATTTAGGAAATGCGAAAATTGACTTTATAAAATTAAATCTAATTATTTTGCAAACAACTGAAATTATTGAGTGAAAATTTATATCACTACTTCCTTATCGGATCTCTCTCTCTCTCTCTCTCTCTTGGATATGCCCACCTTAAGGTAGTTATTTCTACGAGTAGGTGAATAATATCTTTTTGCAGGACTGGAAAGAGGCGGGTGCTGATAACTCACGAGTGAAAAGAAACGTGTTACAGTGGAGTTGTATAGAAAATATTTTCCACAAATGTTGGCAATTATATCGGGTGACCCAGAAATTACCTACCCCCCCCCCCTCCCACTTTTTTCTACAGTTTTGAAAATAAAATTCTGAAATTTGGGAAATCAAGTGTAGATATCAATGGCCACACTTTGGCCATTCGGTGGTAAAAAATCACTTCCGGTATGGCCGCAAATTGCCACAATTTTCTTATTTTAAATAACACCCTGTATATTTAAGTCACTTTTCTCATAAAGCTGTAATATTTCTTTCCAACCCTTTTTTCAGATTTTAAATCGGATGAAAAATAACCTTGGAAATGGCATTTATTTGCTATTTCTAGTTGGCTTTGGAATTCAGGAACAAATTTTAAAAATTTTGAAGTAGACTTTGAATTTGAATAAGAGGGTATTTCTCAACAATTATTTTTTATAAGATAAAGTTGTAAATTTTTCCCAATTAATAGTTGAACATGAATTAAAATAAATATTAAGCTTTTTGTAAAAGCGTTTCTAATTGTGTCCATATCCCAGCAACATTTTGAAAATTTGAAAATTTTTTTTGTGAAGTTTAGATGGCAAAATTATTATGCAAAAGCTAAAAGTCCGATCTTGATGAGATTTGGTGGGAAGATTTATTGTATTAAAAAGTTTTCTTTAGCCAAGTATGAAGGTCCTACGTATAATATAATTATTTGAAAAAACCCACAAATAACTTGTTATTTCAAATTTCTTCTTGCAATTTTTACTTTTTTTGCAATAGTAAAAATGAATTTTTGGTTTCGCAACTAACTGCATCTTATTTAAAATTTAATTACAAAACTTTTTCATTTCTATAACTTTTTTCTCTAAAAGCAATAGTTACAGAGATATATAAAAAAATAGGAAGAAAAAAACGAAATTTTTAAGAATTTTTTCACATTTTGTTTAATAAAAAATTACCGACGTTTTCAAAGTAGCACATGGTGAAATTATCATTTCTTATGATTTTCAGGAATAATTAAGCCAAAATCTACCATACTACTCGATTCACCCAACCCAAATCAAATACCGCCTGGTCTATAAACCATTTGACCAAAAATAAATATAAATATATAACATTTTTGATATACTTACGTGAGATTACAAATCCAACTGTCAGGAATAGTGATCTGTACTCGAACATATAGAAAACAGTAAATATTGTTATCATCATTAAGTTGGACAGCTCGAACATTAAGTATAGAAGAACATATTTTTCTTTTCCCTGAAACAGACACAACCATTTGCATGTCCAATTATATTATGTTGTGTCATAATAATAAAAATGGGTCCGCGACAACTCGGACGAACTTTCCTATTTAGGAGTAGACCGCCCCACAGCTTCCATCCCTGCATTTTCTAGGAGCATCTGGTCATGTCATTTCATACCGGTATTAGGGGAGTGTCCATATGCCAAATTTCATCAAAATCGTTAGAACCGTCGAAAAAAATAATAAGAGGAATTAATATGAATGAATAGACCTAAGATTAACTCCACCCCCTCATCGTCAGAGCCAACCTTACAATTTTTTGAAATGGAACACCCCATGTTTTTTAGGTCATTAGTTTCCCTTCAAAAAAATTTATAAATGTTGAGGTCTAAAGTGAATAGTTTGGAAGCTAGAGATAAAATTAATTTGAATGCATTCCAGAATGAATAATATTCTTAACATTATTTAGCAATTAATGCAGATACAGACGTAAATTAAAAAAACTAAAAAAAAAACACGCTTTAATAGAACTAAAAAGTAAAAAATTATGTTTAAATATTATTGACAAAAAATTCGTTTTATTGTAAAAATCTTGTGGGGTGCTTGATATTAATTGTTATAAATATTTTATTGGCAGCTATTGATAAAAGTAGAATTATAAAATATAGTAAAAAGCACCCCACATTTTTTACAATAAAATGAATTCTTGGTCAATAATATTTAAACATTATTTTTTACTTTTTAGTTCTGTTTGTTATTTTTTTTATAATTTATAAAATATATAATATTATTATTATTATTAGCCGTTACTCGAGTCCGAGTATAAAAATGTTACAGTCGATAAATTGTGTACAATAAAAAACAAGTAAAAGGTGTAGTCTATTGTAATTCCCATTCATCTACGGTGCACACGACTATGGCTATAGAGGCCAATTCGGGAGAGCACATGTCGACCGCAGTCAGGACAAACATAGACCTGGTTAGGTCTTAGATTCGGCCTTCTTGCAGCAACATTTCCTTGATAGCTGGCCACAACCCCTCGCCATTCGGTTCTGTCCGCTGCATGTTGTTCCCATTGCTCGTTTGCAATACCGCAGGATTTTAGATTTTCATGGAGAGCGTCTTTGAACCTCTTTCGTTGACCGCCACGCTTTCTTCTACCGCTTAGCAATTCACCATAAAGTGTACATTTAGGAAGGCGGTTATCATGCATACGATAAACGTGACCTGCCCATCTTAGGCGTGCTCTTGAAATAAGCACCTCAATTGGAAGGCTGTTCGCTCTCCTGAGCACTTCCGCGTTTGATATGTGATGGAACCAACGGATTTTCATCATACTTCTGAGGTGTCTTTGCTGAAAACGTTCTAATTCTTTCACATGACGACGGTAAGTGACCCAGCTTTCACGTCCATATAGCAGTATTGGAATGACAACTGCTCTGTAGACGGCCATTTTCGTTGACAAAGCAAGGTCGTGGTTGTCAAATACTCTCTCTCTCTAAGTCCCCAGAGTGCTCTAGATGCAGCGTTAACTCTATTGCGAATCTCGCTGTCCATGTTTGCTTTGTCATTAACAACGTTGCCTAAGTAATTGAACTGATCCACCACTTCAAGAGAATTTCCGTTAAGTGTAATGTCTATTTGGTTCACTTGATGAGGGGTTGACATAATCTTAGTCTTTCCAATGTTGATTTTAAGTCCTAAGGAATCATAGCTCTGGGCATACACATCTAAAAGTTCTTGAAGCTCTTCCGGCGTAGAGGCTAAAAGTGCACAGTCATCCGCATACTGGAGATCACAAATGAATCGTGTGCGTGTCTTCGTGAAAGCTCTAAAGCGCCCTATGTTAAAGAGACCGCCATCAAAACGGTATCTGAGACCTATTCCTCTGTGTCAGTTTGTTGTCAACAATAATTGTTAGAGCAGTGGTAAACAAATTAAAGAGTAGGGGTGCCAGGACACATCCCTGCCTAACTCCAGTGAGGGTTTGGAAAGGTTCGGTTGCCTCATTATTATACATAACCTGGGCGTTGTTGTTTCTATGTAGACTGCGACATACTTCCACAAATTTTCTAGGGATACCTAAGCGGAACATAATTTTCCAGAGCACTTCCCTGTCCACCGAGTCAAACGCCTTGGTTAAATCAATGAAGGCCATGTGAATTTCTCCTTGATGTTCGAGTGCTTTTTCTTGAAGCTGTTTAAGTGTGAAGATTAAATCCGATGTGCCTCGGTTTGGTCTAAAGCCACTCTGTGTTTCAGGAAGTAACTTTTCCATAACAGGTGTTAGCCTATTTGCCATCGCTTTAGTGAATATCTTCCCTCCAACAGCCAGGAGAGCTATACCCCTGTAATTTCCACAGTCCGCAGCGCTCCCTTTGTTTTTGAAGAGGTTGATTAAAAGTGTATCACGAAACTCCTGCGGAGCTTGACCACTTTCCCACACGACATCAAACAGTTTTTTGAGGTAGGGTATGAGCTCTGACGACACAGCTTTAAAGATCTCAGCTGGGAGTGAGTCGGCGCCGGGAGATTTGTTATTTTTTAGCTGCCCAATGGCGGTTAAGATCTCTTCCGTTGTTAGTGGTTTATCTAAGTCTTCGAAGGTGTCATATTGAGGAATAAGATTTATAATATCGTGATCAGCTTGACTTTGCTGGTTAAGAATGTTAGAGTAGTGTTCTTTCCATCGGGCTCTTATTTCCTGGTCTTCTTTGAGGAGATTTCCATTTAAATCTTTAATAGGGCACATATTTTTCCGACTGGGGCCGTACACTGCTTTTACTCATTGAAAGAAATTCCTGTAGTCGTGTGAATCGGCGTACCTTTGAATTTCTCTGGCCTTGCTTGCCCACCACTCGTTCTTTATTCTTCTGATTTCGCGTTGCGTTTCATACTTAGATTGGGTAAAAGCTTCTGCTTTTGATGAGTCGTTGGGGTGGTTGATAGCGTTTTGGAAGGCAATATGTTTGCGGTCAAGAAGTTCTTGTATAAAAGCTTCATTATCATTTTTCCAGTCCTCCTGTTTTTTACTTGCTGCAGTGCCAAGAATTTCCTCACTCGCACTTTTTAAACTGTCTTTAATTTGTGTCCAGGTAGTAGCGACATCTACAGAATTGGTTTCTTCTAGTGCACTCAAATTCTCTTGAACTTTTTGCTTTAGCTGTTCGACGGTTTGTTGGTCACGCAATTTACTAATACAGAGACGGGGTCTACGTTTTACTTGAGTTCTTCGGTGTTTGGGTCTCATAACAATTTTCATTTTAGAGACAACAGGACGATGATCGGTCCAAAATTCGCTATCAATGCGCGCCTTTGTAATTTGGACGTCCTTGAGATGCTTCCTACGTATGATAACATAGTCCAGTAGATGCCAGTGACCTGATCTGGGGTGACGCCAGGTGCATTTAAATTTATCCTTTTGTCGGAAAATGGTGTTTGTTATAACTAGATCATGTTCGGCGCATTTAGTTAGGAGTAGTTGACCGTTAGCGTTCATGTTGCCCAAACCGTTCTTGCCTATGATGCCTGGCCATGTGTCTGCATCTCTCCCTACTCTAGCGTTAAAATCGCCAAGAATAACGAGTCGTTCCGTTTTAGGTATTCTACAGGGGGTTTTTTCCAGCTGTTGATAGAAGCTTTCCTTGGTTTCGTGACTTGCATCCAGAGTGGGAGCGTAGGCGCTTATTAGATTTACCGCGTTGCCATCTGATAGCTCATAGCGTAGCAGCATTAGACGCTCGGATAGGCCTTGTGGTACTTGTGTTAAGTTGGATACAAGTTGATTCCGAACGGCAAATCCTACTCCATGTTGTCTTCTTGAATTGGTGGGAAGACCTTTCCAATAGAAGGTGTAGTACTTTTCTGTGAGAGAGCCTTCCTCCAAAAATCGAGTTTCGCTGAGAGCTGCAACGTCAACATTGAGTCGGTGAAGTTCTCTATCTATTAGAGCAGTTCTTCTTTCAGGCCGATCGGTGCGAGTGCTGTCGTTCAAAGTACGAACATTCCAAGCGCCGTAGATGAAAGAATTAGTTTTCTTGGATTTAACTTGTCGGTGTTTTTTCGACATTCGATGAGGTGTCCCTGTGGGCACCCTCCCCCGGAGATCCGATCGGGAGGGTATTTTACCTCCGGATGATTTTGTCCCACTTGAACGCTCCATCATTTTTTTAAAGCCTTAATCGACTGAAAACGAAGCTGCATTTGAAGTTTTAGCTGGAGCAGGTATGCAACTGACCAGCTCGGTTGCGGAAGGCGAGTGGTGTGGTCCCATGGCACAGAAGGAGACTGCGACGATGGGGTAACCAAACGATTCCAAAAGCAACCTTTGTGTGCGGTGGGTTATTTTTACCGCGCTCTTCGTGACAAGGTGGATGTGTTCACGGCAAAAGGTAAGGGTTATTCCGCCCTTATTCGGTCGTTAGAGCCTCGTTAGTGAAAACAGGGTGCACCAAGTTCAAATTGAACTCATCGCGAAGGTGAGGTTAACAATTGAGTAGGAGAGGCTATAACTTGCGCTCCACTACCCCATTACACCCCATATAATATTAACAGCGGCGCATCCACCAAAATCTCCACAACAGGTCAGTCGCTTTTTTTTTATTTTATTTTATCCTGATGATCCCGGTGAGGATATTAGGACAGAGTTGTCAAATTATTTTATTGTCATCGGATAAGTGTGCAAAATTTCAGTTTAATCTGACGTTTTGAAGTGGATGAAAATCACGTTTAAAAATTCCATTACAAGCAAATTAACAAACAAACAAACATACAGGTGAAGCTAATAAAAGTGTGTTAAAAATCAGAAGATTACATAAAACCACGCCATCGCGATGAGAGCCGACAGAAGCCGTGGGTACATCAGCTATTGGGGAGGTCTCTATCCATAGTTTATTGTTGCGCAATGTCTATTTGGTTTAAAAAGCATTAACTTACCATTATTATTGCTGCAAGTAATAGGATTCCAATGAAGACGTTAAAAACTCCAATAATAATACACATACCCAAATTAAATAAGAGTTCTTTATCCTCGTTATAAAATAATTCAATGGCGCTGCCACATATTGCAACTAGACCGAATTTCTGAAAATATGATATAATTTGAAAACAATGTTTATGAGACATTTGCTAATTTCTAACGTAAAAACATTAACAGATTATTATTGAAACAGCTCTCGTAACTATAGGTTCTATAATCTACAGTTTTTCAGAAAAATAATACTAAACGTTCGATTTAGCAGTTTCAATAATAAATTTTCACTATTCACATAATGAGGAAGATGCATGAATTTTAAAAATGTTTACATTTATTATTTTTCCGTTATATACTATATAAGTTGAGAATGTAATTAAATAATTTATTAAAAAAATTTTACTCAATAAATATTCGACTTTAAAAATCAAATTTTTATGTAAACAAAACCACGTGACTGAAAACGGGTTTCTTACTGGTGTGACGTCGCAAGTCATAAAATACGGCCATGTAAATAGAAGCGGCATGATAAAAGTGCGTAAACATGTGTTTTTATTTATCTACGAAGGACTAATTGTAATGTTTTAACTGTTTTTTCCAGTTTGAAGACTCAGAGTAGATACAATCATGATGACAGCATTTTTCGCAACACTCGTGATTTCATAAGTGCAGAAATTAAAGGGGCAAAGACAATGCACGTTTATTTTTAATAAATATTGTTTTAATTATTGTGCAATCAAAAAGTTTTCATATTAAAGCGTCATAACCCTACAGAATTTGACGTTTGTCAACAAAATAATTTTGGACAATTTAGTGGCTATTATGTAACTATACATAATATGTTAAATTTTAAAGCCTGATGTTACTTAGCGAAAATATTATGGACAAGTCTCAACTGTCACCAATTTAAATTTTCGTTGTACGTTAATTCAATGTGTATCCAAGATAAATCCTTGCCGGGTTTCATTTTCGCGTATTATAAGGAACATAATATGTAAAATTTTACAGGAAACAAATTTTTTTTGTTTACTAAAAAATCAATGTTTTTTTAGTTTGTATGATTTATGTAAAATAATCACTTGGATGTTTGTTATTGGCGGCAAATAACCGCGATTCGAAAAATTCAAATTTGTCGCCGAAGAAAATATATTTTTTTCGCTTTATTAAAATTCTAAAAATCCTGAATTTTACAATTTGGTTAATGTTTTTTTAATGCTTTATCTATTTTCATTATAAAAAAGTATGCACCTTCCTCATTGATTAGAAGAAAATTCCCATACCACTATGCAAAGAAATTCACATAAGTTTTCTATTAATGTCTGTTATCTGCAACTAATCGATATACAAGTTAATAGAATCGACACAACCCGTAAGTTCGAAAGAATCTTGAAATATATAAATATATCTGTTAGAGAAGATGAGAGAAGAGAGGTAGATTTAAAAATTCGAAACGGTCCTATACTGAATACTGTTGGACCAATCAGGGACAGACATTTACTTAAATCTTATCAACCACAAGCCAATAGACGTCTGTACATAAATAAAGGTACAGAGGGAGAGAATCAGTTTATTACTAATATTCCAAAGTCTCTGATGAGACTGATCGAACACAGCTTACAACTGAAGTGGACGCGAGGACACCAAGGCAAATACAGGCAACTAAAATGTGGACAAGTTGACCAGAAAAGATGCTTGGACAATCTTGATGGAATTCAAAATGACCTGTGGAATATCTTACAGGATCACATAAATATCGGTAAAAGAGCTACCAAGGCAGAAATAATACTAGTCGTACTACGTGAGCAACAGGAATGAAATAGTTACACACATTTACTAGTGAACCATCCAGATCAAAGAGCAACAAATATGTAAACTAAATTTGAACAGTAAACATGTGCACTGAGAATTGTGCACTAAATAAACACTTAACTAACTTAGGTGTGCCAATCCAGAGTGCAGGATTTGTGGTGAATAGAAAGAAAATCTTTACCACATCTCATGTGAACGATCAGCACTGATGGCTAGAAGGGACGATCATTTGTAACATCGGAAGAGGTATGTAATCAAAGCTCCCGTCGACCGTACAGTTGCCTTTCTGGGAGAAACAGATCCAATGAAAAATGAGACTATGGGGTATAATTAGGTTAAGCCTCAATACAGCGAATCTTCAGTAGCAAGGCAAAAAATTATTATCTTATAGTAGGAGTACTAATATAAAGAAATTAACTAACACCTATTAAATGTGAAAAGAAGTAAATCATAAGTGTATTGGATTAATAAAATCTTGCCTGACAATTTCATTTACATTATTGAGAGATATATTACATGCAGAATAAGTAGCAATTCATTTAAGTTACTACGCAGACAAAGGTATATCGAATCCTGCAGTTTTTTACATTATGAACACCCTCTAAATAAAAGCTGTATAGAATTGTTTGTGTTTGTGATACCATTTCTCAATTTTAAATGATAATCAGTCAGTTCATTAATAAATATAAAGAACAGGGGCTTTAGATGATTAAAAATAATCGGAATAATATGGAATAGGTACGTATTACTATTAATTGTACTTACTAAATTTATGAAAGCCATAATCCATGCACCATTTTTTAAGGGAATACAACACAAAAATTTTTTCGGTGCCATAGTTTCCCAATATTTTCTGCACACAATATATTTTTAAACACCAATCACCTTACTAGTAGGGCTTTGTCAATTGAACTGGATTCTGCACTGAAACCAAATGACGCCAGACGTCTCGGCGCCAGAAGACGAGAATAACTTTATCTTTGTCTTGGTTATCTGTAATTGATTCCGAAAGTAAAGCATACATGTACAGGGTGTTTCAGTTAACATTCCCACAGCAAACTAAAAAGTGTATTTTTATTATATAAACGGTAATAGATTTCTATGGTTAATGCCTTCTTTAGGAAGTACAATTTAGTACTATAAATAACATTAACCAGAGATGATGCTGCAGTTTAAAAATATCTTTCAAGGAATGTTTCACACATATACCATTCGATTAAGAATTAAATTTTAAGCAAAATTGTTATTATTCCAAACAGTCAGAACTGTAGTAGTTTTTGAGATATTTTTATTTTATTGTCTAACTTTGAAGTGTTGTAATTTTTTTTAATTACTGTAACTTTTTTTAGTCTTGGTTTTCGGACGTTTCTTGCTATGTTTTCTTGAAACGTTTTCTTAACCGCCTCTCAAGTTACCGAAGTAACCCCCTGGAAGATCTCAAGGATCTTGTGCTAGGTAGAGAGACGAGGCCCTACAGTTTAATGTGGACTCCGAACCGAATTTTTTTAATGAAAAATTGTTTCGCCTTGCGGAATCGAACCCACTTAGCTAGGCAACTCTGTTGGCTCTCTTGATATACTTAACTTTTTAAATATCCCCACGAGAAAAAGTCCAGGGGGGTCAAGTCCGGAGAACGCGCGGGCCATCTAACCGGTGCTGAGGTGCCAATCCAGCGTCTTGAAAACGTGTTATTCAAATAATCTACAACAATATTAGAGTTGTGGGGCGGAGCGCCATCTTGCTGAAACCAAATTTCAGCTCTGTTGAGGGGAATATTTTGTAAAAGTTTTGGTAACTCATTTTATAAAAATCTTAAATAACGCACACATCCAAGTGATAGAAAGTGTCGAGCAAGAATTTTTCAATTATTTTTATATAAATTTCTCAACTTAAAGTAATTTCTGGTAAAATCGGAAATGCTACTTATTAAAAAAAATTCCCACCAGTAAATAATTCCCTTATAGCAGGCAAAAAAGTTACCAAGAACCTACATCCGAAAACCGAGATTAAAAAAGTTACAGCAATTAAAAAAATTTACAACAGTTCAAAGTTAAACAATAAAATTAAAATATCTCAAAAACTACTGCAGAATTTTTGGAATAAAAACAATTTTCCTCAAAGTTTAATTCTTAATCGAATGGCATGTTTCAAATCTTCCTTGATCGAAAAATATTTTTAAACTTCAGCGCCATCTCTGGTGATAATGTTATAATAGTAAATTGTACTTCCTGAAGAAGGCATTAACCATAGAAATCTATTACCGTTTACAGAATAAAAATATATTTTTTAGTTTCCGAGATATTAGGTCGTGGGAATGTTTGCTGAAACACCCTGTATAGTTTTTAGAAATATAATCCTCTACATTAAAAAATCCGTATATTTGTAATGAAATTTTGGTCAGGGAGAACCTTTGCCTGCATTAGAATCCCTTATAGTTTCAATCTTCAACATCCTGTACACGTATTAGACGAAGGTGTTTTGAAAGGTTGTCTGAAGATCTCCTTCAACTCATATTCCGTAGTCTGTAGTATCATCAAGGATGATAAAACTGGTTTTTAGTTTGTATCATTCCCTGATGAAGATGACATGGTTAGCGAAATGCGCGTCGAGTAGTGTATTCGAGGGTAGTGTTCAAAAGTTTTGCAGTTTTGTGAAAGTTATTCTGATACACTAAAAATGTTGTTTAGAATAAAAAAGTTCTCATAAGAAAATGCTCTCATTCGTGGGACCAGGAGCCAGCATAAGGTTGTCCCCTTAAACAGGCCTACGGATCATCCATGCTGGAGGAGGTTCTCAGTCATCTTTTCCAAACGTCAGCAGCTATTGGTTTACGTACTTACTTGAATTCTGTTATGGATTAACTCAGTAAATCACCTGTTAGCGATTCGTACATCGAATAAATATAATTTTATAGATACCTTCTCGTCCTTGGTGCATTATCAAGACATATACGGGGAAAATGACACACTACACAATAAAATTGTCTTGTCTATTATTAAATAAAAATAACATATGAAAAGTACAAAGAATATATCTTTGGTATTATTGGCAAATCTTCATTAAATCTGAAATGCACACACAGCGCCGACAAACCATTCACTTTATTTGTAGAAACCGTGTCTTCTTATTTATTATTATACATTAATAAAATTCTATACGTTGCTCATTTATGATTACAAAAATATACAAATAATTATTGTAACATTAAAAAACTACATTTCTGAGTATAAATTACTTATTAATTTAATTATTTTCCGTAAAGCTATATAATATTAAAATAATAATTGAGCCGCCACTTCAAGATCAGAGACCATAAATATAAAGATGCAGAACAACGAGCACAAGGATCATTGCAAATTAAACACATAACTTGAATAAATAAAAATTCTGTTACAAAAATTGATCCTTAAAGAAAAATCATTGAGAAGAATTTAGGTTTGTTACCAAAAGCTTTAGAAAACAAACAGGATGTGCTTCATGCCCATCATGTCTTTTAAATGCAGGATTATTTAATTTTCAACAAGATGGTATCTCTCTTTATTACAAATTACCCCTTAAACAATAGTTAAATAATAAATCTTTTGTTTGCGAAATTGAGACAGTCAACATGGAATACATAATTAATTCACATTGAAATTATTGGATTTCTATAGATGCTACTCTTCAGTTATTTAATGAAACCCTATGTACTAATGTATTACAGGCGTGCCATGATAAAATGACATTTCTCTTCAAACATTTACCTAAGTTATTATTTGATAAAGTTTTTGAAGTGTTTTTTAATTTGCTTGTGATTTATTTGCGAGTTTATTTGCAAATATAACTACTTAAAAGTTTTAAGAAATACAAAATGGTGGTATTTACCCAAAATGAAAAGGTGTACATGTTATTTATTTATGAGGAATCTAAAAGAAATGCATATCAAGCTGAAAGGTTATATGCAGAGCGGTATCCAGGAAGGCATCACCATTGTAGAAAATATTTTAATATTTTAGAAGAAAAATTTAGGGCCCAGCCAAGTGAAAACGAACAAAATACATTTATTATCGACGAGGCCACAGAGATTAATGTCTTAGCATTCATGGAAATGAATAAAAATGCAAGTACACGTGAGATTGGAAGTGGTCTTGATGTTAGCCAAGAATCTGTTAGAAGAATATTGAAAAAACATGGATATAAATCATATCAATTTCAACTTTATCGGCCTTTATATGAAGCTGATGCAGGTAGGAGCGAGCGTTCATTATTGCAATTGCTTACTAGAAAATAGAAGCTTTGTTCTCAGAAATCTGTTCACCGATGAAATACGGTTCAATAACAATGGCATGTTTAACCGAAATAATTTGCGTTACTGGTCTCAGAAAAATTTACATGAATTTAGAGAAGGAACTCATCAAGTAGTGTTTGGAGTAAATGTATGGGCAGGAATTGTGGCTACTAGGATCTTAGGTCCTATTTTATTTCAGGGACTTTAAATGGAATTAGGTACCTGAACTTTTTGAAAAATGAAACTGAGGGCTTTTTAGCAGAATTACCTATGAATTTGAGAAGAAGCATTTATTACCAACAAGATGGGGCTCCGCCACGTAACCTTCGAGATGTCTCTAATTATTTAGAAAACAGATTTCAAAACAGAGTGATTTCGACATATGGGTGCACAAGATGGCCTGCCAGATCACCTGACCTAACCCCTATGGATGTTTTCCTGTGGAGTTACGTTAAAGAACGAGTTTATTCATCATCTTCAAGAAACTTCCAGGAATTGGAAACCAAAATTCGCCAAGCTTTTGCGACAATAACTGCGCGAATGTTAGAACGGTTGGTAAGGGTAATCATCAGTAGGGCTCTGGAAAAATCTGGAATTGGTTGGGAGGGTGGTCAATAAAAATTATTGAACCACAGCACTTAGGCCCCCCCCCATTGGGTCCCTTGTACATCCACCCTGTAGGCAGACCCTCCCTAGGCCTCCAACCAACCTAATCTTGCGAAATAGGCGATGATGCTGCCTAGGAGCATCTCCCTTACGTCAGCCAAGGTAGACCAATGTTCTCCCAAAATGGATTCTCTGATTGATGAGACGACAGCAGTCACAATGTACATGTTGGACCGTCTCATCTTCTTGTTCACACGTCTACAGAGAGGTGTTTCGCTTAATCTCATATTATATAGATGTTTCCTTAACGGACAGTGTTCAGTCTGGATTTCTGTTATGACACGTAGGTTCCTTCTGGACATTGCCAGGTAATCCATTGCTGTACTTTTGTTGGGATATTTTAGTAGTTCCCTAGCAAGCTGACAGCTGTTCGTTTCATCCCACAGCTTCTTATCAGTAAGGCTCAAAAAAGAAACGTACTAAAATTGAAGGAATGCATTTTGAACAATTGCTGTAATTCTATTTTCCCCTATCTTAAAATAATTATTAATAAATTCTGTAATTTTTTTTTATTATATATATTACTTTTTTAACAATACAATTGGTAAATGTAGCATCTATCGAAATTCAATAGTTTCACAGTAAATTACTACCCATACTAGACGTATTAAACATCAAATGAAAAGGTTAATGTTTTGGGCTTTGTTGGTGCAAGTAAAAAATATGGTTACCATTTAAAAAAATTGCATAAAATTCTTTTTACGTTTGAAATAAACTTTTATTGAAATGCTATAATAAAAACCTCTGCCCAACTAATCACTACTTCCACATCCAGATTTTATAGCCAAGTCTTATACATACTAAATCCCAATGTAATATTTTGTTCCCTTTAATAATAGAGTGGGAGTGACAGAGGGGGTGGCAAATGTAAAAAAAAAAATTAGAAACCCTTGGTTCTCGTTTACCCACTAAATGCCAATTTAATTTTTTTCCCTTTAACAATAGGGTTGAGGTGGTAAAAGGGGTAACTAACGCCAAAATAAATTTTAAAAGCCCTTGGTTCTCGTACACACACTAAATCACAATTTTTTACTCCCATTAATAATAGAGTGGGGGTGGTAGAGGAGGTGGCTGATGCCAAAAAAATTTTAGAGCCTTGGTTCTCGTATACACACTAAATCCCAATTTAAATTTTTACTCCCTTTATTAAAGGGATGGGGGTGGTAGAGGGGGTAGCCAAAGAAAAAGTAAATTACATTTTATTATTTTTTACTCCCTTTCATAATTATGTGGATGGTATTGGTGGTGACAGTGGGGGGGGGGGGGGTGTTTGTGGGGTTGGCTGATGCCAAAAAAAATTCTTCGTACATGCCCTAAATTGCAATTTTATGATCTCTTATCTGCTTACTTTGCCTATTTTACCCTTATTTACCCCGTTTATCCCCGCACCCTTCAACGGAATTAGATCAGAATATCGACTGAAAAACGAAGCTGCATTTGAAGTTTTAGCTGGAGCAGGTATGCAGCTGACCAGCTCGGTTGCGGAAGGCGAGTGGTGTGGTCCCATGGCACAGAAGGAGACTGCGACGATGGGGTAACCAAACGATTCCAAAAGCAACCTTTGTGTGCGGTGGGTTATTTTTACCGCACTCTTCGTGAGAAGGTGGATGGGCTCACGGCAAAAGGTAAGGGTTATTCCGCCCTTACTCGGTCGTTAGAGCCTCGTTAGTGAAAACAGGGTGCACCAAGTTCAAATTGAACTCATCGCGAAGGTGAGGTTAACAATTGAGTAGGAGAGGCTATAACTTGCGCTTCACTACCCCATTACATTTCAATACATAAGTGTACGGAATTTCAAGTTCGATATCATAAACGGTTTCAGAGTAAACGTGCGCACAAAACAGTTACAGACGACCGGCCGACAGACAGGAATTTTTTTTTTTGTTCAAACTTAAAATCTCGACATTTCATGGCATTTTAAGCCTATTTCAACAAACAAAATAATTTTTTTTTTGTGTTACTATATTTCAACTGGACGTGGCAGTAAGATTAAGGTGAATTTTTTGAAAATCATTAGTTTCGAGCTGTTGGCTCTCGTCAGTGCACTTGTAATTCAGCGCTCGGCGGGGCACATAGCCCTGAGAGTAGCTGTTGGTTGCAGTCTGGTTACGTTCCTTATAGTAAAATAAGGATTTTATAGAGGAGTTTGCGACTAAAAATATTATGCTTAATATTCCGCCCTCTAAAAGCACATTTGAACTACTTCATTATCAGTACCAAAGTTTTCAATTCCCAAAATAAACTATCATTATTTGGCCCACGGCCCTTTGTATTATTAAACAGGTTTATTTTAGTATTATCTTAGTTTTTGACAACGAGTAAACCGATTTCAATTACTAATACGTCAGCAGATAGCATTTATCAAAACATGTAATTTGAGTTTTCACAAGGGGATGAAGTGTCAAAGATTTCAAAATTGGGGTAGTTGGTAGAGAAGGGGCAAGCCTTTTTTGATAAATATTATATTTTACTTTTTATTTTTCCAGTTAAATGTAATTTGCAATGATTATTACTACCACAGTACAATGTACAATAACCGCAGGAAATATTTTTGCGGGACATGTCAAATAATAAATTTTCAAGAAAGGAGTTATTAAACTTCCACTTATTTATTATTTAACCCCATCTTAACAATTTTTGTTGATGCCGATATAGAACAGTTATAACGAATATATTATATAACTGTGTGGTAATTTCCTTCGTTCTGTAAAATGTTTATTATTTGTTACAAACTATTTTCATTTAGGCAGCATCTTTGTGTCTTTTTATTATTTTGGTCTACACTATACACAAGGTATTATCTTTACAAACAGAAATCTGAGCCTCTTGCATTATCCTCAACCGAGGCCCTAATGGTACGCCCATTTTTTGAAGCCTTTCTTCGCTTAAATAAGGCAATTCCACCATACCCACTCGTTCATTTTCAAAAATGGCTGCGTATTTCTGAAAGATAATGTCAGTGAGAACCAGTCATGTACATTTATTTGTAATACATAGTGACTCTATCTATTCTTTACAATTTACAATTAACTACAAACAATTAACTTTTTCAATTCAACATTTTTTACTTCTTTTTATGTTAAACTTTAGTTGAAATTGAAATAAAACTTTATTTGAAATTGAAATAAATATTTTGCCAAAGCTTAAATAATTGCGGATAAAAACTTAAAAAAAACAATGTTAACGACAACACTTACCTCATATCCTAATTTCCTCAAAAACAATCTTAACAATGGCGGCTCATCTCCAAAAAACTTTGTTAGTTTTTTAACTCTAGTCGGATTGGCCAATGTGGGCAGTTCCCTCGAACTGACCGCCCTAGACACTGACTGAGATCTCACATTCAGCATGTTAGTTTGAGTTCTTAGAGCCGCTATTTCCCCACGAATATTCTCCATTTCTTGTATCATCAAATGCTGAGTCCTCATTTCCGAGGAGAGGTGGGCTACAGATCTCGCTAGAGTCACCACATGCGATTCCAACCTTTGGAATCTTTTATTTATCCCTCGAATGTCTCTCACTTTCTTTCTCTCTTCAGTGGCTCTTCGTTTGTCTCGTATAGGTCTACTACTCACCGAACTAGATGGCAAAGACGACATGCTTCCGTATCGTCTCTTGCTGAATCTTGGGTCTGAAGGTTGATACCGCCCAGGGTGTTTTTTGGTAACACCCAGAAGTTTTAGCACTTCGGAGTACATCGTCTCGAGCCCTTCTAACTGTTTCCTGATTGTTCTGGCATCGGTAGTGCTGATGTCTCCCTCCGAGTCGCTTTGGCCATCCAAAATCGATTCCAAGTCGATGGACCTTGTGGTTGTTGAAGTAATATCCGTTGTGTCCAATCCAAAGACTGAAACAAATGTAATTTTTAATAAGAACTGCAGGTAAACGTTTAATTCGCTTACTTTGCTTCCCACGAAGAACAGCGCTGTGATCCAATTTCTTTGCTGTTCGATGTTTTTGAGACAAATTGTTGTTCCACCGTGAATTACTGCTCATATCCCTCGAATGAATTTTAGATTTATAACCGTCATAATCTGGCTTACTGCCGTATGGTAAACTGCAAGATATAACAAATATACAGATTTGGCCAATAGGCCCCCTTCAATACTAAGTTGACAACAATTTTTCAAAAATATATCAAAACATGGCATTCACTATGAACCTATTGACGTGCCCGAGCAATTTTTACAAAAATAATTTATCACTACGATTATTAAATGTAAGTTTCTACAGAAAGAAACTTATTTTATGTACACATAATTGGCCCATCCTATAAACACACGTCTCCTCTCTCATTTTACTTTTATTTGTCGTTTATCATCCTACCTGCTATGTTTGTATCTATTTGAGTTTCTCGGGGTCACATTCGGAGACGATTGATCACCAGGGGATAATGGAGGTAAAGGTGGCGTCATGGAAGATATACTTTCACTGATGGTCGAATTTGGAATTCCAGGATTGTTTCCCTGCAGAGATAACTCGTGCAACTTTGGCTCTAAAATATGCCTTAATTCATTCTCTACAATATCTACCCATTCATTGTCGTGAACTAAAAACAATAATCGAATCAATGACTAGAAAAATTGCCGAACATGTAAGATTTACCTGCACCATGCAGATCTCTATAATTACTACCACTATTTATTTGTACAGAATCGAAAACTTCTCCATTCATATCAATTCCTCCAGGTCTTCTTCCACTGCTGTACGCCGCACTTCCTCTTCCGGAATCCACGTTGGAAGATGACTGACCTCCGGTTTTGTCATAATCTGAACTAGTCGCAGAACTGGGGTTATTTTTTTTCGATGCTTTGGTTTCTTCACCTTTGCTGGATCTTTGTCCGACGTTGTAAACACCTTCAATTTTACCTTGAAAATTAATTTCTAAAAGTGTCAAAGCGATGTTTTTTTCGAAAATATATATTTTTTTAATACAGAATTTAAAAAAGATCAATAGCAAACAAATATCAGAAAATCAAAAGGGTGATAATTTTGTCTTGTGATACGATATAAAATATTTTTGACGTGGTACTGTTAATAATAAATTTACCTATCTCCCCTTCTAGTCTCCTTCTTGGTGAACCTTGAAGCGCATCTGGCACCTTTAGATCGTCTTTACCGTGAGCATTATTATCCTTTTTAGTTTCGTAACTTTGTCCATCTCCTTGGAAGTTACTTTCTTTTTGTTGCGTGGGAGGGTCTAGCCTTCTTTCTTTTGAGCCAGTTCTCTTAAGGAACCCTCCATCGTCGCTGTCTTTTTCTATATCTTGATTCATTTGCGCTTCCATAATATTCCCATGGGATCCTCTTCGAACAGGAGTGGGTATTTGAGGTTGAGGTCTATTATTTGGCGATTCGGGATTAACTTCGTCATCGTAAGACAACTGTGGCTGCGAGGCAGCACGTCTTGCCTCAAAACTTCTCTGTCTAAGGTTGTCTCTTTCTAGTTGCTGAGCACTGCGCCGGTCGGAGCTGGTTAGGGGACGGCGTTCTTCTAATTGTGATTCTTTCCCGTTTGGAAACTACCAGAAATTTAATTTTATTACGTAACATAGAGGCGGGAAAAAATATAAATACGTATCAAATAAAACTAAAATTTTAATCCTACCTGTACGTGAGATTGCATGACTACAAAATTTGATTCTCTACTTGTTGTCTGTACAAATCTTCCTGTACTGCGCTGTGGCGTGCCAGAATAACTACTTTGGTAATATAGTTGATCTTCTGGCCGTGGCGTTAACATTTCTTGCGATCGAGCTAGTTGTTGGGAATACTGCTGAGTTTTCAACTGGTGCTGATACTGCTGCTGAGCATGCTGTGCCAACATGTGTTGTTGGATAAAGTGTTGATTGTAAGGATGTTGAGGTACAGACTGTTTTCCGTACACCACTGAAGACAAACAAATGTTTTTATTTCTAGGGATTAAGTGAAAGTCTTTGCCTTTCGGTTCTATGAATTTAAATTTTCTAATATTCAGGTGGGAGGTAAACAAACAAACATAACTAAATAGGAAAACATATTCATTACTGTTCATAATTTCATTAAATAGAAATGGTTCTACAAATATGATTGTGATATTAAACTATTGGAATTTCTTACATATCTCAATGTTTTTCATATCTTGGAAAATTTTAATTCACGTTATTTCACTCTGAGTACAATGATTTTGGACTGATATTTTCTTAGGTATAAAGTGATTGATTGTTCTGCGTTTTTTTTTTCATATTTTTGGTTTTAACTATTTGTCTTATCGAATAATATCATCTCGCGTATTAAAATTATTGTGAACAATTAAGTAACAACCATTTTCTGTGGCCTAGCTGTTGTTGAATACAACAGGTGCACTTAACTGTAAATAATAGGAGTCGAAATATTAAGATTCAGCTTCACAAATTTTTTCCCAGTACAATAGCCCCAAAAGTAAACATCCAAAGGATTGAGATCAGGACCACGAGGTGGCTGGAGCCTCATCCTGCATGTACATTGTTTCTTAAATTTATCGGAACATCATGTAAGATTTCAGGAAGAATGTTTTCTAAAAAGTCCAGATAGGATGCATCATTTAAATTTGGGAATCGGCCCTAGTATGCAGTTTCCAATGATAGCACACCACACATTTATTTTAAATTCGTGGTAGAAGTGTTTTTCCTTGGATAAATAGAGATTCTCAAGTTCCCATGAATGACTATTTCTCCAATTAAATACCCCACGCCTGGTAAAAGTGACCTCAACCGTAAACAATATTCGTTTCATAAACATAGGGCCGTTATGTTGTTTGTCACGCAAAATAATGAAAACTGCGACCTTTGTGAAAGATCACGAGATAACAAATTTTGCACTGGAGTAAAGTGATATGGTTTAAGTTTTTCTTTCTTTAATAATCCATGAATTGATGGCTGACTTAAACCAGTTGCTCCGATAACTGCCGCGTCTGCGTACTTACTTACGGATTTTCTACCACACGAACTAAAATGTCTTCTTCTTGATCTACAGATATTCCTTTTGGAGGACCAGCAATATCACGTTTTGGGCGGAATGCACCTGTTACTCCCAAACAATCAGAAAGGTTATTAAATAACCTATGATCGGGCTGCCTTCTATTTCGACACAGTTCTAAGTACCTTCGAGCTGCAGCACGACCACAAAAATGTACTTGCAAGCGTACATAAACCATGTCTCTCATTTCAGAAGTCAAAAAAAATGTATGGCGAGGCATTTTTTATAAAACGATATGAGAAATAAATAAAAAACACAACACTTAATTAAATAAAACTCTCCGCAACAACTAATTATTGTTTGAAAGATTAAATGTTTGACAGGTACTTTTCGTCTTTATGCCTACTTGATAAAATATGCTTCTTTATTTACTGTGTTAATGCTGTGTCACAACGTCTACTTTTAAAAATTATTATTTGAAAAGGCTTTTACAAAATTTACATGCAACTCTTGATTTGCACTTTTCTCAAAACCTGTTGTACTTAGAGACTTGAAACAAGTATAGCTTTTTTATTAGAGAATGAAGAATACAAACTTTATGCGAAATCTGCGATAAAAGTGCGGGTGAAAAAGTTACGGCCCTTTTAACACACTAAACATAGCATACGTAGTAGGAGCTAGAGGAAAGTTGAAGGTGTGTTATGATTTCCTACCACAAATAACTCCCACCCACCTATTTTTATCATAAAATGTTAAAAAATCGTTGAATTACAAAAGAAAATAAAAAATTTTTTAACTCTTAACACCCTGTATCTTTTTACCTATCAACATTTCATTAAAAGGCATTATTGGCTAAATATTAGCATTTCGACTCCTACTATCTACAGTTAAGTGCTGTACCATTACTTATAAATCACCCTGTATATAATATCTATAAAATTCCAAGACCAAAATAAGTGAGGAAAACGACTTAGTATAGGTTGTATGATTTAAAACAAAAAAGCCATGAATATCTATTGGGAGATTATAAAATTGCAACAGTTTGAATATCACGCTTAAATTAATAGACCAAGAGCTACTGAATTTTTCAATGAGGGTCTGAGAACGTCCTTCAACTTTTATGGTGCGTAGTCCTGTTTAAGGAGACAACTCTACGCTGGGTTCGGATTCTGACGGTGGGCGCGTGTTCGTATAAGAGCTATTTTTCACAAATCAATATCTTTCGTGTCTATAAACCACTTTTCCAAAACGCAAGAACATCTGAACACTGCACTCGAATACGATACTCGACGCGCGTTTCGCTAATCATGTCACCGGCAGACGATAAGACTGATTTTCAGTTTTAACCATCTCCTGTCGTTTTGGAGTTTTGTAAAAGTGGTTTTTAGACACCGAAGATATTGATTTGTAAAAATGGAGCACATACGAAAACATCTTCACCTCTAGGAGCGTAGGATTGTCCCGTTAAAAAAGACTACGCTACATAAAAGTTGAAGAGGAAGATTCTCACAAGCTCATTGAACAATCCAACAGCTCTTACACTAAGAGTCATCCCATTTTAGATAAGTTCGACCGTATGACAATTTTACAATAACCTTAAGTTCTTTGGCAAATTTTTTAATTCATTGTGTTCATTCCTGTAGTGATGATTATTAGTTTTTATCGACTGTGTAATAGATTTGCAACATGTATAAAAACCGTGGTAAAATATTCGTTCTATTATACATAATAAGATATTTATGCAGATGTATTATATCTATTTCAAAGAAACATCGAACTAAACAACTGTTTAATATAACTACTTATTACCTTACCTTGATCATCTGCAGATTTTTTGTTCTCCTGTTCTTCAACAATATTTGCTTGACTCTTCCTTAGTTCTTCCGCTATATTATTTAAACCAGTCTCCTCCGTCTTTTCTTCGCACTCTTTGTTACTTTTAAATCTACTGGATATAATATCCTTAATAGTATGGTAAGTTTTTGTCATAGTCTTCGCATTTTTTTGCTCTTTTTGTATTTGGTCTTTATTCTCTATTTGTACTGATATTGTTTGAGGGTTGTGGAAATCCTCGGTGGTTTGAATGGGCCTAGGAGCTAGTTTATTGGGATCACCTGCGCCATGCCATGATGATCTCGGTACCGCCCCTGTGGAGGTTGTGTTTTGTCCATTGTAGTAATCTTGAACTGGGTGATAAGTTGCTCTGTAGGTGGGTCCGTTGGGGTCGGAGGTTTGCTGAATTGTTTGAATCAAACCAGAGTGGGTCTGGGAAAGAAATTAAAAATGAATAAGTTTTAAACATGACAGCAATGGACAATATTTGTTCTAGTTTTCACGACCCTCCTGGTATATTTCAACTTATATTTCCCAAAATTTAAAAAATAATGAGGTGCTATTACTTTGAATTATATGGTGTAAAATTTCAAATCTGGAAATTTTATTCTTGACGGTTGTTGAAGGAATATTTCAAGTACATATTCTATTTTTACAAATAACCTATCATCGTAGATAGTATAGACCTATTAAAAATAACGATATCTCGTGAGTTCGTTATTAAAAGCGCATGTTTATTTTGTGCCGCTTAAAATGGGACTACGCTGAAGGACCCTTAGAACTCGTACGTGTTTGTTTAGTTGACAAATCCTAGAGGCGATTGTTAAACTTTTACTTACTCTCTTTGTGAAGAATGTCCACTCAGTATGCGTGATGTAATGTCATAACCATCATTTTATATTCATTTAAATTGCTGTATATAAGATTGTTAAATAATACGGTATTCATTAAGTTTGTTATGGACGCTGGTAAAATAATATCCGGTGCTAAGCAAAAACCAGTATCGGTAAAAGTCATTTGCTCCACAATAATTAAGTAGTATTATTGCCATTTTAAAATAAAATATATTATGGTTTATACAGCAAAATAAACGATATTTTATTTCTTAGTTTGATTTTGCTACCTTTGAGTCCTAGATACATATATAATGGAAAATATGAACGTAGACATTATAGTGCATAATTAGACGTTTTTTAAAAATATTGAGGTGACAGTTCTTTTACTTTTGTTAAATGATAAAATTATAACTGTTGTTTCTTCTGGTTCTGCAAATTGTATGCTGAGATTACACTAATCTGGCTAGCAATATTTCGAATGTTTGTTGAAAAATTTTCAACACCGATTTTTTTTTTTTTTTTTTGACAAAAATTAAAATTTCGGTAAGCGTTCAGATAGAATTTGGTTCATAGATTCCAAGACTAATAAAATACACAGGATGTTCCGTTAAGAAATCAAGTTTGATGTTATTTCTGTCGAAACTGATAGTTGGCCGTTTCGACTCTAAACGACACTGAGGTGGGAAATAAGTTCTGCATGAATATTTTTTATTGGCTAAACCAAATGTTGCTCATTTATTTCTAGTATTAAGAATGCGTGTGCACGCACCAATCAATCTCGTGTAAATTTATAAGTAATCAAATAACATCGTCCTGTCGATAACACAGAAGCCACACTAGTCTAGGCGGCATACAGGACTGTACGAACTGTAATCGCGATGCGATTTTATGTTTATATGTACCAGTTACAAACAAAACCTCGGTGACACACAGAACTGAAGTATTGTGGGTTGCGCATATTTAATTGGCATAAAAACAAAATATTAGTAAATCATCGAATTTAGCTATCAGGAACACATAAGTGCTGTGGTATAATTTGATATAAGTATAATTTGAATAATAAATACGTAGGTATTTAGAACACCAGGAAATTTACAGACTTTATTCATGTTTGTGTGTAATACTTAAATGTTTATAGTTATTTAATAAAGATGAAATTAGTGAGCCATGTAGAAACTTTTCTGTACACCGTTAATAAGAATTTGTACCACAATGGAAAATAAAAAAATTACCTTTGAGCATTTCCCATCTCAAAAACAATGTTTTAGTACTCTGTGATCTAAGAGTGCTATTTTAATTATCATTTTCGAGGACTAAAGAGAAAGTGGGTTCTGTCCCTCGAGGAGTAAAAGAGAGCTGTACTCTACTCCTTGAAAATGATTATTACATTAGCAGTAGCGCACTGTTAGAAAGTGGAGTCCAAAAAATTAAACAGTTTGTACCAATATACCGCAAAGCGAAAGTGATTTTTAATTCATCCTGTAATTGGTCCTTCACCCTCGGTGATAAAAAATGCACTTAGTCCCTTGGAATAATTATAGTACACTATGTATAGTAATAGTATTTTCTAATAAACAATACAACCGTTTATTATAAAGTAATATTTAATAGCAGTGTCACCAACAGATAGTTACTGAAAATGTGTGAACAAAAATAAATTAGAACTATTTTGCAGATATCAGTTTTACTAAAATCGACAGTCGTACATAATTTATAACCTTAATTCCTTCCAAAATTTAATATATTATTCACATATTAATTCGAGAATTGTGCAGTGTTGAATGAAATTGTAGTGTTCTAATATAATGAATAGAACTTGCATCTTTTGCAATTTTTTTTATTATAAAATGTTTTAATCATAAAAAACATAGCAACTACCTACTTTTCTTCGGAGAAACAGGGAAAAAATAAAAATGATATATAAACGGCCATTACTTTATTTGGACAGATTTTTTTCGTATTGTGATAGAGATCAAAGTACTACCAATCTTAATAAACAGAAAGTAATTAATCCCAAAAATACATAATCAGCAATAATTTTAATGACAATATCATTTCTTAACATTAATATGAGCAACTGATGAAACTATGTTTTAAGCGCTATTTCAAACACTAAAAATGAAAAATTATGAGCCCGAACCTGCTTTAACACACCTCTAGCAATAGTCATTCCTCTATTAGTAACAAAACGCCCAACTATTTTACATGAAATTTAACAAATTCGTATTCGACATTAAACTTTAATAGGAGCAAATATTATGCAGACTTTTCACTTTTCTTCATGTTATTTTATTTTATACTGCATCGTATTTTAATATTTAAGTTCCTTTGTAGAATATAAAACAATGTATGGTCAATTTAGGACGAATGAGTAGTATGTTCGCATTGAATAATCAAGGAGAAGATTTTGGAAACTTAATTTTACCTAGGATTACAATATAAAATATAATAGGTCATTGTTTTAAGTTTGCTAGTTTACATAATGAAATCAATTCTGAATATATAAGAATGAGGATATTTTACGCATTATTTGACCTTGGTAAAGCACCCTTAAAGAAATGTACAGTACTTTCATAAAAATAACTTGTCTAAAGGTTTATATTGAATGTCACACTTTGATATTATCTTTTAGAATTTCTTTTGCCAAATTTTAATAAAACTATGAAGTTATCAATATTTTCTAAGTGGCAACATCCATCTTTTATTACTGAATTTGAAAGAGCGTATTTTTTACATAAAATATGATAAATATTGATGTAGGTTGCATAACGTAATTTTTAAGAAAAATTACCTTGACATTTAAAAATACTGATTTTACTTATAGAGAAATTTCAAATATAACTAAATTAAACGTTCAAATTGCTGTCCATTTGTAATCTGACAATATCCAAGACGGTTAATAAACCTTTTTATACATCCTCAATAATTGATACTGAAGAACCTTGTTCCCTTTAGGTTATCCTCATTATCTGGGCGATTCAAATAAAATAGTCGAGGGGCGTCAGATCTGGTGATTTGGCTGGCCACTCCACTTCTTCTTCCTATACAATGATTTGAAAATATCTTATTTAAATAGGCTCGAACACTGAGCGGGTAATACAAGATGCTCCATCTTGTTGAAAGAAGAAGTTATTTATCGGAAGGCGGGGTTTCTTTGGATTTGGACCCAAACTTACCGGTGCGGGAATGGAACGAGAGTATTTTGAATAAAATGCAAACACCGTGCACCCATTAGCGCCTCATCAAAAAAATAAGGACCCAAAATTCAACTATCCCACATCATACATTCTGAGTGTGATAGTCCATCATACAGTCGTATTCTCTGCATTCCAATAACGAAAATTTTACCTATTTACATGGCCATTTAAAATAAAGGTAGCTTCATCCGAAAACATTATTTCTTTTACAAAGCTATCATCATTATTGCATAGTTCTTCTAGTTGCTCGCAGAATTCAATTGGCCGATCACAAACGTTTTCAGTTTGTGACGGATGCATATCTAGATGGTACTTTACTTTCTTGAGTATTTTGTGGACAGTAGATATACTTCCACATTACAATAAGACCAACCGTTCTTAGGATGAGGGCTTTGTTGTACTCTCAATAAAACATTAAGGTGATTTTCTATTTGTGGTGATGGCCGACTAGATTTAGGATGATCGCGAACATGCTCAAATTCCCTAAATTGTGACTCTGCTCTGCTAAGTTAGTAATAATTTAAATGTAGTTTTTCTTAAAAAAATCCTTATGCAATCCACATCGTTAGCATTTTATGTAAAAATCGGCAGCTACAAAAAAATCGCGAACATGCTCAAATTCCCTAAATTGTGACTCTGGTCTGTTAAGTTAGTAATAATTTAAATGTAGTTTTTCTTTAAAAAATCCTTATGCATTCCACATCGTTAGCATTTTATGTAAAAATCGGCAGCTACTGGAAGCGGCTGGAACCTCCCCACTCCGTGGATCTTTGAAGTTGAAAAGAGCATTAAATTGTGTGACAAAACGGCACTAAACGTAATCCGATCTCATCCAAAACCTTTTCAGATCTTCTGGGGCACTAAAAAAACCCTCAACTTAATGAATTTACAATAATCTATGCGAGTTATTACCTACATTATCGCTCGTTGAATAATATACTATTAGGATATTCGATTTTAACTACTTTAACATCACTTGAACGACTAAGAAAGTCTAGTTATCCTAAATACTACAGATTTGTAAAGCAACAAACTGAAAATTGGTAAAGTGATAATCTATAATAAATTCAGCAACGAAGTTACAGAAAGCATATGATATTGATATTGTTACATCTACCTTTAAAGTTTGTGACAATCCACTAAAAGTTACAAATATGCCGAAATCTTATCAACATGACATGACACCAACATTATCGGATGACAAACGATGATAATGACCATCGTCAAAATTTGGTCATTGCAATCCGATCGCTCGCGGCTGTCTTTGTTAAATGAAACATTAGCATTTCAGTAATTTTACTAGATTTTAGAGGAATATTTGTAGTTCTTCTTTCGATTTGTCTGTATATATATTTAAAAACGGTACTAAACGTAATCCGTTCTACTTCTAGAGCAGTGAAGAAACCCTCACACGTGATGTGACGAGTTTCACGACGTAACGGCTACGCGCATCGATCATGTCATGCGAAATGCGATCTATGCTTTATATTTGCTTTGTTTTTAATTGTTTTCACGGAAACCAAATCGAAAGGATGGAAGTGTGATATATCGTTGAAATCAGAATTTTAACTACTGTTCAATGGTTTCATTACAAATTGAAAGTAATTATAAAATAAACAACTTGTTGCGTCAAAATGGCACTAAACGTAATCGGATCTCAACCAAAACCTTTTCAGATCTTCTGGGGCACTAAAGAAACGCACATGCAGAGTTTCATTCAAAATCCGTTCAGTAGTTTCGGCGCTATCGTGCTAACACACATACACACACACAGACATTTTTCAAAAACCACTTTTTTGGGTTCCTAGGACCTCAAAACGTAAAGATTTGATGTTATCTCAATTTTCGTTTTTGAACCAATTTTAGTAACCTCTCACAATTTTATTGTGGAGAGGTTAAAATGTGCTATTTTAAATTTCGTGACGAAAAATAGGGGTGCCATTTAAAAAATAATTCAAAAATATACTAAAACATGGGATTCAGTATGAACCTTTAGACACATCCGAACGACTTTCCCCGAAAAAAAAAAAAAATGTACACTATTTATCGAATTTAACCATTATTTTACGAAAGCCCTGTATTATGGATCTCTATATCTCTATGCATTTAAAAAAAATTATATATATTTATTAGTCCTTATTACGTGACAGGTAAAGGTTTTGTGTTGGTTGCCAACAACGTCGTCTAATTATTTCAATTACAATTAACACTTTCTAGTTATTTTAAATAATATTTGTGAAATTATAGATTTTAGAGTTTTCTGTAACCCTTAAAGAAAATATGCACTCGAATAATTAACAACATTTTCCATACCAACGACTTTTAAAGGTCGAGGACCTGATTAATTAATAAAATTCTCTGACTCACCCCACAGCGACAATTAAATTAAATCAAAACCAATAATTTTCCAACTGAAATTTCTAAAATTATCGCTTTATTTCTAATTGTGCAAACATTGAATAAATTGTAAGTAAACTTACAGAATCCGGACTTATAGCAAACTCGACCATGCTTAAAGGAAGTTCTACTGAGCGCGCACCGTAGCGAAGTTAACAATAGTTACCGAGTGAACGTCCACACACATTCCCAGCGTGCTGCCATCTACCAAGAATACCGACATTTCCCGGTGATAATAATCTTTCTGAAGAAGTACAGTCAAACAGTCCGGTAAAGTAGAGAAACAAAATACGAAAAAACAGTAAAAACGATTTGTGCCGCGAGCGCATAATATAAACACTTATTAAAATGTATAAGGTATATTGTGGGTACGACGCATGTTAATGATCATATTTGGTGTTTGCACTTGTTACAGGTACACAGAGTGTTCAAAGAGAAATGAAGCGTTATTATATAAATCTCTAAACGAATCTCTTTTTTCTGTATTTTTGATCCCATTCAACCTAAAAAATTGCATATATTTCCTAATTAATATACATTCTTTATTTCGTTAAAATAAGGATCAAATACTGTCAACATTTATGTTGAAATAATTTTAAAATATCGAACACTATACTCGAATAATATACTAAGCTCGTATTTTGTTAATCATGGTGAAATCATATTCAATTTTGCTCATCCCAAGGTTGGCGAAAGAGATTGTGAATTACGAAACGTCTGTCCTAAATAGATTTGTCTATTGCTATAATAGTTAATAAATACTCAGTAGATATTAAAAATACAGAAAATATATTTTCTGTAGAGATAAAAGCCCTACAACATTGGACTTCGTATTCTAATTAGACTGTTTCGAATCACGTCTCGTACCTGCCAGTACGTAATTTGATTATTTAGATAACTATATGTTTGATGAGTTCAGGTTCATTGTAACTTAAACAACACTTAAAATTATTACTTAAAAATAAAAGTTTAAAAAGTAAATATTAAATATGCTTTCTCCACTAGTCCCCCATCAATTCTAATACATTTTTTCTCTCCTTATTATTTTTAACAATTTTTCTTAATTCTACAACTGTTACTTCATTACATGCTTCTCTAATTCTGTTACATAGTTCCGCTCTATTTCTTGGCCTGTTTTTATAGACTTTATTTTTATGGCACCCCAAAAATAAAAATCCATAGGGGTTACATCTGGTGATCTAGGTGGCCACGTAATTAAAGGACTACTTCTTCCAATTAAACGCATGGGGAAGTTGTTATTCAGCCGATTTTTAACTATTACTGTATTATGAATGGAAGCCCCGTCCAGTTGGAAATAGAGGATTTGTTGTACGACTAACGGTAAATTTTGAACGGCATCTCGAAATTTATGTTAAAAAATGTTGGAATCTCACACTATTTCAAAGAAAAATGGTCTAATCAAGCTCTCATTTGAAATTCCACACCAGATATTTACTTTTTCGGTGTATTGCCGTTCACATTGTATAACCCAGTATGGGTTTACCGCTGGCCAATACCTTGAGTTTTGCGTTGAGACCATACCATTTGTTGTAAAAATAGCCACATCAGTGAAAATAATTTTTTGCAAAAAATTTGTTTCATTTGAAAACAAACCCTGTGCTCAAAAGCAATATTCCAATCTCAATCTCAAAACGTTTAAGGTACCTCCAAATTTTATTTCTGTCTACATTCAAGTTTAAAGATAAACCTCTGACACTAACACGTGGTTCAGCATTAACAGCATCTAATATTACTTGATCCAATGGACGATCGGCAACGTTGTATTTTTTTGCTTTAAGTTTGGATATATCTCCAGTTCTATTGAATTAATTGAACCAACCGTGATGTATGGTGTAGTAAATCTGTGGGCGTTCTGGATGTCTCAAATTGAAGATACTGGCTGCATCTCGATAAGGCACACTGTCACCAACAATTCTTATTATTTCAATTTTATCACCAATACTTAATTGTTGTGCAGCCATGTTTAAGTTTAATTTGACATTCGATACAATTGTCAAATCCATTCCAAAGCACTCCATGTTAAGAAAGGTATTGATATGCCGAGTTCTAAGAAATTTGCTAGACATACAGAGGTTTTAGATCATGCCGAACAAGATTCTGTAAAAACAAAAGTCCTATCTTAATCGTTAATATAATATATTAATACTATAATTTCTTTTGATCATAGTAGGCGTATTTGATTTCGAAAAAAAAAAAATGAAATAACTTTGTAATCACAAAAACACAAGAAGTATACCAGATTTGTTCATATAAATTCAGGAAGTTGGAAAATTTCTTATTAGTTTGTGTTTGTTAAGAATGAGTTTTTAAACTTTACATTTATATGGCATGTTCAGATGGAAAAACATCGATATAAATATAAAAACTAGGTAATTTCTTGTGTGTAAATTTTTCTTGAATAATTCCTAGATAAAGTATTTCTCCAATACTCATCTATCTAGCATTTAAATGTAAAGAAAATGTATAGAAAATGTTTTTTTTTGTCTATTTGGATTTTTCAATTCTATAATAGAGAAAAAGGTCCGATTTTATGTACCGATGCGATTCGTACATTCGATATCAATGTTAACAACATGTAACTAAGAAAAACACGGAAATATGCGGAGTAGTTGTTAACATTTATTTTTCAATAGAGAGACTGCGATGAAAGGTCAAGTGTTAAACCTTTTCATATTTAATTGGATTGAATCTACGGTAGGTTCTTGATGAAACATATTCAATAGAATAATTATAAATATTCAAAAGAATATTTACAATACGCACTTAGTTAATGGATTCATGAGTTTTGTTCAGTTTTGTCTGACACATGTTTCGGCCTTGCGACCATTATTTTAATTTTAAAATTAAGTTCGTAGTTTCGGCCTGTATTGTTAAATTTAAAGAAATAGCAAATCAAGTTATTATCCCCCTCTAAGTAGGTAGAAGATTTGTAAGATATATACTGTGAACCACCACTTTCAGGTCAGTTTTTAAGACTCTTTGATAATGGTCGCAAGGCCGAAACATATGTCAGACAAAACTGTATAAAACTCAGAAACAATAAATCAAGTGCGTATTGTAACTATTCTTTTGAATATTTATAATTATTCTATTTTCATATTTAAATTCGTCATGAAAATATAGTTCTTATCATCATTATAAAAAAATCTATATCTATATCAATCAAAATTTTGGACTATTTTTGGAATGTAGATCCTTTATTAAAAGAAAATACAACTTACCTGATCTGGTAATATTTGGTGATTCTGAATTTGTCCTTGAGTCCACGCAGCCATTTGCTTTGGAGGAGCGTCTGGTGCTACTGAACTTTTCGTTCTCTTCTTGTAGTCGTGCAATATGGGAATCTTTGAATTCTTATCAGTGCTTGACAAAATGACTTCTCTTTCAATCTATAACAAAGAAATATATTAAGTCTACCTGAATTTTTAAAAAAAGGAATTGAAATTGAAGGACTGCGAGTTTTGTAAGCAAATCAATCAAATACGGATTTAATTGTTCAATATAATAATTACTTATAGACAGAATGACAATTTGAAAAATTCTCTCCATAGATATTCTCTAATTATTAGTTATATAAGCATATAGCTACATTTGTAAATATAACGAGGAAGTGCATAATTTGTAGTTTATTTTAATTACAAATCGCAAAAGTTTCATAACATCTCCAAGGTTTTTTTAATACTCAATAATTAGGAATGTTTTACAAAAAAAATTAGTCATTTAAATTTCTAGAACAAAGGACTTCATACTACAAATCAGTTTATTTTCCATTGTGAATTGTTGGTTTACTGTGAGAAGTTTTGATAATATCAAAATGGTGTGTACTTCGGCGGAGAGTTGAAATAATTTGCATTTATAGTACTAGTCTTGAATGGGTATTATTCAATAACAGGCATCCTTGCCGCTGGTATGTCATAATTGGTGTAATATCGATTAATTGGATTTGTCACAAATCTAAGAAAAAACACTCTCCACAGACACAGAGAAGAGCTCCTAATACCACTGCACAAATTAACGATTTAAAATAGTTGGCACTGAATCTTACAGTTCTCTATACGAAACTGCTACCATAACGGGTATATCCCATAAAATAGCTAGCAATATAATTAAATCTCTTCACATATAATGCAGATCCATCAGCAAATGAGTGAGAATGACTTTGTGATTCCTAATTGCGTCATTATCGTTTATTACGGCCACTGCCACTACAAATGCCACTGAATTGAAAGTCGGGGTAGCTGTTAGGATAGTTGTGATAGAATTACTGTTTGCGATTTGATGTCCTGATTTATGAATATCCTTTTCAAGAAATTTCAAAAATTAGTGCATATATTTTATGACAAAAATTGTTTAAATCATACCCAGGTTTAACTTTAAATAAGTATATAAAAATAAATAACAATGTATACCATATATTTAGTAAGCCTTACGTAATTTTAATAATACTCTTTCATTAAGCAACCAGGGTTTCTTGCCATTTTCGTACAAATACTATTTATGTGTATAAATGTCTGTTACTTGTAATTGAATACAGAAAATGTTTTGCAAGGCATAACTAAATGAAATGAATCACCTTAACAATAGTATGCAAAAACTTATTAGGAAATCGACTTTTAATGAACCTAATATTTTAAATATTTAAATTTGTACAGATTGTAACTATAAAATTAAATATAATACAGTTGGTCACGGAACGCTTTTAAGAACTCGAAGATATATAATAATTACCTCCGCGACGAAACATATTGTAGATTTGTCAAATTGCCAAAAAAATATTTTCGAAAACTTTGAAATTTAGCAGACGTGTTACGATTTCCAAAAGGGTACAGTCTTAAAAAATTAAAGAAGAAATCATCTTAGAACATGATCTCCAAGAGTGCTGTACAGATCAGCGTGGGAGATGCTTCTGTACGAGGAATGGTCACGAGAGGCTGTCAGCAGGGAGGTGTAATATCACCACTGCTATGGAACCTCGTTCTTGATAGCCTCTTGTGCCGCCTCAATTCAGAAGGATTCCACACAATTGCCTACGCAGATGATTTAACATAATGCTTAGCGGAAAATTCGAAGAAGTCCCCTGTAAGAGAATGGCAGGGGAGAATAATCGAAAAATGGTGCAAAAAACACCCACTGTCAACCCCAGGAAGACGTAGATGGTTGTTCTCACAAGGAAAATAAAACTAGGAGTGTTGAAGGCACCTGCCTTCCTGGATACAACACTAAGTTTCGAATCAGAAGTGAAATTAACTTGGGGTATCCTTCGATGCCAAACTAACATGGAACCTTCACATAGACCGAAGATTAAAGAAAGCTTATATTTCTTATGAGTACTGCCACAGGACAGTGGGGAAAACCTGGGAAATGAAACCCAAACTGGTCATGTGGATATACATAAGACCAATGATAATCTATGGAGCTATGGTTTGGTGGCCTAAGAACAAACAGACTGCAGCGAAGATCAAGCTCAGCCAAGTGCAGAGAGTTGCCTGCCTAAGCATAACTGGAGCTATGCGAACAACGCCATCGAGAGCTATGGAAGTAATGCTGTGTCTGCCACCACTAGGTATGCAGCAATTATGTCAAGAAGACGTTTTATAACGGGAATCCAGGCTCTAAAAACTTGCGTACTCGATACTGGTATGGCGGTGGAAAATAAAATTGAATTTCAGAATGTCCATGCCCATCAGAAGGAAAACTCATACCTCAAAGAGTAGCAAAAATATATGGTTCAATAAATTAAGTATGTTCAACTAATTATTTGAAGATCTCTTCATGACTTGGTTCATGCCGGGAGTGATGAATGATTGATTGGACTATTCGATAATTCAGCTATGTCTTCAAGTCAATGCAGTTGGTGTCCGCCAATTTGTCTGTCTGTATCAGGTACACGAGGTTTAATGAAACCTCGATAAATGCAGGTTCACCTGACTGAAGTTATCTATACACGCTTCTACTCTTAAGGTACAGGAGATATTCATTCCTTTACTGTTTGTGTATTTCTACATTGATCGTTCGTGCACTCGTAGAAGTGTATATAACTTATGTAAAGAGTCATCACTCCAGAAACTTTTCATTTATACAAAATATGACATTTTACTCATCCATAGATCGTTGTATACAAACAAGTATATTTTTCTAACATATATGGTTACCATAGGTGCCATTAAAAAAATAATGGTAAAGACTTCGATGCAGCCCTTTCTTAAAGGAATCACCTCGTATATCAACACATTATTGTTCAATGAAAATACTGTTAGGATAGTTCGTTTACTCGGTGGGAATATTCTCAGTGTATTTGCATGAGAACAATAAGCATAACGCTAAATATGATTATTATTGTAATGCTTATGCCAACACACGTCGTTATTTTTACCCAACTCGTTTTTTGGCGCCTACACTAACAACTTAGGATTATAGAAAAAAACGTGCATTCGGTATTTTGTAACTCTGTAACTGCAATATGCATAACTACGTGAGAATGTGCATTAGGAAATTATTATAATTAATGTTTGTGTGATATTCATCAACATAAACCTGTATATTATATCACATCTGGATTCATTATAAAATATTACACAGTGAATGAGTTTTTGTACAGCGGTTGACGGTGACTAGTAAATCTATTTGCGCAAGTAATCAAAAAAATGCAATACAGCTGCTTTCTCAACATTCTGTATTGTATTTTGATACTTACGGGAAATTTGCTGGAATGAGTGTGCAATCCTTGTGGCGTAGCTGGACTGGACGTGGCAATAGGATGATCTAATCCTGTTGCACCAGGAATGTTTGGCTCATTGTAGAGGGGATACGGGGGCATCCTGTAAGGGGGAGGCGTAAGGCAGCCGGACTGTTGCAACTCCTGGGGTGGTACAGGTTGCTGAGGAAGGGGTTTTGGTGGTGGAACTGGCTTGTATGGCCCATAGCCTTCCACCTCAACTAAAAAGAAACAAATAGATTTATTGCATCTATGTCATAAAAGCATAGAGGCCGTGGATATGCACTATTATATTATAAGTACTTTTAATGTCGTTAATTAATTTGATGTTAAATAAAAATATTTGATTTTGTATGCAGTGTGTCTCACTTAAGAGTGTAACAGCGTAATAATTCTTTTGTTTTTTGTCCGATTTAAATCCAACTGATCTCAAAAGATAGAGGTCACCAAGGTCTATTTAAGGCCACAAAATTACTGTCCATTTTTAAATGCAAGGCCATCTACGATTCTAAATTGTATGAAAAAAAAAATCAAGAAATCATGGTATGCATTTTTCAATCAACGAAACTTGTTCGACATCATTCAAAACCCTGGATATGAAGTTTAGCGGAATTCTAAAAAAATTAGGTCTTGATGAAAAAGTTCCAATCCCAAATTTCTCGTTTTGATAAACATGCTCTGACACCTTTGTTTCTACCGAGACAATTTTGTAAATGTCAGATAGTTGTCAAGTAAATCTGTTGGCAATTTATTCAATAGAACTGGCAAAGTGTGCAACAAACAAGAACAACGTGTGAGGGATCATGTTAGAGATGCAGAAATTCTTCAGTTTGCGAGAGAAAATCCAAGGTGTAGCCTAAGGAAAATGTCCACAATTTTAAATGTACCCAAGGATACAATTTGGCGATGCTTCCTTCGATATAAATTACGTCCCTTCAAGCCTGTTTTCTTACACGCATTAAGAGAAAGAGGCGGCTGGAATATTGCTTTTGGTGTTAGAGAGAGTTTCTGAACAACCCTAAATTTTTTTAAAAATATTTTATTCTCAGATCAAGCGACATTTACAACTAATGGCACAGTTAACTTTCAAAATACTAGATAATGGTCCGTTGAAAACCCTCATTGGGTTGTAAACTGTCGACACCAGTATTATTATCCTCTTCAAAACAAATCACCGAATCTACAAAATAATAGAATTATTGAAAAAAAGCCTCTGCGCCCATGACGTTTACGCCAAAGGAAAAGTCAGAGGTTATGTTTTGCAAATAATATAAATCGGAATAAACACAGAAATAATGTATTTAGCTGACGTTTCGGAAAGTAATCTCTTTCCGTTTTCAAAGCTTTTTTTTTGGAAGAACTCTTATTTTGCTGTGTATGTCAAATACACAGCTTTAAGATTCTGTTTATGTTATTTTCATAGATACATACTACTTACACAGAACATAGAACTGATGATATTTTCTTTTATATAATGTTGAGTTTGTTAAGTTCTTCTTTTAACATTGGTAGCCAGGTTGTACAAATATCTACAGAACAATTCGATACGCACTTATCTTCATTTAATAAGATTATTGCTGATTCCTTAATTTTTCTTTTTTTGGTATCTGTTTCTTTTGTTAAAATTTTTGCCGAGTCCCAGTTTATTCTATGTCCGTTTTCCCAAGCATGTTCACAAATCTTTGATTTCTGAATTTCATTCTTTCTAATGTAATTCTTGTGCTCATCCAACCTCACACTGAAAGGTCTGGATGACTCATCCGCATAACATTTATCACATTCGCACGGGATATTGTAAATACAGTTTTTTGAATTCTGCTCCCTGTTTATCGGTTTTGTTTTTGTTAAAATAGATCTTAAAGTGTTCCCCGTTTGAAATACCGTCCTAACATAAAATTTGTCACCTATACGGCGTAGCTTTTCCGATAGTCCGTATACATAAGGAATTATTGCTGTATAATGACGTTCAGGTTTTTGTCGTACCAGTATTCAGAAAAGGTGAATGTGTGGTGCGGTATTCTGAATGAAAAAATAATTGGGCCATATTTCTTTGAACGAAATTTGAATGCGGAACGTTTTCTAATTTTTTTGCAAACTGAATTTTCAATCGAAATTGAAAACTTGCCCCTTATTGAATACAACAATGTGATATCTCAACTTGATGGAGCCCCAAAATTCACAATGCAATGGTAGTACGGAATTTCCTAGACGACAACTTTCCCCGGAGGCGGATTGGAAGAAGTAGCCCTTTTATATTGGTCTCTGAGGTCACCCGACCTCACGCCCGTGGACTACTCTTTTTTTATGTGGGTTTCTAAAAAATGAAGTCTACAAAACGCAGTCACGAAATAGACTACAAATGGAAAACCGGATTAGGCAACCTTCTGCTTTTGAATGATTTTGAACAAGTTTTGTTAATAAAATTTTTTGATTAAAAAATGCCTATTATGATTATTTTAAACTTTTTCATATAATTTAGCATCGTAGATGGCCTTGCATTTAAAGATGGAAAGTGATTTTGTAGTCTTAGATCGACCTTGGTGACCTGTGTTTTTTGAGATCAGTTTGATTTAAATGGGACAAAAACAAAAGAATTATTACGCTGTTACACTCTTAAGTGAGACACTGTAGATTACTTATGCCGCTTGTCAGAAATATGGAAAAGTTCAAATTAAAAAATAGTGCCAATCTTCATATCTTGTAAGTTTTAAATTAACTAATTTTGCAAACAACTGAAATTATTAAGTGAAAATTCGTATCACTACACCTGTCATAGTTTTACTCGGTTTTACTCAGGTAGTCTTATACTCTTTTTACCAATATATGTATTAAAAAAAGTTATGGCCAAAAATAATAAATATTTGCTTATGGGATCTCTCTCTCTGTTGATACGTCCACCTGAAGATAAATAGACACCTTAAAATAATAATACTAATATATTTTTATAATGGTAAACACAATCGTGCAAAATATGAAATTTTCTACATTCGTGTAAACTTCAATAAACAAAATATGCATTATTAATACATTTATTATGATATAGAATTTCTAATTCAGTGAGAACATCATGTTCTTTAACCTCATTGCCGTCGGTTTAATTTTATTCCTATTCACCCGGAAAGCGCTACCAACACTGTTGAACAAAAGCTTATACAGGTACTAATATTGTTATCTATTTTCCTCACGGCCTGTACGCTGGATTTACTTTATAACTATAGCAAGTTAATGGCTATAAATTAAGATTTTATGTATCGTAAAAGCTCAGTTAGTTCTACCTACCGAAAGCACTAGTTTTAACCACCTTAGCCACATCACAATTAGACTTAAATTGAACTTCGGGAGAGGTGACAGGATTCAGAGATGTTTGGGATCTCCTTAAGCGTTCGCCGTGCTTCACTTGCCTTACTGTACGACCCGTTGCCATTACATGGTGACATTCTTCTTGACGACCTTGCTTACACTTCTTTATAATTATTTTCTAGATTTGCTTTAGATTCATAGTCACTTTTGAATAATCTTTATGGTAAACAGTGTTTCTGTGATATAACTGATTATAACCTAAATTTTTGATATAAAAGGTGTCCCAATAGTGCATCGAGGTTCAATATCGGCCTAATTAGAAGATGTTGGAAAATTATTTTTTATGGAAATGGTATAATATTGTCAAAAGGCACACATTTTAAAAATATTTTGAAATTGCAGGGTGACTCGCTTCAGCGGAATATCCTATATATTTTTGTATTTACGAATTCATCATAAAATTATCTTTCCAATGACCTCCAGATTTTTTGTTTTTGACATGGCGTTGCCGAGTTATTCGAAAAATATGAGAATTTTGTCGGAACAAGGTTTAACAAATCAATTCGCTGTATGTGTATTACTATTAATTAAGAAGATTTATTTTGCAATTATGTAGGAAAGGGATGTACTACAACGACACAACCACCAAATATTGATTATGTTTATATAGGGTGTATTTTATACTAGCGCTAATTCAGGACATTTCAAAGTGACTTTTCTCAATTTTTTCAAATGGAACACTCTGTATATTATTGTATTTTTGAATTAGCACGTTATTTCTCTACGATTTTTGTGAATAATATCCTACACCTAAAATCGATATTTCCAGAGATATTTTTACTTTTTCATTAAAAACCGTTAAATTATAAACACTTTTCATTTCGAACTGAGCTAGTAGCCATGATTTTGACATAAGTGAGAATAATTGAAAGTAGTATTACATTTTTCCGGGTGCGTCTTGGTTGCCTCAGTAGTATTTTTTCACAGTTTAATTAAATCACATTTGAGTCTATCTTAAAAATTTATAAATAATTGTTTAATATTACAAAAAGTTATTTTGAACCTAATTTAATGAAATAAATAATACCTAGTGTTTATTGGAACTGTTCAAAGTGGCCTCACAATACGTTTATGCATTTCTGTAGACGATTTTCGAATGATTTACCGATATTTCTTAAAATATCTACAGCAATTTCCTGAAAACCTTCCCATATTATTATTTTTTTTTAATGCCGTTAGGAGATAGTCCATACAGCCAGACACACAATTTAATTTAGAGGCGGATAAAGAGCTAACCCTAATTTTAACGTGAATAATATTAGATGAACACGATAAGGAATAACAAGGACACACACTTCTCGCTTAGGGGTCTGTCAAGGCATTTAGAAAAAAACATCACAGGTAAGGCCACGGATCGATTACATGAGGTTAAACAAAGGATTAACAATTATAAACTTAAATTTTTATGCCACTTTTGTCTGTAAATGAGATTAAGCAATGTAAAAAATGTGGAACGCTTCACGATTTTGCGTGTCTTCTCTGCATCGTTCCAATTTTAGTATATGTACCGCCGAAACGAGTACCCCTTATTCTTTCTTACACATTTTTTTTGTAATTATAGGATATTTGTACACTTGCTCCATAACATAGCCCCACAAGAAGAAGTCTATTTTGGTCAAATCGGGGCTTCTGGTAGGCCAACCATGGGGTCCTCCTCTTCCTATTCAACCATTTGGAAAAGCGTCGCTTAAATGTTCGTGAATAGCTGCAGTGGGGTGCACAGGTGCTTCATCATGGAGGTACCACATTCTCTCCCTAATAGCCCTGGGGACATCCTCCAGTAATTCTTCCAAGCTGTCTTGTAAAAATTCCAAATAAATTTGACCATTCATTTACATGTCATAAAAAAAATCTGATCCTAACACATAATCCCCAACAATTCCTCCCCAAACATTCGACGACCATCTTGTTTGGCTATTTGTTCCTGAGATGTAAGAATTGGTTGTGTCGTAATAATGAAAATTATGACGATTAACATGTCTATTTTATGGAACGTTGCTTCATCAGCAAACAAAACAAAGTCAAAAAAATTTATTTGTTGTCCTATTTTTTGTTTTGCTTATTGACAAAATTGTATTCGGTTTTCATAATCCCCATCGATCAGTTCCTGCATTAGTTGAACGTGGTAGGGATGAAATTTGTTTTTTTGTAGGATTCGATTGACTGAAGATTGGCTTATATCGTCTTCTCTTGCCAATTTTCTTATACTGCGATGAGGATCTTCAATCACGCTCAAAAGTATGACTGTTTCGTTTTCTTCAGTTACTACATGTTTTGTTGGTTTCTTTTTCTCTTATTACACTTTCCCCGTATTGTCAAAGCGTTCCAACAACCTCTCAAACGATTTTTTAGAGGGCCATCATCTTTCCTGATATCGCTCCTTATAAATTCGACTTTATACCAAACAATTTTTATCCTTTGCACCCAGAACATAAACCATATCGACCATTTCTTCTCTCGAAAAATTCATTATTAGAAATTGCGAATTTTAAACTAATTTATAACTGAAAATAAGTGTAAATGCTTTGTCACAATAGTTGATAATTAAACATTAATAAGATATATTCTCACTTTATGTTAAAATCATGGCTACTAGATCAGTTCGAAACGAAAAGTCTTATAATTTAACGGCTTTTAATGAAAAAGTAAAAATATCTCTGGAAATATCGATTTTAGGTATAGGATGTTATTCATAAAAATCGCAGAGAATTAACGTGCCAATTCAACAATACAATAGTATACAGTGTGTTCTATTTGAGAAAATTCACTTTGAAATGTCCTGAATTAGTGCTAATGTAAAATACACCCTGTATAATTATAATCAATATTTGGTGGTTGTGTCGTAGTACATTCCTTGTCTACATAATTGCAAAATAAATCTTCTTCATTAATAGTAATACACACGCAGCGAATTAATTTGTTCCGACCAAAAGTTTCATATTTTTTCGAATAACTCGGCAACGCCACATCAAAAACGAAAAATCTGGAAGTCGTTGGAAAGGTAATTTTAGGGCGAATTCATAAATGCAAAATTTTTAGGGTATTCCATTAAAAAAAAAGACTTCGAAGATGTTTCGCTGTAACAAGTCACCCTGTATATTTGAAAATATTTTTAAAATGTGCGTCTTTTGACGCTATACCAAATCCATAAAATATAATTTTTTAAAGTCTTCTAATAGGTCGATATTGGACTTTGACGCACTATTGGGATACCCTGTATCTATACTGTTAAAATTTAAAATTTTTAAAATTTAAATGTCTAATATTCATAACGCTTATGTCATGAATTCTAGATATTTTTGATAATAATTAACTTTATCACGGTAAATTAATTGTTTGGAAATGTGAATTTTATTAATGTCCAGGTAGACAATAGTTAAAACTAAAAAATGGCTAATTATTAATTAGCACCGCTTTTACAAACAACTTTAATAGTTAAGTGGAATCTTGAGGTTAACCATAAATATATATACGCAACATGCAAAAGAGTATGTTTAATTAACAATCTGGAAATAGAAAAGCGCGCATTTTTTAGATTTTTGCATTTTATTGAGCTACTTATTCATTGTATGGACAGGAGGAAAGGCCTATTTTACACGAAATTTAATCTAATATCCATTATTATAAAGTTATAAGCGAATAACTGAAAAGAAACACCTTTCACGGTTACTACTTCTGAACAGTCCTTTTTTTTTCAAAAAACTCTTATGAAACTAGTCTAACGCCAAATTTACCACTTTGGGGATAAATATGTTACCCGAATTTTCTCGCCCCACCCATTTTTCGAAAAATATAATTTTACCATTTATGCAATATTGCGTGATATTTCTTCTACAGAAAGTTTTATTGAAATTGTAATAATTCGCGTAAATAAACAATTAATGCGCCAGAATTTGGGTCATCTTGAACTAATCTAAAACAAAATTATGTAAGCAATTCAATTAAACACAACCAAAATACACAAAAAGTTCTATGTAAGCTAAAACTAACACACTACATTTACTACAAGAATGTCTATTTTTTAAACCGACCACATCACCACTGAATTTTTTTTAAAACACTAAATGTCACAACATCAAATTTCGCCGAGGCAAAACAAAATGATACAACTTTCACGTATTATGCAATGTTAAATTTGAAACTATTGTTATTTCTTCACACGCATAATTCTCGAAACACGTATGTATATATACTTTTGAAGTTAACTTGACTTCGGTTGGCACTACCGAAATGTGTTTGTTGCCAACAAATAGAGAACTAAATTGCCCGGCAATTGTTTGCATGCTACTACTCCTGGTGGGGATCTACAGATCTTAGTTAGATATTATTATCATAACTACGGGAAGTAACTGCGTAAGTGGTGCGAGAAAAGATACGCTTCGTGAATTGTTCGTTTAATTTATGCTTTCATTATGGTTGTAAAGTAGAGGAGTTTCTGAAACGCTCGTTCAACTGGTAACAAAAAAGTGTGCCTTTTTAATGAGAAAGGATATGTAAACTTATTATAACAGAATAATGGGTAATCTATTTGAATTTGACTTGGTGTAATCAAACAAAGAATGAGCCACCGCAACTAATGAGCTACATTAGATATTGCTTTTTCAGTTGGATTGGCGTTTTGTATAAAACAATACGTAAATGTAGCAAGGAAACAAACATTACCCAGGGTGCCCAGCAACCTGGAAAAGTCTTGAAAATCAGCAAATGTCAGAGAATTTTTATTAAAATTCTGGAAAAGAAATGGCCTCAGTACATTTTTTTAATGTTGATTTGTTCGATAATAGAAAATATAAAGGAAAAAAGTAAAGAGATAAATGAAATTTTGCATGTTTACTTGACCTTTTTTTCATCGCTTTAAATAAATCGATTTTTACCTTCTAAATTCGCAACTAATTCAAAAACAATAGGTTCTACATCAAGGATTTTCTATAAAGTTATACAGTTACCTATAATTTGAGCCCTATTACATCACTTTTCGATGTAAATATCTCGAAGTATGGGAAAGAGTTAGAAGCCGTAGACTAGATGGGGTTGTGTGAAAGGCAACACGGCTAGTCGTTCTAGCACTTCTGAGTTCTAGTCCCAGCTGCAGCAGATAGCAATGCCGCAGATAATGGTCTTTGTGTAATTGTCTGTGTGTGTATGTGTCCTGGTTGAGTGGTGGAATAGCTAATGCCAAACTCCGCCAGGAAGTTGATCTAAATAAGGCGATTTACAAAAAATTAGAGTATTCTATAGATTTATCCTTCAATTTCTATCTGTCTCCACTCGATACACTATTTACCAAAGACAATTGAGACGTCTCCATCATTATCTACTGGGTGACCAAGAAAGTACCTAACCCCCCCCCCCCCCCAAGTTTTTCTACAGTTTTAAAAATAACATTCTGAAATTTGGGACATCAAGTATATAAGTGTCAATGGCCATTTCTCTTTCAACGCTTTTTTCAAATTTAAAATCGGATGAAAAATAACCTTGGAAATGGTATTTATTTGCTATTTCTAGTTGGCTTTGGAATTCAGGAACAAATTTAAAAAATTTCGAAGTAGACTTTGAATTTGAATAAAAGGGCATTTACCGACAAATTAAATGTAAAAGTGGCCTATTTTGTTCATTTGCTTGGATTTAGAAATGTTTTTTCCATTTTATGAAAATTCAATTTGTCATTTATAACTCTATTTTTTGAAATAGTACCCTGTATGTTTTATTTTTATCAGATAGAATGGTAAATTTGCTTTAGACTGGTTTTTCCCGATTAAAAATTTAATATAAATTAAAATAAATATTAATTCTGAAATAGGTGGGCGTTATTTTTGTTTTTTTTTGCTAATGATTCATCAACATTTTTGTTATATTTATCAATATAATTTTTCTCTAATAACAAATAACTCATCTGTTTTTCATAGCTTACTGCAAGATGTGGACATATAATTCGAAACCCTTCTACAAAAAGCTTAATATTTATTTGAATTTATATTCAATTTTTAATCGGGAAAAACCAGTCTAAAGCAAATTTACCACTCTATCTGATAAAAAAATAAAACATACAGGATAATATTTGAAAAATTGAAGTTATAACAAATTGAATTTCCATGAAATGGAAAAATGGAAAAAACGTTTCTAAATCCAAGCAAATGAATAAAATAGGCCAATTTCACATTTAATTTGTTGAGAAATACTTCGAGAAATACCCTTTTATTCAAATTCAAAGTCTACCTCGAAATTTTTTTAATTTGTTGTTAAGGTTATTTTTCATCCGATTTTAAATTGGAAAAAAGCGTGGAAAGAGAAATTACAGCTTTATGAGGAAAGTGACTTAAATATACAGAGCGCTATTTAAAATAGAAAGTTGTGGCCATTTCCGACCATACCGGAAGTGATTTTTTTACCACCGAATGGTAAAAATGTGGCTATTGATACCTATACTTGATTTTCCAAATTTCAGAATTTTATTTTTAAAGCTGTAGAAAAGAGTAATGGGGTAAGGTACTTTCTGGGTCACCCGGCATAAATCTTTTTGAAAATGCGTTGAATTAATGCAGCCATTGCAATCACAAAGCAATCATCACAACGCTAATTAATTCCAGTTCGCTTATCCATTATTTAACTACTGTTGCTTCTGCATCAAGAAATAACAAGGGTTGACCTATTTCAGAAATTCATAATACTAATTGACAAACTTCATCCCCTCTTTAAACGAAGCGAACGTAAAAGCCGGAAATACGAAAGGGCCATCATAGGTAGTGGTATCTGCCTTTATTTACCCTTCAATTAACTAATTCTTAGCGGATACGAATTGATTTGCAGAGAGGGCCATGGATATAACCAACTTGAAAATTGAAATGGGTATAGCACGTCTACGTGATTCACAAATATTATTATTAAATCGGCGTTTTTTTAAAAAAATTAATTAAAACTGATCAGTTAGGTTTGCTCTAAATAATTCTCACGGTAGACAGTAATAGACCAACTGTTGGAAAAATTGTATTTATCATATTACATACATCCACTATCAAATTAATCATTTTCTAATTTATAGTATCTTTTTTATATTTCCTTATTTTCGTAAATTCAAAAACCTGTACCCATGTATCACTACTTCCACATCCAGATTTTCTATCCAAGTCTTATACACACTCAATCCCAATGTAATATTTTACTCCCTTTAATAATAGCGTGGGGGTGGCAATGGAGGTGGTAGAGGGGATGGCTAATGTAAAAAAAATATTACAGGCCCTTAGTTGCCGTATATACACTAAATCCCAATTTAATTTTTTATTCCCTTAAACAATAGCGTGGGGGTAGCTAATGTCAAAATACATTTTAGAGGCTCTTGGTTCTCGTACACACACTAAATCCCAATTTAATTTTTTATTCCCTTTAATTATTGAGGGGTGGGGGTGGCAATGGGAGTAGTAGAGGGGGTAGCTAACGCCAAAAATTTTTTTGAGACGTTTCGTTCTTGTATACGCACTATCACATTTTAATTTTATTTTACTGCCTTTCATAATAGTGTGGGGGGGTGGTATTAGTGGTGAAAATGGGGGTAGTTGATGCCAAAAAAATTTTTTTAGTCCCTGACATTTCGTACATTCCCTAAATTGCAATTTTATGGACTCTGCTGCATATTTACCCTTATTTATCACATTTACCCCCGAACCCTTCAACGGAATTAGATCAAAATATAATTTAATTCCAGATCTCGTTATAATACATGAGTGTACCAAGTTTCAAGTCAATATCATAAACGGTTCCAGAGTAAACATGCGCACAGACAGTCCGACAGAAATTTTTTTCGCTGAAATTTAAAATCTGGACGTTTCATGACATTCAAGCTTATTTCAATGATAATTTTTTGCGTTACTATACTTTACCACCAAAAAGTGGTTCGAATCCCACTATAAACTGTAGGGCCCCGTCTCCTTCATGACAAAACTACATCTAGATCTCCTAGATTTAAGAGGGCCATTCAGAGGTAACCTAGAAAGTGGTTAAAACGTTTCCTCAAAATATATACACTGGTCTATTGTAAATTTTATTTTTTACGGAAAATGTCCCTTGACTTTTCTCTAGGATTTATAATTTTTGAGAAAATCGCGAGAAACCAATAAAAGACTAGGTAGTTTTACCATGGCTCATGTCTGACCTCGTCTGCACTTCTCTTGTAAAGTCTAATAAATAATCTTTGGAGGGTGATCAAACTCATCGTTCACCGCGATTTTGTTTATTAGACTCTAGATAGAAAACTTAATTTTTTAAAACGATTTAGGCACCTACACTTTTATCAGATACAACTAATTCAACATTTTGAATTTAATCGCAAATCGCATAATTTACAAAGCACTTGCAATTTATATCATGGTTATTTTTAAATGTCCAGAAATCTCAACAATCACAAGTAAATCACACCCAACAATGTGAAGATCGCCTGAAACGCATACGTCACGATAAATTCCCAGAAACAGCGGCGGAGAACGAAACTAACGAGACAAATTGAGCTGCAGACGGCACAGTAACAAAACAAAAATCAAGCGGTCCATGGAATTCATCCCCGCTCGAGATCAGTGAACGAGTGAATCAGTCGTTACAAGTGTTGATTATGTGTATTATTATCTACTGAACAATGCTGAATAATATACGTTATTTAAAGTTTCGAGATAGTGGATGACTTGATGAATTTAAATAATATTAAAAAGTGTGTTTTTAGTGTAGTATTTTGTGTTATGATAGTGTCTACAGTCTACAAAATTCGTATCTACCATGAGGGTTGTGGCTTTTATTTTACATCACGTTTCATATTAACGATATAATAGGGACAAGAATAATCTGTATTAATGATGCAGGGTGAGTAATAATAATTAATAACATAATGATAAATGTTAAGTTGCAAATTAAGAACTAAAGGTACCTGTAGTTGAACATTAATTAGGTTACAATGATCTATATTGGGCTTGCGATTTAAGAACCTACTTAATACTCCGAAATATAGTACCATATTTAGATTTAAATATTTATTCAAATCATGAATTTCATGCAAAATATCATTTTAAACTCCAGTGACAAGTGTTCCTGATCTTTCAAATACTTATTTATCTGCCCAGTTTTGGAGACAACTTTACCTAGTTAAATTATTGTATTTTTTATACCCATTAATTTCTTTTCATGTTACTACTGTGCCCAAAACACTTAAAGATTTGATTATTTTAAACACTAGATTGTAGTACAAAAATGTATTGCTTAACTCTTTATGTAAATTAAAGTTAATGCAGGAATCAACAGATGGATATTTGAAAATACCCTTATAAAGAAGTGGAAAATATTGTAAAGAAAAAATTATCAAAAAAATAACCGCTGTCCAAGGAATCACTACTTCCACATCTAGATTTTGTAGCCAAGTCAAATTTCAAGTCAATATCATAGTTCCAAAGTAAATGTGCGCACAAAAAGAGCCACAGACAGACAGACAGGAAATTGTTTTTGCTCAAATTTGAAATCTCGACGTTTCATGACATTTTAAGCCTATTTAAACAACAACAATTTTTTTTTGCGTTACTTCACTTCAAGTGGAAGTAATTATAGAAAATAAAAGAACGTTGGAGACATTTTATTATGCGGAAAGTAGAAATAAGTGAATAGTGAACGATGATAATAAGAATCAATTTAATTTAAAATTGAGGTGAAATTACATGTGTCAAATATGGCGCTTCTGATAAAAATATATTTGTATTATTTCTTGAAAAGGTTTTTACTCTTTTTCACCGTAATGACTTTTCAAAAAAGCTGTTTTATATAACAGTTATGACAACTATAGAATCGAGACAAAACATAGGGAATTTGCTATTTAAAAATCATACTGATGGTACCATTAACTGAAACGATAAGAGTGAGAAATTGAAATTTAATAGAATTTTTAACCAACATCTTCGAATGTTTTTGTGAAAGCATTTTGTTTTAATTCCAGTCGATGTATGTTCCAATATTATTGCCGTCCATTATATGAAACGCAAATGTTTATTGCTTCTTTTAATTAATGACCTGGTCTTCTCAGTGCAATAACTGTAAAATGTTGGTAAGTAATGATATCAGACAATGCAGCTATCTCTATTTATTAATTCCTTTTATAAAGAGTGTTATTCATTCCTAATTATATGTTAGATATACCGTAATGAAATAGTCTAATCGTGTAAACTGAATTATTATTAGTTTATTGATTTTTCCGGGTTGAAAAAATTGCATGCATGCCACAAAAATACAGTTAACAAGTGATTATTACATAATATATAGCTTGTGCATAAAATTAATGTTAATAATTAAGTAATGGATATGCTCGTACTCAGCAAAAACTAATTACGTTGAGCAAAGGTATATTTATTAACGGATCATTCAACAGTAGCGTGCAGAATTTTAAAGGGTAATAGAGCGTAATGTGTCTACATGTGTACGAAATGACAGAATTTTATTTGTGTAACGTTGAAAACTGAATTACAATAAAAAGTGTCTATATAAACAGATGTGTTCGTCAGAGAGTAACCAACTTAATTTAAGACTAAGAAAAATTCGCAATGGAAAAGCATTCCCTTCAATAATTCCTCCTTTGTTTGGTTGGGATAAAGACGTCTCTACCCTACATACCATCTTAATTTAAATCTGAATTAACTTTGATTTAATAATTATTCTCGAATTGCTTAACGAAAGAAGACTTATGCATCAATGCTGATTGATAGTTAGTAGTGTATATTGGCTACCGATTCTCTTTCCGTACGTTTGTGTACACGTTCCTTTACATCATTATGATCTATTTCTTTCAAAGAAGAACGTTTGAAGGGTAATTCACGATTGAAAATTACTTTGCAATAGCTGGGGCTCGAAGCTACCTCGCTAGGTATGCTGAGAGTGAAAGCTAAACGCGCTAACCTCTGTGCTACCATCCCCCAATACATTTACTTTGTCTAGTTTGTTACCCATAATTTCTATACTTAAATTAGAACATGAGATTGCACATTGATAACTTAAATTTGCTACCTGTAGATAAGCCTAAATATAATATATGATTTTCAGAAAACAACTACTCAACGGGCAAATACCCCGACCTGCATTGAATTACACCTTACAAATCATGCAAGAGTGGTAGCCAATATCATTTGTCAATTCCCTGGCCGGACATAGACCGGTTTCGAACTTATTAGTTCTCAGTATGCCATAGGTCATGGAACAGACAAATGATAGTGGCCAACCTGCTACTTTCATACAAACTATAGTAAATTGAGTAGTGGTGAGAGGTAAGTGAATCCTCTCATATGGTCAATTGCTACTGTACACCATAAATGTCTCCATGGGCGTATAGCGACTTGCGATTCTGCAAGTACCTGAGAGCGGCCACCTTTCAGTCCTAGGTGGATTTAACCTACTGTTATAATATATGATTTGCAGAAAACAACAACTCGGCGGGCAAATATCCCGATCGGCATTGAATTACACCTTACAAATCATGTAAGAGTGGTAGCCAATATAGGTAAGAGTGATAGCCAACTATCATTTGTCTGTTCCATGACCTATGGCATACTGATGAGAACTAATAAGTTCTTCTTTTAACATTTTGTGTTCTAGAATTAAGACATGCTTTAAATATTGTTATATTATAAAAGTTTACTAACTTTGTTAAACTCGACTAATGAAAAATGACTATTAGTCGGGCCACTGAGTACATCAGAGAAATTTCACATAATTATCCTAACATATGCTCTCTGATACAAACACGAAATGGCATCTACGCCTTCGTTAGTAATTAAAACGGATAATTAAAGAGAAATAAAAATGTATTACTCCCCTCGCAATGATTGTTGAAACAATCGAAAGAATAATTAAGAGTGCTAAATTGATTTCTTAATCGCATGATATATGTATTACTTGAGAAAATTACATAAGGACAATGCCTACTAATAAATCACAATGCCAGATATGATCTCATTGAAAGAAAGTTAACCTAGATTTTTTTATAGTTACGATGATTAATAATGAGAAATTTACATTAAAAAATAACAAGTTTTTCTCGTAAATGATGGGGTGGACACGTTACAGTGAGTTATGAGAGTGAGACTGCAGCGCTAACGAGGGTATGCAAACCTTAAAAGAAAGCGTGTTGCATACAACAATCGATATAAAATCTTCCAGGTTACTTTCGATAATTTGAACTGTCTGGAAAGTGCCACTAATAAGTTGTCAGCTACTTGCAGATTTCTAAAAATGTATATCATAAAACCCAATACACTAAGTCAATAATTTAATTCAAACAATACCCGGCGTGTCACGGAAACTGTTCAAAGTGTTTAAGATTTTCATTTTTATACCTAGATAACCGTTGAATCGATGAGAAACCATCATTTTATAATCTTAATAGAAAGACAATGGAATTTTAATAAACCGTCACTTAAACAATTATTTAAAATGATCGAATTAGCTTATTTATTTAATATAACATTAAATTATTGAAATTGCAACAAACTGATACTGAAACAATGAACTATTATAAATGGCCTAATGTAATCAATTTCGACTTGTCCACCACTAATTCTAATGCGTTTTTCTATTCATTTGGATTATGATCAGTTCTGGCCTTGCAATTTCACGGTAGGCTTGCCTTATTCTGTCACGAAGTTTATCTGTTTCGAGGCCTTGTTTTGTACACCTTATTTTTCACAGTGTACCAGAAATAAATATCTTAGGATGTAATATATGGAGATCTGGGAGGCCAGAATTTAAATGGACTATTTCAGCCAATCCACCGTAATGGAAAAAACCCATTGACCCATTGGCGAACTATCCCTGAGTTATGAATGGACAATCTAACTGGAAGTACATTTACTATCGTAGATTCACAATAACATGCGATAGTTCAGTGTTAAGAAACTTAAATAATCGTTCATCGTTTAAGGTGTTTTCGAAGAAAAAAGGCCAATTAATCGTTCACGTAAAATACCAGACCATCCGTTCATTCTCTGAGAACTGGTATTTGCAATTCATAATCCAATGAAGGTTTTCCTTCAGTTTTGAGAACTTACCACCCCGTGATGAATGTTGCCTCACCCGTAAACATGATGTTTTTTAAGAAAACTTCTATCGTTTAAAAAATTACCTTGTGCCCAATAGCAATAGTCTAGTTATTTATTTTCGCCACCTTCTCTTAAATCTAATTTTATCTTTAGCCAAATTCAATTGCAGAGCGTAATCTCACAAACTTATTTAAATTGGCATCATGCGCTGCTAAGATATTATTATCATTAGGATACTTCCGATTTCGACGTAGAGAACCATTTATCGATGTCTTTGATCCACTTCCAGTTTGATTAATGGCGGCTACAGTTCCACATGAAATAATAGGATTCCGCAGTGGATGTCTTCTTCTGTTCAATTTTTCGACAACTCTCTACTGGTTCGAGTTTCAACGCCAACCAAACAGTCTGATTATTTCAGTTCTTTCTTTAAACGCATTTTTTTTTATTTTAATGCAAACTTGAATCGATTCTTAGAATAAGATTCAAGGAAATAAAAATAGCAAAATAATGTACGTGATAAAAAGTGACATATTTTAACATTAAAGTTTTGTTCACTAAAAATAATATCTGTTTCTTTTCGGCATATTATTTGGCCATTTCTCTTTTATCTTACATAAGCCTCGATTCAATATTTTTACCTACCAATAATAAGTGTTACTCCTGTATCGTTTTAAAATTATGTAAGTATTGTGTTTACAGCTGTAATGCCGTAAATTTATTTTATTTTAAGTGGAATCATTTATACAGGGTGTCCCAATATTGGCCTTATTAGAAGACTTTGGGAAATTATTTTTTTTACGGCAGTGGTGTTATAGTATCAAGAGGCGCACATTTTAAAAATATTTATGAATTCAGCTTAAAATTATCTTTCCAATGACCTCCAGTTATTTGGTTTTTGACGTGGTTTTGCCGAGTTATTCGAAAAAATATGAACATTTCGGTCTTAACAAGGTATAACAAATTAATTCGCTGTGTGTGTATGATTATTAATTAAGAAGATTTATTTTGCAATTATATAGACAAGGAATGGATGTACTACAACGAGACAACCACCAAATATTGATTATAATTATATACAGGGTGTCTCACCGGGAACTGAATCGATCGATATAGAGAAAAGTACGCATCAGAAAATTTTGAAAATTTGGATAATTACTAATGTCGGTGTGGTCAATCCAACTAAAATAATTACAAGCAACTGGCACTTCCGCTTATACCGGAAGTCGATACCAACTTGCTTATTTCAAATGGGACACCCTATATATTTTAGTTTTTCAAAAGAGCATAAAATTCTGAGTCGAAAATATGTAGCATATCATATACCCAAACCTAGCCGTTTCAGAAATATTTGACATTTTATAGAAAATTTGACAGGCGCAACGGTTTGCAAGAACCGTTGTAACTTTCCTCGTGTAAAAGATCTTCATTTCCTTCTTGTCATATAAAAAGAACACAAGGAGAACTACGTTCTACAACTGAAATAAATTCAATAATATCATACCGAATCCTTGCATAGTCCCGATTCCAGAGCAGCTTGTCTTAATGGCATCCTTGGAAATGCATGAAAATATCCCAGAATGACTATTTCAATGTTTTCGTCATCAACAATAGGCTTTCTTCTTTGCATTTTTGCCTTAATTTTTAAAATTTTCCAGTATGCGTTTTACAGTGTTTGGTGACGGTTTCTATTCTTCTGGATATCGAGTAGCAAATGTGCTGCAAGTTCTTGATATTACTTTATCACATTTTCCATAAATAATAAACAAATTTAAAAAGTTTTCGTTGGTATAATTTAAAGGTGCTGGCATTTTTTGACATAAGATAATGACTGATTGTTTCTAATCATGGCTATTTTGATGAAATGATTACAACAATTCATGAATTTCTAATAAAATCGCAAATGTTTTAAAAAGTTGTAACTTTAACCCCCACAATGCTAATATCAGAAAAAAGGGAACTCAATTTTACACAACTTGACGTAAAAAAATACAGGCTGTTCCATTTGACCTAAACAAGTTTTCGCGGTTTGAAGTTGACAAAATGTAACGCGAAAAACGGAACACTTGATATGATATTATTGCATTTATTTCAGTTGTAGAACGTACTTCTCTTTGTGTTCTTTTTATGTGACAAGAAGCAAATGAGAATCTTTTACACGAAGAAAGTTATAAAGGTTCTTGCAAACAGTTGCACCTGTCAAATTTTCTATAAAATGCCAAATATCTCTGAAACGGCTAGGTTTAGGTATAGGATATGCTACATATTTTCTACTCAGAATTTTATGCTCTTTTCGAAAACCCTAAAATATATATGGTGTTCCATTTGAAATAAGCAAGTTGGTATCGACTTCCGGTATAAGCGGAAGTGCCATCTGCTTGTAATTATTTTAGTCGCATTGGCCACACCGACATTAGTAACTATCTAAATTTTCAAAATTTTCTGATGCGTACTTTTCTCTATATCGATCGATTCATTACCCGGTGAGACACCCTGTGTACATAAAGAAGAAAGGTAGTCTTAACCGACTAGTTAAGAAAAACAAAATTAAACACCACGTAGGATATCTTGAGGTTGCAGTCAGGCGAAAAGTTTACGGCCACAAAACTAATAAAGAAGACTCTTTCGTTACTTTGTCAAGCTTTCGGGAATTATTTATTCCCTTTTTCAAGACATTAACTTTGAGGTTAAAAGTTAAGTCATATGTATTATAAAGTAGTCGCATTTTCAATATAATGTAGACAAATTCATAAACAAATTCCTGTACAGGTATACAATTTAAAGTTTACAACAAATATTTAATACTAATATTATTTATAAATTTTTAAGATAGACTCAAATGTAATAATTTAATTAAAGTATGAAAAAATACTACTGAATTTAACGGTTTTTAATGAAAAAGTAAAAATATCTCTGGAAATATCGATTTTAGGTATAGGGATGTTATTCGCAAAAATCGTAGAGAATTAAGGTGCCAATTCGAAAATACAATAATATACAGAGTGTTCTACTTGAAAAAAATTGAGAAAATTCACTTTGAAATGTTCTGAATTAGCGCTACTATAAAATACACCCTGTATAATTATAATCAATATTTTATGGTTGAGTTGTTGTAGTACATCCCGTCTACATAATTACAAAATAAATCTTCTTAATTAGCGAATTAATTTCTTAAACCTTGTTCCGTCCAAAATTTTCATATATTTTTGAATAACTCGGCAACGCCATTTAAACAAAAATTGGATGTCGTTGGAAAGGTAATTTTACGCTGAATTCATAAATGTAAAAATATGTAGGGTGTTCCATTTAAAGAAATGACCTCTAGGTGCTCCACTGTAGCGAGTCACCCTGTATGTTTCAAAATATTTTTAAAATGCACGCTTTTTGACCCTATACCACTTCCATAAAAAAATAATTTCAATAAAAACTATTCACCCCAAATAAATATGGCTAATAGTAAGTATTAATTTTTGCAAAATACGCAAAACACGTCAAAAAGAAATAATCGGAGAACACACTTTCCTACTAGCGTTCCTATGAATACACCTAGTAGCTCCATCCCTTCATCTCCAATAACACCTCGGTCGTATATCTTTGTTTAAAGATGTGTCTCAATATCTGATGTTTGAACATCTCTTCTGATCATTCCGTATAGTGGAATGAATGTACATGCATGTATATTAAAGATTTGCATAATGAATATATTTTCCTTCTTAGATATTTTCATTGGCTACTAAATAGAGCACATCGTAGAGAACTGTATCCATTTAAATATCCCTTTCATTTACGGTACCAAACGGCTTTTGAATGATATATGAACAGAAGTGATCCATATTTACATTTAAAGAGAAATATTGGCGTGAGCTTGATCATACACGATACTATCTTGTTTACAAAGTAAGAGGGTACTTGTGTCTTTAAACGTCTTTTCCTCCAGTGGAATGTAGTATCATTGAGATTCAAGTTCTTCGGATTTTTACCGTCTTGGTGGCGGGTTCTTCTAGTTCTATTTAACTTTTTATGAACCGAAGTTTATAACTACGTTTATGCGATGGTTTCAATATGATACGCTCGTACATAGATTTTTTCCTTAAATTTTCGTATTCCATAGAAACTTTTTTCCGAGAAAGTATATACCGCAAATCCGATATACAAATGTATTGTCATGGAGACTAAGTGTCTATAAAATTTTAGAGTAAATTAGACGAAAAATGACTAAAAATCAATTAATTGTAAGATCTAGTGTTGACAGGAATACCGACAAATGGAATTGAAGAAGGCGTGTAAAATCAAATTGTAGGCGTGTTTGACATTGTTGCTTCAAATAATACTTGAAATTAAATTGTGTTTTGAAATTATTTAACTACTTACATACATTGAGGGTGGGTCAAACGTCACGCGTAATCCAAAAAATTTTTTAAACGTTATTTGAATTTCCTGAATGATCATGTCTGCAGTCTTAACGCTTATGTAATTCTCAACTGGGTTTGAGTTATATCTCCGGTAGATAGTAGGAGGAAATGTGTGTATTTAGGTTTTTCTATACAACTTTGAATATAAGGGCTGCCTATTTCATGTGATTTCCTTTTATGTTAAATTAGTTATTAGACCAATTATATTTTGAACAAATATTAAACTATTTATTGGGTCTTGTCTGTACTCTCGAAGAGAGAACATACTTATAAAAAAATTAGGTTCATTAATAGTTTCCTATTGGCTTCCCAAAGGGGTACGAATTTTGCTAAAACATAACCTCAACTTTCCGATTGGTAATGTTTTCATTACAATGTTGTTGGGATGCTAAGTTGCTATAAAAGAAAAAAACTTCGTAAACTAGTTCTGTAAACGTATATCATTGTAGTTTCATCTCCTCAAGAGAAATTTAAAATTACTATTACTCTTTACAGTATAGTAGATATATTTATAATATATCCCTAAACACTTAACATGCAATATAAGAACAATGAAATTACACCATGTTTTTAAACACATAACAAAACTTTGTCAGTTTAGTTTTAGGCATTTCAGTGTAAATTGTGATTGAAAAAGTATAAGCCAATCTTCAGTATAAGCCTCGATGGCAGCGGTCGTTTATGTTTTGAAGAAAAAAATTGCAACAAATTGAAAACAATGTACACTCACCGGTGTTACGAACGAAGGTATAATCCAGTTTTGATATTTTCCAGTATTGAAACAATAATTTCCCCCAAAAAAATCACAAAACAATAACTAGTAAATGAAAATACAGTTAGTATAATAACAAACACATGTCTTTAAAACAAAAGAACACCATGGGATCACTTGAAAACCGTCTTTTACACCTGGCTCAAGAGAACAGCGTTAACAGGTAGGTCGTGAATTAAACAACGAAATACCTTTACCGGCAATTCGGAGATCTTCGGATTCTATCGGTTTAATAGATCCGCGGTTAAATGGTTTACTAATGGTGGTAACGTTATATTATGCTACTAAAAATTAAAGTAATTATGTTCCTTCGTCCTTCATTCTTCTTGGAGAAACTGGAAGAGGATCATTCACCGTTTTTTTTATATATTATATCGTGTATTTTGTGATTTGATAAGACTTTCCTTTCATCAATTTTATGATAATTATGGGTTATGTTAGGATATTAATCCGGTTTCGGACGGCCTGGGAACTGCTCTCATTCAAATCACCATACCAAATATCGACTTAGAAGAGTACTAATCAAAAAAAACTTTCAAAACTGGTTCATACTTAGGAAGATTGATTATAAATCATATTTAATAGTTATGCTTACATGCTTTACACAATTCGAAGGAGGTAGTTATAACATTTTACTATTGTCGAATTAAAAGCGTTTTCTATGATCCACATGATTACATTTTATAAAAATGGTTTTATTCAGAACAGTTTCTTTTGATCCGCATACTAATTTTCGCCAATAGTATTAGGTGAAGGGCTGGATCTAATCCTAAGTCTCTCCATAAGAAAGTGTGTCCCGCTATTATTTCTTTTTGGCGTATTTTTGCAAAAAATTAATATATTCAAATTTTTTTAAGGTGGATAATTTTCATTGAAAAGCACTGTATATGCATTATGAGTACTGACTGGTGTTTGCAGAAATTGAATATTGTTTATATATATATACAGGGTGATTCACATAACACTCCTCAGGCAGTTTCCGTAATAACGAAAAGATGTACTCAATTTCTGTAAAGGCCAATCGTTACATATTTCACCAGAAATAAAGCCACCAGGCTTTATTTTGTCGTTCAAATGTTGTCAATGATAGTGGCGTTCACGATGTCGCGACGCCGGAAAGAAAATTTTCGATTACTGGAACTTTAAAAGTATAATATTATTAAAGTCTGTTTAATTCTAAGTACTTTTTATAGTATACACCTTTCTATTAAAACTAGTGGTTTTCGAGATAAATCGAAATAGTATAAAGTCAAATAAGTTGTTTTAATAATTTCTTTTGACTCTTAAATAAAATATGTACCTACATATGTATGTATTTATCTTTAAAGTAAATGTTCAAAATTGTTTCCTCCTTCATGGATACACATGTTAAACCGTTTAATTAGTTACTTTCATTAAGGTATTTATATCTGTCGTGGCAACACTAATATATATATTCTTGTATAGGTCTGCCGTATCATTGATTAGTTCAGTGTAAGCTATTTTTTAGATGTCCCCCTAAGAAGAAACTAATGGAGCTAAGTCAGGTGATCGTACTGGCCACCTGTTTACTCCATTAGTTCCTATTTCCTCTTCATCTTCCAGGATATGTTCGTTGCAAGTGTCTAACTGCTATTCTTGAATTATGTGCCGGTGCCCTGTCTTGATGTAACCAGATTATGTACCCATCACGAGGAATGTTTCGTAATAAATTTGGCAGCTGTTCTTGCAGGTACCTCCAATATCTAGCACCATTTAACGTTTCATGAAATGGATAAGGTCCGACTATGTATCCGTTCAATATTCCACACCATACATTTACTTTAAAAACTGTTTAATTTCTGGTTCTTCGTACCCACTTCGGATTATTTTGAGACCAATACCGAGCGTTCTGTGTAGTCACAAGCCCATTAGTATGAAGCGGCTCTCGTCGCTCCACAACATATTTTTAAAAAAATTCGGATTTTCTTCATGTAATACTGACAATTCGGCAATAAAGTTTATGCGACGGTGAAGATCACCAGGTCTTAAATGATGAACATAATGTACTTTATATGGATGGTACTTATTTTTCTTTAAAATTCTTTGACAGGAGGAGCAGGAAATATTTGTTTCACATGATAATTTCCGTAAAGACATATTTGGATTATTTACAATACTGTTAATCACTAAAGCAGTGTTTGCATCATTTGTAGCCGTTAACTGTTTATTATGCCTTAACTTTTTAAAACTTCCGTAATTTTTCAAATTATTGGTTAAAGAAATAGAGGTCTTATGATCTGGCTTAAGCAAATCGGGAAAACGTAAATGGAGTAAACTTTCGGTTTCATGGGAGTTTTTTCTATATTCTCCGTAGATCAAAATTATGTTTAATTTGTCGTCATTGGTGTACACAACTATTTCTGTAATATCTTGTAATAACAATCGCATTCAAAAACTTAAAAATTGATTGTATGTTAACAAACGTCAAAATAAATTACTACACAACATACTTGACTTTATATTATTAAATTAGACTTAGGACACTAGTTTATATAATTAACAAAACAATGGTACGGCTGGTGGTCGAGAGGTGAGCGCACTTGCCTCTCACCCAAAAGTTCCGGGTTCGATCCCCGGTCATGGCAGTCGAAAATACTGTGAGAGGGTTTTTTTCACTATACACGGATATTGGGTGTGTCCTTTGTCTCTAAATGTGTAGCCAACTTCCATACAAGGGTCTTCTAGAGCCTTCCGGGATAAAGAAGGTCGTAATTACCTGTGGTGTTATTATTAAAAAAAAAAAATACAGAGGTTAATGAAAGTTATACTTTAAAAAATTTAAAAATAGGAAATATTAGATCATTTGAAAGACATTGGCCTTTTCAAAAAATATTCAACGCCATCTTTGTACAACCATTTGAAAGATTGCGAATCACTTTAAACTAAGTACCTATTGTATGTAGTAACTACCTTTGAGCGAATTTTAATTTTTTTGCTAGTTACCAAAAATTTGACTGAATAATTTTTTTCGATTTATCTAGAAAACCACTGAAATTGCAGAAATTGAATACCTCTTTTCGTTAATACGGAAACTGCCTGGAGAGTTTTATGTGAATCACCCTGTATATTACGTGTACAAGGAGATAACAATATTTCTTGTGCATATTCCGTAAAATTCAATAATATTTTTGTGTCTTTTTTTTTTAAATAATATATTAAGTTGCATTTTAACACAAGAAGTTGTTAAGACAACAGTCATAGTGTTTGACAAGTGTGTTAGGCACAAGTTCCTATTTTCTATGGAGTTTTATTTTTTTACTTTGGTGTTAAAGTGGACAGCTCGTTAATTCACTGTAATTCTCCTAAAGATAGTAAAAGTCACAAGTCTTATTTTTGAGCAACATCCAATAGTGTGAATTACAGGTTATATTGTAATACTGATGTATTTTCTTTTGTAGACAATAAGATTGTACAATTACAAATAATCAGATAAATAAATGAATAACGTTTTTAGTAATTTTGTGTCGCTGTAAATAAATAAAAGTAATTGTTTGCGGTTTGGTCGACGTAGATCACTGGTTCTTTTAGATATCCTAGCAATCCTGTATAGTTATTCTTATTTGATTGAATCAAAAGAAATTTTAAAAATCATCTAGAAAAAAACCTTCTACAGAAATAACATCGAAAAAAATATATGTGTGTGTAGGTGAGTGTATATGTATGTGTGTAGATCGTTTCCTGCTTAAAAATGGATAACTCCTAATAAACTTAACATCGGCTATAAGAAGAAAGAGTTCTATCCAATGCACCGATATGTAGCAGTGGTATTACGAGTAGAAACTTCTTCTTAGTAGAAGAAATATTAATGTTGATGAATTGCTAAAACTCTAGAAAATATATCGAAATGATGTATGAAAGATATGTAGCTTTTAAAGAAAGTTCACGACAGTAGGTATAGATAAATAAATTCATGGTGGTTACAAAAATCAATTTTTCAAAATAAATTTAGATTTAACACAAATGTTTGAATAGAGATATGCTATTTGTTATACAGATTTTGAATATTTGCTATATGCCATATATAACCCTAACCAAAATAGTATATTGAATTTTAATATACAGTATGGTAGAAAAATATGGAACTGTGTCGAGCACTGACAGAAATTGCTCGCAAGCACTAAGTACTCAAAAAAGTGCTTTTGTTTTTTAACACTAAGCACTTTTAACAGTAAAGTTCTCGCGATTGTTAAGCACTCCGAAAAAGTGCTTAAAATTCACTTTTTAAAAATTTAAATGAGAAAGTATTTATTGAGGCTAGAATTTCATTGAATTTAAGTGTTATTTACAAAAAAGGATAAAGGCCAACAAAAATGACAATGTTAGAAAACAGCGCCGCGATTTGCTAAATGCACTGTATTTTTTTTATTATTTTTGGGTAAAGTCAATAAAAGTAGTAAAGTAGATTAAGTATTGATTGATTTTTTTTCAAATTTAAGCTTTTCTGTTTAAGCTAATCTTTAGTTGCAAGGGTGTAATAAAAAGTTTGTGAGTAAAAATAAAAAGGGTGAAGTTTTATTTTGGGGGCGAGCGTAGGTGCGTCTTTACTATGTACATACTTCGATATGCGATGTACAGCAACGACAGGCGCAGTTAGTACTTGGATGGGTGACCATTCCAACGGAAACCGCGTTCTCGCCTCACACATCTTCCAGCGGCTTGTATATCAGTGTATGCGCGGAAGCTATACAACCTTAGGCGAGGGTTGTATAGGAGATATACCATCCTTCGGAGGGGATGTAAAGCCGTCGGTCCCTTGTCTATTAAATGTTAGGCAAGTAAAAGATCCCTACTCTTCTTAAGGGAAGAGGTTCGGCAAAATTCCTGGTTGGGGGTAGTTCGTCTACAGGCGTCGGTGATAGGCCTCAGTAGCGGAAATAGGCCGACGTTAAATAAATGCATAAAAAAAAAAAGTTTTATTTTAAAAGAACGATTTTAATAATAGTGGTTACCCAATGTAAGTTAGACACTAATCATAAATAAAAAAATATAATTTTTTTAAACTTACTTTTCTTAAAGTCGTACTAAAAAGTAAAAAATAATTGCAAGAAAAGCAAAACGTGCGCACTTTGTATAATTGCACGTATGATGCGCACGCCTTGCTTTTCTTGCAATTATTTTTTACTTTTTAGTACGACGACTTTAAGAAAAGCAACTCTTTAAAAAATTTGTTTTATTTTTTTATTTTCTACTTTTTAGCCATGTTTTAATTATTTATAACGTATAGAACCAATTTACATAAAATCATTCATTGGAGCTGGGTTCCGAGATAAACCTAACGGCATTCCATTTATGTCTGATCAGGTGAAAACCTTTTGAATTCTACGTTTTGCCGGAGGTGCCGCTTGGATAGTATATTAATCAATTTTCCCGGTTTTTTCGTGTTCCTCAAGGTGTATATGGACAAATATAATGAGTGCCAAAATGTTACATAATTTACTGACACTTTCAATAAGGAGAGCCTTTCACGTAGACTATTAAGATACTTATTAAGTTATGCAGTTAATCAATAACATGAGGAAAAGGCTCTTTATTCGTAATCGTCAGCAAAATTGATCAGATGCGTGTATTTGATTTATATGATATTTACTTAAAATAAACGACATCACATACCTTTGGAAAGCAACGGTGTAAATACAATGGCTGATCTGGGTGGTAGTGGTGGGGCATCGTATTCTAGAAGACCATCGCAGATAATCGGTACTTCTTTCGGATGAAAAATTACGTTGTGTCGGGCATTCTGCTGTTGGATCATTAACAACGTCCGCTGAAAAAATCAATTTTACTTTCGTAGATAAATTGGGAAAATAGGCGAGAGTTTTTAATGGCAGAGACAATAACTAAAATATTCTTAGTATAATAATAATAATAATATATACTGAATGTAATTATGAATTTGTAATTGTCAAAAGTCGTGTCTTATGAAGAATCGAGTTGTTATGGGTTGGAGCGTTATAGATTCTCCAAGGAATTCGTAAGGCTCCAAACCTTCCTTTTTTAATGAAAATATCTCACAAACCGTTGCCGCTACGACAAAAGTGAACCTCTTTTGTTCTACAAATTTCTTGAGAAGCTTATTTTTGTAGAACTAACCGGTTATGAGTTATAGCGCATCAAAACTTTCAAAAAAATATATAAATAGTAGAAATAAAATAAAGATAATAATTAAAAATAATAATAATAACAATAATTCGCAAAATAGTATATTGTTTTATTAGGAGTAAAAGTGGCTTTTACCCCGAATAAGACATAACGGAAGTAAAGGTCCGCTCGAGCGGAAGAAAAAGAACTTTTACTTCCGTTGCTATTGGCAACGCAGAACGCAGAGCCGGGCGAAATATCATGAAATGAGTAAGAAATGTCATGATTTTCTGACGTTTGAAGAAAAACAATATTTGTTTAAATCATATAAGAAGAAAGCATCTAACGTTTTCATTTATTTTTATACGATGCCTTTATTTGACGATATAGCTGGTTTTGAAAACTTCATGGCTAGGTATGTTATAAATTATTAGATTGTACTACAATAAGTAACAAGTGTTCTAAATGATATAAAGGAAATATTTGTAATAAGTATTGTTAAATGCAGGTAAATGTACTGTACTACACGTGTATGTTACATCTCTGTAATAGCTGCTTGTGCTAAATAAAGATTGTTATTATTATTATTACTACACGTGAATACTCTATTGGACGTACGTTTTGTCAATTATGTTGGCATCATCTGAAGATGATAAAAAATAAGTTTTAAACTTCAACACTGCCCTATCCAACCGGGACTCGGAGATAATTAAAATTCAATTTTTCATGACCTCCAGGTGATGTCAGCATGATTGGCGAAATCTGCGTCGAGTAGAACATTCGAGTGTTGCTACCAAATTAAACCTCAGTTTTAAGCATCTCCAGATGATCCAACATAGTGGGCGAAATGCGTATCGAGTACAGTATTGGAGTGTAATGTTTATATTAATGCTCAGTTTTAAGCATCTCCAGAAAATTCCTACATGATTGGCGAAACGCGCATCGAGTAGATTATTCGGATGTAGTGTTCAAATTAAAACTCAACTTTAATTATCTCTTGATGATGCCAACATGTGGGGGAAACGCGCGTTTAGTAGAGTGTCCGAATGTACTGTTCAAATTAAAGCTGAGGCCTCATCATCTCAGTGATGTCAACGTGGTGGACGAAATCAGTATCGAGTAGAACATTTCAGTGTTGTTATCAAATTAAATCTGTTTAAAGCGTCTCCAGATAATATTGTTCAAATTAAAACTCAGTTTTAGGCATCTCCAGATTATGCCTTCAGGGTTGGCCAAACGCGCGTCAAAAAAAGTATGCGGATGTAGTGTTCAAATTAAAACTCAACTTTAATATTTCCAGATGACGTCAATATGGTGAACGAAATGTGCATGTGGACGAAACCCGCGTCAAATAATATATTTGAGTGTTGCACATTAAAGACCACTTTTAAGTATCTCCAGATGATGCCTACATGGTGGGCGAAGCGCACATCGAGTTTATTGCTCGAAATAAAACTCAGTTTTAATCATCTCACGATGATGGCAGCATAGCGTTCATATTAAAGGTCAGTTTTAAGCATCTCCAGATTATGCTTAAATGGTAGCGAAATGCGCGTCGAGTAGAGCATTTGGGTGTAGTGTTCAAATTAAATCTCAACTTTAATATCTCTAGATGATGTCAACATGGTGGACGAAATGTACATCGAATAGAGCTGCGAGTGAATTGTTCAAATTGAAGCTCAGTTTTCATCATCTCCAGGTGATGTCAGCATGGTGGGCGAAACCCACGTCGATTGGAACATTCGTGTATTGCTATTAAATTAAAGTTTAATTTTCAGCATATCCAGATGACACCAACCTGGTGTTCGTAATTACGTGAGATACGGCGTCATGTTAAAGATTTCAACTACCTCCTAAACTTCAGCATTTCATTTTCATTAATTTCAACTTGCAATTATTAGAACAAATCTTTCTTTAAATTATTTGAAATATTTGAAACTGTCAATTTTGGTAAGATCCTGCCACTGACATTTTAAATTTCGTGCTCTACAAATTTATTCACAAGAAATTTTGTCCTATCTCTCACCGTTTTTTCAGCGTTCGTGCTTGAAGCTAATCCACACGACATGTTGCCAAATGCTCTTGAGGCTTGCCATCTTTATTCGAGTAGTGAGCATTGTCAGCAACACTGCATTTTCCGACCGAATCTCCCAAGTTAATATGAAATATCGCATGATTTGTTTACACGTCTAAATCACCGCAGCACTGAAAATTTAGTAAGCCATGAAAAAATCTGAATGCGATCGACTTCATTGTTGTCCCTCGGACGTTTTGGGTTTGAACAATCTATTGCGAGTTATTTGTCGCGTGTATTTTCATATAAATTATGTGATTTTAAGCACGTTTTAATGTGAATTTGTAAATTCTGTTGTGTTGTTCGTATCGGTTTGATGATCACTAATAGCTTAGTTACTTAAGTGTTGGATACTTCCATTTTTGAGCAAAACCAAATTCTTTTACACGAATAGAACACATTAAAATAAGTAGATTTTCGAACAGATCCACCTCGAGAAATCATGCCAACTCCCCCTGCCCCCTTTCAAGAGAGCTGTTTCCATCAGTCTATATATATATATGTTTTTCTCAAAAGAGCTTCAAGTGTAAAACTAATCAATCCTGCATATAAAATGTTTAGTTTGTCCTTTCTACATATAAATATGAATGTTAATAGATTCAATAATTATCATTGGTACTACTGATGATGTAAATAAACATAAACAAATGTAGTTCTTATTTATTCAACCAACTTGGTGGATTTTTAAGACATTTTGAGGCATAAAGAAAGATTTGAAGCAATTCCTTCCATAGCCTCATGACTAAAAAATAAAACTCCACTGGGTTATTTATAAGTACGGTGTTTATTTCTTCTAAATTTTATGTAGTATGCTTTAATGTTTTTCATTGCTAAGCAATAAAAAGTTATTTGTATAAAACTTAGGTATTTTTATTTCTGGCAATATATTTTCAGATTTAGAAAACTAAGGCCGAACTTTCCGTAATTGTAAGACATACATGATACATAAATAAAAATTAACTTTGTTTACTCAAGTTTGTATTGTTTATTATTGTTTACATCGATTACATATTAAATTAAACATTGGCTGTAAGAAAGATACTACTGCAAAATATATTTTTAATTCAATGTCACTGACTTAGGCCTACTAACATTTTGCGAATGAAGATACAGAGAGAAAACTGAAGTTGAGAAAAATTGAAATCCTTTAAATTTCAACAATTTTAATCATGGGATGAAAGGTACTTCTTTCGGGGTTGGGACAATGCTAGTTTATTCAAGTATTATCAATATTTCATCACTCATAAGAAACGTTTCTGATTTCAGTTTTCAGTACATAATGTTATATAACTTTTATTATAATTGCGCAATTATCAAATACGCTGTTTTAAAATCTTTAAAACGGGTACCTATTTGGTAATCTGGTATTATAGTCTATTATCGAGTATTTTTATTTTATTCTGTTGATTTTGCTGTTGCCATGAGGTTTCTAATGAAAATATACTATAATACGATTGCCAGTGTCGATTGCTGCTTGAGAATATCAATTTTACAGCTTATGTTGAATTACTTTGACATTTGATGCACGCGACAATTTTTATACAGATTGTATGAGAGTTCATTGCCTTGATAAAATACGTCTAAACATAAAAAAGGTTCAGTTGCACTCATTAAACAATAAAAAGATCTGATTAGAATTTGAAGTCTTTGAATTTTGTTGTAGTTGTTTATAATTACTTTAATAGTAGAGGAAATAAATACAAAAAAGGGTATTAAGTTCTTAATCGTTACTACTTCAATGGAAAGACTCGAAACCTTTTGCATTATGTTAAGTTTCGGCAACATATGAAATGTGAAAATGAGTGCACTCACCTGGGGCGGTTGCAGCCCCCATTTTACACTCCCAATTGAATAACTCGCGAAGTTTCAACATAATCGGCTGAAATTCATATCATGGGTGTTTTTGGGGTCGCTGAATACGAATCCGAAGTGAAAATTGAAAAATTCTAAATGACGCACCTAAAATGGCGGACTTTAAGAATTAATTCCTGATTTTGCTGAAAAATATTTTACGTGTTTACAATCTCCAGTAACCACCCTGTACGTAGGTTCAATAAATTGCAACAAGAACTTTCATAAACCACTGACTTATTAATCACTTAATTACAATAATTAAGTCCTTATACACATTAGTACACACTAATTACAAGTTCCATCTACTATAGTCTCCCTACTATTTATAATTCACAACTTATTACTGTTCTTATTCCATCTGTTCACTTGTCCGTCTCATATCAAACTGTCCTCAGTGTGCTTGGATCCGCTGTATATATACCCGCGTTGGATGTACTCGATTATTCTAGAATGTTCCAGTCTATCGTTCCAGCCAACCACATTATTTAACCCTTTAGCTTGAACCTTTCTTTTGTAAAAATTGTGAAAAACTTTTTTTAAATTCTTTATTATTTGGTAATATTGAGGTAGTAAAGCTAAAATAACAAAAAAAATTAACCGTATTCGTTTCAACCCTTTACTGTGAACATAGAGTAACCTGATTCAAATGTGCTTCTAGAGGGCAGAATACTAAAACATAATATTTCTGTCGCAAACTCCTCTATAAAATGCTTATTTTACAATAAGGAACGCAACCAGACTGCAACCAACAGCTACTCCCCGGGCTATGTGCCCCGCCGAGTGCTGAATTACAAGCTGCAAGCCTGGCGCGTTAAGTGTAAGATTGTGAACGTACGTAAACAGCTAAGATTTGGTGCAGTTTTACTTATTGAACATATAAAAATAACGTTGAATCAACGTTCTTAAATCGCTTTCTGTAGGATGAAAGAGGATTTACTCTCAAATAGCAATCAATAATGCTGAGCTTCCAAATATCCTTATGATTGACGATAGAATACAATTTAGAGTATTGTTATAGATTATTAATACATTGATTGATTTTAATGCAGTATATCTAGAAGCACTAGTCAAGAGAGCGATATAGACAACAAGCTGCAAGGAAAATGGTAATCTGACCCTTTAGAAATATATTAATTCACTAAAAAGTGTTTAAGGACCAGATACGTCAGTCCGTTCGAAGGACAGGCATTGTTGGTAGTTCGCAGATAATATTATTGATTTAAAATGATTATTAGGCTTATCCGTTTAATAAAAATGACTCACCTCCGTCCATTTTGTTTCCTCGCTATTATCATTATTTAGGTTGCTGTTTGGTTCTCTCTCTGCATTGATATTTTTTGTCTGCATGTCCTTCGACTTATTGAATTTCCGTACCCCACATGGTTGCTAAAAAAGTAAAGTAACTTAGGGAGAAAATAGTCGAACTTTTTTTATGAGATGGGAACTTTTAGTTAAAAACATGCGAAAAGAAAAAATGTGAAAGAAATTAAAGTTTGTTTCAAGCTTGAAACAAAGCTCCTCCTAGCTAGGAGGAAGGATAAAATAAATTGATAATTCTTTTGATGTTCTTATGTGATTTGCATTGTTCAATAAATTTTAGGAATTCAATTTGTTTATTTACTGAACACATATGATTCTATTTTATGTGAATTTGTTTTTTCAGTAGTGTAATTTGTGATGTCTAAACATTAAAAAAAATTTTGAACATATGAATAAAAGATTATTGTTTAAATTTTAATTTCATTTCAAAAACATTTTGGATTTATGACAGGTAATTTAAAGTAAAGCTTGTCATTTTAAATACTTGGCCAAATGTAAAAGTTTATTCCATTTGTTTTTTAAACTGGAGGGCCGGTAAAGAACAACAGCAAATTTATAAAATGTCCGAAAATAAATAGATTAAAGTCGAGGCAAGAATTCAAGCGATGTACGTCACAAGTGATCTCGTTAAAGAAATGTTAATACTAACATAATCATTAATTACGCTAAAAAGCGTAATTCTTGACACCCGGTTATTGAGCCTTTTCAGAAATAGGTACAGTTTAATGGGGCTTCATGATTCTTAGTAGTATTGTCTTATTTATAAAATCGATCTGTGACGTGCATCGCTTGAATTCTTGCCTCGACTATAGCAGATATTTACCATTATGTAAAGTACTGAACGTTATTGCTACTAACAATCTATAATTATTTAAATAAAATTGAAAAATCTAAGAAAAAACATTCACCATTTCGACGTACCTTTCTAGTTTCTAGCTTGTTAAAATAGATTGGCGCTCAAAATAAATTTCATATGAGGTTATTCTCAACGAAATATAATGCAAATAAAAATGCATAAATTAAACTGGTATACAAGGTATTGCATCATGAGAGGGACATAGCTTAATAGGAGGTAGAGAACATCAGTGGTAACCGGAACCTCCCATAGAAATGTCTCATTGGGCCTTCACTACGAAGTTACAGAGCGTTTTATAATTTTTGGCCAAACCTGTTTTTTGTCATAACTTTGACAGGGAATGAAATAACGGATTCATATTTGGTACGGCTAATGTACTAACGAGCCCCAAGAGGTACATGTATAAAAAAAATATATCCAGGTCCGGACTCACTATAATTTATGTTTCTTCTTTGCATCAATAAAACATCACCCTGTATATATTTTTTTGAAATTTCGATACGATATTCGAAAAGAGCAAGAAATAACAAACAAAATGGCCTATTTCATTTTTTTGTTACACCTTCGTGGTTATTTAAATACGTTGTTAAATGTGCAACAAAATGGATTACAGAACCCTATTAAATGAGAGGCACGTGAAATAAATAGTTTTATAACTAAAATTTGCAAAAATTCTATTGAGCTAGGTGGTCTGGCTGAATCCTAATTCCGGCACGTTTTAAAGATCCATTTTGGTAAAAAACTGTGGTCCTAATAAGTAATCGGGTATGAAATAACAAAATTTTTAATCAATCACAGTAGGCTTGTTCAAAGAATAAAAGTGACAGATAATTTAAACCATTTAGGCCTAAGCAACCACTTTGACCACCAGTTACTTTGATCAAGAAAATCATCAACATTTTATACTTAATAAAAATTGGAAAAGAGAACAAACTAAAATCTAAATAAATAAAATATTTTCCATTCAATTAACAATAAATAACAAAACAATAACTAAATGTGTTTAAAAATAAAACGTAATTGACACTAAAGTAAATTTTCAAAATGTCCTCCCCCACATTCTGTGCATTTTCTTGCGCGTTTAGAAAGGTCACCAATTGCTCGACGTATCATTTCTGGATTATTCCGTATTTCGTCGCAGGTTGTAACGATGCGCTGGATTAAATGTTGTCTACTTTCAATTTCAATGCTATAAACCTCGTTTTTTAAGTGGCCCCATAAAAAGTAATCGCAAGGGTTACAATCAGGAGATCTTGGTGGCCATTCATGTGGACCCCCGCGTCCAATCCATCTATTAGGATACACATTGTTTAAGTGTTCTCTTACTTGAAGGTTAAAATGTGGTGGGGCCCCATCATGCTGAAACGACATGCCTCTTATACCGATATTTTCTAACATATTCGGTAAAATGTTTTGAAGAAAATCAAAGTAAATTTCACCATTCAATCTTTCTTCAAAAAAATGTGGCCCTATCAAATGTCTATTCACAAGTCCGACCCAAACATTTACAGAAAACCTGTGTTGCGAACGGCGTTGGCGTACCGCATGTGGGTTTTCCTGTGCCCATTTATGATTATTTCGTGAATTGTTTACTCCATCCCTTGTAAATTGTGCCTCATCCGTAAATAAGGTTCTGTAAATGACTGGGCGATGGTTAGACAACCAATGACAAAATGCCAGGCGGGGGATATCGTCGCCTTGTTGAAGACGCTGTACCTGCTGGATATGATGTGGATGGTAACGTTCTCTTTTTAGGGTTCTCCATACTCGCCAATGAGGAATACCAGTTGCCAAACTGATTCGTCTAGTGCTCATATTTGGGTTTTCTTGAACTACGTTTATAATATCGTTTTGTTCCTGCACACCTTGTTGTAAAACACGCTCCACAACTGCAGAAGTAGGAAACTTTCCGTGTTGTCTTGCATACTGGAACACCGTACTAAAGGTTTTATGATTAGGGCATCGACGACCAGGAAAACGCAGCCGATATTCTCTTTCCGCCGACCTACCATTTCCATTACAGAAACCATAGATGAATATTATGTCAGCATATTCCACGTTTGTAAATTTTACTGGCATAGTTAAAATATTTTCACAAGTTTTCACTAACTAAATGCGGATTATTGACACATTAAATTACTAACAAACAATTATTCAACTGTTTAGGAGATTTCTTTTTATTATCTGTCACTTTGAACAAGCCTACTGTGATTGATAAAAAATTTTGTTATTTCATACCCGATTACTTATTAGGACCACAGTTTTTTACCAAAATGGACCTTTAAAACGTGCCGGAATTAGGATTCACCCAGACCACCTAGGCTCAATAGAATTTTTGCAAATTTTAGTTATAAAACTATTTATTTCACGTGCCTCTCATTTAATAGGGTTCTGTAATCCATTTTCTTGCACATTTAACAACGTATTTAAATAACCACGAAGGTGTAACAAAAAAATGAAATAGGCCATTTTGTTTGTTTTTTCTTGCTCTTTTCGAATATCGTATCGAAATTTCAAAAAAATATATACAGGGTGATGTTTTATTGATGCAAAGAAGAAACATAAATTATAGTGAGTCCGGACCTGGATATTTTTTTTTATGCATGTACCTCTTGGGGCTTGTTAGTACATTAGCCGTACCAAATATGAATCCGTTATTTCATTCCCTGTCAAAGTTATGACAAAAAAAAAGTTTGGCCAAAAATTATAAAACGCCCTGTAATTTCGTAGTGAAGACCCAATGAGATATTTCATCAGTGGTAACCGGAACCACTGATGTTCTCTACCTCCTATTAAGCTATGACCCTCTCATGATGCAACACCCTGTATATGTATCTGATGTATTTAATTGCGAATTATTTTGTTGCCTTTCAACCAGCATATACTTACGTAACTAAAAGTTTAGTTAAATTCGCAAACAAATCGGACACAATACAAATTTAAATGACACTCGTCGTCCATTTTATAAGTCTGAAAGTTTTATAATAAAATACGTGCAAACGTGCAAACTGTTTACCTCGTGTGGTTATTTCCCGCAAGAGCAATAATCTCGAGTAGACTGTTGATTTAGTTATTTACCTGTTCGCGAACATCCGCTATATATTTCTACCTATATGCATTTATTTTCTTTGAACGCATTATGTGCCGGAAGAAAAATGTAGATATAACAGGATAAAGGACATTATATTACACTCTCTTATTAACAATAATAAATCGTTTAAGAGAGCTCCATTTTTTATGGATGCATCAGATCGCAAATAAACGAAGATCTCCGTTAAAAAACGCACAAAACTTATTACTGTATCAAATGATACGCACTGTAAATAATATTTGTTCAATAACCTTAATAACGAGCCGTATAACCTTACAGCCTCAATTTTGTGAGTTAATAATAATAAACTATACCAACTTGAAAGGGTGTGCGTATACTATAATACTTACTGGATCGCAAACTTAATCCAAATCGGTCTACCAATAAACTCCGGGTTGATATTGTGGGTTAGGGTCCTTATAAGCCATCTGCTGATTATGTAAGCAGAAAGCTTAAATATGATCTCTTTGAAGAAACCCTCCAAGTCTTGCTCAGCGTATAATATACAGTTAGAAAATTAAAAATGTTAACTTAATGTTGTCTTCGCGAGGTTTTTAAATTATCAGCCTAATAAATAAAACCGACATAATGTTGAATAAAAAGACGACTTGTAATCAAAACATTTATCATTTAGGTACAGGGGTTATTCACTATATATTGACCCCCTTTTATTTCTGTTATTATTGAAAATAGAAAAAAAGTTTCGTATAAAATTTGTAGGATTTTACCTATATTTTATTGAAACGTGATTTTAAAAAACAGTATCATGCGTAGGTCACGTGATACGAAATAAGTATACGTTTTTTTTTAAATGAAACGCCCTCTATATATTATTGCATTTTCGAGTAGCCCTTTTTCCCTTGATTTTAATATATGATATTGTCTAGGTCTATCTTAAATACTTCTTCACATATTTGACAATCAAAATGCGAATGAGCTGCTTTATTGCAAGAAGAGTAAGCCATGCGTGTCAAAATACAAGTTAAACAAAAATAGCAAGGTAGGCCACGAAAATAATTCTTTTATTGTTTATTCAATTTTGATAACAACCGTAAATAGTTGTTTATTCAATAGTAAAATAAAATCTTTTTTTCTACGACTGCTTTGAAAAGTGCTACTAACTACGCACTACTAATTACGCTTGAAAATTATTGATTTCACATAGTGTGTGATAAATCTTTAACGCACGCTAACAGTTAGTATGTGAAAACACTTTCACGTATGAAAAGTGCTATTTTCAACATGTAAATTATATATGACCTAACTATAATCACGTGTAAATAATTAATATGATATCAGAATTAACTTTATATTTATTTTTTTTAAAACAGATTTAACAAAGCAAAAGAACTCTTTATAATAGAATAATACTACATAAGTAATCAATGAAATAAATTGTTCAAAGTGGCCACCATTATTTTCAATGGAAAGCTCATAGCATCTTCTTAAGTTTAGGAAAATATCGCAAATAGCGTTTTATTAGGGTTTCTGTTTAAGTTGTTAATTTCTTCCTGAATTTTTGCTTTTATGGCCTGAAGATTGTGGTTATGATTAAAATTGACCCCCATAATGGCTTCAATCAGGGCTATTTGGTGGCCATCGAATGGTTCGCATTGCCTATCCAAATGGTAAATTGATTATGTAAATGTTCTCGAACGTCTAAAACGCTATGTGGAGTCGCTCCGTCCTGATGCCAAATCATTCCAGACAATACGTCCATAGGGAATTCTTGAACTGGACGATCTACCTCTGGTAAAATTATTTCGAGATATGTTTGTCGTGTCAAAGTTAAATCATAAAATATAGGTCCAACTACTTTATTTTGAAAAATTCTGCACCAAAACTGCACTGATTTTCTACCCGATTTTTTTATTTACTTGACCTGTCCCAGTCTTTGGTTTTTATTATTCCAGGAACGTCTGTTTTTTCTATCAAAAACTCCCGCCGTGGAAAAACTTGACTCATCTGTCCACATAATTTTTTTTAAAAAATCAGGATTTTCATCTAATTCATGGAGCATGGATCTGACAAAACTCCAAATCTTCTATATTTTTGGTCCTCATTCAGTTCCTGGGCGGGTAATATTTTGTAAGGTCTATATTGATGCGTTTTCAAAGATCTTTGAATGTTGGAATGACTTTTTTCCATTTCACGACAAACATTTAATAAACTATTAACCGAATTTTCTAAAACAAATATTAAAATAAGGTATCCGATCTATTTTTATAATAAATTACTTTTTTACCTTCCAAATATGACAATATATCTTCTTGCTCGTTTGTTGTAACGTTACGTCGCTTTCTTGAAAAACTATGGGTCCTATTTACATGACGATAAATATTTTAAAACGTGTTTACACTAGGAATCGCTCGATTCGGATACATCGTCATGTATTCTCTTATTGCGGCACACTTATTTTTATTATTTTTCACATAGATAGAAATATGTCAAGAAGTATTTAAGATATTTCAAATCACAGGAAAAAGGCCTTCTCGAAAATGCAATAATATATAGGGTGTTCCATTTAAAAAAGCATATATTTATTTCGTATCACGTGACCTATACATGATATTGTTTTTTTTTATCACGTTTGAATAAAATATAGGTAAGATTCTACAACCTTTATATGAATTTCTTTTCTATTTTCAATAATAACAGAAATAAAAGGGGGTGGTCAATATGGTGAATAATCCTGTACCTACTTACTTTACAGGGTCCTGAAACAGTGCGTCGGCGTCGCTCCTCTATAGCCCCTAAACTAAACAAGTTAGAAATTTCGTTACTAAAACAGTTCGTAGGTGAAGCGCCAATCGCAAAATTTTGACCATCACCGAACAATATGTGTTAAAAATGAGTCATTTGAGAAAAATATTTCCCATTTTTTACAACTTTTTAGGTTGCCACATTTAAATTAGGACCGATTTTTGAACACAGGTGCAAAATTAGAGCAAAATTCCATACATTTCTATAACAACTGTAAAAACCACTTTCTTGAATTCAACTTTATAATATTTCGTAATAAAAAAATATTTTTTTGCGTTACTATACTTCCACTGGACGTGGAAGTAATAGCCTGAACAAAAGTTTTTGTAGTATTTTTATTCTATTCAGTGACGTACTTTGATATCCAACAGCTACCCTATTTTCAAGATGTGACGTCATCAGTAGTTTTTTTAATTATTGGATGACCCTATATATTTTTACATTTTCAAATGGACGCTTTTTTATCAATTATAATGATATAGGGTTTGGTGGGTGTGCGACTTGTGATTTTCTAAATATTAATTAAGAGATTACTGTTTACATGTTATTTATCAAGGCTATCTTATAAAAATAATTTTAAATAGTTTTAGTACTGCAGTTTTTGGTTCTTCTTGCAGGTTCAGAAGAACATCAAGTGAAATATCTTCATTTGTAGCCGATTTGCTTCGACTGGATTTTGGCCGATTTTTAACACTTCCCATTTCGTGAAACTTTTGCACAATCTTTGAAACTGTTGATTTAGAAATTTTAGAATTAATATTAGGGAATGTTAATGTTGCATTAAAAATAGTGCATGTCTCTTTTAGAGATCTCTGCCTGTCTCCAAAGCCAACCATCATTAACAACGTAATTCTTTCACGTTCAGTTAGTTCACATAATATTGAAAAACAACGTTAACAGCCATCTCTTTATTTTATTATATGTAAAATGTGAAAATATATAGGGCCATCCATTTAAAATACTACCGAAAAATAGGGTAGCTGTTGGAAATCAAAGTACGTCACTGAATGGAATAAAAATACTACAAAAACTTTTGTGAAGGGCATTTTTTATTCGAAATAATAGTTTGGCGAGAAATCAGGTGTTTCCACACATGTGCCCAACCCTGTATAAAAATTTGTCATAAAACTAGTAGATGATCCTGTATATGGTATGTCGCGTGACCCTTGCGAGTTGTTATTTATTTTTTATAAGATGTAAAGCAGCAGGAAATTAAGAAGATCCAACCGTTCTAAAAACAAGTTTTTTAAGTTCATCTGACGGAAACCGACATCCGGTCACTTTGTTCTTAGAGCCCAACCAAGACTAGCCACAATCGGTCTGGATTTATTCTTGTCAGCTTTATATTTATATCTGCATACCTAACTAATGCGATTATTTTGTGATGCCATTTGAGGAATTTCGAAGTTATTGTTACCTTATTACCTTATTTGGAGTTTCGTTCTGAACCATTATTATATTCTTTATTCGGGACATATGCCGCATATTTTGAATATCGTATTTTTCTTTTTTCTGTACGGGGCGATCTACAAGTCCTATTACAAATTTTGGCGGATGAAAAATGATGAGATTTTTTAAAACAATATTAATCGAACGCATGGTAGATAATTTCGTTAGCTTTGTTTTTGCTTACATTATTACCGAAAAATCGATTTTTATGTACATTTCTCATATCATTACTAACGCGAGTTTGGAGAAGGGAGAAATGACACCCAAATAAAGCATTTACATTAATCATATACTTTCTACATCGAGTTATTTCACTCGCAACAGATAATTTTGTCGACTGGACCATGTACAGCTATTTTCAATTAAATGAGTCATCACATTCTGAACACGAAATTTGATTAAAAAGATTATTTGCATAAAAAGTATAAATGTATGCATTGAATTTCACATAAATGTTTTAAAAACATTTTCACTTTTAAATATTACATTTAACATTAAACTGTTGTACTTAATAGAGCAAAGGGTTAACGAAAAGTTACAACAAGACGATAGATAAATAGAATACCGCTGCACAAGGAATCACTACTTCCACATCCAGATTTTGTGTCCAAGTCTTTTAAAGGTCCTTCGTTCTCGTACACACACTAAATCCCGATTTAATTTTTTACTCCCTTTAATAATAAGGTAGGCGTGGCAATGGGGGGTGGTAGAGGGGTTGGTCAATGCCAAAAAATTTTTAGAGGGCCTTGGTTCTCTTATATACATCAAATCCCAATTTAATTTTTTACTCCCTTTAATAATAGGGCGGGGGTGGTGGAGGAGGTAGCTAACGCCAAAAAATTTTTTTGAGACGTTTCGTTTTCCAAGTCATATTTTAATTTTTTTTTACTCCCTTTCATAATAGTGTGGGGGTGGTATTGGGGGTGATAGTCGGAGGTGGCTGATTATGAGTCCTTGACTTTTCGTACATGCCCTAAATTGCAATTTTACGAACTCTTACCTGCTTGCTTTGCCTATTTACCTTTATTTACCGCATTTCAAGTCAATATCATAAACGGCTCTGGAGTAAATGTGCGCACAAAAAAAGTTACAAACCGGCAGACAGAAATTTTTTTCGCTTAAATTTAAAATCTCGACGTTTCATGGCATTTTAAGCCTATTTCAGCAAAAAATATATGTATTTTTTTGCGTTACTATATTTCCACTGGACGTAGAAGTAACTGAGGGTTAAATTTTACACTTTTTAGATTTAATTTTTCGAAAGCATTTAAATTTTTCTTTTCAGTCAAGTATTTAGTCATAGTGATCTTACACACTTCACTGCGTTCTATCAAACTAAACAACAATCTAATTTTATTTACTATAAATAAAAAATATATGCCCCTTTCTTATTATTACCTTAACCACAATGATTACGTTGTACCAGCAAAAACCGTTATTTATAGTTTCAATACAACAATTATGTCACAGTAATACTAAATCAATTAAGAAATTAATTAAGAAACTTAGGTAAATTTTGCAAACCAAACAAAGGATAAAGCCAACATACTTTCTGTGAGTAACATATCATTTTTAAATAATTTCTTTGTTAAAACAAAGTACGCTTATCGTAATTTTATATTATGTGAATAGAACAGATGTTTATTCCATCTAGCATTATTAAGTAAAAGTAAAAAAAAATTCTACTAAAAATCCACCTACATGATTAACAGTCAATTTTTTAAATTTATAATTTGTTGTAACGCTTTTAAGCAAATATTTTCTATTATTACTTCAAATTTGGCAATGTATTTTGATTTAGTAAGAGGCATATAATATTGTTCCTGAAAATAATGAATATTGGCTTGCAACAATTTAAGATATAACAAATTTAAAAACCGCTGTCCAAGGAATCATTGCTTCCACATCCAGATTTTGTATCCAAGTCTTATACACACTAAATCCCAATTTAATTTTTTATTCTCTTTAATTATTGAGGGGTGGGGTTGGCAATGGGGGTGGTAGAGGGGGTGGCTAATGTCAAAAAAATTTTAGAGCCTTGGTTCTCGTATATACACTAAATCTTAATTAAATTTTTACTTCCCTTAATAAAAGGGTGGGGGTAGTAGAGGGGGTAGCTAACACCAAAAAAATTCGTTCTTGTATACGCACTATCACATTTTAATTTTATTTTACTGCCTTTCATAATAGTGTGGGGGGTTGGTATTGATGGTGAAAATGGGGGTAGTTGATGCCAAAAAAATTTTTTTAGTCCCTGACTTTTCATACATGCCCTAAATTGCAATTTTATGGACTCTGCTGCCTATTTACCTCATTTACCCCCGAACCCTTCAACGGAATTAGATTAAAATATAATCTAATTCCAGATCTCGTTATAATACATAAGTGTACCAAATTTCAAGTCAATATCATAAACGGTTCTAGAGTAAACATGCGCACAGACAGACCGACAGAAATTTTTCGCTGAAATTTAAAATCTCGACGTTTCATGACATTTTAAGCTTATTTCAACGATAATTTTTTTTGCGTTACTATACTTTAAAACCAAAAAGTGGTTCGAATCCCACTATAAACTGTAGGGCCCCGTCTCCTTCGCGTCATATCTGCATCTAGATCCCCTAGATTTAAGAGGGCCATTCAGAGGTAACCTTGAAAGTGGTTAAAACATTTCCTCAAAATATATAAACTGGTCTATTGCAAATTTTATTTTTTTACGGAAAAGGTCCCTTGACTTTTTCTCTAGAATTTATAATTTTTGAGAAAATCGCGAGAAACCAAGAGAAGACTAGGTAGTTTTACCTTAGCTCATGTCTGCCCTCGTCTGCACTTCTCTTGTAAAGTCTAATAAATAATCTTTGGAGGGTGATCAAACTTCATCGTTCACCGCGATTTTCTTTATTAGATCCTTAGATAGAAAACTTATTTTTTTAAAATGAGTTAGGCACCTACACTTTTATTAGATACAACTAATTTCAACATTTTGAAGTTAATCGCAAATCGTATAATTTACAAAGCACTTGCAATTTATATCATGGTTATATTTGAATGTTCAGAAATCTCAACAATCACAAGTAAATCACACCCAACAATGTGAAGATCGCCTGAAACGCATACGTCACGATAAATTCCCAGAAACAGCGGCGGAAAACGAAACTAACGCGACAAATTGAGCTGCAGACGGCACAGTAACAAAACAAAATCAAGCGTGCCATGGAATTCATCCCCGCTCCAGATCAGTGAACGAGTGAATCAGTCGTTACAAGTGTTGATTATGTGTATTGTCTACTGAATAATGCTGAATAATATACGTTATTTAAAGTTTCGATATAGTGGATGACTTGATGAATTTAAATAATATTAAAAAGTGTGTTTCTAGTGTAGTGTTTTGTGGTATTGATAGTGTCTACAGTGTACAAAATTCGTATCTACCATGAGGGTTCTGGCTTTTATTTTACATCACGTTTCATATTAACGATATAATAGGGACAAGAATAATCTGTATTAATGATGCAGGGTGAGTAATAATAATTAATAACATAATGATAAATGTTAAGTTGCAAATTAAGAACTAAAGGTACCGGTAGTTGAACATTAATTAGGTCGCAGTGATCTATATTGGGCTTGCGATTCAACAACCTACTTAATACTCCGAAATATAGTACTACCATATTTAGATTTAAATATTTACATTCAAATAATTATGAATTTCATGCAAAATATCGTCTTAAACTCCAGTGAGAAGTAAGAAGTGTCTCTCAAATACTTATTTATCTGCCCAGTTTTGGAGACAACTTTACCTAGTTAAATGATTGTGTTTTCCATACTTATTAATTTCTTTTCATGTTACTACTGCGTCCAAACACTTAAAAAATTTGATTATTTTAAACACTAGGTTGTAGTACAAAAGTGTATTGCTTTACTCTTTATATAAATTAAAGTTAGTGCACGAATCAACAGGTGGATATTTGAAAATACCTTTATAGAGAAATAAGTGTAAAATATTGTAGAGAAAAATAGGTATAATTGTATCAAATTATAAACATACTTAAATATTAAAATGTAAACACCTCTACAAATGAATTAGATGACTGAAATAATACACCTTTTATTGTTGTAAAAGCGTTACATTACGAGTTTATCAAAGGTTGGCGTTGTAAGGAGATAAATGGGTACCTACTCAGTTTAAAAAGTTAATTTTCCCGATTAGGATTGTTCAGTTTCTTATAATTTTATCCATAATTTATGTTTTTGAAACTAAAAAGCGTGCAAACAATGATAAATACACAGGTAATCAGAACTAATCTTTATTTACTTAAATGAATATGAATCGTACAAACTGCTAGTTTACAATTTACCAACGATGACCTTATTAATGCTTCTGGTTTACTAATTTCAAACAATTCCAATAATTCACGAACACAAAGTCGAAACAAACTTCGCAAATCAACAAATTTATAATAAAAATATACATAGCAACCAAACAAAAAAATTGTAACTGTCTTTATGTTACCGATTAAAAATGAAATCCAGAGATTGCCTCGTAAAATGAATCTTCATTAACTAATTTTTCTAATTTTTACTTTGCAGTGCAGGTATAATAAAAAATAGCGTATAGTGTTAAAGCACTTACTCTTTCCTTCGCTACGCTTGTCGTGCCTTAAACCCGTGCGAGCTTTAAAGGTACACTTGTATTAAATGAAATATACTATTATTTTCTAATTTCTACTTTTTAGTCATACTTTAACTATTTATAACGTATAGAACCAATTTACATAAATTCATCCATTGGAGCTGGGTCCCGAGATATAAACCTAACGGCATTCCATTATGTCTGATCAGGCGAGAAACCTTTTGTATTCTATGTTTTACCGGAGGTGCCGCTTGGAGTATATTTAATCAATTTTCACCCCGCGCCCCCTACGCGCGGATGTTTGCAAAAGTAATGGTGGAACACACTGTATTGTCATCCGATCATTAGTAACTGTGCAAAATTTCATCAATTGATTATGTCAGGAAGTATGTTATATAAAGGATATAAGATCTGACAAACATGAAAACTGAAAAAAATTACATTATGAGTTAAAGAAAAGCAAGTATACTTTGAATTGTTATAAAAGACCTTTGGTTTGTCCATATATAAAATAATAGATTCATATCCACGTTTTATTCAATGAACTGGTGATTGATTAAGTACTTGATAATCTTGATATAAATAAACATGAAATATTTCTGAAATTTGATGTTATTCAGTATATGTTCTATTTTCATAGTAATGCCAACTTTTATTTTTTTTATTATTCCCGTATATTAAGAATTTGACTGTTTTCCATTCCATATTTCCGATGAATTATATTTCGATTTATCTATCGCCTGGTTGCAGTAACTTTTCCTTAACCCATTAATATTATACCAACTCTATTCATCTCACTTTTAAATCCATTTCAGTGTATTTCCGAATCCGTAAGTACCCCTGTTCTCTATTTTTTGTCTCTTTCTTCCACTGATCTATCTCCTCTGTGGGCCATCTCTTATGTCCCCACTTACCACTTATTTTGATTTCGTAAGCATGTTTGTTAGGACATTCCGTTATTGTCTGAACTAAGTTATGTGCGATTTCATTAGTGCCTGTGCAATCTGGTATCTAAGACTCATCCATCAAATCTGACTGACGTTATAATTCATCAATATTTTCATAATTATTAGGAATGTTTATAATGTAGAGTAATATTTTTTATTTTCAACTATTGTAAAAGTTATAATTAAGCGATCAGTTATTTTTGGTGTCATTTGTATTTCTCCTAGTTTTTTTACTATAACTGTTTATGTTATTAACGGGACAATTATTCTGCGAATTGCTTTTGTTGTTCTCGTAAATGTACTTTATCCACGACCATTATATTAGGAAGGTTTAATGCGTCTGTTTTCCGTGGATTAAAGGCCCTTTAATACACTAGTGGATTAGAATAATCAAGTGACATTATTAGTCATTGTTGCTGTGTTTTTTACAATATATTTTATTGGTAATATTTAAACATGCTAAAATACAGGTTCTGAATTAATAGAGGCAGTTTGAACTTTAGGACAATGTTTTGGTAATACTGTTACAACTGTGAGACGTAGGGAAAAAATCTCGAATTCGTGATGTTAAAACTTTTTTAAGTATAGATAGGCGAGGAAACGGGAAGTCTTCAAGTGAAAAACAGAGATGCTGGCAATCCAAGATCCTCAAGAACTGTGGACATTGAGGAAGAAATGAATGTATCTCACCATAAGTACTGCATAAAAACAATTACGCCCGTTCCATTAGTTGAAAACTCGGGAGTTATTACTTGAAAATGTATCAATGAGAACTGATTTTTGTGAATTCTCTTTACTGACAAGGCTACAGTCACACGACAAGACATGTTTAATTCTCGAAATATGCAGGAAAATCCTAATGCAACAGTACAAATCAATTTTTAAAATACATTCAAAATAAATGCCGGGTGACCCAGAGAGTACCTACCCCCACACTTTTTTTCTACAGTTTTAAAAATAAAATTCTGAAATTCGGGAAATCAAATATGGGCATCAATGGCCACTTTTTGACCATTCGGTGGTAAAAAAATCACTTCCGGTATGGCCGGAAATTGCCGCAACTTTCTTATTTTAAATAGCACCCTGTATATTCAATTCGCTTTTTTCAGATTTAATATCGGATGAAAAATAATAAATGGCATTTATTTGCTATTTCTAGTTGGCTTTGGAATTCAGGAACAAATTTTAAAAAATTCGAAGTAGACCTTGAATTTGAATAAAAGGGTAATTCTCAACAAATTAAATGTAAAATTGGTCTATTTTGTTCATTTGCTTGGATTTAGAAATGTTTTTCCCATTTTTCCATTTCATGGAAATTGAATTTGTCATAACTCCAATTTTTCTAATAGTACCCTGTATTTTTATTTTTCTATCAGATAGAGTGGTAAATTTGCTGTAAAAATTGAATATAAATTAAAATAAATATTAGGCTTTTTGTAGAAGCATTTCGAATTGTGCCCAAATCTTGCAGTAAGCTATGAAAAACAGATGAGTTATTTGTAATTAAAGAAAATTTATTTTGATGAATATAACAAAATTTTGATAAATCATTTGCAAAAAACAAAGATTCACACAATCAAAATCAATTTATAAGTTATGATACCTATCTGGACAGCAACTTGCTAAATTTATAAATATTTTAATTAATTTTCATGAAATGGAAAAATAGAAAAAACGTTTCGAAATCCAAGCAAATGAACAAAATAGGCCAATTTTACAATTAATTTGTTAAGAAATTCCTTTTTATCCAAATTCAAAGTCTACTTCGAAATTTTTTAATTTTGTTCCTGAATTCCAAAGCCAACTAGCATAGCAAATGAATGCCATTTCCAAGGTTATTTTTCATCCGATTTTCAATTTGAAAAAAGCGTTGGAAAGAGAAATTACAGCTTTTTGAGAAAAGTGACTTAAATATGCAGGGTGCTATTTAAAATAAGAAACCGAATGGTCAAAATGTGGCCATTAATACTTGATTTCCCAAATTTCAGAATTTTATTTTTAAAATTGTAGAAAAAAGTGGGGAGGTAGGTACTTTCTGGGTCACCCGGTATATGGACAGCAACTCTAGGACATCAGTTTGTTGGATATCATATTTTTCCCGGAAAAAATGTGAATTTTTGGAAGGACCTTGCGTGAATTAATGGATAATACTTCATTATGAAGATGAAACTTATTTATGTATGCAGATAGTATGGTGGCGCACCACCACATTAGTAGAATAAGTAGATGTTGGTCTACTATCCTAATAATTGAATGGGTTGGATTGTAGATACACCTATTAAGTGGCTTGTTCAGTTATCGAAATGCAATGAGACTTCTTTTTATTTTTAATGATCTGAAAATTGTTTCTCTATAAAAAGTATTAAAAATATATTAAAAATAAAAGGGTTAGGGATAGAATCCTGGCAGCCACCCCCTAAAACTGCCCTTTAAGCGAAATGGAGAGTGTTTGACTGACACTATGTTAACTAGTGGCCAGAAAATATGACTTTTATATTTTAAGGCGGTCGGCAGATAGTGTACAAAAACTGATATTTATTATCTTCATTTAAAGGGGTATGTATATCTCCGTTATTATTCATTTTCGAAAATAATTTTATATTAAACAGCATCTTCATTTTTGATATACTATCAGCTAGAGGAATATCGGAGACAATTTTGAGCCACCGGGAGTAGATAATTTAAAAGGAGGACATTGAACTTTCGAAAGACCATAATAATCCTACAATTGTCTACGAAAATTTCGAAATATGATTTTTTAAATGTATTTTGTATGATTTGTGTGACTTTTCCAGTGATAGATTTCATAGTCCTTGAATCGGACAACATGGTCCCACTAAAAGTGCCAGCACGTTCCCCAAATTGAACCCTTCATAAACTTGTTCATATACAAAGCTCAGAAAACCCTAGTTAGTATTAGAGAGCGAATAATGAGAGAATGTAGTTATACAGCGCCAAGCATCTTGATAAATGTTTCAGTTTTCAGAAAGTCATGAAACTTTAGCATATTCCTACCCATAAATTTTTTTTTCTTGAATTATGGTATTTATGCAATATTTAATAATCACTTTCTGCTATTTGTGAAACATAAAACTAAAATCCCAAAAACGAAAGTAAAAAACAAGGCGAATTATTTATAATTAATGCATCAACAAAATCAGGTAACAATAATTAACCTCTGTTGCTTTTTGGCTATCGGTGACTCGTACGAAAGGGTTAATGGGAGTTAAACCTAAGTTATGCTTTTTAATTTGGTCCCTTAAATATAAGGGCTGACATGTTTTCTCTTTATTAAAAAAATATATCCCTCTGTGTTATTTAACTTGAGGATTTTTCGTAGCGACCATATGTTTAGAATTTTTTTATATAAAACTATTATGTTTATATGTTTATATCGACCTAATTATAGTTATAGATGCAGATGATTTTACAGTTATGTCACTGTACTGATTACTCAGTATTGTCTTATAATGCCTATAGTTAAAGAAATGGAACATCTTACCTGTTACGCCAGGTTCTCCCAAATTTAAATTATCCTAGTAATACGTCCTCTAGCATCTGAAATCCCTTTAAAACACTTGTTACACATAATTAGATATCCACCGATTCAAATGAGCGCGCTACAAGTTGAAGACAAGCTAATCATTACACGGCCACTAGCTTTACTGAGTAGTGAGTAGAGTAGACTAAGAAGCCATCGATGGCAGTAAAAACGTACTCAACCACAACCAGCGACTCTTGTGTAAAACGCCCCCGCCACATTACAGGCCTTGATTGAAATATTTCATTGATAGAACGGATGTGTACTTGCGTGGTCTCTTTTATTTGTTTTTCTTTTTTTTTGCATGTACCTTATAAACGTACCAATATTTAATATTTAAGAGAAGTTTTCAAACTAGAAGTTAAGATTTACCAAACATCCGGGTGCATTAAATTAAATTCATTTTATTATACAACGAGAACGAAAATATATGTATATATCAATTAAGTATATACATCACAAATAAGTGATACTTAAAAAATACTGGTTACTAAATTAGGTTAACAATTTTATGTAAATTCGAACAATGTGCAAGAAAATAGTATACAAGGTGATACTGGGAATTATTAAAATGAAGGAAAAGGAAGGAAAATTTTATTTGTTTTAAAATTATAATAATAATAGTAATTCTTTATTTAGACTTCTTTTTTAATGTTAAAATCTTCCACCATTAAAAATGTTTGAGGTATATTTAACATATTTTAATCTAACCATCTTTCTAAGAAATTCCACATGTCAATGATTAAACTCCTGCCATCGTAAAGTATTTATTATTTACTTTTATTTTGACCACAAGGAATCATAGATTCTTTTCAATTGATATAGAGAAACAAACGTTATATTTAATATCTGAACGAATATAAAAAATTACCACTCTTGAAGCATCGAAAAACTGTCACGTGTTCAAACACTCTGCAACTTCCCCATCCAATGCTCAATATTTTCTTCGACAGTATCAAACTGAAAGTTAATGGATCACATTCAATTCTGGCCATATAGACAGTCTTCAATTTCTTGATTAATTTTACTTCTAGTTCAACATTGTCATGTTGTAGAAATGCATTTTGTTTCTTTATGACTTGCTTCAGTTCTTCTTCATTATAATTTTCGTCTATATCTATAATAATTTAACACTGGGTTTTTTACTTGTTATCTTTTTTTTTAATTAATTTATTTAATGTCGGCCTATTTCCGCTACCAAGGCCAATCACCGACGCCAGGGGATCAGCTCATCAGTGTCTGTGTAGACACTGGGACCTCTAACCTGGAAATTTTGCCGAACCCCCACAGTTTATCGTGGGGTAGAGATCTTTAACATGCTCACAACGTAGATACACGGAATCCACAGTTTTACATCTCATTCGAAAGATGGTGACGCGAGCAGATCCGCTTATCCACTATATCTCATCGATTTGCTGTGTCCCGGTTTTGAACCTGGACCATCTACGTGCGAGGACGCGCCACTGTCTATCATACCACCAAGCCGACTACTTGGTATCTTTACCACATAGTTGTTCATTCATTACTTCGTTTCAGTTTTCAGAAATATGTTGTTTATATCTCGACAAATCGATTCTTAGTGTATCTTGATGTAACTGAAAAGTTTATCGTCTTTCAAGAATTAAGTATTTGGTACACTTGGAGAAATATCAAAACCTGTCAAAATTTTGGGATGAGTAATAGATTTTCTTTTCCTTCGCTATATAGTTGTCAAATAAAATTAGACGTATTTTTTAAATTACATATTTTTGCATTGATATCAAATTAATGTTAAGTAGAAAGAATCCATACTTTACTACCATCCACTAACAGATAGATAGATATACATGTAAAACTTATGAGCTTTTTTATCGTTTAAGCCTGTTCAATCTTTGTAACTTCCAAAATGGCACACAGATGAAACATTTACTCTTATAAACAATTTTGTAACCACTTTTGACCGATCCTTTCCACTTACCGCCTGCTTTAATGACACTTCAATTATATTCAAACACTTTTATAATAGGTGACTGTGGCCACTCATGTGTGCCAATTTTTTGGACCAGAAAGTCTCACGCTTACTATAGAAACATCTGCTGTTTACATTTACCCTACAGAAGAAATACTATCTTTAACTATCATTTTCTAGTATATTTTTATGGAAGCAAACTACTCTTGAATATTTCAAGATTTCTTGTATACCTTATAAGGTGCGACAGTTATATTGATCTGCAATACAGCCTTTGGCGAGCACTTTTTGAAGCTAGTCATTAGAAATCTTTATGAAAGTAATCTCACAGCGATTGATGATTATAAAAAAATCGATGATTTAAAAAAAATTATATTACAAACTCTACTCAAATATGATAGTGGATATATTTATTGCAACTTAAACGATTTTTTCAGTGAGCACAGAGGTTCGCTGAAGTTGCTGTATATACAGGGTGCTTCAGTTAACATTCCCACAGCCGATATCTCGGAAACTAAAACATGTATTTTTATTTTGTAAACAGTGATAGATTTCTATGGTTAATGCCTTCTTCGGGAAGTACAATTTACTATTATAACATTATCACCAGAGATGGTGCTGCAGTTTAAAAATATTTTTCGAACAAGGAAGGTTAGAAACATTATGCCATTCGATTAAGAATTAGATTTTAAAAATTGTTCTTATTCTAAAAAGTCAGATATGCAGTACTTTTTGAGATATTTTAATTTTGTTGTCTAACTTTTTTGCCTGCTATAAGAAAATTATTTACTGGTGGGAATTTTTTTTAACAGCACTTCCGATTCTACCGGAAATTGCTTTAAATTGAGAAATTTAAATTAAAATAATTGAAAAATTCTTGCTCGGCACTTTCTATCACTTGGATGTATTATTTACATTTTTAATTTTACTTACCACGTTACGCTCACATCAGTCATCCCTCTTCTTTAATCGAAAATCACAGTTTTGTATAGTTTCGCAAGTTTAACTTTTTTAGCACCATAGATTTTTATAGATAACAATTGAGCAGTTTCGGCACGAGATGCTTCCCTTCACCCTGAACCAATGATCCGATCGACAAGCTATTCGAGAATGGAGTCAAGAGAATATTCTCGTTGTTGGTAGAGAATTCGTAGGCACTGTAGAATTTTTAAATGCGCTCCATCTAAATTGTAAAATTTCATAATTTCTGTCACGAATCTGGAATTATTACAAAAACCAGCTGGATCGTTGAATCAAGAAGTGGTCATATAAAATCAGTTTTTCGTAACATGGTACTAACGCAACATTGTGTGAATTTAAAATCATCCCTTAGAATTATCAATCAATCAATCAATCAAAATATACTTTGTTGTCCAGAAGAATAATCTTGTTGACAAAGCATAAAAAAAATAAAATTATACATATATAACTTATATAAAATACAAATATATAAAACTATAAACATAAGATCATACAATAAAACAAGCTACAAATCACATTTTTTGGTCAAATATTAAAAACATAATATATATCTACATCAGAATGTATCATCTAAATATTCCTTTATTTCATAATATGGTTTATCAATAAGTAGATTTTTCACTGCGTTTTTGAAACCCTGATTGGAGACGATGTCCCTAATATGGCTCGGTAAGTGATTATACATTTTAGGACCATTGTAAGCCACAGAATCCCGGACAAGTGTAGTTCTTGGGACTGGCAGTGTAATATTACCTACTTGTCGAGTGCTATATGTTGAGGTCGTATAAACATTATTTTGTACTTATGAATTAAGACTACTGTATTTAATATGAAAATAGATATCACAGTTAGAATTCTGTTGGCTACAAATAGTTCTTTGCAAGAGTCGCGAGCCCTAGCCTCACAAAGATATCTAACGGCACGCTTTTGTAACACAAGTATTTGTTGCAAGAGAAATTTACTACATACGCCCCAAAACGCAATCCCATAACTCAGATGTGATTCGATTAATGAAAAATATACAGCTCTGGCAGCTGAATATCCTAATTCATTTGAAACCACCCTGACTGCGTAGCATCCAGATGCTAGTTTACTATTTAAACCAATAATATGTCCTCTAAACTTTAATTTGCAGTCAATATTTAATCCTAAAAGTTTCAAGCACGTTTTGTTTTCAAGTACATGGTTCCCTAGGATATATCTGGCAAATCACATTTGAAAGTTATTATGTTTGTTTTTCCTATATTGAACGACAGTAAGTTCGAATCACACCAATCTTTGATTTTCTTAATGTCGTTGCATATGCTTTCATGCAGAATATTTTTTTCCTTGCTATGCCATAATATTGTAGTATCGTCGGCGAATAGGGTAATCTTTCCTGTGATATTAATAGTAGTTATGTCGTTAATATACAGTAAAAATAGAATTGGACCAAGAACAGAGCCTTGAGGTACCCCACAGTTTATGTAAAGTTCGTCAGACCTATTTGGATTTTGAACAATTTGCTTACGGCCTGACAGATATGATTTAAACCATTCAAGAGTAATGCCTCTGAAACCATAGCGCTTCAATTTTTGCAACAATATTCCATGTTGAACGCAATCAAAGGCTTTTGACAGATCGCAAAATATGGCAGCGGCGACCTCCCCTTCATTTAGTTTCGTGTAAACAGTATTTAGAAAGGAGAACATTGCGTCGTTAGTGCTTTTCTGGCGTTGAAAGCCAAATTGATTGTCACTAAGCAGATTGACAGATAACAAAAACTCAGTAACTCTTTTTTTTATTAGTTTTTCTATAATTTTAGCTAGCGTGGAAATTAATGATATGGGCCGATAGTTGGATGGGTTTTCTACATCCCCGCCTTTATATAGTGGGATAACTAGAGAAGTTTTTAAAAAAGATGGGAAAACTCCTGACTGAAAAGAGCTATTTATAAGGCAAACCAGTACATCCAGAGCAGATTCTGGTAGATTTTCAAATATTTTTATAGACATTTCGTCAATACCGGAAGCATTTTTATTTTTTATGTCCTTAATAATTTCTGTCAATTCAACTATATTAGTATCGTACAAATGTAGTATTTGGTTATTATTTATTTCCATCATATAACTCAGAGGATCTTTTAAAGGGATTATTTTTTCAGTTAATTTATCTGCAATTGAACAATAATAGCTATTCAGGTCATTCGAATTTATAGTTGTTTTTATTGAACGGTGGTTTTTACCTCTAAGCTCGTTTATAATTGCCCAACTCTCTTTGGACTTATTACTTGTTTGTTCCATTCTACTAGTGTAATAGTTTTCTTTTGCCGCTTTAATAACTTTTTTGTAAATATTACGTTATTTTGCGTAATAGTTAAAGAAGAATGCCTCATTTGTGTACTTTCGTATGTAGTGTAAAATTCGTATATTTTTTGCAGAGGTTTTTATGCCTTTAGTTATCCAAGGTTTTTTATTTTTTATTTTAATCTTTTAATCTTTAATTTAATTAATTTAATTTTTTAATCTTCATTACATGTGTTATGCTTAATAATTCCATGAACCCATCCATGTGCAGGAGCTAATGAAGAACTGGCTGCGCTCTATAAGTTAAGACTTAAAAAAATATAAATATATAATTTTTTCGATACCATAAAAATCCATACATGTGCATTTTTCATTTTATAAATATACCTTCTATACTACTGAAGTATTTGTTTAAGAAGAAAAATTTTAAGGCTTATTTCATCACTTACTTAACATAATCTTGTTTTTTGGAAAAACTTTGCATATTGTAGGAAAAATTGTGTTGTTAATATGACGGGGTGAATACAAATTCACGCATCCAGTGCCATGTCCTTCAGTTAAAATCGGATAACTGGTATATTAAAAGGAAACTGCGACACGCCGCATATAATCATCGCAGAAAAAAACGTACTTTGAAACTGACTATTCCAATATCGAAGGCAAAATCATATCTATATGCGAATGTTCGTCTTTCCGACAACTTTTGATGAATTATATTTCACTTATAATTTGTCACGTGTTGAAAATTGAAACTTACTGCATTATTACGTTATATTAATTCTATGAAATATTCAAGTAAACCACTTCTGTGTTTCACTAACCCAGAAATTACACATTTGTGTTTAGAACAAATTGCAGTTCTTTATTAGATTTTCTAAATTATTCGATGAGTAGTCATTATATCAATTTGTTCAGTGTCTTTCCAAGAACGAATAAAATAAATTGATTAAATTCAACGAATTCATTTGTAATATCACTGCTCGTATACTTTTCTTACTTATTTTTATTTATTTATATAAATGTATAAACACATTCAGTTTCTTTCTTATAACGTATTATAACAAATCAAATAAAATAATCATAATTAAACAAATAAATTATTAGTATTATATGTTATCCGTATCTCTACGTTGTTGTAAGTTTTCAAAACAATATTATGCTTCGCCAGACAGTAAATCAATATGGAAATTTAAAAAAAAATTGCAACTGCTACAAATAATCTGGGCGTCAAGGAGAAAATTCTACCAAAAATGAACAAGTTTCAATAATACGTACTTGGCGGAGGAAAAGATATAAAATAAACGGGTTTTTCAGAAAAAAATTGTTTTTAAAATTGTATTGTTTCAAATTCAAATGAATTACTTTTCGAGTGTAGACAGTTTGTTCTTTGTCAGATAGGCTTATCTAAAGGTAAGCCCTACCTGGTATAATTATTACAAAGTTAATCATTTGAAAACAATAAAATAATACATAAATCTTAAATATGAATTTTTATCTTCAAAATGAAAGTAATATTTTAGAGGCGAAATGCCGTGCTTACGGATGATGTCTCAGCGATCTGAAATCCGTTGTCTCAACTACTCCACTAACAGTAATTTATGTTCGTGGTCCTGCTTTATACGATGAATGTGGCTGACCATTTTAAAAATATCTTTGTCATTTGTCCCATATACGGGCCATCTCCCTCCTTTGAGTGATGAAATAGTAGTCCAATTTTAATCACAGGGGAAGACGACATGGGATAATATGTACAAATAATATGAGATAAAATAATGAATAGCTTATAATGTTATGCCGGGCAAAAGACAAAATCTGCCATTTACAAAATCTACTTAAAACTCACCCTAATTATTTGTTTAACAACCATAATTTACAGAAGGGTTATTGTTATGCAGAAGTGTTTCAGTGTATATTTTCTAAGTTGTGATTCTAGGGTACTCAAAAATAAACACTCGGGCCAGGACACTAATTGTGTTATACTTTTTGAACTATTAAATCCAACGTGGCAAGTAATTTACCAAATGTCGTTATTATTAAAGGACATTCGACGATATTCTCTTATTGAATGACTCCTTCTTATAATAAAGTTGTATTGCTAACATATTGACATTCGATTTCAGCATCGGAAATACAGTCCAAGCGAAGTTTCAGAATAACCCCACTATAGTTAAAATTTTCTACTTAAGATTCTTAGTTCTTTTAGATGTTAAAAAAACTGAAGAAAGAAGCCTTACTTCCCATGAAAATAGGCCGCTGGATCATTTTTATTTCTCAAGGAAGGACCATTTAAAGTTCTCGAATTTATTACGCCCTGTATTATATTACATTTGATTTTCGAATAATATGAGAAACACGATTAAAATGTATAAAAAAGATATTTGTGTCAATCTTTTGGGGATTCTACGCGATTCAATAAGAATATTCCAGAGTACGTTGTGATGAATATACCCAAAGATATACCTATTCTTCCTACAGCCCTTGAGGCGCCGTGCCATTCTCGGATAACAAAAATGGAGCATGTACCGACTTCTGCATATATACATATATGTACTGCGTTATATGAGTCTTACCTTACATATTACAGGTAATACATTTTGATGTTCGAAAGCGTATAGTCAATATAGAAAGATTGAATGATTTTATAGTAAATGATATCACAGGGTTGAGACCATAGAAATTCCGGATGTACTCTGATCAACACTGAAACTCTAATAAATTTTTAAATTTACGTTATTTGTGCAACTAGTGGAATAGGGACATTATTATCGTTTATGTGTGATTTACGTAAAGTGCCGAGATGGAGTTGTGTAATGACACAAGTAGGATAATAATGAATCATTTGTTGCATAGAAGATTTCATCTACGATCGTTAGAATCTTTTTAAAATGGAAGATTTTCTAAAATTTACATTTCTGGCGATTTATTTAGTATAAATTTTTTGAATTTTATGTTTTTATCAAGAAAATTAAATTTGAGAATTTTAAAATATATTCGGATGTATACAATCAATCATTTTTTGATGTATGTAAAAGGAAATATTTTTTTTATTTGCTACATTTAGTGTGAATTTATGACACTGAGTTTTAATCTGTGATGAGTCTAGTTATTTATCGATTTTTGCCATGCTGATATACTTTAATTATTATTTTAAAAATAAGTCTTTGGAAACCCAAGGAATTTTTAGGATTTTAAAAGTTTTAAATGGTCATAAAATCACCTAATGAATTTTCTTAGCACACTCAAGAAACACTCTGTATAATGGGAAAAATGGAAGATTGTAAAAATATCACTTTTAACAGCATTACGGGTGAATAATTGTCCGAAAAGATGACGAAATTCGGATTAGTAAAATACATATATAATCCATTATACATATATAATCCACCGCATTTAGGATTTTTCTACAGACCAATTCATACAAAAGCAAATGACGGTTTTCCAGGTAGGTTCTGGTGTCCTGAATAAGGTCTCAAAAATCCCCGAAGTGGGAGTATAAGGATAAAATTTGGCAACGCTGTAAAGGGTTAAAAATCTTGCTATGAAACGAATTTTTCGAGATATCTCGATTTTCATTTCCTCTACGACAAAAATACATCAGGCCAAAAAGAAAGCTATGGAAATTCTCTATAAAAAAGATACATGGTCGTTTATATGGGTCTTATGTGATATTATGAATAATTTAAGTACTCTATTCCAGGCCACTCTTGAGGTTGAGTACTAGGTGCGTTTTTTATGTGGGTTCCCCTGCAGCCCTAATCCACGACTGTCATATTTATGAACATGTTGTTAAATTAATAATTGTCTTCTTCTCCGTTTTCACCTTCTACAAATTCATCGACTCATTGTTCAAGGAAATCAGAGCCAATCTGAGAACTTTGAGTTTCTGCTTCAATGACGGCTTCTATTTCTGACGAGTCTTCAATCGGTTCCGCATTCAAACAAGATTGTCCATGGCAGTTGGCGCAAACTGGTGAGCAATTAAGTTCCAGCCCCCGAGAGCCACAAAATGGTCCGCAGCCTTTCGTACAATTGTAGAAAATTATCTTCAAAAGGCAATCAGGTGCAGGAAGTTGGGATGTTGTTTCTGGTCACAATGTGGTATCTTTTAACATCCACCCCACTGTTTAGGATTCAATACATTACCCAACCATTTCTGTATTTGAAAATAAACACGAAATAGATACTGTTGAGCTGCGTCATGAGTGGGTGGGTGAATTCAATTTCACTGGTTTGCTTTTGCTCATAGCTTTAATAAAGCAAGAATACCGATAGTTATCGATGGAAACTTCTTTAACTAGAGCTTTATAGATTGCAAGGAAAATTTTTATCCCATTCGAAGTAACTATATCAGGAGAAATGCCAGTCTTACTGAAAACTTCAGCTACAAGTTTCAAGCTCTGCTGTTTTTTGGTCACTTTCAAAACTGCAGTCTTGCCTTCATTGAACAGGGCAGATGACACCCAGAGAATACGTGCAGAAATAATAGTGATCTCGAATATCTTTATGGTGATCAAGGCTTCGTGAAGAATACATTTTTCGTTCGACCTTCCGTCTGCCTGGTTTGAGTAGAAAAATTTCTTTATCGGCAGTTAGAATTATAAGAAGATCCACATCTTCCCCAATCACAACCGTAGTATTTTTACATGATTCCTCAAGCGCTGTTTCGACTATCAAAATGTCAGCATCATCTTCAGTATGTCTGACAATATAATTATTTGCCTGAAACTTTTCTGTCAAAATCGAAATCAATCTGGTTTTATTTTTATTATTGGAAAGGAGCTTCTCTTGACCTACAGCTGCAACCCTCTGCTCATCAAAGTAAATGATGAAACAGGTGAAGCTTTTGAGGACCGGTGAAGCTGCTCTATAGCCTTCACATTGTTGCTAATATTTTCATAACCATCAAAAACAATAATGGAGTTCGAGTCAGAGTGATATTTTTTAATCATGTATTTAACGTTGGCCTATTTCCGCTACCAAGGCCACCCACCGACGCCAGGGAATAAGCTTCCTAACCTGGAAATTTTGCCGAACCCCCACACTTTGTCATGGGGTAGGGATCTTTGAAGTGCTCACATCGTAGATACGCGCAACCCACAGTTTTACATCTCTTTCGAAAGATGGTGACGCGAGCAGATCCGCTCATCCGCTATATCTCATCGACTTCAGGTGACCCAGTTTTGAACCCGGGCCGTCGGCGTGGAAGGACACGCCACTGTCCCATCACGCCACCGAGCCAACTTAAGGTGATTTTGCACATAATTAACATATGCTTGACAAATAGCAAGAAAACTATTGCGAATACGACAAAAAGACCCTCTATCTTTTTTATAGAGAATTTCCATAGCTTTCTTTTTGGTCTGATATATTTTTGTCGTAGAGGTAATGAAAACCGAGATATCTCGAAAGATTCGCTTCAGAGCATGATTTTAGCCGTTTACAGCATTGCCAAATTTTATCCTTACACTCCCGCATCGGAGATTTTTGAGATCTTATTCAGGACATCACAACCTACATGGAAAACCATCATTTGCTTTTGTATGAATTGGTCTGAAGATTCGGCTCATTTTTCACTAAATGCGGTGGATATTGCATTTTTTTAAAGAAAATCGGAAAGGTATCGAGCTAAAGAGTGAAAAAATTTTAATAAACGTTACTACATTTATAAAGTAGCTGATTATAATAATTAGATGTTTAATTATGAATATAAAATTATCTAAAAAAAAAGCCCCGTCATGAGACTTTTGAATATACACAATTGTATTTCACAAAAGTTGTCGCCATGTTCCGACGTTTAATAAAATAAATAATATTCCTTGGAATTATCCAAAGAGGCCGAGAGGGGATTTTTACTTCAAAGACTGGCACAAGAGGCATACGAGGCGGGTTGTATAACAAATCCTTCCCATTACAAATAAGTTTATCTCCATCTCGTAAACATTTAACTGCACATTTTTAATTTCGAAATAGAGGCATAAATTCACGTTAAGTAATAAAGTACGGATCTATTTAAGCATACAGCTTTGTATGAGGCAGCTCTTCTCTCCTACATTTCATATTTGTGTCAGTAGGACAGGGTTTTATTTTAGGGCGCTATAAGAAATGAGATTACATCATTTGCGAATATCTCTTCGTCTCATTCTCACCTAAGTATTAGATACACAAATGAAATATAAATGTGTTTGGGCCTTATTCATATTCTGATAAAGTAGACGCACATCGAGGCGGCGCACATATGTCTGCTTCTTATGTCATAATCATCCACTGAAGGAATTATGCCTCTACATAAGGTCACACTTAATTTCGTCAAATATGATCAGACGACTTATCTCTATACAAAAATTAAACTTTTATTAATATGGAGTGATTCCCTATAAAATCGTTTGGAATAAAATCTTTAAATATCAAAAAGAACAGACAGTGCTTATGATTTCTTCTTTTTTTGAAAAATTAAATTATAACAGAGCTAAATATGATGGGATTATTTAAAAATTTTCTTAACAAATTTAATAATACATTCATTTTGTATAATAAAAATGCGGAAATTATAGGGGGGTGGTCCACAATTTATTTAACCCGGTAAGTCGTCGAATACTAGATTTTTTTTATGGACAAATCGAATAAAGTGCCTACCCCCGTATATACTAAATTGTATTCAATGATATGGTCGTAATTCTTTTAAAAATTGACGAGGGTTGTGTCTAGGAACTTCCTTTCCTGTATGTATTTATCATGAATTTTTCAATTATTTTAATTTAAATTTTTCAATTTAAAGTAATTTCCGGTAAAATCGGAAATGCTATTAAAACCTCTTCAGCCCCACGAAAAAAAAAAATAAAGTTTTGTTTATTTTCTTTTGTTAATATGTTCATAATAATGTTACATAACTATTTATACTTTTGTTTTTTGAAAATTTTGTTTATTTAAAAAAAAACATCGTCCAGCTGGCTGGACAATGGGCTCCAATTTGGAATAAGGATACCATTAATTACAAAAAAAACATTTTATTTTCGTAATAAATATTTAATGAAATAAAAAAAATCTTAATTAGGAAAACGAATCATACAAACATGTTAGGAGTGAAACTCAAAAAAACATTGGCGTTGTGGCTGAATGCATAAAAATACTTCACAAGTACTACATTGGAACCGTGTTTTACCCTTGCAGTCTTTATTACGACACCTCATAAATTTATTTTTGTCATCCACAGCGCATATTGGCAAATGATTGTTCGAGGATTTTCGTACATCAGTAGGAGGAATTGCTTTAGGCACGGATACATTCCTTGGTTGAAGATATCTAGGTGGTACATAGTCATGATCAGTTTGATGTGTTGCTGAACAATCTGCATCCAAGGACATTCACCTATGTAAATTTTAAATTCCAGGAGATCCCTTATGTTCCGGTTGGCTTTTGATCCATCCGGTATTCTAACCAAGAATTAACAATTGATAAATCAATGCAGTAAAAAATAAAACGGATGGTCCATTTTTTTGTTCTTTGTGACATTCTGTAGTACGATATCATCCTATCATTCAAATCAACACCTCCCATGGCTCTATTGTAAGCACTGACACAGTTTGGTCGAGGTATTGTGATGTGCCTTCCGGATTTCTTATCCCAGCGTTGAACATCTGTAACTGGCAAACTACCTTCTGATGAGGACAACATTAACATCGATCTATTATCTATCCATTTGGTAACTGAAAGCCGTCCATCTTTTCTCACTATTTCTTGAAAACTACCTCTTCCATCTTTCATTAGATCTTTGTCAGAACGAATAAGATTTTTTGCCGAAGTAGCTATTCTTTTGTTCATGATAGTTCCAACTGCGTGAATACCTTGATCTTCTAAATAATCAAGAAGAGGACAAGAAGTAAAATATCTGTCCATAAAAATAACACTTCCTGGAACTACATTTTGCTAGCACCTTGGTAAACAAAAAAATCTAGGACCAATCCCTGTGGAGTAGCCAAAACAAAATTCTTCAAGCCTACAGGATTTGGCTTGTTTTTTACATCTCGTCCGAAAAATTGTTCATTTTCATCATCAGAGTTTAGGTCTACATCGCTTTCATCCCATATTCTCCTTAGTTCATCATCAGTCAATGGTTTCCTCATATACGAACGATTATCTGAAAAGCAAGAAAAAATAAAAAATTACTTCACTAAAACCGAGTGTCCAGCCGGCGGGACCACAAATAAAGATGGTTTTAGGCATGAAAAACGTCAATCACAAAGTAACAAATACGTTAGCTAACTCTAAAGGACCTAAACCTTACTAATGCCAACAATTTTCTTTTATTTTTGAACAAAAAACGGAAAAAAACATTACTTACTTTTGTTATTGCTTGAGCTCGCCATAACCTCACTATGCGTTTACAAAAGTCGGGCATCTAATGAGCTGACTGCCTGATCGCAAGTTATGTGAGTTCAGCCCGCTGTACAATCGGTTTCAAGCATCAGAAATGATGCATATTTTATATTAGAGCGAAAATAAAAAGTATCCAGTCGGCTGGACCGGGGGACCGAGGAGACAAATTTCCCACCACTAAATAATTCTCTTATAGCAGGCAAAGAAGTTACCAAGAACATACGTCCGAAAACAAAGATTAAAAAAGTTACAGCAATTCAAAAAAAATACAACGCTTCAAAGTTAGACAATAAAATTAAAATATTTCAAAAAGTACTGCAGATCTGATATTTTGGAATAAGAACAATTTTGCTTAAAATTTAATTCTTAATGAATGGCATATGTTTCAAGCCTTCCTTGATCAAAAAATATTTTAAAACTGCAGCGGGAATAAAAATATATTTTTTAGTTTCCCAGATATCGGCTTTGGGCATGTTAACTGAGACACCCTGTATATTATTGTAAAAAAATCGATGAATGATACTGGTTTTGCATATCAAATTATTCGTCGCATAATCAAGCACTAGCTTGTAACATACCCACTTAAAATTCTCAACTATTTAGAGAATAAAGCATCGCCGTTGATATCTGATAAGAAGTTAATTCAGGAAATGGGTTCTGTCGTATGCACACACGCACATCAATATTAGATGGGATTAACGTGAATATAACTATAACGAGCTGATATATAGACTCCATAAGTTTGTTATTTATCAACATGTGACGTTGTACAGGGTGACTTAAAAAATTAATCCAAGTATACCAACTGATTTTCTGTTATTTGGTTAATGCTCTCATGCTGGGATTAAATTTTTTAAATTATTCACTTTAGACGCCCACGTTAATATATTTTTTGTAAGAAACTCTTCGAGGGGAAACTAATGACCTAAAAAATATGGGGGTGTTCCATTTAAAAATATTGTAGGGAGTGACTCTGGGGGTGAGCGGGTGAAGATAATCCTAGCTCTATATGTAGAAAAGTGTGTCCCCTTATTATTATTATTTTTTGATACGATCAAAATATCCACATTTCTTTAGTGATGATTTTCATTGAAATGCACTGCAGTATTAACGCATACGCTTTATTGTGGATTTTTTTAGCCGCACTTTTTAGTCTGTTTTTTGAATTTTTGTTGCACCTTTGATCGGTTTTTTTCGTGATTGTGTCCGGAGCGTTATTCCGGTATGTGCACTTTCTCGACACAATTTTCCAAATATTTAGCAACTAGATTTGTCATCAAAAATTAAGTGAAATTTTTCTCAAATCCATTCAAACAATCAAATTCTCTTTAAAAATTCATTCCTCGGTGTCAACTTCAACTTTCAACTTGGAGAAATAACCTTTTGTGAATATATTATAAGGGGATAAAATAAACCACCCCTGATGAATTTTCTTGTGGACATTTTGTACAGTTAATCAACCTCGAATAGTAGGGTGATTATTATTGAAATCTTAGATATGATTTTTTGTGTAAAAGAATGAATATTTTTTAATGAAGTTTGGTATACAGGGGTTTTAGGTCATGCCGAACAAGATTCTGTAAAAACAAGAACCCTATCTCAATCGCCAATATAAATTCCTAATTTTTGACAATTTCTTTTGATTAGGCCAAGAAAGGGCGTGATAGTTACTTTAGACGAGGTAGTAGATTTTTTTTTTATCATCTTGTATATATTGAAGAGAGTATTGTAGAATTCAAATTTTAGATCTCCAAACCCTTGGCAAACTTTTGTGTGACCGAAAAAATCACGAATTTTTGGCACTTTTTTCAGTTTGTGGCCTATAATTTAAAAACAATGCATCCAATCAATGCATCCAGTCGAAAAGTCATCTATTAAAGAGCATTAAATTTCGCTTTGAATGAGTACCTAAAAGTTGAAATTTCATCAAGAGGCATGGGCGTAATTGGCAGTCGAATATCAACAATTTTTACCAACTTGTAAAAAAATTACACTGGGTAACTTTTTAAACGTCTTTAGCTCTGAAAGGGTTAATCCAAACGGAAAAAAAATGAAAAAAAAATGATCCACACACAAATCAAAACTAGTATGCGTATCAGTCCAAGATCAGCGAGCGGCGTTGGGGAATCGAATAACCGTAACCGATAGAAGCTTTAACCGCGAACGCTTACCGTATAGACTATAGAGACAGAGGACAGAGTACAACCGGACCTATTTATATAGGATATTAAAATAAGTAATTACTACTAAAGTATAAATAAAACGCGTTACAGATAGTAGTGTAATATCTAATAGTCTAATAAAACTGATTTCAAATTCACACCAACTAGTCTGAGAATTGCATCAGGTACCACGCAACGTGAGTGCCGAAAACTGCCGAATATCAATAACAGTCCGACGTCCCAATCTCGTCTATACAGTGCATGAGGAGACATCCTGCTAATCCCAGATAGGACGGAATTGAAATGACCGATTCAAGGCACACGTCCGCGTCCGAGACGCAGAACAAGTACCGCCGGATTTGATTCCGGACTAGGAACTGGAACTGATCTTGAGGTATTTCGCTGAACTGGGATTGGTTTGGAACTGAGAACTGACCCATAAAAATGCGTGGATCGGCCATCCCTAGCTCGAAGTAATCCTTGTCGTCGTCGTCTGCATCTTCATCCAACTGAATCTCAGGAGCGTTCTGACATGAGAGGTCAGAGCAGTGTTTACAGGACAAAGAGCAGTTCAGGCCTGATTTCCGACAGCAGCATGCTACAGTGTAACTTTTTTGCATGTACACGAAACCATTTTCAGTAGCATGTCGGGCGCAGTCCTTTGACAGCAATAAGCCTGACGAGACTTTCTTCCAACCCCATTGGCATGGGTTTGTTACGTTTCCCAGCCAAGTTTGCATTTGGTGGTATGTGCGCATTGAGTGCCACCTTGCTGCATCCGATATTGGTAGCAACCGTGCTAGGTTGAACCATTTTTTTGAGGCGGATTTTCTAAAAAGCTCGTATCTCAGCTCGTCCAGAGGTCCATTGTGCATCTGTCCATACAGTGCCAAGATCAGCTGTTCCTCTGCCTGTTCTATCAGGTTTTGAGGAACAGATGACAGAAATGTAGCTGCTTGTGCTTTCAGGTGTGGATGTTGCTCAATGAGGGAGAAAAATTTTCTTTTCTCGTGACCAAAAAATGATGACGTGGTGTCGTACCCAGTAAATACATGCGTGAAGAGGACACGTGTGGGATCAAAGTTGAATGGAGTGTTTGAGTATCATAAACCTGTTTTTTTCCCTTTCTCTATTTTGTGGAAGTACAAGTTCTCGTACTTGCTTCCGAGGCCCAATAGGAGAACGAGAACGTCAATGTCCTCGCTAACAATTGCCACACTGTCGGATTTAGCTGCTTGGGAAATAGATGTTTCTACAATTAATAAATCTGCATCTTCTTCTGCCTGTTGCGCCTGGATTCCTCCTTCCTTATATTTTTGTATAAGCATCAAATTCAAATGGTTCTTGTTGCACTCGTTTGCAAAAAGCTTTTCCTGTGATACTGCAGCATTTGTTTCTTCACTGAAAATGATGTCTGCTGAAGAACCTGATGTCTTCAAAGGATTTTTTACAAGTTGGTAAAATGGTTCTTATTCGACTGCCAATTACGCCCATACCTCTTGATGGAATTTCAACTTTGAGGTACCCATTCGAAGTGAAATTTAATGCTCTTTAATTTTGATAATAGATGACTTTTCGATTGGATGCATTGTTTTTAAGTTATAGGCCACAAACTGAAAAAAGTGACAAAAATTCGTGGTTTTTTCGGCTGGCCACACAAAAATTTGCCAAGGGTTTGAAGGCCTAAAACTTGATTCTACATACTCTCTACAATATATACAAGAAAATTTAAAAAAAGTACTACCTCGTTTGTTGTAACTATAAAGTACCCCGTTATTAAACTAGATCATAATCGGCGTATTTAATTTCGAAAAAAAACTTTTTAATCACAATCTGATACACAAGAAGTATACCAAATTTGATCTAAATCGATCAACAAATGGCCGAGATATTGGGGTGTAGTTGTGAAAAGTGAGACACACTCTAGATAACTGCTGCAAGTAATTATTGTAATTCATATTATTCGTAAATGTTTAATGATGTTCTTTGAATTTCATCTCCAAAAAAACATCAGATTAAACCCGTTTTATGGAGTCTACGTGCCAAATACTTCTACCTGTTTCCAGAGGACCCTACATGAGGAAAGTAATATAAAGTTAATTTTTATTACTACTTATATAAACGACAAATGAATGGTTCAATTATTTGATCATTTGTTTTTCTTTTCCAATATAAAATTAGGTCACTTTTCCCACCGTCTGTTTCATGTTTTGTACGTTATACTAAAGCGGATCATTTTAACATCGAAATCGCTGTAATTGCTTTCCAGCAAATCTGAATATTAAACAAAATTATAGATTGTTTAAAGTGACAATCGAACATGATGACGTCCTTTCACCCTGTAAAGTAAAACAAGGTGTATAAGACTATTTGCAAGATATTTTGTAAAAAAGGTCATCGTAACATCAGAACACAATAACTAAATCAATAATTTACGTGCTTATCCTAAAACCGGTCTCTTTATAAAATACTTCAACGCAGCCTGTGTCAAGTAGAGAGCGCATGCTCAACAACCATACTCTGAAAAGCTGAAATTTCAGTGTTCTTCAGGTTAGCGAGGGAATCGTTTCAGGTTTCGCGCGGGTTGCATACACAATATTTTCTGTGAATCTGAACAAGTGAGAATTCGAACGTTGACAGTTAAGTGTTTGTTAGTGTTTAAACGTAAGCTTATCAAATGTTTATATTCCTGAAGGTATTTTATTTGGATGTGTTTGTTGTGTTAAGGAACTTGGCATATTTAATAGTAAATATACCAGGCAAACAAGGATGCTTTTAAATTTACCTAGTGTAATAAATATTAATGTCTAAATATTTTTAATACACCGATCACACAGAGCGTTTCCCGAAATACGTAGAAACTTTATTTTGTTTGCTAATACGAGTATTGTAAATGTCGAAATAAATTCTTATCGCTGTTTAAATAATAAGTTAACACACGAGTGTTTGAAGCAAGGACTGCAAGCTTGGCTATCATTGGATTTCTTCAGTGGAAAGGTGCAGCAAAACTAAGGGATCTTGAACACCTGTGATCTTAGCCTGACGCCTGCTGCACCTGTAGGAATGATAATTTGCAAAGAAATATATTCTTTATTCTTTTGAAACTGTATATTATAGCATTAATTGTATTTAGAAGTTGTGGATTTAAATTTTTTGGTGCCCTAAAATATTTACTTAATTTTATAATTATCTATACTTGACCGAACACAGAAACTATGGGGATGCACAGTGCACACATCAATATTAATATCCGATTATAGTTTGAAGATGTCCATATTCATTTAAGTATTTTTATTTTTTCACTGTACATACTAGTAAAGCAACTAAAATATATGAGAAAAATATTAAAATCCATTTTAGTAGATAGGAAAAAGATGAACTCTTGGTATGAGCAAACCCTTAAAAATTTCATACGACAGTAGGAGTTAATTATTAAGTGTAATTCAATCTTTAATGAGTAATTATCTCGGTTGTCAATTTTGCCAATTCGATTTTTAGGTACTAGTAAAGGTCGGGATTATAATACGAAATTTATATTTATAGCCGATTCTAAACAAGGATCAACTGGACAGGGCAGCCAAAATAGAAAGAATTTAAAAAAAAATTGGTTTAAGAGATGTCCAACATAAGTCTTATTTCTATCATCTCCACAGCCGAGGATTCAGCAAATTAACATTCATCAAAAGTTACTTATTCTTCCAAATCATAAAATTTTAACAGAACTAAAGGCTTTTAGCCATGTTTAAATGACTGGTATCATCGATTGCATAACAGTAAATTATCCTAAGTAAATTTTTCATTAGTACCACGCCACGTTCTTTTTAGTCAATAGCTTTAATATCTCTCTTTGGAAATTTACACTTTATTACCATTTTAATGCGCTTCAGACGAAAGGAGCTTGATCATTATCGCTGCGATTGTTTTTAGTTGATCTGACCCTGTCCCGCCACAATTGTCATGGTAGAATACGTCGTGGATGTCTGGTTGGCTCCGGGCATGAATGTGAGAAAAATTATGCTATATTATTTAATCTAAAGTACAGCCTTTTTAAATTAAATTAATTTTAATTGGAGTCTAGGATAGGTTGGTACTCTCGATAATTGGTAATAAACAACATTCGCTTGGAGCAGTATTCATATAATCATAAAAACGTATAAAATTGCCTTACAAAAATAGGCTAATTCTTATATTCTTTCCTGTTATTTGGGTTTTCTACCACATATTATTATCCTCTTCAAAACAAATCACCGAATCTACAAAATAATAGAATTATTGGAAAAAACCTCTGCGCCCGTGACGTTTACGCCAAAGGAAAAGTCAGAGGTTATATTTTGCATATAATATAAATCGGAATAAACACAGAAATAATGTATTTTGCTGACGTTTTGGAAAGTAATCTCTTTCCGTTTTCAAAGCTATTTTTTGGAAGAACTCTTATTTTGCTGTGTATGTCAAATACACAGCTTTAAGATTCTGTTTATGTTATTTCCATAGATACTTACTACTTACACAGAACATAGAACTGATGATATTTTCTTTTAGATAATGTTGAGTTTGTTAAGTTCTTCTTTTAACATTGGTAGCCAGGTTGTACAAATATCTACAGAACAATTCGATACGCACTTATCTTCATTTAATAAGATTATTACTGATTCTTTAATTTTTCTTTTTTTGGTATCTGTTTCTTTTGTTAAAATTTTTGCCGAGTCCCAGTTTATTCTATGTCCGTTTTCCCAAACATGTTCACAAATCTTTGATTTCTGAATTTCATTCTTTCTAATGTAATTCTTGTGCTCATCCAACCTCACACTGAAAGGTCTGGATGACTCACCCACGTAACATTTATCACATTCGCACGGGATATTGTAAATAGAGTTTTTTGAATTCTGCTCCCTGTTTATCGGTTTTGTTTTTGTTAAAATAGATCTTAAAGTGTTCCCCGTTTGAAATATCGTCCTAACATCAAATTTGTCACCTATACGGCGTAGCTTTTCCGATCGTCCATATACATAAGGAATTATTGCTGTATAATGACGTTCAGGTTTTTGTCGTACCTGATTGTCCCTATTTTCAACATTTATGAAAACTCTATCAACAAAGGCTTCAGGATATTGATTTTGTACTAGAACCTCTTTGATAAATTTTTTCTCGTTATTTAATATTTCATTATTAGCTGAAATTATTTTGGCCCTATCGTATAAACATTTTACAACACCTCTTTTAACATTTATTGACTGATTGGAGTTAAAATTTAGACATCTATTAGTATGTGTTGGTTTTCTATAAACGCTTGTTTCAATTGTATTATTTACCCTTCTAATTAAAACATCTAAAAACGGTAGTTCATTCCTACTTTCTACTTCTAATGTGAATTTAATAGACGGTTCCTTACTATTTATATTTTCTAAAAAACTATCTAATAAATCGACACCATGAGGCCAAATTGCAAAGATGTCGTCAACATATCTCCACCAGACAACCGGTTTGTTTATACAATTTTGAACATGTGTGTTCTCAAAGTTCTCCATAAATATGTTGCTTAAAATTGGTGATAATGCAGACCCCATAGCCATACCAAAATCCTGCTGATAGAACTCATTGTCCAATTGAAAATAGGTTGTTTTTATACACAGTGTTAAGAGTTCCATTATGCTATTTACACTTAATTTAGTTCTAGTTTCCAAATTATTATCATTTAGCAACCTGTCTTTAACTATTTTTAAGGTTTCATCTACCGAAACAATGGTAAAAAGACTAACTACATCAAAACTAACCATCAGGTGTGATTCATGAATATCGTTTTCATAATTTTTTTCTATGAAATGTTTACTATTTTTAATATATGAATCGGTATTTCCAGATAATGGATCAATAATTTTAAGTAAAAATTTTGCCAAATTATGACATAGTGAATTAATAGAACTAACAATTGGCCTTAAAGAAATATTTTGTTTATGTGTCTTTGGTAAGCCATAAAAATGAGGAGGCTTACTACGATGTGGTGTAGGTTTCCTTCGTTCAAAATCATTAAATTCATGTTTGTATTTAAACAGAGTTCTGTAAATTTTGCTCTCTATTGATTTTGTTGGATCTTTGTTTAGTTTTGAGTAGGGTCCCTCAATTACAAGAGTCATGATTGTTATGTTATATATATCTTTGTCTATAATGACTGTTGCATTACCTTTGTCTGCTGGCAATATTTTTATACTTTCATCGCGTTTTAAAGAATTTATCGATAACTTTTCTTCTGGATTTAAATTATCTTTAATTTTATATCGCTTCTCTAAAGCAATTTTTGCCCGTATGCGATATTCATTACCACTATCTGTTGGTAAATTTTGAGCCGTTTTTTCTATTGCCGCTACTATGTCAAATTTTGGAACAGTTTTCGGGTTTATTGCAAAATTTAAACCTTTTGATAGTACAAGCCTGTCTGAAAGGGACAAAATTCAGTTCACAGATATTCGCATATTTGCGAAATTGTGCGTAACAATTTATAAAATAATCTCAACTAAATCTGCTATACAATATTTCTCTACTGATGAGTAGTTCTATTTAATTATAACTGTCAATCGACACAATATGTGATATTGCTTTCATTCTCATTGGATTAGGAAGCATCATATTCAAACACTCTAGAAATCTAATATGTGGGCTGGTACAATTGAAATCACAATATACAGTGTGTCTCACTTTTCACCGCTATTTGTTGATCGATTTAGATCAACGTGTAATATAGCTACGAGTTTTCAAATATTAATTTCATAATGGTGTTTTGGATAAAAAATGTGTCCTAATGCTTAATTAGCATCATTATTACACTACTACCAAGTTATGTAAATATCCAAAAATAAATAACTCGAATAGTTGGAATAGGATAATCAAGTATACTTTCAACTTTACTAGGATCAGTTCTAAGGCCATCTTTGTCAACCAGGGTGATTATTGTTGAAATCTTAGATATGATTTTTTTTTGCAAAGGAATGAATATTTTTTAAAGAAGTTTTAGATCATGCCGAACAAGAATCTGTGAAAACAAAAACCCTGTCTCAATCGCTAATATAAATTCCTAATTTTTTCCAATTTCTCTTGATCATAGTAGGCGTATTTAATTTCGAATACAAATTTTTTTAAATAACTTTTTAATTACAATCTAAAACACAAGAAGTATACCAAATTTAATATCTAAATCGATCGACAAATGGCCGAGATATTGGATTGTAGTGGTGAAAAGTGGGACACACTGTATATAAATGGAGATTGATTCTAGATAGTGGAAATTTTGGAAAATGATACAACTTTTTGACAAGATTAAGTACAAGGATGTTCTGTAGCTTCCGTACGCAAGTTTTCAGATAGTCGATTAACTGGACGAACCGTTAAATGACCAACACGTTCTCCTGATCTGATATTTAGGTATCATTTGATACAGAAAATTTCAAGACCCTTCCACAAAACTTAGTTGATTTTAGAGAACAAACGTTGCAAATTGTGATTAAATAACACTAAAATTTATAACATATAAGATCAGAACTTCAGATAAAACTTGACGATCTTATGGACTCGTGGTAATATCCAACAAACCTTGCAATTTTATACTTATATTTTCAATTTTATGTAACTTTTTATTTGATTACTAAATTTTTTTGTAAAAATATATAAAAATTTGTACCAAATTTTCTCTTTCCAAGATAATAAGACGGATTAGTTTGCCTTCTTTATTATTCTCTATATTACACTAATCAAAAATAAAAGATTAGTGAATTTTATTTTTCAGTTTAGGTTTGATTTGTATCATTTTCCCCTGAAATGAACTTATCTCTATTTTAAGTCCGTGTTTTTATTGTTTCTAAAAATAGATCATTTACTTTAATTAATTCTCAAAGCCACTTGCATTCATTTTCAGTTTTCCCCAGCTCCTAAAAACCAAAGAGATGCATAATGGATAAATTAATTTTAGAGTTGTTATTGCTGTCGTGTTAATTGGCGATTACTTCCTTGAACGTAAATAAGTGCTTAACAACCCAGTATTTTGAATTTTAATAACTTTAATCATTGAAGACAAGTTTCATAAACAAAATACCGGTATAATATAAACAGAGATGTCATATCTGACTTTTGTGTAAAGATACAAGACAGGCACCGGATGTTCTGATAAAGGAAATGAAATGATTCCCGAAGCGATAACTGTTCAATTATAATTATTTTAGAATTCTTTTGATGCTCCACTTTAACACTGACGTTGTGACATGAATTTATGCAAGTGCTAAAAATTGATGGACATCTTAAAAGATGGTGATAGATATTATTACTTTATTAACAATAAAAAATTTCATTACTAGAAGCACAGTTTGATACCCAATAAACCAGAAACTGTCTTTCTACTGAGGTATAATATAATCTTTCCGATATAGTGGTTATAGGAAATTTTATAAATATAATTTTATTAATTTCTAAATGAAATGCCATGCTGAATTTAATTCCTGATACGAGTATACTCTTTGAGATCTAGTACATTGAAAGATCAATATTTGCAATGCTCCTGATTTATTAGAACTAAGAAGCCGAAACATATGTAGAGTATTCTAAATATATTATTTGGAATCATCTAAAAACAGTGCTTACTTGAAATTCTTTTTTCCTACGAGCACCGTCACCCGTTTATATTAATCCTTTCACACCATTTTCTTTTTTAAATTTTGCGAGTAATATTTTCTCTTATCTTATCTAACGAATTTGGGTCTATTATCGTCAGAGAGTTTTAAATAAAGTTAATCCTCATTTATTAATAAATCCATAATATCTACCATATTTTATTATGAATTTTGATATGTTGTTCTTTATTTGAATTTCATCTAGGTTCCCTAACTTCTTAAACTTGCTATAGTTTAATAATATATTATAAGAAGTTCCAAGCAGCACATAAATATTTCGAAATATTAGTCTAGCGACTTCTATGCGTATTAAACCCCTCATGAACACTATTGTGTATTGAAATTTCATAAGAGATAACAGTTCTCTTGGTACGGCAAAGGTGGTAGAAATTATAATTTAAATAATCGTTAAATTTTTTCCTTTTCAAAAACGCAATTGATGTAGTACAAGTCTGGACAATTATGCAACAACGATAATAATAGGTATAGAATAAGGTTAATAAGCCATTGTCAGATATTTGTTATTAAGGAATTTGGGAATTCGAATTTGACCGTTCATTTAAACAGTGCAGGATAAGCGTCCTTATGCACGAACTCTCCGGAAATACAGAAATGAAAATGAAATGTCGCACAGTAGGTCGAATCTTGAGCATCCTGTTTTAAATGAGTAACCTGTCAAGTCTATTCAGTTGTGGACCTTAACAGACTATTGGACTAACCACCAGAGAATTCTGAACCTTCCATTCCACATTAAATTCCACGGAGCGATTCTCGAGGGAGTGATGGTCGCATTAATTATTATTATAGAAACTATTATCCGAAATGAGTTAATGATTCACCAGCGGTTCATCGGCTCATCATTGTTCGTTATAAATTAGGGCAACACTCCTCTTTTTGAAATAAATAAGTACCGAGACATTAATTTGTTTGAAAAAGTATATGCCCTTTTTTATTTCTTCTTTTTTGATGTTGCTGTTTTGGGAAGTATAAAAATAACTAAGAATTTAAAATTGTAAACCCAATTAACACTCCACCTCAAATAAATAGGAGGAATATTACCTTATTAATAAACGCTGAAACACGTTCATTTTTGTTAATTATTAAAAGCTTTTATTAAACTTACAATGTTTGTTAGTTAGTTAATTTGTTTAGGTTAAATCTTGTAATAAAAATTTCAATTAGTTCTAATTAAACTTGAGCTTTGAAATTTGTATAAGTCCGGTGACAATACACTTTAACATTTTCATATAAGAAAAAACAAGATAGCGGACGACTTTACTGTTTATGATCCGATTCGTCTCAAAATCGATATCTGAGGATTGCAGCATATTAAAGGACTAAAAAGTAAAAACTAAAATTATAAAAAAAAAATATTTTTAAAAAAAAGCTTTTATTTAAATGCTCTAAAAATTAGAAAATAAACTTTGATGTAAATCAAACCCATCATTTTGTTACATTATACATATTTTTTTATAATATAAAAGCTTGTCTCGAGCAATCTCCTTTACACAGGAAAATCTCGCGACAAGCTTTTATTTCATAAAAAAAATAATTATTAAATTAATATAATTTTTTACTTCTAAAATGACTAGAACAATTAAGAATAAACTTTGTTCCACCCTTGTATACTAGCCGCCTCCGTAAAAATGTCAAATGGAAGTGAGATTTAACCAGTATCTTATTTGACAAATATTTTATTTTTAATTAAAATATTTTAAGTCTTCAATCAGTGGTTTGCTCAGTTTTTAACTTTATCGATTTACTTTGGAGACACTGTAGCGTATATACAGGGTGATCCACGAAGTTTTGGCCAGTCGATATCTTGAGAACTATTGAACTGCATACAATTTTTAAATCTGGCGATTTTGAACGGCGGAATATCTGTAATTGTCTAAATCTGTAGCCTGTGTAGAATAAACCAAACCTTTTAAATATCTGCAGAGAAAAAAATCAACAGGTGGTAATTCTGGGGAGCGAGCCGACCACTGTATTGTACCATTTCGCCCAATCCATCTTTCATGGAAAGTAGCATCAAGACATGTCGTAACTTCTCGGGCATAGTGAGGTGGTACACCATCCTGCTGCCACCACATCTCTCTTTTGTTTAAGGAAATATCTTCAAGTAAAACTGGAAGCATGTTCTGGAGAATCTCTAAATACCTTACGCCTGTTAAAGTCTTTCACAAAAATCAGCCCAATCAAGCGGCCGTTAAGTAAACCGCACCAGACATTTACAGCTCATATTCTCTAGAAATTAGTTTCTCATCCATTTATTTTCAACAGATCAGTAATGACAATTCTGTCAATTAACGGGACCATTGTTGTGAAAACTACTGTCATTAGTCCACAATGTTTTGTTTAAAAAGAATGGGTCATCTGCGAATTTTACTGTCATTTCAGCAATAAAATTTAGCCTTCTTCTAGGCTCTACAAGAGGCAAATCTAGCGTTCAATGTATTTTGAAAGGATAATAATACTCTCTGGATTGTAGTTCTATTTACTCCACATTCTTGCTGAAAACATCGAGCTGAGATCTGGAGGTTTACTTGAAGACAAGCCTGAACATTAATTACGTTATCCGCTGTTTTGATAGGCTTTACAATCTGCTCTTTTCCGCTAGGAACAGAGCCATTTCTAAATTTTTGCCATACTTCATGTACAAATCTCGAGCACGTCTACTATTTTGTCGGCACTTGTCGTATATGAGCAGCATGTTGACATACTCGTCGTAAATAAAATGCAAAGGCATAATAGTCTTATTAGTCAAGCGCGTAAATATTTTTTTTTTGTGGGGGGGAGGGAGGTGGTAATATAACACCACAGGTAATTACGACCCCCTTTATCCCGGAAGGCTCTAGAAGAGCCTTGTGTGGGAGGGGGCTACACATTTAGAGACAAGGGACACACACCCAATATCCGTGTATAGTGAAAAAATCCCTCTCACAGTATTTTCCACTGCCACGGCCGGGGATCGAACCCGGAACTTTTAGGTGAGAGGCAAGTGCGCTCACCTCTCGACCACCAGTCATACAAATATAATGAAATATGAAATGAAGGTTTTTTAAAAATGTCTTTAATGTCACAGAAATACTAAATCATATCATAAGAATTTTCAGCAGATATCAGAAATTTTTGGTGAAACACAAATGGTCGTGATATTGAGAATAATTTATCCTCTTTCATCAAATAGAAAAAATCATAATCGTAGAGAGAGGACCTTCGCAAAGTTATCTTCATTTATTTCTGGAACTGGTTTAGGATATAAGCTATGTTTTTGCTAATTCCTAATTCTGTCAATCTGTACACTCTTCTGTAATTCTTGTTATTTGAAAATTTCTCACTGACTAAATATTGTTTTTTATTTGCTACAGATCCAATTTCCATTTTGTCAACAAGTACTTTTTCGTATTTGTGATCTATTGAGGGCAGGATAATTTTCAGTTTAAGTATAACCTAGATACCTTTGGATATATTAATTTTTGTCAAAAATACCAGCGCTCTCACCACCAGAGCCATCTGTATATTTTTGTTTTCCATAACTTTACCATTCAAATTTATCAGAATATCAGCGGTCCTGAGTACAATTTAAGGTTGTCATATTATATAATTACGAGTATTATTTCAATGAATTATTCATTTGCACTTAACCAGATGTTGAAAAGTACAATAGACTTGATATCTCGCATTCGAAATAATGTGGCCGAACTTTAAATTTATAGGTCAAGCGATTTATTCTATACATAAAAGGTTTGACAAAATGGCACACGAATGACCTGGGAAGAATAAAGACCGCTGTCCAAATACGTGCTCAAATTAAATTTATCTTTTCCCGCTACTTACTTTCCTCTTCTCTTGCTAACGCGTTTCTATTCCAGGGAAAATATATAGTCATTCGAGAAATATAAAGAAAATTTAAATATGAACAAATGAATATTTGTCATATTGACATACTGTAACATATCCTTATTTCTTTTAACAGTTAAAGGCTTACGGAATCAAAATGTATAATTTTTACAGGAAATATGCTAAAATACTATAATATTTCAAATATTCTATTAGCTTTCTGTTATGGAACTTACATTAAAAATTTCGTTTTGTTTGTGGCATTTTTTTAAATAAATTTTATTTTGATATTGCGGGGGATATTTCTAGTAACAACTATTTAAAAAACTACCCCAGTGTATATTTGTCTATAAAATAGCTGACATAGAAACTGTAGACTGACTATCAATATACCGTATGTCTATTTTACGACGGCCACACTGAATATCTATTGCACAAGAGTAAAGTTTTAGAAACAGTTATCCCATTTTTTGTGAGCTATATTTCAGTAAAAATAAATTCGAAATCCATAGCCTACTTTGTGAGATATATTACAAAAACCTGAAAAATAAGAAAACGACAAACGGTTATAGCTTCCTTATTTGAGGAGTTACGAAAAGAGTTAACGGGATCACAGTTGACAGCAAAAACAATAAGAATAATAATGTGTATCAAAAAATTCGAAAAACGCAATTGGCTTTGACTTACGCTCTTGTGCAGAAATGAAAAGCACAAATCTCAAAGTAGGTCATGACACAATTAATTCCGTTTATTTTTTCTCTTTCCAACGATATAAAACATTTCACAAAAATATTAACTGTTACTGTCAATATTTAATATTTTACGAAAACCACAATTCACGTCATTGAATCGTAAAAATCAGCTATGCCATGATTAGTGAATAACAATGTATACAGTTATTAACAAATTTGACAGATTGTCACTGTTGTATGTTGCGTTGCCGAGTTCTAAGACAAGTTTTATATCAGTAATTATTATGATGCACACCAATAATAATAAATTCGACATGATTAGCATTTATTGTCAGTGTAATTTTGACGCTGAGATGGCAGTCGCGGTTTACGGAGATAGATTTCCAGATGCTCCGCAGCCCAATGGGACTATGTTTAGGAAGTTAGTTCAAAATGTAATAACGCACGGTTCACTTTCAAAAAAGTGGTAAGGCGAGGGCATGTTGCGGATAATGTAAGAAGAGTGAATAGAGTATTGAATTATGTTAACCAAAATGAAGAATCCTCTTTGAGACAAATTCAGAGAAACTGTCGCATAGAAATAGATAGTGCAAGAAAAATATTTAAAAAAAACGGATTTCGACGGTACAAAATAAAGAAAGTAAGATTTTGTAGATGGTTGTTAAATAAAAAAAAAGGAATGGCCCGCTGATATGTAGCAAAATTCTTTGGTCGGACAAATCAAATTTTTCTAATACTAGATATTGTAACAGAAATATACATTATAAATGGACACGAGAAAATACACATTGCTGCAGAGAGACTGTTTTCCAAGAAAAATTTTCTACGAATGTTTGGCCGGGTCTTTTTGTGACTAAAGTAATTGGACCTTATTCTTATGATGGAAAATTAACTGCTCGTAGATACCTTAATTTCCTGCAAAACGAATTTCAAGATTTTCTTTACGAATTAATCAGCCAGCTCAATCACCAGATGTTACTCCTTTGGATTTTTTCGCTTGGGGTTACATTAAAGACAAGGTATTTCAAACTTTGAGGACATCAAAACCAGAATTAGAAACGCATGTGAGGCAATTACACCTGAAATTCTCCAAAATGTAATGCGTGGGGAGTTTCGTAGAGTACGTTTGTGTATTAGAATGCATGATACACAATTTGAGCATTTGTAGTTATAAAAATAAATACACATATTTTCTTTTCAATATGGTAGTACTGTTATACATAGTTTTTATTTATTTTTTGATGTTTATTTTGTACTTGTATTTTTATTTATGATATATTTGTTTGTTTGTATTAAATTGTAATAAATAATTACTGAATTATAATTATTATAAAGTGAATTTTTACTATTATGGCATAGCTGATTTTTACGATTCAATAATATGAATTGTGGTTTTCATAAAAAATTAAACATTGACACTATGAGTTAAAATTTTTGTAACATGTTTTATATCGTTGGAAAAAGAAAAAACAAACAGAATTAATGGTGTCATTGCCTACTTTGAGATTTGTTCATTTCATTTTTGCGCAAGAGCGTATGTCAAAACCAACTACGTTTTTCGAATTTTTTTGATACACATTATTATTCTTATTGTCTTTGCCGCCAACTTTCATCCCTTTAATTTTTTTCGTATCTCCTCCAATAAGGGAGCTATAACCGTTTGTGGTTTTCCTATTTTTCAGGTTTTGTAATATATATCACAAAGTAGGCTATGGATTTCAAATTTCTTTTTACTGAAATATAGCTGACAAGAAATGGGATAACTGTTTTTAAAACTTTATTCTTCTACAATAGATATTAAGTGAGATATTTAATGTGGCCCTCGTAAAATATACAGACGGTATAGCACGATATAGTCTTGCACCATAATTGTTATTTATTGTCATACCGGCAAACAATTTAAACTATGTCTCGTATTTGATACTCAACAGGCACTCACACACCCTTGTGCACATGCAGGCATGCGAAATTCGAGTAGCTTGGAGAAATCGAGTCAATTCATCTTGGTGACGTCCCGTATACTGGGGATTTAAATTTTGGCACTAATGTAAAATCGATAGCGATTTGTTAATGTTGCCACTCTCCATGTTAGTCTAATTTTTTATCACTGGGGTGCTATATAAACGTCACGACCGTCCACGCTACATTGTTAGAGTAATAATTCACATTTCTTTTAGTATACTGAAGGGAATAATGTCCTACTTGACAGGGACATATATAGTGATATCAAAAGTAAAATAAAAACATTGGATGGTCAGGAAATTCACACTTTTATCCTTCTACAGATTTTAAAAGAAGTCTTCCTGAATATTTACTTTCCTATTTTTATACAGCGTGCCCCATTTTGCTTTGCTTTAATGTCCGATCTAGATATATATATATTTTTTAATATAAATCTTTGAAAAGCACATCTTTGCCTACTATGGTGAAATTTTATTAGCGATTTGTTTATTTCAAATCTGAGTGCGCCACTGATTCAGTTACCCCCCAAGTGTGTTCCAAATTTCGTTGAAAAAGTCATATTTTTAGACTTTTCCTGAGAGTAATAAAAATTTAGAAATTGCCGAAAAAATTTAACTGTTGCATGGGATTGTGTATTTATGAAAAGAGTGCCTTGATTGAAATAACTGTCAATTGAATGATTCATTGTTAAAAAAAACAGTAATGCTCAATTTAGAAATTTTTAATTATCAAATAATTTTTATCATTTCACACTACAATGACTAACAAACAAATCATTAAAAAGAAGTGACACAAAAAACTTCACCTAAAAATATTACAAAATAAATAAATAAGTGTAGGTTCTCTCTACTAAGCCACCTTCAACAACTTATATACATTTATCTATCCTCTCACAATTATTACGAATGACATTCTTCCCTCGAGATTTCTTAACAAGGTAGTGTAATTCTGTCACATAGTTCCTGCCTATTTTGTGGTCGAGATTTATAAACTTTGCTTTTAAGAGTACCCCACAGATAAAAATCAAAGGGTGCTAATCTGACAATATTGGCGGCCAGGCTATCAATGGACTACTAAGCCGAATCCACCTACCGGGAAAATTTTAGTTGAACTATGTTGTGACAATTACTGCATGATGTAGGGCACATCCATCTAGTTGAAAATATAAATGTTGTCTTCCCTGCAGGTTTTGAATCTTGTTCCAAAACTGATTTCTCAAGAACGCCAGAAAACTTAAACTGTTTAATAAGAACCAATTAAGCACTCGTTCAAAGTACCACAACATACATTTATTTTTTGTAAATATTGACTTCTGCAATGACTACCCAATTGGCATTCTCTTCTGCCCAAAATCTACAATTCTGTGAGGAAACGACACCGTTTATGGTGAATGTAGATCGCTATCGATGATTTTTTTAAAAATCTGGTTCATTCAAATACTCTCCTTGAACCCACAAACGATACCCAGACCTTCTTTCTTTGTCATCTACTTGCAAAGTATGCAAAAATTTAGGTTTGTATGGTTTTCTGTTATGATTTTTAAGGCACCTCCAAATGGTATTTCGAGACTTGTTTAAATTTATAGCAGCATTCCTCAACCTTGAACGATGGTTTTTGTCAAAATATGCCAAAATAGCGAGATCATTAGCTGCCTCGAGTGGTCAGATCCTCCAGAATTTGTGTCTGAAACACTACAGGTATCATTAAAACATTTTATTATTTTTCGAACAGTGCTGTCGTTAAGTGGCGGCCGTCGATTTGGATTTCTTCTGTTAAATTCTCTGACAGCTTTTCTTGACGATCTCACCAAATCACCAAATTTCAAAATTGTAGTTCAAATAGTTTTCGAAATATCGACTGGCCAAAACTTCGCATGCTACTGTATACAGGGTGTTGCATCATGAGAGGGACATAGCTTAATAGGAGGTAGAGAACATCAGTGGTAACCGGAACCTCCCATAGACATGTCTCATTGGGCCTTCACTACGAAGTTACAGGGCGTTTTATAATTTTTGGCCAAACCTGTTTTTTGTCATAACTTTGACAGGGAATGAAATAACGGATTCATATTTGGTACGGCTAATGTACTAACGAGCCCCAAGAGGTACATGTATAAAAAAAAATATATCCAGGTCCGAACTCACTATAATTTATGTTTCTTCTTTGCATCAATAAAATATCACCCTGTATATATTTTTTTGAAATTTCGATACGATATTCGAAAAGAGCAAGAAAAAACAAACAAAATGGCCTATTTCATTTTTTTGTTACACCTTCGTGGTTATTTAAATACGTTGTTAAATGTGCAAGAAAATGGATTACAGAACCCTATTAAATGAGAGGCACGTGCAATAAATAGTTTTATAGCTAAAATTTGCAAAAATTCTATTGAGCCTAGGTGGTCTGGGTGAATCCTAATTCCGGCACGTTTTAAAGGTCCATTTTGGTAAAAAACTGTGGTCCTAATAAGTAATCGGGTATGAAATAACAAAATTTTTAATCAATCACAGTAGGCTTGTTCAAAGAATAAAAGTGACAGATAATTTAAACCATTTAGGCCTAAGCAACCTGTTACTTTGATCAAGAAAATCATCAACATTTTATACTTAATAAAAATTGGAAAAGAGAACAAACTAAAATCTAAATAAATAAAATATTTTCCATTCAATTAACAATAAATAACAAAACAATAACTAAATGTGTTTAAAAATAAAACGTAATTGACACTAAAGTAAATTTTCAAAATCCTCCCCCACATTCTGTGCATTTTCTTGCGCGTTTAGAAAGGTCACCAATTGCTCGACGTATCATTTCTGGATTATTCCGTATTTCGTCGCAGGTTGTAACGATGCGCTGGATTAAATGTTGTCTACTTTCAATTTCAATGCTATAAACCTCGTTTTTTAAGTGGCCCCATAAAAAGTAATCACAAGGGTTACAATCAGGAGATCTTGGTGGCCATTCATGTGGACCCCGCGTCCAATCCATCTATTAGGATACACATTGTTTAAGTGTTCTCTTACTTGAAGGTTAAAATGTGGTGGGGCCCCATCATGCTGAAACAACATGCCTCTTATACCGATATTTTCTAACATATTCGGTAAAATGTTTTGAAGAAAATCAAAGTAAATTTCACCATTCAATCTTTCTTCAAAAAAATGTGGCCCTATCAAATGTCTATTCACAAGTCCGACCCAAACATTTACAGAAAACCTGTGTTGCGAACGGCGTTGGCGTACCGCATGTGGGTTTTCCTGTGCCCATTTATGATTATTTCGTGAATTGTTTACTCCATCCCTTGTAAATTGTGCCTCATCCGTAAATAAGGTTCTGTAAATGACTGGGCGATGGTTAGACAACCAATGACAAAATGCCAGGCGGAGGATATCGTCGCCTTGTTGAAGACGCTGTACCTGCTGGATATGATATGGATGGTAACGTTCTCTTTTTAGGGTTCTCCATACTCGCCAATGAGGAATACCAGTTGCCAAACTGATTCGTCTAGTGCTCATATTTGGGTTTTCTTGAACTACGTTTATAATATTGTTTTGTTCCTGCACACCTTGTTGTAAAACACGCTCCACAACTGCAGAATTAGGAAACTTTCCGTGTTGTCTTGCATACTGGAACACCGTACTAAAGGTTTTATGATTAGGGCATCGACGACCAGGAAAACGCAGCCGATATTCTCTTTCCGCCGACCTACCATTTCCATTACAGAAACCATAGATGAGTATTATGTCAGCATATTCCACGTTTGTAAATTTTACTGGCATAGTTAAAATATTTTCACAAGTTTTCACTAACTAAATGCGGATTATTGACACATTAAATTACTAACAAACAATTATTCAACTGTTTAGGAGATTTCTTTTTATTATCTGTCACTTTGAACAAGCCTACTGTGATTGATTAAAAATTTTGTTATTTCATACCCGATTACTTATTAGGACCACAGTTTTTTACCAAAATGGACCTTTAAAACGTGCCGGAATTAGGATTCACCCAGACCACCTAGGCTCAATAGAATTTTTGCAAATTTTAGTTATAAAACTATTTATTTCCCGTGCCTCTCATTTAATAGGGTTCTGTAATCCATTTTCTTGCACATTTAACAACGTATTTAAATAACCACGAAGGTGTAACAAAAAAATTAAATAGGCCATTTTGTTTGTTTTTTCTTGCTCTTTTCGAATATCGTATCGAAATTTCAAAAAAATATATACAGGGTGATGTTTTATTGATGCAAAGAAGAAACATAAATTATAGTGAGTCCGGACCTGGATATATTTTTTTTATACATGTACCTCTTGGGGCTCGTTAGTACATTAGCCGTACCAAATATGAATCCGTTATTTCATTCCCTGTCAAAGTTATGACAAAAAACAGGTTTGGCCAAAAATTATTTAACACCCTGTAACTTCGTAATGAAGGCCCAATGAGACATTTCTATGGGAGGTTCCGGTTACCACTGATGTTCTCTACCTCCTATTAAGCTATGTCCCTCTCATGATGCAACACCCTGTATATGTAATGCAGGTACTGCATCTAACATTAACAAATAAACTTGAGAGAAGTGCTTGAGACAAATAACTGGATTTGTTTTGTTAAAATACAATTTAGTTTTCACGACTAACTTCGTGATAATAATATTATAGTATAACCGCGCCTACAATTAGAACGACTGAGAATTTAACTTTATTTACCGAAAATCTTTTGTTTATTTTAGCATCCGAACGCATTCTCAAAATATTGTGGTTTCCTCTCGAACTACTCTGTATATCTGGCAATTTTCATTAGAGAGTGAAGGAACGGTATTACTATAGACGGCAAAATAAATAAAGCACATCAAACAACTCTCAGTATGTTATCAAAAGAGAACAAAAAAGATGATATAAAGGAGAAAGTAGAGAATTAGATGAATTTCGGTGAGAGTCCATTCATTATCTAAGGAATTCCATTACTTACCAAAAAGTGAATTTTGTGGCGCAAATAAAACCCCATTGAACAAAATTAAAATCATCATCAGGATTACGGGTTATTCCGTTCATATGATCAACAGTAGTTTACAGTAAATAGAATTTTGCGGGTGTTAAGGTTAGATAAAGTAATTGATTTTTAAATTAACACTCAATGCTAGAAAAATAAACAATTATTAGGCATAGCAGATTTCATTTCCAAAACAGTTATTTGCGGTGCGACACTATATTGTTTCAGAGATTTTAAAATACTATTCGAACGAGCGTTATAATAATACTAAAATTCTCCTTCTGTTATTTTTCAGGGTATTGCAGCCGATGGGCACTCGTAAATAAAACAACTTGCGTCGCTTAAGAAAACCTAAACCAGTGCCAAATTTGACTAGTGATATCTCCTTCACACGCACAATTTATATCAGTCTACTTCGCACATCTGTGTTAATTAACACCTACCGATGGCAGGTAGTGTGAACAAGACCTTGCGGCCGATTTCCTAGAACAGAATAGATTTATTTACCTTTAAGCGAACTGTTTATTTTTAAACTAGTGTGTATGTGAGTGTTTTAATTAAATTATTTTTGTTCGAAGTTAAATCATAATTAGTGATAATGGGATGCGAATTGGGAAAACTCGCTGGAAGGGGGAACTCGGAGAATAACAGCAAATTAGACGATATTGGGCCTCCAGCGCAAGTCGATTCTCGATTGCCTCTCACTGCGAAACAGAAATACAACATGCTGGCATCTTGGAAAGGGATTAGCAGAGCCATGGAGAGTACAGGAGTATGCATGTTTTTGAAGTAAGTCTTTCTTTACCAAATATTCTTTCGGATACGATCAATTAGTTTTAATTTATACAGAGTGTGCCAGAACTTCGGGGCAAAAATTAAGGTCAGGGTAGATGAGATCAACATAATGTCAGTATTTGATTTTTTTCTGCAGGTCTTCTTTACTGAGTTACGGGCCTCTGAACTAGAGGAATGAAATTTATTTTGTATTTATTTCAAATTTAATGAAATATTGATGGTTTATAAAACAAATGAATGTATTTAATTTGCCGGTGGCAGTATAAAGATTACTTTTTCATTTTGCATCTTTAGACCAATCACAAAAATATCACATATTTAGTTTTTATTAATTTAAAGAAAACGTTTCATAAAGTTTTCATTTTTTAATTTTTTTCGTTTAGGAAATCTCTACATAGTCACAACAATTATCGACATTATTCTTAACGACAACTTTCTTTTAAATAATAATAATAATCCTTTATTTAGCACTTTGCTGTACAATACATTTTACAAAATACTACCAAAAGAGAAAAGAAAAAATAATATATATTTACATATTCTAATTTACACTTAAAATAACTAATACAGTTTCTCATTACTATTGTATGTACATGTTTTTAATTATTGTTTTCAAGAAGTTATGTTACTAGCATCCTTAACTTCTTTACTGTGGTTATTGTAGTGTTTAGTCCTTTGGCGAAGACTAATTTTTGGACAGAGGTTGTATTTACAATTTGTAGGACAAAATTATTTCTGCCCCTTGTGTTATAATCATGCAAATCTTCAAATATTTGCACATTGTCTTGCAAATAAGACGGTACTACATTTATTTATGAAAACCAGTACATTGAATTCAACATAATTTCGTACATTCATCCATCCTAAAATTTTCAGCATACCATTCACTCTAGCATAAGTACTGCATCTTCAATATAACCCTCATGGCCCTATTTTGCAACTTTCATTTTCACCATCGATTGCAGGATACAGAACAGTTCTACAATAATTAAAATGAAAGATATACTACCAGTTTTCTACTTGTAGCAGACAGGTATCAGCTGACTCTTTTTAAAACCAATTTTTTTTGCCTATTTTCTTATACACATAATTAATATCATCAGTAAATTTAAGTTTATCATCTATGATTACACCTAAGTATTTAATTTCATTAACAACCTGAATTGCTTCAGCACAAACTCTAAATTCTAATTATTTGTTCTTTAAATTTCTTTTTTCCTAAAATGATACCTTTTGTTTTACATACATTTAGCTTCAATTTATTTACTTCTAACCAGTCTCTCACTTCTTTCAAGACTTCATTCATTCGACTTACCAATAACGCACTATTTGCCTCTGTTATATAAATAACTGCATCATCGGCAAATAAATGATAACCGCAGTTATTAAACAGAGTTCAATGTCGTTAATATATAAAATAAATAAAAGCGAACCTAAAATACTTCCTTGCGGTATTCCTACATTTATACACTTTGTACTAGATACATACTCATCATGCTTTACCATTTGCATTCTAGCACTCAAATAGTTACTTATCCACATATGTACCTCTCCCTCAAGCCCACACCATTTCAGTTCATCTAACAATCTATTTCTATCTACAGTTTCAAAAGCTCTCTTAAGATCCAAGAAGATTATACCAGTTACTTTGCTTATATCACTTGCCTTTTTCCATTCGTTAATAATAATGAAGCAGCTTTACGGTCTGAAATAACAGAATGTTTATCTTAATTAGTAAAAGATGTCGTCAAAATCAATTTTCATTTTAATACATTTAACAACTGCATTTTTTTTTTTGAAACAATATCGAATTTTACTAATTTCTGAAGTCTTAGATCGATTATGCCCATTATTGTCGTAATTGTTTGGCAAAGAACCTAGAAAACCTTACATAATATAACTATACCCACAGTATTCTGAAAGGTTTAAAAGCAGGCACACTTCGATACGTAACCGCATTCGATACATAAACATTCGAATAACAACTGTTTTATTTCACATGAAACGTTATTTGGATGGTAGATAAGAGTGGAATTATCAGCGTGCAAATTAACTTTAAAATTAGCAAAATTGTTTGTTTTGTGTTCAGCACAAAACTTATAGAGTTTTTGAATGAAATTGCAGCGATCTCTGATTGTAACAGAAATATTTTTATTGCATAACAAACGACTAAAAGAAAATAATTTTCATAACCTATCGTAATCTATTAAAATATAATATTAATAAAATTAATATTAATGTCACCACTTTGCCCGAGAAAATTATAATTTCAGATTGTTAATAACCAACGCGATGAGAGCATCTCTCAAATTTTTCAGTTATTTTTTAAAAATTTTAGACCCATGTTTTTATTTTAATAAAATACAGAACATATTGGCGCCTTATATTGGCGTAAAGGAAATAAAAACACATTTTACTTCCTTTAAATATTAACATGAATGTATCTGATTTGAATGTATTACAATGATTGTACTAATTTGTGGTGAAGTAAATTATGTAGAGTTTGGCCAACACGCTATAAAGTAGTGAATATAAATCTGGTGAAATTTTTAATTAAAATATAGGTAGCTCATTCTTCCACTGTTTTCCCCACTTGCATGTTTAGTGGAAATAATGTCACCTCGGCTTCTCTTTTAATGGTCAACTTAAGTTAACCATTTGTGTCATGATACTTCAATAAAGGTGAAATGTTTTGAAGTACATTCTGAAATCTCAACTTAGCTGAATAACTTAGACGGATCTATCAAAATGCTAAAGACACCATTAAATTGCAGAATTTTGAGGCTTTTCTTAATGATGAGTTTATACTTACCACAAAAAATATTTTAACAGACTAAGAAAATTGTTTATTTATTGGCAGCTTCTTCATCAACACAGGCGTGTCTGCCTCCTCCACCAACTTTACGTTTGTGATATTGTCACGAGCTGGGGGGAGCCTGGTTTGGAGAGGTTAAATTTTATAAGTAAAATAAAGATGTAAAACAGAAATATACCAACATTTTATTGAAGGCAAAAATAACAAACAAGTCCATAAAGGAAAAAACAATAAAATATAAAATAAAAAGATCTTACCACTCCATAATAGGGGAGATGCGTCAGGTAGATGCTTGTTGACTGATCGACTACTAATGAGTAAAAGTAAAGTGTATCAATTCTGGACTATTTATATGATTCCCAAATACTTATTCAGCAATATTCCTATAAAAGTAGACTTAAAGTTTATGTCTCAACGCGGTTACAAGCTCAAATTGAAATACGAAACTTTACATCCTTTGTGTTTGTTAAATAGCTAATTTATACTGTAGGAATAAAATATGAATGATAACATTTTTAACTCGGAAAGAATGTAGAGTTTATTTATCGATTTAGTTTTGCGGTTTACTTAATTTATTATTGAATATTTGAAAATTATATTTTGTAGAGAATATACTAAAATGTATTTTGGTTAATTTTATAGTGCAGAATAATTACTACTTGACAATATAGTATTCACCAAGGCGGAGTTTTTGTTCATATAATTGGCGACTAGCTAAAAACAGTTTTCTGAGTGTATGTTTCTCCCATACCTCCCATAGTACAGTCCATAATATTCCCTATTCCACAGTACCAGAAATTTTATGATGACCTGAAACGAAACTATGTACCCAGGCATATATTCATTTACCCTCTCGACAAGTACCTAAGTTGTCGTAATAATAAACTCGCTAATCGTTCTCTCGTACCGCGTGCGTTAAAAAGGAGATACATTTAATTGATGAATTTTTATATTAATTCGTTGAGATTAGTTTTGAAATTAAATACGATTAAAAAAATTGGTTTAAAAATGTCAGTTACCTAACACGTGCTGAAACTGATAATTTACCATATGATAAATAATTTGTGCAATATATAGCAACGAAATATTACTTAATATGGCACGCTAATAAATTAAAAACCACGTTAAATACACCTTCCTGTTTTATTACCTAATGCGTCTTTCTCTACTACATATAATGATTAAATTTTATCAATGTTTATTCTCATTTACAACCCAGAGTATGTTATTAAATATTTTATTCTCCACAGGACGAGAATGCATTACTGATTCTACATTTTCTTTACCACAAGGTTTAGTAAACTGTTTCAAATTAGTTAATGCCTCGGTTAAAATATCTTGAAACTGTACGATGATCTTCATAAGTGGACATTCTGCCCCTTCTTTATAATTGGTACTAAAATAATTATGAACTTCATCCAGGACTGATCTGATCCAAAGAATCTACCAGCAATAAATCAGTAACATTTAAAAGTTTATTTTCAGATATATAGTAGGGTGATTATTATTGAAATCTTAGGTATGATATTTTTTGCAAAGGAATGAATATTTTTTAAAGAAATTTGGTATACTGCGGTTTTAGGTCATGCCGAACAAGATTCTGTAAAAACAAAAACCCTATCTCAATTGCTAATAGAAATTCCTAATTTTTGCCAATTTCTTTTGGTCATAGTAGGCGTATTTAATTTTGAAAAAAAAAATTAAATAACTTTTTAATCACAATCTAAACCGCAAGAAGTATACCAAATTTTATCTAAATCGATTAACAAATGGCCGAGATATTGGAGTGTAGTGGTGGACAGTGAGACACACTGTAATTAACACCCCTAATTTTTTTCAATGCAAAAGACTTATTATTTTCTTGTAGACAGAACTGTCAAAAGTGTTATTAAGAAGCAAGATTACTGAAGTAATTTCTTTATCTTCCGACAACCCACTTGAGCTCATTTCAATTTCCAGTCAAGAGATATAGACCAATAGTTACTAAATTTTTCAATTAACGTCTAAGAACAATTTCCAACGTGAGACAAATAAGACTGATTTTCAGTTTTAATCATCTCCTGATGATGTTAACGTGGTTAGCGAAACGCGCGTCGTGTAGTGTATAGTGTGTAGTATTGAAATGCTTTGCCGTTTTGTAAAAGTGTTTTTTAGATACCAAATATATTGATTGGTGAAAAATGGCCCTAGTACGAAAACACCCCCACTGTCAGGGCTTGGACCCAGCGTAGATTTGTCTCTTTAAACAAGACTATACATTAAAAAAGTTGAAGGGGGTTCTCAGACGCTCATTGAAAATATCAGTAACTCTCGGTCTAATAGGTAGGTAAAATTGTTATAAATTGCCTATTATTATTGCTGTTGTTTTGGCACATTTATAAACTTCTCATTAACTACATGGTCACTCGCATTTAGACATGGAAAACTAAATATGTTCCTTTTAGACGTGTTTAATTTAAAAATGAAAGTCGCGACAATAATCCACAGAACCACGTATTTATTTTGATTAACTAATAAAAACAAATGAATTAAAATATATTTATACTTAGTTAAGTCCGAGAAGTATTTTTGGAAACTTAGTAAATGCGAGAAAAGTTACCTGCATAAGTTCGTAATTTTATCTTATACAGATATTTACAAAGGTGAAAATTATAGTCTGTGAGTTGGGTCTTTTCCACTGTTGGTATAAATACTGTTCAAAATGATGATAATTAAACTGTTACGAAGATAGTTCGCATTGCCAGCTAATGTCAACAAATGTAATTTGTATTCTCGAATCATATGAGTATGAGCTATAAATATGAGGAAGTTTAGATAACAATTTTGTTTTTGTGTGCGATCAGGAATTCGGTCGATATAACTATCAATAAAAGTATCATTTCACTTAATTATTATTTCCAAATAATCCTTTTCTATGACAGAACCACAACAAAAAGTAGGTAGTATACAATGGATTTTACCGTTTAATAAAGGGGATATTATTGCGCACTATGAATTCAATCTAGTAAAAAACAGAATATTTTGAAATTTTTATTGAAGAAATCTCAAACGTCCTCATTGTTATTTGATTAAGAATTTTTATTACTATTTATCCAATAGATTCACGAGTACTCGAAACAATATATTTATATTAGCCGAGGCAGAAGGTAGTAACGGTATGACAAGACGTTAAACTAACATTTAAAACAGATTTTAATCTGGCCTTGCCTTTTATCATAAATAACTTTCAGGTTTTTCTTCGTCGTAGGCTTGCTAATTCTAAAGCCCATTTCAAATTAACAACCCCTCAGAACCTACTAACAAGAAAATATTTAAATATCTTCTAAACCGATGCCTTGTACTTTCAGTATTGGGCAATTTGAAATGTCTACTAATATACAAAAGAGGAAGTTGTGCGCTGTGAGAACCAGTGGACCTATTTCGGTAAATCTTTTACTGTTCGATGGATTATTCTTTCAAAAGGAACATAGATTACGTCACACTGTGTTTATCATTAGTTATGCAATACAGGTCAGTGTTATCTGTGATGCCCGAATTCGACTATCCACGCACGCGAGCGCAATCGACAGCGGCGGGCGGGCTATGTTTAGTAGTGTATAGTTCAAGTAATAAATTCTCGAGACAGAAAACACCTAACAAAAACTTTACAACATAATTATTATCGCCGCGGGCCATGGCGCTAGTTGAAATAAATAGATCCCAGTAAATAAAAAACACAAGAAAAACTTTACGACATAATTATATCGCCGCGGGCCATGGCGCCAAGCCTGACATGAAACATTCCCGACGCACATTAAAAACCTATAAAGGTAAGCGAGTCAATTTGCAAACAGCACAAAAAGGAGTACCGGTATTTTAATGAGGTCGTAAAGTTTTTGTTATGTTGTTTATGTCTCAGTTTCTTCCTACTTGAACTATATATACTTCTTATATTCATCTTGAATTTTAATTTACTAATGTCCTCGTCGCAAGTATTGTACGAAATCGCTAATTAAATATTCTGCACAAACCTTGTATTATCCAATATATGGTGGGCTTGCAGCAGAAATTCACTAAGTCATCATTTGACCAATATTGAGTTGTTTACATAAAATCAATTATCGAACATAAATTGTAACTGTTTTCTGTTATTGTTTCTGACTCACTGAAAGGATTAGACCTTATATATTTTTGGTGAACTTTAGATCGTTATACAATCTCAACACCGTTTCCCCCCTTGTCCGAGTATTTCCCAAAGTTAATCGCTAAAATTCGACATTTAGGGTCTAAACATATACAATCTTCATTTCAGCTATTGCAGCTTTCAGTAGCACTACCCCTTGTGACACCTAGAATTGAGGTATTTTTTCCTACCGAATATTTTAACTACTTCTATTTTTGCTGGCATTGGTTTTTCGAACTTGCAATGCAACTACTTCGCACGGTATGTGAATGAAAATTAAATTTAATATTTGTAGACTTTTATAGATTAGGCGCTACATTCTCTTCAAATGCAACACATTCAAGAACAAACAATTGAATTAGACTGTGATACTCCTAGTACAAATTAATATGCATTGTATAAAATAAGGGAAGGCTTCAAGGATTCTTTATTATATTTTTCATATATCCAGTTCATCTTAAAAATATCTTATGAATAGCACATTCATACGCTCTTCTTGAAGAAGTGCTCAAGCATCACTTATAAATTCCTCCCTCGGTGTCTGAATTCCTGAAGTATTTGGCACTTCTAAAATGAAGGTAAAACCGCTTCCGCGATGTTTAAAATGACACCTGAGAGAGATTTTACGTTACCCTCGCCGTGTCTGTATTTATAAATACGTAATGCTGTAGTGCATATTTTTGGATGTAGTTAAATAGACAAATATACAGGGTGTCCCAATAGTGCATCAAAGTCCAATATCGGCCTTATTAGAAGACTTAACTTTGGAAAAATATTTTGAAATATACAGGGTAACTCGCTATAGCGGAGCATCTTCGAGATCATTTCTTTTTTAATGGAATATTTTTACATTTATGAATTCAGCGTAAAATTACCTTTCTAACTACCTTCAGATTTTTTGTTTTTGACGCGGCGTTGGCGAGTTATTTGAAAAAATATGAAAATGTTGGTCTGGACAAGGTTTAACAGATAAATTCGCTGTGTGTGTATTACTATTAATTAAGAAAGTTTATATTTATTATGTAGACAAGGGATGTTCTACAACGACACAACCACTAAATATTGATTATAATTATACAGGGTGTATTTTATACTAGCGCTAATTCAGAACATTTAAAAGTGAATTTTCTCATTTTTTTCGAAATAGAACACACTGTATATTATTGTATTTTTGAATTGGCACGTTAATTTTCTACAATTTTTGTGAATAATATCCTATTCCTGAAATCGATATTTCCAGAGATATTTTTACTTTTTCATTAAAAACCTGTTAAATTATAATACTTTTCATTTCGAACTGATCTAGTAGCCATGATTTTGATATAAAGTGAGAATAATTGAAAGTAATATTAATTTTTTTCTGGGTGTGTGTTGGTTGCCTCAGTAGTATTTTTTCATGGTTGGTTGAATCACATTTGAGTCTATCTTAAGAATGTATAAATAATCGTTTAATATTACAAAAAAGCTGACATAAATAATAAGAACAGAAAATATTGTATTAGGTAATACAAAAATTGGCACTATTTTAAGAATTCAAAATTATTTTGAACCTAATTTAATGAAATAAATAAACCTAGTGTTTATAGAAACTCTTCAAAATGCCCTCCCATTATGTCTATACATTTCTGTAGACGATTTTCGAATGACCTACCGACATTTCTTAAAATATCTACAGCAATTTCCTGAAAAAATTCCCTTATTCTTTCTTTCATATTTTCTTTTGCAGTTATAGGAGCTTTGTACACTTGCTCCTTAACATAGCCCCACAAAAAAGTCTATTTTGATCAAATCAGAGCTTCTGGCAGGCCAACTATGGGGTCCTCTTTATATCCAACCCAACCATTTGGAAAAGCGTCGTTTTTAAATGTTCGCGAATAGCTGCAGAACTAAAAAGTAAAAAAATATTGTTTAAATATTAAGATTTTGTTCAACTTTTGTTCAATTCATTTGATTGGAAAAAGCGTGGGGTGCTTAATATCATTTGTTGTAAATATTTTATTGGCAGCTATTGATAAAAGTAGAATTATAAAAATATAGTAAAAAGCGCCCCACGCTTTTTACAATAAATTGAATTGAACAATAGTTGAATAAAATCTTAATATTTAAACATTATTTTTTACTTTTTAGTTCGGTTTGCTATTAAAGCGTGTTTTTTAGTTTTTTTAAACTGTAAATTTTTTTCGCCAATCTCCTCTTTTTTGTGTTATAGTTTCATTTTTTTTCATTGTTGTTCCCACGAGTAATAGACAATTAAACGGTCAACTCACCCAGAGGTCCGATAGAAAGGTAAGGCTTTTAAACAACAGGGTGTGCCCAGTTCCCTGAGGTTGACGCTAACGACATGACATTTTTAGTCACCACCGGAAAATTTCCGGACTTAAGTTCACCAGAGTTCGTTTTAGAAAGAAAGCTCTGATAACAAACTTGTAAAAGTCACTGTGACAGTCTACGAAGTAAAATTAATATGCTGCCACGAACAATTTGAAAGAAAACAATAATAAATATTTAGATCCCACGATGGCATATCGAGAATTTTTGAATAGATGATTATTTCAACTTTCATTATGCATTAATTTTGCGTCGCACTGTACATATACTCATAACACCATTTTAATGATATCCTCAAGTTATATTTAGACACCTATAAAAGAATTAAGTAGTCTTAACTTGAAATATAAATTGGTTTATTTTTCTAAGCATTAGTGCCACAATAATAAATAAATCGAAACATAGGTTTCCAAATTTTACTATATTCAAATATACACTTACAACTGCGACTCCCCTTGAAAATCACAAATACCATAAATAAAGCTGTATTCAAATGCATTTCCATTTTTACTGAATAAAATGTACTCTAATTGTGGCAAGTACGTTGTTTTTTAAAAATGTGTTAAACTATTTCGTACAATTAATATCTTCTAAAATATCTTATGATAATGTCCTAGTTTTAACAAGTATTTCACAGCCATTTAAGAATGTCGCTAATGTGGGTTTCGTGTGTTTGAAAAATTATTATAACACGTTTTGTCGTTTAAAAGGTAATAAAATAAATAAATGTAATTCGCATTTATCTCAATGCTTCGTCGATTCTCTTCCATGAACAAACAATATTTATTACAATGAACGAGAATGTACAAGATTATATTCATTTCGTGTGAATTAAATTTTTTGTGACAGCGTTCATCAATCGGAAAATACGAGTTAAATCTGGAGATCTAGATGGCCATTCAATTGACCCTCTTCGACCTATCCATCGATCACGAAAATAAACATGTAGGGAATTCCTAACACCAATAGGAACATTTTTTACTTAATTAGAAGTAAGTATTTAGCGGTCAGTTAACATGAGACTTTAACAAGAATTTACCTCACTCATCATCTGTCTTACTGTAATATTGCTGAAAGTTAACAATTTGAACATTTATTTTAACAGTTACCGTTATAACATAAAATAAAGTTTTGCCCGCTCTGTATATTTTATATAATTATTATTAGTATATGGTTAAATAGACACCAAAAAAAAAAGGATTTTTTTAAAAATCATGAGTCTATGAAATAATGAATTTAATGTGAACATTTCCACCATGCTGTATATAACATTTAATGACTGACAGATACAAACTGTATCGTTAAGTTGATGGTACTGATTATAGGAGCTCTCGGTGGAACTAAGCTCTCACTACTTTCCGAACTAAAGATTATACCAGCATGCCGAAATTTGATAGAATACACAAGGCCATGTTCTTCGGTTTTCTATTACCAGCTCCCCTTCCTGTCTTATTCGTCTCCCGATGACGTTGACATGGTGAGCGAAGCGCGCGTCGAGTAGAGTAATCGTGTGTAGCGTTCAAATATTTTGGCGTTTATGAACATAATTCTTAAACACGAAAGTTATCAATTTGTAAAAAATGGTCCTCATACGAAAATACTCGCCTCCAGAACCCAAACACGGCATAGAATTACCTTCTTAAAAAGAACCGTAAATGTCGAAAGAGGTTCTCATACTCACTTTCAAAACGTCGGCGTCGGCATTGAAAGCCTTTAGTCTATTACGTGTAGGAAGAATAGGCACAGAAAACTCTGGGATATAGATTTAGACAGGTATAAAACTTCTGTCAAAAAAATGCATCAGTTAAAGTTTTAGAAATAGTTTGGTGGTGAAAAGCTACGATTTCTGAAATATAAACAAAGGGAGTAAAGCCCCTAGACAGATTCAATATAATTTATTCAGTTGCATACATTTCTCAACAAAAATTTCCATCTCTCGTACACTGTATTATGTCTATTTCAGTCACTATGCTCGTAATTTGTTTAATAGAGGGCGATAAAAGTGGTTCCAACACCGGTAGTTCTATAATAAGATTTTTCATTAGCGTAAGAATTTGGTCTAACAGAAATTTAAGAGCCCCCATTAATATGGGCTTCTTTGTTATATCTAGTAACACTTTTTTCTTTCCTCCTGTTTCTTCTTTGACATTTGAAAATAGTGTGTCATATAATGATCTTTTACTATAATCAAATAGATTGTTTATAAAATAATTCCGAATTTCTTCTATAGCCTCTATGATCTCTACGATGATTCCACTCATGCCGTAAGCTGTAAAAAATTATAAAAAATATGAGTACTCAAAAAAAAATCATTTAATAGTAAAACGAAATAATATTGAAATATTTTTAAAACTCTCAAAACTACATGAATCAGATATTCAAGCATAATGTTACATATTTTGACGGATATTTTTTTATAATTCGTTTTTTAATTAAAGTTATGTTAAATAGGTAACAAGAACGAATTGGATCCATGTTCATATTGTAATATTTTTTCCTTAATATAAAGAGTCGAAATTTGTCACTCTGCACACATCCTAAATGACTAATTAGGAAAATGCGTTTTATTCGCTACAGAAAATAAATATTCGATGGTATTTTTATCATTCTGATTCTAAATTCAGCGATAGTATGGTGTAACGGTGATAAATCTCTAGATAAATGTTCCAAGAAAAAATGTCAGTCGACTTGACAGGGGTAAGTTTGAGATATTCAGCACCAATCATTGCAGCAGCTTTGAAACGTATGTATGGTCTTGCGTGTAAGAAAATTTCTCCTATCCATTGGATATACAGCGTGTCCCATTTTGCTTGTAACCACCTCCATAATAGTGTAATGTCCGATTTAGACCAATTTTCATTAAATTTGAGATAATAGTTTTAAGAAAAATAAAAAATAATTTTCGTCTCTCTATTTTAATAGTTTGTAACTCAGTAACGAAGGTTCGTAGAAATAAAAATTGTATGAAGTGGTGGCATTATTTTGACCCCTTCAAACCTTCAATGAATTTCTTGCCCTGAAGTTGTCTGGAATTATAGTACGAACGTTAATGGATGGTACCTTGCACTTTATGATGAAAGCAAGCCGCCTCGCATGTGAGTTGTTGATCCTATTCTTTTGATTCCGGGTTTTATCTCTTAACGTCCGTACTATTATGAAGGTGGAAAAAATAGATCAATTTTGACAATCAAACATTGCATGCAAATAGCGCATACTTGACTTATGCGTAGATATGATTTTGACGTTTTCAAATAAGAATATAAAATTGCCATCACGTCCCACATTTTTGCCAAAGTGAAATGAATCGTGAAAAAAATCGTGTAAAATGTCTTTTTGCATTAGTCTGTTACCTACGAAGGTGTAGAAGGGCCGCATTTATTATTTCTATTTACGTCGTGATAGTATCTCGAAGTAAATTCGATTTCGTGATACAATTACGTAGGAAAATATAACTTCGAGATATTATCATGAAGTAAAATATAACTTCGACATACTATCTCGAAGTAAATTATAATTTCGTGTTAGTATGCCAGTGTAAAATTGGCAGCTAAAAGTTAGCAGCCAAAGTGAAGAAAACAGCCGAACGTACGTAGACTTGCGGTTAAAATAAGAAAAGGGAGCAATGTTTTTAAGCCACATCATATACCTTCATCTATTAATTTTTAAATAGTAATTATCGGTAGAAAAAAGTTTTATAATTATTTATTCGAACATACGCATGACAAATTACTTCATGACTCCCAAATTCACCAAGAATTATCTACATAAAATATCACATTAAAAAATATACATACGTACAATTTGTTTAAGGGTTGGAACACAAACCGCCGTATAATTTACTTGGCAGCCGTCCATGGGGTTGAAAACCACCCCCGACAGAAGATGTAATTTTCAAATTGCTCGAAGGAAATGAGGTATCACTTTGAAATACACAAGAGAGCTATAAAGTTATATAACAAACACTGCACTAGAAGAATTGTTCACTTGGCAGCCGTCCATGGGGTTGAAAACCACCCCGCAAGGAATCTATGATTTTTAAATTGCATGAAGGAAACGAAGTATCACTTTGAAATTCATAGGAAAGGTAGAAAAATATTTAACAGTCACATCACTAGAAGTATAATTTACGTGGCAGCCGTCCAAGGGGTTGAAAGCCGCCTCAGAAAAAATATGCATGAAGGAAACGAAGTATCACTTTAGAATTCACACAAAAGCTGTAAAACCAATTTACAAACACTGTCCTAGAATTGTCATTCACTTGGCAGCCGTCCAAGTGCCACCCCCGAAGAAACACGTGACTACCTCTTCTGTCGGGGGCGGTTTGTCTTCCAACCCTTAAACAAATTGTATGTATGTATATTTTTTAATGTGATATTTTATGTAGATAATTTTTGGTGAATTTGGGAATCATGAAGTAATTTGTCATGCATATGTTCGAATAAATAATAAAACTTTTTTTCTACAGATAATTACTATTTAAAAATTGATAGATGAAGATATATGATGTGGCTTAAAACCATTGCTCCTTTTTCTTATTCTAACCGTACGTCTATGTACATTCGGCTGTTTCCATCATTTTGGCTGCTAACTTTTAGCTACCAATTTCACACTGGTATACTAACACGAAATTATAATTTACTTCGTAATATTATCTCGAAGTTATATTTTCCTTAGTGATAGTATCACGAAATCGAATTTACTTCGAGATACTATCACAACGTAAATAAAAAAATAATAAAGTAGAGACACAACTACGCCTTCGTAGTTGTGTCTCTACCTTTGAAAAATATAACATTTTGCTTACTTGTTAAATCAACTATTCATATTTTGCATGATTTCTATATCAATATTTCATCGTACTTAAATAACCGGCAATCGATCTTGTAATATCCGACGATTGCAGTTTCAGCTGTATCATTATGTAGACACTTACCATCGCTTTTGCCATAAAGGCAGACGGTAATAATTGTGACAAATAGAATTTTTATTGAAAACATTTCACGAAATTACTAATTGACACGGTTCGGTCTCGTGTTTATATAAAAATACAAAGCAATTAAGCGATTATGGGGTACCAATAAAGTTTCTTTTCTCATTTTGTTTCCCGCAATTAATGGAAACAGTTCCCTAAATTGCCTCAAAATCTGGAAAATAACGACCATTAATGAAACTGCCGAGAAATAAAGTGATAGCGCGTTATTTTTATTGTCGGTTTACAAATTGACCAGGTGTGGGGAAAATAAAGTAAATGAATGATGTATACAAATAAAAGTAATTGCTTATGCTTACCCGTTACAGACAAAGCAAGACGTGCGTTGCGTTTTGCGTCGCGTCGTTGTGATAAAGCACTGAAAGGAATATAATTTTAAAAACTAATCGAATTTCTACAATAAAAATATTTTAACAGAGTAAGAACAATTTATTGTGTGATTTTTAATGTGTAGAATGCAAAGTATTTGTCAATCAAGTTAATATCATTTTGAGAATAATTCTAAAATCATTTTTAAACTTTATGAAGATCGAAAATTTACCCGACTCTTCAAACTATACATTTCACACCGAGTGGATGGAGATGCGCGATTTCTAAATTCTAAATATTCATTCCTGGAGACACTTAAAACAATTTCTTCATAAGATTGAAACTGATATTTATTACCGGTTAATTTTCGTAGTCTCAAATAGATGGCGCTGCCATCTTCACTAACCAACTTTGCCTTTTTAACCAACTTCAAAAGATGAAGCTCTGTATATTTGTTTATATAGTTCTTAGTGCTTTCGTAATATACTGGATAAATTCGATATAAAATGTACAAATTTCTTTCGAGGAAAAATATACTTAGAGGTTGATTGCATGGGGAACATTTTTAAGAAAACTACTTTGAAATTTAAAAACATTAACTTTACTAGAAATGAAGCAACTTCAAAAACAACAGAATTAAATGTCCAAATTGCGCTCAAGATTCACAGTGCGCTTTGCTTATAAAGTATCTCCGTAAAAAGTAATCGAGTGGCGTGTTAGAAGAAACCGTTTCTCGGAATACCAGGTTTTTATTTTCCCATATACGTAGTATATAAGAAAAGTATGGTGATCGTGCAAAAATTCGATTTTGAGTTTTTGATCGATTTACACGTTTCAAGGCCCCTGAACCCAAAATAGTGGTTTTCAAAAATGTCTGTCTGTCGTCTGCCGTCTATGGTCGCTAGAGCCCAAACTACTGGATCGATTTTGTTTAAATTTTACATGTGTATTCAAGACACACCACGAGGCGAAATTGCAAAATCGATCCTTGTGGGGGGGGGGGGGGGCTAGTAAACTCCTGAAAACAGGGAAAAAAATAGAAAATAAGTTTTTTCTCTAAAACGGCTCTAACGATTTTGATTAAATTTAGTACATGGACGTTCCCCTAGTACCGATATGAAATGACATGACCAATTACTCTTGGAAAATACCGGCAGGGAAGCTATGGGGGGTGAGTTTTAAATAATTTCATATTTTTTCTTTAAAACAGATCTAACACTTTTTAATCAAAATTATTGTATTAGTAGCATAATGTAATATGGCCAATTGCAGGAGGTCGCGGAGGGCAAGGGGTTAAAACGAAATGTTTTAAATTTCAACAAGATTGGTTAAGGAAAAATAGAGATTTGACGATGAAAAGATTCGATGCCGGGACCAGGATACATTAGTTCGGTTTACTCCTAAATGGGAAAGTTTGTCCGAGTTGTCGCGGGTCGATTTTTTCACTATCATTTTTAATCCCCTGCATTATCTTCTCCATAAAGTAGTCTACTCTCTAAGTTGGAAATATTCCTGAACGTGTACAAAGTTTTATTAAAACATGTTGGGCCATTTTCAAGTTATAATGTGAAAAAAGTTCAGACATGCAGACAAAGAATCTAAAAATATATTTTCTAACTTTGATATCGTTAAACAAACCCTAAAATATTATGAATTCTAAGAAAAACCAAATTCCGAATGCAAATTTATTTATAAGTATTGGAAATTTGAGTAGGTACTTGAGTACTTTTGACTGTTCCGTTTCGCTGGTTGCCATTACATAAAGATTCATAGCATAATCAGTCTGTATCTTGTTTCTTTACCTCATTTTTTATTTATTACATTAAGTCAGCGCCGCTTTCCCTAAATTAACGGCTGAGCGATAAATTTTAGGGCTCCTCGTGAAACCACCGTGAATTACCACTTGCGAAAAATGTTACTATAAATTCTGAATTTTCCATTAAAATTACGATCATATTTTTATCATTGACAATATAAATTTTCAGGTCCAGCGTCAATTCAATCAATTTATTTGCTAAAATAAATACGGGGTCGGCTAAAAGAAATGAATATTCGACGTAACTGTAGCACCGTTTTTTCGAAAGAATTTATTCGAGAAATCTAATGCGCCTGCTCTTGTACATAAATGGGTTCCCATATTTTTTAATTTTCAAAAATAGTATTTCTTTATTGGGCGGTAATAAACACTTACTATTTTTATACTTTTATTGAGAAAGTAGTTAGCTTTTATGTATGGATTGTTTATCCTTTACGTCATAAATTTTATTCTAATATGTTCGTCTAGCGAACATATTCATAATCCTTTTATAAAGGTTACTTTTGTAACTACTTGCACTCTAAAAACTTTCACCTTTTTAGGTCTGTAAGTACTCAGCAAACTATCTTATAAAAACGTTTTTACTTTAGGAACCAGTTCATATCCACACTGTCCTTAAGTATAAATTAACAAATCTGTTAATAAAGTTGTACAAAAGAAAACTGCATACACATTTTTTTGGTATTGCCACTGTGTTTTAAAGTAGGTAATATAATATATAAATGGCTTTTTCATTTAATATCAGTGCTCGGTTTCTGCTAGATTAATCAAACGTAAATTTAGTCACCGTTGGTGTATGAATATATTATTTAAATTGTGAAGTGGAAAATCATGTTAATAAAGGAAACAGGGATTTCCGCAACTGCACCCTCTAACTGAAGTCGTGCCATTACAGAAATTTAATCTTCAATAATAAGCATTTTATAGAATTTCGCGAAATAAGATGACTTCAGGGTGTTTCGGAGGTTTTTAACTGGGTAATGGCTCCGATACGTAATTCGAACCTTCTTTTAGTAACCTTATTAGACTATATTTTTTTTACTCGCGAAAACACACATAGTTGAACTATATCGTCGATTACATTTTAGGAACATAACAACTCATTCAATATTAATTGTTCATTAGAATTAACGGTAACGTCAATATATAGAAGAATTACTATGAATATTTTGAAGACTGATCCTACTTAAAGGAGCTGCTCTCCTTTAAGTAGGATCAGTCTTTCGGCTGGTGTTTGTTGCAATCGAAGCATTAGCGTTTTGATGGTAATACGCAATTATTACACTTAACGCGCCAGATTTATAACTTGTAATTCAGCGCTCGGCGGGACACATAGCTCGGAGAGTAGCTGTTGGTTGCAGTCTGGTTACGTTCCTTATAGTAAAATAAGGATTTTATAGAGGAGTTTGCGACTAAAAATATTATGTTTAATATTCCGCCCTTTAAAAGCACATTTGAACAATGATTTATTTGCGCATAAAACTTCTGAAAATTAAGAAAATATTTGTGCATATAGTGTGTTGTGAACAAATTTTTTTAAATTATGAAACCAATATCTAGCGAAATGAAAATTCTGAATTTCAATAACTGAAATGAAAAAATCACTTTTATTTAGGCAGATGACGATGTTTCCTATAACACAAATAGTTGAAAAAATTAGACAAGGTTCTAAAACATGTATGCAATGAAAGCTGTTTGTATCTTATAGCAACACATATCCCTTTATTTTTTATTGTCGTCATTACTTTGTGTATATCATTTGTAAGCGCTCCAGTTTCTCATATAGGTAATTTATGCAGGCATAATAATTATTGAATGCGTAGTAAACTTCATATCGGGAACATGTCCCTTATATATTTCAAGCTATAGTTAATTGATTTTATATTCGTCGTATATTGTAGGAGCGTAATATCAACATGACAATTATTAATAGAACACAATAAGATACATAATAGATATCGCTGTCCAAGGAATCACTACTTCCACATCCAGTATTCAAGCCTTATACACATTATATCCCAATGTAATATTTTACTCCTTTTAATAATAGGGTGGGGATGGCAATGGGAGTGGTAAGAGTGGTGGCTAACGCCAAAAAAATTTTTGAGACGTTTCGTTCTTGTATACACACTAAACCACAATTTCATTTTTTTTAATTCCCTTTCATAATAGTGTTGGGGCGATAATGGGGGTGGCTGATGCCGAAAAAAAATGTTGAGACCTTGACTTTTCGTACGTGCCCTAAATTGCGATTTTATGGACTCTTACCTGCTTGCTTGCCTATTTGCCCTTATTTACTCCATTTACCCCCGAACCCTTGAACGGAATTAGATCAAAATATAATCTAGTTGCAGATCTCGTTATAATGCATAAGTGTACATGCCCCAAATTGCAATTTTAAGGACTCTTACCGACAGACAGAAACATTTTTTTCGCTCAAACTTAAAATCTCGGCGTTTCATGACATTTTAAGTCTATTTCAACAATTTTTTTTATTTTTTTTGCGTTACTATACCACTGGACATGGAAGTAACTAACTATATACACCAGCTCCTTCGCCAATTTCCCGAAAAATTATCTTTTGTAGTTTCCACTTAATATCCTAGTAAAATAAACATTTATTTGGGCTTAGAAAAAGATTTTTGGGGACTTTGAATTTTTGCTTTCCATCATAGCAATTGTGATATTAATAAAAATAAGAAGTTCGAGCAGATATCTTTGGGGTTCACCTCCAAATAAATACAATGCCTATTATCCGTGTTTTTCTTCAAACTCGTTAATTTCTCTGAAAATAAAGTGTAACAAGTTTTAGAGCCCAATCTTTTAAGACCTAGAACATTAAATTTAGTTAAGAAATAAGCCAGATATGAAAATTCGAAATTTGACAATTTTTCTACTCCTATTTTCAAATGCTAAAAGGATCACCACCGGGGTCGTATCCTGGCTCTGGCACTAGCACTGTCAGAGGAAATGGCTGTATGTCCGGCGTTTTTTCAATGTGTGACCCCCTTCCGCACAAGCCCCTGGTTTCTGGAATTGGGGGTTGTCTAATTTCTGTGGTGTTTATTTATTTATTGATTACTATTATATCATATTGTAAATTGGAAACGTTCGTTGAATAGTTCTTTTTTTTTTTGGAACCTTTACTGTCATTTTGTGTATAACAATATTATACGAAGTATTATTTTCTTTTATGTTGTTTTACTATAACGTGGCTTTGAAGAATTATTTATTATCTTTACACATTTGTCCCAGTGGATATTTATTACGCCATATGAGACTTCAATTTGATAAATTAATTCGAGGGTTCGGAGTATTTCTGATTAATTTTATTTGATCACATACCAATTTAACACTTGCAGTAGTAATCAATTTTATAGATATAAATACGTAAATACGTATTTATATACATCTAAGGATATAAAACTATCTATTGACGTAATTGAAAAATATTGTTTCAGGCATTAATGCTATTTAGCTTGTTCTAACCTGATATGGTATTTACTATTATTTACTATTTGATAGCACGCCGTAGAATATTCTAATTTATTATGATAAATGATGATACAAAAAGTAATTAGTATTAATTTGAAACGCCATTTATTCAATGCTTGTTGATAACTACTTTTGCTTACCCTGCTTTTCAGGGTTGTTAATAAAATGGCAAAATTTATAATGTATATGGGATATTAAATAAAATACATATCTATATACTGTGTCCCAAATTGGGAGTACATTTCTGTTGGTTATTATTAGAAATAGAGAAATAGTTATAGTAATAGTAATTTATTAACCATTCCAAATACATAGTAAGTCAAATAGTAAGTAGTACAATTTTGTATGATAATATTATAAGTAAATACACATAGGTATACATATATTATATACAAACACAGAGAGGTAAACATTTATATTATATAAAACAAACCTGAATAAATCTACATTTTTTACTATACCATCAAAGTTAAATGTATGCCCGTATCTCTTCAAATAATAACAACGATATTCGATTGCAATTTAATCCGTTGTTCCTCAAAATCCTGTATGTTTTTTTTTATTGATTTCCCAGAATTAAATTAGGACTATTATTTTCCCAATCTGTAAACCTGTTGCATGCTCGACAGATTGATACAATTATTATGGCGTCTAAACGTGATGTAAGTGATATCCAATGCTTTTATTAGTTTTCCTGCCATTCACTTTCCATTTTTCAATAGGTTCTTTAATTATTTCACGAAATGTGACGTACAACGTGTTTTCGGATGGTTAAGTCAATAACCATTTTTTATTATTAAATTTATGTAAACGGGATTTTTGGTACAGTAGGAATATGTTCTTGGAGAGGTAGTGACCTTCTAATGGCAAATTACTGTGCGGCGGAAACTTTGTCATCCGCTTAAGTCAAAAGATAGATGGCTTACGTCATTCTTTTAACCTTAATATTTCTTACGCAAAATTTCGGACCCGGGCTTTGAGAATATTTGACAGCTGCTTCTATGTTTTAAAGTAGTCTAACAACGCGTATAAAAGTTAAAAATTAACCCGGACACTAATTTGCCTCTCCTCCGCCAGGTACTGGAGAATCCCTTATAATTTAATTGTTAAAAGAATACTGCTCAAATATTCAGCGCAATTTTATCAGTACGCTCCAATCAAATAAGATAAAAAAGAATAAAAAATACTGTGCAAAGTTTTATCGCGGTTTGTACTGAGAATATGTTGTACCATGTCTACACTCTGTGGAGGACACATGATTTCGAAAAATTAGCATAGAATGTTGGCTTTTTACGAGTACAGAAATATCAACTTCTTGTGCATCCGCGAATATCTAGAAAAGTACTACAGTTAAGAAAATGGTTGCATTTTAACACGTTTTTTATTTTATGAGAAACAAATTTGGTAATTTTACTTCAACGAATTTCTACAATCTTTTGATAAGATTATCCCATTCGGACATGTTCCAATACACCACCATGGTTTAATGTAGTTTTCACAAAGCTCCAAAAGGAATACTTTTGCAACAGCACTACTAACTTACTTACTTTACCAGATAGAGTAATATTATTTCATAAGACCTCCATCATTATTTTTTAAAGATGAACTTATCCTTTTGAAGTGGTATAAAAAGTTTCTGCATTGAACTGTAGAGTAAAATTACACAACATTTAAAGTGTGAAACATGAAATAAAACTTAAAGTAGGTTTAATGAGCGCTTTTTATATATGTTAAAATTTACGAAGAAATAAGTTTTCATTATTGTTATAATCACATAAAACGTATAATTTTGACATTTAATCGCCCTTCTTACGAAACAATATACCTGGAATCGTTTTATGAAGTGTAAAACTTAAAATCATCTTGTATTGCCGTACAAAGGACTATTATTCCTAACTTCCCTAGATATCAATTTTCCAACCGTAAGCCCATTATCAGTTAAATATTTATGTACCTACTCCTTGTGAGAATAAATTTGGTTTGGGAAAACTCAAACAAAATCTTAATTAAGCTTATAACAGCAGACTTCGAAGTTTCGTCAGCTCGAAAATTTCAATTAAAGGAGGTGTCAGGTTGCCTTAATTAAAATGACAACCGATTTTTCTGCTTTCATTTTTCTCAATCTTCATTATTTCAAAAAAACATATTTATCGAACTTACGGATTAAAATTTAAAAATGAATATAATGTTGTCTTATGTTTAATTTGGTATCTTGGCATTAAACTAAGCGAAAATGTAAATTATCGACCAAAAGTTTATCTTTAAACTTTAATTGTCTTCCTTCTTTTGTTTGAACTGTACATTTTCGATTGGAGTATAGGGGACATTGTTTATAAAATTTATAAAGGTGCTCCATTGTTTATGGACCTCTATGTACCTATGTGTACTTATCTGAACCAAAAGCCCAAGTAAATTCTCGAGATGTGACAAAAAATAATAGCTACAGGAGAACTCAAAAAGTCATTTTCAGTTCTACTAATCTGTGTAATATTTATTATATTGGCAATAATTATGACCCAGGCATAAGAATAAGGAATTAGTAGTTATTCTATGGGAGTTCTGGACCACTGAGTAGAGGAACACTGGGAGTTCTTAATGACGTCATGAACTGGATGGCATGTGTCCATCAGGATATGAAACAGATTTTAAACAACTATAAACAGGTCTCAAACAGCTCTAAACGGGTCTCAAACAACTATAAATAGGTTTTAAACAGATATAAACAGGTCTCGTACAGATATAAACAGGTTTCATACAGATATAAACAGGTCTTAAATCACAAAGGCTCCTGATGGACACATGCCATCCAGTTCATGACGTCATTAAGAACCCCCAGTGTTCTTCTACTCAGTGGTCCAGAACTCCCATAGAATAACTACTGGAATTGTTATTTATTATGGGATTTGCAGGTGATTTATCTAAAAGATTCTGAATGATGTGTGTAAATTCTTCAATAGGACTATTTGAAAACATATATGAGACATGAAATGACACTAAATGGCAGTTTCTGTGAGTTCCATTTACATAATAATAATAATAATAATAATAAATTTTATTGATCCTTTGTATACTACAAACATTGTAAATAGGATACGTCAAAACGAGATACAGAAAATGCACAAACTATATAACAAAAAAGAAGAAACGTAGAACTATACATGTATATATTTAAAATCGGAAAAATACCACACTATCAGGAGACTTTGTTTTTTAAAAATACTATAAATTCAGTAATTGAATAAAATGGTTCAGTGATGAGCAGTTTTTTTAAACGTCTTTTAAAAATTATTAAAGTAACACTGCTTCGAACATCTTCAGGTAGTGCATTAAACAGATGAGATCCTGCATACAGAGGTGATTTTTTGTAAAATTCGTGATCGTGCTTTAATGACGTAATGTTATCTTTGCCTCGTGTGTTGTATGAGTGAATATCACTGTTGATAATAAAATTGTTTTTTTTCGTGTATATAAAAGTTAACAGTTTCCAGAGATATATAGAAGTAATAGTGAATATTTTGTTAGCTTTAAAACAGTCACGATAGGACGACCGCTGGGGTATATTAAATATCAAACGTAAAATTCGTTTTTGTAGAACACAAACTCTACTAACATCTATTGACTGTCCCCATAGGACAATGTTGTAAGCCAGCGCCGAATAGACAGATGCGTAATAAAAGTTTAACAACACTGATTTATCCATTGAGTTTTTTAGTTGGATTAATAAAAAGAAGCTTTTATTTAGTTTGTTGCATACGGTCTCAATATGCAGGTCCCAGGTGAAATATTTGTCGATTAGCACGTCTAGAAGTTTAGCCGATGTACTTGAGGACAATTCGCATTCATTAAAATAGAAACTAAAATTATGGCCAATTTGATATTTATTATGAATTGGCAAGCATATTGTTTTATTATGATTTATCATAAGTTTATTTTTTGTACACCGCAGAGAAAATTCTTTAAGAACAGTATTGACTTTAATATGAATATTTTCTGGTTTTGGATCTGATATGACGATAGTCGTATCATCCGCGTACATAAAAACACGCCCTTGTGAGATATTTGTGGGAAGATCATTGACAAACAGTAAAAAAATTAGCGGTCCGAGGACACTGCCTTGTGGGGTGCCTATATTCATATTAAATTCATCTGATCTTACATTATCAACCTTGACATAAAATTTCCTTTGAAATAAAAAGGATGTAAACCAGCTATTTAATTGTCCCCTAATACCCAACGCATGTAACTTCACGGAAACAAAATCTTTGTCAACCGTGTCAAACGCACGAGTAAAGTCAAAGAGTAATGCGATTTAAATAATTTGATAAGTTCAATACAGCTTCCATCGAAACTTTCATCTATACGAAATTACCTGGTTTCGACAGAGTTTTTGTAATAAGCTCATATTTAGCTAAAATTCGCGTACAATTTTTACAGGTATGTAGACGATGTTTTAACTTGCTTTACGCGTACAGAGGCAGTTGAGTTATTTGTTCATTCGCTTTTCGAATGTTTCGAAAATAGTACTCCGAGTACAAAGTTGGTGCCATATTTTCACTCCCAATTGATTTTTCGACTTGTCTTCTGCCCATTTAATACAAATTGGCCGTTATATATATTCATGGTTATTCTGACAATAAAAGTCTTGCAGAAAAGTCAGGTTCTAAATCTGGTCGAGAAAGCGGTGATTTATTTAATAATAACAACCTAAAAATCTATTAATAATTTATACTAGAATTTGAATGTATTTTCAGTTGTTAAATTATGCGTAAACAAAAATTATTTCCATAAAACGGGATTTGTAAAACAATTTTCGTCCACAAGTTTATATTTTATGCTGCTAAATATAAATACTACACGGACCATATTCATTTGAAAATGTTGAAAGTTGCAATTTTCGCATTATTTTAGCACGTAACACACTGAATATAGGACTCATTTCGTGTATTTACAAAATCCCGCAAACATCAATATGTACACAACTAGATACATCTTGTAAATTGCCGATAAAACAAATATTCACTTTTATTGAAATTAATCAGAGAAGAATTATTCGTTGATCTTTTATTACAAATTAGTAGTTTTTCAGCAAGTGCAACATATTCAAAACAACGATCATTAACGTTTAATCTTTGGATATGTACCTATAGTACTACATCAATGTATCTTAATGCAAAATCTTGGAGTATAATTACATAGGACTTGCCTTTTCGTCTTGAAGCTGAGCGCGTGTATGTATACAGAGTGTTTACGAGCCTAAAAATCCAATATTTACTTAGGTAAGCTAAGATTAGTAATAGACCGTCTAAAATCTATTAACCTTAAACGTTAGCTTCTTTCAAGCGACAATGCCGATGTCCACTTGAAAGATTTCTTGAAATTCTAGAGATTAAGAAGGCCCTAAGAGCAAGAGATCATAAAAATACTAAATTGAATTGGAATTAATCCTGTAGTAAACAGTGTAATAAAATTACACTGTTAATACAACCAGGTAATAAGAAATAACTTTGTAAACAGTAGTAAACTGCAACTAAACTACCGAACCATTCCAGACATAGCCATTGTAGGTACTTATTATGAGCGTTTACATTTAATTAAGTTTTAAGACTCTTTAATTCTGGTAGTAGGACCAAAACATATGCCTAACATCTGAATAAACTGATGAATAAAATCAAGTATTAATATTACTTATTTCATTCAGTATGTTTCAACGAGCTTCTGCGTAAAGGATGTAAAGTAGTCGATCCTTCGTCCATTAAATATTAAACAAGTAAAAATTTCCTACTCGACAGAGAAGAGATTGGCTAAAGTGCTGAGGTTGGAAGTAGTTTGTTTTCTTACATCGGCGATTGGCTTTACAATCCAGGAAAGAGGAAAGTTTTATACCGCCTATCAATTTTACGAGGGCGACAGCAAATACGAACAGCCATTCCATATTTTGTGAGCTATATTTCAGTAAAAAGAAATTTGAAATCCATAGCCTACTTTATGAGATAATTACAAAAACCTGAAAAATGGGAAAACCACAAACGGTTATAACTTCTTTATTTGAGCAGATACGAAAAAAGTTAATAGGATGAAAGTTACCGGCAAAGACAATAAGAATAATAATGAGCATTTGTAGTTAGAAAAATAAATACACACATTTTCTTTTCAGTATGGTAGTAGATAGTATTGTTGTACATAGTTTTTCGTTTTTTTGGATGTTACATTATTTAAATTGAAATTGTTTTTTTTCTAGGTTGTTCGAGGAACACGGAGAATTATTAATTTTATTCGAGAAATTCAAGGGACTGAAAACGAAAGAAGACCAGGCGAATAGTCTTGAATTACAAGAACATGCCAGCACAGTAATGAATACCCTCGATGAGGGAATCAAAGGACTTGATAATTTAGATGCCTTCTTCGAATATTTACATCAAGTTGGCGCGTCGCATCGTAGGATACCTGGTTTTAAAGTTGAATATTTTTGGGTAAGTTTTTCAAACAAATGATACTTAATGGACTTTTTCCATATGCAGAATCAAAATACGGGGTGGGGGGTTCTTACCGGTGGCATCAATCAGGTGTCAGGGTATTTCAAATCGACTTTCTGACATGGAAGTGAAAGTTTACTGAAGTAGGTCAAGTTTAGTCGCACCTTTTTAAACTTTTCATAGAGTTTCAATTACAATAATGATAAACTTTCATTATCGTGCGCTAAAGAAACATTTCGCGCACTAAATACAATAATAAATATAAATATATTTCATTACTACCTATATTATTTATATTTCCAGAAAATAGAAAAGCCATTCCTCGAAGCAGTTGAAACCACCTTAGGAGACCGCTATACGGAAAATGTGGAAAATATATACAAAATAACAATAAAATTTATCATAGAAACCTTGATAAAAGGTTACGACAATGCAAACGCTACTACGTGAAGCCTGACTGACTGAAAAAAAACCTTCGTGTTACTGAAAAACACCTTATTAATACTTTTATAGAACCAAGATACTGTTCGTATTGTGTACATATTTTTAATTATGTGTGTCTGTGTAAATTCATAATTTCATCGCATAATAAGACGTTCAAAAGTTAGAAGAAAGATGAGATTTAGGTACGTCAAATAAGACAATGTTCCACTAAGGAATTTTTAACCACTTCGAGAGGGAAACATTAATCTGAAACTTATTCTAGTCTTTCAAATGTTTTAATTACTTTTTACAGTTACCATAATAATTACAAAGACTAACTACTACCAAAAAAGTGAATCTTTTAGTGAAATTAGTTTATTTTTATAAAAATTGAGGAAACGATACTTAAATATTTTTATAGATAGGTTGGGCAAGGTATTTTTGTATTATTAAACCACTTTGGCATGTTCCCGTATCTACGTAAGAAAGCACAACTAAGTATTTTAAAAAATGTCAAGGTGATTTAGAGAAAAATATTTTATCTACGTAAGGTCAATGCTACTAAAACAAGTCAATTCTGAACTAGTATATGATCAGAAATAATGTAAAATATGTGATTATTTCATACCCACTAATTTAGACTCAAAGGCGGTTTATGATAGACGGGCAAAAAACGAAAGAAGAACAAATTGTGGTTGAAAGCTACGCTACGTGCGCTATACGGGGTATTTCCTAAATACGTTAAGAAAATTTAGAGGTGATTATATGTTCAATTCCAAGCATAATACTTCTAATGAAGGTATGTCCTAAAATGCTTCGTAAGGAAGATACAGCTCAATGTAAATACCGGGAGTGTCTTATTGTGTCACATGATTCTCATATACGATTCTTCAAATCTTCCACATTCTGATTGGTGTCTTATAGGCGAGTAACTTCAAATGACCCCACACGAAAAATCTAGATGATTCAGATCCGGTGATCTAGGTAGTCATTAGTCTTGTACGGTCAACCAGCTGGCAGGATATTCCTGGTCCAAGTATTTGAGTGCAACTAATCTGAAATGAGGAGGGGCGCCGTCATGCATAAATCACATTCGCTGTCGAATCTTTATCGGGACATCTTCCAAGAGTTGTGAAAGATGGAACTCCAAAAATTTCCTATATCGGATACCGCCTTGGTCGCCTGCTTTTCCTCAAAATATCCATAGTTCATTAACACCACCTAAAACCATAATTTCTTTTCCAATTCACCAAGAAAGACTTTTCGTGTACTTTTAGTGAAAAAATCGTATTTTGAGAAAAGAATTGTGAAAAAATATACGGGGAATTCGATATTCGAAAAATAAAAAGGTGTCCCTCCTTTTCTAAGCCCCTGTACAGGATCGTTTCAATGTAACAGCCCAGAACATAACACATCTTCAGTGATAAGCCCTGTACAAAATTTGGTGCGGAAATCTTCAAGTTTTGCCGAGATATTATCTGAAAATCGCCTTTTGGACGCCATTTCTATATAGCTGTAGCTTCCTTGCGAAGTATTTTAGGACATACCTTCATTAAAAGTTGTGTGCTTGAAATTGGCCGTATTATCCATATAACCATATTATCATCTAATGATTTTCTTAACGTAACACCCTGTATATGAATATCTAGAATGACAATAACAAAATAGTATGTGCATGCTATGCTTACTAGCTCTATAACAATCTTTGATGGATGAAACCTGATGCGAAGGAACAAAGTTACCACCCATTTACTCAGGCCTGCGAAATTATGGGGGAATGATACAAAATTATGAACGTTCTGATGTCTATTTGAGAATATACACTGATATTCTCTAACTGCTTTATGTGTGATATGTGAAAGTCGAAAGGGACTTAAAAGATTTTTAGTTCTTGCGTTGTCAGGACTATTTTGATTTTGACAAACATTTAAAATTCATTCCTCCTTACTTTCTTAACTGCCACAAATCGGACCTATGACTTTTTTTTTATTTGTCGTAGAGCTAGTAGTGCACCCATCACCCCCTTTAAAGTCCAACTTATCGGCTCATCAAGGTGATACACAGAAGAGAAGATTTTGGAATATTTAAATGTGTTAATTATTATTACTTAATAATGGTAAAAGTGTTGTATCCGTTTGCTACTATTTAACGTAGGATACATTCTCGGAAACTCAAATTATTGAACAGTGAATAAGGTACCATTAAAATCAAAATTATCTCTCATCCCTCTAATACTTAACTGCCTCTGAGTAACTGCATAATGCATATTTCTAGTTCTGAAATCTGAATAAATTTGCTTTTGTGAATTAAACAACCTTCGTTCGCTGAGATAGAACATATATTAACATTTTTCTTCTAACACTGATTTATTTTTAATTAACATTAGCAAATACTCAAAAAATGTTGACAAGAAATCTACATAATGTTATAAATATATGTGTCACCGAATATGATTGTTCACAAAATGACGTAGATGAATTTTTGTGAAAAATGTATATCGAGTGGGATAATATAAACTTTAGGAATAATGAAAGACATTTAAATGAAAATAATTTACATTCATCGTTATGGAAATGTGTAAATAATAAATAATCATTTACAGAGTACTGTAAAAATTAAAGTTAAAGTTAACCTATGCATCATAGAACAAAGATAGATGCATCAGTTAAAAAAAATTATTTCGAATTGTAATAAATGTATCTCTGTAAAATGCCCAAATTTTACTAATGGTACCGTGTACTACATAAAAAAATCTAATTTGTAAAATGAGAGGACTTAAATTCTTTATGAAACATTTTTTTAAATCTTCAATCAAATAAGTAGCAAGAGGAGATTAATTCTTACTTTTTTTTACAGAAATTTGCTGCTTTCAATAATTGCCAGAATTTTTTTTACAATTTTCATTACCTCCACCTAATTTACACTATCTGATAGAAAATTTAATACTCTACAAAATTATTTATATGCTTTTTCAGTGTATGTTGCGCCATATTAGAGATATTTACGGAGAAAATATAAGATAAACGAAATAAGCATTTAATTTTTTTTTTATGGTTTTCTAGAACCATTTGTCTGTTATTAATGGTCATCAACAAATCAATCCGTGAAGAATTAACTCCGATTTGCGTAGAAATTTTCGTAATTATTCGGGCGACATTATTTTTTACCAGTGAAGAACCTCTGTTATTTTTTTGCGGGAAACAAAATCTGGACCATGCAATGTTTTCACCATTGTCAATTTCAGTGGGATGTGATACGAAATCAAGTAGCTAAAAGCAGCAATATTGCTCCTTTAACATAAGATAAATACTATCAAAATTCAACTTTCTAAATTACACAACAATTAAATTTTAAGAGTTTTACTTTTGAAAAAAAAACACTACTCGATATATATTTTTACTTATTGCCTTCCATGTTATATTAATTATTGCCGTCATGTACTAAAGTAACAACAAAATTGAATTCTGCGAAAAAACTAGAAATATACGTTTTTCGAAATATTGTACCTGCACAGAATGTGTAATGTTCGGAGTCTTTGATTGCGTAATTTTCATTAAACGCATATTTATTTGCCATTTTTTTGATTTACTTTTCGGTATATATAATTTTATATAACATAGCGTTGTACAAGGTGTTTGGTTCACCGACGTACAGCTGAAAAAGAAGTTTCTCCAAATTTTATCTATTCCGGTGACATTTCCCATTTATGACCCAGTGACAGTTCTAAAGTATATTACTGTAATACTGTACTAGGTAATTTATAAGCCATCAAATGAAAATATGCCACACAAATATGCGTTCAAATATCTTTAATAACTTCTTTACTCTTTCAAACATAATATTCTAGTCGCGACCTCCTCTATAAAAGAAACGCAACCAGGCTGCAACCAACAGCTACTCTCCGAGCTATGTGCCCCGTCGAGCGCTGAATTACAAGTTACAAGCCAATAATTGCATATTACCAACAGAACACTAATGCTTCGATTGCAACAACCATCAGCCGAAAGACTGATCGTCCTAGGAGCTCTCGTGCCAGTTGTCCACACCACTTTGCAGACTGCAGTTTCGAGCTTTTGGCTCTCGTCAGTGCAAGGTAGGCATGTGACGACCGACACGAGGATCCCTCGACCATTTGGTACATCTCGGTATCCTTAGGATAGCGACATACAAAATAGTCAGCAAGCGCCATCTAGCGGTCTAGCAGTATTTAGATAGATAGAAACTTTGAATAATGTTTTATTAAAATTTATATGGGAAAAGTCACAGAAATAAATAAGTAATGATATACATGGTAAGTTGCAAATCATCTAATTTCGTTTGTCCGTCACGCGTCGGTAAATCAAACACTATGCCGTATTAACGACATCTAAAGAACATACGATCAATGTTACAAACGGGATAGATACCTCGCAAATCATTAATCTGGGGGTTGAATTTAAATTATGTCTCAAAAGTTGTCGGTTTCCAAAAATAAAAATCGAAAAGGATTGACGCGTTTCGGCGTTTATTAAAAAAATAATATTTCCCCGATGTGTCGAGACACTGTGTTTCTTACTTCTGTAAGGATTAAATTTGAATCAAGTACAATGAGGTCCATTTGAAAACTTTGTTGAATTATTTTAGCTGAAAAGCATGTACCTATATAAAGCACTTATTGTTTGTTAAGACGATTTCTGTTTCTTTTGTGTTAGAAAATTCAACGCTTCCAATATACCTATTTGTAAATTACTAATTGTGAATGAAATATAGGTACATGCTACAGCTACAGCCATTGAAGTTATATATATGTATATGGTTTAATATTATTGACCGGGCATTCGAGTTAATAACAGATCAAAGTGGTCATGTATGTTAATATCAACAACGTCCGTGAGATTTATTAAAATGTAGAAAAAAATATATTGTATATGTTTAGGTGGTGCAATAGAGTTGCTTCAGTTTGGTACTTATACAGTTTGTGCGATTTAATACCGCAACACCCTGTTATTTTGGAACGCGCTGCACGATTTATTTATTTATTTTTTGGGGACAGTACTCGATGAGAGCTCTATTTGACCATTTCTTTTTTTTAAATTCATTTTCATATTTTCAAGGCCTGCTAAGGTCTCCTAAATGGATCGAAATTTCAAGATCGGGCATTTTTTTATTGGAAAAGTGGATAGCGTATTCGATTCGCAGTTATCTCAAATAGTCTTATGCAATATTTTAGCTCGATACCTGATACAGGGTGTTTGTTACTCAATCGCCTCTGAACATTTTTCAACTGGACCTGTATAAAAGTCTGTTATGATCTAATGAAACAAAAGTTGAAAAATTAGTGTTTTTAATAATATGGTCAACATCAAATAAAACAACAGTCCACACTAATTTCATTGAGTAGGGTGTTCGAATATATTATCCAAATTATAGCTCAGTTTTAAGCATCTCCAGATTATGCCTACATGGTTGACGAAACGCGCGACGAGTAAAGTATTAGGGTGTAGTGTTCAAATTCAAACTCAGCTTTAATAATCTCTAAATGATGCTAACATGGTGAACGAAAGGCGCATCGAGTACAGTGTTCGAGTGTACAATTCAAATTAAAGCTCAGTCTTCATCCCCAGTGATGGTGGGCGAAATCCACGTCGCGTGTTGTTATCAAATTGAAACTCAGTTTTAAGCATCCCCAGATGATGTCAACGTAGTGGGCGAAACTCACATCGAGTAGAGTATTCGAATATATTGTTCAATTTATCGCTCGGTTTTCATTATCTTTCGATGATGCCAACATAGTGGACGAAATGCACGTCGAGTAGAGCACTGGAGTGTAGTGTCCGTATTAAAGCTCAGTTTTAAGCATCTCCAGATTATGCCTACATGGTGGACGAAACGCGCATCCAGTGTTCGAGTGCGTTATTCAAATTAAAGCTCAGATTTCATCACCTCCAGTGATGTCAGTATAGTGACCAAAACCTGCGTCGAGTAGAACATTCGAATGTTGCTACCAATTTAAAGCTCAGTGTTAAGCATCTCCAAGTGATGCCAGTACGGTGTGCGAAACGCGCGTCTAGTAGAATATAGAAGTGTAGTATTTAAATGTCATAGTGCTTGTGGAAATTACGTCAGATGCAACGTCACATTTCAATTTTCCAGCATTCCATTTTCCCTAATTTTAACTTATAATTAGGAAAGAACTTATTTAAAAAAGATTTCAAAAAATTCTTTAATGTATTTCATTAATTCATTAATTATTTGAAACGTTTTGTTCAGATTCACACATAATACTCGCCAGATGCAAAAATTCTACGAAAAGTGAGCTTATCCCATGTCTAAACAATTAATTTTGATGATATATCGCTACTAAATAACATTTTCCTGCTCTACAACATTACTTATCTGGCATATCTCTCACCGTTTTCGCGGAAGTTAAGCCACACGAAATGTTGCCAATTGCTCTTCAAGCTCTTCATTTTCATTTGAGCAGTGACCAATGTCAGCAACCCCGCATTTTCCAACCAAATCTTCCAAGTTGTACGGTGTATCAAAATACTTTATTGGATTTGTTTCACCGTCTAACACCGCCACAGCACTGAAAACCGTAGTATGCCATGGAAAAATCTGAATGCCACTGACATGACGCTTTCAGTTTCATTGTTGTAGATCGAACGGTTTTGCTTTTAAACAGTCTGTTGCGAGTTGTTTGTGGTCTGAACTGAATTAAATTTTTATATGCGTAAAGTGACTTTTAACCACGTTTTAATGTGAATTTGTAATGTATGTCGTGTTGTTATATCTGTTTGATGATCACTCAAAGCGAGATTAATTCATTAAATGTATAGTATAGTAATTATAGTTTTTGAGATAGGAGAATAATGGATAATGTTTTTGACTGCCTCGGAATCTCCGGAAGCACGGGAAAGCATTGTGCTCTCACAATATCACAAACCTATGGTTATTTTCTACTCTGTTTTTTTTTACTAGAACAATTCCTTGCTTATAATCTATGCTAAAAAAATTTAATCATATACTTCCTTTAAACCAATATATACGTTTTTTCCACTTAATGCGCCGTAAAGTATTATGTAATATGTGGGGAAGGGAAGTTAATAAAAAAGTGCAATAACAATGTACATTGACGTGCATTGAATACACTGTGGATACGGTTTTGAAAAAGGTTTAAATATAATGCGAAATATTGAAATTTTCAATAGGAACCTACTGAATCTAGCCAAGAAATGTAAAAACTCAAGAAATGATTTAAATATTTTCATAGTTCACCAGTTTTGTGTAGATAAATTAGGATATTCCCTCTTGTTGATGTTCAAAAGGTTCCAGCTCCAAAAACTTTAATAATTTGTTTATCAATTAAATGTTACTAAATAGTACATTTAAGCGTCAAGACGTCATCGTAAGATAAAATATTTAGTACAAAGGTAAACAAAACAATTATCTGTCTATATGAATTTACTTTCCTCTTTTTAAATTTAGAATTAAAAAAATGTAATTTACAAACATTGAAAATCAAAAAATAAAACAAATTTTTTTAATTAGTTTCATTAAGAAATGTTTCTGCAAAAAATTAATTTCCCAAAAATAGAGCTTTTGTAGTGAATTCCCTGAACCGCGACAGGTTCGGGAAATCCGAAGAATTTGGAAATTCTATTTCATTTGACTGTTTGTGAAAATTAAGAGAATTTATTTGGTTCCAAGATAAGTAAAACAATAATCTAGATAACAGTTATCTAGTTACTATGTTACTATAAATTAAAAAAGCAAAAAAAAAAGAAAATATACCCCTTCACATAACTTTTCTTAATGTCATAATAGGCCGAGTGAGAGTAGGTGTAGAATTTTCAGATTTCTAGTATTTTCCGAACCTACAGTTTAAAAATGTTTTTCTTAAAAAGTTTCCTTAACCACCTTTCAACTTACCGAGGTAACCCCCTGGATGATCTCAAGGATCTTGTGTTAGGTAAAGTGAGACGAGGCTCTACAGTTTATTGTGGACTCCGAACCACCCTTGGGGCAATTTTTTTAATGGTTCAGGAAATTCTATTTTTGAGAGAATTTATTTTGCTTCACTTTTTGACTTTCAGCCTTTGTAAATCCATAGATATCTCCGTTCCAAACAACTTTTCTTAATTACTTCCACGTCCAGCGTAAGTACCTATAGTAACGCAAAAAGAAATTTGTTGAAATACTCTTAAAAATGTCATGAAACGTCGAGATTTTAAAGTTGAGCGAAAAAAAATTTCTATCTGTCAGTCGGTCTGTAACTTTTTTGTATACGTTTACTGTGGAACTGTTTATGATATTGACTTGAAATTTGCGGGTAAATGGGGTAAATAAGGGTAGATAGGCAAAACAAGCAGGTAAGAGTCCATAAAATTGTAATTTAAGGCATGTACGAAGAGTCAAGGTCTCAAATTTTTTTTTGGCATCAGCCACCCCCCACCATCACCTCCAATACCACTCCCACACTATTATGAAAGGGAGTAAAAAAAATCAAAATATGATTTAGTGTGTATTTATACAAGAACGAAACGTCTCAAAAAATTTTGTTTGCATTAGGTTTGAGTAACAAACACTCTATATTAGGTATCGCTCTAAAATTTTGCATAAGTCTATTTGAGATAACTACGAATCGAATGCGCTATCCACTTTTCCAATAAAAAAATGTTTAATTGTCGATTTTGAAATTTCGACCCATTTAGGGGACCTTAGTAGGCCTTGAAAATATGAAAATGAAGTTTTTTAAAAATGGTCAAATAGAGCTCATCGAGTAATGTCCCAAAACAAACAAAAAATCGGGCAGCGCGTTCCAAAATAATAGGGTGTTGCGGTATTCAAATCGCACACACAGTATAAGAAATGCTAATTTTTATTTTCTTCGGTATATGCCGGCTTAGTTCTGACTAGAATTCTAATTTTCATAGGCTTCCATTCTTTCCCTGTTTATTTATAATTATAACATAGCACTGGGGATAGTTACTGTCTGATCTTACTTCACTCTTTTTAATAAATAAATACCTGTCAAAATTTGGAGTGACTTGAGTGAAAGACAAACATCAGATTATTACAACCAGGCCTTGAAAATCTCCAAAGAAATGTACGGTGACTATAAAGTGACAAAAGCTTGATGCATATGCATATCCTTTAATATTGCCTGGCAATTAGGGGTCATAATGAGAATGCCCAATCAATAATGTCAATATTATTTAAACACATATATGAAAATAACTAACAATAACCATTTAAATAGGAAAACTACAATTCCGAACATTCATTATTACTTTTTACTGTTAATCTAACAACAACATAGACCTTAACATACTACTTTATTCTGAAAAATTCCAGTAAGTCATTTTATTAAAGGAAATGGCACTGGATGGATGAAATCCTATGAACCTACCGATTTAAAAAAAATGGATATGTTCCACACTGCTTAAGAAAGCAACTTTTAGTAAAAACATTTTTGTGTATGTATACCTCGTGGCTCAACAAAAAAAAACAATTTATCCAGAAATCATAATAATAATGCCATTTTTCCTACAACGTGTAGTTTTTCCTCGAAAGAAGATCGTTTATTTATAATTGAAAATTACGTATGTATTTTTATTATACTCAAGAGATTACTTACATATTTATGTTTTAAATCTTAACCCGAATAAGTCTCCTTTTTTTAAAATATACAGGGTTACTGGTAATTCGATATATTCCTTTGGAGATGTGATGGGGCATAATCTAAGAAGTAAATTTAGCCCTAACATATATTATGCAAAACTCAATAGTTTTTGAGATATTTAATTTTTTTTGTTTTTCTCAAAAAGTAGATCTTAATATCCTAAAAGTTAATTTTATTTTCGAAAAATCTATTTGACATTTTTAAATTTTTTTTTACTGGATTAGTTGTCCAATATTATAGATATCCGTTTGGAATGAAAAATATCTGGAAACATTTCGATCATGTGAACATCTGAAATAAAAACTTTAAAAATTTTTTTTAATCAGCTATGAAATTTACCTATTAGGTTTTTTCAAAAAAATATTAACGTAACTAACACGCGTATAAATTATTATAAAAACTGCCTTATTTCAATAGCTATCTAACAAGGTACAAATGTTCAATGTACCCTTAATAGTTCTAAGAAAATATTAGTAAAAATAATACAAGTAGTACGAATTTTATTTTTAGATAAACAGTAAAAACATTTTAAAAGTAGAGTTTAATTCTTCATTAATTTCAAAGTTGTACTTTATTTTTTATATGTCTTGCTCAAAATATACAGACACGGCAGCGTCTTCTTATTTCCGTCCTTGTTACTCTGGTTGTCAGATTATGCCTTATGTGTTGGGCAGCATCGACTATCCTTTGTCTAAGGTTTTCTATAGTATTGACTGGAGTGGCATAGACCATCTCCTTCATATGACCCCATACGTAATAATCAAGGGGTGTTAAGTGAGGGCTTCGCGCTGGCCAAGGTATTGGGCCCGCTCTTCCAATCCAACGGTTAGGGAAACGTTGATCAAGTAACTGTCGTACTGTCAGTCGATAATGTGCTGGACAACCGTCGTTCTGAAACATCATTCGCTGTCTGACGGCGAGAGGAACATCTTCTAAAATCACCGCCAGATCATTTCTTAAAAAATTTTCATAGATTTCCCTGTTTAAATTTTGAGGAAGAAAGTGTGGCCCTATTAAATAGTGGCCAATGATCCACACATTAATAGAAAACTTCATTTGGAAGCTAGTTTCACGTGTTAACTTGGGATTTTCCTCTGCCCAATAATGTAGGTTGTGGAAATTTGTTATACTCTCGCGATTAAATTTCGACTCGTCCGTCCATAAAATACTTGTTAAAAAATTTGCACTTTCTGCATCTGAATTTAACATAAAGCGGCAGAATTCCACTCTCCTTCCAGGATCACCTTCCTCCAAGCCTTGAATAGGGGTATAGTGGTAAGGATGACATACAACTCTACGTATCGTAGACCAAACTTTCCATTGTGACGCTCCGGTTAGTCTTGCGACTTTATTAGTTGAAATAGTTGGGTCTTCCTCAAAATACCTCAATATTTCTTCCTCATCATCTGGTTCATAAACGGGAGGAGCACCAGCGTCACTTCTTCTACATTTCACGGAGCCAGTTTCAGCGATATTTCGATATGCCGTACTGAATACACGTGCATTTGGTAAGCGGCGGTTAGGGTACCAAAGACCATATTCTCGGCGAGCTTCAGCAGCGTTGCCGCCACAATATCCATGGACAAACAAGATATCAGCGTATTCTGCGTTGGCATACGCGGCCATGGCACAGAAAATACAATAACAACAACTACGAGCAAAATCAAAATCTTCGATAACTAATTTAACAAGACCAACAAACTTAAGGGACACGGAGATAAGAATGTCAGTTAATGACATATATGCACAAACGTCAAAGTCAAGGACTGACTGACTTAAATGAAAATGAACGATTAGTCGTTTAATAAATTCCGCCACCAGCATTATCTTCACTAATTTTTTATTAGAACTATCAAAGGTACATTAAACATTTCTACCTAGTTAGATAGCTATTGAAATAAGGAAGATTTTATAATAATTTGTACGCGTGCTACATTAATATTTTTTTGAAAAAACCTAATAGGTAAATTTCATAACTGATTTAAAAAAAAAATGTTTACAAGTTTTTATTTTAACTGTTCACATGATCGAAATGTTTCCGGATATTTTTCATTCCAAACGGATATCTATAATATTGGACAAGTAATCCAGTAAAAAAATATTTAAAAATCTCAAGTAGATTTTTCGGAAATTAACTTTTAAGACATTAAGATCTACTTTTTTGAGAAAAACAAAAAAATTGAAATATCTCAAAAACTATTGAGTTTTGCATAATGTATGTTAGGGCTAGATTTACTCCTTAGCTCATGCTCCATCACATCTCCAAAGGAATGTATCGAATTACCAGTAACTCTGTATAGAAAATTGCGCTTTTTAATGTTTCAAAAGGTTTTGTTACTTTATACGTGTTTCGGCTTTTTAGGCCTATATTCTAAAAACTTCGTAGTATTATTAGCATATTGTTAAATTTTAGGGGGCTAGGTATAGTAAGGATAACCAATCTGTGAAATTAGAATAATCAGATTGTGCGCGCTTTGTTACTCCCACCTACCGGTTGCAATACAATATAAATAAGTCAGACATTCTACTTTAGTAACTCTTGTATTCTTGAAAAAGGTCTAACAAGCCGAAATACGTGCAGAATTTTAATAAGGCGTTTTGAGGTATTTAAAAGTACAATTTTCTAGATATTTAAAATATCGAATAATGTTTCAGAAAGAGCCCACCGCAGAATGAATTTAAAATATAAAAATGTCTAATTTTTTAAATAAAAAAAGTTCCCATTACTTTTTACCAGATGCGTACGGAGTGTTGATAATATATTTAATTATAAGGTAAAATGATAGTCCCCATGGCCTTTGATTATAATGTTTTGATAATATATATTTTTTTTACCAGTGGCGTACGTGAGGTGTAAAAAACCATTTTTAAAAAAGTTGCTTCCTTAGCGGTTGAATAACCCATTCAAAAATTTTAAAAATCAGTAGGTTTATAGGATTCCACGTATCCAGTGTCATGTCCGTTCTTTACCAACTTGAAATTAAATGAACCAAGATTTTCTTTCTTAGGTAACTTGTCCTCAACAGTTTTTGTTAGATATTAACTGCTGCATACTACCATTTTTATTACTAAGTGTTCACTGTAAAAATTGTAAAGTTTCGTTCAGTAAGTGTAAGATTTAAAATATAAATGTTATTAATTATATAATATTTTATATTTGTAATAATTGTAATATTTATTAGCATTAAATTTAAATTAAGTTTAACGGGTTTTTTGTAGTCAATCAAAGATTCGCTCTTTGAATTTACAGATACTGATCTTACTCTCCAACTGAATGTTATGTTTTCGGTAATAAACAAATATATTGGGAGCTACTAAAATTTGATCACCTACTACAGGGAAAATATAACCTTGGTGTGTCACCAAGACCTGTATTTTCGAAGCTACGATTTTTCTTTTGCTCAGGTTTTCCATGGTGTTCTTTTCTTTCTTACTAAAATATTTGTATACTTCTGTCACTTCCGGATACACCGAAAATTGCAATCGACTTCGTTATTTTAGATATCACACCTTACATATCTCTGCATTTTTAGATCCTACGCTGAATTTTAATGTTATTTTGTATACCATACTCCATATCGATACATCTTACGGTTCAGGCAATATTCAATTTTTTAATTTTTGACACATGTAGACCCTTCAAAACCATAATAAATATCAGATGAACAAAAATACCGCACGTTTTAATAACTGTCAAAACTCATTTCTTTTTGGCAACTATCAAGTGCGTTATATTTGGAAATTTTCTACAATTAAAGGAAAATTGACAAGGACACACGCTTCTCGCCTAGGGGCTTATCAAGGCTTCTTTTTAAAAATTTTGCACAAACTGGGTAAGGCCACGGAAAACCAGGAGAACAACATGAGGTTAAGCATTAGGATTATGCATTCACACAGTTAAAATATTAAAATTTTTAATTTTGTCTTGCTCAAAAAGTTAATGTGTTTAAATTGCCATTTAATTGTGGCTTCTCGCCCCCTTCCAATCCATCGATTTGTAAATGTTGAGTGTAGCCATTCTCAAACCTCTAAAGAATAATGAGGTGGTGCACCATCCTGCATAAACCACAGTGTTTGATGTAATGCAAGAGATAAATCATCTATAGGTTGATACAGGTCATTTTGTAAAAAGTTTAAATAAACTGGACCATTTAATCTGTTTGGTAACTCAAAAAGACCCTATTAATTCGTTGCCTATATTTCCGACCCAAGTATTTATTGAAAAGTTGTATTGATATCTTCCATTTACCACAGCGTCAGGATTATCGTCGCTCCATAAATGCTGATTGCGAAAATTTTAAACTCCATGTCGAGTAAAGCAGCATTCATCTGTGAATAGTACTTTTCTTTTAAAATCTAACGGCTTCCTAAGTATAATTCTATAAAAATCAAGTCTTACTGGAAAGTCACGAGGGAACAGCTCTTGTATTCTCTGTAAAGGATAGGGGTAAAGTCCTTGCCGTTTCAGAATTCTCCATAATGATGTTCTTTTTATGTGGAATTGAAGAGTAGCCTGTCTAATAGTACATTCAGGATGTTCACCAAAATAATGTAATTTTTGTGACTCCATTGCATCTATCTCCAATTTGTCTCCGACGCGCGCCAATATCCATTGGCTGGATGTCGGTCTCGATAACTAGGGCCGAGTAGGACTATTACTCTTTGCACCTAGATTATCTCTGTAGACCTGGACCGGCCTTCGTGATAGGTGGGCCCGCGTATTTCTACCAGACCCAGCTCACAAATGTGAGATGTGTCGTGGTATTTTCTGCGGACCTCCCCTGGTCCTGGCTGTTGAACCTCGCTGGCTGAGGTCTCTTCTGGCGCTCTTCTTGTCTTGATGTTTTCTTTCTTCGCCAGCTTGTCACCCCCGGGGGTAGTCATCGGTCGAGTTGGGTTTAGGAAGTTTTGGCTGGGACTGACTGCCGGTACGTAGCACATCAATTGATATCCTACCCCGGATCGTCGGAAAGGTAAGGATGAGCTGTGTAGCTCGGGAGTGTGGAGACCTAAGTGCTTCTTTTAGCACTTTCGGTCTCCACGGAGCAGGTAGGACAACGGGCGTTGGACGGTATGTTGTCCGACGCCCGCAAGGAGGTTGGGTTAGGGTTGAAAACGTCATGTCTATGGTAGTGGTGGTCCGTCCTGGCGTATCTGAAACAGATCTGTTAGCGGGAAATAAAGGTTATACTTACCCGTTGTCCAGTAGCTGAACCCTCGGTCGCTTGTGCCTCGGGGCGTCGGCGGGGTCGTAATCAGTGGCCTGTCTGATCAGCGGGTTCCCATGCTCCTCGGCTTGGGCGTACAGCTTCTTCGCTCGTTCCCGGATGACTTCAGTGACCGTGGTGTACTCCAGGTCTCTGACGATGTCTGCGGTTCTCACGTACCATGGGGCGTCAACTACCGTCCTGAGGGCGATGTTCTCCACTGCCTGGATTCTCTTCATGTAGGACTTCGCCTGGTAGCCCCACGCTACCGAGGCGTACGTCAGCTGCGGCCTGATGAGGGTCTTGATAAGCGTGAGCTTGTTCCTCAAGTTAAGTCGGCTCCCATTTCCCGTCATTGGGTAGATGAGGGCTCTCGTACGTCGGGCCTTAGCTGTGATGGCGTCCGTGTTTTGTCTCCATGTTAGGCTTCTGTCCATGACCACGCCAAGGTATTTGACGGTGTCGTGCCATTGGATGTCCTCGCCGTTCATGGAGACGTGTCCTGTGGGAATTTCTTTCCGCACTCGTCTGAAGAGGATGGCTTGGCTCTTGTCGGCGTTGACTGCGACTTTCCACATCGTGCACCATTCTTCCAGGAGTGTGATCGCTTCCTGTAGTTTTCTGGTTGCGTCTCTGGCCATCCAGGATCTGGCAATCAGGGCGGTATCGTCTGCATACAGGGCTAGGGCTGTATGGTCGGTCCGGGGGAGGTCCGAGGTATAGATGGCGAACAGGTGCGGTGACAGCACCGATTTGTCTCCGACGACCACAATCATGACTTCTTTTTTTAAAACACCCCCTTTCTCTTAACCTCAAGTGAATATTAGAAGAAGTATGAACATTTGGCACAATACGAGTAGGGAACTTACGAAGATATCGTTCTTTTGCCGCTGAAGCATTTCCTTCACATTCACTATAAATTAAATGTGTGTCTGCATATTCCTCATTACTAAAACTGTGCATTTTAAAATCTGGTTAGAAAACTACTAGTATTGCGAGTAGTAAGGAATGATTATTTTATTATTTCAAAGGCAAGAAATAACGTAATATTGTCAAATTATAATTTGACACCAGCCTAATTTTAGTATTTTACACTAATATTACTTATCGCTTTTGATTGATCACTTAGGCAGATGTAATTTAATTTTGTTCTCAAAAATGGTCGATTTTACAAAATTCTTTCAAGAGATAAAAAAGCTTCTAAATTAATCATGTTTAGTTATTTTTTTAATTGAAAAAAAAATAGCAGGCAGAAAGTTATTTACAAAATTTCAAGACGGGTAGTTAATTTTACCCCTTTGTGTACACGCTAGGTGGATGAAATAATTTCGTTAGATGCCTTTGGATGAATAACCGACATGTCCCAAATTTCGTGTTTTACCAATTACGTTATTTTGAGATAGAAATAAAAAACCGTTTTTTGGCACCCCTTTAATGGGGTGTACCTGGACAGAAAAGGGTTATTTTGAAAAATGTTGTACGAAGAACCCGTCTTAATTTTCGACAGGGAATCTAAGTTAAATGTTTTGCAGATTGTTACGGGACACCCTGTATATCAAAAGTGTACCGTTTTCGAAATATTTACTGTTATAACAAAAGTTATCTGTGAAATCTTTTAAAAAGTCAGTTTTACATAAATAAATATTTCAAATCTTTTGAAAAATACCTCTATATTAATGTTTGTCGTAATTACTTATATTCAAAATAACATAATTAAAGAGCGTGTTTAAAAATGATGGTCCATTCCCTTATGTACAGAAGCTCAGAAAAATAAAATCAGCTTTTGTGAAATGACTATAAACGATCGCTGGCTCTCGGGCTATACGTTTTTGATACGGAGTATGGAATATAAAATAACATCGGAATTTTCCGTAGAATCTAAAAATGCAAAAATTTACAGTGCTTCGTTTAAAATAATGAAGTTAGTAGCCATTTCCAGTATAATCGGAAGTGGCAGAAAAGTGTAAATATTCTAGTTGCAAAAAACACCTGTGTAAAAGAAAGATTATAGCTGTATTCTTAGTATTTTCAGATATCTATCTATCTATTCTGGAAAATATAGCTAGAGTAGCGTGACCATTGGCACAGTGCCATAGTTTCAGATATACAAATAGTTTAAGGTTGTAGTGACACACCCTGCATATAAAACCGAACCAGTTGGCATACGAGATAAGGGATTGCTTCTAAACGTAGGTTTACTACTCTCCGAAAAGTTTGGAAAATGACGTTGTTCTGTTTGGCAGACAATGGACAGCCCTTGAACGGTCATTATGTTTTATTGAAAGAACTCTCAGATTATATCTAAGATGTGTAGGTTTGCGTCGCTAATCGCTTTGTTTAAGAAAATGTCGAGATTAGAAGATTTCCTTATTATCGTTTATAAGAGGCCGAGCTGAAGGGTGTTTCTAGTCCCTTTGCAACAACAGCCGCGCCGCATCTGTGCCATTGTAGGCGTAGACTGCGGGCAGGTACGTTCCTACTTAATTCAATTAAATGAAATGACGAGTTTCGTTTATTATTATTACTAACACTTGTAAATAATTAAATACCTTTTCTTTTAAACCAAATTGAAATTTTAAATGTTGGAAGGAGTTAAAGGCATACAATCCGCATATTATTCAGTCTTAACTTGGTCTTGAACATATTGGGAATTGACAAGTGACCGCGACTTTGTAACCATGATGATTGAAATTACAGTGAATCGCATTTTACTGATATTACTGATACTGGACAAGGTAAAAACAAAAGATTTGATAGACGAGGAAGGATATCAACAGTGTATGTGTGTGCCGTTTTGGCAGTGCAAGACCGATTTCAGCGGCCTTATTGACGATGGAACTGACATTATTGATATAAGGTAGGTGACATTTGCTGAAAATAGGAAGTTATTGCAAGTCATATCGTATGTGCGTTAAACGTTAGCTAAGCGTGCGCGTATCTGTTTTTGCCAACGAGGTTTAAGGTCGGTATATCCAAGAGATAGAGAGAGATATATTTGATAAGGAAATAGGTAGGTATTCATTATTTTTGGCCATAACTTTTTCTTTAATTAATACATATATTGGTTAAAAAAAGTATAAGATTACCTAAGTAGAACTATGACAGGTGTAGTGATATGAATTTTCACTCAGTAATTTCAGTTGTTTGCAAAATTAATTAATTTAAATTTAAAAAATGCTGCCAATAATCTTCATATCCTGTAGTTTTAAATTAACTAATTTTGCAAACAACTGAAATTATTGAGTGAAAATTCATATCACTACGCCTGTCATAGTTCTACTTAGGTAGTTTTATACTTTTTTGCCAATATATATATTTAAAAAACAAGCCATAACCAAAAATAATAAATATTTACTTATCGGATTTCTCTCTCTTGGATATGCCCACCTTAATAATTAAGCCTGTAGTTTGGGTAGGTACATGAAAACCAATATGCGCACGCGTGCTTCGATGTCAAAAGTAACGTTTACGGTGCGATTTGCGACAACCGAAATACTGATAACTCTCTCCAGGCTTTACAAGCCCTGAGGCGGGTTTAGGGGGGTGTTGACCACACACGCAGATCTCTTTGAAGGGCGACGCACTAATATGATTAATATCTAAATAAACTGATTTTTCTTGTTATAAAATTGCTTTCAGTTTTATTAACTAATATACAGGGTGTTGCATCATGAGAGGGACATAGCTTAATAGGAGGTAGAGAACATCAGTGGTAACCGGAACCTCCCATAGAAATGTCTCATTGGGCCTTCATTACGAGGTTGCTGGGTGTTAAATAATTTTTGGCCAAACCTGTTTTTTGTCATAACTTTGACAGGGAATGAAATAACGGATTCATATTTGGTACGGCTAATGCACTAACGAGCCCCAAGAGGTACATGTATAAAAAAAATATATCCATGTCCGGACTCACTATAATTTATGTTTCTTCTTTGCATCAATAAAACATCACCCTGTATATATTTTTTTGAAATTTCGATACGATATTCGAAAAGAGCAAGAAAAAACAAACAAAATGGCCTATTTCATTTTTTTGTTACACCTTCGTGGTTATTTAAATACGTTGTTAAATGTGCAAGAAAATGGATTACATAACCCTATTAAATGAGAGGCACGTGAAATAAATAGTTTTATAACTAAAATTTGCAAAAATTCTATTGAGCCTAGGTGGTCTGGGTGAATCCTAATTCCGGCACGTTTTAAAGGTCCATTTTGGTAAAAAACTGTGGTCCTAATAAGTAATCGGGTATGAAATAACAAAATTTTTAATCAATCACAGTAGGCTTGTTCAAAGTGACAGATAATAAAAAGAAATCTCCTAAACAGTTGAATAATTGTTTGTTAGTAATTTAATGTGTCAATAATCCGCATTTAGTTAGTGAAAACTTGTGAAAATATTTTAACTATGCCAGTAAAATTTACAAACGTGGAATATGCTGACATAATATTCATCTATGGTTTCTGTAATGGAAATGGTAGGTCGGCGGAAAGAGAATATCGGCTGCGTTTTCCTGGTCGTCGATGCCCTAATCATAAAACCTTTAGTACGGTGTTCCAGTATGCAAGACAACACGGAAAGTTTCCTACTTCTGCAGTTGTGGAGCGTGTTTTACAACAAGGTGTGCAGGAACAAAACAATATTATAAACGTAGTTCAAGAAAACCCAAATATGAGCACTAGACGAATCAGTTTGGCAACTGGCATTCCTCATTGGCGAGTATGGAGAACCCTAAAAAGAGAACGTTACCGTCCATATCATATCCAGCAGGTACAGCGTCTTCAACAAGGCGACGATATCCCCCGCCTGGCATTTTGTCATTGGTTGTCTAACCATCGCCCAGTCATTTACAGAACCTTATTTACGGATGAGGCACAATTTACAAGGGATGGAGTAAACAATTCACGAAATAATCATAAATGGGCACAGGAAAACCCACATGCGGTACGCCAACGCCGTTCGCAACACAGGTTTTCTGTAAATGTTTGGGTCGGACTTGTGAATAGACATTTGATAGGGCCCCATTTTTTTGAAGAAAGATTGAATGGTGAAATTTACTTTGATTTCCTTCAAAACATTTTACCGAATATGTTATAAAATATCGGTATAAGAGGCATGTTGTTTCAGCATGATGGGGCCCGACCACATTTTAACTTTCAAGCAAGAGAACGCTTAAACAATGTGTATCCTAATAGATGGATTGGACGCGGGGGTTCCATATGAATGGCCACCAAGATCTCCTGATTGTAACCCTTGTGATTACTTTTTATGGGGCCACTTAAAAAACGAGGTTTATAGCATTGAAATTGAAAGTAGACAACATTTAATCCAGCGCATCGTTACAACCTGCGACGAAATACGGAATAATCCAGAAATGATACGTCGAGCAATTGGTGACCTTTCTAAACGCGCAAGAAAATGCACAGAATATGGGGGAGGACATTTTGAAAATTTACTTTAGTGTCAATTACGTTTTATTTTTAAACACATTTAGTTATTGTTTTGTTATTTATTGTTAATTGAATGGAAAATATTTTATTTATTTAGATTTTAGTTTGTTCTCTTTTCCAATTTTTATTAAGTATAAAATGTTGATGATTTTCTTGATCAAAGTAACTGGTTGCTTAGGCCTAAATGGTTTAAATTATCTGTCACTTTTATTCTTTGAACAAGCCTACTGTGATTGATTAAAAATTTTGTTATTTCATACCCGATTACTTATTAGGACCACAGTTTTTTACCAAAATGGACCTTTAAAACGTGCCGGAATTAGGATTCACCCAGACCACCTAGGCTCAATAGAATTTTTGCAAATTTTAGTTATAAAACTATTTATTTCACGTGCCTCTCATTTAATAGGGTTCTGTAATCCATTTTCTTGCACATTTAACAACGTATTTAAATAACCACGAAGGTGTAACAAAAAAATGAAATAGGCCATTTTGTTTGTTTTTTCTTGCTCTTTTCGAATATCGTATCGAAATTTCAAAAAAATATATACAGGGTGATGTTTTATTGATGCAAAGAAGAAACATAAATTATAGTGAGTCCGGACCTGGATATATATTTTTTTATACATGTACCTCTTGGGGCTCGTTAGTACATTAGCCGTACCAAATATGAATCCGTTATTTCATTCCCTGTCAAAGTTATGACAAAAAACAGGTTTGGCCAAAAATTATTTAACACCCTGTAACTTCGTAATGAAGGCCCAATGAGACATTTCTATGGGAGGTTCCGGTTACCACTGATGTTCTCTACCTCCTATTAAGCTATGTCCCTCTCATGATGCAACACCCTGTATAATTTAGTTATATGTATGTTCTTAGTGCACGTAATCAGAATTTATTTTTCCTTTATTATAATCCAGATTATTTAACATGTTTCGGTGTTCTTTATTAATTTATTGTGTAATTACCTACTTATTATTATATCCTGGGTGGTCCACCGAAAACGAAACAGGAGTGTTTTCTCTTTTATGTTATTTTTCAAAAAAAAATCTCGAATCCGTCGATTTTATTATGAAGGAAAGCACACTTTTACCTAAACAACACAAAACCTTCTGGTAATATTCGTAATAGGACTGAAAGGAGTCTAGAAAGATGAGGCCTCTACAATAGTGCTGATAATTATAATATTCCATTTTTAAAAATGGCACTTTTGGTCCTATACAATCGTCTTGGTTCACCCTGTACATTCGAAAATAATTTTTAGTTATAGACTTTTTAATGTAATTTACCTGTATACGTGAAGGAAGTTGCAATTTAAAATTTTAGGGGTGGATTTACCACTGCTTAAGGGTTGAAGTGACGCGGTCGAAAATACCCAATAAGAACGACCGCCTTGATAATAGACCGGTGGGTCTGAGCGTTTTTCGAAAAATTATCGTACAAGCAGAAAACACGTCCGTTTCGTTTTCGTTTTTAGAACGCAATTTCTCGAAAAACTATTAGTCCAAATTTAAAAAGTAAAATTTTCATTTTCTGGCAGCAAAAATCATAAATCAATATCTGATTAACTTAACGACTAACCAACAAAATATTTTATAGGAGTGGCTCATCTCTACCAAAACGGACACCTTGCGTTGGTGAATTTGATGTATGCTGTGAGATTGAATGTGGAAAAAGGAGAAACATTCCTTCTGACTTGATGGGATATAGAATTTTAGGAGAAACCAACGAAGCAGAGTTCGCCGAATTTCCTTGGATGCTGGGAATACTTGAAGACCGAAGATATAGGTAAGAATCGGTCACTGGTTAATTGATTATGAGACAAACGCAGATTAAAAAGATGGTAAAAATTACAAAAATACTTACTCCCATGTCTAGTGAAAGTATAGTAACGGAAAAAAAATATTTTTTTTTGTTGGAATATTCTTAAAATGTCATGAAACGCCGATATTTTAAATTTTAGCGAAAAAAATTTCTGTGTGTCTGTAACTTTTTTTGTGCGTACGTTTACTCTGGAACCGTTTATAATATTGACCTGAAATTTGGTACATTTATGTATTATAACAATATCTGCAACTAGATTATATTTTGATCTAATTCCGTTGAAGGATTCGGGGTAAATGGGGTAAATAAGGAAAAATAGGCAAAGCAAGCAGGTAAGAGTCCATAAACTCGCAATTTAGGGCATGTATGACCGTCAAGGTTCCAAAATTTTTTTTGGCATCAGCCACCTCCCACTACCACCCCAATACCACCCCCACACTATTATAAAAGGGAGTAAAAAAAAGTAAAATGTGATTTATTTAATTTGTATACAAGAACGAAAGGTCTCAAAATTTTTTTTTGCCGTTAGCCACCCCCACCCTTATTAAAGGGAGCAAAGGATTAAATTGGGATTTAGTGTGTTTACGAGAACCAAGGACCTCTATAATTTATTTTGGCGTTAGCCACCCTTCTACCACCCCCATTGCCGCCCCCACCCTGTTATTAAAGCGAGTAAAAATTAAATTGGGATTTAGTGTGTATACGAGAACCAAGGGCCTCTAATTTTTTTTTGATATTAGCCACTCCCTCTACCACCCTCATTGCCACCCCCACCCTATTATTAAAGGGAGTAAAATATTACATTGGGATTTAGTGTGTATAAGATTTGGATACAAAATCTGAATGTGAAAGTAGTGATTGATTCCTTGGGCAGCGGTTTTTTGTTTTGGAAACGTGTGGTCTAAGAAAATTTGCCAGATCGATCCTATAACCTCACGACACTCGTGTTTACATTTCGACAACCACAACTAGAGACAGCATTTTTGGTCGCTCTCTCTGGAAATACCCCCGTCGTTCTGCACCTAACGTGATGTGTGGCATATCATAGGAAGCATTGGCAAAATAACTAACAGTTATTCATTACAAATTAGCGAATTTAATTCATAAGGTGATTTAAAATTCAAGTTCAGCAAGTTACTTCGGTTTCTATGGCATGAATGAATGTTTGGTAAAAAGTGTCATGGAGAAAACTAGATTGGTATTACTGAAACATGGAAATATATTATGTAGTTCCTTTACGCTGTCAACAGGTTGACCAACTTTTAAACTGGCAGCTGGCAATGATGTAACTTATCTAACTGGGACATTTTATTTTAGACAATGTAGAACTGTCCCAAATTAATAATTTCTAATCTAAGCAAAGTACTACCAAAGAAACTGATGAAGATGATATCCTATTTATTAATAATTATTACTTACAAGTAATTAAATATTATTTAGATTAATGAAAAAATCATACTTATGTTCCAATGATAGCTGTTGCTATGCCAGTATGATAGCTCAGTGAGCTAAAGCGTATTATGTGACAGTCACCACACTTGGTCAGACTGTCTGCCGTGTTCTAGTTTTGATCCCCAGCTCTAACACTGGCAATGTCGGTGGATAATGCATTGATCAATCTTATGTTATAATAATTATTTCTCACTTTAGGTGTGGAGCCTCTTTGATTCACCCCCAAGTAGCACTTACTGCTGCCCATTGTGTCACAGGAAGAGGTCCGTTCAATATTAGGGCAGGAGAATGGAACTGGGCAGATGAAGCAGAACCTATAGCACATCAAGACCGAACACCAAAAAAAGTATGATCAGTAAATCTCAAATTTTTATTTGCTTTTTAGCAATTTTACAAGTATTATAGTTTTTCTTATGTTTTCTTTGATTTTATAATTGCCGTACTTAAATTATACAGGATGTGTCACCATGACCTTAAACTATCTGTACCTATTGCCGAAACTACTAAGCATACAGCTACGATTTTTCTTTTACACAGTGTTCTTTTCAACTAAAATATCTACCACACTTCTGCCACTTCATGGTATATCGGAAATGGCAATCAACTTCGTTAGTTTAAATGGAACACTCGTATATTTTAGAATTTTTAGATTTTACGGTAAATTTTAATGATAAAGTTTAGGTGATATTCAATTTTTTAAATATCTTCATAGATGCAGACCTTTCAAAAAGAGATAATAAATATCAGACAGATGTTATAGTTAAGTCGAATTGTTAGGAGACGTCTTTTGGGAGAGTTGGTGGTGATTAAAGTGAATGTGAACTGAAGCAAAAGTAATCATACGGGGCGATATGTCACAACTTATGTTTCAATAATTGTCAAAACTCGTTTTTTATGGCAATCCTTAAATTTTATTTCAGTTCATGATTCTTCATTAAAAAATAATGCAAAACTTACATATATCTAAAGTGTACCATTTACGAGGTATTTACTGTTATACTTAACAAAAGTTTCATGTGAAATTTTTCAAATAATATAAATTGCCAACAATTTCCAAATTAGAGAACATGTTCAAAATAGCTGCTATTCACTTCTAAACATTTTAAAATCTTTTGTTTACTGCACACTTTGTAACAGCGCTAATTTGTTGAGGAGTGAGTCGAACGTATTTTGATCCCTTTCTTGGCAATTTTCTTTTGTTAAAAGACTAGCATTCACAATATTTTCTATCTGACCTCATACAAAAAGTCCAATGGGGTCATGTCCGGAGAACACGGGGTCCACAATTCAAAGAAATTGAATACCACCTATATAAACCATAAGTTTTTGACATGGAGCGCGGTATATAAAATAACATTATAGAATTTACCATAGAATGTAAACAATGCTAAGATATACAGAGTGGTCCATTTATAATAACGAAATCGGTTGCTATTTCAGGTATAACTGGAAGCGACACTGAAATATAAATATTTTAATCGGAAAGAACGCCATGGAAAACCGGTATAAAAGGAAAATCGTAGCTGTACTCTTAATAGTTTTGGAAATACAGGTAGTTTAAGGTCCTGAAGACATACCCTGTATATGGTCGAGGCAAGAATTCAAGCGATGCACGTCACAGATCGATTCTATAAATAAGACAATATTACTAAGAATCATGAAGCTCCATTAAACTGTACCTATGTCTGAAAAAAGCTTAATAACTGGGTGTCAAGAATTACTTTTTTTAACGTAATTAATGATTAAAAATTATATTAGTATTAACATTTCTTTAATGAGAGCACTCGTGACGTGCATCGTTTGAATTCTTGCCTCGACTTTACTTATATATTGCACTTGGTGTATGTTTCTTGTGATCTGTAGAGCTTATTCATTAATCCACACGTGTCAAAAATGTTGATGTTTATTCAAGCATTAATTTTTAGGTAATAATCCATCCTCAATATCATGCAGCCTCTCTAAGGAATGACATAGCACTGCTGATATTAGAATCACCATTCAATCTATCAGAAAATGTTGGTTTGGCATGTTTACCCATAGAAAGAAACGAAGTAGACTACGGTAATTGCATAGCCACTGGATGGGGAAAAAATTCGCACAAAAAAGGAACATATCAGTCCATTTTGAAGAAAGTTGAATTACCTATTATGCCGAAACATAAATGCTTACAGACGCTACAACAAGTTAGACTAGGTCCTTCTTTTAATCTCCACAGAAGTTTTATTTGTGCAGGAGGCGAGGCAAATAAGGACACATGCAAAGGAGATGGGGGCAGCCCTTTAATCTGTCCAGCTATTGGCCAGCCGGTATATATGCAGCTTGGTATAGTGTCATGGGGATTAACTTGTGGACTCCGGAACACCCCCGGTGTCTACGTAGATGTTAACTTATTTAAAAGTTGGATAGATCATGTTATCAAATCTCAAAGATTTTGATGAAAGAGCGTGCAAATATTGATGTAGCCTTGTGTCGATATCTTAAAACATACACCACCATTTCATCACTCTTGAGCAATATTAGACAATATCAAATTAACAAATCAGCTTGGAACACTGATGAAAATTTGGAGAACGATTTTTTTGTAATACTGACAGTAATAGTGTGCCATTACTAACTCATGTTTGAAATATCAAAAATTCAATTTTATGATTTATGGTAGAAGTACTTTTGACGCTAGCATTCAAAATGCAAGGATAAAGCTAAAACATTTATTATTTTATGTTTATAAAACGCTAATATGCATATATAGCCCAGGCGGTATCTGCTTAAGATCACCTACGTTTGGGTAAATCGGGTAGTATGGCAGATTTCCGGCTCCTAAAAATTATAAGAAATGGTAAATTTTACTATGCGCTAGTTTAAAAACGTGGGCGTAATTTTTTATTAAACAAAATGTGAAAAAATTTGTAAAAATTCCATTTTCTTTTTCCTATTTTTTCATATATCACAGTAACTATTACTTTTAGAGAAAACTTATAGAAATGAAAAAGTTTTGTAATTAAAAGTTAAATAAGATGCAGTTGGTTGCGAATCCAAAAATTCATTTTTACTATTGCAAAATTGTAAAAATCGAAAAAAGAAATTTGAAATCAAGCTATTTGTGGAATATAATAAATCTTCTCACCAAATTTGATCACGATCGGACTTTTAGTTTTTGCTAATAATTTTGCAACCTAAACCTCGAAAAAAAATTGCAATCAAAATGTTGCTGAGGAGAAACTGAAGCATTTAGAAAGTAGAAAATTTTTTGACATAAAAGAGCACTCAAATTTTCAAATCCATTTTGAGATATTAAAATCCGTAAATTAGGAGAGCCTAGGGAACTGTCTAGGGAATTGTTTAACAATTTGACAATTTTAGTGAGGTTACGTCCCCTAGGGGACGCGTTAGGTTATGTCGAAACGGAGCCCACTGGTGAAGTTAGAACAGTTTGACTTTCCCGCGTTGCCAAAATGCACGCAAAGCAAGGGGCCACATGGGGGCCGTGGAGCGTTAATGGGGCCCTGGGTCAGAGCTCCATTTTTGACAGTCCGAGGTCCCATTCTTTGACAGCACGGAGGCCCGGGACATGTCCTAACGCGGGGGCCCCGTAGTCCTAAGGCGGCCATTCTGGATGGCGGAGCTCTGCTCCTCAACTGGAGCCATTTCTACTTTTTGCTAACCAAATTTTTAAACAATTCCCTAGACTCTCCTAATTAACGGATTTTAATATCCCAATATGGATTTGAAAATATGAGTGCACTTTTATATGTCAACAAATTTTCATCTTTCTAAATGCTTCACTTTAGCTTCAGCAACATTCTGAAAATTTGCAATTTTTTGTAAAGTTTAGATTGCAAAATTATTATGCAAAAACTAAGAGTCCAATCGTGATGAAATTTGGTGGGTAGATTTATTATATTAAAAAGTTTTCTTTAGCCAAGTATGAAGGTCAAGGGCGGATCCAGCCTTCGAGTCGGAGGGGGGGGGGGAGGGTCACATAGTCGAGGTTCAGTCAGGACAGGCTCCAATTCGATTATAATAATAAATCTAAATTAAAAAGAAATAGTATTTTATTGTTTTACGTAAAAAAAAAATTAATCAAATAACAAAATCAATTTTTCTCTTTTGTCTTCTCGCGAAACGAGTTATGACTTCCTCCACTTGAATTGGTATGTTTTTGTGAACATGGAGAAGTGCCAGTCCAGTTAGACGGTCTTCTGTCATTGATGCTCTCAGCCAAGTTTTGAGCCTCCTGAGAGTAGAAAAGGACCTAAATTTATCAATGAGATTAGAAAAATTATCAGTGGTTGATCTAGACCCAGCCCAGGGGGGGGGTCATGACCCCAATGACCCCCCCCCTGGATCCACCGCTGATGAAGGTCCCACTTATAAGTATTTGAAAAAATTCCACAAATAACTTGCTACTTCCAACACTTTTTTTTTTGATTTTTACTACTTTTGCAAAAGTAAAAATGAATTTTTAGATTCGCAACCAACTGCATCTTATTTAAAATTTGATTACAAAACTTTTTCATTCCTATAACTTTTCTCTAAAAGCAATAGTTACCGAGACATATGAAAAAAATAGGAAGAAAAAAACGGAATTTTTAGAAACTTTTTCACATTTTGCTTAATAAAAAATTACGCTCACGTTTTCAAACTAGGGCATAGTGAAATTATCATTTCTTATGATTTTTAGGAGCGATTAAGCCAAAAATCTGCCAAACTACCCGATTCACCCATAACAAATCAAATACCGCCTGGGCTATCGGGCTAGCATAGTTGACTTACACTTCAATTTGAGTATAAGAAGAAAAAAAGAAACAATGAGTGAAAAAAGTATAAAATGAAACTTTAAGGAAAAAAGCACACTTTTCCACAAAACTAGAATTTCCTGATATTAGCAAAATAGGCAACAAGTTTGAGTCCTTGATGTATATTTGTACCTATAATATGTAAAAGTTTGTAGAAGATTAGTGGCGGATATCGACAATTCATAGAGATATCGTCATGTGTTATTAGATCTAATGCTGAATCTAAAATCAATGTAATATTTTTTTCAATATATTCCATAATGGTTGTTGTCTTTACAACATGTTTGCCTATCTTGTTGATGTCTACAGTAAAGCCGCCTCCACAAACAAATTTTGAGTCTCCGATTTTCATTAAACCCTGTTTATGCAGCACACAATTTATAGAATTGTTTCGATATCGCCATTTGGTATGTATATTGTATACTCTTTCAAGTAAAGTATGCAACTAAATGCTGGCAGGTGCTACTCTTAGAGATCCTTACCAGCACATACCCTGAGAGCAAGTACTTTTTAACAATGAATTCATAAACCTATTTTTGTATGGACAATCTGCAGATTTTTAAATGCCAGGGCGTATATTTTTCAAACGTCTATGGGATATGTTTGTGCTATCTGGGCCAATACTATACTCGAAGCGACTTCCACCAACTAAGTTGTCATCATCAGATTATTAAAATTACTCATTGGAGAAATGAGCATCAAGTATAGTGTTCATTATTTTATTTATTTATTCAGGTACAACCACGCAACAGGTAACCAGTTACAGGATGGGGTATTGCTTTGGCGTTTGTGAACACTTCAGCCCGTAACTATCTAAGCTACATTAATTAATTTGACGACTGGTGGCTCCGAGTTAGCCCCTTCAGGCTTCTTAAGCTTGATTGTAATGTGTTTGTGATTACAAAGAATTATGTAGAATAATTCCGTGCTGTTTTATGGTTTAAGATAGAAAAGTAAATAATGTAATATGTGATATTTTGTATAGCATAATATTAATAAAACTGTAAAACAAAATAAAGTTGTATCGCTAACTTTCATTACCATAATTTAAATTATGGAATTATTCTTTAATTAGAAACGGAAATTTTAGGTAATTTTTCGCGGAATGAGGAAAAACCTCTAAATAAAACAAGAGTTTAAAATAATATCACATTTATGAGATAAATATATAACAGGTGAATATATTATGATTTAAACTTGACTACAGAAAAAAGCATAATAAATTGAAAACTAAGTGAAAAATATGCCCTTTCAAAATTATCCCATAATACCATAAGACCATATAATCTTATTCGTAAAAATTGGTTCAGCCCTTTAGGGTCTAGAAGAATACATGTAAACATAATTATCAGGGCATAACTAACACCGAGTGGACCTGTATCAAACATTGCCAGGCAAAACCCTGCAATAAAATACCAATCACCATGGGTAGAGTACAACAGGTATATGGTTGTATTTAAGTATTATACTATCATTATAAATAATGGAATTAAATAAATCCGTATTTATAAATATTCATGAGCTCGTGCCTGGGAAAAGAGTAGTCTAAGACTAAACAGGAGTCAGTGGGACCTCCTTAGCTAATATGGTCCCTGTATCACTGCTGTAACAGTAGTTACACTCTTGATAATTATGCACATACATACATATAGTACTGTCAGGTACAAAACATGAACCGATGCCTGTGTAAGATAAAAGAGAACTGACCAAATAATACATCAAAAAGAAACAGATTAACTTACCCGTTGCCACTTTAGCGGGCAAAATTCTACCATATATAAGATTCAAGTTATGTACCTGCCAGTACTGCATACGCTTCCCTGTAGTTGAATAAGAAACTTATAACTAGAGGGTTACTGTATACTTTGGAATACCACAGGTATACCTGGTTTATATCGGGTGATTCATTTAGAGGTACTTTTTTCAAAAATAACAAAAAATAAAAAGAAACAATTTTATTGGGTAATCTTTCTTATCATATAAAAGAACCATTCTTTACATTTATTTTTTAAAGATTATTTCTTTCAAGTGTTGGCCGTGACTGCGGCTAACATGGTCTATTCTGAAGTTCCTATTTTCGATGACGCGTTCGGGCATTTTTTGTGGTATTTGGCCAATGACACGAGTAATGTTGGCTTCCAATTCCTCAATCATAGCTGGCTTATCCATGTAGACTTTGGACTTTACATAGCCCCAAAGGAAAAAGTCTAAAGGTGTGATATCACATGATCTACATGGCCAATTTAATGGTCCGAAGTGTGAAATTAACTGTTCACCGAATTGTTCTCGCAATATAGCCTTGTTGTCACGGGCTGTGTGGCAAGTAGCGCCATCTTGTTGAAACCAAATATCATCTAGATTACGAGCTTCAATTTCGGACAGCAAATAGTCCGTTATCATTGCGCGATAACGGACGCCATGAACAGTTACATTCCAGCCGGCCTCATTTTTGAAGAAATATGGACCAATGATTCCACCAGCCCATAAACCACACCAAACCGTTGTTTTATCTGGATGTAATGGCATCTCTTCAGCCCAAATACGGCAATTTTGCTTATTGACATAGCCATTAAGCCAGAAATGGGCCTCATCGCTGAACAAAATTTTGGTCGAAAACATTGGATCTTGTTCAAGCTTTTCAAGGGTCGAAAGACTGAAACGGCGACGATTCGGAAAGTCGGCCAGCTTCAATTCTTGCATGAGTTGAATTTTGTAGGCTTTTAAACCAAGATCCTTATGTAATATGCGCCAAGTTGTTGAATACGACAAGCCAAGCTGTTGAGAACGGCGCTGAATCGATTCATCACGGTCATCGCGTACACTCTCAGTTACTACGGCTATATTTTCTTCACTACGTGCTGGATGTGGTCTTATTTAGTCTATTAGCCAATAATGAAAATTGGGTTTCAAATTTTTCGATGGTACAGCGAATTGTGAGTCTGGTAGGCCGATTATGTGGACCATAAGTTGCTCTAAGCGCACGAAACACATTCCTTGTAGAACGATGATTTTCGTAATACAACTAAACAATTTGTAGACACTGCCGGGTGATGAAATGTCAAACAATACTGAACAAAAATATCGTGACAGTTTGACATGACTCACGCTTGATCTGTCATAAAATCCCCATTGAAAAAAGTACCTCTAAATGAATCACCCGTTACAATTTCATTTTAACATTAGACGTTTTGAACTTACTTCCTATACACTACAAGATAAAATGTATTTTTATTTATACTTCAATATATGTTCCTTATTAAATCAAGTTGTAATTGGACGGGTTCGTCCTTATGGTTGAAGAGAAGTTGGAACCTTTGATATGACACTGACGCTGAAGTATTTCCATAAAGATCAAGATATTTGCTGGTAAAATTTCTACAAACTGTTGTTTCCTGATAGATAGGCAACTGTCATACCTATACGTTTAAATATTTTTAATTAGGTCACATGTAATCCCAAGTTCATAATTTCCTAAGCTTGATAAATGATGAACCGGAAAATTAACACGTGCTTTCAGTTGGCGAAATGCATATAAATTATATTGTTTAGTATTTTGATGTTTGTGAAGACTACTTTAGTGTCAGCCTTATAAAAATCGTAAAAACAAAAGAACATAAAACTACATAGGTACATGGAATACTATGGACCTACCAATTTAATTTTTTTGGATATTTGCTTATTACATTGCTCAAGAGAACAACTTTTTGTGTGTACCTGTTGACCCTGAAAAAGCATGAAAATCTAGTCATCCAATCTTAAGAACGCCATTTCTCTTGCAACATTCAAAGTTTTTCAACAACAGAAGACTGTGTCGACTGAGGGATGAATGAAGCCTTAAATCTTCCTTTAAAGACATACTTACTTAAATGCAGAGCTTCAATAATATAAAGGATGTATTTATAAAATGAAAAATTCATATGTATTTATGGTACCCAAGAGAATATACTGTGTGTCCCCGAATGAGGTACCGCACTCTTGTGAACTTTGTTATTTTTTATTTATCGATATAAATTTACTCTGTATAAAAAATTTTACTGGTCTTTGGAAGTCATAAACAGTTGTCAAACTTAAGATACATAAAATACATATAGCCCAATAAAATTGGAAAATTTGGATGAAATAATTCAGAGCGGGCTGAAATTTTGGGAACAGGCTTATTTTGCAGTACTTTTTAACATATGAAAAGTCCCCTCCCATAGACGCCTGCGAAGGGAAGGCGGGGTGAGAAAATAGGTATAAAAAATCGGTTTTTCGAAAAGAATTCGAAAAGTACCAATTTTACTGTAAACTATATATATGAAAATTATAGGTAATAAAAATCCGCACAATTTTGTTTTCTTTTTTTACCTTTGTACGACCTATTGGAGCCGAGATAGATTTTTTTGAAATTTTGGCACTTTTGCGACGCAACGGAAATCGTTTTTTTTTTACCGGTTTTTATTGGTTTAAAAACACCCTTAAGGCTTCAGTTTATCACCCATTCAACACAATCTTCATTTGTGAAAGACTTTGTATGTTGTAGAAGGAATGGCATCCTTAAAATTACAGGATGACTACACTTTGAAGTGCTTTTTCAGAGTCAACATCTCCATTGTATTTTAACAGATATAAACAGTACAGTACTAACTTAAGTGGAGACACGATTTATCAATAACAAATGAAAAACTGAAAATCTCATTAGGTTTTAATATAGAAAAAAAAAGACAGTCTAAAAATAAGTAACTCATATTCTAACTTACATATCACAATTACTTTGGCAGTTATTTTCTCTAAAAGATTATCGGAAAAAAACAATCTAGAAAGAAATATACAGTCAAATTAAAATTTCTTATGGACAATTAAGAAATACAGTACAATTTGACTACATCATTGAATAAAAAATGGAATGTTTAACACAGGCATACAGAGACATATGTAATATCTATGTATTTTCACGCTAAAGGCTCATTTATAATGCACTGCTTATTACCATTTCCACATTACTGTTGTTAAAATAATTTTAATGTCACATCTATGGTTTAGAAACATAGTTTTGATTAATATTATTGATATTATGCTGAATGTATTAAGTTCGGCACAAAATATACAAAGCCTCCACTGTAACAACAATATAACAAAGAATAAAATACAACAGCCGAGTGAGACAGAACGATCATTTCGACATTGACTTTCGTCAAAATCTAATTTAAATCATTCCCTGAAGTACACAAAATGCAACGAGGTAAAAACTGATCTTCTGAGAGTGTACTGAATAATGATGGTGCAATTAAAACACTTCATGCCATGTAGGCCAGTAAAAATAATGGGTCGATCTAAAACAAATTTGGGGCAAGCTGATTTTAGCGTGATTGTGTTCGGATATGGGGTACTTTTTAATGATCCCCCGAGCCAAACTACCTCAAAACCACCCCTAGAGGTACAATTTTTGATTTTTTGTAATTTTCTTAAAAACCTTAAACTTGTCCACAAAACTTCAAGATACATTTTTCATATAGTATAAAATTTTCCATTTATTGGTATATATATAGTATAAATTCGAATAATTGCAAAGCCCTTTATATTTTTTTGAAAATAAATAAAATTTAAATTCTGCAAAATAATTTTCGATTTCGCAAGTTCTGACCAATACTTTAAAACTACAATAACACTATTTGTGTTTAATTGTATTTTTATCATATCTGCGTCATTTATGTAATTCGCAATTATTTTTTTAGTACCATAATTATAAAAATACCGGTAGGCAGTACTTTGGTAGCACAATCACACAAACAATACCTACCTACAACAAGTAGTACTAAATCAGGAAATTCGGAAGTCCCAAAGACACAAAACCAAGATCATTTTTTAGCAGTTTTTTCAAATAAATAGAAGCTCATTAATTTTTTAGAGGCCCATTTTGTTAATGTCGCTATTTCAGTGAAAATAGCAAAGACTGCCGATTATATGATTGCTAAAACAGCTGTGAATTGTGCCATAGAAACTAACAATCCTGTAATGAAAACATAATATTTTTAGTTTCGAGTTGTTGGCTCTCGTCAGTGCAAGGTAGGCATGTGACGACTGACACAAGGATCCCTGACTATTTGGTATACTCGGTATCTTTAGGACAGCGACATGCAAACTGCAGTCTGCAAGTGGTGTGGGACGACTGACACGAGAACTCCTTTAAGTAGGATCAGTCTTTCGGCTGGTGTTTGTTGCAATCGAAGCATTAGCGTTTTGATGGTAATATGCAATGATTATACTTAACGCGCCAGGCTTGTAACTTGTAATTCAGCGCTGGGCGGGACACATAGCCCGGAAAGTAGCTGTGCAGTCTGGTTATGTTCCTTATAGTAAAATAAGGATTTTATAGAGGAGTTTGTGACTAAAAATATTATATTTCAATATTCCGCCCTCTAAAAGCACATTTGAGCAATCATGTAATTGTTGTAGCACAAGATACAAAGACATTATGGTGTTGTTTCTAGAGGTTCTAGAGCATTGTGCAACTCAAAATATTTATATGCTGAGACCCGGTACATCTGGTAAACCAAATAAGCTAACAAATATGTATGCATTACAAAATATATTAGATAAATCAATTCGTCAAAATATATTATTTCTTCATGCTATGACTGGTTGCAATGCAACGTCAGCATTTTTTAAAAAGGGCAAGAGAACGGCATTAACAATTTTAAAATATAATAATGCTCTTTCTAACGATCTTTCCATATTTAAAAGCGATTTTCCCAATCTATCTGATTTAATAAAAACAGGCCAAAATTTTATTTTAAAATGGTATCGCAGTCACAAAAGCGAAAACTTAATGAATTAAGGTATTATAAATATCGTCACACAACTGCCCATCAACATTTATTTCAAAATTTTGAGCTACTTAGCTACATTGCCACCTATATCTGAAGCTACTGAACTTCATATTAAAAGAATTTACTTGCAAGTACAGCTATGGATGGGCAACGAACTAAATCCAGAGGATTGGGGGGTGGAAAAAAAGGGATGGCGACTACAACCGCAAAAGAATTCAAAAGAAATTGCACCCGAATTCATTTTGAAATTTTTACTTTGTGGATGCAAATCTAATTGCTCCAGTAAGTCCTGTACTTGCAGCAAATTTCATTTAAAATGCACTGCAAGTTGTAGTTTTTGTCTGGAGCAATATTGCAGTAATATCGCATCAGATGTGTCTTTTGTCGAAGATGATGAGGATTTTTAGTTAATTTTGTTCGAGTTTTAATTCATCTTTTAATGAAAGTGTTTTATGTTTTTTTACACTATTTTTATTTTTCTTACTCTTTATAATGTATAACTTGTTAATAAATTATTCAGTTTTTATTAACATTTTTAACTTATTTATTACTTGGAGATTTGTGTGCAAACCGGCAAGATATTCTCTAGCTTAAAATTATTTGTAAAGATAAATATAGCTAATAATATGAATACAGAAATAATTGCGAATTACATAAATGACACAGATATGATAAAAATACAAGTAGTAATAAGTAGTGTTATTGTAGTTTGAAACTATTCGTCAGAACTTGCGAAATCGAAAATTATTTTGCAGAATTTAAATTTTATTTATTTTCAATAGGCTATAGAGGGCTTTGTAATTACTCGAATTTATACTATACATATACCAATGGATAGGGAATTTTATACTCTACGAAAAATCGCAATAAAATAAAAAATTGTACCTTTAGGGGTGGTTTTGGGGTAGTTTGGCTGGTGGTATCACTGGGGATTTTTAGGCACATAAAAAGTACCCCCTAGTGAACACAATCACGCCAAAATCAGCTTGTCCCAATTAGTTTTAGGTTGGACTTGAAATTCACTTAATTCTATTGGGCTAATGTGTTTGTTTCTGATTTCATTGCGAAGAAAGAACAAGCGTATTGCATTATAAATCGATCTTTAACCAGATTACTTATTTATTCTAGAATAATCAATAACATATGTATAACAATAATATACATTTATTCTCCAAATATAATTAAATATTTTGTCTAAAAGTCTTAACAGGCTTCTAAAATCAAGGAATATCATTTTTAATTCAATTAGAGACACGTAATCCTACATATGACATTGCATGTCAAGGGTGCCATTTTGAATCCGCCATTTCTACAGTATATTATTTGAATAACAGAGTTGTGATCCGCGACCCTTAAAACTCTTCAGTAACAATTATCATAAGAAACCCTTGTGTTTGAGCGGATGATTGAACCTGAAGCATTCACTGGTGCGATGACAGTCAGGTGATATAAGAAAAAATAAAGACAATATTTATTCTGCTTTATATTATTAATAAAACCAGCAATCTATAGTCCATTTAAACCATTAAACCCCAATATACGGTTCTTAGAGCCGGATCGCTCCTGATTGGGTGGCCATTTGTTTCTGTGGTCATTATTATTGTGACATTATGAAAAAAGGATTAATAAAAAAGGTTGTCATTCAAGTAAAAATAGTTTTTAATTTTCGTTTTGTATTAATATATGGTCCTTCGAACTAATTAATTCCTTTGATCTGACGTCATCTTACGTAGAAGCGAAAGTAGTCCACAATATCACTGATCCGTAGGTTATCATGGGTGTATAACCACAACAGTGTTGCCACACTCACGTTTGCAACTTCTCAGGACAATTATTGTTACTTTGTGTGCATTCTGTATTAATTTTTGATCAAAAATTGCTCCTAAATATTTTGCCTCACATTAGGGATTTTAGGCCTCCAATACTCTTTTCCGTGTGAAAGTGACGATTATGGTCTTGTGGGGATTTATAAAGAGTCGAAAATATTTAGGATTCTGCCAAAACTCTAATATCGTGTTTGCAAATCACCCCTTTTAATATTGTTAGATCATCAGTGCAATGAGGAAAAACTAATGCATAAAAGAGATTTCGTCAGGGTAAGTTTTCCTATGCCGTACTTCACTAAACTATTATTCAAGACAAAGATATATGCTCTTTTTTAGGAAATGTAATTCTCTACATTTTATGTGTCAATTTAATTTTTTGTAATTTTTAATAATGAATAAACTTACTTCCATTTTTAACAGTAAAATAATTTTGGTACTCTAGAATCCAAAATTGACCTGCCCACTAAGCGTTACATATTCTAGGAGTTTACCCATCTCTAATTGTCATATTTTATATATTTATATAAGACAGAATAGTTCTTTAATAGCCCAATAAAGTGGGAAGAGGCTTATATTGTGGTACTTTTTGACATATGAAAAGTCCCCACGCATAGGCGCCGGCGGAGGGAAGGGTGATGAGAAAATAGGTATAAAAAATCGGTTTTTCGCAAAAAACTCGGAAAGTATTAACTTTACTGTAAAATATTACACATGAAAATTATAGGTAATAAAAATCCACACAATTTCGTCTTTTTTTTTTAACTTCATACGACCCATTGGAGCCGAGATAGATTTTTAAAAAAATTTGAGTTTTGCGATCGTTCGAATCGCAAAATGTTTCAAGTGAAAGTTGTGGAGAATTCGATTACAAACAATTTCCTTTTATTTTTCATTTCCACTTGTTTCATGATAAAAACTCGAAAACGATAGACCATACGCATATAGTATATCTAATGAAAGTTAAACAGAATCAAATTTTGAATATGTTGGTGTATGTACAAAATCGTTTTGATAACGAGTGAATGTAGATAAAAGGGAAAAATGAAAAATTGTCATTATCAAGTGCATTTAGACACTAAAGGTTTTTTGAAGAGAATTAATTCATCTGTAAAAAGAGCTCCAAGTGACCTTCATACGATGAATGGTTCACGAGTTACAGCTGTTTAAAGCTATGAGCAAAAATTTCTTTTTTATTATAAAAAGGTTTTCCTGCAAGAACTATGCATAACAATGTTTTAAAAATTCGTTATTAGTTTATATACATATGAAAGTAATGCAATAGCATAAGCCGTTCGCAAGGTATATTTTCTTTTAAAAAAAGTTTCTTGAAAACTGCTTGTGTTCAGAGAAATTGAACCAATATTATTTTTTAATTCCTTTTTTTGTATATACCATTGTTTCTTTTTACTTTACGACAAAATTTCATAAGACCTAAATGAAAGCTTACAAAATTTCCTACAAAAAACACTTTTTCGTGTATGATTTTCAATAAATAGCGACAAAGAACTGAGGTTTGAAAATGCGGTTGATTTTTAATTTTTAGCAAACAGGCAATTTTCGTCACGTTTGAAGTACATTTAATAATATTTTTTACTTTTTGAAGTAAATATCAGAAGTTTGTCTGTGACCATTTCTGAGTTGTTTCATACTGGGCCCATATTTTTTTAAAAATTGTTATGCACAGTTCTTGCAGGAAAATCTTAACTTATAATAAAAGAGAAATTTTTCCTCATAGCTTTAAACATCTGTAACTCGTGAACCATTCATCGTATGAAGGTCATTTGGAGCTCATTTTACAAATAATTTAATTCTCTTCAAAAAAACTTTAGTGTCATTATTACCTAAAGCCAAGCAAATAAAAGCTATTTGTCTAAATGCGCTTGATAATGACAATTTTTTCATGTTTTTCCCTTTTATCTCCATTCACTCGTTATCAAAATGATTTTGTACATACACCAACATACTCAAATTTTTATTCTCTTTAACTTTCATTATATACGCTATAGGCGTATGATCTATCGTTTTCGAGTTTTTATCGATTTTATCAAGAAACTGACACTGTTTACCAGTCGATTGCCATTTTCTCTGATAGTCAAGCGGCAATAAAAGCAATCAGTTCCCTGCAATCAACTCAAGATTGGTGTGGGACTGCTTGGCGGCCCTTATAGAATTGGGAAATCAGAACAGAGTGACCCTGGCATGGGTACCAGGACACAAGGGACACAGAGGAAACGAGAAGGCTGATCAACTGGCCAAGGAAGGCGCACTTGAAGCCCCAATAGGACCCGAGCCCTTTTTTGGCATGCCAAAGCCATGCATACGATCAACCATTAAGGAATGGGTGCAAAATAAATCTCTGGAATGGTGGAGGAATCTCCCAAGACAGAAACAGGCCAGAGAATTCATTAAAGAACGTTCGGCCAAATTTACGGAAGATTTACTAAGCCAGAATAGGAAGGCCATCAGAGTAATAGTAGGCCTTCTAATTGGGCACTGCCGGCTCAATAGACACATGAGTCTAATGTGCCCGTCAGAGGACGCAACATGCAGGTTCTGTCAAGAGGAAGAGGAAACCTCAGTTCACATATTGTGCCACTGTGAAGACCTGGCATGACTGAGATCCCAAGTACTCGGAGAAGAAAAATCAAAGGCAGACAGCTATACAAAAGGGTCTTTATCACAAATCTGGATGAGGTACTATAAGGAATGTATTCTAGGAGCACCACAATAAACCTGAAAAGGTCGCGGTGGTAAAGGCTAAATAGCCAGCCAACTCTGTTCTGCTAGCGTGCAATAAAGATGTTTAAAAATTCATATTTCTGCCAATATTGATCGAATGTAAATGAAAAATAAAAGGAAATTGTTCATATTCAAATTCTCTACAACTTTCATTTGAACCATTTTGCGATCCAAACGGCGATTTTTGAGATTTTAGCGAAAAACGTGCGTGTTTCCGTTGCGTCGCAGAACTGTCAAAACTTCAAAAAACTTATCTCAACTTCAATAATAGATCGTACAAAGTTTTAAAAAAACGAAATTGTGCGGATCCTTATTATAATTTTTATGTGCACATATTTTACAATAAATTGATTCTTTCCGAGTTTTTTACGAAAAAAACGATATTTTAAACTTATTTTCTCCCCCTCTTCCCACCTCCGACGTCTACAGATGGAGACTTTTGATAAGTTAAAAAGTACCACAAAATAAGGCTGTTTCCAAAATTTCAGCCCACTCTGAATTATTTCATCCAAATCAACAAATTTCATCCCATTTTATTGGGCTATAAGAGAGATCTCTATATATAACAATAAGTGCCAATAAAAATTATTATTCGGGAGTGAGTAAAATGTCAATTTTGCATGAATGGAAAGACATTTTATTCGCTACTGGTATACATAACATAATTTTCTTCTACAACCACACTCCATCAAAGTTTCAATTCTAAGACAAACGAAAACTATAGTACAGGATGATGATTTTATTTCCATATTTCAAAAATATATCAAGCTAAAACTCTAGTGTGTATTGCTGTCTTAGTCACAAACGCCTACTAGCTGTTATCAAACCTAAATTAAAATACGTATTTTCATGAAAAAAAAAATAATGTATCTTTTGCTTTTCAGAAGAACAAAATCTAAAAGCAATAAAAAATTACCTTTTCTTAAATTGGCAGAAGGTAAAGGGTTAAATTCTCTTATTAATACAGAGCAGTAAGATAGTGTTTGAATTTCCGCATCAACCAACTTTCTAGAATTTGCAGGCCCAGTCTATAGTTACTAATACATATTTTTTGATGTTGCTCAATCCAGAATATTATACAGGACATTTTTAGAAGATCCTCAGCTTCTGGGGTTGGCATGATCCGAGAAAATATTGCAGATGTTATTCAAATTTTATGGATAAAAAACACAAATAGTCTCACTATATTGAAATTGATAAAGTCTAAATGTTAAATTATCATGTCATGTTATATCCTATCTTCCACTTCTATTGTAATAAAATATTACTTCATTGCATGGTAGGTATTCAAAGAAAATATAAATTTTTACTTTCATAACCGTTTTAAAATGGCCTACTTTTGTTGTGGTCGTAGAAAAAATATTAATGAGATCTTATTATAAAAATATATCGCTTTACTTATTACTAATATAACTATAATTTTGCACTGCCAGAAAATGTTTTTAAAAATTATAACAACCTAACCATAAATAAGCTAAGGGCAGATCCCAGAGTCAGTCCAATCCCCATAAAAATTGTCAAAATAGAGGAGGCAATTTCCTTTTCATGATGGTCTACTATCCTAAAAAATATTGAACATAATTAAAAATCATAAATTATTGGATAGAAATATAAACAACAAGCTATAACCAATGAATAGTTATTAGGCCGGATAAGCATAATGAAAAATGCCCCAGAGCTAAATAGAGACTGTGTATGTGTGTATGTGATTGTTATCTTTATATAGAGATATAATTTCTGCCAAGTTTTAGCTTTGTATCTCTGCTATTATTGGGGTAGTTGCAGAAGGAAACATGATTTTCTATTTTTATTTAATTTTGTTTTTCCTGTTGCAGCAAAAATTCTGCATTTAAACGTAATAATAACTTAGGGATCAGTTGATATGAAACTTAAGTGAAGGCACCGTATGATTTTAGCGTCTGATTTTGGTTCGCCCTAGGAATCTATTCCCAGTTTGACCTTGATATCTTGAAAACTGTTCATTTTTAGACTTTGTGCCTATGGGAACTTTTGACCAGGCCGTCATGAAGTACATATCACAAGTGTAGACAATTTGCCTGGGACCCAAAACCCATATATTTTGTGCGGGGTCCTTTCATCAAATTTATCTTTGGACAATCCAGTGCACCCCTTGTGACACCAAGAGAAGCACAAAGAGCATTCAATAGCATTTGCATTAGCATGAATTTGACGATCGCATTTTGCACAAACACACTCGTCCGCCACTTGTGTACCGTTTACTACATTAAAGTATTATAAATTGCAATATATTCAGAAATAAAGATTAACGAATGCAGTAGTAGGCCGAAACATCCCAAAATCTCTAATTTCAATTTATTACACCATGAATGCAGCACTCTAAAAAAAACTGAAATCACGTTTCCTTACGGGGACTGTAGCTCAGTTTGTTAAAGCGTCTGGCTAGCAAACTGAGTTGCCTAGCAAAGTGGGTTCGATTCCCGCAAGGCGAAACAATTTTTCATTAAAACAATTTGCTCCAAGAGTGGTTCGGAGTCCACATTAAACTGTAGGGCCTCGTCTGTCTTTACCTAGCACAAGATCCTTGAGATCTTCCAGGGAATTACTTCGGTAACTTGAGAGGCGGTTAAGAAAACTTCTTTTTTTTATGTAACTGCCCAACAGTAGGGGTACGAAGTTAAAAGTCTGCAGCAGGAATTGTTTATTATTTATAGGGAACTAACAAACCATGTACACATTATTCAATTTGGCTTGTTTCACTATGCTTATCAGGCTATACCCTTTTTTTCTCAAAATACAGCTTTACTGCTGTAAATTAACTAACATTACAATTTACAGAGAAATAGAAGAGGAAGAGAAAATCTGCACAATCTTACCCTTTGTTACCAAAAAAGTATGTTTTTGATTGTTTGTTACTTATGTGCATATTCCATAAATAACAGTATAACAACCTAAATAACATCAATGAGCATAAGGTAACTACAGAAACTCGCCTGTATACAAGTGGATTAATCGTATATATCATTACTTTGGATTTTACATCTGAATTGAATTTTAGCTAATCAACTTTTATTTTTATACAAGAAAGCCTGACAGTATTTGCTTTACTTACTTAGGAACATAAATTGCTGTTATATTGGCTAAATATCCATTGCTCAAAGCACACATAAGTATAATCAGAATATACTGGTAATCCTTATCGAAGACCACGGCCCAGTAATACCTCGGCTGAGCATTGCACAACATCAGGAGAGGTATGAATATAACTCTAGCTACACTTAATATCTGGAGTACTGTTATACTGTTTGGCTGAAAATAAATTGAGAACCAATATTTAAATAAAAAAAGATTTATTTTGTTTGCCTACCTTCAATATCCTTCCAGCAAAAATCCTTCCTAAATAATCTCCTATGCTAAATAATAAATATGTGACTGTTGGAACAAAGTAGACATCTGCAAACAAAATGAGACACACTTGTAAAAATATATTTATTTTTATAATATAATATATACTTATATTATTTTAATAGTACTGTTGCTTTTGCTCTATCCCTAAAGAAATCATTGCTGATACTATTGCTATCTTACCGTTCCATCTATGCCCTTGTCCTTTTCCTTCCGATTCTATTAAAACTGTCACTCCAGGATACACGGACAGGGTAATGGCGAAAGTGAGAAACACTGAAAATCCATAACACCACATCTTCTTCAAGATCGCCTTGTAGCAAATGTCTAATGTCACAGATTCACTCTGGAATTCATTTATATCCGGTTGGTGTAACAGGTGATACTTGAAAAATACCGTCTTCTCTAATACTAAATAACAAATAATCGCTATAACGATCGTTATATTTCCTATGATAAAATATACTAAAGCGCTGTGCGTCGAAGATGCACCTATCGAGAGAGAGACAATTTCGGCGATGGCGGCGAATATTCCTCCTAGGGCTTGACCGCTTATAACGGCTGTGATGTAAACTGGAGAAAATTTTCCAACTACTCCAAACACGCTTCCAGAAAATACTGCACTACAAACTAAAAAATACAGAGATAAGTTATAAAATTGGGAACCACTAATAAATAAGGGGGATCAAGTTGAGTTCACAGTCCAGTTTTGCAGTTCGCGCAAGGTTGGCATATTGTTTATTTAAATAAATAAATAAACACCACAGAAATTAGACAATCCCCAATTCCAGAAGCCAGAGCTTGTGCGGAAGGGGGTTACACATTGAAAAAACGCGGACATACAACCATTTCCTCCAACAGTGCCGGAGCCAGGATTCGAACCCGGTGGTGCGATGTCCGTGTGATTAATCGCGATTGCTACCTCGCGCCATAACCCACTCGGCTATCGACCAGACAAAGAATGACATTTTTTAGAAAGTGCTTCCATCTGTTTTTTGAAAATATCTTTAGATCTAGAGTCCTATGGGAGAAACGGAAAAAAATTGAAAATATCCGTCATCAGTTATAAAATGAATATACATAGATTATTATTATTATTAAAAAGAAAAATATCAAAAAATACCTAATTTTGCATCACTTCATTTTTTCCGTTAATAATAGTAATAATCAGAGCGAATTCTAGTTTAAATATATTTATGGTGCAACGCATAACGGACATTTTCCAATTTTACTGTTTGTCCCGTAGGATTTATAAATTTTGAGGTACTTCTAAAAAATCGATATACATTTTTTAATTGTTTAAATAATTGATACACCCACCTCTCCAAAACTACAAAACTGTGAACTCAACTTGGCACCTGAACACTGAAAAAAAAATAACTGCCCTCGTCACATTTCGTATTTTTCCTAATTTGACTCCAATATTATAAAAACTACTGTGGTGGTGTCAACAAAAGTTCTAATATACCTTCATGAGAGAATTTTTATTGTTATTTGCATAACCCTGAATTAGGAGTATCTCATTTAAATTTCAAAGTTATTGTTTTCACACCAATAATAGGAATTATGCTGATGCATGTGTATGTATACTTTTCAAAGAAATATTTATTTTTGTGCGCATTGTTCTCATCTTGCAAATTTGTATTGTTATATGGTATATTAATAAATAAATAAACAGAATTGCATCAGAAGCAAAAGCCCGGCCGGCAGAAGGCGGCCTGGGGGAAGGAAGAGTGGGTGGGTGAATATTTATTAGTAAAAAATCATTGAGTGCAGTTTTAAAAATTTGTACAGTAGTACACAGATAAATTTCGAAATGGAATAAATAAGGGATTGTATGTCACGCACGGGTCAGGTAAACTTGCCAAAACTCGGCGGCTCCTTGTAAAGATTTAAATAATTTGAATTTTAATTATTATGTGTCTAAACTTATTATGATATACTTTGATATTTTTAAACATAAACTATGTTATAAAAACACTTTTGGGTGTAAAACTGACACTCGCATGTATGCATTATTATTCACAGTACCTATATACAAGTTTTTATTGGAAACATCTGTCTAAACATTTTTTTTTTTGCAAATTAGCAACGATGGGCGAAACGTACGTGAAGTAGAGCATTGGAGTGTAGTGTTTAAGTTAAAACGCAGTTTTCATTATCTCCAGTGATGTCAGCATGGTAGGTGAAACTTGCATCGCGTAAAACATTCCATCGCTTTATGGATGCATGAAGTATCTGAGCAATTTCCGCATAATAATTACCATCCTGTAGCGATTATAATTATAAAAACCACGACAATTTGCGGGTTCCAGGCCAAATAGGCATTTTTAATAAAACCAACTTTTTGTCATAACTCCATAAACAACAAATGTTTCCTCTTCCAAAGTTAGATTGTGTATTTAATTTTTAGTATTATTGTCATTTTTCGCATTACAAATATAACTATTTAAAATGTTTGGCAATATTTTAATTGGCAGTAATTTTTTAAATAGTTGAACGTGCAACTGGTCTCTTTAAATTTTTGACTTACCATTAAGTAAAATTATGGATGTTAATGTAAGTCCAAAAAATAACTGTTGCCCTAAAAAATGAGAATAACAGATTAAAAAACATTAGCGGAAACACATTTCGGGGTGTACCTTATTTGGATGAAACATGCACACAATGTGTTATTTTGAAAACTTCCCAACCTCAACATTTTTACTCAAACAAAAAATGTTAGCAATGTACCTATAATATAGACAGATATATAGGGAGCGAGCATAAGACGACATAACAAAGATTCTTTTAATAACTAATCCCTTCATCACCAACCAGTTTAGATTTTCATTCTGAACTGTTTGTCTGGCCGATAACCGCATTGGTTAAGGCGCAAGGTGGCAATTGCGATTAATCACACAGGTATCGCGCCACCGGGTTCAAATCCCGTCTGCGGCACTGTCGGAGGAAATGGTTGTATGCCCGCGTTTTTCAATATGTAACCCCTCTTCCGCACAAGCCTCTAATTCCTGGAATGGGGGTTGTATAATTTCTGTGGTGTTTATTTATTTATGTCATGAGTATTCAAATATTGTACGTTGTTCTGTAGCAGTACAGTAATTTATTTTGAACTTTCAAGTTGTTAATTTTGTATTCTAATATTTCAGTTTGATATTCATGAATTCCTCAAGTTGTATCAGACATTGAATTTTCTTGGGCCAGTGCCGAGATTCCTAGATCTGATAGTCAAAATCTCTAAAATCTCGAGATTGAAATAATATTCCATGATGGATACCCTTAGTCTCTACTAACTGATATCCTGAAAAAACATATTTTTTTAAATTCTATTTAACAGTATCATCTGGTTAACAATTTGCCACAAGGATATAAATTTGTAGTATGACAGGGAGTAGAGTTTTATTGAGAATACCAAAGCTGGAATTGCTGTTGGTGAGGATGTGGGCAATAGGAATTGCTGCTGTGCTTTTTATGACCTCCATTATTTATATTTAAGATTGAAAGGGAAAAATAGAGATTATTCATATGAGACAATATTTAAATGCACACGTCAATTTTACCACATAGGGCACAGTACAATAAATGACTTAATTACAATTAAATAGAATGATGTATTTTAAGTCACAAATTAAAATTTAAAGACAGTTGAACATTTCAATTATCCATGGACACATTACATTATCAATTAAAAATAAAGCTTTATAGAAAAATTGCAGAAAATAATCTTTTGACAGTTTAAAATGTGGAGCAAACAAAGCATCATATTTGGTAATTAAAGATGGTCTCTTTGGCATAATACAGAGTTCACCAAAAGGAGGTGATAGGAAGATTGATTTGTAACTTATCTAACTGTATACATTATTATACAAACTGTCATGACTTTCGAGATACTGCCGTTTTCCCTAATTTTACCTAGTTGAAAATAAACATATCCCATATCTTCTTCTTCTTCATAGCAGCGCACTGGCTGGTCAGTAGGATCACTGATTGGGATTCCAACGTGATATCGATTACCCCTTGCCTAACAAAACATTATTCATAGTTTTGGAACTTTTTTTATTTCATAAATATTTATTTAAATTTAAAATACTTAATGATAAAAAAATATTTATAATGCACTAAAATTCCAGTGAACCAAACACCCTGTATACCCATTCACAAACATATTAATTTATACATGTCACAATTCCTGCCTCTGCTTTTTAAATTACTCATGTGCCAAGCATGTGCCTTGCCACCCCAGAGCTAGACCTCAGCACATAACATTTTAAAATAGAGCATGGTATAATAAATAACAAATAAATAACACCACATGTAATTACGACCCCCTTTATCCCGGAAGGCTCTAGAAGTCTTGTGTGGGAGGAGGCTACACATTTAGAGACAAGGGATACACACCCAATATCCGTGTATAGTGGAAAAAATCCCTCTCACAGTATTTTCCTCTACCACGACCGGGGATCGAACCCGGAACTTTTGGGTGAGAGGCAAGTGCGCTCACCTCTCGACCATCAGTCATACAATACTCGTATATACTATTAAAATAACATTGTCGTTTATTAAGTTGGTTAGGTGTTTTAAGAGACAACCACTGCTGGACAATTTTTTTGAAAGACAGTTATGTGTAATTTTCAAGATAACTTGGTCTCTAATGTAACAGCTAGGCATTTCGCTGAGTCATTGCTGTTAGATCCACATTGTTCGTTTAGATTCAGGATTTTTCAAATTAACACATTACATACTTTTCAAATAACGAACATTTCATTCGAATTTTAAGTTACTTACACTGGTCTGTATCTATATTTATGAATGCCAGTGTCAGTAGCATCAATATTAACATGAAGATCAATGATCCTATGATACGTTTATTTAGTGAAATCCTACAAAACATAAACATATATATTAGGTACGAATTACGTACAAAAGGTTATACCTCTTTTTTATTTTATTAATTATTTGTTTATTTATTTTTAATTCATATGGCAAAGAAATTTACCTAAGCACAAAATGTGCTTCTTTAAGTATTCCATTGCAAATTACTTAGAAATCGAAATATGAGCTTTTCTTTTTACGTAGAAAAAAATTTTACTCTTACATACAGTTACTCATGTCTTTATATAAAAATATGTAGCTCAAAAGTTGCATTATTTTATAGTATGCTACTAAAGATAACAGGGGAAAAACAAATGATAAAATATGTGTTGCGTTGAAATACAAAAACAACAACTTTAAATAATTCTTGTGAAATATCAATGTATATTCTGGATCATTGATGCGTAAAATGTCTTATACTGGGGATTTTTTTGTTTATCGTGGATGATCTATTAACAACAGTAAGAATAAGGGGGCGAAGGATCGGGAACCTCCCCGTGGTGCACCCCGAGCAACAGATAATAACTTCATTCATACTATTTAACCACCTTATACATCAAAAAAATTTGTAATCTAATCTAACATGCAAGCAAGACTCCTTGTACTTTTGCTGCAATATTAAAGATCTTGTAGAATTATGTGATGTCATGCTTTTAGCTAATTTAATAAAATTTGTAACAAAAAAGCCTATTTGGAAAAACTAATTTCCAAATGTGATCATGTGATATCAACAGAAAATCCAGCTGATTGTACCTCTCTCTCTCAGCATTCTGCAAAGTAATAAATAATAAATCTGACCTCGTGTAGGTTTGGCGGCTCCTACATTCTAACCGAGAGTTACAAATTTTAAAAAATGCTCCCAATAAGGTACTTGGCGTCACATAGAAAGAAATATTAATTTACTAATTCAAGACAGATCACTAATATAATAATTAAAAAAGTGAATTGCACATTTATGCACCAAGAAGGCAGCCATCAATAAAATTTCGAGATGATTCGAATTAAGAACTACATTTCAGAATTCAGGAATGAACAAAAAAATTACAAAAACTTTTGACAGCGTCTCATAGACTGTAGTCACATACAATATAAATGCAAAGTAAGATAGGTTGATTAAGCTACAACTTCGAATATTAATTTAACTTTGAAAGATATTTTAGTTGGAAACTTTTTGAAATCAATGAAATTTCGTGTAGGTGACTCACGGTCACAAATTAAAAAAATATGTAAGCACAAAATTGCATTAATGAATCTCACCTATGGCTTACAGCAGTGTTCAATACTAAAAATATTAAATTTGGTAGTGCGGAGGCAATGCTTAAGTACGATGTAAATTCAGCTTGTAAGGGAGTCCGCTTTATGGAGGCATTTACTGTGGTACTGTTCATGCTTATATTTCGGAATTTGAACATCCAGTACTGAAAGAAAACAAATTACCTCAGAATTATCATTCTTAAATTGAATTAAATTAATTAAAGACAGACAGCAGGCGCCATCTAGCGGTCCAGTGTCTGTTGCAATAAAAAAATATAAAAAGGAATTTGCGACTGAAATATTATGTTTTAATATTCTGCCCTCTAGAAGCACATTTGAACTATGCTAAGCCCAGGCAGGCTTTTTATTTTTCGCAAGAAATTAGGGTAATTATCTAGATCTGCATTACCTCACACCCATATACACTTATTCTAGATCCTGCCAGGAATAAGATACCATTTTAGGTTATAAACGGACCCTGAAGCAATCAGGGGTGCTGAATGGGTAAGAAATTTAAAAAATATATAAACACTGTATTCCCCAGGTACGTGAATTTACCATTTCAGGTATAGTATCACACTTATGGGGCAGGGAAAATTTATAACGGAAGCCTAGAGAGCCAAGCAAACAGGGGTGCTGGCGAGTAAACAACTAATAGACCGTGTGAAAAAGGTTAAATTTGTTCCCCAAGCTAATAAAATTATCATTTCAGATATAGTGGGACATTTATAAGGAAAAGTTCACATAACCTCAAATGGTAAGTAATTTTAAACTCCCATATCTCCGTCAAGGGCAAATTATCACAAAGTTTTAAATTGCTCATCGTATTCCTGGCAGGGCCTAATGTGTGTATATGTGTGATTGATGATCTATCATAATAGAGATCTAAATAATGACCAAAATTAAGTTGGACAATGTCAAATTATAATATATTGTAATTAATAACAAATTTTTAGATTATGCATAGAGGTGCATAACGGGTACACTATGTGTGGCCAATAATAATATATACCTAATAAATTGTTAAATTGTTGTCTACTCCCACTATTTCATTACATTATGATGAAGATTTAAAAACGAAAAGGTATTAAATTACTTACATCATTAGCTGTTACATAAAAATTCCATGGTAGTAAAGTAACGATTCCGAGTAAGTAAAATATTAAGTAATTAATGTAATAAATATCCTTAGGCTCTAGTGGTTTGAACAAAGGTTTATCATCTCGAGCTGTTTGGTGATGACTTTGCCTCTCATCTTCAGTATCAGAATCATATTCCTGTAGCAACGGTGTGGTATTCACGGAATAAGCCATTTTAATTAACTTTTTAATGCCATTTATTTATAACATTAAAGCTCTACCATCCTTTAGGTTTATAATTATGAATTAAAAGATTTTTGTTACAAACCTCGCACTCTTTACTAAATAACAATACAAATTACATGACAACAAAGACTGACAGCTGAAATCTGGACCACACAACACTGACGTCTGACACTGACTGAAGTAACCTTACCTCCGCGCAACACCACACACATTACACATCTGTCGTGTGTGTTGCAGTGTTGTCAAATTAAAATCATTTGGGCCTGGGCTATCCTGACATTTTCATAGTATAGGAGCTAGTATGTTTCATCGTGTCTTAAGCGTTTTTCACCGGCATACACTATTCACCAATTCAGAATTCACCCAGTGTATATCTGCTTTATTTTAACATACACAGTGGTAGAAACAGAAAGAGATACATCAAGTCCATAAAAGTGTAATCAGTGGAAAATGGTATTACAGTAACATTAAGCTGGAATATGTGTTTTGATTTGGCCATATCTGCCATGCTTAGAAAGGGAGAGAGTTTCTCAAACGAAACAATGGGTACCTATCTATTATCTTTGTGAGTCGCACTGCCACAGAGTAAGTAATCTGTGGCACTGCTAAATCGCGGAGTATACTACTTACCAGCGCGGCTGCGACTCGAAAGTTATCTTAAAATTTGCACAATCAGTACTATACTTTGATGGTCACAGAGGTTAGGTGCTCTGTGCTCTGGTCTGACGGTGGTGATGAGGATGAGGGGAGCGAGAAGGCAGTCCACGGCTAGCAGCGTCATATCAAAGAAGATTTACGTATAAACGAACTTATACGTTAATCTTCTTTGATAATATGTAGAGACAGCGGGTGAATCGTCGCGGCTAGTCATGGGATGTGTAGTTACAGAGCTATTAAATCGACAACGTACAAATTCAAGGGCGCTGAATCAGAATCTGACAATAAGGCGGCTTCTTTACAGGCGATGTAAACTCCATAAAATGCGAAATGCGGTAATAAGCCAGAAGTCGCTTTTTTCGAGAAAAAAAAATATAGAAATGAAAACTAAATTGATTTATAACAATAATTTTTATCGTATCCTTTTATCTACTGTATTATTATAACCAAGGAACCAAATCGTTCATTAATGTTAAAATTTTGTATTTAACTTGCAGTATAATATAATGTGATGTGTTAATTATGATATGATATAATAAGTTTATTGTAAATATTATTAGAACGAAGAAATGAATATCAAAAAGGCGCGAAAGAAATGTATAGAATTGACGAAAAATGTTACTGACGATTTCAATTGAACGGAATCATCTTTCTGTACCCTAATTGTTAAATGTGTAATCGACTATGTATAATAATCGAGTAACAATATGTGCCAAATATATTTGCCAGACAGCAACTATATTATTTTGACAAACAAAATAGTATGTTGATTTATTAGGAGTAATAAAGTGCCACTTTTGTGACTTGTCTGTAATTGCCAGACGAACGAAGTGAGTCACAACAGTATATTCACTATTCACAGCCTCGTCACAAAAGTTTTACTACTAATGAAGCAACATACTAATATGCTCCATATATAACATGTATTTTTTCTTCAAATACTTTTAGTGCCGCTCGTGGGCGGCAGTGAAAGACTTCTACTGCCACTTATGTGAAGTGTCAAAGAAATGACAGTTTAAGTTCACGTAATTTGTCATAAAATCATGTTTTTGACGTTTGAAGAAAACGAATGTTTGTGTTAATTTGATGTAGTAGATTTTTATGATCTTGTTATGTTGTTAGTTGTAGACACTTTAAATATTCTTTCCTATTATTTGGGTTTTCTACCACATGTACTATTATCCTCTTCAAAACAAATCACCGAATCTACAAAATAATAGAATTATTGGAAAAAAGAGCCTCTGCGCCCGTGACGTTTACGCCAAAGGAAAAGTCAGAGGTTATGTTTTGCAAATAATATAAATCGGAATAAACACAAAAATAATGTATTTTGCTGACGTTTCGGAAAGTAATCTCTTTCCGTTTTCAAAGCTATTTTTTGAAGAACTCTTATTTTGCTGTGTATGTCAAATACACAGCTTTAAGATTCTGTTTATGTTATTTCCATAGATACTTACTACTTACACAGAACATAGAACTGATGATATTTTTTAGATAATGTTGAGTTTGTTAAGTTCTTCTTTTAACATTGGTAGCCAGGTTGTACAAATATCTACAGAACAATTCGATACGCACTTATCTTCATTTAATAAGATTATTGCTGATTCTTTAATTTTTCTTTTTTTGGTATCTGTTTCTTTTGTTAAAATTTTTGCCGAGTCCCAGTTTATTCTATGTCCGTTTTCCCAAGCATGTTCACAAATCTTTGATTTTTGAATTTCATTCTTTCTAATGTAGTTCTTGTGCTCATCCAACCTCACACTGAAAGGTCTGGATGACTCACCCACATAACATTTATCACATTCGCACGGGATATTGTAAATACAGTTTTTTGAATTCTGCTCCCTGTTTATCGGTTTTGTTTTTGTTAAAATAGATCTTAAAGTGTTCCCCGTTTGAAATATCGTCCTAACATCAAATTTGTCACCTATACGGCGTAGCTTTTCCGATAGTCCGTATACATAAGGAATTATTGCTGTATAATGACGTTCAGGTTTTTGTCGTACCTGATTGATTCCGGTAGATGAAACATTAAAAATAGTTAAAGACAGGTTGCTAAATGATAATAATTTGGAAACTAGAACTAAATTAAGTGTAAATAGCATAATGGAACTCTTAACACTGTGTATAAAAACAACCTATTTTCAATTGGACAATGAGTTCTATCAGCAGGATTTTGGTATGGCTATGGGGTCTGCATTATCACCAATTTTAAGCAACATATTTATGGAGAACTTTGAGAACACACATGTTCAAAATTGTATAAACAAACCGGTTGTCTGGTGGAGATATGTTGACGACATCTTTGCAATTTGGCCTCATGGTGTTGATTTACTAGATAGTTTTTTAGAAAATATAAATAGTAAGGAACCGTCTATTAAATTCACATTAGAAGTAGAAAGTAGGAATGAACTACCGTTTTTAGATGTTTTAATTAGAAGGATAAATAATACAATTGAAACAAGCGTTTATAGAAAACCAACACATACTAATAGATATCTAAATTTTAACTCAAATCAGTCAATAAATGTTAAAAGGGGTGTTGTAAAATGTTTATACGATAGGGCCAAAATAATTTCATCTAATAATGAAATATTAAATAACGAGAAAAAATTTATCAAAGAGGTTCTAGTACAAAATCAATATCCTGAAGCCTTTGTTGATAGAATTTTCATAAATGTTGAAAATAGGGACAATCAGGTACGACAAAAACCTGAACGTCATTATACAGCAATAATTCCTTATGTATACGGACTATCGGAAAAGCTACGCCGTATAGGTGACAAATTTGATGTTAGGACGATATTTCAAACGGGGAACACTTTAAGATCTATTTTAACAAAAACAAAACCGATAAACAGGGAGCAGAATTCAAAAAACTGTATTTACAATATCCCGTGCGAATGTGATAAATGTTATGTGGGTGAGTCATCCAGACCTTTCAGTGTGAGGTTGGATGAGCACAAGAACTACATTAGAAAGAATGAAATTCAAAAATCAAAGATTTGTGAACATGCTTGGGAAAACGGACATAGAATAAACTGGGACTCGGCAAAAATTTTAACAAAAGAAACAGATACCAAAAAAGAAAAATTAAAGAATCAGCAATAATCTTATTAAATGAAGATAAGTGCGTATCGAATTGTTCTGTAGATATTTGTACAACCTGGCTACCAATGTTAAAAGAAGAACTTAACAAACTCAACATTATCTAAAAAATATCATCAGTTCTATGTTCTGTGTAAGTAGTAAGTATCTATGGAAATAACATAAACAGAATCTTAAAGCTGTGTATTTGACATACACAGCAAAATAAGAGTTCTTCAAAAAATAGCTTTGAAAACGGAAAGAGATTACTTTCCGAAACGTCAGCAAAATACATTATTTTTGTGTTTATTCCGATTTATATTATTTGCAAAACATAACCTCTGACTTTTCCTTTGGCGTAAACGTCACGGGCGCAGAGGCTCTTTTTTCCAATAATTCTATTATTTTGTAGATTCGGTGATTTGTTTTGAAGAGGATAATAGTACATGTGGTAGAAAACCCAAATAATAGGAAAGAATATTCGTAGAATGCCACAAATAACTTTCAGACGACACTTTAAAGTTAAAATATTTCGAAATTAAAGCTATACGCAACTGACCCCATCTCTTTACCGGACAGTTGTATTTTTGTAATTGTGATGTCACGAGGAACGAGAAAATAAAATAATTTCATGCTTGTTAACCTATGAAAAATTCTGAGTAAATTACGTGCTGCCGATTCCCTAATATGGCAAAGTAAAATTAACACAAACAATTCTAGCTTTATGTTAGTAAGACATAATAAAACACGCCAGCTCCGGGACTATCAGATGACAGTGCGCGAATTTTAAATTTTTATCCAAAAAATCACTGGAATGACGATTTATAGACAGGAATGACACAGTAAATCAACATAATTATATTAATATCGCTGTTTTATGATAATGTTTTAAAAATCTTGTCAAGATGTAAATAATAATTACTAATAATGAGTAAGATTAGAAATATTATTTGTGTAGATCGGCGTTAGAATTTTATTAATTGTGTTGCTGGATGATGGATAATAACAAACTAGTATAGAAGTAAATGATAAATTATTTATTCAAAACTATTTATTCCATAAACGTAGTCCACATATACTAAACTATTTGATGTGGTTTCCTCAATTATTTTATTTATTGAGTTGTTATTTTCTGTACCAAATCGTAATTATTGTGACATTGTCAAAAAATTGACAATATTATTAAGTGGCAAACTGAACTGGATTGACATAAGTGATAATTATTATTATGCTAGGGAGATGATCAGTAGCTCAACGCTTACGTGTTAGACTTGCAACCGAGGGGTCTCGGGTTCGAATCTCGGCTAGGGTATGGACGTTTAATGGCTTTTCCATGTGTTACCGAGCTGGTAGCAGTGGATCAGACTGGGTTGTGTGAGAGGCAACACGGCTAGTCGCTGTACCACTCTCAAGGCTCAGCTGCGACAGAATATGGCAATGGCGTAGGTAATGGTCGTTGTATAATTGTCTGTGTACATGTATCCTTGTTGGGCGATGGAATAGCTAAACTCTGCCAGGACGTTAATCTAAATAAGGCGATTAAACATGAATGGTCGGATTTAATGAGATTTGATCAAAACATTTTCAGAATAATTCCCATAGCCGTCTGTTTATTTTACGAGGGCCACACCAAATATCTCGCTTAATATCTATTGTAGAAGAATAAAGTTCTAGAAGTAGTTATCCCATTTTTTGTGAGCTATATTACAGTAAAAACAAATTTGAAATCCATAGCCTACTTTGTGAGACATATATTACCAAACCTCAAAATAAATTGGAAAACCCCCAAACGATTATAACTTCCTTATTTGAGGAGATATACGAAAAAAGTTAAAGGGATGAAAGTGGACGGCAAAGACAATAAGAATAATAGTGTGTATCGAAAAATTCGAAAAATGCAGCTGGCTTTGACATATACGCTCTTGTGCAAAAATGAAAAAAACAAATCTCAAAGTAGGTTTCTCTTTCCAGTGATATAAAACATATCACAAAAATTTTAACTGATAGTGCCACTATTTAATATTTTACGAAAACCACCATTCATATCAGAATCATAAAAATCAGCTATGCCACGATGAGTGAAAAACAATGTATACAGTTATTAACAATTATGTCACTACTTATTGTATGTTGCGTTGTCGAGTTCTAAGACAAATTTTATATCATTAATTAGGGTGTACACCAATAATGACAAATTCGATAGAATGATTAGCATTTATTGTCACTGCAATTTTGACGCTGAGATGGCAGTCACGGTTTACGGAGGTAGATTTCCAGATGCGCCGCAGCCAAATCGAACTATGTTTAGGAAATTAGTTCAAAATCTAAAAACGCACGGTTCATTTTCAGAAAAAGTATTAAGGCGAGGGCATGTTGTGGATCATGTAAGAAAAGTAAATAGAGTATTGATGTGTATTAACCAACAAATTCAGAGAAACTGGCGCATAAAAAAAGACAGTGCAAGAATATTTACAAAAAAACGGATTTCGATGCTACAAAATGAGGAAAGTTCAACATTTAAATGAGAGAGAAAAGCCGAGGAGAGTAAGATTTTGTAGATGATTAAATAATAAAAAACTAAAAAACACGCCTTAATAGCAAACCGAACTAAAAAGTGAAAAATAATGTTTACATATTTTCAATATTTTATTGTAAAAAGCATAGAGTGCTTTTTACTATATTTTTATTGCACCCCACGCTTTTTACAATAAAATATTTAAAATATGTAAACATTATTTTTTACTTTTTAGTTCAGTTTGCTATTATTAAAGCGTGTTTTTTAGTTTTTTTAAACTATAATTTTTTTTAATCACCCTCTTGCCATTAATCGTGCTTTTTGAAAACGCTGAGTATCCGCCAGTAGTACATAATTAATATTACATCATAATTATAAAATTTAAAGAGAATATAGAACTTTTTATTTACATTACATTATTACAACATTACATTGGCGTAATCCTTACAGTCTACAACACGAAGTAATTTACTAATGTTATTAAGCAGAATAGAGAATTACCTAAGGAAACTATAAATTGTTACAAAAGACCACAAGGCTGAAGCCTGTGCGTGGATAATTCACTACTAATAATATTCCAGACTGTTCGCTACTCTATGGGCTTAACCACCCAACTTTTACAAATCCACTAGATCTCTAGATCTGCCAATATATTACTGAATAATGCCAATACAGCTCCACCAGGCTGCTTTACTTACAATTATTATTACTAACTAAACTAAATTCCCTAACTACTACTGTGGCCTTAACTACCTTGACTTATACAGAAAAGTACCATAATCATTACTATTTAACAGATTATATCCTAGTTTCCAATAGATAATTTAGTTCTTTACCTTGAAAGTATTTGTTTAGTGACCTGGAAACTTTTTGTAAGCTTGAGTTTTTATTGTTACTGGAATATCATTGTATATTTTAGGAGTCAAGTATACAAATGATTTTTGGTTTAAAGTTTTTTTAACAAATGGTATAATATGTAACAAACTTCCTCTGGCATTTAGTTGCTTTTCTATTTTTAAAAAAGTGGCGTATTTATACATAGTTCTACGTACTGAGCCGCAATACATTTCGCCGATATTTAATATGTTATTCTGTGTAAAAGAGGCTTAAACGGTTCACTTTGTTTATTAAACGAACCAATGATTTCTGAGAGCCAACAAGACATCTTTTGTTACTCTTATACACCCCACACCGAAATTCCATAATTTAGTAATGAGTGAACAAGTGCAAAATAAATTATTCTAGTGTGAACGATGGAACCACTTCCTTTAGAAAGTAAAATTTTGGTACTGTTTTCCTTATGTTTGCGTTAATAGTTTGAATGTGAGTTTTCCAAGTCATATTTTGGCCAAAGAATAGTCCCAAGTATTTACTAGTCTCTTTTTGTTTAATGATATCACAATCACAATTTTGATCTTGTGTTTTCCCCCGGCAAGCTGATGATTGGTACTGAAGGGGGTTTCCAACTATAAAACTGTCTCGAATGGAAAAATTTACATACTGAGGTTTTTTTGCATTTAAACTCATATTTTCATTAAACGAATTCCTAATTATTTTTAGATCGTGTCAATATCGTTTTTTTACATTTATCATGATAAAGTAAAGCGGTGTCATCAGCGAATGTAAACAGTTTCCCCCACATTGGAGTGTCACAAAGATCGTTAAGAAACAGCAGCGGCCCAAGTACCGATCCCTGAGGCACCCCAAATTTTACTATAGATACATCACTGTACATATTATCCACCTTGTTGTTGTCTACTGGTTAGATAACTTTTAATCCATTCGCAGCATCTTCCACGAACACCAGCATGAGTCAATTTTTCAAGTAATTTATTGTGTGATATTGTATCAAAAGCTTTTGAAATATCTATAAACACGCCAGTAACATAGTTATTGTCATCTAACGCTTTGTTAAACTCTACTGAAAAATTAACCAAAGCTGGCTCGGTACCCCTCCCATTAATAAATCCATATTGATTCTCAGAAAAAAACTTACCTAATTTTGGTCAGAAAATTCCTCAATGTCCGTAACTAATTTCTCGAATATTTTTGATATTATTGATAATAGCGCTACAGGTGGATAATTATTCATTTGTATTCTTTTTTCTCCTTTATGTATTGGGATAATAATAGCCTTTTTTAATAACTGAGGGAAAATACCTTGTCTTATAGACAGGTTAAAAAGTTTTGTGTGTATTAAAGTTGAAACTTGCGTTTAACAAGGGCTTATATAACGGCAAATAAGTTATAATATTAACTGCGGCGCCTTCGGCAAAATATCGACAATAGATTACTAATTATTTTATTTTATCTTCTGATGATCTTGTTGAGAACATTAGGACAAAGTTGTCAAATTATTGTATTGTCGTCGGTCCTTGATAACTGTGCAAAGTTTCAGTTTAATCTGATGTTTTGAAGTGGGTGAGAATCACGTTCAAAGATGGACAAAGTTAAATACATACAAAAAACAAACATATAGGTGAAGGTAACATAAAGCGTGTAAAAAAGGAATGACCCGCTTATATATGCAGCAAAATTGTTTGGTCGGACAAATCAAATTTTTCTAATAATGGTTTTTTTCAATAGAAACATGGATTTCCAAGAAAGATTTTCTACGAATGTTTGGGTGGGTCTTTTAGGGACTAAAGTAATTGGACCTTATTTTTATTGTCGCAAATTAACCGCTGGTAGATACTTTAATTTCCTGCAAAACGAATTTCAAGATTTTCTTTATAAATTAAGAGTGACAGAAAGATTAAATGATTCATATTTTGAACAAGATGGGGCTCCACCTCACAGTGCTGTAATATGTACAAATTATTTAAATCGAGTTATGCCAGATGTCTAGATAGGCAGCTATGGACCCATTCTATGGCCAGCTCGATAACCAGATATTACTCCCTTGGATTTTTCCGTCTAGGGTTACATTAAAGACAAGGTATTTCAAACTGCCCCTGAAAACATTGAGGATATTAAAACCAGAATTGGAAACGAATGCGACGATTTTTTTTCTATTATGGCATAGCTGATTTTTACGATTTAATGATATGGATTTAAAATTTCTTTTTACTGAAATATAGGTCACAAAAAATGGGATATCTGTTTGTAAAACTTTATTCTTCTACAATAGATATTAAGCGGGATATTTGGCGTGGCCCTCGTAAAATAGACGGACTGTACATGCTCCTTTCCACACACCCGCAATCACGGTGTAATATATTACACCATGCCCGCAATAGAGAGTACTAAGACTTTTTTATATGGTGTCTCCAATAGGTCAAATCAACTGGTATCACTACCTCCCAAGAGAGAGGGAGGTCGGATAGGGAAATATTTATTGTTTTTGACTATAACTTCTTATGCTGAAACACATATTGCAAACAAACTATAAAACTAACAAGAGTAATGTTATACATTTGCACTCAATAATTTCAGACATATGCGAAATAAGTAGATTAAAATTTAGGAAATACGAAAATTGAACAATTTATGAAATTAAATTTAATTATTTTGTAAACAACTGAAATTATTGAGTGAAAATTCATATCAGTACACCTGTCATAGTCGCACTTAGGTAGGTTTATACTTTATTTTATCAATATATGTATTTAAAAAAAGTTATGGCCAAAAATAATAAATATTTCCTCAACGGATCTCTCTCTCTCTCTTTTGGATATGCCCACCTTAAGCATAAGAGAAGGTTTGACTGGTACCATGTAAACTAGTGTTCAGCCTATGACTAAGTTAAAAATATGAATTTGATATTTTAAGAGACTCGGAAGATATTGCAGAAAAACTGAAAATTATTATTCCCCTTTTAAGGGGTATATCTCCCTTATTATTCATATTCGAACATAAGTTTATATAAAGGACTACTATCCTTTTTTGATGTTACTACCAGCTGTAGAAATATCGGGAGAAAATTATATTTAAGAAAATGAAGAATGACCTTTTCTCGGCAAATCAAAAATAAGAAAGTTTACAAGAGTGCGGTAATCTATGATGTTGAAGAATATTTCTGAAAACTGATGTTTTTATCGAATTTTAATCCCAATTTTTTACTTATGACCTGGAACTGTACCTATAACATAAGTGTCGTTTACGAGAAAAAAAAATATTTCTTTTTTTTTATTTCATAACGCGTCAATTTTTGAGCAAAGTATTTTAGGGGTTAATAATGAATAATTTTTAGTGACTCATACAAAACTGTCAGCCATATAACTTCGAGGGCACAATGACTATGCTATATAAATTGATTCCATGCATACCCTTTTACAAATTTTATATGAATATGTGCCATTAAATTAAATGACGACAGAGTACGGTGATGTTTTTATCCTCTTGCGATTACTATGTTCAAAATAGAAATTACCTTTACACTCAAGAGATAATAATTGATATTCCCTTCTAAATAAACAAATGTTCATCTGCGTTAAATACTTACCTTGCCTAATATATTGAGAGCCACCTGAAGCTCAGTTTTTGTTGTACTAACAGGATGGACCATGACCTTATTACAAATAGAAAGTACGTACACATCTAAGTAACAAAAATTTAACCTAATTTAAGTCCGGTCTTAAAACATGTTCCATCTATTTTATGGTTTATTGCTTTTGTCCTATGTCAAAATCTGATAGTGTCAAGGTACTCTTTACTTTTTGATCCGTGTCATTAACCCTTCTTTTAGTATTATTTTTTATAGCTAACTATAAATTTGTTGAAGTCATGCTAAATAGATAGGTATCTACATGCGCTGTCCTAACTTGAAGCTTCCACCTCAAATACCTCGAAAGAATATAATTTTTTAATGTACGTCTACACACTTTGATTTTTATTTTAACTTTCCAGATATAATTCAAAAATAGTACTCTTGGGAACCGCCCCTTTAAAAACGTTAAATAGCAATATGAGTTGACCTATGTTGGACGTATTTTTCCTTCAGTAAGCAGTGGTTTGCTCAAATTTTTATTTTACACAGTCGCTTTTGAGATGTCATTTTTGAGGTTTGACGTAGCCAAAACAAACAATTGAAAAATGCTTACTTTGATAAATGTTAACCATAATACTGTTGGAGAGGTTTTTAACGCCCAACACAAAAATGAGCAACGTTATACGTTTGACTAGAATGCCTGTATATCTGTCTGTGGCTTGATATCGCTTCAACGGCTAAGAGGATTTTGATGTTTTTTTTTTTAATATTTGAAGGATTATTTTGTCGGGAAGGCTTTTTAGCAGGGTTTCATCTCGATAGACTTTCAGGGACCTGCAAGCACATCATCACCCTTTTCATTTTCCCATACTATGTACCGTTATGATATACCATAACTATTTACTCCTAGAAGATACAAGGAGGGTTGCTTTGAAGTATAAGTTTTTCCCTAAAACGCCTTTAACAATTTTGATTAAAAGCACCTGAATACTGCCTTAGCACTTACCAGGTTTAAAGAATTAAATAATTATTTTCTTCAAAACCGCATCAACAATTTTCACTAAACTTAAACTCTGGATACATACTCCATTAGTACGAGTATAAGATGACGTGATTAGTTCCTCCTAGGATATGTAGAGAGTATGAGAGTAAAGCAAGAATAATAAAAGGGAATTCTAAAAGTAGCTATGTAAAAAAAATGGGTCCCTCTTAAAATTATGTTTTACATATCATCAAGATTGGTTGACAGATAACGAATATTTTTACTAAAGTAACTTACAATAAATATATAGTTCTTATAATTGACATCTCACATTCTTCTATCACTAAAAGATTTACTTGTTAAACTCCGAAAGTTAGATTTTCTTTAGGTATATTCTTTTAAGACAAAAATGCCATGGAAATAAGAATTTAAGAAAAGTGTTGTGATGTGTGCTGAAAATGGACGAACATGAGTGGAATAAATATATTTAAATTAGCATTACATTTTTTATAATATTAAATAAAAAAATAATTATCAAATTTGGTACAATGGTATGACCATTGAACTCAGGGCTCAACTTTTTTCGATTTATTATTTTGCAAGTAATGTGGTAAGATTAAAAATGTAAAAAATACATCCAAGTGATTTTTTAATTATTTTAATTTAAAATTCCCAATTTAAAGTAATTTCCGGTAAAATCGGAAGTGCTATTAGAAAAAAGTTCCTACCAGTAAATAACTCTCTTATAGCAGACAAAAAAGTCACCAAGAACCTACATCCGAAAACCAAGATTAAGAAAGTTACATCCATTGAAAAAAATTACAACATTTTAAAGTTAGACAATAAAATTAAAATATCTCAAAAACTACTGCAGATCTGACTTTTTGAAATAAGAACAGTTTGCTTAAAATTTTATTCTTAATCGAATGGCATATCAAACCTTCCTTGATCGAAAAAATACTGCAGCCCATCTCTGGTGATAATGTTATAATAGTAAATTGTACTTTCTGAAGAAGGCATTAACCATACCACCATATTACCGTGTAAAGAATAAAAATATATTTTTTAATTTCCGAGATATCAGCTGTGGGAATGTTAACTGAAACACCATGTATAAGAAAATACTTAACGGAGCTATCAGCCAAACTAAATATGCAAAAATTTTGAAGTAGTCTTGTAGATGGGAAATACGAGTTGTCCTAATCTCAACTTACTTCTTGTATATGGTCGCATGCGGTGCCGGCTTTAGGAGGGTATTTTGGAATTATTAACACCCGGCGGTAAAATTTGAGAGCAGTAGACAGTAGTAGTAAATAGTATTGTCTAATTCTTTGTGTTCAGAAAGAACTAGAAATTTTTCCAAGTAACGCGCGCTTTGCATATTGTGTGCCATTAGCGATTCCGTTCATTCAATGGTCCCCGGCCGCCGCGCCCAAAGTTTGCGCCGCGCCGCTAGTATAGTAAAGCCGATGCTGGACAGGACACGGCCTAATAAAGATAGCTAGACCCGTTACGGACCTTTCAAAACCAGAAATTATAATAGGGTTGAAGCAGAGACGTAACTGACCTATCTTATTATTAAAAAAGTAATGTAATGTAGTCCCTATACTAATTGACATTCCTCTTGGCCCTTTGGCCTAATTTATTCTACCTGAAGTGTTTCACAAGACCATGAATAAGTTGATGTTAATAATGCTTTGTTTTAATTGTTTAATTTTAATGTTTTAGGTTAGTGTTAGCTGAAGCGGAACTCAATTGTTCTTGATAATATTAATCAGTAGATATAAAAGTTATGAAAGACATTTTAAACAAATATATGTGTTGCAAGCGACGAGATTTTCCAAGACAAAAATACTGAATAGTATGCTAACGTGCATTTCATCAAACAATCTAGAATCATCAGGTGATGTTTAAAATTACAAATACAGCAATTATATCTGAAACCTCTGAAAGATTATCCTAAAGAATAGTTATTCAAACATTATACAAAAAGGCGCATATGCTTAGTTTATTGACAATTTATATATTTGGACATTCTTCATAGTTTTTGAAAACAATTAAATTTTTTAGTTAGTTGTAATGTAAATGTATCAGCATGTATGTATGTGTAAGATATATATCATATAAATATAATTGTAATAATTTCTATACAATTGTGCCTATTGCTGTGTCTATTGTGCTTGTAATATTTATCAACGACGGTGTAATTATTATTCTTATACCAATAGACTCATTATTAGATGTAATTGTTCTATTTCTAATTTTAATCAGCTCCGGACGATGCCTCGTTGATTGGCGAAGCGATATTGCAAATTGTAGATTATTTATATTTATTTTTTGCAACGTAAATTATGTGTATATTATAATTGTTAAAGTGAAAATAAATATATATTCTATTCTATTCCATTATATTCTTTCTTACGGTTGAGAGATTAACATTGAGAGAAAAGGAAAAAATCGCTGCCCAAGGAATCACTACTTCCACATCTAGATTTTATATCCAAGTCTTATACACACTAAATCCCAATGTAATATTTTGTTCCCATTAATATTAGGGTACGGTGGCAATGGGGGTGGTAGAGGGGGTGGCTAATGACAAAATAAATTTTAAAGACCCTTAATTTTCGTATACACACTAAATCCCAATTTAATTTTTTGCTTCCTTAAAAATAGGATGGGGGTGGTAGAGGGGTGACTATTTACCCCCGAGCCCTTCAACGGAATTAGATCAAAATATAATCTAGTTTCAGATCTCGTTATAATACATAAGTGTACCAAATTTCAATATCATGAACGCGGTTCCAAAGTAAACGTGCGCTCAAAAAAGTGATAGACCGATAGACAGACAGAAAATTTTTTCCGCTCAAATTTAAAATCTCGGCGTTTCATGACATTTTAATCATATTTCAACAAAAAAAATATTTTTTGCGTTGCTATACTTCCACTGAATGTGGTAAACTATTTGAGAATAATTTTTTAAGGCCACCATGACAAAATGTGTTGATTGTTGTCACCCTGTGAGAGCGATCGTTATGAAAATTGAATCTACATGTTTTATTATAATTTGGAAAAATATTTTTTTCCGTTCGTCCAAATATAATTAAAATAAGAAAATATGTCTGTTCGCAGTGGAGCAGAAATTTAATTTTTTTGTCTCATTATTTTACTTTGTTTTAAGCAAAATGTACAGATCTATTTAAAAGTTGTTACCGCACGTAAAAGTTCGTGGCAGTATAAATGAAATCGAGAAATATTTCGTGTAAATTCAGATACTGAAAAAGTAAATGCCATTAAACAGTTCTATACACGCGCAGTTGTACAGCGTATGAAAAAGGATAAAAAGCGAACAAACCCCCGACCTGACCAGACACAATTATTTTTTGTTCAAAATATTTTTTGTTTTCATTGAGTCGGGTGGATGACCTGCTGTCTGGTTTCGTGGGTCCTAAAGTCTTATATGTTGTAGTGGTCAGTACAGATGTATCTCTTCTTTGCTTAATTAAAATCCGTTGTAAGTCCTTCAACAAAATTTCAAACGCAAAAGATGAATAAAAAACAATATTCTTGTTAAAAATGTATTTTGAGTGAGGTGATAGGTGAAAATTTTTAAATAACAATTAGTGTCTTATTTATGACAAATAAAACAGTGATCTTCAACAATTTCTTATCTTTACAGTTAACTATGGTAAGATCTCGGTAAAAAAATACGGGACATATTGAAGTAAAACTTTACATTAAAAAATATTTTCTTACTATTAACCTATATCCAGGGACCTTTTTTACGTGCGTAATATTAATAAGAACACGGGTAAAAGAATATACTATGTACCAGACAGAAGACTTTAAAAAAAATATATTTCAAGGTCTATAGGCATATTATTTACATTTTTTCAGTTGTTCTTTGATATATGACATTATCAACATTTGTTTAACGGCGATCTTCTGAGCAGTTTTTCTTCCACCAAAAAGTGGCGTAAAAAACGTTTTAATCTTTTAATTAAAATTCCTCACGTAAATATTCTATAGGGATTAAAAATTACTATTTGAATAATTGGCAAAACTAAGGACTAATACTATAGAAGGTAAAGCATTTCAAATGAAATCAATAGAAAAATGAGAAAGACCCTATTTGAAGAAACTGCTCCATACCTAATAACATCATTACCGAAACAAGCTCTTCTAACGTTTACCAGAAAATATTCGGCTATTTGTCCTCTCTTATTTATTTATTTCTTAAATCAACAACGTTACAAAATTTGTGTTTATAATCTATATCTTACAGATAACCCAAAAAAAAATTGCAGGGGAAAACACTCAGACCATTTAACACTATACCCTCTTCCGCCAATACGGCGCTGGGACAACGATATGTGACATTTACATACTCTTTGACTATTATTTCATCGTATTGAAATCAAGTACGTTTGGTTTCAATAGTATGGAATAATGATCAAAAAATATTTAACTGGTACACGTTCTAGTCGCCGAGCTAACACTCCCCCATTACGCAAAGCACGAAGGGTCTACAAGATATAATGTTTAAAGTTTTTTAATAAACAAAACGATTAAAAACCAATCGGAATTAGTATTTCAATTCTTTGTAGTACACAGAAAGAAATATTCAAATAATTAACAGCAATGAATAAAGTAGTTTTCATTATTTTTATCCACACAAACCTCCCTTTGACAGAATTTAAATACGTATTGAAAATGTTGTCCTTTTACATTACTGTTTATATTAAAAATTTAGATTCATTAGGTGACCATTTTCTAGGTTGTATCATGAACATTAAAATAAAATAATTTTTATATGTACGCTGCCTTTAAAAATATATATTTACTTCATATCTTAGAGCCACGCACATTTATATATGTAAGAAAATCCACTTTCACAACCACAGTGATAATTCGTTACTGTATCCCATGCAGGGTTGGGATACACAAAGTACGATACAATATTTCAATATTAATTTGAATATATCAATCTTTAACGGTAACTAACTGAAATAGGTTTTAAAACATATAAGAAATAATTATGAAAAATTACTTTCGCATAAAATTTTTAAAACTATCTGTATATTAAAAGGTATAAATGTGATACTTATTTTATTTTTGGAGATGTTAGAATAGTTGTTTGAGGATCACTGTAACTAAAAATTCTCGTTCGCCGCTCTTATATAAAAGTACAGTGAACTAAAAACTGCGTGCGTTAGTTGCCTTCGAGCCCATCTAGGGCTATACAACCAAAAATTCAACAGTTAACAAAAAAAATACAAGTGAAATGGTCGAACCGAATTTGTACTCGAAATTCAGCGACATGCAGAAAACGGACAACTTATTTGTTTTAGAGAATTTCTTCAGGCTCATAAAATGGAAAGATGGAGAGTCAATTCTGGATGTTGGTTTTGGCGATGGCAAATTTGTGGTGGAGAATTTGATACCTTGTTTACCAAACGGATTTCGAAAATTTGTTGGTTGCGATATTTCTGAAATGATGGTGAAATTTGCGAATGAAAATTTTAAGTTCTCTAAAATAGACTTTGTGCAGTTTGATATATCGGTGGATATTGTTCCTATTGAATATGACCAGGAATTTAATCATATTTTTTCGTTTTATACCATGCACTGGGTCACTAAACAAAGGTATGTAAAACTATCAATTAATTTAAATTAAATTGCAATATCAATCAAAATTTAACAGAACAAAAAATATAAAGATACGAATCATATTTTTTTCTAAGTTTGTTGTTTTATGAATATTGACAATATTGCAGCGTCTTTGCTATTTAAAAGATCTGTACACTTTTGTACTGACTTGTGTTCGCTATTATAAAAAATGTTATCATCGTTTTGTACAATATATACCGTTGGAAAAGTTTTATTATTTGATTTGTACCGATTTTTTCACTGCCTTTTTCTAAGAACAGAAAAGTACATCCAAAATTCGCAAAACATAGATAGACATTTTTAATATCTCAAATTTGATGAAAATCGTTTTTTTTTTGTTGAAAAAATTTATGAAATGATTAAAGGTACTAATGTAATTTTAAGAATTTTCAGACAAACTCATATTGATGTCATAAATTGGCAGTCATCTAACATTATTTGTTATTTATTTTGATCGTTGACTCTTTCAAACAGTTACCCTACTCGATATAATTTATTTCTAAAATCTTTTTGTGTTCTTAAAATAATGCTTAAGTTTTCCCCGATAGTCAACGGTTTCCTTGATTTTCCTACTTTTCCCGTTAATTTTTTTCTGGTCCAATGCTATTTTCTGTTAATTATCAAATTTTCTAAACGCAAAGTATAGGAAAAATTTTAAAATAAAAGTCGTAAAACTCTTAAAGGGCTTCAAATTGATGTATAATATTTTAAACATTTTTGCCAATTTACGAGATATTGAGATGTTTCTCGTTTTACATACTTGGGGTAGTGCAGTTTTTGATAAAGAAATGAGCATTATATCGAACATTGTAATATTGTTAATATATCACGAACTATCATAGATATAATACACTATTTATTTGTATCATAATAATCTTTCTATACAGAAAATAACACAAAATTATTTTTGTTAGTTATAGACACGAACTCGGCAAGAACGAGAGGTTAAGTGCAAAAACATATACCTATTTTAAATTAAAGTTATATAGTCTTAGTAAGGACTTCCCTGCACTCAAAAAACGCAACAAAATCTTTACGACATATTATTATCGCCGCGGGCCATGCGGCATGCCTGTAATCAAAGACCCAACGCACTTTCAAAATCTATAAAGGTAAGCGAGTCAATTAGCGAACAGCAGTACAGAGAGTACCAATATTTTAATGATGTCGTAAAGTTTATTTTACGTTTTTTATGTGTCGGGAACTGATTACTTCAACTATATCTGTCTATGTTACTGGCAAATATATTAACAAAATTCGTTCGGAATCGGGACTTGCAGGTGTATCGTATCCAGGGGAGTTCCGTCGGTAACTCTTCATAGCAAAATATAAAATAAAGAACATCCTTTCCAAAATACCTCTATATACGCACCTTCTGGAGCCCTTTGTTACTTTCTTGCCACATATGTGAGCCGTCATATTTGTAACTGTGGTACATGCGGTATTCAGATCACATGTTATATTTCAAAAAAGGCAAGAGTTGAACTGGACGAAATTGTGTTTTTGGTTAGCCTTCAAAAGTCGCCCTTAATAATAAAAGAATGTATAGTTTGTTACGGTTGCAAACACTACATTAAATCAAACGGACAGAATGTAGAATCATTTTTGAGAACCATTACGTTGGTTCCTGTAACTGAAATTTTCATTTTAATAAATAGTAAGTACCAGAACGTTCAGCACAATCAATAAATTCGTGATTTTATTTAGTCCATATTGATACAGCAATTATTGTTAAAGTAAATTTAAGGATATTTTATACCGTCTGTCTATTTTATACCGTCTGTCTATTTTACGAGGGCCATACCAAAAATCTTGCTTAACATCTATTGTAGGAGAATAAAGTTTAAGAAATAGTTATCCCATTTTTTGTGAGCTATATTTCAGTAAAAAGAAATTTGAAATCCATAGCCTACTTTGTGAGATATATTACGAAAGCCTGAAAAATAGAAAAACCACAAACTGTTATACCTTCCTTATTTGAGAAGATACGAAAAAACTTAAAGGGATGAAAGTTGACTGCAAAGACAATAATAATAATAATGTGTATCAAAAAATTTGAAAAACGCAGTTGGTTTAGACATACGCTGTTGTGCAAAAATGAAAAGAACAAATCTCAAAGTAGACCATAACACCATTAATTCCGTTTATTTTTTTCTCTTTCCAACGATATAAAACATGTCACAAAAATTTTAATTAACTGATAGTGTCAATATTTAATATTTTACGAAAACCACAATTTATATCATTGAATCGTAAAAATCAACTATGCCATGATTAATGAAAAACAATGTATACAGTTATTAACAAATTTGACAGATTGTCACTGTTGTATGCTGTATGTTGCGTTGTCGAGTTCTAAGACAAGTTCTATATCAGTAATTATGGTGTACACCAATAACAAATTCGATATGATTAGCATTTATTGTCAGTGCTGAGATGGCAGTCACGGTTTACGGATATAGATTTCCAGATACTCCGCAGCCAAATCGAACTATGTTTAGGAAGTTAGTTCAAAATATAAAAACGCACAGTTCATTTTCAAAAAAGTACTAAGGCGAGGGCATATTGCGAATAATGTAAGAAGAGTGAATAGATTATTGAATTATGTTAACCGAAATGAAGAAACCTTTGTGAGACAAATTCAGACAAACTTTCGCATAAAAAAGACAGTGCAAGAAAAATATATATAAAAAAAGATTTGGATGCTACAAAAGAAGAAAGTTCAACATTTAAATGATGGAGATAAGCCGACGAGAGTAAGATTTTGTAGATGGTTGTTAAATAAAAAAAGGAATGACCCGCTGATATGTAGCAAAATTTTTTGGTCGGACGAATCAAAATTTTCTAATAATGGATTTTTCAATAGAAATATGCATTATAAGTGAATACGAGAAAATACACATTGGTGCAGAGACTGTCTTCCAAGAAAGATTTTCTAGGAACGTTTGGGTGGGTTGTAGTCGGTTGATTACAAAGTAAATTATAAAGTATGTGATCGACAATAAAATGGATTTATTAAATCTATCACAATTCAGTTTTTTAAAATTCAGAAGACAATAATTGTAATGTTATGTTTTGTATTCATGATAATATTATTATTTTTTATCCTTGGCAACCATCCAAAATCTGAGTTCCCAAAAGATGACTATGGAGCAGTATTAGTGCGTTCTACCTATACGCTACATGGGTCTTTTAGGGACTAAAGTAATTGGACCTTATTTTTATGATGGCAAATTAACCGCTCGTAGATAGCTGAATTTCCTGCAAAACAAATTTTAAGATTTTCTTTATGAATTAACAGTGGCAGAAAGATCAAGTTATTCATATGTTCTACAAGTTGGGGTCTATCTCACACTACTGTAATATGTACAAATTATTTAAATCAAGTTTTGCCAAATAGCTGGATAGGTCTTATGGACCCATTCTGTGGCCAGCTTGATCACCAGATGTTACTCCCTTGGGTTTTCATCTGGGGTTACATTAAAGACAAGGTATTTCAAACTGCCCCTGAAAATATTGAGGACATCAAAACCAGAATTAGATACGCATGTGACGCAATTACTCCTAAAATGCTCCAAAATATAAGGGGTAAGGTGTCTCGCAGAGCACGTTTGTGTATTAGAATGCATGTTGCACAATTATTTGAGCATTCGTACTTAGAGAAATAAATACACACATTTTCTTTTCAGTATGGTAGTAGGTAGTACTGTTATACATAGTTTTTCGTTTTTTGGATGTTCATATTGTGCTTGTATTTTTATTTATGAGATATTTGTTTGTTTGTATTAAATTGTAATAACTAATTATTGAATTATAAAGTGCATTTTTACGATTCAATGATATGAATTATTGTGTTTTTCGTAAAATATTAAATATTGACACTATCAGTTAAAAATTTTTTGACATATTTTATATCGTTGGAAAGAGAAAAAATAAGCGAAATTAATGGTGTCATGGCCTACTTTGAGATTTGCTGTTTCCATTTATGCACAAGAGCGTATGTCAAAGCTATCTGCGTTTTTCGAATATTTTGATACACATTATTATTCTTATTGTCTTTGTCTTATTGCCGTCAACTTCCCTTCCCTTTAACTCTTTTCGTATCTCCTCATTAAAAGAAATATATATCTAAAATTGTTTGCCCTCGATTTTTTGCTTTACCCCTGCGTTTTCGGAATTGGAGCTATTGACCGGTTTAATGTCACATTATGAGCAATTAATAGAACAAAAAATATAGACTTATCCTACGGGGATCTTTATCCTACACTTATTCCGCTATTTCCTTTAATAATAGATACTTTGACTATAAAAATGATGCTAATGTACTCCGACTAAAGTCTGAAGGTAATGCAAAAACAAGTCTAGGATCTCCGCCAGGGCTAGTTTTTTCAAAAGAATATCTCTGTATCACCTATGCATATGGTACGCAAATATTCGAATTATAATTCATATCACCATCAAAAATTTAAGCATCGAAAATAGCTTTATCACAAAAAACTTATTCTATTTGTATTAATATACGTGTATTTTACGAACATTAATGTATCATATTTTAGACAGGCGTTTAGAAATATGTATAGAATGCTAAAACCTGGAGGAGACATATTGCTGACATTCCTCGCTAGCTGTCCGATCTACGACGTCTACCAAAACATGTCGAGTAACACTAAGTGGAAGTCTTATACAAAGAAAGAGTACATTGGACCGTATCATGGATGTAATGAACCGGAAAAAGAATTGGAAAGCCTTTTAATTGAAACGGGATTTGTGAGCCATGTTTGCCGTGCAGAAAGGAGAACATATATGTTTCCAAATTTAGATATTTTTGAAAGTAAGTACTGTGGTGAGCTTAAAAATTCTACGGTCTGTTATGCAACATTATCATTAGAACACTAGCAGTCTTACACGAAATAACTCATCCAGTCGTATGTTTCTTTAGGACCATTATTGGCATTAGATAATTTCAAATAAAAATCTAAAATTTGTAAAAAAGTGTTTCTTAATATACAGGGTGTCCCAATAGTTTTTATTAGAAGACTTTAGACAATCATTTTTTATGGAAGTGGTATAGTGTCAACGGGCGCACATTTTAAAAATATTTTGAAATAAAAAATTTTAATGGAACACCCTATATATTTTTACATTTATGAATTCAGCATGAAATTACATTTCCAACGGCCTCCAGATTTTTAGTTTTTGACGTGGGGTTGCCGAGTTATTCGAAAAAAATATGAAAATTTTGGTCGGAACAAGGTTTAACCAATTAATTGCTGTTTGTGTATTATTATTAATTAAGAAGATTTGTTTTGCAATTATCTAGACAAGGGATGTTCTACAGCGACACAACCACTAAATATTGATTAAAATTATACAGGGTGTATTTTATACTAGCTAATTAAGGACATTTCAAAGTAAATGTTCTCAATACTTTCAAATGGAATACGCTGTATATTATTGTATTTTTGAATTGGCACGTTAATTCTCTACGATTTTTGTGAATAATATCCTATACCAGAGAGAGATTTTTACTTTTTCATTAAAAATCATTAAATTTTAATATTTTTCATTTCGAACTGATCTTAGTAGACATGATTATGACATAAAGTGAGAATAATAAAGTTATCTTATTGACGTTTAATTATTAACTGTTGTGACAAAGTATTTACACTTATTTCAAGTTATAAATTAGTTTAAAATTCGCACTTTCCAATAATGAATTTTTCGAGAGAAGAAATGGTCGATATGGTTTATGTTCTAGGTGCGAGTGATAAAAAAAATTGTTTGCTATCAACTCGAATTTATATAGTAATAAGAATAATTTGAAGGAAGGCTTATCTGAGGCGTACAAAATTTTAAGTGTTATATATATACTACGTACCACACCAATGACGACTTGCGAATGCGAAAGAGGTTTTTCTACGTTAAAAAGAATAAAATGTTTTCCAAGGAACATTATAGACCAAGAAAGGCTTAGTGCACTTTCGATCAGTTGAAAAAAATATGACTCGGTTAATTCCTGACTTTGACAATAAAGTGGTAGACAGTTTCGCAGCTAGTAAGGGACGTAGAATGGATTTTATGTATGAATGAAATCTTTTTATTTGTGTGTATAAGTGTATGTATTAAATCTTAAATTGGGAGGACACCTTTGCAATTTTTGACTTATTTTTTATGCAGCACATGATTCTCAGAACAGAGAATATGGTGAATGGTTCTCTGGTAAGTTAATTTTAATATACTATTTCTCTTTCACAATGTCAAATGTGTGCCCCCTTATAAAATTAAGCACGAGCCGCCACTGCAAATAACTCAAGGATTAATTGACAAAATAAGGGTTTCCTCTCACGATTTACCGTTATCGAAAGTAACATAATCCAAAGGATCCGAAATACGAATCTTAAATTGAGATGCTCGATTCTCAAACTTTGAATTTTTTTTAAATTTAAACCGCTATTATGCAATTGTCAGTCAGGGTTGCGTGTAAGAACAGCAATTTTGTAATATTGTTAAATTTAGGATAAGTGAACTTTTTGTATTATTTCTACCTATCAGACAAATAAAGACCTTTATTATTGTTAAATTAATTATCAAGTTTTCACAAATATTTTTCCACAGTAATTTAAAAAAGAAATCTTTAATTTTATACTTATTTAATTTCAGAATCAATTCTTGCAGTGAATCCAATCATATCAAGACTACCTTCAGACGAAGTATCCGACTACATAAAAGATTTTATGGACGAAGTAAGAAAATTGGAGAGCGTAAGCATTGAAAATGTTAACAACAACGAAGAAGCTATCCATACTCAACACGAGTTATTTGTCGTATTTGCCTCGAAACCTTTAGAAAAGACATAAATGTTAGAATATACTCAATATAATATATCTTCAGTTTTGGGGTGAATTGGGTATAAAACATAACAGAATAATACGGTACCTACCTATATTAAGTAACTAAGCACGTTCGGATGGTTTTGTTCTATTTGCTATATTTATCGGCACTAAAAATCTAAACCATTTAAAATTAATTATGTTCAGTTAAGAATAGTCAGACTAAAATTGTGTTAATTTCAAAATTTAAACGTATTTAATACAGCGCAAAGAAAGCTATTGCGTTGGCCGATTATAAAATTAGAAGGATAATTTTCTTCGAAGCAACAAGTATCACAAACCTATAAAAATATTTAACTGAAAAGCTAATTAGAGACCAATTTTGCAGGCTTTCTAAAGGCCCTGTCACATTATATTCAAAAAGTATATCATTTTAATGAAAAATACACAGCTATTCAGAAACAATAATTATATAATTGCATTAATAGACGAGTTTTTAGAAATAGTGCCCACGAATACCACGTATTTAAACACCACATGAACAATCTGCATCGACTAATAATGGGATATAGTTGAAAACATACGCCCTACGAGTACACTTCTAAAGTTCCTTCAATTTACCTGTACACATTTAGTACAAAATAATCGAGTGGATAGCCACTAGTAGACGGATTTTGAAAAGCAGACGTGTTCTCTGTCTTTAGCCATTTAATATTTTGTCGACTCTTGACTAAAAAGGTATCATTATTTGTCAAATACCAGCTGCTGTAAAGTTATTTAAAAAAATTTCCCACTGTCATCTGAGAAACTTTATTATTTATTATTTATTATTTCCAACACACTGTGTTAGAATGCCATTCCAACACACAAGCGTACGGTATTATTCAAGCACAGTGTGTTGGAATGACATTTATTCCAACATAATTTTTAGTTGTGGAACGTGTACTTCCTAAAATAATGTTTAGCCCAGGCGGTATTTGTTTTGGATTGGGTGGATCGGGTAGTATGGCAAATCTTTGGCTTAATCTCTCCTAAAAATTCTAAGAAATAATAATTTAACTATACGCTAGTGGGCGTAATTTTTTATTAAACAAAATGTGAAAAAATTCCTAAAAATTCCATTTCTTTCTTCCTATTTTTTCATATATTTCAGTAACTATTGCTTTTAGAGAAAAGTTTTGTAATTAAATTTTAAATAAGATGTAGTTTGTTGCGAAATCAAGAATTCATTTTTACTATTGCAAAAATAGTAAAAATCGCAAAAAATAATTTTGAAATAGCCAAGTTATTTGTTGAATTTTTTCAAATACTTATATTATACGTAGGACCTTCATACTTGGCTGAAGAAAACATTTTAATATAATAAATCTCCCCACCAAATTTCATCAAGATCGGACTTTTAGTTTTTGCATAATAATTTTGCAATCTAAACCTCGCAAAAACATTTGCAAATTTTCAAAATGTTGCTGAGGCTAAACTAAAGCATTTAGAAAGTTGAAAATTTTTTTACTTTTAAAAGAGCACTCAAATTTTCAACTTCATTTTGAGATATTAAAATCCGTTAATAAGGAGAGGCTAGGGAACTGAGACCAGTTGAGCCAGAGCTCCGCCACCACAGTGAGCCCCCGCGTTAGGGCTCCGCCTCAGGACCCCCTTAGCACTCCGCGACCCCCGTGCTGTCAAAAAGCCCCGTGTGTCTCCTTGTTCTGCGTGCCCCCGCACTAGGGCCTCCGGCAGGCAGACGCAATATTGGAAACGCGGGAAATTCAAACTGTTTTGACATTACCTACGCGTCCTCTGAGGGACATAACCTCACTCAGCAAAAAAATGGCCAAATTTTCTTTAGTTTAGTCTCAGCAATATTTTGAAAATTTGCAATTTTTTTTGCGAAGTTTAGATTGCAAAATTATTATGCAAAAACTAAAAGTCCGATCTTGATGAAATTTGGTGGGAAGATTTATTATATTAAAATGTTTTCTTCAGCCAAGTATGAAGGTCCTACGTATAATATAGGTATTTGAAAAAAAATCCACAAATAACTTGTTATTTCTAAAAATTCTTTTGCGATTTTTACTAGTTTTGCAATAGTAAAAATCAATTTTTGGATTCGGAACCAACTATATCTTATTTAGAATTTAATAACAAAACTTTTTCATTTGTATAAGTTTTCTTCTAAAAGCAATAGTTACTGAGATATATGAAAAAATAAGAAGAAGAAAACTAGCGCATAGTGAAATTATTATCATTTCTTACTATTTTTAGGAGCGATTAAGCCGAAAATCTGCCATACTACCCGATTTACCCAAATATAGGTGATTTTAAGCAAATACCGCCTGGGCTAGTTAGAGAAATATTATGTTTTTACAAAACAATTATCAACTATCAAAAGATTTCCACATCACTGTCCATCTCAATCATTGTGACGAAACTGTTTTGTGAAGTTTAGATCTGTTGTTAACTTTACTACTTTTACAACCAGTAAGAAAACTGAAAATAATCGGCTTTAATGATTTTAATCAAATTTAACGCATGGTACTCCTTAAAGAGTAACATGAAATGGCATAACCAGTTATCACTGCTATGGGGGTAAGGTTGAAAAATTAATCAGTTACGACTTTCATCAAATTTGACATGTAGGTAGATATACTTTCTTAGTATTAGTATAAGATGGTTGACTAGATGCTATCAGAAAATGTAGGACTGACTATCTGTGGAAAATTGTTATGGGTTTATTATAAATGGCGTAACTAACACTTAGTAGATCCTGTGTCAATCATTGTTAGGTGGCCCTGTGCAAATAAAAAGAAAGTAGATAGTGGGCCTCTTAGCTAGTAGGCGTGCATCATTGATACAAGGCAGTAATTATGGCCTAGTTATCACGGTACAAACCGTAAACAAGTAAATGTTCCATATTAGTTCCAAAATAATTAGAAGAAAAACAAACGAAAGTGGGGGTAATAAATTAATTGGATCTTATCACATACTGCCTTAAACGTTACTAATAACCTGAATTATTTCTTCGGTGATATGAACTATCAAGATTAAAAGTTAAAATTTTTATTTTAAATACTGTTTTTTGCATAAGTTACAGACACCTCTATACTGGTACCCATGATTTTATTTTCCGAGCAATGTTGTATATTCACTAATATACAGCCTAATAATAATGTCATTACCAACTACATGAATACTAAGTATATATATATATATATGTGAGTTTTGGTTTCGGGATGCCTCTAACCTAATAAATAATATGAACATAAAAAATAATAAAAACATCTATATTTATATATGAAATTGTTGTTACAAATACATTTATTTTGCATATATATATATAATTTATTTTCTTGCGTATATTATATATGTATTTAAATAAATTATTGGTTTTATTCCGAAATCTATTTTATTGTATCTCCATCCCATCAAGATATTTTCTTACTATGTAAAATAAACTAGTAGCGAATACCCATGGTATCGTAAACTTATTTATCGACCACACGCATAAAGGAATGTCCGAGCAAACAAAAATATTTTATTAATGGATCAAAATTGGACCTGTAAAATTAAAAAACTCCTCAAATAAAATGAGAATCGTTTTATTTATTTAAATATATTCTCCCTCCTTCTTTTTATTTGTAGCTTCTTGAAAAACATTCTGCGTATAATACGCTCGACAGAAATTAAATTAATTGTCGAAAGCGGAGAACGTGTTTCTTTAGAATGTGCTTGAAAACTAGATAACTTTTTAAACTACATGTCTACTTTCAAAAATTTATTTTGGTATTCGTAAATCGTAACCTCTATTTCCATTTCAATTTCATTCTGCATGATATAATATTTTATGAGTCAGTTTTCACTGTTAGTTTAATTTACATCACCCTGTTCCAAGTAAATCCATTATGCTATATAAATAGAGAGTGGAGTTTCCCAAGGTTCAATACTTGGGCCTCTTCCCTTTTTACGTTATGTTAATGAATCGCTATAGCTGTCGTTGAGGAAACATGTTGTACATTGTATGCTGATGATGCACTATCATAAATGAGTAATTCTCTGATCACCTTCATTTTAATGTAAATCAGAGTAGTGTAAGTTAAATCAAATTCAACTAACTGTAACTAAGACTAAATGTATCGATTATTCGATAGGAAGGGAAAGAAAGATGAAAGTTTTCACTATGCCACGTTTATACAGACTGTCTATTTTACGGGGGCCACACCAAATATCTCACTTAATATCTATTGTAGAAGAATAAAGTTTTAGAAACGGTTATCCCATTTTTTGTGAGCTATATTTGAGTAAAAAGAAATCCATAGCGTACTTTCTGCGATAGGTATATTACAAAAATCTGGAAAATAGGAAAACACAAACGGTTATAGCTCTCTTATTTGAGGATATGCGAAAAAATAAAAGGATGAAAGTCGACGGTAATAATAAATACACCACAGGTAATGACAACCTCCTTTATCCCGGAAGGCTCTAGAAGAGATTTGTGTGGGAGGGGGCTACACATTTAGAGACAAGGGACACATCCGTGTATCGAACCCGGAACTTTTGGATGAGAGGCAAGTGCCATTACCAATTAAAAACTTTTTATTGAGTATTATTTATACAATTCATTTAATTTATGTTATTTCATCTATCTAGTTTTTGGATGAGAAGCAAGTGCGCACACCTCTCGACCATCAGTCATAAGACAGTAAGAATAAACTCAACTCGACTCGACTCGACTCGACTCGACTTCACTCGACCACTCGACTCCACTCTACTCCACTCCACTCCACTCCACTCTACTCCAGTCGACTCCACTCCACTCTACTCTACTCTACTCTACTCTACTCTACTCTACTCTACTCTACTCTACTCTACTCTACTCTACTCTACTCTACTCTACTCTACTCTACTCTACTCTACTCTACTCTACTCTATTCTACTCTACTCTACTCGAATCTACTCTACTCCACTCTACTCTACTTTATTCAACTCTAATCAGTTCTGAATTCTGAACCGAAGCGAATCTAACCTATAGTATAGTTGAGTTGAGTTCTAGAACAGATCAGTTAACATTATTGATTATTACGTGAAGCTTCACGTGTACGTTATTTTTTTTTTTAAATTGATAGTTATTTTATGTTCTAATAAGATGATTTTGTTTAAGCTAATTTTTATGTGAAAATACGAAAATTGAATTTATATTAATGGTAAAATTTGTTAGTTCATTTATCCGGCAAACCGGCTAATTAGAGAATGAATCTGTAGTGTTGAAAATAGTTTGGAAGTGAAATATTCTCATAATTTTTCCGTAAGCGCGGACCGCGGATACTGTGCGCGCGAATGCATGGCTAAAATCTATCAACATTAGTTGCAACAGTCAGCCGGTGATAATTATTGGTTAGAAGAGTGGAGTGGAGCGGAGTCTACTCTACGAACACTTTGTAGTCCTCCGGAGAAAGTAAAAAATCTTAGGTTATTTTGGGTTGGGTAAATCGAGCAAAACTGTTTCTCTTCCCACATATCTTTAAAATCGAACTAGACTGCATTTAGTAACAGGGGAGTATGAAGCAAAAGAGGTGTAATTTCAGTGCGCCTAATAATTCATTAAATACCTCCTCGCATTTCTGCTATCCTGATGCTCCTGGTAGAGTTCTGGAATTCTTAATTCGAGCAAGTGTTTCTCGTTTCACGGATTTTGAAATCGAAACAGAGTGCGTTTAGTAATAATTAATTTAATGCCTCCTCGCATTTCTGCGATCTTGATGCTCTTGGTAGAATTCTAGAATTTTAAATTGAGCAAAACTGTTTCTCATCCCACAAATTTTTAAAATCTAACTAGACCGCATTTAGTAACAGGGGAGCATAAAACCAAAGAGGTGTAATTTCAGTGCACCTAATAATTCATTAAATACCTCCTCGCATTTCTGCGATCCTGATGCCTCAGTTCTGAATTCTTAAATGAAACGAATCTAACCTATAGTACAGGTGAGTTGAGTTCCAGAATAGATCAGTTATCGGATAAGTGACATTATTGATAATTACGTGAAGCTTAAACATGTACGTCATTTTTAAAAAAATAGATAGTTATTTTGTGTTCTAATAAGATATTGTTCAAGCTAATTTTTATGTGAAAATACAAAAATTGCTTTTATATTAATGGTAAAATTTGTTAGTTCATTTATCCGGCAAACCGGCTAATTAGAGAATGAATCTGGTAGTGTTGAAAATAGTTCGGAAGTGAAATTTTCTCATTTTTTCGTAAGCGCGGACCGCGGATTAGGAAATTGACAAGTTGAAATTTGACAGTTGAAATTTGACAGTTGAAACTTGACAGTTGAAATTTGACATTTGATATTTGACATTTGAAATTTGACAGTTGAAATTTGAAATCTGACAATTAAAATTAGGAAACTGACAAGTTGAAATTTGACAGTTGACAATAAAATTTGACAGTTGACAGTTGAAATTTTACAGCTGAAATTTGGCAGTTGAAATTTGACCCTTAAAATTTGAAATTTGACATTTGAAATTTGACAGTTGGTTGAAATTTGACAGTTGAAATCTGACAGTTGAAATTTGAAATCTGACAATTGAAATTAGGAAATTGACAAGTTGACATTTGACAGTTGAAATTTGAAATTTGGCATTTGAAATTTGACAGTTGGTTGAAATTTGACAGTTGAAATTTGAAATCTGGCAATTGAAATTAGGAAATTGACAAGTTGACATTTGACAGTTGAAATTTGAAATCTGACAATTGAAATTAGGAAATTGACAAGTTGACATTTGAAATTTGATAGTTGAAATTTGACAATTGACATTTGACAGTTGACAGTTGAAATTTGACATTTGAAATTTGACAGTTGACCATTGAAATTTGACGGTTGAAATTTGACAGTTGACATTTGAAATTTGACAGTCGAAATTTGAAATCTGACAATTGAAATTTAACAATTGACAAATGAAAATTGACAATTGAAATTTGACAGTTGCTGACAGTTGAAATTTGACAATTGAAAATTTTCGTTTCACAGATTTTTAAAATCGAAACAGACTGCGTTTAGTAATAATTCATTAACCAAGTCAAAAATTGGAAAAATTATTATCCTTACCATAACTAAAAGAATCCCTGCAATTTTTTATCGGCCCAAAAAATGCAATTTTTAATTTCCCATATACGTAGCATATAAGAAAGTATTGTGACTGTACAAAATCGGTGTTTTGGTGAATTTGCACGTTTTCAGGTCACTTGAAGCCAAAAAGTAGTTTTTAAAAGTACTTGTCTGCCGTTTGTAGTCACAGTTAGAGCCCAAATCACTCGTTCAGTTTTGCTTAAATTTTGTATGAGTATCCAGGACGGCCACACCTCGAGGTAAAATCGCAAAATCTGTCCTATCTCAACTGAAGGGTTAGGGGAATTAACCCATAAAAACCGATTAAAAGAATATAAAACAATTTTTTTCTTAAAAACAGCTTTCACGATTTTCATCAAATTTAATCCATGAATACTCCCTTAACACTAATATGAGATAACATAACCAATGACTCCTAATAAACTCAGGGGCGGAGGCTGCGGGGGTAAGATTAGAGAAATTAAATAATTATTTCCTCAAAAACCGCTCAAAGATTTTTATTAAATTGAACACATTGATACTCCCTTAGTACTAGTATGAGAGGACGTCACCCGTTTCCTGAAAAAATGAAGAAACGGAGCCTGTGTGGGAGGGGTAAGATTAAGAGATTTTTTTTCTAAAACGGTTCTAACGAATTTGATCAGTTATAGATTGAAGATAATCACCAGGTTTGTATATTTTATTATAACTGACATTAAACATTAATTGCATAATTAGTGGGAAACTGATAATAACATAAATAAATACAAGGGCATTAATTAAGCATATTACAATTATCATATTACCACCAATACTTCCTTAGTACCAGTATAAGATAAGATGTCAAGACTAGTTGCTTCTGGAAAATTCAGAGTGATGTTGCAGGCGGGTGTGGTTTAAAAAAAAAGAAAAGCGTTCAAGTCGCTGAGGCTCGTAACAGGTGTACCGAGGGCTAGCTCAGCTCTAGTGGGTGAGGGGATAGGTTAAAGTTCATACACAAAAAAAAATAAAGCATATACACATTAGTTACTCATATATATGCATAAAGGGCGCCACCAACTAATAAAATTACTGCAACCTAGCTAGAAGGCTCCCAAAATTTCCAAGGGTGCCCAAACGCTACACTATATTTATTCGAGGTATGAATTTAAAAGAAACCAGTATGTAAAGTTTGAATTTAGATATCAAATGTATTTAGTAAATGAGTATTTAATGCCATCAATCAGAAAAGATATATATGTTCACAAACAATAAATATATTTGAAGCGGTCCTTGGGTTATATAATTTAATTACCATGCGGGATATCACGAAGGGTTCACATTAGGTTCACACGAGATAATAAAAATTGTGCATATGAACTTATTTTTATACATATATCGTTGTCCTATGTCGAAGCCTGCAGTTGTCAATATAGTTCCATACCTGTTTTCCAAAATCCCCGAATCGTTGTCCAAAATGAAAGCAAAAAGTTGTCAATAAAATTCCAGTAGGGGTCCACAAGTGGAGAACAAGAATAGGTGACCGAAACCCAGGCCTCTCTTGCTCCGGAAATGGGTAATGCCAGGCTCAATAAATACTTGGGGGAATTCGTAAAATTCGGGATGAGTATTACGAAAACAACAAAAGTAACGTAAACACAAAAAATAAAGTAAAAAGCAATAAAAAAAATAATTTGATAAGTATACCAAAAAAAAATTAATATGATCTTTATTCCTTACTCAAAGGTGTACGGCGGCAAAATCGGCGATCCAAGAGATCAAACTTGGAAGTAATTCCTCGTGGGACGGCTTTCTACAATTAATACAGAAAATGCGTTAGGACATGTGCTTGCTTCACAAAAAAATATAACATACTTAATGTCAAGTAGGAAGAAACTGAGACATAAAAAACATAACAAAAACTTTACGACCTCATTAAAAACCGGTACTCTTTTTTGTGCTGTTCGCAAATTGACTCGCTTACCTTTATAGGTTTTTAATGTGCGTCGGGAATGTTTCATGTCAGGCTTGGCACCATGGCCCGCGGCGATATAATTATATCGTAAAGTTTTTGTTGCGTTTTTTATTTAGTGGGATCCATTCATTTCAACTAGCGCCATGGCCTGCGGCGATAATAATTATGTCGTAAAGTTTTTGTGGGGTTTTTCTGTCTCGGGAATTTGTTACTTGAACTATAAATTCAAGAATCCGAACTAGTCGAGTAAGCTGTGTCGTGCTAAACAACTATAACGTACACAACCAACCATGAATTTTCAATATCCCATGAATACATCAAACGGCAATTAAAAAGAAAAATTCACAAAAAACGCCAAGCGCACTGCTGCCTAATGGCTACCCGTTTACCACCCCAACCCACCCCCATCTATTGTCTAAAACCCCGTGACTATACAAGCGGACAAAATCACTAGCGTCTAGGGGCCAAGTACCACTTTCTATTTGTGGCCCCTGAGACTTGCGCAGATTGTTTTGTCACAATGCTGCGTTGTGTGTTGCCGATTAGCCTCTTGTCAAATAATTGTTATGAAATTATATCTTATTTTAGCAAATGGAATAATATGCAGCGATTTAGTAGAAAAATAATATTTTGGTTTGCATTATTTGACTACCTATCATGGATGAGAAAATGTATTGCAAAATTTGTACACATAGTTTTCAAAATTTAAACATCAACTTTGTCAATTTGTAAGAAACTAGTTATTACATATCCATTATCACTAATTTATTTTGTCCACTTTTGTATGAATTTTTCAATTCCCCATGCAGTGTTATACTCTTTTATTAATTTTTTTGTACTTTCATACCTGTATAGGACTACTTTTGTCATGTTTTCTTACACTCTTTGTTTTAATTTGTAGCAATATGGGTTCGCCCGTATATGTAAATAAATAAGTAAATTACTTAAACACAGAATTTATGTTTGTTTTTAGTTAATACTGTATATATATTATTTTTTATTTTATAGTTAAATTCTTTAATAAATTTTTGAAAACAACATTGTATTTGTTTAAATTGGATTTCAAAAAATATAGTTTCACAAAAGAAGGAAATTACAGTATTTTACAAACAAGTATTTAATGGATATTAATCTGAGTAGTAAGTATTTTATTAATTTCTCATTTAGAGCAATTAATAAAATATAAAGTACCTAGAAATTTTAAATTCGTATGTATATATAATAATAAACAACCAAATGTGTTCAAATTTTAATATTGATAAAATATGCTGATTATCAAGACTTTAACAGAAAAATTCATCAAATGTTTATAATATAGATATTCATGCCAAGGGGCTGATAGGCAACACACATCGCAGCATTGTGATAAAACAATCTAGGCAAGTCTCAGGAGCCAGAAATAAAAAGTGATACTTGGCCCCTAGACGCCAGTGACAAAACTCACGACGCAACCCCTAATACATCTAGAATTCCCTGCTGCCTATACCTAAAAGATTTAAACTACCTCATTTCAGCCAACAAAATCTAACAGCACGGCAACCCTCAATACGCCTCTCAATAATTACTTACTGTCTATCTAAAAGGCATAAAACAGCATTTGACCAGTGAACTCTATTAATAACTGGAACACGCACGCGCACGCTTACCTTTTTCGCACTTCTTGTGAAAAACGGAAGTGGTTGGTGGCTGTTTATTATTTGTAAGTACCTATTAATAACAAAGCTAATATGGTGGCTTATTGTTGTGCGTATGGCTGCAAAAATAAACGATTTCCCGGGACGACTATTCGTTTTCATAAGTAAGTATATTTTTAAATAAATAATAAGTCGTTTCAGATGTGAAAACAATTTTAAGGTTAGGTATTTTAGGAATTTCCCAAACACTACCTACCGAAAACTTCTAGAAAACCAGTTTTAGAATTATGGCTAAATGCTGTGAGATTGAAAAATTTTAAACCCAGCGTTTTTACTGTAATAAGCAGTGAACATTTTACTGAGGAAAGCTACTTAGAATCTTCTTTGCATCGGAAGCTATTAAAGAAGGATGCGGTTCCTTCAATTTTTAACTTTCCGTGCCACCTAAATGTTAAAGCCTGTACGAACAGACGACAAATTAAAAGGCTTTGCATTGAATCAAGTACTGAAGCTGATGAAGCAGATAAGAATAATGTGCAGGTAACGTAACCTTAATAATTAAAGTTTTAATCGTAATTAGCATAGTATTGTTTTGTAGGAACCATCTACGACAACAAAACATGATGCTTCAGTCCAAACGTCACTTTTTCTTATGAAGCCCTTACCCGAAGTTAAAATGTTAAAACGCACAATCAAAACTCTACAACAAAATGTTACCCGAAAAGCAAAAAAAATAAGTAGTATGAAGGATTTAATCAGACATTTAAATGAAAACAATAAAAGTGACTGCACCATAGAGGAGGTTCTTATGAACAATTTTGAGGGCTTTTCACTGGAGCTCTTTCAAAATGAGTTAAAAAATTCAAATGTTAGTCCAACACAAAAGAGATATACCAATCAAATGAAAGAATTTGCGTTAACTTTATACTTTTATTCACCAAAAGCGTATATGAAAAAAATCAATTTGCCACATGCTGGGATGTTGAGGAAATGGGTATCTTCCTTTAACTGTGAAGTGAGTTTTCTAAACGAAGTTTTTGATTTTTTAAAAAAAGAGGCTGAAGAAGTTGATTATTTATGTGATGTTGCTTTAATATTTGATTCGATGGCTATTCGATCAGAACTTGTTTATGATAGGAAAAATGACAAGCATTGTGGCTATGTTGATTTAGGTGATATCGCTGCTGTACATTCTGATTTAATGGCTACAGAGGCATTAGTTTTTCAAATAGTTTCGTATAAAAATAATTTTAAATGCCCAATAGGCTATTTTTTTATAAACAAAATAACTGCAGTTCTACAAAAACAATTTGTTTTGGTTGCAATTGAAAAATTATTTGAAATTAATATAAAAGTGCATTCCGTAACATGCGATGGGTGCAGTACTAATATAAAAACATTTGAACTGTTAGGATGTAATTTGAGCCCGTTAAATATGGAAGCTAAATTTAAATTTAATCATCCTAACAAAGTCGGTATGCAAACTAACGATTCTGCAAGTTTACAAAATTATCACGAAATTTTCTGTATCTTAGACCCTTGTCATGTAGTTAAATTACTAAAAAATACTTTTGCAGAACAAGGTTTATCTTCTCCAGCCGGAAATATTGATTTTAAATACGTAGAAAAACTACATATTTTACAAGAAAGCGAGGGTTTAAAGTTTGCTAATTCTCTTACGGGTTCTCATCTCAACTTCAAACGAAAAAAAAAATGAATGTTCGTCTCGCGGTACAAACAATTAGTAATTAGTAACAGTGTAGCTGGGGCTATTGATTTTTTAAGAATTTCTGGTCATGCAGATTTTCAGGGTAGCGAGGCTACAGTCGAATTTTTAAAAATATTTGATATAATGAATTCAACACTATTTGTTCGTGGCTATAAATCCCCATTATTTTTAAAAAATTCTCATTACTGGCAAGATATCTTTAAAGAAACCGCAAAATACATAAAACAATTAAAAATAAATGGCTGTGATGTTTTACAGCATAAAAGAAAAACTTTTGCTCTCGGATTTCTTATAAATATTTACAGTTTTGAAAAGTTAGCTTTGTATCTTTTTAGTCGTCCAGAAAATCCCCTCAAATATTTTTTGACGTATAAATGTTCCCAAGATCATATAGAGTTATATTTTTCTTGTATTAGATCACGAGGAGGATGGAATAATAATCCGAATGTTTTACAATTCAAATGGGCTTTACGAACATTGTTGTTTCGTAATAGTGTACAGCCAAGTATAAACGGCAATTGCTGCATTAACTTCAGTTCAGATCTAGCACCAATATTTGATTTTCAGCATGTTAGAAGAAATATTGTTGAAAATACAAATAATAAAGACCAATTTCATGATAAAGAAATGAATTATTTAATGTCGGTAATTGAAATTACATCGCTCTCTTCTATACAAGAAAATATACTATATTACATAGGCGGTGTAATCGTGCGCAAAATTCTAAGTAAAAATTCATGTACTTTTTGCCAGGATATGATTAAACAACCCTTGAATGACCATGATTACTCCTGTATTAGTATTAATAACCCAAGTAGTTTTACGAGGTTTTTATCTAATGGAAAATTATATTTTCCTTCGAAAGGCGTCTTTCAAATTGTTACTTACGCTGAGAGAGCATTTCCTGCTGAATTAAATATTGGGTATCTGGGAAAGTATAATTTTAAAAGAAGAATTATAATGTCTGTCATGCAACATTTTATTTCAAAATTAAGAAGCCTCTTTCAACCAGCACACCTTGTGGTAGAAATGTGTGAAGACTTGCATGAAGTTCAAATAATAAAATACATAGCTAGTACTTATGCAAACATTCGAATTGAAACCCACGCGAAGAAAAAATCCCAGCACTTATTAGGGCACAAAGCTACACTCCGTCATAAGTTAAATAAGACAATTTTATTTGACCATATTTAACTTTTAATTTCTGATTAAAATACAGTTTTGAATTTTTATGTTAATAAAGATATACGTTTCTTCTACCATTGTGCTATTCCAAATCTCCTTCTATCCTTATATTTATTTTTGTAAGTAATCCCACTTGAAGAAGCATTTGCGTGATTTTTACATAAACGACAATGAGAGAAACAAGGAACTTAAAAAAAAAAATCACTAAATCCAAATCGTTGGGAGCTAGTCAATAACAATTAAGAGTGAAAGCAGTCTGAAAAGAGGTTTCTAAAAATGTAGTGATATTTGTAACATTCAATTGGCACTTGGCCCTGTACAAAATCGTCTTGGTTCATCCATAATTTCTAGCAATTATAGAATTTGAGCTTCGAAGTCGGACGTACTATTGCCCCACTCTGCATTTTTCTTGAATTCATTTATTTTTTGTTTGGAATGAAAAGCTCCTGTTATTTATATTTAATAGAAATAATAATAAGCCGTGGGATAAAAATATTTGATAGAAATATTAACTCTTGCTTACCCCAATGTACTTTTGTTTACTTTTCAAAGCATACTCTCTGCACCTATGTATAAAAAATGGAATGGAATGAAAATAAATAATTCCTGTCGAGTTTTAACTTTCTAGTCCTACTTTTGGTGTTGTTACAGAATTAAATGTAATTTTCTGTTTTTGTTTCACTTCCCTTTTCCTGTTCTATCGAAAATTCTGGAAAAAAATCAGGACCCATACATCATAATTTTTTTTTCAGATTTTTTACCTCTAAATTTGGCTTGTTAAAATCTGTTGAAAATTGACATACCGTTTTGTTTTTGATTTTTTCAAGTGATTATGTTCTTACAGCAACAGCGCTTATTGCCTTATGTAAAAAAATAAAATTTGATTTTGAGATGTTTCGGTCCAGTACTGTACCTGTTAATCTTTATTGATGAGTATATTGCAATTTATAACACGTTTGTATAGTAAACGGTACATAAACAACTTTCCTTACATTTCAGTATAAGTACATGTGAAGAGGTCCATTGTTTCAATGGAATAGTATAGACAACTACTAAACCATAAAAGAGAGATTGTCGGTTAAATTTGAGAAAATGTTAATTTTAAAGCTCACTAATGTGCCATTATCAGGATATAGAGATTAAACTTGCAAGTGACTAGATTTAGAAGAAGTTTTTATAAAATTGGAAGGAGTTGTTGGGTTGACTATTTAAAATCTCAAATTTCACTGTGCTTGTTCGGTTATACTCTGAACCGGCTATGCCTTTTAGGAGAAATCAAAAATAAATTTTATTGTTTTTCAGGAATATTTGTGAAGGAAGCCAATTTTTATGAATTTCCCACTGCATCCCAGAGGCCACAAGCCACAGAGCCGCTACCGGCACCGCAAAAAATCGTCCATCAAATATTCTCTAAATTGAGCGAGAATCTTCAGCCCATCTTGAGCTCCTCCAATAACTCCAGGAAAATATATGTCAATTTCATACTTCCTCTGAGCGGGCGGTACAGAATTTTTAAGAGATTCTTAAGGATGTACGAGTACGTGTGTCTGAGAGAAGCAGAACCTACCAGACTCTATGTTATTCTGTACAAGAACCAAATATCTCCGGAGGATTTTCAAGAGAGCGTGAACTTGATTGAAAATCTTAAAGAAAAATATCGTCTCAACGATATTCGAATAATATATTCCAACGAGATGTTCACCAGAGGAAAAGCTCTGCAATTGGGCGTGAATTCTTTATCAGATGATGATTTAATGTTGTTCATCGATGTCGATATGATCTTCGACAAGAAGAGCTTGGAGAGAATTCGCAGGAACACCATGAAAAATAAAATGATATATTTCCCCATAGTCTACAGCTTGTACAATCCCAGTCTCTTGAATAAGTCCTATGTCGGCTCAGACTACTCGACATTCAGTGGTGATATCGTTGATGGAGAGAATGGTTTCTGGCGACAGTTTGGCTTTGGAATCGTCAGCCTCTACAAGAGCGACTACTTGAAATTAGGCGGGTTCGATTTGATGATCTCTGGCTGGGGATACGAGGATGTCACCTTCTATGATAACGCGGTCAAGTCAGGCCTGACGATAGTGAGAAGTGTCGATCCGGGCCTGCTCCACGTGTTTCATTCGGTGAACTGTGACGCCGGCTTGGACATTGAACAGAAAAGTATGTGCATCGGAACAAAAGCGATTACATTAGGGTCCATCCCTCATCTGCAGCGTATCTTCTTAAAAGACAAGTATCTGTTTAGGTAGCAGTGGTTAGATTGAATTTGTCTGTGATTGCGCATTATTGATTATGCACCTTCTTACTGTCTATGTATTGATGTTGTCAAGTTGAGGCAATCGTATCAAATGATACGTAGCTTACATGCCGCCGTAAGTGCTGGGCGATGGCGCCGACGGTGGTTGCAAAGAAATTAGGACATCTGTGGTGGTAATGTGTAATCTGGCCTCATGAGAGTGACATTTGCAAACTGAACCATATGTGACGTTTACAATCGCTCAAGGACGGTAAAGATTTTACCACCCAAAGTATGTACGAAGTTTTATCCAGAAACGTGAAATAATGTATAAAAATCCAAAGAAATATTTTGTAATATATGGGATGTCTGGGTAAATAATAATGACCTAATATCATGCCTATCAAATTATTCAACAAACTTCCCACAGAACTAAAGGCAACAAGTAATATTAAATCTTTTAAATAAAGTACGATCTATTTTAATAGAAAAAAGTTTTTATTCTGTTAATGAGTATATGAGCTCTCGCTTTTAACTTTTAATTACTAATTTTTAATTCTTCATTGTCCCTATATATGTGTTTGTGCATGTATGTGTATATATGTATGTATATATGTATATTTGTATATATGTATATATATATATATATATATATATATATATATATATATATATAAAGAAGAAGGGTAGTCTTGACTGACTAGTTAAGAAAATCAAAATTAAACACACGTGGTGTATCTTGAGGTTGCAGTCAGAGGTGAAAAGTTTACGGCCACAAAACAGAAAAAGAAAAACTCTTTTGTTACTTTGTCAAGCTTTCGGAAATTATTTATTCCCTTTATCAAGACATTAACTTGAGGTTAAAAGTTAAGGTCACATGTATTATAAAATAGTCGCATTTTTTAACTTAATGTAGACAAATTCATACACAAATTCCTTTACAGGTACACAATTTAAGGTAAACAATTACTGATTATTTAAAATTAAGGATTAAAACCATGATTAAAATAGATATAACAAAATGAACATGAATAACTATCACATGTGAGTGTAGAACTAAATTTTGATAAAGAAATTTAGTTCTACACTCACATGTGATAGTTATTCATGTTCATTTTGTTATATCTATTTTAATCATGGTTTTAATCCTTAATTTTAAATAATCAGTAATTGTTTACCTTAAATTGTGTACCTGTAAAGGAATTTGTGTATGAATTTGTCTACATTAAGTTAAAAAATGCGACTATTTTATAATACATGTGACCTTAACTTTTAACCTCAAGTTAATGTCTTGATAAAGGGAATAAATAATTTCCGAAAGCTTGACAAAGTAACAAAAGAGTTTTTCTTTTTCTGTCTTGTGGCCGTAAACTTTTCACCTCTGACTGCAACCTCAAGATACACCACGTGTGTTTAATTTTGATTTTCTTAACTAGTCAGTCAAGACTACCCTTCTTCTTTATCTGTATAGATATGGGGTTTTTCAATTACATCCAACAGAATTATGGACTTGCTAATGTAGATCGTTTGAAGCAATGGGCCAAAGGTTTGATAAAGAAATTTAGTTCTACACTCACATGTGATAGTTATTCATGTTCATTTTGTTATATCTATTTTAATCATGGTTTTAATCCTTAATTTTAAATAATCAGTAATTGTTTACCTTAAATTGTGTACCTGTAAAGGAATTTGTGTATGAATTTGTCTACATTAAGTTAAAAAATGCGACTATTTTATAATACATGTGACCTTAACTTTTAACCTCAAGTTAATGTCTTGATAAAGGGAATAAATAATTTCCGAAAGCTTGACAAAGTAACAAAAGAGTTTTTCTTTTTCTGTTTTGTGGCCGTAAACTTTTCACCTCTGACTGCAACCTCAAGATACACCACGTGTGTTTAATTTTGATTTTATATATATATATATATATATATATATATATATATATATATATATATATATATATATTAATTATTATTCAAGCTTTTTAATCTGTAATCTTTAATGTAATTTTATTTTTTTAACATCAAAATTAAAACTTAGTTCCTAAGATCTTGCTGTCGACTATATTTCAATACTTTTGTAAAGTCTGTGAAAATAAAGATTTTATTATTATTATTATTATATAAATCATGGAAAATCGTGAAACAGAGATTAGATGTGGTCATGACCTATCACAGTATCGAAGCTTGACCTTAGTAAAAATTAGCACTAATTCTAAACAATGAGAATAATTATCATTAGTTTCATACAACCCCTACTGTCAATGTGACTGCAAAACAACGGTTGCCCAGCACACTATCGATGACAAGTGAGAGAGCACTTCATGGACCAATATTCACTAAGATGGTTTGAGCGTCTCGGTCCAATCTGTGTCCAGCTCGACCTCCGCATTTGAATTCATTGGATTTCTAGTAATAGAGTATGGGTTTACATGTGAATGTGTAAATGTATAATGAAAGTGATAGGTATTTATTATAACATATAAACATTAAAACTGAACTTTATAGCAAATTCACAAATTATTTCCCTCCTACTCTGATGCAGTTGCGGCATTTTCGCAAAGTGATCATTTAAGCAGTCATGTGCTCCACAAAATTTTTATTTCTTGAGATGTATTATAAGTTCTTTGTTATAATTCTCAAAATTATGTAGTAAACCTCCCATTACTCCACAGTGTAGATAAATGAAATTCATGACGACACTGAAGTATAGCTTTCACACACCAAGTATTTGCACTATCTGAGAATAATTGAAGCTAAAAAATCTTGATCGATGTTCTAGGAGAAAATTAATGTATACTTCATCTTCCTCGGTGTTGTGTTTCATTAATGAAAGAAAAAATTGATTGAACCGTTAACATTAAATTCATATGCATTTATTCGGATAATAGCCATGAATGCTTGCCCATCTATAACTTTTTCATTATTGTTACCAATACACAAAGTAACAATAATAATAATCAAAATATACAGATTCCAGCAGCCAATTATGCACATCGGGTTGGATTCACATGAGAAATAAATGAGCAACCAACTTGTATCGAACACAGGTAGGTGTAGATGTGCCACTGCTTATGTCTGTTTAGTAGCCGGTGAGATGTTGTTGATGGTAGGGTGTGGACTCTTTTTCAATTGTCCAATTTGCATTGTATACATATGTCAGAGCATCTAAAAAATATTTGAATGACTCGGCCCTATAAAAGAATGTTATTTTTAATATAAAATACACATTATTCCTAAAATAACAAAATAATTTTGAAATGAAAATAATTGAATTACAATAAATGGTCAAATAGGGCCCCCTGAAGTTAAACAATAACTGAATCAATCAAAAAAACTTTCTGACATTTAACAAGATATTAGAGGAAATTTTTTCGATGGCGTTTAAGGTTTTCAACCGCAACTCCTATAGATTATCAGTCCTGTTCTCCTGGAAGCCATAAATTTGAGACAGATCCTCTTTTATGTGTTGCAGGAGAAACGCACCAGTCCATGTTTTTCGAAGTTTTCTATGATTCAGTTTATTGTGTCTAGTGTAGGAGAAAGTCTATTTGGAAATGTAGTTTCAAATATCCCATTAACTTCACGCATTGAACAGTCATCATAACACCATTTAATTATTTGGGTTTTTTCGATAACCTGATAATTTTTCCCACTTACATTTCAATTACTCAAAGGGGAATAATTACTTGCGTATTAAAAATCTGCCCTGCACGTGAATATGAAATGTCCAGTTAGCCATAAATTCGTACATGTACATAGTTGGCTACCGCAGTGTATATCAAAAGACCATTAACCGACGTCCTTCAGCCTGTCTTCTTTTTAAATTTTGTAAGTCTCTTATAAATTTGTTTGACTTATATGTAAAAACATGTACTATGTAGGAACAAAGAATTGTTTACTTTGGGAACTTAAATAAACAATCCAAAGGGCTACCGATGGAAGTCTTTCTGCTCATAAGTTATTGCACTTCATAATTATGTACATACAATATCCAATCGATGCATGCTTATATAAGCCTGTAGCCTTAGGCAAGCGAAACACTTTCTGGAATCTCTGTGACAAAATTATCTCGGTATTATCAATGCTCTAGGTGTATTACAGATGATAATACACTTAGGCTGAAACTCAATATTTATAAGTAATACTTATTGCTGAGTCCTATGATAATTGTACACTTGTACAGGCCAACACGAGAGGATTGTGTGTCCACATATATCGTACGTACATGAGAGCTCTTCTACCCGGATTTCCTATTTTTCGCTGTCTAACAATCCCTCCATAGGCTGCCGTGCGCCTTCTCCATTCTGTCTTATCTAGTGCAATAATTTCCCAATTATCCTGCATATCAATACTCCTGAGTGTTTCATGTAGTTGATTTTTGTATCTGTTATATTGGTCACCCTGTTTCCTACTACCATCCACCACTTCTCCAAATAGGATGCATTTAGAAAATACTCTACTCGTTTCATTATATATGGGTATAATTATTTTATGTTTGTCAAGCAGAAGGACTGCAATCAATAGCCCACCGAATCAATTTCAGGTCAAAAAGTAGGCACTTATTTATTATTCTTAGAAAAAAGTAAATTATATGTGCTAGTTTTAAAAATGTATTAAAATACTCTTGTGTACAGACTTTACAAATGAAATGTAATAAAAATATTTTGTAATATTTATCTACAGCTATTTTTTAAAAGAAGTTACCCGCCCTAAAACTGTGACAAATGAACATCCTTATTTGCACCCAATCTGTGCTATTGAAATTATTCTGGTTAGAAGACACTGCTCGAATATATATCTTTTGGAAGTTATTTTATTGTTTGAATAACTACAAAAATATTTTAAAACCAATGCTTTTTTTGATGACCAGTAAATACGTCCCTTGTTTTTATTTTTCTTGAACCCATATGATACTGAATTTAAAAATTAAAATAAATATCAACTGATATTTTGTGTGTTTTTTTTTAGATGTTATTCGTTGAGATGTACCATTAGCGATAATATCTACTGATAGAAAGGGAAATATACAGTAGTTAGACCATTGGTTAAGCTCTATTTTTTTAATTAAAAGCTGTTATTTAACTTTCAGTGTTTGTTAGTTATTTTGGTTAGGTCAAATCTTTCAATCAAAATTTCGATTAGTTCCAATCAAACCCATTATATATTTTTTTTGATATAAGAACAGGAAAATCACGCGCAAGCTTTTATATTCTAAAAAGAAAATTATACAATGTAACAAAATGATGGGTTTCAAAGTTTATTTTCTACTTTTTAGACCATTTAAGTAAAAGCTTTTTTAAAAATATATTTTTATATAGTTTTGGAGTAATCACTTCCATGAACAGGAGTCGTTTAAGTCAACAATATTCACGACAAATTTGAATGTTTATTCTATGAATTGTAAATACTTGCAAATTTTATGCAACGGCTAATAATTATGGATTGTTTTGAAATAAAAAAAACCCTCTACTACTTTAAATCAGTTGGAGTGACTAAAAAAATGAAATATAAAGTATTTGGTATCATGTACACCAAACGGATCAGTAAATTATGTGTTCTGTGGGTTTGAAGGTCGAGCAGCAGATGTAATTGTTGTATAGGACTCAAACTTTATGGATGTTCTTGTAACAGTGTAATCTGATAGATGCTTTAAGCAGGTCGAGCAGGTGCTACACCAAAAACACAAAATTGTTGAGATCACCAAGTGTTAGTGCAAAACAAAAAGGAATAAGGAAGTGTGCAGCACGGCAAAATAATAAGTGGCTAAGAGTAGGTAGGTACATATCGAACGATTAATTCGCCGATTACATGAATGTTAAAACTAGTACATATATAACACAACACATTTCTGAGAATTATGGATTGCATAACTTTATATGTTAAGATTTATATGTTTTCAAATAGTTCAGTTTTTATGGTATTGTAAAGATTGGTACATTGGTAGCGGTGTGACAGTGACATTTTTGCTTATTATAGGCTACATGATATTCGCGAGGTTGTACGAATGGTTGTCTATTTCTATTTACTCCTGGCCATTCTGCAATAACTAAGCGAAATATTGTATTACTGGTCATCTACTTGAGATAATTGTTACTTATGATAGTCCACATCATATACAAGACGGTGTACGAAAGGTTGTCTATTTCTATCTACGCCTGACCATACTATAACCAACTAAGCGAAGCACTGTATTATTGGTCATCTACTTGAAATAATTATTATTAGTCCACATTATATACATGATGGTGTACGAAAGGTTGTCTATTCTTTGTTTGCGCATTGAATTTAGGCAACTTCATATACATGTATATAACATATAATGCTATAATGATAATAACCATTAAGGTTATCGTCTTATTGTTTAACCTGGGACATTTTGTGGAAATTCAAATGATTTAAATATTTAGAAGAAATTTGTACACATCTAAAACAAATAACTTTTAAATTTTTAATATGTAACTGGTATATGTGGAAGAACTGTAAGTAACTAAAGCAGGAAAATTTAACTTTCTCCGGGCTTTTTGTTTGCTGTTGGAGATAAAGGTTTGCAGGAATGCCTTTGCCCTGGGATTTTGCAAATATATTTTTATATTACCTTAGCAGTGGGTGGACAGATAAAAAAGCGACAATCTGTTCGGGCAGTTCAGCCGAAACTAAAAATGGCGTTAAAATAAAAAAAAAATCAAATAAACAATCCTGTACATACTAATTGATCCCTATGGTGGTCAGTGTTTATATTGATACGGCTACAATTACAGTCAGTAACTTCACTGAATGTGAAACGGGCTTGAGATGGGAGTCTCAAAAAAATGTTTCAAATCTGGAAATTCTTTTTATTTATATGACTGTTGGTCGGGACTTAAGCGCACTTGCCTCTCACCAGTCTCACCCAAAAATCCCGGGTTCGATTCTTGGTCGTGGCAGTGGAAAATACTGTGAAAGGGATTTTTTCACTATGCACGGATATTCTAGCCCCCTCCCACACAAGGCTCTTCTAGAGCCCTCCTGGATAAAGGGGGTCGTAATTACCTGTGGTGTTATTTATTATTATTAGACTTTTTTAATGATATATTTATTTTAGAAAACTTTGTTACATTTTCTATTATCATGTAGCTATGGACATTCCATCCATGGCAGTATTTATTTATAGAAAATTTCTATTTCCAAATCTAAAATAGTTATAAATATTATTTAAGTGTGATACAATTGGTATTGTTGTATTATTGGTCATCTATCTGTTTGATCGAATGATCCTTGTTTGTGACAGACAACATCCTTTGTTTATTTTATATGCTATAATAGCTGTTTTCTTTCGTCCTAAAGATAGTGAATGAAATCAGTAAGCAAACCAATAGAAATCAGGAATTTAAAAAATGTCTCCTATCATTGGCTGTTTAATGATTGTATTCAGTTTGTTTTAACAGTTTAACAAATAAGCTCATCTGCAATAGTTAATGTGTAATTTCAGTCAACCCCTTTCGTGGCAGTAAGGTCCAGAAAAACCTTATGCCTGCATTAGTTTAAAATTAGTCCATTTATTAGATTATGTTGTTATTATAACATGTGGACTTGTAATTTGCAACTTGCAACAACTTTGAAAGTATTTTGTGATGTACAAGATATAGTTGTTTTTGTTGTAAAACAATTTCTAAGTAATATATAAATATAGCTGATTAATATAGCTTTATTACGTTGACTTTAAATAATATTTATATATATTAAAATCAAAAGGTATATTTTCTAATGTTTTTTTTAAATTATTATTAAAATAAGTATTACAGACATTTAAACAATTTAAAATAGGTTTGCATTTGTAAAATTCTTATGGATGTACGAAAGCTAACCAGACAAAATAAACACCGCTTCACAAATTAATAAAAATATAGATTGTAATCAAATAGTTCATCTTTATTATATTACTATATCTCAGTTTAAAATCTTAATAAATGATGAACTGGTAATTTTGTTTTTTATTTTACAGTATTTGGAAACCTAACAAAAATATAAATGTAATTATTAGAGATATTTCATATTTAAGTTAAATATTAACAAAAACTTATATGAACAATAGATTGTACACATATTGACGTACTAAACTGAATTAAATAATCAAAGTAAAAAATTACATTATTTCTATGCAGAAAGTTTCATCGGGACAAATTTCCTCTATAGAAAGAAATCTCCACGTTGTTTTCAAAATTTGGGGACCTTACACAATAAAACAAACTTTTACGTTTATTACCTAAAACCATTTGCAACTGTATTTGTGCAAATAGTTTTTTCATAATATTGCCATCTTTAATATAAAGCTCCACTGTTTTATCTTTCGAAAGATAAACTTGAGATAGGTAGTCCTTATCTACAAACAGTCACATAATAGAGTATTTAGTCACTATTTGATGCCTTCTGTTAATCCCCACATTTACAGAATTGGTGATGTGTATTTAGTTCTCGAATTTCATTTATTTTAGGTGTAAAGGTGTTCAATGAAGTCTCTTCTAAAAAATCGCCCCTGCAAATACAAACTCATCAGATTTAATTTAATAAGACACCTTATAAGAACAAATTACGAGGGAGAATAAGAAACTACCGCAATTTAAAAGTTTAAAAAGTATATTTATTTCGTGTATTCTACATGTACCCATATATAATAATAAACAACCAAATGTGTTGAAATTTTAATATTGATAAAATATGCTGATTATCAAATCCGACTTTAACAGAATTTTATTTAAAAGTAAATCATCAAATGTTTATAATATAGATATAACAAATAAATAAATTATTTTGACATTTCATTTGTTTACATTAAATAATAATATTCATGACAAGGGGCTAATAGGCAACACACATCGCAGTATTGTGACAAAATAATCTGTGCAAGTCTCAGGAACCAAAAATAGACAGTGATACTTGGACCCTAGACGCTAGTGACAAAATCTCACGACGCAACCCCTAATACACCTCGAATTCCCTGCTGCCTATACCTAAAAGATTCAAACTACCTCGTTTCAGCCAACAAAATCTCACGGCAACCCTCAATACGCCTCTCAATAATATGACAAGGGGCTAATAGGCAACACACATCGCAGTATTGTGACAAAACAATTTGCTCAAGTCTCAGGAGCCAAAAATAGAGAGCGATACTTGGCCCCTAGACGCTAATGACAAAATCTCACAACGCAACCCCTAATACACCTTGAATTCCCTGCTGCCTACACCTAAAAGATTCAAACTACCTCGTTTCAGCCAACAAAATCTAACAGCACGGCAACCCTCAATACGCCTCTCAATAATTGGTGTCGTGCACGATTTGACAGCTGGCCTACCTTGAAGGTAAAATAACCTACTTGCTTTATGTAAACAAACTGTGTTTAAGGTTTATTATTACCATTTAAGTTTATTTTTTATAAGGAAGTTTATATTATTGATTAAATATAATTAAGTAATATGAATTCTTTTTGTGCTGTTGTTATCTGTGGTAGCATTGCTGCACGAGATGTAGGAGTCCAATTTTTTCGATAATTAACGATTTTTTTAAGTATTTATGTTAAATTACTTCTAAATAAATAATACGATATTTCTAAATGTGAATACGATCCGTCCCCGGATTAGCACATAGCACAAGCAGGAGCATGGAAGTTTCAATGATTTCAATCATCGTAAGTATATGTTATAGAATTTCTAAATATATCTTTCCTAATATATCATCTTTCTTTAATATACCAAACTTTCGCCTTATTTGTGTTGCTTTGACTCTGTTTTGGTTAGAAAAGCAATACATTTAAAAAGTGCTTTATTGATCGATTATAATTTTGATTCTGTAAAATTTGAATCTAGGCTTTGAAAATATAATGAATGCTTTATTCAACAGATTATTACTCAACCTAAAGCATTGTTACTAATAACTTATGCATATTTACAAATATGTGATCTTAACTAAAATAATATTGTTTTCTCCACACTCAGATTTAATACTTATGATGATAAGATAGAAGTAAATGTTTAAATGAAACAAAATTTTATAAAAAATATTTTATTAAACATTAAATAAACATAGGATAATTGTTAAATGCATTATAAATAAAAAATATGTACAATCTTAGACGATTCAATGTGTCGCTTACGCTTAGCGGCGCATTGAATCGTCTAAGGGTACAATCCTTACTTTTCCCAAAACTAAAACGTTTAAATCGAACTGCTTTACGCAGTATTTTTTTCACCCACTCATATACTGCTTGATTATATGCCTCAAGACTCATATGCTTTCATTTCGTCCATCGTAAAACCACTTTTAGAATATACAAGATACATTACTCTGTCAGGTCTGGTCAGGATATAATATTTTGGGAGTCTATATCTGCAAAACAATCTTCTAAACGAAGTGTGTATGGATCTATTCCCAACAAGAGATATTTTTGATAAATATCTTTCTTGATGCATTTCATCAAGTGTTGCATACTACGAACTCGGATTAATTTTCTACAATAGAAAATATTTTGTCTGTTTTAGTAACATAATATATAAGAACTTACCTCTATAAATGTTAAAGATGGTTATATACTTCTGTTATAAAGAAATGAAAATAGTGATGCACCAAAACCATACATATAAACATTCACAGATTTTGTAAGGTTATTTTACCTCCAGGGAATGACGTCACATGCAATTGGTACATTGGTAGTTGTGTGATAGTGACAGACGACATGAAGGGTCGAAGGTTTTATTTATATGCTATAATAGCTGTTTTCTTTCGTCCTAAGGATAGCGAATGCAATCAGTAAGCAAACCAATCAGGAATTTAAAAAATGTCTCCTATCAATTGGCTGTTTAATGATTGTATTCAGTTTGTTTTAACAGTTTAACAAATAAGCTCATCTGCAATAGTTACTGTGCAATTTCAGTCAACCCCTTTCGTGGCAGTAAGGTCCAGAAAAACCTTATGCCTGCATAAGTTTAAAATTAGTCCATTTATTAGATTATGTTGTTATTATAACATGTGGACTTGTAATTTGCAACTTGCAACAACTTTGAAAGTATTTTGTGATGTACAAGATATAGTTGTTTTTGTTGTAAAACACTTTCTAAGTAATATATAAATATAGCTGATTAATATAGCTTTATTACTTTGACTTTAAATAATATTTATATATTTTAAAATCAAAAGATATATTTTCTAATGTTTTTTTTAAATTATTATTAAAATAAGTATTACAGACATTTAAACAATTTAAAATAGGTTTGCATTTGTAAAATTCTTATGGATGTACGAAAGCTAACCAGACAAAATAAACACCGCTTCACAAATTAATAAAAATATAGATTGTAATCAAATAGTTCATCTTTATTATATTACTATATCTCAGTTTAAAATCTTAATAAATGATGAACTGGTAATTTGGTTTTTTATTTTACAGTATTTGGAAACCTAACAAAAATATAAATGTAATTATTAGAGATGTTTCATATTTAAGTTAAATATTAACAAAAACTTATATGAACAATAGATTGTACACATACTGACGTACTAAACTGAATGAAATAATCAAAGTAAAAAATTACATTATTTCTATGCAGAAAGTTTCATCGGGACAAATTTCCTCTATAGAAAGAAATCTCCACGTTGTTTTCAAAATTTGGGGACCTTACACAAAACAAACTTTTACGTTTATTAGCTAAAACCATTTGCAACTGTATTTGTGCAAATGGTTTTTTCATAATATTGCCATCTTTAATATAAAGCTCCACTGTTTTATCTTTCGAAAGATAAATTTGAGATAGGTAGTCCTTATCTACAAACAGTCACATAATAGAGTATTTAGTCACTATTTGATGCCTTCTGTTAATCCCCACATTTACAGAATTGGTGATGTGTATTTAGTTCTCGAATTTCATTTATTTTAGGTGTAAAGGTGTTCAATGAAGTCTCTTCTAAAAAATCGCCCCTGCAAATACAAACACATCAGATTTATTTTAATAAGACACCTTGTAAGAACAAATTACGAGGAAGAATAAGAAACTACCGCAATTTAAAAGTTTAAAGTTTAAAAAGTTTTATTTCGTATATTCTACATGTATATTTTTGTGTTCACTAATTTTTGAAAAAATTTATTGTGCCCCTGATAGCATTATAATTGTAATTTTTGACTTTTTGGTAATAAAGTTTTGTATTTTATTCTTTTGTTTCATTAACAAACTTTTTACAACATTGTAGGTAGTATAATAATAATAATAATAATAATAATAATAATTTATTTCCATAAGACTTACATAGTAAGTATAGAATATTGTCAGTACAAAAGTAATAAATATAAATATAAAATGGTATACACTAAAAGTTAAAGTGACAGCACATAAAAAAATGTAACACAAAGAAAATAACAATAACAACAAGTTTAAAAAAATCTAAAATACAAATAGTTATAAACCCGACGTTACTCTTCCACATTGGCACAATTAAGGTATTCGGATACTGAATAAAAACCGTATTTTAAAAGCATAATCTTTACTCTATTTTTAAATACTTTGTTGCTAGATAATGTTATTAGAGACAGGGGTAGTTTGTTAAATAATTTAATAGACATTATCAAAGGTCCATTAGCTACCAATGAGAGTCTATGGTGGGGTATGTCTATATTGTAAGTGGGCCTTAAAGAATAATTGTTTTTTTCTGATCTGTTGGTAACAAATTTATCTTGATTATTTTTTAAATAGCAAACACAGTTAAAAATATATAGACTAGCAATTGTTAAGATGCCAAGTTCCGGGAATAGATTCCTGCAGGAGTAACGTGCATCTTTAAATGTCATGGTTCGAACTATTTTCTTTTGCAAGATGAAAAGTTCCCCAACTCTACTACTGTTTCCCCAACATATTATACAATAGTTCAACCTTGAATGTACATATCCAAAATAATACATTTTCAAAATATTTAGACTGACATGGTTTCTTAATTGCCATATAGAAAAACAAGTTATGTTAAGTTTATTTATTAAATAATCAATGTGATAACCCCAGGATAAGTGAGAATCGAGGTGAAGTCCTAAAAATTTTACTGTATCATTTTGTTTTATACTTTGTCCATTGATTCTTACAAGTACACTTTCATTGAGATGTTTAGGTGTACATAAAAGGAAACTAGTTTTGAGGCTATTAAGTGCAAGGCCATTTTCGGCACAATAATTTTCAATAGATGAAATAACTGTTTTTAATTGTATACTTATGTCTTTAAAGTTATTAGCGGAAACTGATGCTGTAGTATCATCTGCAAATAGAGTGATAAGAGTATTGTTAACCATATTGACATTAACCAGATCATTAATAAATATTATAAATAAAAGAGGTCCCAATACGCTTCCTTGGGGAACACCTGTGTGAGTAAAACAGGCAGAAGATTTAAATACTCCTCCATCATGCTTTAAATGAACTTCTTGTGACCTGTCTTTCAAATAAGATTTAATCCAGTTTAGATGAGCACCTGTTATTCCGTATTTTGAAAGTTTATCTGCCAGCAACTCATGATTTACCGTATCAAAGGCACGAGTTAAGTCAAAAAAAATAGTGGCTGTCTTATGTTTTGTATCAAAATTATGTAATATAAAGTTGTAAAGTAATAAAACTGCATCTTGCGTAGACATACTTTTTCTAAATCCAAACTGATTATTTGTAAGCAAGTTTTCAGCCTGTAAAAAGTTAGACAATCTTATGTAATAAGCCTTTTCATAAAGTTTAGAAAAAATTGACAACAAAACCACTCCTCTATAATTAGAAATTTGGGACTTATCACCTTTTTTGTGGATTGGTATCACAATAGATTTTTTCAAAATACTTGGAAAAGTTCCTTCACAAAAAGATACATTTATTAATATACTAATGGGAACACAAATATAATCAATTATATTTAGCAATAATGACCCAGTAATGCCGTCAAACCCACAGGAATCCTTGGAAGTTATAGATCTGATGATGTCCCTAACTTCATCACTCGTAACCGGTGTTAAGAATAGTGAATTAGGATTGAATCTTATATATTTAGAACTATTTTTCACAATCATATTGTTAGTCAATGATTTTACCGAGTTGATGAAGAACTCATTAAAACTTTCCGCAACACAATTTAAATCTGTTAAAATATTACCTTCCGTATCCGTCAATGATAATGGCATTTTGTGAACCAATGAATGATCATTCGATTTTATGATATTCCAAGCCGTTTTGGATTTATTATTCGAATTTAACATTATAGAATCATAATATGCTCTCTTAGCATGCTTAATATGAATATTATGAGTTTTCTTTAAAGTTTTATATATTTCATGTACTTCATCATTGGTAGTATTCTTATATAATTTGAATACATCTCTCAGAAAAATTCCTTCATTAATTAAATACTCAGTAATCCAAGGATTTTTTTTAACAAATTTTTTTATTCTGCGCAACTCTAATGGAAATGCTGAATCTAATTTTAATGTAAAATTATTAAAGAAGTTATTAAACTTTATGTCACTCCCTTCATCGGAAGTTAAAAATGACCAATTTTCAAGAGACAACAGTATTTAAAATATTGTAGATTACTTTCATTTTTAAATGACCTGAAGTATGTATACATACATACGTCATCATCGCTTCTGTTATTATGTTGAAAGTGAACGGTTTGTAAATAATGATCCGATACATCTGTACAAATGGCTTTAGGGCTTAGTAAACTTTTGTCAATATTGGAAAATATATTATCAATAATTGTTTTACATTTTTTTGATACTCTAGTATATTCATAAATACATTTACTTAAGCCATAAGTTTTTAAAATATTACATAAATGATTTGCATTTTCATGATTCGGGCATCGATCGTCGAAATTTATATTGAAATCACCACAAAGGAAAGTAGGAATGTCGGATTTATAAATATTATTTAATAGGCGGTCGATATTATTAACAAAATCAATAATGTTATTTGATGGTGGTCTATAAAAGCAACCTATTAAAATTTTGTTATCTTTAAAATCTAATTGAGTTATAGCGTATTCAAATACTGTCTCATTTTTTTCTATAGTATATTTTTTTGAGATAAAATGAATATCTTGCCTAACAAATATGGCTACTCCGCCTCCTTTCATAGAGCAGCGGCAAAATGAATCACAACGTATAATTATGTAGTTTAATACTCTTGATTTCTTCATCTGAGCACCACGTTTCTGATACGCAAAACACTTCTGGAAAGTTCAAGGTATGGAGTAACAAGTTAAGCTCATCTAATTTGTTTCGAATACTTCTCACGTTTAAGTGATATACACGTAGATCTAACTGAGTATTTATTTCACTGGATGGGTCGTTTGTTGCCTCTAAGTTTGGAATGATATTTCTGTAAGGCATGGATATAAAAAATTTGGGGACGTGTTTTTTTTATCTTCGATAATTATAACGTCAGAGGTTGCTGCTGATGGAACTGCGGGGGTGGTTGATGTGGCCTTAGATGTGGGTGCAGATACTTCAGCAGTTTGACCCAATGTCGGACTATCGCAATTTGTATGGTTACTAGTTTTTATAAAAGTAAGGTTTTTTATCATATATTTAGCTGTAGACATAGCATGAAGAATTTGTTTCGCAACCATATCTTTGGGGAACTTTTTGTAGTTCTCATTATTTGATTCAATGTACTTAAATACACCCTCAGTATAGTTATTAAATTTGCATAGGAAATCGTTTAACTTTGAATTAAATTTATATATGAGTCTATTAATGTGTTGTTTATTTTCCACGTACGGAACAGAGGCAAACAGAATGTTTATGTGGGAACATAACTTCAGTTTATTACATATGGAGCGAAAGAGAGAGATTCTTTTGTTTTTATGTCGTTTGATCCCCCGATGATAATAACAAAATCTTGAAGTGTGAAATTTTTTGTTAGTATCTCTATGTTTTCCATGACTTGGTCCAGAAGAGCTCCCGGTTTTTTTTATTGACATTGTCACATTAAGTTGCAAATCTAGTAATTTTCTAATTTGCCAATTAATATTGTTTTCATCAGAGAGTATAAGAATTTGATTTTTTTTACCTTTGTCAATTCTATTAAAACAATTGGAGTTTTCTTGCCTGGCTAGATTAGACTGTACTTGTATCTTATCATTTACTTTTTGTGTTTCCTTACTTTTTGCAGATAATATTTGCTTTTTGTCACTAATTAAAAAGTTTAGGTTTTGCATTGATAAATCCGTCGATGTAGAACAATTTCTTGTATTATAGAAGTGCATTGTTTGCGTACTAATTGTACTTGTCATGCAGTCACTAATTTCAACAGATTTTTTTAGTTTAGATATACAAACATTTAACTCACTTATTTTTTCTTCCTGATGTTGAAGTAGTTCTAACAATTCTTCTACCCTTTTAGTAGCTTCTAATAAAAATGCCTTATGCCCTGCCTTTATTTTTTGGATATACTTATTTTTATGCTCGCTATCATCGGCTAGGTCACTAATCGTTTTTTCCAATAAGCTTATTTCGTCATTTTCACGGGTAGAGTTGCTTTCTTCACAACACACAAGTTTATTTTCTTCAATAAATTTAATTTTATCTTTATGCTTGGGTAAACAGCATTTATAATAAATTCCATAAGATACTGTCGTGGGTTCTAGTCAGTTCCCCAGCGTGAGTCAAGCCTATATCAGTCGCAAGTAGTTCTTTTGAACTGTCTTAAAGCAAACAAGCCTTTCATTGAATTTAAATAAAACAAAAGGTCTAATAGGGACACGAAACAATAACAGAAAAGATCAATTAAGGACACAAGTAAAAGATCCTCTCGGGACAACAAATATAAAGTAGAAAAGATCCGTTAAGGATACAAAAAAACTAATAAATAAAAGATCCATCGGGACATACCAAAAAAAATTGTAACATTCAAAAGGCCGAGCGCCGCGAGGCGTTAACCTGATATAATTTATTAGAAAAGCTCCCATAGAAACAAAATCACAAAAAAAGTCGACGTCATGGACCCCCGTCGTATCGACGCTCCCAGGCCCACGGCGCTCTAACCACACCATGAGACCCACGACTAGGCGCTCCCAGAGGCCCGCAACTTGCTCAGAGTGCCCCAGAATTCCACATGCTAGGCAGTAGATTGTTTCCATACTTCGTCAGCTTCAACGGGGAGTCCAGCGGCCCTGAGTGGCCGAATTTCGACATCGTGGATCTAAAAGAGGCCCAAAGATGACGATATAATAAACAAATATTTGTACTTCTGATGTGACTATAGTATCTGTGATAATATATGGCACGAATTTGTCATTGCTGTAACAGTCCAAAGTCACTAAAGAATAGATTGAACGGTTAATGTTCCTCCTTCAGCTTATTTAGTCAATTATTTTAAACATTCAGCGTATATACAGGGTGGCCCATTAGTGCGATGAAGTTCAATATCTGGCCTATTACAAGATATATGAAACAATGTTTAAAATAAAATTTATATGGCATTTATTATTTCTAAAATACTTTGAAAAGCATAACGCATTACTATAAATTGAGAGAGGTTCAAGGTCGAATTTTTTAAATGATACACCCGTCTATATATTTTTACACCATTGATTTCAGCGTAAAATTAGACGTTCAATGTTCAATACTAATTCTTGTCTCGACAGGGGCATCAACTAGTATATTATTCCACTATTTTCTACAAGTATTGTATCCCTTTAAATTAGTTATCGTGATATTAAGCACCGAAATTACTTGCTTCGAGATATTTTCGATTTAGTTGATCTTAAAATTATTGAATTTTTGCTCAAGTAACTTATGACTTTGTCATTGTGTCATATGCAATAATACATATAAGACTTGTATTATAGGTTGCATATGTGGGATATGTAGGTTTAAGTTTAGTGCAAATTTAGGTTAATTGCTGGCTGAAGGACCTCGGTCGATGGCCATTTGGTTGTTGTTGTAACGTAACCAATAAAGCACTTTTACTACTAGGTTAATTATATAGATAGATGTTAGATGGCACCACAGATAACCTGACCACGTGACCAATCAGCGCCACCGACCAATGTCAACAAACAACAAACGCAGGAACCGCGTTTGTTGAAATTCCTGGAAGAGGGCGGCGCTGTGATTGGTCAGCGGAGCGCATAGCAACTAGTGGCAGTGGGAACGCGGCTGCGCTACCACGAAGAATACCGAATCGAGTGACTGGGGCATTCGTCGCTTTAACCTTGGTCACTTGTCTCGATGTTTAGTCTGTGTTACTATTATAGTGTCTGCTTATTTGCAGTTTAATAATAGTGCGGCGCGGCGTTTAAAATACTACGATTTGTTTGTAACTTAAATAAAATTCCAATATATCTCAGCAATATTAAAAAGTATTAACTGTGTTAAAGAGAATTGTGTATAGCGTGTACAGGATTGATTTTAATTGATTCATTTGTGATCGGTATTAAAAAACGAGCGGTTTAGATAATTTGCCGAACAGTGGTATAAATAAATGTGATAGTTTTAATTCTGGATTTTAATTTCAACCAGTAAAACTTGGAAACCATGAGCCAAAGCTGCAAAGTGAGTACCTACCCTATTTAATTTTCTTTCTTCATTTATGTCTCTATATTTATATAGGTACCTAAAACAGGGCATTTTGAATTATCTCCCCCGTAATATTTAATTTACAAAAACATGAGTAGTAATTTCATACAGATAATTGAATTTCTATATTTTATGTAGCTAATATTTTGTGTATTAACCAGGAATACCTATACGTGTAGGTATTTATTTTAACAAGCGAGAACAGTACTTCTGTAATGTTGACCTTGTGCCTCACAATGTTCTAAAGTATTTGAAGTAGCAAAATAATAAATCATATGTCCAAGTAAGGACTTCTCGAGACATAAAAAACGCAACAAAAACTTCACGACCTTATTAAAATACCATTACCCTTTGTGCTACTTCGACCTTTTTTATAGGTTTTTAATGTGCGTCGAGTCGTTCGATTATGTCTCGGAAAGCCCTTACTTGGACTATACCTAATCATACACTGATACACTTATAGTGCAGTAACTGGAGATTTTAATTTAGGAGAATTTTATGGATAAAATTTCGGTTCTTTTTTGATAATTCAATAGTATAGTTCAGTTTATGTATTCCTTGCACTCAAAAAACGCAACAAAAACTTTACGACATAATTATTATCGCCCCTGGGCCAAGCGGCATACTGTCATCAAACAAACCGACGCACATTAAAAACCTATAAAGCTATAGTTCAAATAGGAAGAAACTGAGTCATAAAAAACTTAACAAAAACTTCACGACCTCATTAAAATACCGGTACTCTTTTTTGTGCTGTTTGCAAATTGACTCGCGTACCTTTATAGGTTTTTAATGTGCGTCGGGAATGTTTCATGTCAGGCTTGGCGCCATGGCCCGCGGCAATATAATTATGTCGTCAAGTTTTTGTTGCGTTTTTTTAGTGCAGGAAATAAATAAACTGAACTATATAAATAATAGAATAAACTTGAAAAATTAGAGGTTTTTCCAAATAATTGAACAGAAACAATGATAATAAATGCTCCGCATGTTGTCCATTTTCATTGACACACATCTCAATGCATCTTTGAAATGAAGTTTCTACCGTTTTTAAAGTTGCCGGTGTCATCGATCGAAAAGCAGTTATTATTCTTTTTTTCATGTTTTGAATTGTAGCACATTCAATTCAAAAAATTTAAAAATCATTTTGGGTCACCCTGTACATTTTTAAGAAGTGAAAAAGATTCAAAAACATCACACAGATGTCTTGTAACTTCTATTTGCAATTTCTTTTCTTAAAATCCATAATAGTGACTGTAGTGATTTTTTCAATATGCATCTGCAGATTGGCATTATTTCAACAAAGTAAAGAAATCACTACATCCAAATGGTTGTCAATAATAATAAGTCTAGAAGGAGACTTCTAAAATTTACTGATATTTATAGTATTCAACACTACATACACATGAACACTCAATTGATGTACGTTTCGCCAAGTATGTTGGCGTCATCTGAAGATTATAAAAACTACGTTTTAAACTTGAACACTACCATTCAACACCATCTCTGCTCGACATGCTACTCAGAGATGATTAAAAATGAAATCATCTCCATCCAGACGATGCTAGCATGAGGGGCGAAATGCGTGTCAAGTAGACTACTGGAGTGTACTGTTAAAATTAAAGCTCAGTTTTCAAATTATAGTTCAGTTTTCATCATCTCCAGGTGATGTCAGCATGGTGGACGGAACCCGCATCGAGTAGAACATTCGAGTGTTGCTATCAAATTAAAACTCAATTTTAATCATGTTCAGATGATCAGTGTATTGTTCAAATGAAAGCTATCATCATCTCTAAGTGATGTTAGCTTAGAGGGCGAAAGCCCTGTCGCGTAAAACATTCAGGTGTTGCCTTCAATTTAAAGCTCAGTTTTAGGCACCTCCAGATAATGCCAACCTGGTGGGCGAAACACACGTCAAGTAGAGTATTCGAGTGTAGTATTCCTAAAAAGCTACTGTATTAATCATATATGATGCTAAACATAGTGGGCGAAACGCACATCGGGTAGGTTATTAGAGTATAGTGTTCATATTAAAGCTCAGTTTTAAGCATACTCAGATTATGTCTACATTGTTGGCGAAATACGCGTAGAGTAGAATATTCGAGCGTAGTGTTCAAATTGGGTTTTACCAATTTTAATCTTCTCCAGATGATGACATGGTGAACGAAACGTGCATCGAGCAGAGTATTCTGGTGTATTGTTCAAAATAAAGCTCAGTTTTCATCATCTCCACTGATGTCGAGATGGTGAGCGAAACCCGTGTCCAGTAGAATATTCGAGTGTTGCTATCAAATTAAATGTCAGTTTGAAGCGTCTCCAAATGAGGGCAAGCTGGTGGACGAAACACGCGTCGACTAGAGTATTCAAGTGTATGTAGTATTTAAATGCAATTAGGACAAGACTTTATTTATTTTTTAATCTAGTAATCTTATATTTAGTTGATTCATACATTATTTGAAATATTTTACACAAATTTATATACATAATAATCGGCAGATGCACATATTCTACGAAAGATTGACGTGTACCCAGGGTATGCAATTACTTTTGGTGATATATCTATTATAACTACCGCCACTGACATTTATTTCGTGCTCTACAAAATTATTCACATGAAATTTTATCCTATCTCACCGTTTTCTCAGCGATTGTGCTAGAAGCTTAAGCCATACGAAATGTTGCCAATTACCTTTCAGACGACTCTTCATTTTTATTCGAGGTGTGAGCATTGACGGCAACGCAGCATTTTCCGATCAAATCTTCCAAGTTGATAGATATTAAAAATATCGCGTTGGATTTGTTTCATCGTCTAACACCATTACAGCACTGAAAAACGTAGTAGGCCACGGAAAAATCTGAATGGGACTGACATGCCGCTTTCAATTTCATTGCTGTAGATCGAACGTTTTGGGTTTAAAGAATTTGTTCCGAGTTGTTTGCCGCGTGAATTAAGTTTTTATGTCAAGTGACTTTTAACCACGTTTTAATGGAATTTGTATAATCTTTGGTGTGTTCGTATCGGTTTGATGGCCACTGAAGGTAGGGATAATTATTATTTTGTCTTTCCAACATGACTTGTAATAATTGTTGTTTACTTTTATTTGTTAATTAATTGTAAGTGCTTGGTAGATGCAGTTCATTCTAAAGTTTTGTAAAAGCTCACTCCCTTGTAGTATTAATAATGGTAGGATTGTGTTTAATAATAATTAATTGTTAACAAGTATTTGCATGAACATTATTATTCTTTTTATTAGAATAAAACGCCTCTATGACCATCGAAGTTAAAAAAAGATATCCAAAATTGCGATTCATAGTAAAAATATATTGTTAAAACAAAGCCAGATCAAGGAAAAAAAAATTTAGAAACTGGGGTAATAGGCCAGTCGTCAGGTAAAGTGACATCGTTTTAAATCGGACAACAGATTTTACTGTTGGAACCAGTTCATTATAGGCCTCTTTTAGACGTACTAATTTTTCCCCCTCGCCCGCCCTCCGGAACAGCCCCAATTTTGGGTCAATATCGCTTAAAAATATTTTTTTTTTCAAATATTTCGATTGTGAATGGTCCTACAAAAGAAGAGATGGTTATCAAAAATGTAATATTTTCCAGATACATTGAAGTAGATCTAACACGCTTTGGTTGCAAATATGAGGATAATATGCTTATATACCTGCATTTATGATAAAAAATCCTTTGTTAGATGGTTTAATAAAAGCGTGCAGTTGTAAAAAATCGTGTAGTACTAATGCATGTAGCTGTAAAAGTTGTATAATCACTTTAATTGTATTTTAAAATAAATTAAATAAAAAATAAAGTTCACATAACTACATTTTATATTACTCTACTTAACAATTATTCTACTTATAGGATAAATTGTTGCATACTTCAGTGGATGCACGACGAGCTAATGCAAACGTGTGTTCTATAAAAATACCCATATATTTATATAATATCACAACTACCCTGACAGACGCGCGCGCGCTTGCACATATTCACAATTAAAACACAAGCACAAGCTAAAGGATAACAAAATATATCAACAGCATATTGTGGTCAAAGCTTCAAAGAATAAATGCAAATTCTTCTTACAATAAAAAACATTAACTTTCATATAGTTTTGGTGAGAGTTTATGATACTTGAAAATACTATCAACTTTAGAGAAGAACGTCTAAGAACATTTTTTGTTTGTTTTGGTGTGAACAATACGAAAATATTTTTTCCGAAACGATAAAGTCAATGTTTCTATTTTGTTTAAACCGTTCCTGACCACATTTCCATCTGGAAAACTGTACTCTCTTATAAAGGAGCACATTTTGAATAAGATGGCACAAAAATTTTCCATTCGAATTAATTTTCCCGGTCGATGACTGATTTCACCGAGACTATGACTTCCCCGCCTATAACTCCAATAGTATTAATGCTACGTAAAGACGTGTCTGAACCATTTCGATAGAGAATTTACTTTTCTTTAACTTCGATAACCATCCTTTTTTGTCGTAGAACCGTTCACAATCGAGATATTTGCAAAACTTGTAGGTGTTCCGGGTGGCGGGCGAGAGGGAAAAATTAGTATGTCTAAAAGAGGCCTCTAATGAACTGGTTCCAATAGTAAAATCTCTTGTCCGACTTAAAACGATTTTTATGTATTCTCAACTCCCTGATGACTGGCCTATAGGATGCACCTCGTAAATGAAATCAGCTTCTCCAATGACAGTAATTGCGTTTATTTATTTTCCAGAATGTTCCAAAGCAAACAGGTCCATATAGAGACAATAGGAGAAGGTAAGATTTCATTATGTGAATTTTTCCAATGTACCTGTAAGTTTTTTTCAATTGATAAGGAAGTGATATATCTCGTCTACTAACACAATACGACCGTCTAAATAAATCGGTATAAAAGATGGTAAAAAATTTATAATTTTTTAGTAGTTATATTTACATATATTTGTTTAAAGAAACAATTTTGAAGAAAGACAATTTTTTATACAAAATATGTGCTTTTTCCTGATTAGCCCTAAACAATCGTTTATGGCCAACCATGAAAAAGAAAACACACATATTTTGTAAGAAAAGTTGTTTTTCTTTCGTCAAAATTGTTAACCACTAAAAAATTTCTAATTTTTTATCAACTCCTATACTGATTTATTTAAACGGCCGGGCCGTGTTGAGTTAGACGAGATGTATCACATCCTTATCAATTGAAAGAAACTCATAGATATATCGGAAAACTTCATATAATGAAATCTACCTTCTCCTATTGTCTACGGGGTGCATCCTACCCCAGATTCTAATTTAATATTTTTTTTCCTTCATCTGGCTTTGTTTTAACGATATATTTTTACAAAAAATCACAATTTTGAATATCTTATTTCAACTTCATTGGTCATAGAGGCATTTTATCCTCATAAAAAGAATCAAATCAACTCAAGTTGCAAGTGAATAATAGTGTTCTTGCAAATATTAACAATTAATTATAAAACACAATCCTCCCATTATTAATACTACAGGGACTGAGTTTTTACAAAACTTTAGAACGAACTGATTCTATTAAGCACTTACAATTGATTAACAAATAAAAGTAAATAACAAATAACAAGTCATGTTGGAAACACAAAATTCTAATTATTACCTTTAGTGGCCATCAAACCGATACGAACAAAGATTATATAAATTCACATTAAAACGTGGTTAAAAGTCACTTGACATAGGTGCGACAAACCAAATAACTCGCAACAAATTGTCCCAAAACGTTCGATCGAAATTGAGAGCGTGATGTCAATCGCATTCAGATTTTTGCATAGGGCCTGCCTACTAAGTTTTCAGTGCTGTAGCGGTGACAGCGCTGTTAAGACGATTAAACAAATCCAATACAGTTATCAACTTGGGATTTTGGTCGAAAAATGCTGCGTTGCCGTCAATGCTCACTCCTCGAATAAAAATGAAGAGCCTGAAAAGTAATTGGCAACATTTCGTGTGGCTTAGCTTCTGACACGAACTGAGAAAACGGTGAGAGAAGGACAAAATTTCATATGAATAATTTTGCAGAGCACGAAATGTGAAATGTCAGTGGCGGTAGGTATATCACCAAAAATAATTGTATACCCAGGGGACACGTCCAGCTTTCGTAGAATATTTGCATCTGCCGATTATTCTGTAAAATATTTCAAATAAAGTATGAATCAACTAAATAGAACATTACTAGATTAAAAAAATAATAATAATAAACAAAGAAAGTCGTGTTCTAATTGTATTTAAATACTACACTTGAATACTCTACTCGACGCACGTTTCGTCCACCAGGTTAGCATCATTTGGAGATGCTTAAAACTGGCCTTAAATTTGATAGCAACACTCGAATGTTTTACTTAATGCGCCTTTCGCTCACCACGTTGGCATCATCTGAAGATGATTAAAGTTGAGTTTTAATTGGAACACTAGATCCGAATACTCTATTCGACGCATGATTCCCCCATCATGCTGACATCACATTGAGATGGTGGAAACTGAACTTTAATTTGAACAATACACTTGAACAAACTATACTCCTTGTGTTTGGCGAAACGCGCATCGAGTAGAGCATTCGGGTGTATTGTTTAAATTGAAGATCAGTTTTCATCATCTCCAGGCGATGTCAGCATAGCGGGCGAAACCTGCGTCGAGTAGAACATTCGGGTGTTGCTATCAAATTAAAGCCCACTTTATCACGTTTAGAATTTTTTTTTCTCGGAAAAATTTATATTTTGTAGGAGGCGTTTCTTTGAGGTAGGTGGTAGGTGGCCAGGGTTTTGTAACCGACCGCGGTGTTCTTCTCGCCCTTTAATGGGGTAGAAAACAAATTTATAAAAATACTAATAAACATATTTTTTATACCATTTTTCAATTATTATAGATGAAAAAAAATTTCACCCCCTTGAAGGGTGGAAACAACCCCTGGGAGTGGTTACACAATCCTGGTCACTTACCACCTTCCTCAAAGAAATGCCTCCTACAGAATATTAATTTTTTTCTCACAAAAACAAATATCAATTTTCCACCCCCTACAAGGGTTGGAAGCCTAAAGTCATATCCCTCGATGGACCTTCCGTTCTACTGGAGGGAACAAGTAAAAAAACTGGGGAAAATAAACGGGTTCACGGAAAAGGAGAATTTGGGGAGCTTGTCGTGAGATTTTCCTGTGTAAAGGAGATTGCTCGCGACAAGCTTTTATATCAAAAAAATATATAATGTGTAACAAAATGATGGGTTTGATTTACTTCAAAGTTTATTTTCTTCTTTTTAGAACATTTAAATTAAAGTTTTTTTTAATCTTTTTTGTATAATTTTAAAATAATAGTAAAGACCAACATTTTCACTATTGTATATTTTATAAAGCAATAACAACATAGTATATGAATAATGGTAGAATTAACAAAAAACATTTAATAGAAAAAAAAACTAATTTAGAGTAACTATACTGAATAAAAATAAATTTCAAAGCAAATATAATCTAACGGCAGCATTCTACGAAATTTTATTTTCTCATCTTGGACGTAGTTCACTGGCACCAATTTTTCGTTATCCAAAGTCTATTGAATTTGCATGGAGATGAAACACAGGCTAATTTCCGGTCGGTATATTAATGTCCGTTGTACTATTATGAAAGGTATCGTAGATGTTTTAAATTTATTAGAGAACTTGTAACATTATTAATCGTTGTAAATATACCCTTAATTACAGTTTTAATGCATGAACTAATGTACGCTGCTGAACAGTTAATGGCTTATTTGACGCAATGCTGATCCTATATGTTTTATGATATGTATTTTTCGTGTGTTATTAAAATACAAATCAAAAAGTATCCATACACAACACCCAATTTACTGTTTTAAGTGGATAAAGACGTGAAAATAGTATTTTCGTATTTCTTAAAATTAGCTGAACTGTACTATACCCTACCAATTGCTACTATAATAATTTATTTTTCTACCGATCGTTATTCCCGTCTTAACCCCGGATTTCAGTGCATTTTCTTAAACTTCTACCCTATTAACTTCGTGGCACGCTAGTTATGATAGAATCGATGCAAACTAGTATACCTAATTAATTGTGAAATATTTCTTTATAATGGCATCCTGATATTTTTCCCGAAAAAAAAAAGATTTATATTTACTACAGAAATAAAGAATTATTAGCTTATCTGAGAATTATACTTACAATGATAAGCTTATTCAATTCCAGATTAGTTAGTGGTTGCCGGTGTAACCGCATTATTATTATTAATGAGCTCATAATCTCAGCGTTACTTTTATATTTACGTTGAAGAGTAAACCTGGAGATTTTATAGTCAAAATTTTGCTCGATCAATATACTGTTACGTGTTTACAATCTCCAGTAAACACTCTGTATGTAGGGTCAATAAATCGCAACAAGAATCTTCATAAACCACTGATTTATTAATCACTTAATTAAAATAATTATTCCTTATACTAAAACACACTAATTATACTTTTAATCTGCAATAAATTCACTACTTTAATTTATAACTTGCTACTGTTTCTTCAAACTAATATTAATATTGTAAAGTAAGTAGTAATGAATATTAAATGGTAAATAGAAAATTGTCAAGGATAGCAATAGCAACTATCGGTTACTTAACAATTCTTTTTGAAAGAATCTTTTGAAAATATAAGGCCGATACGAACAACACAACAGAGATTAGTTCACATTAAAACATGGTTAAAAGTCACTTGATTTATATGAAAATTTAATACACACGACAAACAACTCCCAGCAAATTATCCAAACCCAACACGTTATCTACAGACATGAATTGGAAGCGTCCTATCAGTCGCATTCAGATTTTTGCACGGGCGGCAGCGCCCGGCCTACTAAATTTTCAGTGCTGCGGTGGTGTTAGACGATTAAACAAATATTAATACACCGATCGGTTTGGGAGATTCAGTCGGAAAATACATGGTTGCTGATAATGGTCCCTCCTCTAATAAAGGTGACGAGCCTCAACAGCAATTGGCAACATGTCGTATGACTTAGCTTCCAGCACGAACGCTGAGAAAACGATGAGAGATCGGACAAAATTTTATGTGATTAATTTTGTAGAGCACCAAAATATCATTAAAATTGATTGATTGTTTGGACGGGGGACAGCCCCACTTTTCGTAGAATTCTTGCATCTGTCAGTTATTATGTGTAAATGTGTATAAAATATTTCAAATAATTTAAAGAAAGTCCTGTTCTATTAATTATTGTAAGTGAAAATTAAGGTAAATGAAATGCTGGAATCTCGGAGGAAGTCGAAATCTTTAGTGTGACGCTGCCCCTGATGTAATTTCCACAGGTGCCGAGACATTTAAATACTACTTTGAACACTCTACTCGACGAGCGTTTCGCCCACCATGCTGGCATCGTCTGGAGATGTTTAAAACTGAACTTTAATTTGATATCCACACCGGAATGTTCCACTCGACGCGAATTTTGCCCACCTTGCTGACATTACCTGGAGATGATAAAACGGAGCTTTAATTTGACCAATACACACAAACACTCATCAACTGGAAGTATTATATTTGAGGTTTAATTTGAACACTACGTCTGTATACTTTATTCAACTCGCGTTTCGCCAACCTGTAGTCATAATTTGGAGATGATTAAAACTGAGCTTTAATTTGATAGGCAATACGCAAGTGTTCTACTTGACGTGGATTTCGCCCACCATGCGTTCATCAGCAGAAACGTCTCTAAAAGTTCTACTATCTTTGGAAGACCATTTGCAGATCTGTTTCCCGTGTTAGGTTATAATAAAAACATATGGACCCCACAATTGTTTCCACGTCCAGTGGTAGTATAGTAACGCATTTTTTCTTGTTTAAATAAGCTTCAACACATAAATAACGCAACAAAAACTTTACGACCTCATTAAAATACCGGTACTCTCTGTACTGCTGTTCGCAAATTGACTCGCTTACCTTTATAGGTTTTTAATGTGCGTCGGGTTATTTGATGACATGCATGCCGCCGTGGCCCGCCGCGATAATAATTATGTCGTAAAGTTTTTGTTGCGTTTTTTTTGTCTCGGGAAGTCCTTACGTGGACTATATCATAAGTAGATTCTTAGATTCTTCAAACGTTTAATTGTCTGAGAAAATGGTACTCTTCTTTCTAGGCTATAAAATTAAATAGTTCCAGGGAAATATTTATTCGGTAAAAAGTTTTTTACAATGGTTCCTTCACTACTACTAACTATTATTATATAATGTGTAATTTTCCCTTAACAAAATAAACGCATTAAGAGAAATAATTTAAGCGGACCGCGAAACGCCTTCATCATTATTTACAAAAAAGTCGTTAACAATAATGTCGAAAATTGCTACTGGATAAGACTGTGTTTACAAATAATGATAAATGTGTTTTGCGGTCTGCTCTCGGGTCTGCTTTACAGATAAAAGCGCATAGTTCTCTGAAACCATTGATTTTATCGATTAGAAAAAGAGTAGGTATAGTTCAAGTAGGAATAAACTGAGACAAAAAAAACGAAACAAAAACTTTACGGCATAATTATTATCGCCGCGGGCCATGGCGCTAAGTTGAAGTAAATAGATCCCAGTAAATAAAAAATGCAAACAAAAACTTTGCAACATAATTATATCTCTGCGGGCCATGGCGCCAACCCTGACATGAAACATTCCCGACGCACTTTAAAAACCTGTAAAGGTAAGCGAGTCAATTTGCGAACAGCACAAAAAAGAGTACTGGTATTTTAATGAGGTCGTAAAGTTTTTGTTGGGTTTCTTATGTCTCGGGATTTTCCTACTTGAACTGTACCTACCTAGTTTTCTCTTGAGGAATCTATTTACGACATTTACTTTTAATATCATCCTTGTAAAAAATTTGGGGTGCGTGGGGGTTCGTCATAGCCTGTTCCCGACTTCCTAGAAGGTACATAGACTTCTAGAGCAAATTAATGCATTCATCTGTTTTATTGTAAATCACCAAAACCTCATTAAGTTTAAAAGCATGATTTAAAAGTTATAAATAATAAAGAATTTGCTTCCCTCTACTTTAGCGGCCCAGCCTATAACTCACTTTAAATTTTTAAATTTATTTGATCGCCTTATTTAGATTAACGTCCTGGCGGAGTTTAGCATTAGCTATTCTACCATACTCAACCAGGACACATATACATAGATAATTATAACAGCGACCATTCCCTACGACATTGCCATCTGCCGCAGCTGAGGCTCGAACTCAGGATTGGTACAGCAGCTAGCCGTGTTGTCCCTCACACAACCTCATCAAGTCCACTGCTACCAACTCTGTAACACATGAGAAACACCAATAACATCCATACCCTAGCCAGGATTCGAACTCGGGACTCCTTGGTTGCAAGCCTAACACGTAAACGTAGAGCCATTAAGCCGGTATTTAATAGTTTTCTCTCTCCAGACAATAAATAAAAGTGTTTAATAATTAATATGATTAATAACAATATCTACGATTATTTACTAAAAAGTATGGCAATAAAATTCATAATTTATACAAACTTACGGATAATTGATAAGAAAATTTGTCTCAGGTGAGTGCCAACCTTGATAGTACTTTCTCATCATCCCTTATCTTGAATATATTTGTAACTCTCGAAGACTTTTTAGTAGAACGTAAACTTGATCGCAATTTTCTTGACGGCCTTTAATCTAACGAGAAATTTACATGTTACAACAACAAGAAAAATCACCAGACAAAAATTTGTTTGGTGCTCTGACGAGAAATTTGCAAGATTAATGAAATTACCAAAAAGCCACGAACAAAGATATATTTCATATTGGCTTAATACCTATTAGCCCACATCTTTACTGGAATTGATTGCATTTGTTATTTATAGTCCTTGTTATAAAATACGCGTACCTAATTCGTATTATTATCAAAAATATCCATTGGTTTGACCACTCCAGTTCGTCTGCAACAAGCAACAATATAACAATAACAGAGACGCACACACCACAGCACACACGTTCTGTCTGTTGAAATTCTTAGAACGATGACGGCGCCGGCGTTATGATGAATAACATGCATTGGCATTGGCGAATTCGGGGCATCTCCTCCCCACTCCCAGGTGATTAACCTCTCTTGTTTACAGGTGCACCGACCGACTGCACTGTTGATTTATTTGTCAATTTAGCAGCAGTGAGACGTTTTAAACTGGACCGCAATTTGGAATAATTTAACAAATACAAATGATTTATCAATCATGTAAATTAATTTGCTTAATTAAAAGTGATATTTAGATATTTTAAATAATTTATTAGTGATATAGTGATAGGCATACGTAAATAGTGAAAAATGTGTTCCAACTGTCTTTAATGGCTCTTATTGCGATGTTAACACTGAATGGTTGAGATGAAACGTATTCCAGGGTAAGTAATGTTCAATCAAATTTTAATTTATGAATATTGTTTAAAATTAAAATGCGTTTATAATCGTGGGACGTAAAGCAAAGAACCTCTCAAATTGTTATTAACAAGCATCTGGTCTCGATATTATTTCCTTCAAATAAGGATCTACATGGAGCTTATACTTAAAAATCAAATATAGCATCTGATAAAAACTTGCCTTTATTATTAGTAATTGCTTCAGTTTCTCTAATTTATATCAAATGAACAGTATCGATATTCGACAACAGCAGGAATACCTATATATCTTGATCTTTTATTTACGCATCTTAATGATACTGAAGTTGGACCTGCCAAAAATTTACTACTTCCCAATTCGACACATCATACCGCTATCACATTTGATATTAACATAATGGTCAAAAATGAACTGCAATATGAAGAGTGGTATTTTGATTATCGCAATGGCGACTACTTTAGTTTAAATAATTACTTTGCTGAAGTTCAATGGGACAAACATTTGGACTATGATATAGACAATTGTGTGTGTAATCTTTACGATGTCATCTTTAGTTGCTATCAATGCTTTCATTCCCATTAAGAGACACAAAACCTCAACTTTTCCCAAATGGTTCAACTCGGAACTTCGTAAATTAGTTGTAGAAAAAAAGAAAGCTCATAAAATTTATAAAAGTTCCATGACAAACCAATCCTACGAACATTTCTCCCGTTTATGTGCCGATTGCAACGATCTTACGGAAAGATGCCATATGGAATATTTGATTAATACTGAAAACAATATTCATCGAGATCCCCGCCAATTTTGGAAATATATAAATGATCAGAATAAAGTTACAATGCTATACATTCAAGTAGGAAGAAACTGAGGCATAAAAAACCTAACAAAAAGTTTACGACCTCATTAAAATACCGGTACTCTTTTTTTGTGCTGTTCGCAAGTTGACTTGCTTACCTTTATAGGTTTTTAATGTGCGTCGAGAATGTTTCATGTCAGGCTTGGCGCCATGGCCCGCGGCGATATAATTATGTCGTAAAGTTTTTGTTGCGTTTTTATTTACTGGGATCTGTTTATGTGAACTAGCGGACTAGCGCCGTGGCCCGCGGCGATAATAATCATGCCGTAAAATTTTTGTTGGGTTTTTTTCCGTCTCGGGAATTTATTACTTGAACTATACCAAATACAATGTGCTATCGTAATAAGTTGCCTGATTCTGGGTTAGTCACTGTTAATTTGTTTGCCGAATTCTTTTCCAGTGTTTATGTGCAAAATAACATAGTATCAGATTATAATTTTAATATTAACATTGATTTGATGTCTTATTCAATTGATTTAATAAGCTTAGTGGAAGCCATAATTAGTCTACCAAACAAACTCTCATATGGTCCAGATGAGGTGCCTGCTTACTTCTTAAAAACCTTTACATGCCATATTCAACAAGTCTCTCAGCTTAGGTATTTCTCCAACTTATTGGAAGCATAGCTTTATTATCCCTTTATTCAAAGCTTTAGGTCTTGGTGGTTCGTTACTAAAGTGGATTGAGAGCTTTTTAGTGGGTCGTACGCAATCTGTTAAATTAGGTAATTTTATATCATATAACATCGATGTAGTCTGGGGTTCCTCACGGTTCAAACTTGTAAAATTATACAGACCAATATAATCTGATTATGATACAACTTTACTTCAAAAAGATTTAGACAGCTCCTATAGATGTGTTTACTGAACTTAATGACCTTAAATATTAAAAAATGTTTCTCCATAACTTTTTCTAAATCAGACTCTCAGATCTCGTACCCGTATACTATCAATAATAATAATTTACAAAGTGTTACAGAAATCCGAGACTTAGGAATAAATTTTTATAGCAAATTAACTTTTAACTCATTTCATGAAGATGACTTCAAACTCGTTTAAATCACTTTAGTATAGTTCAAGTAAGAAAATCCTGAGACATAAGAAACCCAACGAAAACTTTACGACCTCATTAAAATACCGGTACCCTTTTTTTTGTGCTGTTCGCAAATTGAGTCGCTTACCTTTATAGGTTTTTAATATGCGTCGGGAATGAATCATGTCAGGCTTGGCGCCATGGCCCGCAGCGATATAATTATGTTGTAAAGTTTTTGTTTGCATTTTTTATTTACTGGGATCTATTTACTTCAACTTGGAGAAATGGCCCGCGGCGATAGGTCGTAAAGTTTTTGTTTTGTTTTTTTTTTTGTCTCAGTTTATTCCTACTCGAACTATACTTACTAACTAGTATTTACTTTTTTTATTCACTTTACCCATTCTGATGGTTTATATTCTGAAGTTTATCATTTATTATTCATTTTGGCTTAGGTTAAATATATAACGGCACTCCACTATTGGTGTATACAAGTTTTATAGAATGAAATCTATCGGGACCATATATATTTAAGAATTTAACGGCATTTCGTAAATATATTTTATTTTCGTTGTCATTCATTTTACACCATGCCTTTACGCCTTATTTGACGATACACAGGCTCATTTGAAAACTTCATGCCTCTGACGTAGTTTCCTCGAACACCAAAACACTGAAACATCAACGGCCGGCTTATCAATGCAGGATTAACGCTATCTAGAACTCTAGAAGATAATATCCATTGCTTCGCTGAACATTTATCCTTTGGTTACGAGTTACCCTTGCATTGATAAACCGGCCCTAAGTGAATACTCTATCGGACGTGCGTTTCGTCAATCATGTTGGCATTATCTGGATGATAAAAACTTTTATTTAAACGCTGCCATCGAACACTCTACTAGACACGCGACTCAGTTTTGATCATCTCCAGGTGATGTCAACATGGTACATGAAACCCGCGTTTAGTAAAACATTCGAGCGTTGTCACTAAATTAAAGTACAGTTTTAAGCAGCTCCAGATGATGCCAACATGGTTTGTAAAATGCGCGTCGAGTAGAGTATTCAGGTACAATTTTAAAATTAAAATTTATTTTTAATCATCTCTAGATGATGCCAACACGGCGGGCGAAATGAGCATCGAGTAGAGCGTTCGAGTATATTATTCAAATTAAAGGTCAGTTTTCTTCATCTCCAGATGATGCCAATACAGTGGGCGAAACACTCACCGAGTAGAGTATTAAGTGTAATATTTAAGTGATTTGGTGCTTGTGGAAATTACGTCACATGCAACATCACATTTCAACTTTTCAACACCTTATTTTCTCCTAATTTGAATTTATTTACAATTAGGAAAGAATTTCTTAAAAAAAAAAATTCTTTAAAATAAGTGCTTAATTACAATAATTCATTAATTATTTTAAATGTTTTATTCATTACCTATAATAATACTCGGCAGATGCAAAAATTATACAAAAAGTGGGCGTATCCCCTGCTTAAGCAATTAATTTCGATGATATATTGCCACATTTGCCTCTGACATTTGAAATTTCATGCCCTACAAAATTCCTTATCTGAAATTTTGTCCTATCTGTCACCGTTTTCCCGGCGTTCCTGCTAGAATTTAAGCCACACGAAATGTTGCCAATTAGTCTTCAAGTTCTTCATTTTTATTTGAGTAGTGAGCATTGTCGGCAACCCTGCATTTTCCGATCGAGCCTTCCAAGTTGATCGGTGTATTGTGTATTGATATATCATATCAAATGTTTCATCGCCTAACAGAAGCACAGCACTGAAAATTTAGTAGTAGCCCATGCAAAAATCTGAATTACGACTGACGCGACGCTTCTAATTTCAATACTGTTAAGAACGTTTTGGGTGTGAACAATCTGCTGCGAGTTGTTTGTCGCGTATTAAATTTTCATGTCAAGTGATTCTTAACCACTTTTTAATGTGAATTTGTAATCTCTGTTGTGTTATTCGTATCGATATGATGACCACTAATAAAATAGCTTAGTTACTTGGGCGTTTGATACTTCCACTTTTGAGTAAAATCAAATCCTTCTAACCAAGCATATAGAATACATCAAAATAAGTCGTAGATAAAATGATCCGGATATCGTTCAATAGAGAATACAATATTGCATAAAAATTTTATTTTGTTTTACTATTTTTATTTTCTCTTGTATGAAACCTCATAGCAAAAAAAGATGGTCGAAGCCCTCTAATAATAGGACATATTCGGCGATCATTCCCAAACGACTCGATAAACCAAAATTTTACAAGTTGTAAAATTGAAGACAATTATGTTTTTCATCGATTAATAAATAATTTATAAACGTTATTATGCGTGCAAAGAAAAAGCTGCCCATGTAATAGTGTTATAATCTTATTCATTAACTAGGTATTATTTTTCTTACAAACTGCGAAAAAAATTGATTGTATCATTTGAAAATTATTTCACACCTTTCGTTTTAACTATTGTTTCTCCTGTAAAACCCTTTTAACAGAAAATATTGGACGGGCAACAATTGTTAACTATCAAACGATTCCATAAGTTTAACGGAAGATAAAAATATACTACGTTTAAGAAAATTAAAAAAATTAAAGGAATTGGTACATAATTTTAAATGGTATGCATTTAAATAAAGCCACCAGTGGCGTGTTTGCAAAAAACAACAAATATAATTGCATGAGATTCTATTTTTTTAAAAGCTTTTATTTAACATGCAATGTTTGTTTGTTTGTTTGTTGCAATCACAATTTCGATTAGTTTTAATTAAGCTAGAGATTTGAAATTTTGCACGCGTATAAGTCTGGTGACAATACACTTTTAACATTTTCATATGAGAAAAAATAAGATGGCGGACGACTTTACCGTTTGTGATCCGATTTGACTCAAAATCGACATCTGGGGATTTTCGAGATCGCCAATCATGAATTCTTGGACAAAATTTAGAAATTCAAAATGGCGGCGACTTTTATCATTTATGATCCAAATCAATCAAAATTGATATCTGGGGGTTTTCGGGTTCGCCGATTACGAATTTCTAGTCAAAAATTTAGTTCCGGATGGCGGACGACTTTACCGTTTAAGATCCGATTCAACTCAAAATCCATATTATCTGGGGGTTTTCAAGGTCGTGGATTATGAATTTTTAGTCAAAATTCAGAAATTCGTATAAATGCAATTTAGGGCATGTGTGAAAGTTAAGGTATCTAGATTTTTTTGGCATCAGCCACCCCCCACTATCACCCCTATACCACCCCCACACTATTATGAAAAGGCGTAATAGAAATTTAAATGTGATTTGTGCTTTAGTGTGTATACAAGAACAATACGTCGAAAACATTATTTTTGGCGTTATCTACCCCCTCTACCACCCCCATTGCCACCCTATTATTAAAGGGAGTAAAACATTAAATTGGGATTTAGTGTGTATATGAAAACCAAGGGCCTCTAAAAAATTTTTGGTATTAACCACCTCTACCACCTCTATTGCCACCCCCACCCTATTATTAAAGGGAATAAAATATTAAATTGGGGGTGGCTAATGCAAGTCGTTTTGGTTCTCGTATACACACTAAATCCCAATTTAATTTTTTATTCTCTTAAACAACAATAGGGTGGGGGTGGCAATGGGGATGGTAGAGGTGGTACCTAACGCCAAGGAAATTTTTTTTAGACGTTTCGTTCTTGTATACACACTAAAACACATTTTAATTTTTTTTACCCCCTTTAATAATAGGGTGAGGGTGGCAGTGGGAGCAGTAGAGGGGGTAGCTAACGCAAAAAAAATTTTCTTAGACCTTTCTTTCTTATATACACACTAAATCACATTTTAATTTTTTTTACCCCCTTCAATAATAGAGTGGAGATGGCAATCGGAGTGGTAGAGAGGTAGCTGTCAAAAATTTTTTTTTGACGTTTCGTTTTTTGTAGGCACACTAAATCACATTTTAATTTTTTTTACCCCTTCAATAATAGGGTGGAGATGACGATGGGGGTGGTAGAGGGGGTAGCTAATGCCAAAAAAAATGTTGAGACCTTAACTTTTCGTATATGCCCTAAATTGAAATTTTATGGAGTCTTACTTGCTTGTTTTGCCTATTTACCCTTACTTACCCCCGAACCCTTCAACGGAATTGTTCAAAATATAATCTAGTTCCAGACTCGTTACAATACATAAGTGTACCAAATTTCAAGTCAATATCATAAACGGTTCCAGAGTAAACGTGCGCACAAAAAAGTTACCGACAGACAGGAAATTTTTTTCGCCCAAATTTAAAATCTCGACGTTTCATGACATTTTAAGCCTATTTCAACAAAAAATATGTATATATATTTGCGTTATATTTCCACTGGACATGGAAGTAATTATTCTGATGTTTTATATTCTGAAGTTTATGTTAATCTATCAGGACCATATCTATTTAACAATTTAACGGCATTTCGTAAATATATCTTATTTTCGTTGTCATTCATTTCACACGATACTTTTACGCCTTATTTGATGATACAGGCTCATTTAAAATCAACATGCCTCTGACGTAGTTTCCTCGAACATCAAAACACTTAAACACTAACGGCCTGTTTATCAATGCAGGATTAACGCTATCTAGAACTGTAGAAGATGATATCCATTGCTTCGCTGAACATTTATCCTTTGGTTACGAGTTAACCATGCATTGATAAACCGACTCTAAGTGAATACTCTAACGGACGTTCGTTTCGTCAATCATGTTGGCATCATCTGGATGATAAAAACTTTTATTTAAACGCTGCCATCGAACACTCTACTAGACACGCTACTCATGGATGATTAAAACTTAATTTTAACTATCATTATTAATTTTAAAAGTCAGTTTTGATCGAGTACGTAGGTTAGGTTAGGTCGAGAAGAACATGCTAGTGTTGCTATCGAATTAAAACTCAGTATTAGGCATCTCCAGATGATGCCAACGGTGGGCGAAACGTGCGTCAAGCAGAGTATTGCAGTGTAGTGTTTAAGTTTTAAGCATCTTCAGAAGATGCCAATGTAGTGTGCGAAACCCGTATCAAGTAGAGTGTTCGAGGGTATTATTCAAATTAAAGCTCAATTTCATCATTTCCAGTGATGGTGTAGAAACCCGCGTTGCGTAAAACATTCGAGTGTTGGTATCAAATTAAAGCTTTGTTCTAAACACCTCCAGATAATGGCAACCGCTCGAACGAAAAGCGAAAGCTCATTTTTAAGCATATCCAGGTGATGCCTACATGGTTGGCGAAATAAGCGCCGAGTGGAGTATTCAAATCAAAACTCGGTTTTAATCATCTCCAAATGATGCCAATGCGGTGCGTCGAGTAGAGTGTTACAATGTAATGTTGAAAGCAGAGTTATAATTAACTCTTTCATCGTCTCCAGGTGAAGTCATCATGGTAGACGAAACCCACATTGAGTAAAACATTCAAGCGTTGTTACCAAATTAAAGTACAGTTTTAAGCAGATTATGTCTACATGGTTCGTGAAACGCGCGTCAAGTAGAGTGTTCAGGTATAGTTTTAAAATTAAAATTTATTTTTAATCATCTCTAGATGATGCCAAGATGGCGGGCGAAATGCGCATCGAGTAGAACGTTCGAGTATATTATTCAAATTAAAGTTCAGTTTTCTCCATCTCCAGATGATGCCAATACGGTGGGCGAAAGCGTGTCGAGTAGAGTATAGGAGTGAAATGTTCATGCTAAAACTCAGATTTAAGCGTCTCCAGATGATGCCAATATGATGGGCGAAACACACGCCGAGTAGAGTATTCAAGCGTAATATTTAAATGACTTGGTGCTTGTGGAAATTACTTCACAGGCAACATCACATTTCAACTTTTCAACACCTAATTTTCCTTAATTTGAATTTACAATTGGGAAAGAATTTGTTAAAAAAATTCTTTAAATTAGGTACTTAATTATAAATCATTAATTATTTGAAATGTTTTATTCATCACATATAATACTCGGCAGATGCAAAAATTCTACAAAAAGTAGGCGTATCCCCTGCTTAAGCAATTTATTTCGAATGATATATTTCCACTGACATTTGAAATTTCATGCTATACAAAATTCCTGATCTGAAATTTTGTCCTATCTCACCGTTTTCGCGGCGTTTCAGCTAGAAGTTAAGCCACACGCAATGTTGCCAATTAGTCTTCAAGCTCTTCATTTTTATTTGAGTAGTGAGCTTTGTCAGCAACCCCGCATTTTCCGACCAAATATTTCAAGTTGATCGGTGTATTAAAAATACCGCATTGGATTTGTTTCGTTGTCTAACATCGCCACAGCACTGAAAACCGTATAGTAGGCCTTGGAAAAATCTGAATGCGACTGACAGGACGCTTCCAATTTCGTTTCGTTGTAGATCGAACGTTTTAAATTTTAATATTAAACAGTACAATCTGCTGCGTGTGGTTTGTGATGTGAATTAAATTTTCACATACGTGAAATGACTTTTATCAGTTTTAATGTGAATTTGTAATCTATGTTGTGTTGTTCGTATCGGTTTGATTTTGATGGCCACTAAACGCAAGGTTAATTCGCTAAAGGTAATAATTATTGTCTCCATAATGACCTCTAATTATTGTTAACGTTTATTTATTAATCAATTGTATGTGCTTAGTAAACCTAGTTTATTCTAACGTTTCGTAAACGCTCGGCTTCTAGATTATTTATGTTGGGAGGATTGTCTTTAATAATAAATTGTTAATATTTGCATGAACATTATTATTTACTTGCAACTTGGAATTACATTTTTTTACTAGGTTAAAACGTCTCTCTGACCATTAAACCTGAAAAGAGGTATTGAAAATTATGATATGTATAAGTTAAAATATGTTACAACAAAGCCCGATGAATAAAAAAATATATTAAAATGAAATCTGTGGTAGGATGCACCCAGTAGAACAGATCAGCCTCTGCACTGACAGTAGTGCGTTTATTTATTTGCCAGATTGTTCCCAAGCGGACAGGACCATGTAGAGGCAATAGGCGAAAGTCTGATTTTATTATATCATCATGAAGTTTTCCAATGTAACTGTGACTTTCTTTCAATTGATAAGGAATTAATATTTTGTCTGTTAACTCAACACGACCGTCTAAACAATCAGCATAAAACTTGGTAAAAAAAATGAAATTTTTTAGTAGTTATAGACATAGTTGTTTATAGAAACAATTTTGTACACAAAATATGTGCTTTTCCTAATTGGCCATAAACAATCTTGTTTATATAAATCAAATGCTTATCATGACCATGTAAATAAATCAATATAAAAGCTAGTGGAAAATTTGTCATTTTTTTGCCAGCTAGGTAGGTATAGTCCAAGTAAGGACTTCCTAAGAGGAAAAAAACTAAACAAAAACTTTACGGCATAATTATTATCGCCTCGGGCCATGGCGCTAAGTTGAAGTAAATAGATCCCAGTAAATAAAAAATGCAAACAAAAACTTCACAACATAATTATATCGCTGCGGGCCATGGCGCCAAGCCTGCTATGAAACATTCCCGACGCACATTAAAAACCTATAAAGGTAAGAGAGTCAATTTGCGAACAGCACAAAAAAGAGTACCGGTATTTTAATGAGGTCGTAAAGTTTTTGTTGCGTTTTTTATGTCTCAGTTTATTCTTACTCGATCATTATATGTATAGCAGAGACAAACTAAGATATGTTCGGCAACTGTTCTAGATGGTTCTGTTTTTATCAGGAGATTCAAGTAAGTTAAAAATTAAGTTTTGTAGAATGAAATTAATTGATCGAGAACTTATTTTTTTTAACAATTCTTCTGCAAATTTTTGGTATTTGTGAATTATTATTTTCGGAAACCGCGGACATGAATGTGACAATATTTTACCCCAATCGTATTCTCTTTTTTAAAAAATGAGCTGTTCAAACAATTAACTATTTTCCAGTATACAATTTTCCTCATGTTTGTGACGCCTGACATCAAAATTTATCATTTATTTTTACGCGACGCTTTCACACCTTATTGACGATATAGTTCTTTTGAAAACTTCATAGCTCTGACGTCGTTTCACAAATATCAAAACTCTTGACAGTACTCGTGAATGCTCTATTGGATGTGCATTCCGCCAACAATGTTGACATCATCTGGATATAATAAAAAGTTTTAAACTTGGACTAACTTTAACACCCTACTCGACGCGCGACTCAGAGATGATTAAAACTTTGATCACCTCCAGGTGACGTCAGCATGGTTGTTGAAACGCGCGTCGAGCACAGTATTCGGCAGTGGCGTTCAAATTAAAACTCAACTTTAATATCTTCAGAAGATGTCGGCATGATGGAAGAAATGTGCATCGAGTTGAGTGTTCGAGTGTATTCAAATAAACCTGAATTATCATCGTCCCCAGGTGATGTCAGCATTGTGGGCGAAACCCGCGTCGAGTATAACATTCGGGTGTTGCTATCAAATTAGAGGCCACTTTGTCACTTTTAAAATTGATATTTTGTAGAAGGCGTTTCTTTGAGGAAGGTGGTAGGTGACCAGGGTTGTGTAACCGACCCCGGGGGTTGTTCTTGCCCTTCAAAGGGGTGGAAAATAAATTTATGAAAACACTTTGATAAACATTTTTTATACTATTTTTCAATTATTATAGATGAAAAAAAATTCCACCCCCTTGAAGGGTGGAAACAACCCCCGGGGAGTCGCATTCAGATTTTTGCACGGCCTACTAAATTTCCAGTACTGCAGTGTTATTAGACGAATAAACAAATATTAATACACCGATCGAGATGCGGTGGCAAAATGCATGGTTGCTGATAATGGTCCCTCCTCGAATAAAGATGAGCCTCAAGAGCAATTGGCAACATGTCACATGGCTTAGCTTCCAGCACGAACGCTAAGAAAACGATGAGAGATCGGACAAAATTTCATGTGATTAATTTTGTAGAGCACCAAATTTGAAATGTCAGTAGCTATACTAAAGTTAATTGTTTAGGCGGGGGACACCCCCACTTTTCGTAGAATTTTTGCATCTGTCGGTTATGTGTAAATATGTATAAAATATTTCAATTAATTTAAAGAAAGTTGTGTTCAAATAATTTTAAGTGAAAATTAAGGTAAGTGAAATGCCGGAATCGCGGAGGAAGTCGAAATCTTTATGTGACGCTGCCCCTGACGTAATTTCCACAGATGCCGAGACACTTAAATACTACCTTTAACACTTTACTCGACGCGCGTTTCGCCCACCTTGCTGACATCACCTGGAGATGATAAAACGGTGCTTTAATTTGATCAATACACCCAAACACTTATCAACTGGAAGTTTTTAAATTTGAGGTTTAATTTGAACTCTACATCTGTATACTTTATTCCCCAACCATGTAGGCATAATCTCGAGATGATTAAAACTGAGCCTTAATTTGGACAATATCTTTACTCGATATGCGTTTCGTCCACCATGTTGACATCATCTGGAGATGCTTAAAACTGAGCTTTAATTTGATAGGCGATACGCAAATGTTCTTCACGACGTGGATTTCGCCCACCATGCTTTCATCAGCAGAAACCTCTCTAAAAACTCTTATTATCTTTGGCAGACTATGTGCAGATCTGTTTCCCGTGTTAGGTTATAATGGAAACATATGGACCCCACAATTATTTCCACGTCCAGTGGTAGTATAGTAACGCATTTTTTTTTTTTTTTTTATTGAAGTATACTTAAAATGTCATGAAACGCCGAGATTTTAAATTTGAGCGAAAAAAAAGTCTCTCTGTCGGTCTGTAACTTTTTTGTGTGCACGTTTACTCTGGAACGGTTTATGATATTGACTTGAAATTTGGTACATTTATGTATGATAATTAGATCTGGAACTAAATTATATTTTGATGTAATTCCGTTGAAGGGTTCGGGGGTAACTAATCAAAGCAAGCAGGTAAGAGTCCATAAAATTGCAATTTGGGGTATGTACTTACGAGAAGTCAAGATTATCCCCCACATTATTATGAAAGGGAGTAAAAAAAAATAAAATGTGATTTAGTGTATACAAGAACGAAACGTCTCAAAAAAATTTTTTGACGTTAGCCACCACCCCCACCCTATTATTAAAGTGAGTAAAATGTTACTTAGAGATTTAGTGTGTATATAAGACTTGGATACAAAATCTGGATGTGGAAGTAGTGATTCCTTGGTCAGCGGTATTTTATCTTGGATTTTTCAATTTGTTCAACTTTTCTACGTTGTCGATTTTTGTTCTCCCACGAATGCCTATTTTCTTCCTGGCAAAATTCTAATCGTTTCCCTCTTGATTTTCGTAGGTTCCTGTATCGGTAATAATTTCAAAGTCCTATGGTAACATTTTTAACGCCTTTTGAATTTTTGAATAACTATTTTCAAGTCCACGTTATCTAGAACAATTTTTTTTCTTAATCAAACATCTCAAAAGAACTATCATAATGAATCACAGTCATTTGAAAATACACAATTTTCTGCATTCTGCTCTTGGTTCAGCCAAAACCTATTTTTAGTACGTTAGAATTTGAAAATTTTATAGAGGGTGTTGGTAGCAGCTTAAAAATAAAAATCGCATCAGATAAACTGCCTTTTTTGTGCGATATATTGAAAAAAATCGCTGTCCAAAGAATCACTACTTCACATCCAGATTTTGTATCCAAGTCTTTTACACACTAAATTACAATGTAATATTTTACTCCCTTTAATAATAGGATGGGGTTGGTAGAGGGGGTGGCTAATGCCAAAATAAATTTTAAAGGCCCTTGGTTCTCGTACACACACTATATCCCTATTTAATTTTTTACTCCCTTCAAAAATAGAGTGGGGGAGGTAGAGAGGGTAGCTGACGGCAAAAAAAATTTTCGAGGCGTTTCGTTCTTGTATACACACTAAATCACATTTTAATTTTTTTACTCCCTTTCATAATAGTGTGGGGGAGGCTGACGCGAAAAAAAATTTTGAATCCCTGACTTTTCATATATGCCCTAAGTTGCAATTTTATGGACTCTTACCTCTGCTTGCATTGCCTATTTACTCCCGAAACCTTCAACGGGATTAGATCAAAATATAATCTAGTTCCAGATCTCGTTATACTTAATACATGTGTGTACCAAATTTCAAGTCAATATCATAAACGGTTCCAAAGTAAACGTGCGCACAAAAAAAGGTACAGACAGACTGATAAAGAATTTTTTTTCGCTCAAATTTAAAATTTTAATATTTCATGACATTTAAAACCTATTCAACAAAAAAAAATATTTTTTTGCATTACTATACTTCCACTGGACATGGAAATAATTGCTCAGAATTAAGAAATATGACGTTGTCTGTGCAAGTTTATTTCTTTTAAGACTTTTAGTCTCTCTCACATAGCGATAAGTATTCAAAAATGTGTTTTACTGGGAGCAGGCAGGACGCTTTTGGTATATATAGGTATGCTACTCTTATACTGTTTATTTCAATTGTTGTTTATTTCTAAAATTTGCAGCCGATATGAGCATATTAAAGAGAATAGATATGTTCGTTAAATGAGAAATCTTGGCGCATATTAACATGTTTATTTATGACTGATCTAAGACAATATTACCTTTGAATTTTTCACGCTAGCTCTTGATTTGTTCCACCAGACATGTACACATTAATTAGCCTTTAATAAATAAGTGTAACGAAGCTATTTTCATAACTACATAAGATAATGTGATAACTAAAGGTATATATTTGATGTGCAAAAACAGAGAGTGGATTAGTGTTGTGACTAGCGAACATGGAATTTTTGTTCTAATTGTTGTATTTGTGTTTCAGGTTATGCACAAAGATGAGGACGGTGCAGCCGGACTACATCGATCAAGATATCTCACAGCCTCCGACCATATTCCATTGGATGGTGAAATGTTTCTACAGGTGAGTGAAATGGAAAAATGTGCCAATGTTACAATTGAACGATTTTGCTTATGGCAACGGCAAATATACGATCACATATTATAGTGGAAAGTTAGACTCTAATTGAAATGGTTTTTAGAAAATAGAAAAACGCTAATTCTAAATAAACCTCTAACAGATAATACCAAAATTACGCCTTTTATATAATAATTATTTACGTAGAACTTAAGAATCCAGTAGCCGCGGCGAGTGCCATCTGAGGTGAAGCAGAGCGCGAGAAACAAAAATCAAATATCGAATTAAAAATGTCTGTGTATTTGTGCAGACCGCCTTTTTAACAGGATAAGGTACTTCTTTTAGATTTAAATTTTGTATCAAATATGTAAAAGAGCATGGAGAGCATGCGTTTGGAATGCAAGTCTAACGTTGCAAGGAAGTCAATGGAAGTCAGTTTGAACATCTAATAAAGTCTTTTTTAATATTGTATCGTTTACTAATCTAAACTTTTTTAATTTAAAATAATGCGTAGCTCTCAAACTATTGAGTTTAGCCGCCCACATTTATACATTTTTGTAATAAGTTCTTCGAGAGACAGGGGAAACTAATTACTAAAAAGTATGGAATGTTCCATTTAAAAAATGTATGGGTGGGTGTGTAGGGTGGGGGTTTCCTATTCATAAGAAAGTGTGCCCATACTATTTCTTTTTGACGTGTTTTTGCGAGTTTTTAGGAATCCTTAATATGAACTGATTCCACTAAGCACTTACAATTTATTAACAAATAAAAATTAACAGTCATTACAGGTCGTGATAGAAAGACAATAATTAATACCTTGGATAAATTATAATGTCGTGTTTAATGGTCATCCATAGTCCATTGAATGAGTCGGACGAAGTAGCAAATGTTTGCGATTCGGACTAGACAATGTCCTGCCCCCGTTTTCGAGGGTGCTGAATCGATTCCCGGGGACAAACCAATTTTTCCACTTCGGCAACCCCCTCAAATTTACCAAAAAACCACCCCCAAAGTGCCCTTTTCCGTGAACCCGCTTATTTTCTCCCAGTTTTTCGACTAACTGTTATTCCCTCGAGTAGAACGGAAGGTCCCTCGAGGGATTTGACCTCAGCCACCCCTACACCAGGCTTCCACCGCTCTAGGGGTTTGGTAAATTTATATTTTAAAGGATGTTTCTGTGGGGAAGGTAGCAGGTGACCAGGATTATGTAACCCACCACCGGGGGTTGTTTTTACCTTTCTACGGTGTGAATTTTTTTTCATCTACAATTGACATAGTATAAAACGATATACGATATATTAAATAAGTGGTCATTTTCTTGGATATTCCTTTTGAAGGGTGAAAACAACCCCCGGGGATGGTTACACAAACCTGGTCACCTGCCGCCTTCCTCACAGAAACACCTCCTGTAAAATATCATTTTTTTTTTCACAAAAAAAATATCAATTTTCCAACCCCCTAGAGCGCTGGAAGCCTGGTGTAGGGGTGGCTGAGGTCAAATCGCTCGAGGGGCCTTTCGTTCTATTCGAGGGAATAACAGTTACTCGAAAAACTGGGGAAAATAAACGGGTTCACGAAAAAGAACACTTTGGGGGTGGTTTTTTGCCAATTTGAGCGGGTTGTCGAAGTGGAATAATTGATTTGACCTCGGGAATCGATTCAGCACCCTCGAAAACGGGGGCAGGACATTGTCCGAATCGCAAACACTTGTCAATTTCATCATAAATGTCGACTCTTTAAATGGACTATCAAATCAGTACGAACAACACAACACAGATTAATTGATCAAACGAACTTACCTGAAGTGAAGTTCGATCATAATTTTACGAGACCTCCAGTCCGAAGATATCACTTATAATTTACTCTGTAGTACGCCTCTGGCGCTCTATCGTATCACTTGTTTTTAAAGAATTCGAATATTATCCCCTCCCTGCTCCCTACTGCCCGCCGGCCGACTGCGGGAACTTCATTCTGTTTAAATTTCATCTTCGCAACTTGAGGGATGAACTTTATGTTCTTAGGGAATGGGAGGGAAGTGATATCTTCGGACTGGAGGTCTCGTAAAATTATGATCGAACTTCACTTCAGGTAAGTTCGTTTGATCAATTAATTTTACTTCGACCTCCAGTCCTTTGATATCACTTATAATTTACTCTGTAGATATTTAAAGAATAAACACAAGTTGTGAAGATATCCTGCTATTTTATTTGATTAATAAGAAACCAAAATATAAACTTGGAAAACCGAAAGTCTAGTAAACAATGAATAAATAAAACTGAGACTTTCTTCAAAAGAAAATAAAGGACGAATACTATTATATCAACTTAGAATTGCATTAGCGTAAACCGTAGAGTTTAATAAGGGTTTATTATAATATTTGGCGAATGTCGACGTATTCTCTGACCATCCCGCCGTCTGGCAGATAACATCCACTGGTACTCCTCGTCGATAAGCCCTTGAACAAGACGCGTGACGTGTAGAATGTGGAAGATATTTAGTGGTGTCTATTCCTGCTAACCGCAATGCCTCCTTAACCCATCTGCTAATTGATTGTTTTGTTGCGCAATAGTGTGGTGATTTAATTGTTAAAAATAAATATTGCTGATCGGGTTTTCTAAACCGCCTGGTACTTTCCACGTAAAACAGTAACAAACTTCCCACACACAGGGCTGGATTTGCTCGGAAATACTGTAATTGCAAACATGGCTGCTTTTTGTTAATTCCCGATGTTTTAATTCTATCCGTTATAAATATTTGAACCCCGGATGCAGATTCAACAATATTTTCAATTCTGATTAGGGAAATTGTTTGGATGCGTTGACCCGTGACCAAGACCAGTAGCGTAGCAAGCTTAATTGAGATATTTTTTAAAGTAAGCTCTGTGTGAGGGAACATTTTTGACAAGAAAGTAATAAGCGGCTCAGTGTCCCATGTATGATTATATCTAGGCTTGGCAGGCCTCATATTAGAAATGCCCTTCAAAAATCTTTTAACGCGATAGTCTTCTCCTATGTTGTCGGGCAAAATTAGTGACAGTGCCGACCTGTGTGAATTAAACGTTCCGTATTGGAAATTATGGTTATCCAGTAGGTATTGCAAAAATTCTATTACGTTTTCTGCTTTCGCGGTGAAAACCGACCAGCCTTTTTCAGTACAGAAAACCCACCAAATTTTATAAGTCGTATAATACTGTTTCAGAGTCGAATCAGATAGGGAACGGAGGGTAGTATTAATGGCATTTTCGGGAATTTTTTTCAATTTGAATGCTTGGCAGACAATACTGCGGCCACCAGGGTAAGGGTGGGAGACATCGGGTGCTCTTGCCTGAAAGGAGAAGAAAGTAGTTTAGAGTTAGGTTTGAAAACCACGCACTCCCCCCTTTTCAGGTTTTGGAAAAATGGGAACCACGGCTGGGACGGCCAATAAGGTACCACTATAATACCTTCAGCCTTATCCCTCATTATCTTTTGAATAGTTCTGAGTATTAGTGAAAAGGGAGGGAACGCGTAAAAGAATATATTTTTCCAGTTTATTGTAAAAGCGTCTACCCCAACTGAATTTGGGTCTGGCAACCAAGATACATAATCTTTGCATTTGTGGTTGACATAGGACGCGAAAAGATCTATTTCTGGGGTTCCTAATGTCCTAACAATTTTAGAAAAAGCATAAGGCGCTAATGACCATTCGGTTTCGGGTGGTAGAGAACGAGATTCTTCGTCAGCTCTCCAGTTATTTTCAGAACTGACGTACGAAGCCACTAAAAAAATGTTTTTGGACTCGCACCATTGCCAGATTGTCTTTGCTAAGGAATGTAAGTTTTCATGTTGGACACTTCCCATTCTGTTAATGTAAGCCAAGGCTGTAGTGTTGTCGGTTCTAATCAGAATATTGTCGTACTGTATATCTCGGGCGAAACACTTAAGTCCAAAATATATCGCCTTTAGCTCTAAAAAATTTATATGTTTATTTTTGTCGGTGCCAGTCCACCAACCGTGAGTGGTTCCTAACTGCGAACACGCGCCCCACCCGGAAAGGCTGGCATCACAGTATATTTCGGTTATAAAGGAATCCTGCCTTATGTTATTATAAGTTTTCAATATTTTTCGGTCCCACCATTGCAAATCATAAAGACATCTACTAGACACCGTCATATTCGAGTCATAATTCATGTTATTCAATTTTAGATTTAAAATTTTTTCCCTTTCGAAACTTTGGTGTAAAGCCAACCGTATTTGACGGCTGGACACACTGAAATTAAGAGGCCAATAAATCTTGCCCATTCGCGTATTGAGCAGTGTTTATTTTTTAAAAATCGTTGAACTGATTTTTTAACCTTTTCTCTCTTCTTCAATGGCAAACTTATGGTTAAATTTTTACTGTCAAACAAAAATCCCAAAAATTTTTGTTGCTTTGACGGTTGCAACGAGCTCTTTTCTTTATTAACAACAAACCCTAAAGATGCGAGCATTCTGGTAGTAAGAGCTGTATGTTTCGCGCAAGATTCTGCTGTGGCCCCAAGTATTAAAAAATCGTCCAAGTAATTTATACATAGTATTCCCTGACTTCTAAGATTTCTTATAATTGGTTTTATTAATTTTGTAAATATAAATGGCGCGGATGCTAAACCGAATGGTAAGCAAGAGAATTCATATAGAGTGTTTTCAAACTCGAAGCGCAAGAATTTTCTGTAAGACTCTTCTACTGATACAACAAAGTAGGCGTCTTTTAAATCAATTGAACACATATACATGTCTTTTTGTAGAAGCCGCGAAACAGTTCTATGATCCTCCAGTTTGAAGTGAGGGGTTTCAACAAATTGATTTAAATTTTTTAAGTTAAGGATAAATCGCTTGCTACCATTCGGCTTGAGCGCCAAGAAAATTCTGGATATAAATTGTTTTCCCGGGAAATTGACACATTTTACTATCGCACCCTGCAATAATAAGTCTTTAATTACCATTTTTACTTTAAGGTTTTCCTTGTTTGAAAATTTTGTGGGATTTGTTGCTTGGGTTTGTTTAGGAAGTTTCGTAAAACGAATCTTGTAACCCTTCACCCATGACAAAATTAGCGAGTTTTGAGTAATTTTTTGCCAATTATGGATAAAGTGCTTTAATCTCCCTGCGTGATGTATTTTACTAACCTGCGTTAAATCCTCCGCCTGTGGCTGTAATATTGGTCCCTCGAGGGTCGTCGCCCTTTGAATGGTCTGGTCTCCCTCGGTTGACGTACCGGGCGTAATCTGTTTCCCGCCTGTGTATTAGGTTGTATGCGGCTCCTAACACCTCCTCTTCCTGTAGAAGAAATATTAGACGAAGCGGATTTTCCGCCATTCTTATAGGTAGATGGAGTCGAAATTAATTCTTTACCAACTTTTTCCAGCATTTTGGCTGATTTTATTTTCTCTCCTAGCTCCTCTCCAAATAATAGGGTACCTGGTGAGGTTCGATCAGTAACCTCTTTAACAGGTTTAGATAGAATCTGACTTATTAAAGTCCTCCTGACCTGTGATATATTAAAAAATAGATTAGATAAAAGGCGGCTTGAATCCCATAATGGAGTCAGTAATTTTTCTCTGGTTTGTTTTGGCAGGCGATCTGATAATTCTCTGTCGCTACTTGGCGACCGGCTTCTTTTCCTGCCTTTTCCCATTTCTAAAAATAATCTTTTAGGTTAATTATATACTTACAAAACAATCCGAGAACACTCACCGACGCGCGGTGTGAACGATACAAGCACTAGAAAGCTAATGAAGTTCCCGCAGTCGGCCGGCGGGCAGTAGGGAGCAGGGAGGGGATAATATTCGAATTCTTTAAAAACAAGTGATACGATAGAGCGCCAGAGGCGTACTACAGAGTAAATTATAAGTGATATCAAAGGACTGGAGGTCGAAGTAAAATTACAAATTCTCATTAAAACGTGGCTAAAAGGATAAAACTCACTTCATATATTATGTGATAATTTTAATTCATACCACAAACAACTCGCAATATATTGTTTAAAACTAAAACATTCGATCTAACAATGAAATCCGAAGTGTCGTGTTAGTCGCATTCAGATTTTTCCATGGCCTATTACGGTTTTCAGTACTGTGGTGCTGTTAGACGATGAACAAATCCAATGCGATGATATTTTTAATACACGATCAGCTTAGATTTGGTCGGAAAATGCGGGGTTGCTGACAATGTGCATTACTCAAATAGAAATGAAGAGCTTGGAGACTAATTGGCAACATTTCGTGTGGCTTAACGTTGAGCACAACGCCGCGGAAAGCGGAAACGCTTGAACGGTGACAGATATTATTTATAGTCCATTTAACGAGGTCTCGAACATCAAAAGTTTGTAGGATCTTTTGCAATACATTTCCCCCTCCTGTTTTCGAGGGTGAGAAAAACGATGGTGACGGTTTCGAGTTCTGAAACCCTTGCGTACTACCCCTATCAAGGAAAAACCGCCCCAATTTTCAGCTTCTCGGTCTTGGGCTTACGAGGGATTGAGGAATAATAATTAATTAATTTGCATTAGAGTACCCTGGACCGACCCCCCGGGGGTTGAACCCACCCTCGCCCGTAATAGCAATATTCCAAAAAATAAAAAAAAATAATAACTCGACAAGGTTTTTAATGGCTTTTTGAGAGCAGGGATCATGATGGATGCGCTATTTTTCACCCTAACCTCCCGCAACCACCCCAACGTATAATAACCACCCTCTCTTCCATGCTTTCGGCCTTAGGCATGCGGGGATTCGTCGGGTCGGGGTTTTTATCAGATTATCAGGGAAACTAACCATTACTCAACCACATTTGACCTAAAGCAACCCTCGGAGGTTGAAGCTACCCTGCATCATTTGAAGATATTTAAAACTGATATTTAATTTGGTAGCAGTTCGGATGTTCTACTCGACGCAGATTTCGCCCATATCATCTAGAATTTATTAAAGTTGAGTTTACACGCTACACCCGAATACTCTACTCAACGCACGTTTCACCAACCATGCTGACATCATCCGGAGGTGATGAAATAGTTATTTATGCAACAAGTTTATAAAGTGATACTTTTTATACTAAATGGGGATTTTGTCAATCCCATGGGTGAAAAAGTCACTTTACAGACGAGTTGTATACACAATTTTTTCTACTAAGTGTTTACCAAAATATATATGAATAAATTTCATTTTGCGCACTAGTGCGTAAAGTAAAATAATGAGATAGCAAGGTTAGTTGTTGAATAATGCTACATTCTACACTTGTTATATAAAAAAATTAAGACGTCGGTACTTAACAAAATTTATTGCTTTAATGAAAATTATGTGAATAAATTTTACGTCCTACAATAAAAACGAAATTAAAATAAATATTGTTCTAAAGAAGTAATTCCAGCAAAACTTATATAGTTGAAGTAATCAGTTCCCGGCAAATAAAAAACGCAACAAAAACTTTACGACCTCATTAAAATACCGGTACTCTTTGTACTGCTGTTCGCAAATTGACTTGCTTACCTTTATAGGTTTCGGGTCGTTTGATGACAGGCTTGGCGCTATGGCCCGCGGCGATATATTTATGTTGTAAAGTTTTTGTTGCGTTTTTATTTACTGGGATCTGTATATTTCAACTAGCGCCATGGCCCGCGGCGATAATAATCATGCCGTAAAGTTTTTCTTGGGTTTTTTTCTGTCTCGGGAATTTATTACTTGAACTATACCAAATACAATGTACTATCGTAATAAGTTGCCTGATTCTGGGTTAGTCACTGTTAGTTTGTTTGCCGAATTCTTTTCCAGTGTTTATGTGCAAAATAACATAGTATCAGAGTATAATTTTAATACTAACATTGATTTGATGTCTTGTTCAATTGATTTAATAAGCTTAGTGGAAGCCATAATTAGTCTACCAAACAAACTCTCATATGGTCCAGATGAGGTGCCTGCTTACTTCTTAAAAACCTTTACATGCCATATTCATTCAACAAGTCTCTCAGCTTAGGTATTTCTCCAACTTATTGGAAGCATAGCTTTATTATCCCTATATTCAAAGCTTTAGGTCTTGGTGGTTCGTTACTAAAGTGGATTGAGAGCTTTTTAGTGGGTCGTACGCAATCTGTTAAATTAGGTAATTTTATATCATATAACATCGATGTAGTCTGGGGTTCCTCACGGTTCAAACTTGAAAATTATACAGACCAATATAATCTGATTATGATGCAACTTTACTTCAAAAAGATTTAGACAGCTCCTATACTTAGATGTGTTTACTGAACTTAATGACCTTAAATATTAAAAAATGTTTCTCCATAACTTTTTCTAAATCAGACTCTCAGATCTCGTACCCGTATACTATCAATAATAATAATTTACAGTGTTACAGAAATCCGAGACTTAGGAATAAATTTTGATAGAAAATTAACTTTTAACGCTCATTTAATTAAGATGACCTCAAACTCGTTTAAATCATCAACCCACTTTAGTATAGTGCAAGTAAGAAAACCCTGAGACATAAAAAACCCAACGAAAACTTTACGATCTCATTAAAGTACCGGTACTCTTTTTTGTGCTGTTCGCAAATTGAGTCGCTTACCTTTATAGGTTCTTAAAATGCGTCAGGCTTGGCGCCATGTCCCGCAGCGATATAATTATGTTGTAAAGTTTTTGTTTGCATTTTTTATTTACTGGGATCTATTTACTTCAACTTGGAGCCATGGCCCGCGGCGATAGGTCGTAAAGTTTTTGTTTCGTTTTTTTTTGTCTCAGTTTATTCCTACTTGAACTATACTTACTAACTTGTATTTACTTTTTTTATTCACTTTATCCATTCTGATGGTTTATATTCTGAAGTTTATGTATTTCATTTTGGCTTAGGTTAAACATATAACGGTACTCCACTATTGGTGTATACAAGTTTTATAGAATGAAATCTATCGGAACCATATATATTTAAGAATTTAACGGCATTTCGTAAATATATCTTATTTTCGTTGTCATTCATTTTACACGATGCCTTTACGCCTTATTTGACGATACACAGGCTCATTTGAAAACTTAATGACTCTGACGTAGTTTCCTCGAACACCAAAACACTGAAACACCAACGGCCGGCTTATCAATGCAGGATTAACGCTATCAAGAAGAAGATAATATCCATTGCTTCGCTGAACATTTATCCTTTGGTTACGAGTTACCCTTGCATTGATAAACCGGCCCTAAGTGAATACTCTATCGGACGTGCGTTTCGTCAATCATGTTGGCATTATCTGGATGATAAAAACTTTTATTTAAACGCTGCCATCGAACACTCTACTAGACACGCGACTCAGTTTTGATCATCTCCAGGTGATGTCAACATGGTACATGAAACCCGCGTTTAGTAAAACATTCGAGCGTTGTCACTAAATTAAAGTACAGTTTTAAGCAGCTCCAGATGATGCCAACATGGTTTGTAAAATGCGCGTCGAGTAGAGTATTCAGGTATAATTTTAAAATTAAAATTTATTTTTAATCATCTCTAGATGATGCCAACACGGCGGGCGAAATGAGCATCGAGTGGAGCGTTCGAGTATATTATTCAAATTAAAGGCCAGTTTTCTTCATCTCCAGATGATGCCAATACAGTGGGCGAAAGCGTGTCGAGTCAGATTTAAGCATCTCCAGATGATGCCAATATGATGGGCGAAACACACACCGAGTAGAGTATTAAGTGTAATATTTAAGTGACTTGGTGCTTGTGGAAATTACGTCACATGCAACATCACATTTCAACTTTTCAACACCTTATTTTCTCCTAATTTGAATTTATTTACAATTAGGAAAGAATTTCTTAAAAAAAAAAATTCTTTAAAGTGCTTAATTACAATAATTCATTAATTATTTTAAATGTTTTATTCATTACCTATAATAATACTCGGCAGATGCAAAAATTATACAAAAAGTGGGCGTATCCCCTGCTTAAGCAATTAATTTCGATGATATATTGCCCACATTTGCCTCTGACATTTGAAATTTCATGCCCTACAAAATTCCTTATCTGAAATTTTGTCCTATCTGTCACCGTTTTCCCGGCGTTCCTGCTAGAATTTAAGCCACACGAAATGTTGCCAATTAGTCTTCAAGTTCTTCATTTTTATTTGAGTAGTGAGCATTGTCGGCAACCCTGCATTTTCCGATCGAGCCTTCCAAGTTGATCGGTGTATTGTGTATTGATATATCATATCAAATGTTTCATCGTCTAACAGAAGCACAGCACTGAAAATTTAGTAGTAGCCCATGCAAAAATCTGAATTACGACTGACGCGACGCTTCTAATTTCAATACTGTTAAGAACGTTTTGGGTGTGAACAATCTGGTGCGAGTTGTTTGTCGCGTATTAAATTTTCATGTCAAGTGATTCTTAACCACTTTTTAATGTGAATTTGTAATCTCTGTTGTGTTATTCGTATCGGTATGATGACCACTAATAAAATAGCTTAGTTACTTGGGCGTTTGATACTTCCACTTTTGAGTAAAATCAAATCCTTCTAACCAAGCATATAGAATACATCAAAATAAGTCGTAGATAAAATGATCCGGATACCGTTCGATAGAGAATACAATATTGCATAAGAATTTTATTTTGTTTTACTATTTTTATTTTCTCTTGTATGAAACCTCATAGCAAAAAAAGATGGTCGAAGCCCTCTAACAATAGGACATATTCGGCGATCATTCCCAAACGACTTGATAAACCAAAATTTTACAAGTTGTAAAAAATGAAGACAATTATGTTTTCCATCGATTAATACATAATTTATAAACGTTATTATGCGTGCAAAGAAAAAGCTGCCCATGTAATAGTGTTATAATCTTATTCATTAACTAGGTATTATTTTTCTTACAAACTGCGAAAAAAATTGATTGTATCCTTTGAAAATTATTTCACACCTTTCGTTTTAACTATTGTTTCTCCTGTAAAACCCTTTTAACAGAAAATATTGGACGGGCAACAATTGTTAACTATCAAACGATTCCATAAGTTTAACGGAAGATAAAAATATACTACGTTTAAGAAAATTAAAAAAATTAAAGGAATTGGTACATAATTTTAAATGGTATGCATTTAAATAAAGCCACCAGTGGCGTGTTTGCAAAAAACAACAAATATAATTGCATGAGATTCTATTTTTTTAAAAGCTTTTATTTAACATGCAATGTTTGTTTGTTTGTTGCAATCAAAATTTCGATTAGTTTTAATTAAACTAGAGCTTTGAAATTTTGCACGCGTATAAGTCTGGTGACAATACACTTTTAACATTTTCATATGAGAAAAAATAAGATGGCGGACGACTTTACCGTTTGTGATCCGATTTGACTCAAAATCGACATCTGGGGATTTTCGAGATCGCCAATCATGAATTCTTGGACAAAATTTAGAAATTCAAAATGGCGGCGACTTTTATCATTTATGGTCCAAATCAATCAAAATTGATATCTGGGGGTTTTCGGGTTCGCCGATTACGAATTTCTAGTCAAAAATTTAGTTCCGGATGGCGGACGACTTTACCGTTTAAGATCCGATTCAACTCAAAATCCATATCTGGGGGTTTTCAAGGTCGTGGATTATGAATTTTTAGTCAAAATTCAGAAATTCGTATAAATGCAATTTAGGACATGTATGAAAGTTAAGGTATCTGGATTTTTTTGGCATCGGCCACCCCCCACTATCACCCCTATACCACCCCCACACTATTATGAAAAGGCGTAATAGAAATTTAAATGTGATTTGTGCTTTAGTGTGTATACAAGAACAATACGTCGAAAACATTATTTTTGGCGTTATCTACCCCCTCTACCACCCCCATTGCCACCCTATTATTAAAGGGAGTAAAACATTAAATTGGGATTTAGTGTGTATATGAAAACCAAGGGCCTCTAAAAAAAATTTGGTATTAACCACCTCTACTACCTCTATTGCCACCCCCACCCTATTATTAAAGGGAATAAAATATTAAATTGGGGGTGGCTAATGCAAGTCGTTTTGGTTCTCGTATACACACTAAATCCCAATTTAATTTTTTATTCTCTTAAACAACAATAGGGTGGGGGTGGCAATGGGGATTGTAGAAGTGGTAGCTAACGCCAAGAAAATTTTTTTTAGACGTTTCGTTTTTGTATACACACTAAATCACATTTTAATTTTTTTTACCCCCTTCAATAATAGAGTGGAGATGGCAATCGGAGTGGTAGAAAGGTAGCTAATGTCAAAAAAATTTTTTTTTACGTTTCGTTTTTTGTAGACACACTAAATCACATTTTAATTTTTTTTACCCCTTCAATAATAGGGTGGAGATGGCGATGGGGGTGGTAGAGGGGGTAGCTAATGCCAAAAAAAATGTTGAGACCTTAACTTTTCGTATATGCCCTAAATTGAAATTTTATGGAGTCTTACTTGCTTGTTTTGCCTATTTACCCTTACTTACCCCCGAACCCTTCAACGGAATTGGATCAAAATATAATCTAGTTCCAGATCTCGTTACAATACATAAGTGTACCATTTTTTTCGCCCAAATTTGAAATCTCGACGTTTCATGACATTTTAAGCCTATTTCAACAAAAAATATATATATATTTGCGTTATATTTCCACTGGACATGGAAGTAATTATTCTGATGTTTTATATTCTGAAGTTTATGTTAATCTATCAGGATCATATATATTTAACAATTTAACGGCATTTCGTAAATATATCTTATTTTCGTTGTCATTCATTTCACACGATACTTTTACGCCTTATTTGATGATACAGGCTCATTTAAAATCAACATGCCTCTGACGTAGTTTCCTCGAACATCAAAACACTTAAACACTAACGGCCTGTTTATCAATGCAGGATTAACGCTATCTAGAACTGTAGAAGATGATATCCATTGCTTCGCTGAACATTTATCCTTTGGTTACGAGTTAACCATGCATTGATAAACCGGCTCTAAGTGAATATTCTAACGGACGTTCGTTTCGTCAATCATGTTGGCATCATCTGGATGATAAAAACTTTTATTTAAACGCTGCCATCGAACACTCTACTAGACACGCTACTCATGGATGATTAAAACTTAATTTCAACTATCATTATTAATTTTAAAAGTCAGTTTTGATCGAGTACGTAGGTTAGGTTAGGTCGAGTAGAACATGCTAGTGTTGCTATCGAATTAAAACTCAGTATTAGGCATCTCCAGATGATGCCAACGGTGGGCGAAACGTGCGTCACGCAGAGTATTGCAGTGTAGTGTTTAAGTTTTAAGCATCTTCAGAAGATGCCAATGTAGTGTGCGAAACCCGTATCAAGTAGAGTGTTCGAGTGTATTATTCAAATTAAAGCTCAATTTCATCATTTCCAGTGATGGTGTAGAAACCCGCGTTGCGTAAAACATTCGAGTGTTGGTATCAAATTAAAGCTTTGTTCTAAACACCTCCAGATAATGGCAACCGCTCGAACGAAAAGCGCGAAAGCTCATTTTTAAGCATATCCAGGTGATGCCTACATGGTTGGCGAAATAAGCGCCGAGTGGAGTATTCAAATCAAAACTCGGTTTTAATCATCTCCAAATGATGCCAATGCGGTGCGTCGAGTAGAGTGTTACAGTGTAATGTTGAAAGCAGAGTTATAATTAACTCTGCTTTCATCGTCTCCAGGTGAAGTCATCATGGTAGACGAAACCCGCATTGAGTAAAACATTCAAGCGTTGTTACCAAATTAAAGTACAGTTTTAAGCAGATTATGTCTACATGGTTCGTGAAACGCGCGTCAAGTAGAGTGTTCAGGTATAGTTTTAAAATTAAAATTTATTTTTAATCATCTCTAGATGATGCCAAGATGGCGGGCGAAATGCGCATCGAGTAGAACGTTCGAGTATATTATTCAAATTAAAGTTCAGTTTTCTCCATCTCCAGATGATGCCAATACGGTGGGCGAAAGCGTGTCGAGTAGAGTAAAGAAGTGAAATGTTCATACTAAAACTCAGATTTAAGCATCTCCAGATGATGCCAATATGATGGGCGAAACACACGCCGAGTAGAGTATTCAAGTGTAATATTTAAATGACTTGGTGCTTGTGGAAATTACTTCACAGGCAACATCACATTTCAACTTTTCAACACCTAATTTTCCTTAATTTGAATTTACAATTGGGAAAGAATTTGTTGAAAAAATTCTTTAAATTAGGTACTTAATTATAATTCATTAATTATTTGAAATGTTTTATTCATCACATATAATACTCGGCAGATGCAAAAATTCTACAAAAAGTAGGCGTATCCCCTGCTTAAGCAATTTATTTCGAATGATATATTTCCACTGACATTTGAAATTTCATGCTATACAAAATTCCTTATCTGAAATTTTGTCCTATCTCACCGTTTTCGCGGCGTTTCAGCTAGAAGTTAAGCCACACGCAATGTTGCCAATTAGTCTTCAAGCTCTTCATTTTTATTTGAGTAGTGAGCTTTGTCAGCAACCCCGCATTTTCCGACCAAATATTTCAAGTTGATCGGTGTATTAAAAATACGGCATTGGATTTGTTTCGTTGTCTAACGTCGCCACAGCACTGAAAACCGTATAGTAGGCCTTGGAAAAATCTGAATGCAACTGACAGGACGCTTCCAATTTCGTTTCGTTGTAGATCGAACGTTTTAAATTTTAATATTAAACAGTACAATCTGCTGCGTGTGGTTTGTGATGTGAATTAAATTTTCGCATACGTGAAATGACTTTTATCAGTTTTAATGTGAATTTGTAATCTATGTTGTGTTGTTCGTATCGGTTTGATTTTGATGGCCACTAAACGCAAGGTTAATTCGCTAAAGGTAATAATTATTGTCTCCATAATGACCTCTAATTATTGTTAACGTTTATTTATTAATCAATTGTATGTGCTTAGTAAACTCAGTTTATTCTAACGTTTCGTAAACGCTCGGCTTCTAGATTATTTATGTTGGGAGGATTGTCTTTAATAATAAATTGTTAATATTTGCATGAACATTATTATTTACTTGCAACTTGGAATTACATTTTTTTACTAGGTTAAAACGTCTCTCTGACCATTAAACCTGAAAAGAGGTATTCAAAATTATGATTTATGGTATGTATAAGTTAAAATATGTTACAACAAAGCCCGATGAATAAAAAAATATATTAAAATGAAATCTGCGGTAGGATGCACCCAGTAGAACAGATCAGCCTCTGCACTGACAGTAGTGCATTTATTTATTTGCCAGATTGTTCCCAAGCGGACAGGACCATGTAGAGGCAATAGGCGAAAGTCTGATTTTATTATATCATCATGAAGTTTTCCAATGTAACTGTGACTTTCTTTCAATTGATAAGGAATTAATATTTTGTCTGTTAACTCAACACGAGCATCTAAACAAATCAGCATAAAACTTGGTAAAAAAAATTAAATTTTTTAGTAGTTATAGACATAGTTGTTTATAGAAACAATTTTGTACACAAAATATGTGCTTTTCCTAATTGGCCATAAACAATCTTGTTTATATAAATCAAATGCTTATCATGACCATGTAAATAAATCAATATAAAAGCTAGTGGAAAATTTGTCATTTTTTTGCCAGCTAGGTAGATATAGTCCAAGTAAGGACTTCCTAAGAGGAAAAAAACTAAACAAAAACTTTACGGCATAATTATTATCGCCGCGGGCCATGGCGCTAAGTTGAAGTAAATAGATCCCAGTAAATAAAAAATGCAAACAAAAACTTCACAACATAATTATATCGCTGCGGGCCATGGCGCCAAGCCTGCTATGAAACATTCCCGACGCACATTAAAAACCTATAAAGGTAAGAGAGTCAATTTGCGAACAGCACAAAAAAGAGTACCGGTATTTTAATGAGGTCGTAAAGTTTTTGTTGCGTTTTTTATGTCTCAGTTTATTCTTACTCGATCATTATATGTATAGCAGAGACAAACTAAGATATGTTCGGCAACTGTTCTAGATGGTTCTGTTTTTATCAGGAGATTCAAGTAAGTTAAAAATTAAGTTTTGTAGAATGAAATTAATTGATCGAGAACTTATTTTTTTTAACAATTCTTCTGCAAATTTTTGGTATTTGTGAATTATTATTTTCGGAAACCGCGGACATGAATGTGACAATATTTTACCCCAATCGTATTCTCTTTTTTAAAAAATGAGCTGTTCAAACAATTAACTATTTTCCAGTATACAATTTTCCTCATGTTTGTGACGCCTGACATCAAAATTTATCATTTATTTTTACGCGACGCTTTCACACCTTATTGACGATATAGTTCTTTTGAAAACTTCATAGCTCTGACGTCGTTTCACAAATATCAAAACTCTTGACAGTACTCGTGAATGCTCTATTGGATGTGCATTCCGCCAACAATGTTGACATCATCTGGATATAATAAAAAGTTTTAAACTTGGACTAACTTTAACACCCTACTCGACGCGCGACTCAGAGATGATTAAAACTTTGATCACCTCCAGGTGACGTCAGCATGGTTGTTGAAACGCGCGTCGAGCACAGTATTCGGCAGTGGCGTTCAAATTAAAACTCAACTTTAATATCTTCAGAAGATGTCGGCATGATGGAAGAAATGTGCATCGAGTTGAGTGTTCGAGTGTATTCAAATAAACCTGAATTATCATCGTCCCCAGGTGATGTCAGCATTGTGGGCGAAACCCGCGTCGAGTATAACATTCGGGTGTTGCTATCAAATTAGAGGCCACTTTGTCACTTTTAAAATTGATATTTTGTAGAAGGCGTTTCTTTGAGGAAGGTGGTAGGTGACCAGGGTTGTGTAACCGACCCCGGGGGTTGTTCTTGCCCTTCAAAGGGGTGGAAAATAAATTTATGAAAACACTTTGATAAACATTTTTTATACTATTTTTCAATTATTATAGATGAAAAAAAATTCCACCCCCTTGAAGGGTGGAAACAACCCCCGGGGAGTCGCATTCAGATTTTTGCACGGCCTACTAAATTTCCAGTACTGCAGTGTTATTAGACGAATAAACAAATATTAATACACCGATCGAGATGCGGTGGCAAAATGCATGGTTGCTGATAATGGTCCCTCCTCGAATAAAGATGAGCCTCAAGAGCAATTGGCAACATGTCACATGGCTTAGCTTCCAGCACGAACGCTAAGAAAACGATGAGAGATCGGACAAAATTTCATGTGATTAATTTTGTAGAGCACCAAATTTGAAATGTCAGTAGCTATACTAAAGTTAATTGTTTAGGCGGGGGACACCCCCACTTTTCGTAGAATTTTTGCATCTGTCGGTTATGTGTAAATATGTATAAAATATTTCAAGTAATTTAAAGAAAGTCCTGTTCAAATAATTTTAAGTGAAAATTAAGGTAAGTGAAATGCCGGAATCGCGGAGGAAGTCGAAATCTTTATGTGACGCTGCCCCTGACGTAATTTCCACAGATGCCGAGACACTTAAATACTACCTTTAACACTTTACTCGACGCGCGTTTCGCCCACCATGCTGGCATCATCTGGAAATGCTTAAAACTGAACTTTAATTTGACATCCACACTTGAGTGTTGACTCGACGCGGATTTCGCCCACCTTGCTGACATCACCTGGAGATGATAATACGGTGCTTTAATTTGATCAATACACCCAAACACTTATCAACTGGAAGTTTTTAAATTTGAGGTTTAATTTGAACGCTACATCTGTATACTTTATTCCCCAACCATGTAGGCATAATCTGGAGCTGCTTAAAACTGAGCTTTAATTTGAATACTACACTCCGATACTCTACTTGACGCGCATTTCGCCAGATTGCCACCATCTCGAGATGATTAAAACTGAGCCTTAATTTGGACAATATCTTTACTCGATATGCGTTTCGTCCACCATGTTGACATCATCTGGAGATGCTTAAAACTGAGCTTTAATTTGATAGGCGATACGCAAATGTTCTTCACGACGTGGATTTCGCCCACCATGCTTTCATCAGCAGAAACGTCTCTAAAAACTCTTATTATCTTTGGCAGACTATTTGCAGATCTGTTTCCCGTGTTAGGTTATAATGGAAACATATGGACCCCACAATTATTTCCACGTCCAGTGGTAGTATAGTAACGCATTTTTTTTTTATTGAAGTATACTTAAAATGTCATGAAACGCCGAGATTTTAAATTTGAGCGAAAAAAAATTCTCTCTGTCGGTCTGTAACTTTTTTGTGTGCACGTTTACTCTGGAACGGTTTATGATATTGACTTGAAATTTGGTACATTTATGTATGATAATCAGATCTGGAACTAAATTATATTTTGATGTAATTCCGTTGAAGGGTTCGGGAGTAACTAATCAAAGCAAGCAGGTAAGAGTCCATAAAATTGCAATTTGGGGTATGTACGAATGCCTATTTTCTTCGTGGCAAAATTCTAATCGTTTCCCTCTTGATTTTCGTAGGTTCCTGTATCGGTAATAATTTCAAAGTCCTATAGTAACATTTTTAACGCCTTTTGAATGTTTGAATAACTATTTTCAAGTCCACGTTATCTAGAACAATTTTTTTTCTTAATCAAACATCTCAAAAGAACTATTATAATGAATCACAGAGTCATTTGAAAATACACAATTTTCTGCATTCTGCTCTTGGTTCAGCCAAAACCTATTTTTAGTACGTTAGAATTTGAAAATTTTATAGAGGGTGTTGATAGCAGCTTAAAAATAAAAATCGCATCAGATAAACTGCCTTTTCTGTGCGATATATTGAAAAAAATCGCTGTCCAAAGAATCACTACTTCACATCCAGATTTTGTATCCAAGTCTTTTACACACTAAATTACAATCTAATATTTTACTCCGTTTAATAATAGGATGGGGTTGGTAGAGGGGGTGGCTAATGCCAAAATAAATTTTAAAGGCCCTTGGTTCTCGTACACACACTATATCCCTATTTAATGTTTTACTCCCTTCAATAATAGAGTGGGGGAGGTAGAGAGGGTAGCTAACGGCAAAAAAAATTTTCGAGGCGTTTCGTTCTTGTATACACACTAAATCACATTTTAATTTTTTTACTCCCTTTCATAATAGTGTGGGGGAGGCTGATGCCAAAAAAAATTTTGAATCCCTGACTTTTCATATATATGCCCTAAATTGCAATTTTATGGACTCTTACCTGCTTGCATTCCCTATTTACTCCCGAAACCTTCAACGGGATTAGATCAAAATATAATCTAGTTCCAGATCTCGTTATACTTAATACATGTGTGTACCAAATTTCAAGTCAATATCATAAACGGTTCCAAAGTAAACGTGCGCACAAAAAAAGGTACAGACAGACTGATAGAGAATTTTTTTTCGCTCAAATTTAAAATTTTAATATTTCATGACATTTAAAACCTATTCAACAAAAAAAATATTTTTTTGCATTACTATACTTCCACTGGACATGGAAATAATTGCTCAGAATTAAGAAATATGACGTTGTCTGTGCAAGTTTATTTCGTTTAAGACTTTTAGTCTCTCTCACATAGCGATAAGTATTCAAAAATGTGTTTTACTGGGAGCAAGCAGGACGGTTTTGGTATATATAGGTATGCTACTCTTATACTGTTTATTTCAATTGTTGTTTATTTCTAAAATTTGCAGCCGATATGAGCATATTAAAGAGAATAGATATGTTCGTTAAATGAGAAATCTTGGCGCATATTAACATGTTTATTTATGACTGATCTAAGACAATATTACCTTTGAATTTTTTCACGCTAGCTCTTGATTTGTTCCACCAGACATGTACACATTAATTAGCCTTTAATAAATAAGTGTAACGAAGCTATTTTCATAACTACATAAGATAATGTGATAACTAAAGGTATATATTTGATGTGCAAAAACAGAGAGTGGATTAGTGTTGTGACTAGCGAACATGGAATTTTTGTTCTAATTGTTGTATTTGTGTTTCAGGTTATGCACAAAGATGAGGACGGTGCAGCCGGACTACATCGATCAAGATATCTCACAGCCTCCGACCATATTCCATTGGATGGTGAAATGTTTCTACAGGTGAGTGAAATGGAAAAATGTGCCAATGTTACAATTGAACGATTTTGCTTATGGCAACGGCAAATATACGATCACCTATTATAATGGAAAGTTAGACTCTAATTGAAATGGTTTTTAGAAAATAGAAAAACGCTAATTCTAAATAAACCTCTAACAGATAATACCAAAATTACGCCTTTTATATAAAAATTATTTACGTGGAACTTAAGAATCCAGTAGCCGCGGCGAGTGCCATCTGAGGTGAAGCAGAGCGCGAGAAACAAAAATCAAATATCGAATTAAAAATGTCTGTGTATTTGTGCAGACCGTCTTTTTAACAGGATAAGGTACTTCTTTTAGATTTAAATTTTGTATCAAATATGTAAAAGAGCATGGAGAGCATGCGTTTGGAACGCAAGTGTAAGGTTGCAAGGAAGTCAATGAAAGTCAGTTTGAACATCTAATAAAGTCTTTTTTGATATTGAATCGTTTACTAATCTAAACTTTTTTTAATTTAAAATAATGCGTAGCTCTCAAACTATTGACTTTAGTCGCCCACATTTATACATTTTTGTAATAAGTTCTTCGAGGGCGAGGGGAAACTAATGACTAAAAAGTATGGAATGTTCCATTTAAAAAATGTAGGGGCGGGTGTGTAGGGTGGGGGTTTCCTATTCATAAGAAAGTGTGCCCCTACTATTTCTTTTTGACCTGTTTTTGCGTTTTTTGCAAAAATCAATATACCTAAATATATTTTAGGGTGGATAGTTTTTATTGAAGTACATCGTATATTCACTGGTGCTTGCAGGAATTAAATGTCGCTTTTAGTTCTCCAGTAATCAATTTGGCGAGTTTTAGCTGACTAACTCCGTATTATATACTTTTTGTGAAAGCACAACTTCGCGATAAATGGTAAATTTACCTTTTTCAAGTACGTTAATTAGGAAACGTATTATGATCGCTGTTATCTAATTAATTTTAGTACATTTAATCTCGAATGCCGGAAATAATTCTTTTATATTTTAAAATATGGTTCGAAACCGAATTAACGTAATACCATGACCTAACTACAAAAAGAAAGCTTAACACTCGACGACTCCACGAGACCGCCAGTTATTTTTATACGGGTTTTCGAGGGCGGTAATAGCGATGGTGATATTTTTTTTTTAGTTGTTAGAAATCCTCAAATACCGAGCTTTTAGGAATCTTTAGAATTAACTGATTCCGCTAAGTACTTACGATTTATTAACAAATAAAAATTGACAGTCATTACAGGTCGTGATAAAGACAATAATTAATACCTTTTGGATAAATTATAATGTCGTGTTTAATGGTCATCCATAGTCCATTGAATGAGTCGGACGAAGTAGCAAATGTTTGCGATTCGGACTAGACAATGTCCTGCCCCCGTTTTCAAGGGTGCTGAATCGATTCCCGGGGACGAACCAATTTTTCCACTTCGGCAACCCCCTCAAATTTACCAAAAAACCACCCCCAAAGTGCCCTTTTCCGTGAACCCGTTTATTTTCCCCCAGTTATTCCCTCGAGTAGAACGGAAGGTCCCTCGAGGGATTTGACCTCAGCCACCCCTACACCAGGCTTCCACCGCTCTAGGGGGTGGGAAAATTGATATTTTAAAGGATGTTTCTGTGGGGAAGGTAGCAGGTGACCAGGATTATGTAACCCACCACCGGGGGGGGTTGTTTTCACCATAGTATAAAAAATATGTTTATGACAGTGGTTTTATATACGATATATTTAATAAGTGTTCACATTTTCTTGGATATTCCTTTTGAATGGTGAAAACAACCTCCGGGGATGGTTACACAACCCTGGTCACCTGCCACCTTCCTCACAGAAACACCTCCTGTAAAATATCAATTTTTTTTTTCACAAAAAAAAAATATCAATTTTCCAACCTTCTAGGGGGGTAGAAGCCTGGTGTAGGGGTGGCTGAGGTCAAATCGCTCGAGGGACCTTCCGTTCTATTCGAGGGAATAACAGTTACTCGAAAACTGGGGAAAATAAACGGGTTCACGAAAAAGGACACTTTGGGGGTGGTTTTTTGCCAATTTGAGCGGGTTGTCGAAGTGGAATAATTGATTTGACCTCGGGAATCGATTCAGCACCCTCGAAAACGGGAGCGGGACATTGTCCGAATCGCAAATATTTGTCAATTTCATCATAAATATCGACTCTTTAAATGGACTATCAAATCAGTACGAACAACACAACACAGATTACAAATTCTCATTAAAACGTGGATAAAACTCACTTCATATATGTGATAATTTTAATTCATACCATAAACAACCCGCAATATATTGTTTAAATCTAAAACATTCGATCTAACAATGAAATCCAAAGTGTCGTGTTAGTCGCATTCAGATTTTTCCATGGCCTATTACGGTTTTCAGTACCTGTGGTGCTGTTAGACGATGAACAAATCCAATACGATATTTTTAATACACGATCAGCCTAGATTTGGTCGGAAAATGCGGGGTTGCTGACAATGCGCATTACCCAAATAGAAATGAAGAGCTTGGAGACTAATTGGCAACATTTCGTGTGGCTTCACTTTCAGCACAACGCCGCGGAAAGCGGAAACGGTGACAGGTATTATTTATAGTCCATTTAACGAGGTCTCGAACATCAAAAGTTTGTAGGATCTTTTGCAGTACATTTCCTCCTCCTCTTTTCGAGGGTGAGAAGAACGATGGTGATGGTTTCGAGTTCTGAAACCCTTGCGTACTACCCCTATCAAGGAAAAACCGCCCCAATTTTCAGCTTTTCGGTCTTGGGCTTGCGAGGGATTGAGGAATAATAATAAATTAATTAATTTGCATTAGCGTACCCTGGACCGACCCCCGGGGGTTGAACCCACCCTCGCCCGTAATAGCAATATCCCAAAAAATGAAAAAATACTAACTCGACAAGGTTTTTAATGGCTTTTTGAGGGCAGGAATCATGATGGATGTGCTATTTTTCACCCTAACCTCCCGCAACCACCCCAACGTATAAAACCACCCCCTCTTCCATGCTGTCGGTCCTAGGCATGCGGGAATTCGTCGGATCGGGGTTTTTATGAGAATATCAGGAAAGCTGACCATTATTAAACCGCAGTTGACCTAAGTAGTACATTATACACTAAGGGAGAGAAACAAGATCCTTGAGATCTTCCAGGGGGTTACTTCGGTAACTTGAGAGGCGGTTAAGAAAACATTTTAAGAAAACAAACATTTTTATTTCGTCCCTAGGGACTAAATGCTTTACTTCTGTCACAATTTTGATGCCATAGAAATCGGTTTCTACTCCCGGTCGTGGAGAAATATTATTTTTTTGATTGTAACCAAACAGCTGTTTGGGAATTGAAATTCAATCTTTTTTTGAGATTTTTTTATCCCTTCAGGATTACTGACAAGGTCAGGGTCACTTACACTGTACCTTTTTTATTTAGAAAATCTAAAATATTCTAGATTTAAAATATTCATATCTGCCATCTTGTTTTTTTCTTATACGAAAATGTTAAAGTGTTTGTCACTGGACTTATACACGTGCAAAATTTCAAAGCTCTAGCTTAATTACAACTAATCAAAATTTTGATTGCAAGATTTGACCTAAACAAACTAACTAACAAACAAACATTGCAAGTTAAATAAAAGCTTTTAAGAAGGTTACAAATACGTTATTTTACTGGGTTATTATGACACATTGGAAACATTTAACTTAATTTTGTGGGCGACTTTCCAAAGTAGCAATGTAATCATCCTAATATCGGGAAATCAAAACATTTTCCGACCACATTTACTGTATTTGTGAAAATAAAATAAACTTAATTCAGTTCCAAAATTTTATCATTATTACTTTTCGATGTAAATATCGAGAGGTACTTAAGATGGGAACTGGGAACATCCATCGAATAGACATAATGCAATAGGACATAAGCTTATTACCCATCTAATCAAATACTATATCGTTTGTTGGGTTAGATTTGCGAAACTCATTTAAATAATCAGATGGATGAATGAATCCTTGAACTTCCATATTAAATAATGGGCCATTTATTTAAACAGATGCAAGTGATTTTGTACCACAACAAGAGCGAGGAGGCGGCGCGGCGTTTACCGGAGACATGAAACAAAAAGTTCACAGGGCCATCATGCTTCACCCAAGGAAACGGCCTCAGCCCATGTTCCCAACTGCAAAAATGTGTTGTCAAGGTTAGTGTATTTTACAAATTTAAATATTTATATACTCGGCTAGGCTAAGTTTAGCAGGTGGCGGATTCGTCCGAAAATCATCTCATTGTTTTCTGGCAACGCTTCTGGTAACCATGCTTGTTGATGGTACGTCATACGTCGCATTATACGGTCTCGCATTTTTACACAAACAGAAGCGTCTTGAATATGTCACGTATTTAAAAAATTTGTCTTTCAAAAACCTCGTCATTCGAATTAAATGAGACAAAAAATAAGGTGCCACATTCTATGGTGATTTTGATGACATCTTTTACTTAGGTCCTTGTGCTCTCGCTTTGTCTTTCTGCAAGTACTAAAGTTTAAGTTTACTGTGAATAATTAGAGGCTATAAAGTGTGATAGGTAGATTTGTAAATGTTGGTTTTTCTAATGGATAGTTTGCTGCTGTTATAATGTACGTATTTTTATTCATGTGGAATTGAAGGAATAATGAATAATGATAAATAATCTCAAGAAGAATTCATAGTTGAAAATAGTAAAAAGTGACATTGATGATGAGCAAAATACGTCCAGGTCCAGCAACAGCCGAGACAGGGAAAATCACTTTTACTCCACATAAAACATATTTTTTCTTCAAAAATCATTTAGAATTTAAATAAATAGTGATATTTTCCTTAAAATACTTTTAGGCTCTGAAGTGATGATGTATTTAGTTTACCTATAAATTTTATAGTATATTTTATGTTTTTAACGATTTTCTACACACGTTTATAATATACAGGGTATGTATTTGAGTTCTGTAGAAGCCCATTGCTAGCACATATAAATGGTTTTAGTTTTGAATACAAATAGTTTTTTAATACGTTAATGGGTAGATGGCGCTGCGCTACAAAGAATTTTTTGGATGACAGGAACTTAGAAATGTTATCTCTATTTGTTATCAGTTGGTCTCCTAAATTAGACATTTTTGCATTTGGGTAACACACTTGGCATAATTTCCCCGGCTTGATCCACTCTAGCACCTTTTTGTGTAAAGCAACTTGGGAAAACGGGGTAAAAGGTTCTAGATTAGTTTTGTAACAATAGAATCCAAATTCGTCTACTCTGATCCATCTGACACTATCTCATCGACAAATTTTTATTATTGTTCACTTTCTATACAAATGAGGTTTGGCTGAAGGTGCTTCAAAGTTGTAAAAGAAATGTTCCACATTTAAACATAAACTATTTTTAATATTTGCGGATGTAATCACTTCCCGATATTGGTCTGGAATGAATAAGCTGTGTCCCACCACGGGAAATATATATAACAAAACATAAACATCACGTATAGTAGACAAACCCAAAATTCAAAGCCCATGGCGGTCCTGAATGGAGTTACACATTTGAAAAAAATGCAGACAACATCCATTAACCATCGGCATTACCAGAGTAAGGCAGAGCTTGACCAGAGCGAATTTGCCACATTGACTGAGCTACGGTACAATGCAACTATTTAAAAAATATATTTAGTATTAAACATTGGTAAAGATAAAGAACACAATCTGTTTTTATTTTGTCCTCCACATGAAGTTATTAAATGATCAATTTCAGGATTTTTTTCTTTGTGTAACTTGCAAAATCCGAGCAAACAACTTACTGCCTCTATTGGCAATATCATTCGTTCACGTAAAAAAAAATATGACTTTTGGTCTGACTGTTTGACGCAGTGGATACCAACGTTATACAACATCATTTGCGTGAAAGAAAAAGCTTTGTGTGGATAACTTCACAAATGGTATTGTCTGTTCTAAATACGTCACATAACATGTTTTCCTCTCAATGGTATTATTGGTATGGTATTTGTCTGTCTCTGACGATATTTCTCCGGCGTTTCATACAGTGTCACATTTCAGGTGGTCAAAAGACAAATTGAACGTTGTCAAAAATTTGTCTATAGAAAGACACCTTAACCATGCAATGGGTAATTTCTACTGTAATTTTTGTTTCTACAATAGTACGATTGTCCTACAGGAAACTGATTAATGTGACTCATAATGTAGTGTCACGTAATGTAACATAACATTTCTTTAAAATATTACAAATTTGGAATTCACTATTTATTGGGAGTTAGATCAGAAGTGTTAAAAAATTGCGATATTACTTATCCGCTTATGTCTTCAATTGTTGAAATATCTGTGAACCAGAAATTACATTTGTTTATTTTCGAGGCTATAGTATCTATCTAGAATTTTTGGTTGACCAAACTCTGTGCAATAATACGCCAAGCTAGTGCAAAAGTTATTGTTTAACAATTAAGAAGGAATGTTTTAACAAATATTGGCAAGAAGTATGATAGGTATAAAATGATATCCTTTCCTATTTTCAAAATGGCATTTTGAAAAAAAATTAGAAAATGTCTAAATTAAAAAAGGAAAAATTAAATAGGTAGGTACCTATAAACTATAGAGTTAAATCAGAACCTCTTCTCAATAATTCAGGAGCTTATAACAGTGTCAAAATATTATTGATGCATGATATAATTTTTTAGTTATGGATTGAAAGTGGTTTAGATAGCAAATACATATTTTTAATCTGAACAGATTTCGTAACTTTATAGACACACTAACCGAGGGCCATAGAACAAATATTTTATACGATTATAGCACAGCTTGGGACCCAACTACATGCCAATGTATTGTCATAATATTCTGAGAAGATATTAGATACTTAATTTTAGTCTAAATTGCACTATGTTACTGTTTTCCAGCATAATAATAAATTGAACAAGGTGTGGGGTAGTGCCATTAAAACCTTATATAGAAGTAGGCAACACAGAATACGTTACATGATTAATTATTCAAGTGGACGACAGAGGGTGTAGATTCGAGCCTGACTTTTATAGGGCCTCTATCTCAAACGTTTCTTCTCTGATATGAGCACTATCCAACGCCACTAGGCTCACCGTCACCGACACTCTCTGTAAACTATGTAGTTTTATCCGCCTTGCTCTACCCCAGTCTATGTTACAGGACATGGATATAAAGCAATCTTCAGGACGGTAGGAACCTGTAATGCCCACCATTTTGTTTTCTGTTGTCTATATTTATCCCTAGAGGCGACTAATAGTATTGAATTAAAATATTTTTTCATATCAATAGCAAATTGTATATCTTCTGTAGTGTTTTACTGATGGCTCTTCTGGCTTTAAATAGATAAGAATAAGATTTACAAAATATATGGAAAGCATTTATCTATAACTATTCAGTGTCATAAATTTTCGTACCTTTTCTATTTGGCATTTACAGAATAACCAATTAAATTAATATATTTGCAAAACAGTTTTTTGGGGGGAGTTCGGATTTTGTTTGCTTTAAATTGTAGCATTTTAAATATTTATAAATAGAAAAAAGTTTGAGTAAATATCTTTTAGGGTTCATCCCCAAATTTATTTATTTTTTTTAATTTCCTTGCTACCAAAATTAACTATAATCAAAGAAGCGGGAAAATGTACCCACACCCTCAAATTGTTTATCATTAGATAACTTTTTAACAATACATTATTTAATCGGAAAAATGTACAAAAAGTTTTTCATCACTTTTTCATGTAATTCAGCCGTTGACTTGGTTTTTCGACGTTTATTATTTTACCGAAATTTCTTTATGTAAACATGGACGTTTTCTTAGAATAGAAAAATTATTTAGAGGAAAGCTTTTTTGTTGTTCATTAATACTCCAAATACTATGGAAAGCAAAAAAACCAAAGTCCCCAAATATAATGCTAAAAAAACAGTAGGTATTTTACTTTGGTAAGTAAGTACCTGTCCTGGTATTTTTAAAGTATGTGTTATTTTTCTAAAATTGTATAAGAATGTAGATAAATCAAATATTTTGTTCACAAATGTCATCATATTTAATTCATATATTCACAATAAAATCCGCTCTGACTGTGACAAAATTAGGATCAATTTATAAAAGGAGTTTAGATATACCCTGCTCCATTTAAGGAGGGGACCTCTTGTAAACTTGAAGGTTTTTTTTTGCTTACTCTCAAAACTCACAGACACACTGATAAACGTGTTTTAATATCTTGTCACTATTCAAACATGAGGGCAGCATAAGCTATCGGTTATACATACATTTCTTTAAATTGATATGTGAATAATATATTAGGACAAATAATTCTGATGGCAAATTTTTAAAATATGTCATGGGGAATATATTTTTTTATAATTATTTTCATTTTGTGTTTTTTCTTTTTCCAGGGTCTTAAAATTCAAAGTGATCAGCCTCGATGTCGGAACTGGGGTATCATGTAAATCGAATAGATGTTGCAGAACTTGTGAATAATTTGCCACTTGTCTTCCCCAACCATCGTGGCTCGGATGGGTATCTCGGTGACATAAATATATTAGGTAAGTCAAAAAATTCATAGCAAAGACCTTTTACCTCTATTGGTCTTGTGTCTTGAAATATCTTATTAAACACTAAGTAATTAAAGTAAACCGATGAAATAAATTCTAACTTATCCAAATAGACCCAAAATCCGAAGAACAAACAAATAAGTTGTGGTTGTTTGTAAAGTCAATTTCTCATTTACTTCAAATGAAACACCCTGTATATTTTTACGCAGTAATTATATGGAAAATTTAAAGGCAAATAATTTTTATATGAACATTATCATAGTAATTTATAGAGGTCTTTGAAATAATTAACGAAACTGAAAGATTTATAGGTAGAAAACAGCTTTTATTTAAACAAAATTATAATAAAATACCTTACACCGCCTACAAACCAGGTACATTAAATGTTAAAAAGGCTTTCCATCTTGTTCCAAACATAAATCTGTTCTTGCTCGAAAAGACCTTTCCACTTGCTTTAATGTTTGGGGTGAAATATTTTCAAATACGACACATTTTTTTCAATGGTCACTACAATGAAGCAATGTACTTGTAAAATGTGTTATCTGAGTTATTAAAGTGCTTCATGTAGGATGAAGCTTCAGCTCATTTTTATGAGACGTGAAAGTGTACCTAGACAATACACATTTCTGAATCTTGTGGGATTATATCAGAAAAATCGTATATAAACAGGTACTAACAACTAAGATAAATATGTGGCACATAATAAATGTGTTTTGCAAATATTCCACCTGAAATGGTAAGGCAAATGGAAAGCAATAGCAAGAACAGATTTATGTTTAGAACTAGATGAAAAACGTTTTGAACATTTAATATGATAATTTATCGTAGTGGGTGTAAGTTGTTTTATTACGATTTTGTTTAAATAAAAGTTTTTCTACTTTCCCATGTTTCCGTTTTGTTAATTATTTCATATCGCTACATCAAAATATACAGAGTGTTCCATTTCAAAAAATTGAAGAAAATCAATTTCGAATTCTCAAACTTTCAACATTAATTCAGGCATCCTGTATATTACGGATTTGAAACGATTACTGTTACAGTATTATACCACCTTCATTAGAAAAAAAAAAATTTCGTTTTGTATTCAATTTCACATTCGATAAAATGGTAACCGTTTATAATGCTTTTTGTTTGTTTGATCATTCCGTATAGTTTTTTTTTTTTTAATTAAAAGAAGCTACACCCTGTATAATTGCCTCTATTTCTCAATTATTGCATTTATACAAATTTTTCACAAAAAGCTATTAAAGTACCTTTTCTAAATTTATATAAAGTTGGCACTATTTAGAGTAGTTATAAAAGTGGGAATAGTTTTTTTACAGTATATTAAAACACTTTGTTTCTATCACTAATTAGTGATATAAACAAGTGATAGATAGTGATAGAAACAAAGTAAAATGTTTTAACATATCGTCATGATTGACGTATCACAAAGGAAAATTGACCGTTCTATACTAATATATTTATGATTTGTGGCTGCAGTTTTTAATGATACACATAAGTTGTTCATATTTATTTGATTGAATTTTTTTATATGACACGTCACATCATTTGCTTTATTGAATGGTAAATAAATTTAATAATAGCACATTCAGACAGTAATGTGAAAATTGTAGAACAAAATATTCAATGGTAATGAAGGTTTAATAAAGACTGTTGTTTTTTCGTAAGTTACGCACATTAACAATGCATTGTATAAACTGAAAAAAGGACAATAATTTAATTTGAAAAATTGTTTTGTATCCTGAAAATATGAAGTGGGTTTCTTTTTGTCACTCACATTGACTAGATATTATTCACACCTGCAACTCACGCGAACTAGTAGACAATGTCCTAAGAACTTTAATTAGTTGACAAGTGGTGATGGTGGTGAAACAATCTGTTTAAGCACGTTCAAGTTTTGAAGATTATTTTAAAAGAAAATTCCGATTTTTGCAAATGAACTTTTTCTGAGGTTGGCTCCCTCCAAATGTGAATGAGTTTATCGAGTGAAGCAATCAATTAATTTCCTTAGGTCATTATTATTATTATGAGATACGTTTTAAAAAGTCACACACCATAAGAAAGTAGATAAATTGAATCAATATTCAACCACAATTCTTTCATATTGTGCCCTTACAGATTTTCTTAATTATTTATTCAAAAATACTCTATTTCTGGGAATACATGTATGGCTCTGAAAGTAGTAGAGCATAGTCAATAAACTTTTGTTTTTAAATAAAATTCATTGTTTTTTAGGTACAACAACAAATATAATTAGGTACGAACCGCTCCATTTAAGTAATGTATTAGAATGGGAGTTGATCTCAAAATCTCAGTACTCGCATAGGAATTTGAATCCTCGGAAGAGAATAGGATCGGCTTTGAAAGAGGGATTAAGCGACAGAGTGAGAGAGGTGAGATATTTGTGTACAGTCTTAGTCAACACTTCCCTGCAAATAAAAACTACAACAAAAACTTTGCGACCTCATTAAAACACCGTTACTCTCTGTACTATTCCGCCGGTAAGGTAAATTATATTACTCACTTAACTTTACTTTTTAATGAACATCAGTTCTTTGACAATACCATACCGACTGGTTCGCCGGCGTTAATAATGGCCTCGTAAAATTTTTATTGCATTTTTTATTTGCAGGGAAGCGTTGTCTTAGATTATACATTTCTGTTCCTGCATTTTGTTAATGAGACATTTTTCAGGTAATGGAACTAATTAACCCGTTCTCCAAGCAAAGGGGAAGGGTTATAGATTTTAAAGAAATATTATACGGTTATTGGAGTCTGGATCCTGTTTGTGGCGTGGACCTAATTTTGTGTCTGTTGTTGGTTTACCTCAAATACAGGGGCCACAAGATGACTGTTCAAGGTAGAAGGCATGCCTACATACAACAGACGTTTACAGGTAAATAATTAGTATACAAGGCGGGGCAATAGCTCGAAATTAAAAAAAAAAAAGGTACAGGGATAAATTACATAAAAGTTCTGTAACTGGAAATTATTTTCGAAAATATATGGTAAGCCAAGACAACACAACCAGGACGAAGTGCCATTTTTAAGATGGAATCCTATAAATATTAGTACATTTTTAGAAGCCACTTTCTGTATTACTAATCTCCAAACCATTTATGGCTGACGACTTTTGTCATTTAGATCCAAATCGATCAAAATAGATGTCTGGGGGTTTTCGGGGTCGCGGAGTACGAAATAATGCAGATGCATTTTGAAAAATACACTACAGTTATCGTTATCGATTTTAAGAAAGAACTTTGTAAATAAGTTATGAGACATCTGTGATGTCGTTGTATGATTTTTCAATTTAGTACTTTTTCAGAACAAAAGATCATACCGCCATGCCGATATTCGGCAGAATGCAGAAGTTCATCATCCTCGGTTCATTGCATCTACTCAGGGCACACAATTCACGGACCCGGTAGTCACTCACGCCACGGGCGTGGGGAGTGGTTATTGGTATTTATTACCAGCTTCCCTCTGTGAGGGTCGGAGCCACAGAGTAGAGTGACTTGTAAAAAAATTTAAGGAGTGAAAGCAGTCTAGAATGAGGTTTCTAAACATGTAGTGATGTTTCTAGCATTCGATATAAAAAAATGGCACTTGGCCCTATAATCGTCTTGGTTCATCCTGTATATTCAAAAATTATTTCCAGTTATAGACTTTTTTGTGTAATTCGCTCATGTTTTTTTTTATTTCCAGCAATAGTCCGGGCGATAGTGTCAATATTACACTTCATTTCAACAGGACTTCTTTGTTTTTTAATGTTGGTTTTCGATCGAAATGTTAAAGTGAGATGCTAATTTTGGGCTCGATTGAACAAAGGAAAACACAAACACTTAGATTAAAATGGATATATTGAACAAAATACAAATATGGTGTACAATGGTTGAAAACTTAACAAATACTGAGTCCAACAGAAAAGTAATGTGCGAACAGATAGGAGCGCTCATGCGCACAGTCGTAACGTACCTCGATGAATAACCGCGGCGCGAACTTCAAAAATAATGAATCACTAACACGAAAAACAACTAAAATAAGTATCAGCTGACACAACTGTGGAGGCTGTGCATTTGGTAAAATAATTTTGTTTTTTGCGCCATGGTATTGTCAGCTGATACCTTTTAATTGTTTTTTATATCGTAAACTATCATATAAATAAATTTCAGCTTTGTTGAAATAACGGATTTTCACGTGTTTTTCATACATATTGACCAGGGTAATTGACAATATTCGCTCCTTACCTTATGCAGCTGACACTGTTTTTTTTAAAATTTATATTACATAAATAACTATTTTTAGTTTTGTAGCTTTGTTGGATTGACGCAAAAAACAAAATTATTTTACCAAATGCGCAGCCTCCCACTTTCCTCATCTCCACAGCCGCGTCAGCTGACACTAATTTTAGTTGTTTTTCGAACAAAAACTAACATTAAAAAAATAAAGAAGTCGTGTTGAAATGATGCATAAAATATATGTGCTACCTCCTGGACGATCATAGAACTCAAGTTATGGAAATCAGATGCACTATTGCCCCACCCTGCATTTCTGTTGAATTCATTTATTTTTTGTTTGAAATGAAAAGCTCCTGTTATATTTAACATAAGTTAGACAAATAATAAGCTTTCGAATAAAAATATGTGAAAGAAGTATTAACTCTTACTTACCCCAATGTATGTTTGTTTACTTTCCGTTGTGTACTCTCTGTAACCTATGCAGCCTTAAGGGTGTATATATCATAATTTTTTTTCAATTTTTTTTTATTTCTTCAAGTTATCATTGTCTTTACAGCTACAGCGTCCCTGTATGCTTTTTGCCTTATAATGTTTTCAGATTTTTTGGAGTGGTGCGTCATGATGTAAAAAATTAAAATTTGATTTTGAGATGTTTCTGTCTAGTACTGTACCTGTTAATCTTTATTTTATTGATGGGTATATTATAATTTATAACACGTTCATACACTAAACGGTACATAAATGGATAATCAGTAACTTTCCCTTACACTTCAGTATAAGTACGTCGTACATATAAAGGAGTTCATCGTTTCAATGAAATAGTATAGACAACTGCTAAACCATAAAAGAGAGATGGTCGGTTAAAGGCCCGCAGCAAATACACGTAAAAACGGTTTCGGTGAAATTCCCTAAAAGTTTTTTGAATTGTAGATCTAGCCCTACTAATTAAATTGCCCATTAGCAAAACCCACCTTCCAGGAATACTTTCGGATTTATGGTCATCCAGAGTTTTATCTTTATCTTACATGGCTGCAGTCTTAAAATATTTTATAGGTCGAATCAAGAATAATAAAAAAAATTTATAATGGGGTATAAACTTTTTTTAACTAAATATTGCTTTAATACCTACACTCCTACAGAACCTGCAGAGTGTACAAGAAAATATTTTTATTTAAAAAATCGTCAGCAAATATTACTGATGATGCTATTTACATCTTGTATGTTGATCAAGTAGGTTATGTCTAAAACAATTTAAATCTAGTTGACAGTTATTTGTTGTCAGTGCGTAAAAAGACGCTAACCTACCTATGTTTGTTGCTGTATTTTAAGTTTATTTGTTGATTTTGTTATCTCGAAGTACCTTATGCGAATAATAAAATTAACTTTCTTAATATATTTAATTTTAAGTTTGAGTCACGGCCCTTCCTGCAAACCGGAGGCACTGTTATACTTGTCATACTGTGAACTTTATAAATAGAATGTCAAGAATTGATGGAGATAATAATGCTGCCAAAAAAGAAATTGTCACGACTAGGCGTGAGACATTTGGAAGACCACTACTTCTTATTAACAAACAAACAAGAATCTGTTTTAATTGTAACACATCTCAATGTTTCCTGAAATAACTGTTATAGAAAATGATCCCACCTGTTTAAGACTTAATGTATTAACTCAAACATCAAGTCATGGTTGTGCTATATGCGACGCTCTTGAAAATCTACAAAGACTAACTATTCAATGTAGAGTCATCAAAAACATAATATATTGCGGAAAGTGTCAGAGTTTGTCATCAACATCTAGATGAAAGTGGTATGTTGATCCGGCAGCTAATGGCTGGACTGCCATTTGTTAATAGGCCATATGTTATTAAGGTGCCACAATTGCTAGCATTTCTACAGGAATTAAGAACCATAAACAATACAGAAAAGTGGAAATGCCACGACATTAATAGTTTTGCAGATGAAGAATTGAAATATATGTGTCCCATATCCAAACATCAGTTTCGTGAGCTTTATGATTATTGTGAACCAGTCCCAAGAGAAGGTGGACATGATTACGTTTCAAAGAAAGATCTTCTTGTATTTTTTTGCAAATTAAAACAAGGCCTATCAGATAATTTTTGAAAGTGATATTGGATTATTCTAGTAGACAGTCAACTAGTTATGTAATAGCAAAAGTAAGAACATCACTGATGCAGAGGTTTGTACCTGAAAATGTTGGGCTACAATCCATAACTCGCAGCACGTCACTGATTTTGCAAATCAACTGTACAATAACGAACCTGATGAAAAAAAAGCAATTGCTTACATTGACGATACCTACTGTTCAATAGGGAAAAGTAATAATTTTCAAGCTTTGCGTCAATCATACTGCATGCGTAAAGGTCGTCATTTAATAAAACCTGGCTTAATTGTTGCTCCAAATGTTATATATTGGCCGTACTTGGACCATATTTCTCTGCTTCTCGGAATAATGATTCGTCAATGCTGAGAAATGAAATGAAGCGAAACAGAAATGGGATCAGAAACTGGTTTTTAGAAAATGACATTTTTGTTGTTGATAGGGGCTACAGAGATACAGTACCATTGCTGGAAGAACTGGGCATAAACTGAAATTAGCTCCCTCCTACATACAAGACATGACACAATAGGAAGTAATTGATTTACAAATAGATCTGACACTGGAGCAACGCTCTAATTATTAGACTTAGACACCGAAATGCTACTAAGTACCAGTTATGGATACAGTATAGTAATATAGGCGATCCTATCACTGGATATTATTGTACTTGCAAATCTGGTGCAAGAAATATTGGCACATGTAGCTAGCTAGCGTTTTGTGGTTCTTCGGTTACTCAAGAGATGAGCCGAATGTGAAATATCCGTCAACCATGCTGTTGTAGATTGTAGATTGTTTTATGGGGTCATTTGGCTTCGAACAGCCTTACTTCACTTCGACCTAAAAGATCTTCTGTGATTTACCCTACATCTAGTTGTTGCCCAGGATTCCAAGACTTTTTACAAAGCTTGTGATTTTCCTGGGGGCTAATTTCCCTATGTCTTCAGGCGGTAATTCCGCCTGTTCTAGGAATTTTAGCCTAGTGCGGACTAACACCTTGCATTCACAAAGTATATGTTCCCCAGTTTCAGTTGCAGTATTGCAATATGTGCATTTGTTGTCTACTGCCTTGCCCATATTCTTGAGATGATATCTCAAGGGGCAGTGGCCAGTTAGAAGGCCTGTGATTAGCCTTAATTCGGACTTTTCAACTCCGAGAAGCTTTGTGGCATTCTTTGTCGAATAAGTTATAAACTTTTTCGATTGTCTTTGGCTACCATGCTGTTACAATCTATCCAAGTTGCGAGTGATAGGTAGAGATAACAACATTGAGTAAAAATCAATATTATTACTGTTAGCCGTTACAAGTTTTTCGTTTGTTACAATTTAGAATTTTTTAAATAAAAATATTTTCTGGTACACCCTGTAGGTTCTGTAGGTATTAAAGCAATATTTAGTAAAAAAAGTTTTTACCCCATTATTAACAAATTTTATTATTCTTGATTCGACCTATAAAATATTTTTTAGAAAATATTGCAAGGCTGCAGCCATGTAAGATCTAAAACTTTGGATGACCATAAATCCGAAAGTAATTCTTGTAGGTGAGTTTTGCTAATGGGCAATTTAATTAGTAGGACTAGATCTACAATTCACAAAAATTTTAGGGAATTTCACCGAAACCATTTTTAAGTGTATTTGCTGCGGGGCCCTTTGAGAAAATGTATATTTTAAAGCTCACTGATGTGCCATTATCAGGTTTTAAAGATTTTCAGTAATTTCAGAAATATATCAAGAGAAGGATGAAAGTTTTTACTATTAACTTGCAAGTGATAGGATTTAGAAAAAGTTCTTTAAATAAAATTGAAAGGTGGTTGCCTATTTAAAGTCTCAAATTTCACAATGTTTATGGACTCAATTAGTGTTACGTCACATATTAGGCAACCCAACATACTACTGTCATACCATTAATAGCGCAAAATTAATGCACTGGAACTTGACTCTTAATGCTCTAGTTAATGTAGACCATTATCAAGAGGATTAAAACATAGCTTAGATTTTCATTTTATTTCTGCCTCACAGAAAATATTTAAGACCTTCCAGTAACTAATTGACGTTCAGAAAGTATGTAAAAGTAAAGTAAAATACATTGGAAGAAAGTAACTTTTAATAAAATAAATTGATATTACCTATGAATTATAGTATCCTCCAATGGACTCAATTAGCTGTGATGTCACAACTTATGCAACCAGACATACTACTGTCATAGAAATTTTGATCCCGTCGAGTGACATTGGAATTTGAGCCTTATTACCTTATTCATAAAGACTATAAATTATAATGCTAAAACATTGCTTTACATTTTATTGAATTTCTCGGTTGAAACAAATATATAAGAACTTCCGGTGCCAATCTTATACACAGAAGATATGTTAAAATATATGTATTTATATAAGATTTAATAAACTTTTAATTTTATTTTAATAATGCCAAATATAAAACAGCAACAGTTTCCTCCAATGGGAATGAAGAATGTGAAAATTTAAATTACGTGGCAGAATGCAATACAATTGCAGCTAATTTCAATACTATTGTTTGAATTATTCACATTTACGGTTCATAACCTAATCTGTCTTTCTGTAATCAAATCTTATATTCATTTTAAATTGTTTGAACTATGGGTTTATGTTTTGTTCCCGAATGTGATCAAACTAATAGTAGTGAATGTAAAATGTTTAATTCTCCAAAGGATACCAAGTTAAAAGAAAAGTGGAAGCTACTTATGAGGTAGGTTAGGGTTATTTATATTTTACTTTATTATAGAGCTTTCTGACAGTAAAATGTTGATTTACAGTTAAGAATACAGCAGTACAAGTTATTAAAATTTATGAAGCAATTTTCTTTTTGTAATATTATTCCGGTGCCGATTTTCATACAAAAAAATTACATTAATTTTACTATTTACATCAATTCTATACAATATTTGTTATAAACTGTGTACCTAGTTAACTTTATTTGTTCTATTTTCAGAAGAGGCGATAGGAAATCTAATAAGTTTTCATTGGCACCAGCGATATTTAAACGGAATGTTGGAAAAATGTTTACATATTCACCTCCAGAAAGACGAATTCGCCTATACCTACTTCAACTTTATACATTTTGTCTTCATACTTGCTTGAACCACGTATAGTATGCAGCTCATTATCATACTGCATTTTTTAACATCCTGAAGTTACAGAATTTTCTCCTTTTCGAATGATATTAGTTTCTTTGTAGAAGTCAAATATTGCGCTCATACTTAACAACTGTTTTTTTTTTTAGAAATTTCTTAGGTGTACTTACATATACCAAAATACTTATTTATAAAATATTAAATTAGAAATTCAAAAGTTTTGAGACATATCTGTTAGCTGTACGAGAGGTTATAAACTGACAGAGCAAAAATGTAAAACTAACTTGAAGTTAGCAGCAATGACGTTTTTGTGTTCTCAATTCCTATTGGAGGATACTATAATTCATATGTAATATCAATTTACTTTATTAAAAGTTAATTTCTTCTAATGTATTTTACTTTACTTTTACTTTCACATACTTTGTGAACGTCAATTAGTTACTGAAAGGTCTTAAATATTTTCTGTGAGCTAGAAATAAAATGAAATTCTAAGCTATGTTTTAACCCTCTTGATAATACTCTTTATTAACTAGAGCATTAAGAGTCAAGTTCCAGTGCATTAATTTTGCGCTATTAACAGTATGACAGTAGTATGTTAGGTTGCCTAATATGTGACGTAACACTAATTGAGTCCATAGGAATTGAAAATAAAAAACGTCATTGCTGCTAACTTCAAGTTAGTTTTACATTTTGCTCTGTCAGTTTATAACCTCGTACAGCTAACACAGATATGTCTCAAAACTTTTGAATTTCTAATCTAATATTTTATAAATAAGTATTTTAAGTACACCTAAGAAATTTCTAAAAAAAAAACAGTTGTAAATCTGAGTATGTCTACGAAAATTATTTGGGTTGTTAAAATGAATTGTTTTTGAGTTATCGGAGACTACAAATTTTTAAAGTAAGATGGGCGCCAGCAGCCTCGATAGTGATGTTTCGTAGTTCTAAGAGTGGACAAGCTCTCAGGGTCGATTTTGGAGTTTTGTAATGAGGTTTAACGATTTTGCTATGATGTAGGTACTGCTACTTCCCCTTGGATGGCTGTGATGTGAGTCAGAATACACTTATGCCGCTTTTAGCGATAAGGTACCCAACTGGTGCTTTTTATTTAGGCGCTTTTGCCTGTCGATGCGTAGAAATAAAAGTCAATGGTCCAATTAAAACGTAACGTGAAGCAGAACTCTGTCGCTGTTCGTTGCACAATTTGTTTAATGGTTGTTTATCCCTAACTTTACTAGCTAAACTTTGTATTCATATCGGTTTTAAAATTTCGCGTCACGATTGTAGATAAAGAATGGCCTTTCTCCTCAACGCTGGCAGGGTGTAGCTACAGAGGTGCACTACGACGCCGTACCGGTCTCGGTTCGTCAGGATTATGAAGTTCTGGAAGATTGCTTGAAGTTCGCTCTGGTAGGTAGATGTAGTCGCGTTGACTGTTCGCACTCGAATGATGCTGCTGCAAACCTCGCCTCGATACTGTAGACTTTGGGATGGACGGGGCTCTGGACGTTAGGTCGGCTGGCGTTCTGAACGTCGCTCGCCGAATGAGCGGCTGGGACCGTTGGCTGCGTCACGTCGGTACCGCCCAGTCATGCCGAGGCGGACGGGATCCTAAACGTTGATATAGTCTTGATGCTGTAATTGCGTAGTACTTATTTCGCACTGAGATATTGATGCATGAAACAAATGACTTTTCTGATTAATTTTAAACTATTTTAACTAGCCTTTTTTGGCTTCGACAACAAGTGCAATATTTCACTTCTACAAACAAACTAAAATCATTCGAAAAGGAGAAAATTCTCTAGCTTCAGGATGTTAAAAAAAGTGCAGTATGATAATGAGCTGCATACAATACGCGGTTCAAGCAAGTATGAAGACAAAATGTATAAAGTTGAGGTAGGTATAGGCGAATTCGTCTTCCATTCCATTTAAATATCGCTGGTAAATTACTTTTTCTGTCACCATCTTCAAAGTGCCAATGAAAACTTATTAGATTTCCTATCGCCTGTTCTGAAATAGAACTAATAAAATTAACTAGGTACACAGTTTATAATAAATATTGTATAGAATTGATGTAAATACTAAAATTAACGTAATTTTTTGTATGAAAATCGGCACCGGAATAATATTACAAAAAAAAATTGTTTCATAAATTTTAATAACTTGTACTGCTGTCTCTTAACTGTAAATCCACATTTTTACTGTTAGAGAACTCTATAATAAAGTAAAATATAAATAACCCTAAGTAGCTTCCACTTTTCTTTTAACTTGGCATCCTTTGGAAAATGAAACATTTTACATTCACTATTATTAGTATGATCACATTCAGGAACAAAACATAAACCCATAATTCAAACAATTTAAAATGAATATAAAATTTGATTACAGAAAGAAAGATTTAGGTTATGAACCATAAATGTGTATAATTCAAACAATAGTATTGAAATTAGCTGCAATTGTATTGCATTCTGCCACGTAATTTAAATTTTCACATTCTTCATTCCCATTGGAGGAAACTGTTGCTGTTTTATATTTAGCATTATTAAAATAAAATTAAAGGTTTATTAAATCTTATATAAATACATATATTTTAACATATCTTGTGTGTTTGAGATCGGCACCGGAAGTTCTTATATATTTGTTTCAACCGAGCAGGCCCACGCCGTAAATAAGGGCAAACTCGTGTGGTGGACGACGGCGCCGAAAAGCCTCAAAACTGAAAAGTAAAAAAAAAGATACAGCAACAAACAAAATTGTCAAAACAAAATTTATAATGATAAAAAAAACCAGTAAGGAATTGCTAGCTATTACATTGTTTTTTATTTGTTTATTTTTTTATTTTTACTCATTGAGACGAGGGAATCGAATTACTTCTCGAAAATAATATATTTTCCAAATGAGAGTACGCAATAATAGCATTTATTCGATCGAATACGTAACATGATACCATGAATTGTGTAAACTCAAACAAATCTGATTTTATTCATGTTTGAGCTTGAAATTTGGCTTGCAACGAGCGAACAAACTTTTATATTTTGTTTATTTGAATCTAAAATAGAAAAATTTTGAGTTGTAATACTGTTAGAATATATTCCTGTTTTTTATAAGTTTATAATTATGTTATGTACCTCAATGAAAAAATACTTGTATGGCTTGTACTTGTAAAATATAAAAATGAAAATAAATTTATGAAAATACTTTTTAAAATTATTTTTCAATAATGGATAATAATACCTAACTTCACCCGTATCTGTACTCACATATGAACGTAATACAAATTTGGGGCGTTATTTTAAATTTGCACAAGGGCGCCAAAAGTGCTAGGCGCGGGCCTGCAACCGAGAAATTCAATAAAATGTAAAGCAATGTTTTAGCATCATAATTTATAGTCTTTATGAATAAGGTAATAAGGCTCAAATGCCAATGTCATTCGACGGGATCAAAATTTCTATGACAGTAGTATGTCTGGTTACATAAGTTGTTGACATCACAGCAAATTGAGTCCATTCGGTTTTAGTCTTTGAATCTGCTGTCTTTTAGGAGAAATCGAAAATAAATATTATTATTTTTCAGGAATATTCGTGAAGGAAGTAAATTTTTATGAATTTCCCACTGCATCCTAGAACCTAGAGATATGCCAATTTCATACATTCTCTGAGCGGGCGGTACAACATTTTTAAGAGATTCTTAAGGATGTACGAGTACGTGTGTCTGAGAGAAGCGGAACCCAAATATCTCCGGAGGATTTTCAGGAGAGCGTGAACTTGCTTGAAAGTCTTAAAGACAAATATCGTCTCAACGATATTCAAATAATATATTCCAACGAGATGTTCAGAGGAATAGCTCTCCAGTTGGGCGTGAATTCTTTATCAGAAGATTATTTAATGTTGTTTATCGATGTCAATATGATCTTCGACAAAAAGGGCTTGAAGAGAATTCGCAGGAACACCATGAAAAATGAGATGATATATTTTTCCATAGTCTACAGCTTGTACAGTCCCGGTCTCATAAATAAGTTTTATGTCGGCTCTGACTACTCGAATTTCGGCAGCGACATCGTCGATGGAGAGAACGGTTTCTGATGATAGTTTGGCTTTGGAATCGTCAGCCTCTACAAGAGCGACTACTTGAAATTGGGCGGGTTTGATTTGATGATCTCCAGTTGGAGATACGAGGACGTCACCTTCTATGATAACGCGCTCAAGTCAGGCCTGGCGATAATGAGAAGTGTTGTTCCTGGCCTGTTCCACGTGTTTCATTCGGTGAATTGTGACGCTGGCTTGGATATTGAACAGAAAGGTATGTACAAGTAATACAAGTATCTTTTTAGGTAGCAGTGGTTATAGATTGGATATGAATTTGTCTGTGATTACACATTATTAATTATGCACTTTCTTACTGTCTACGTATTGATGTAATTTATCAAAGACTTTCAAAGAAGTCAGTGTAGATAACATCTACCTGACCTCTCTGATCTAAGACTTCACTAATATATTGAGTTTTTATAACCAAATTTGTAACTGTTGAACAACCTGAGATAAACCCGTGTTGCTCTGGTAATAGACAATTATTAACGTGGGCATATAATAATTTCGAGTAACTTACTAAAATTGCAAATTATAGTAATTGGTCTGTAATGAGGGTGTAAACTTTAGACAATTTCCGTAAGTCTGGAAATACAGAATTCTCTAAGATCGCATTATATATAATAGATAGCGAGTATGCAAGAAGAATGGCACAATCTCGAATTAAAAATGCAGGAATGTTATCCGGTGTTATTGTCATATTTGCTTTTAACTGACTAATAGCGTTTTTCCATCATCCAAGGTAACTTTTGTTAAATGCAAGATATTATTTGGAGTAATGCCATCGAGTTTAAAAAAATTCCTGGGCAAGGCTTCTTCCAAGCTGTGTTGGTAAAAATCAGATCAGCGTACTTCGTGGTAGCAAAATGGATGCTAGACTATTTTACCAGTACTAAAGATGATGGACTGTCGGCATTACCAGCAATTACAAATTCAGCAATAAATTATTATGATTAGGCACCGTGTTCCCAAAAGACTAGGATTGCTTTAAATTCAAATTTAGGTATAAGGTTGACCATGAAGTTGACAGTCTGCAATGCCCTATCCAAAAAACCTATAAAATGGTTAGTTTCAAAATTTGGTACTTATTCTCTCTGAAATTTTTATGCTACTATAATGATTTTAAGCAATATCTAACAACATCTAATGATTATATAACTAATTTACTGACCTAGATGTTCTTGGGTTTCTCTTAGGATGATGTCTGTTCTCTTCAAGTATTACAGTAAAAAGAACTAGCTTTTATCAATGAAAATTTTTTTCTAAAATCACCATATGAGAAAAGTACCAAATTTGGAACTTCCCAAATCTTGTATTTGAATAATTTTTCCTGAGATTACTTACTTTGGATGAATTTCACATATTCCGTCAAAAGTTCACAGATTTCTTTGTTAGTTTTAAAAAAAATTGCAAGTAAGGGATTCTTTTTTTTTAAATTTTTTTTTGCAATGCCACATCTAAAAACACATCTCTATGCAAAATCCTGTTAGTTTTGAAGTAAAAAAAAAAATATAAATACAATCACAATATTTTTGGCCGGGGGCTCCGCCCCTGACCTGACTTCTGGCCGGGAACTGGGGCCCGGAGCGCCCGAGAAATCGGCGCATAGGCGCCGTACTAAAAAAATATGCAAATGTACTAAATCTGTTCTGGCTGCACTGTCCTCTATGAACTATACTATCAACCAAGGTTGAGTAATTTGTGTTGCCTATACCTGACGTTGATCGCGCCGCTAGAACAGTTGCCCTGGAGCCCTGCCGCATACATATTTATTCTTTATTTAAAAAATCGGGTTACAATGTTCTCACGATTAACGACGATATCTACTGATATGAAGGGAAATATGCAGTAGTTAGACCACTGGTTAAGCTCTATTTTTTTTTTAATCTTGGAGTAATCACTTCCATGAACAGGAGTCGCTTAAATCAATAATATTCCACGTTGAAATAATTTGAATATGGGGAGTTGCTACTTTACTACTCAATGAAATCGATGAATTGCAGTAAATAAACAATCAAAATTATGTCATGGCTTTTGTTTACCGTTGCTCTAAAATAACTTTTTCAATGTTAATCATTTCAATTGTTTATGGGCCTCTGTATTTTGTTGTGATCATTTTGAAATGTTTAATGCAGTAGATTCTTGTTCTAACAGCATATATTTTAGCTAAAAAATGACGCTGCAAACTGGCACTGTTTTAAAACAATGGGACAAAAAATAATCTTAAGATCTGGAGTTGTACCACATAAAAATTTAACCCGTCTTCATAAACCAACGGAATCTTAATCACAATCGGATGAGCACGCTCACTTCGTATGTGCATTGAACTCCATTCTCGTGGGCAATAGACACCGCACGAATTGTTCATACTATTGTTTATTACGAATCACTGTCTGGTATAATTGTAGGACTTCTAATAATGTTTTCACAGAATTTCATTTTGCATGTTTTATTGTCAATTCGTGTGCAACAAATGTGATTAACGTACGCAAATAAATATTTAATAATAGAGCAGGCAAATAGCTATTTACCCACCTAAAAATCAAGCAAAAAAATAGGACTTGTCCCGCATGAGTAATAAAAAGTATTTGGTATCATGTATACCAAATGGATTATTATATGGCATGGCAAAATAATAAGTGTGCTAAGAGTATATATCGAACGATTAATTCGCTGATTACATGAATTTAACATGTTAAAACAAACTGTACACACTCAGCACATTTCTGACAATTATGGGTTGCATAACTTTATATGTTAATAATGATTTTATTTACAAATAGATTAGTTGTTATGTTAATATGAAGGTTGGCAGTAAGAGGACATGAAGCAAGGTTCTTGTAAATCGTTTGTTTTAATAGTTCAATAAAATTGTATCAAATAGTTCTTTATTATATTACTATTATTATACCTCAGTTTAAAATCTTGAGAAATGATTAACTGTAAATTTGGTTTTTTATATTACAGTATTTGGAAACCTAACAAAAAGTATAAATGCAACTATTAGACATATTTCGTATATTAACAATAAATTGTAGACATACTGACATACTTAACTGAATGAAATAATCAAATAAACAATTACAATTTAACTAATTAACTTCGGGAAAATTGCTTTTCTCCAAAATTTAGTGGCTTGCGTCATTATTTCTATGCAGAAAGTTTCATTGCGACAAATTTCATGTATAGAAATCTCCATGTCGTTTTCAAAATTTGGGCAGGCTACACAAAACAAACGTTTACATTTATTAGTTAAAAACATTCACAACTCTATTGTGCAAATGGTTTCTTCATAATATTGCCGTCTTTAATGTAAACTAATATAAATCTTCACTGTTTTATCTTCCGAAGGATAAATTTGAGATAGTTCTTATTTAAAAAGAGTCACATAATGTAGTATTTAGTCACTATTTGATGCCTTCTGTTAATCCCCACGTTTACAGAATTGGTGATGTGTATTTACTTGTCAAATTTCATTTATTTTAGGTGTAAGGTGTTCAATGAAGGCTCCCTTAAAATCACCCCTGCAAACACAAACACATCAGGTTTATTTTAATAAGACACCTCATAAGAGCAAACTACGAGGAAGAATAAGAAACTACCGCAATTTAAAAAAAATAATTGTGTATTCTATACATGTATATTTTTGTGTTCACTAATTTTAAATTTTTTTATTGTGCCTATGATAGCATTATAATTGTAATTTTTTGACTTTTTGGTAATAAAGTTTTGTATTTTATGCTTTTGTTTTATTAACAAGCTTTTTACAACATTGTAGTACACGATACTGTCATGGGTTCTAGTCAGTTGCCCAGCGTTAGTCAAGCCTATATCAGTCGCAAGCCGTTCTTTTGAACTCTCTTAAAGCAAACAAGCCTTTCACTGAATTTAAATAAAACAAAAGATCTAATAGGGATACGAAACAACAATAGAAAAGAGCCATTAAGGACACAAGTAAAAGATCCCCTCGGGACAACAAATATAAAGTAGAAAAGATCCATTAAAGACACAAAAAAACTAACAAAAGATCCATTGGGATATACGAAAAAAATTATAACATTCAAAAGGCTGAGCGTTGTGAGGCGGGAACCTGATATAATTTATTAGAAAAGATCCCATAGGGACAAAATCACAAAAAAAAGTTGACGTCGTGAACCCATGGCCGTCGTATTGTCGCTCCCAGGCCCACGGTGCTCCAACCACACCATGAGACTCACGACAAGGCGCTCCCAGAGGCCCGCAACTTGCTCAGAGTGCCCCAGAATTCCATATGGTAGGCAGTAGATTTTTTAAATACTTCGTCAGCTTCAATGGGGAGTCCAGCGGTCCTGAGTGGCTGAATTTCGACATCGTGCACCTAAAAAAGGCCCAAAGATGACAATATAATAAATATTTCTACTCCTAATGTGACTATACAATCTGTAATAATCTAGAAACGGCCGTGACTAGACTGATACTCCTGGTAGAATTGTTGAATTCGTAATTTTTAAAATCGAAACAGACTGCGTTTAGTAGTAATTCACTTAATACCTCCTCGCATTTCAACGATCCTGTTGCTCCTGGTAGAATTTTAAATTGAGCAAAACTATTTCTCTTCCCTCAGATCTTTAAAATCGAACTAGACTGCATTTAGTAACAGGGGAGCATGAAACAAAAGAGGTGTAATTTCAGTGCGCCTAATAATTCATTAAATACCTCCTCGCATTTCTGCTATCCTAATGCTCCTGGTAGAATTGTAGAATTCTTAATTCGAGCAAGTGTTTCTCGTTTCACAGATTTTTAAAATCGAAACAGACTGCGTTTAGTAATAATTCATTAAAGACCTCCTCGCATTTCTGTGATCCTGATACTTCTGGTAGAATTCCCGTCTTAAAATCGAGCAAAAGTGCGTTTCGTTCCACAGATCTTTGAAATCGAAGTAGACTGCGTTTAGTAGCAAGAGCGCATGAAACCGAAGAGGTATATTTTCAGTGCTCCTAATAATTCATTAAATACCTCTTCGTATTTCTGTGGTCCTGATACTCCTGGTAGAATTCCCGTCTTAAAATCGAAAAAAATTGTGTTTCGTTCTACAGATCTTTAAAATCGAAGTAGACTGCGTTTAGTAGCAAGAGCGCATGAAACCGAAGAGGTATATTTTCAGTGCTCCTAATAATTCATTAAATACCTCCTCGCATTTCTGCTATCCTAATGCTCCTGGTAGACTTGTAGAATTCTTAATTCGAGCAAGTGTTTCTCGTTTCACAGATTTTTAAAATCGAAACAGACTGCGTTTAGTAATAATTCATTAAAGACCTCCTCGCATTTCTATGATCCTGATACTCCTGGTAGAATTCCCGTCTTAAAATCGAGCAAAAGTGCGTTTCGTTCCACAGATCTTTAAAATCGATGTAGACTGCGTTTAGTAGCAGGAGCGCATGAAACCGAAGAGGTATATTTTCAGTACTAATAATTCATTAAATACCTCCTCGTATTTCTGTGATCCTGATACTCCTGGTAGAATTCCAGTCTTAAAATCGAACAAAATTGCGTTTCGTTCCACAGACCTTTAAAATCGATGTAGACTGCGTTTAGTAGCAGGAGCGCATGAAACCGAAGAGGTATATTTTCAGTGCTCCTAATAATTCGTTAAATACCTCCTCGCATTTCTGTGGTCCTGATACTCCTGGTAGAATTCCCATCTTAAAATCGAACAAAATTGTGTTTCGTTCCACAGATCTTTGAAATCGATGTAGACTGCGTTTAGTAGCAGGAGCGCATGAAACCGAAGAGGTATATTTTCAGTGCTCCTAGTAATTCATTAAATACCTCCGCACATTTCTGTGATCCTGACACTCCTGGTAGAATTCCAGTTTTAAAATCGAACATGTGCGTTTTGTTCCACAGATTTTAAAACCGATGTTGCGTTTCGTAGCAAGAGCGCACGAAACCGAAGAAGTATAGTAAATACCTCCTCGCACTTCTGTGATCCTGATACTCCTGACAATTGACAATTGAAATGTGACATTTGACAGTTGAAATTTGACAGTTGAAATTTGACATATGAAATTTGACAGTTGAAATTTAACAGATGAAATTTGACAGATGAAATTTGACAGTTGAAATTTTACAGCTGAAATTTGACAGATGAAATTTTGACAGATGAAATTTGACAGTTGAAATTTGATAGTTAAAATTTGACAGTTGAAATTTGACAGTTGAAATTTGACAGTTGAAATTTGACAGATGGAATTTGACAGATGAAATTTGACAGATGAAATTTGACAGATGAAATTTGACAGATGAAATTTGACATTTGAAATTTGACAGTTGAAATTTGACAGATGAAATTTGACAGTTGAAATTTGTCAGTTAAAATTTGACAGTTGAAATTTGACAGTTGAAATTTGACAGATGAAATTTGACAGATGAAATTTGACAGTTGAAATTTGACAGATGAAATTTGACAGATGAAATTTGACAGATGAAATTTGACAGTTGAAATTTGACAGATGAAATTTGACAGTTGAAATTTGACAGATGAAATTTGACAGATGAAATTTGAAATTTGACATGAAATTTGAAAGTTGACAGTTGAAATTTGACAGTTAAAATTTGACAGTTGAAATTTGACAGATGAAATTTGACAGATGAAATTTGACAGTTGAAATTTGACAGTTGAAATTTGACATTTGAAATTTGACAGTTGAAATTTGACAGTTGAAATTTGACAGATGGAATTTGACATTTGAAATTTGACAGTTGAAATTTGACAGTTGAAATTTGACAGTTAAAATTTGACAGATGGAATTTGACAGTTGAAATTTGACAGTTGAAGTTTGACAGTTAAAATTTGACAGTTGAAATTTGACAGATGAAGTTTGACAGATGAAATTTGACAGATGAAATTTGACATTTGAAGTTTGACAGTTGAAATTTGACAGTTGAAAGTTGAAATTTGACAGTTGAAATTTGACAGTTGAAATTTGACAGTTGAAATTTGACAGTTGAAATTTGACAGTTGAAATTTGACAGATGGAATTTGACAGTTGAAATTTGACAGTTGAAATTTGACGGTTGAAGTTTGACAGTTAAAATTTGACAGTTGAAATTTGACAGATGAAATTTGACAGATGAAATTTGACATTTGAAGTTTGACAGTTGAAATTTGACAGTTGAAAGTTGAAATTTGACAGTTGAAATTTGACAGTTGAAATTTGACAGATGAAATTTGACAGTTGAAATTTGACAGATGAAATTTGACAGATGAAATTTGACAGATGAAATTTGACAGTTGAAATTTGACAGATGAAATTTGACAGATGAAATTTGACAGATGAAATTTGACAGATGAAATTTGACAGTTGAAATTTGACAGATGAAATTTGACAGATGAAATTTGACAGATGAAATTTGACAGATGAAATTTGACAGTTGAAATTTGAAATTTGACAGTTGAAATTTGACAGTTGAAATTTGACAGATGAAATTTGACATTTGAAATTTGACAGTTGAAATTTGACAGTTGAAATTTGAAATTTGACAGTTGAAATTTGACAGTTGAAATTTGACAGATGAAATTTGACAGATGAAATTTGACAGATGAAATTTGACAGATGAAATTTGACAGATGAAATTTGACAGATGAAATTTGACATTTGAAATTTGACAGTTGAAATTTGACAGTTGAAATTTGACAGATGAAATTTGACAGTTGAAATTTGACAGATGAAATTTGACAGATGAAATTTGACAGATGAAATTTGACAGATGAAATTTGACAGATGAAATTTGACAGATGAAATTTGACAGATGAAATTTGACATTTGAAATTTGACAGATGAAATTTGACAGATGAAATTTGACAGATGAAATTTGACAGATGAAATTTGACAGTTGAAATTTGAAATTTGACAGTTGAAATTTGACAGTTGAAATTTGACAGATGAAATTTGACATTTGAAATTTGACAGTTGAAATTTGACAGTTGAAATTTGAAATTTGACAGTTGAAATTTGACAGTTGAAATTTGACAGATGAAATTTGACAGATGAAATTTGACAGATGAAATTTGACAGATGAAATTTGACAGATGAAATTTGACAGATGAAATTTGACAGATGAAATTTGACAGATGAAATTTGACAGATGAAATTTGACAGATGAAATTTGACAGATGAAATTTGACAGTTGAAATTTGACAGATGAAATTTGAAATTTGACAGTTGAAATTTGACAGTTGAAATTTGACAGTTGAAATTTGACAGATGAAATTTGACAGATGAAATTTGACAGATGAAATTTGACATTTGAAGTTTGACAGTTGAAATTTGACAGATGAAATTTGATAGATGAAATTTGACATTTGAAATTTGACAGTTGAAATTTGAAATTTGACAGTTGAAATTTGACAGTTGAAATTTGACAGTTGAAATTTGACAGTTGAAATTTGAAATTTGACAGTTGAAATTTGACAGATGAAATTTGACAGATGAAATTTGACAGTTGAAATTTGACAGTTGAAATTTGACAGTTGAAATTTGACATTTGAAATTTGACAGATGAAATTTGACAGATGAAATTTGACATTTGAAATTTGACAGTTGAAATTTGACAGATGAAATTTGACAGTTGAAATTTGACAGATGAAATTTGACAGATGAAATTTGACAGATGAAATTTGACAGATGAAATTTGACAGTTGAAATTTGACAGATGAAATTTGACAGATGAAATTTGACATTTGAAATTTGACAGTTAAAATTTGACAGTTGAAAGTTGAAATTTGACAGTTGAAATTTGACAGATGAAATTTGACAGTTTTAAATACCTCGTCGCATTTCTGCGATCCTGATGCTCCTGTTAGAATGGTAGAATTTTTAACTCGAGCAAGTGTTTTTCGTTTCACAGATTTTTAAAATCGAAACAGACTGCGTTAAGTAATAATTCATTAACCAAGTCAAAAAATGGAAAAATTATTATCCTTACCATAACTAAAAGAATCCCTGCAATTTTTTATCGGCCCAAAAAATTCAATTTTTAATTTCCCATATACGTAGCATATAAGAAAGTATTGTGACTGTGTACAAAATCGATGTTTTGGTGAATTTCCACGTTTTCAGGTCACTTGAAGCCAAAAAGTAGTTTTTAAAAGTACTTGTCTGCCGTTTGTAGTCACAGTTAGAGCCCAAATCGCTCGTTCAGTTTTGCTTAAATTTTGTATGAGTATCCAGGACGGCCACACCTCGAGGTAAAATCGCAAAATCTGTCCTATCTCAACTGAAGGGTTAGGGGAATTAACCCATAAAAACCGATTAAAAGAATATAAAATAATTTTTTTCTTAAAAACAGCTTTCACGATTTTCATCAAATTTAACCCATGAATACTCCCTTAGCACTAATATGAGACAACATAACCAATGACTCCTAATAAATTCAGGGGCGGAGGCTGCGGGGGTAAGATTAGAGAAATTAAATATTTATTTCCTCAAAAACCGCTCAAAGATTTTTATTAAATTGAACACATTGATACTCCCTTAGTACTAGTATGAGAGGACGTCACCCGTTTCCTGAAAAAATGAAGAAACGGAGCCTGTGTGGGAGGGGTAAGATTAAGAGATTTTTTTTCTAAAACGGTTCTAACGAATTTGATCAGTTATAGATTAAAGATAATCATCAGGCCTGTATATTTTATTATAACTGACATTAAACATTAATTGCATAATTAGAGGGAAACTGATAATAACATAAATAAATACAAGGGCATTAATTAAGCATATTACAATTATCATATTACCAGGAATGCTTCCTTAGTACCAGTATGAGATAAGATGTCAAGACTAGTTGCTTCTGGAAAATTCAGAGTGATGTTGCAGGCGGGTGTGGTTTAAAAAAAAAAAAGAAAAGCGTTCAAGTCGCTGAGGCTCGTAACAGGTGTACCGAGGGCTAGCTCAGCTCTAGTGGGTGAGGGGATAGGTTAAAGTTCATACACAAAAAAAAATAAAGCATATACACATTAGTTACTCATATATATGCATAAAGGGCGCCACCAACTAATAAAATGATTGCAGCCTAGCTAGAAGGCTCCCAAAATTTCCAAGGGTACCCAAACGCTACACTATATTTATTCGAGGTATGAATTTAAAAGAAACCAGTATGTAAAGTTTGAATTTAGATATCAAATGTATTTAGTAAATGAGTATTTAATGCCATCAATCAGAGAAGATATATATGTTCACAAACAATAAATATATTTGAACCGGTCCTTGGTTATATAATTTAATCTTACCATGCGTGATATCACGAAGGGTTCACATTAGGTTCACACGAGATAATAAAAATCGTGCATATGAACTTATTTTTATACATATATCGTTGTCCTATGTCGAAGCCTGCAGTTGTCAATATAGTTCCATACCTGTTTTCCAAAATCCCCGAATCGTTGTCCAAAATGAAAGCAAAAAGTTGTCAATAAAATTCCAGTTAGGGGTCCACAAGTGGAGAACAAGAATAGGTGACCGAAACCCAGGCCTCTCTTGCTCCGGAAATGGGTAACGCCAGGCTCAATAAATACTTGGGGGGAATTCGTAAAATTCGAGATGAGTATTACGAAAACAACAAAAGTAACGTAAACACAAAAAATAGAACAAAATAAAAAGCAATAAAAAAAATAATTTCATAAGTATACCAAAAAAAAAATTAATATGATCTTTATTCCTTAGTCAAAGGTGTATGGCGGCAAAATCGGCGATCCAAGAGATCAAACTTGGAAGTAATTCCTCGTGGGACGGCTTTCTACAATTAGTACAAAAAATGCGTTAGGACATGTGCTTGCTACACAAAAAAATATAACATACTTAATGTCAGGTAGGGAGAAACTGAGACATAAAAAACATAACAAAAACTTTAGGAGCAGCTCATTAAAATACCGGTACTCTTTTTTGTGCTGTTCGCAAATTGACTCGCTTACCTTTATAGGTTTTTAATGTGTGTCGGGAATGTTTCATGTCAGGCTTGGCACCATGGCCCGCGGCGATATAATTATATCGTAAAGTTTTTGTTGCGTTTTTTATTTAGTGGGATCCATTTATTTCAACTAGCGCCATGGCCTGCGGCGATAATAATTATGTCGTAGAGTTTTTGTTGGGTTTTTCTGTCTCGGGAATTTATTACTTGAACTATACAATTCAAGAATCCGAACTAGTCGAGTAAGCTGTGTCGTTCTAAACAACTATAACGTACACAACCAACCATGAATTTTCAATATCCCATGAATACATCAAACGGCAATTAAAAAGAAAAATTCACAAAGAACGCCAAGCGCACTGCTGCCTAATGGCTACCCGTTTACCACCCCAACCCACCCATCTATTCTCTAAAACCCCGTGACCATACAAGCCGACAAAATCACTAGCGTCTAGGGGCCAAGTACCACTTTCTATTTGTGGCCCCTGAGACTGGCGCAGATTGTTTTGTCACAATGCTGCGTTGTGTGTTGCCGATTAGCCTCTTGTCAAATAATTGTTATGAAATTATATCTTATTTTAGCAAATGGAATAATATGCAGCGATTTAGTACAAAAATAATATTTTGGTTTGCATTATTTGACTACCTATCATGGATGAGAAAATGTATTGCAAAAATTTGTACACATAGTTTTCAAAATTTAAACATCAACTTTGTCAATTTGTAAGAAACTAGTTATTACATATCCATTATTGTCATGAGTAGACAACACACCATACAAATGTGTATAGTGGGTTGCATAAGATAAATTTATTGAGACCGCCACTGGTGCGCAAGCCCGGCAAGCCGTCAGCCAGTCTCCTGCCTCCTGCCAGCCATAGTAGAGTTAAGTTGTTATTTTTAATGTATGTTGTTCCACGTGTAGTTTATGTCGTTTATGTCAATAAATAATATATTGTTGGATATCGTGATTTACACTCTACGCTCCATTGATCAAAACATTAACACAAATACTACATGGCGCAGCCTACGGAGCTGGGTAAGCCAGAAATATAATTCAGAAAAAAAAGGTCCACCATTTTGTACGCCCACGTTTTCTGAGAATGAAAATTCAAGAGTTTTATAAATTTATATCTGTTGCCATCCAGCCACAGAAGGTTCTTTAATTAAATAAGAAGCGTTAAATAAAGGAGTGGAAATGGGCGACAATAGAGGCATATCTCCCTTAAATATGTCTGGTAACGTGGCGGAAAACTGGAAGATGTGGAAATTGCGTTTTGAGAATTTTATGCTTGCAACTGAGCTAAATAAGAAAGACCAGGCCACTCAATGCGTCCAGGTCCTACATTATATAGGTGAGGAAGCCTTCAAAATATATACAACTTTCGACCTCCAAGAGGATGAGAAAAATAATTTAAAAGTACTTCTTCAAAAGTTTGAAACACATTTTCTGACAAAAGAAAATCTGTCGTACGAACGGTATCAATTTTTTTCATATAAGCAGAACCCGGAGCAAACTTTCGAACAATACGTAACAGAACTAAAGAAGAAGGCCATGAAATGCGAGTTAGGAAATCTGCAAGACAGTCTCACCAAGGCTATGATCATATGTGGGGTTAGTAACACAGTCATGAGACAACACCTGCTAGAAGATGCATGATTCCCTATCTCTGGACGATGCTATTCAACTATGCAAAGTTATAGAAGCCACAGCCATGAGAACATCAGCGATGGAATCCTCCTCGACATCGCATCAAGGTGAAGATGACACGATTAAAATAATTAATTCATGTAAAAAATGTGCCAAAACCCACCCAATAAACAAGTGTCCAGCTTTCGGTAAGACATGTTCTTTTTGTAATTTAAAAAATCACTGCAGATGCTTGCTACAAAAAGAAAAATTCACATAACTCTCAATACAATTGTAATTACAGAAAGTCAAAAGGAAATACGAGTTATAAAAACGCGTCTCGTCACACTCAATCTAAATATAAAAATAAACATGTACATGAAATAAAAAATGACGTGGACGAATCACATTTGTTTATAGGGTCGGTGGATGATCACGATTCTGAACATAGACAGTGGCACACAGCAGTAAAAATAAATGATAAGTACGTAAAATTTAAAATTGACTCTGGGGCCATGGTAAATGTATTACCTTTGTCGGCATTTGTCAGTCTGGGTTTTCAAAAAAATAAAATAAAAAATACAGGTACAACTTTGAAAGCCTACACGGGTGACAACTTGAAGGTGTTGGGAACATATAAAATTAATTGCTTTAAAAATAAACATAACTTAGAATTCTATATTGTAAACTCTGAGACGCAGTGCATCTTAGGGTTAGAGGCATGCATCAAATTAAATTTAATTAAAAAAGTTGAAACAATAAGTCACATTAATCCCGAATACAGTAATCTATTAAGCGATTTTCAGGATACGTTCGAATTGGCTGTTTGGACAAACCATATCACATTGAGCTAAACGAGGGTGTCAAACCTGTGGTCCAACCCATCAGAAGGGTGCCATTACCCCTGATGCCCAAATTAAAGGAAGTTTTGGACGTCTAGTCAAGCAAAAAATTATTGAAAAGGTAGATGGCTCATCCGATTGGCTGCACGGTCTGGTTGTTGTCAAAAAACCGGACTCTTCGTTAAGAATTTGCATGGACATGAAAGTCCTAAATGATTGCATTAAACGTGAGTATTGCCAAATTCCCACCATCGAGGAAGTTTCAGGGGAACTAACGGGTGCTGAGTACTTTAGTTGTTTAGATGCCTCTAACGGTTTTTATCAAATTATTCTAGATGAGGAAAGTGCTAAAATATGCACAGTGGGTACACCTTTCGGGCTTTACAAATTTTTGCACCTCCCATTTGGGATGAAATCAGCACCGGAAGTATTCCAAAAACGTTTTAAGTCAATTTTCAATTTACCGGGAACAAGAATTTATATAGACGATTTGCTTGTTTCGGGCAGAACTAAAAAAGAGCATGATGAGAGACTTGTTAGGGTACTTGAAATAGCAAAACTAAACAATATCAAATTCAACAAATCTAAATGCAAATTTGGGGTTAGAAAAATTAAATATATGGGTCATATTTTTTTCAAAACAGGGTGTTGAGCCTGATATATCTAAAATTGAGGCCATTCAAAAATTTACTAAACCAGTTTGTAAGCAGGATGTCCAACGTTTACTGGGAATGCTCGCATATCTAAGTAAATTCATACCAAATTTTTCGTCGGAAACAACCTGCTTATGCGATTTAATAAAAAAAGATGTGGAATTCCATTGGGGAAAACCGCACGATGTTGCATTTGAAAAAATAAAAGGCATATTGATGTCCAGGTCCGTACTCCAAATGTTCAATATAAGTAAACAAAGTACCATATCTGTCGATAGTTCCAAGTCAGGTTTGGGGGCCGTCCTACTTCAGGACAACTTGCCTTGCGCTTACGCTAGCAGAGCCCTTACAGAGTGTCAAACTCGTTATGCCCAAATTGAAAAAGAACTGCTCGCAATTTGTTTCGACTTGGATAGGTTCTATCAATTTATCTTTGGAAAAAGGGTCATAATTGAAACTGATCATCAGCCCTTATTAGCCATTTTCAAAAAACCTTTAAATAAATCGCCGGCTCGTTTACAACGTATTGATAATTGACGATTTTGATAAAGAACTTCAGGCTCAAGTATGCTTAATAATTTCACAAATTAACGCCACGGAAAATAAGTTAAAAGAATTTCAAAAACATACAAATAACGATAGCGAATTAATAGAGTTAAAAAAGATTATTACGGAAGGTTGGCCCCATGATAATAAGAAAATTGATGATAAAATAAAAGCATATTCAAAATTTAGAGATGAACTCACAATAATGAATGATTTAATCTTTAAGGGTCAGGCAATAGTTGTACCAAGCAATATGAGACGAGAAATGTTAAATAGAATCCATTACAGTCACATGGGAATAAATAAATGCACAAAACTAGCTCAGGAATCGGTATTTTGACCTAATATGAAAAATGAAATAAAACAATTAATTGAAAACTGTTTTTTGTGCAATAAATATGCAAATTCGCAAAAATCTGAACCTCTGGATCCACACTTTATCCCAAGGGTACCTTGGAATAAGGTGGGTTGCGATTTGTTTGAATTAAAAGGGGTTAAATACTTACTATTAATTGATTATTACTCCAAATATATTGAAATGGAAAAATTGAGCAAAGATACGACTAGTTTTTCTGTAATAAATGCCATGAAATCTATTTTTGCTCGTCATGGAGTACCCCTCACTGTTGTATCTGATGGGGGACCTCAGTTCACTTCTGAGGCATTTAAGAGATTTTCTCGGGAATGGGAATTTGAGCACTCGTTATCAAGTCCATACCATAGTGCAGCTAATGGGATGGCTGAGCGCCACGTCCAAACTGCCAAACAACTCTTTCGGAAGGTAACTGAGGATAATAGGGATCTCTATAAAGCGTTGCTGCAATATCGCAACATGCCAGTCGTTGATAATTTCTCTCCTGCACAAATTTTAATGTCTAGACACCTTCAATCCATGTTACCTCTCAGTAATGTAAATTTAAAATCCAGGGTGGTAAATGTCGGAAAGGTTAATAGCAGAATCCGACAAAACCAAGAATTACAACAAAAATACTTTAATAAAAAAGGGGTTCAAAAATTAAAACCTTTGGTAGTAGGAGACAATGTGTTCGTACAACTGAGACCAAATGCGATCTGGACTCCTGCCATTATTGTAAAAAAAAATAGAGACAGATCGTATTCAGTTAAAGTTGCAAACAACACCATTTATGTAAGGAATCGTAAATTTATAAAACTTAACAAAAGCAATAATCGGAATGTAAATGTAAAAAGCACCATGAGATCGGAAAACCTTCATACCACTTCGGTCTCACCTAAAGTGTTTATAGAAAGTAATGGTGATAGTCCCGTAGAGCCAGAAAACATTGTGGAGGTTGGAACCTCAATCGGCGGGGATGAGGTGTTTAGTGATCAAAGTGATATAGCGTTAAGTTGTAGCGACAGGAATTTTGATAGAACTTCAGAGGAGAGTGAATACAATAGTCTAAATTCTAGTTCGGAGTCGGAAACTCTCGTTATAATAAATAAGCCCTCTTACTCAGGAAGAACTATCAAACGACCTGACAGACTAAATTTGTAATAATTTTAAGCAATTCTCTGACTTGAAGACTTGAAAATATGTATCTGTAATTTAAGCATTGCTGTATTTGTTTTAAAATGTTTTTAAACGTAATGTAAATTTAATGATGGCTGTACTTTGTACTTCTGTTGTAAAATGGTGTTTTCAAAAAAAGGGAGATGTCATGAGTAGGCAACACACCATACAAATGTGTATAGTGGGTTGCATAAGATATATTTATTGAGACCGCCACTGGTGCGCAAGCCGTCAGCCAGTCGCCAGTCTCCTGCCAGCCATAGTAGAGTTAAGTTACCTTTAATGTATGCTGTTCCACGTGTAGTTTATGTCGTTTATGTCAATAAATAATATATTGTTGGATATCGTGATTTACTCTCTACGCTCCATTCATCAAAACATTAACACAAATATTACAATTATCACTAATTTATTTTGTCCACTTTTGTATGAATTTTCCAATTCCCCATGCAGTGTTATACTATTTTATTTATTTTTTTGTACTTTCGTACCTGTGTAGGACTACTTTTGTCATGTTTTCTTACACTCTTTGTTTTAATTTGTAGCAATATGGGTTCGCCCGTATATGTAAATAAATAAGTAAATTACTTAAACACAGAATATATGTTTGTTTTTAATTAATGCCGTATTTATATTATTTTTTTATTTTATAGTTAAATTCTTTAATAAATTTTTGAAAACAACATTGTATTTGTTTAAATTGGATTTCAAAAAATATAGTTTCACAAAAGAAGGAAATTACAATATTTTACAAATAAGTATTTAATGGATATTAATCTGAAAAAGTATTTTATTTATTTCTCATTTAGAGCAATTAATAAAATATAAAGTACCTAGAAATTTTAAATTCGTATGTATATATAATAATAAACAACCAAATGTGTTCAAATTTTAATATTGATAAAATATGCTGATTATCAAATCCGACTTTAACAGAATTTTATTTAAAAGTAAATCATTAAATGTTTATAATATAGATATTCATGACAAGGGGCTGACAGGCAACACACATCGCAGCATTGTGTTAAAACAATCTGGGCAAGTCTCAGGAGCCAGAAATAAAAAGTGATACTTGGCCCCTAGACGCCAGTGACAAAACTCATGACGCAACCCCTAATACAACTAGAATTCCTTGCTGCCTATACCTAAAAGATTCAAACTACCTCGTTTCAGCCAATAAAATCTAACAGCACGGCAACCCTCAATACGCCTGTCAATAATTACTTACTGTCTACCTAAAAGGCGCTGCTGGGAAGGGGACGACCCAAGGTTTGTAAAGTAAGATAGGTAGCATGGTAACTTGAACGGAATGTGGAGGGGTTACGATGAAGGCGGCCATCTTCCGCGTCATCGTGCCTGCCGAAACTTAATTGTACGTACGTATTTTTTTAGACGTTGCGCTTATTTGTTGAGTTATTTCGAAATATTTGTTGTTTTTGTGTTTATAATCGTGCAGTTATAGTTATTTAGTGTATAATCTAATTGACAATTACTGTTAAAGAGAAAAGGCTCATAGTATATAGAAGTTTGTAACCTGTGTATTTACAGAAATAATTTTAAGGTAAACAGTTTTTATTATTTTCCGTTCATAATAATAAATAACAATGTTACATACAATTATTAGATGACTGAAGGAAAGGTTTGTAGTGTAGCTGTTTGCAAGAACAACTCAAAAAAGGCAAAAGAGAGTGGTGAGATGTTGATGTTTTTTTCCTTCCCTAAAAAAATTACTTAATACACTAAATAAAATTTATTTTCATATGATACAAAGAAATATTAGAAAAAACCAATGAGTGATTTTTTCTTATTAATTGCTGTGTCTAATATGACATGATAAAATTTAATGGCCCCTCTTGTTAAATTTTATTAATAAATTATTGTATGCACATCTAATTCTAATAAAAAATTTGCATTAAAATTTTTTAATACTACATAATTGTAAATGTTGGCCTGGGGAAAAATTTCTACTCTTTTAACTTTTTTTTCATTATTACACTTTAGAAAAAAACTATGTATTTGTTTATTATTATTTACAAATTATTTATTAATGTAAATATTTCAAAAATTATATATTAAGTAAAGCCAGGAATAAAACGGTAGTCGCTACATGTAACGCGTACTCAGTGTGCGCATTGCGCGCGAAAGCGCAATCAAAATACATTCAGCAAATCAAAAAATGTTCGTTTCGAGATGTAACTCAATTGCTGATATTTATAGATTAACTTTCCTCAAAATGCGTATAAACAAATTACTTATCTTTCTTCCGCAAAAATTTCAGGCTCTCATCACTTGTCAAATTTTTCAAGAGCATGGTGGGATATTTCACTATAAAAGATTTTAAAGCTTGAAGCTTTAGCTTTAAAATGAGACCTGGTAGAACTTTCTACGTTGAATAGGAGCCGTGTTATGAGTGAAATAGTGCGAAAAAATCGTAATTATGCAATTTGTTAATAACAAATGTGCAATATCTCCGGTTCTAATCAGTCGATTTTAATTTTTCAAAAAGAGTTTTCTTTGTTTTTGTATCAGAACTCATAAAAAATTTGAAAACTCTCCCTTCCATTGTTAACTTTGAAGTTATAGCCTTATAAACAATTAAAATGTTAATAACAATTTTTCTTGCATGATTCCGTAAAATTGAGTTGCATATTTAGATTCAGCATGAAAAAATACATCGAAAACACTTATTTACTCGTCGCGACCTCAAAGGGTCACGGGAAGGTTCATGACCCCCGTACTATAGGGCGAAAATTAGTATCATGTATGTTTCTTCATCTATCTTATAACTTATTAAATTCGCTAAGAATTATATAAAGCAATGAAATCAAGACTGAAGTCTCGGGCAAGAAATTGCACACAAGATTAAAAGAACCTACTTCAGTCCCTTGATATAAAATGTACTTCTTTAACTGCATACATTAATTAGTTATAAATTTGATATATAGTAATGTCAATATTAAATTCCAAGAAAAACGTTATCGATGTTAATAATCATTAATCAAAAAAGTCAATTTATTAACTTGTGCTTGTACATTAAAAAATACAAAATACGGAATTCAAATTCATAACTAATTATACTTCTATACTAATGGTTTGAATGCCAGAAATTCGGATGGGCAGGCAGAGTGACGCGTTCCCGCATGTTAAATAGTGATCTCTGATTGGTCGAAAGTTACCATGCTACCTATCTTACTTTACAAACCTTGGGGACGACCCTCCTTTTCGCACTTATTGTGAAATACGGAAGTGGTTGGTGACTGTTTATTATTTTTAATTACCTATTAATAACAAAAACAAAGCTAATATGGTGGCTTATTGTTGTGCGTATGGCTGCAAAAATAAACGATTTCCCGGGACAACTATTCGTTTTCATAAGTAAGTATATTTTTAAATAAATAAAAAGTCGTTTCAGATGTGAAAACAATTTTAAGGTTAGGTATTTTAGGAATTTCCCAAACACTACTTACCGAAAGTTTATTTTACTGTTCCTGTTTGTAATTTTGAACTACTTTTTTTTATAGATTTCCATTATCTAGAAAACCAGTTTATGGCTAAATGCTGTGAGATTGAAAAATTTTAAATCCAGCGTTTTTACTGTAATATGCAGTGAACATTTTACTGAGGAAAGCTACTTAGAATCTTCTTTGAATCGGAAGTTATTAAAGAAGGATGCGGTTCCTTCAATTTTTAACTTTCCATGCCACCTAAATGTTAAAGCCTGTACGAACAGACGACAAATTAAAAGGCTTTGCATTGAATCAAGTACTAAAGCTGATGAAGCAGATAAGAATAATGTGCAGGTAACGTAACCTTAATAATTAAAGTTTTAATCGTAATTAGCATAGTATTGTTTTGTAGGAACCATCTACGACAACAAAACATGATGCTTCAGTCCAAACGTCACTTTTTCTTACGAAGTCCTTACCCGAAGTTAAAATGTTAAAATGCACAATCAAAACTCTACAACAAAATGTTACCCGAAAAGCAAAAAAAAATAAGTAGTATGAAGGACTTAATCAGACATTTAAATGCAAACAATAAAAGTGACTGCACCATAAAGGAGGTTCTTATGAACAATTTTGAGGGCCTTTCACTGGAGCTCTTTCAAAATGAGTTAAAAAATTCAAATGTTAGTCCAACACAAAAGAGATATACCAATCAGATGAAAGAATTTGCGTTAACTTTATACTTTTATTCACCAAAAGCGTATATGAAAAAAAATCAATTTGCCACATGCTGGGATGTTGAGGAAATGGGTATCTTCCTTTAACTGTGAAGTGGGTTTTCTAAACGAAGTTTTTGATTTTTTAAAAAAAGAGGCCGAAGAATTTGATTATTTATGTGATGTTGCTTTAATATTTGATTCGATGGCTATTCGATCAGAACTTGTTTATGATAGCAAAAATGACAAGCATTGTGGCTATGTTGATTTAGGTGATATCGCTGCTGTACATTCTGATTTAATGGCTACAGAGGCATTAGTTTTTCAAATAATTTCGTATAAAAATAATTTTAAATGCCCAATAGGCTATTTTTTTATAAACAAAATAACCGCAGTTCTACAAAAACAATTTGTTTTGGTTGCAATTGAAAAATTATTTGAAATTAATATAAAAGTGCATTCCGTAACATGCGATGGGTGCAGTACTCATATAAAAACATTTGAACTGTTAGGATGTAATTTGAGCCCGTTAAATATGGAAGCTAAATTTAAATTTAATCATCCTAACAAAGTCGGTATGCAAACTAACGATTCTGCAAGTTTACAAAATTATCACGAAATTTTCTGTATCTTAGACCCTTGTCATGTAGTTATAAATTACTAAGAAATACTTTTGCAGAACATGGTTTATCTTCTCCAGCCGGAAATATTGATTTTAAATACCTAGAAAAACCACATATTTTACAAGAAAACGAGGGTTTAAAGTTTGCTAATTCTCTTACGGGTTCTCATCTCAACTTCAAACGAAAAAAAAAATGAATGTTCGTCTCGCGGTACAAACAATTAGTAACAGTGTAGCTGGGGCTATTGATTTTTTAAGAATTTCTGGTCATGCAGATTTTCAGGGTAGCGAGGCTACAGTCGAATTTTTAAAAATATTTGACAGAATTTTTGATATAATGAATTCAAGAACACTATTTGGTCGTGGCTATAAATCCCCATTATTTTTAAAAAATTCTCATTACTGGCAAGATATCTTTAAAGAAACCGCAAAATACATAAAACAATTAAAAATAAATGGCTGTGATGTTTTACAGCATAAAAGAAAAACTTTTGCTCTCGGATTTCTTATAAATATTTACAGTTTTGAAAAGTTAGCTTTGTATCTTTTTAGTCGTCCAGAAAATCCCCTCAAATATTTTTTGACGTATAAATGTTCCCAAGATCATATAGAGTTATATTTTTCTTGTATTAGATGACGAGGAGGATGGAATAATAATCCGAATGTTTTACAATTCAAATGGGCTTTACGAACATTGTTGTTTCGTAATAGTGTACAGCCAAGTATAAACGGCAACTTCAGTTCAGATCTAGCACTAATATTTGATTTTCAGCATGTTAGAAGAAATATTGTTGAAAATACAAATAATAAAGACCAATTTGATATAAAGAACTGAATTATTTAATGTCGGTAATTGAAATTACATCGCTCTCTTCTATACAAGAAAATATACTATATTACATAGGCGGTGTAATCGTGCACAAAATTCTAAGTAAAAATTCATGTACTTTTTGCCAGGATATGATTAAACAACCCTTGAATGACCATGATTACTCCTGTATTAGTATTAATAACCCAAGTAGTTTTACGAGGTTTTTATCTAATGGAAAATTATATTTTCCTTCGAAAGGCGTCTTTCAAATTGTTACTTACGCTGAGAGAGCATTTCCTGCTGAATTAAATATTGGGTATCTGGGAAAGTATAATTTTAAAAGAAGAATTATAATGTCTGTCATGCATGTTTCAAAATTAAGAAGCCTCTTTCAACCAGCACACCTTGTGGTAGAAATGTGTGAAGACTTGCATGAAGTTCAAATAATAAAATACATAGCTAGTACTTATGCAAACATTCGAATTGAAACCCACGCGAAGAAAAAATCCCAGCACTTATTAGGGCACAAAGCTACACTCCGTCATAAGTTAAATAAGACAATTTTATTTTACCATATTTAACTTTTAATTTCTGATTAAAATACAGTTTTGAATTTTTATGTTAATAAAGATATACGTTTCTTCTACCATTGTGCTATTCCAAATCTCCTTCTACCCTTATATTTAGTTTTGTAATCCCACTTGAAGAAGCATTTGCGCGATTTTTACATAAACGACAATGAGAGAAACAAGGAACTTAAAAAAAAATCACTAAATCCAAATCGTTGGGAGCTAGTCAATAACAATTAAGAGTGAAAGCAGTCTGAAAAGAGGTTTCTAAAAATGTAGTGATATTTGTAACATTCAATTGGCACTTGGCCCTGTACAAAATCGTCTTGGTTCATCCATAATTTCTAGCAATTATAGAATTTGAGCTTCGAAGTCGGACGTACTATTGCCCCACTCTGCATTTTTCTTGAATTCATTTATTTTTTGTTTGGAATGAAAAGCTCCTGTTATTTATATTTAATAGAAATAATAATAAGCCGTGGGATAAAAATATTTGATAGAAATATTAACTCTTGCTTACCCCAATGTACTTTTGTTTACTTTTCAAAGCATACTCTCTGCACCTATGTATAAAAAATGGAATGGAATGAAAATAAATAATTCCTGTCGAGTTTTAACTTTCTAGTCCTACTTTTGGTGTTGTTACAGAATTAAATGTAATTTTCAGTTTTTGTTTCACTTCCCTTTTCCCGTTCTATCGAAAATTCTGGAAAAAAATCATGACCCATACATCATAATTTTTTTTTCAGATTTTTTACCTCTAAATTTGGCTTGTTAAAATCTGTTGAAAATTGACATACAGTTTGGTTTTTGATTTTTTCAAGTGATTATGTTCTTACAGCAACAGCGTCTCTGAATGCTTATTGCCTTATGTAAAAAAATAAAATTTGATTTTGAGATGTTTCGGTCCAGTACTGTACCTGTTAATCTTTATTGATGAGTATATTGCAATTTATAACACGTTTGTATAGTAAACGGTACATAAATAACTTTCCTTACATTTCAGTATAAGTACATATGAATAGGTCCATTGTTTCAATGGAATAGTATATAGACAACTACTAAACCATAAAAGAGAGATTGTCAGTTAAATTTGAGAAAATGTTAATTTTAAAGCTCACTAATGTGCCATTATCAGAATATAGAGATTAAACTTGCAAGTGACTAGATTTAGAAGAAGTTTTTATAAAATTGGAAGGAGTTGTTGGGTTGACTATTTAAAATCTCAAATTTCACTGTGCTTGTTCGGTTATACTCTGAACCGGCTATGCCTTTTAGGAGAAATCAAAAATAAATTTTATTGTTTTTCAGGAATATTTGTGAAGGAAGCCAATTTTTATGAATTTCCCACTGCATCCCAGAGGCCACAGAGCCGCTACCGGCACCGCAAAAAATCGTCCATCAAATATTCTCTAAATTGAGCGAGAATCTTCAGCCCATCTTGAGCTCCTCCAATAACTCCAGGAAAATATATGTCAATTTCATATTTCCTCTGAGCGGGCGGTACAGAATTTTTAAGAGATTCTTAAGGATGTACGAGTACGTGTGTCTGAGAGAAGCAGAACCTACCAGACTCTATGTTACTCTGTACAAGAACCAAATATCTCCGGAGGATTTTCAAGAGAGCGTGAACTTGATTGAAAATCTTAAAGAAAAATATCGTCTCAACGATATTAGAATAATATATTCCAACGAGATGTTCACCAGAGGAAAAGCTCTGCAATTGGGCGTGAATTCTTTATCAGATGATGATTTAATGTTGTTCATCGATGTCGATATGATCTTCGACAAGAAGAGCTTGGAGAGAATTCGCAGGAACACCATGAAAAATAAAATGATATATTTCCCCATAGTCTACAGCTTGTACAATCCCAGTCTCTTGAATAAGTCCTATGTCGGCTCAGACTACTCGACATTCAGCAGTGATATCGTTGATGGAGAGAATGGTTTCTGGCGACAGTTTGGCTTTGGAATCGTCAGCCTCTACAAGAGCGACTACTTGAAATTAGGCGGGTTCGATTTGATGATCTCTGGCTGGGGATACGAGGAGGTCACCTTCTATGATAACGCGGTCAAGTCAGGCCTGACGATAGTGAGAAGTGTCGATCCGGGTCTGCTCCACGTGTTTCATTCGGTGAACTGTGACGCCGGCTTGGACATTGAACAGAAAAGCATGTGCATCGGAACAAAAGCGAGAACATTAGGGTCCATCCCTCATCTGCAGCGTATCTTCTTAAAATACAAGTATCTGTTTAGGTAGCAGTGGTTAGATTGAATTTGAATTTGTCTGTGATTGCGCATTATTGATTATGCACCTTCTTACTGTCTATGTATTGATGTTGTCAAGTTGAGGCAATCGTATCAAATGATACGTAGCTTACATGCCGCCGTAAGTGCTGGGCGATGGCGCCGACGGTGGTTGCAAAGAAATTAGGACATCTGTGGTGGTAATGTGCAATCTGGCCTCATGAGAGTGACATTTGCAAACTGAACCATGTGACGTTTACAATCGCTCAAGGACGGTAAAGATTTTACCACCCATAGTATGTACGTAGTTTTATCCAGAAACGTGAAATAATGTATAAAAATCCAAAGAAATATTTTGTAATATATGGGATGTCTGGGTAAATCATGGAAAATCGTGAAACAGAGATTAGATGTGGTCATGACCTATCACAGTATCGAAGCTTGACCTTAGTAAAAATTAGCGCTAACTCTAAGCAATGAGATTAATTATCATTAGTTTCATACAACCCCTACTGTCAATGTGACTGCAAAACAATGGTTGCCCAGCACACTATCGATGACAAGTGAGAGAGCACTTCATGGACCAATATTCACTAAGATGGTTTGAGCGTCTCGGTCCAATCCGTGTCCAGCTCGACCTCCGCATTTGAATTCATTGGATTTCTAGTAATAGAGTATGGGTTTACATGTGAATGTGTAAATGTATAATGAAAGTGATAGGTATTTATTATAACATATAAACATTAAAACTGAACTTTATAGCAAATTCACAAATTATTTCCCTCCTACTCTGATGCAGTTGCGGCATTTTCGCAAAGTGATCATTTAAGCAGTCATGTGCTCCACAAAATTTTTATTTCTTGAGATGTATTATAAGTTCTTTGTTTTAATTCTTGGTAAACTTTTTCTTTAAGGCATCCCCAGCAATAGAAATTGGATGGATTCAAATCCTGAGATCGCGGGGAAGAATAGAATTGAACCGAGACAGCTGATTCTTCTACATGGATACGTTTGGTCCAAATGCTCTCTCACTTGTTGTCCATAATAGTTCTTACTAAGGTTTGCACCAGTTTCAATTACTCAAAGGGGAATAATTACTTGCGTATTAAAAATCTGCCCTGCACGTGAATATGAAATGTCCAGTTAGCCATAAATTCGTACGTGTACATAGTTGGCTACCGCAGTGTATGTCAAAAGACCGTTAACCGACGTCCTTCAGCCTGTCTTCTTTTTAAATTTTGTAAGTCTCTTATAAATTTGTTTGACTTATATGTAAAAACATGTACTATGTAGGAACAAAGAATTGTTTACTTTGGGAACTTAAATAAACAATTCAAAGGGCTACCGATGGAAGTCTTTCTGCTCATAAGTTATTGCACTTCATAATTATGTACATACAATATACAATCGATGCATGCTTATATAAGCCTGTAGCCTTAAGCAAGCGAAACACTTTCTGGAATCTCTGTGACAAAATTATCTCGGTATTATCAATGCTCTAGGTGTATTACAGATGATAATACACTTAGGCTGAAACTCAATATTTATAAGTAATACTTATTGCTGAGTCCTATGATAATTGTACACTTGTACAGGCCAACACGAGAGGATTGTGTGTCCACATATATCGTACGTACATGAGAGCTCTTCTACCCGGATTTCCTATTTTTCGCTGTCTAACAATCCCTCCACAGGCTGCCGTGTGCCTTCTACATTCTGTCTTATCTAGTGCAATAATTTCCCAATTATCCTGCATATCAATACTCCTGAGTGTTTCATGTAGTTGATTTTTGTATCTGTTATATTGGCCACCCTGTTTCCTACTACCATCCACCACTTCTCCAAATAGGATGCATTTAGGAAATACTCTACTCGTTTCATTATATATGGATATAATTATTTTATGTTTGTCAAGCAGAAGGACTGCAATCAATAGCCCACCGAATCAATTTCAGGTCAAAAAGTAGGCACTTATTTATTATTCTTAGAAAAAAATAAATTATATGTGCTAGTTTTAAAAATGTATTAAAATACTCTTGTGTACAGGCTTTACAAATGAAATGTAATAAAAATATTTTGTAATATTTATCTACAGCTATTTTTTAAAAGAAGTTACCCGCCCTAAAACTGTGACAAATGAACATCCTTATTTGCACCCAATCTGTGCTATTGAAATTATTCTGGTTAGAAGACACTGCTCGAATATATATCTTTTGGAAGTTATTTTATTGTTTGAATAACTACAAAAATATTTTAAAACCAATGCTTTTTTTGACGACCAGTAAATACGTCCCTTGTTTTTATTTTTCTTGAACCCATATGATCCTGAATTTAAAAATTAAAATAAATATCAACTAATATTTTGTGTTTTTTTTTTAGATGTTATTCGTTGAGATTTACCATTAGCGATAATATCTACTGATAGAAAGGGAAATATACAGTAGTTAGACCATTGGTTAAGCTCTATTTTTTTAATTAAAAACTGTTATTTAACTTTCAGTGTTTGTTAGTTATTTTGGTTAGGTCAAATCTTTCAATCAAAATTTCGATTAGTTCCAATCAAACCCATTATATATTTTTTTTGATATAAGAACAGGAAAATCACGCGCAAGCTTTTACATTCTAAAAAGAAAATTATACAATGTAACAAAATGATGGGTTTCAAAGTTTATTTTCTTTTTAGAGCATTTAAATAAAAGCTTTTTTAAAAATATATTTTTATATAGTTTTGGAGTAATCACTTCCATGAACAGGAGTCGTTTAAGTCAACAATATTCACGACAAATTTGAATGTTTATTCTATGAATTGTAAATACTTGCAAATTTTATGCAACAGCTAATAATTATGGATTGTTTTGAAATAAAAAAAACCCTCTGCTACATTAAATCAGTTGGAGTGACTAAAAAAATGAAATATAAAGTATTTGGTATCATGTACACCAAACGGATCAGTAAATTATGTGTTCTGTGGGTTTGAAGGTCGAGCAGCAGATGTAATTGTTGTATAGGACTCAAACTTTATGGATGTTCTTGTAACAGTGTAATCTGATAGATGTTTTAAGCAGGTCGAGCAGGTGCTACACCAAAAACACAAAATTGTTGAGATCACCAAGTGTTAGTGCAAAACAAAAAGGAAGTGTGCAGCACGGCAAAATAATAAGTGGCTAAGAGTAGGTAGGTACATATCGAACGATTAATTCGCCGATTACATGAATGTTAAAACTAGTACATATATAACACAACACATTTCTGAGAATTATGGATTGCGTAACTTTATATGTTAAGATTTATATGTTTTCAAATAGTTCCGTTTTTATGGTATTGTAAAGATTGGTACATTGGTAGCGGTGTGACAGTGACATTTTTGCTTATTATAGGCTATATGATATTCGCGAGGTTGTACGAATGGTTGTCTATTTCTATTTACTCCTCACCATTCTGCAATAACTAAGCGAAACATTGTATTACTGGTCATCTACTTGAGATAATTGTTACTTATGATAGTCCACATCATATACAAGACGGTGTACGAAAGGTTGTCTATTTCTGTTTACGCCTGACCATACTATAACCAACTAAGCGAGGCACTGTATTATTGGTCATCTACTTGAAATAATTATTATTAGTCCACATCATATACATGATGGTGTATGAAAGGTTGTCTATTCTTTGTTTGCGCATTGAATTTAGGCAACTTCATATACATGTATATAACATATAATGCTATAATGATAATAACCATTAAGGTTATCGTCTTATTGTTTAACCTGGGACATTTTGTGGAAATTCAAATGATTTAAATATTTAGAAGAAATTTATACACATCTAAAACAAATAACTTTTAAATTTTTAATATGTAACTGGTATATGTGGAAGAACAGTAAGTAACTAAAGCAGGAAGATTTAACTTTCTCCGGGCTTTTTGTTTGCTGTTGGAGATAAAGGTTTGCAGGAATGCCTTTGCCCTGGGATTTTGCAAATATATTTTTATATTACCTTAGCAGTGGGTGGACAGATAAAAAAGCGACAATCTGTTCGGGCAGTTCAGCCGAAACTAAAAATGGTCTGCTGTCACATTGATTTTTGACAAGTCATCTTGGTCAGGGAATTTCAAATGAAAAAGTGGAGGCAAACTTGACGTAACTTTAAACCTCTTCCTCTCCGACGTGCGTATGGTCCACTCACCCTTTATTCGTTAATAGTGCATGGGGTAAATAAAGGCATCCGAAGGGCAAAGATCTATATACTAATAGATAGTCAGGCAGCACTAAAGGCTGTAAGGTTCTATATCTTTGAGTCTAAAAATATTTCTCCCTAGCTATTAAAAATAGCTCTCAGATTTTGAAGAAAACTTGTTTTGTTGGGAACGTCCTTCAGGCTAATTACAGGCCTTCTAACTGGCCACTGCCCCTCGAGATATCATCTCAAGAATATGGCCAAGGCGGTAGACAACAAATGCAGATATTGCGATACTGCGATTGAAACTGCAGAACGTGTACTTTGTGAATGCAAGGTCTTAGGCCGCACTATGCTAAAGTACATAGAGCAGGCAGAATTAACGCCTGAAGACATAGGGAAATTATCCCCCAGGAAAATCACAAGCTTTGTAAAAAGTCTTGGAATCCTGGGTAACAACTGGATGCGGGGTAAAATCACAAAAGATCTCTTAGGTCGAAGTGAAGTAAGGCTGTTGGAAGCCAAACGACCCCGTAAAACAATCTACAATCTATATAAAAATATACAGGGTTTTTCTATTTAAAAAGCGACCTTGATATAACACGTGATCTTACTATTTTAACTGGGTATTGTGACTTATACTATGTCAGTATTTAATTTACTGAATTAATAATAATCTAAAATCTATGCAAGCAATCGTTTTTTAAATGCATTTAAAAAAATATGTATACAACTGTACAACTTTTATACGATACTTTTTGTTTATCTCCAGCAATAACAGAAACAAAAGGGGAGTCAAAATATAGTGAATCTGCTCGTGGCTCAACGCATACGTATTAGTCTTGCAACCAAGGAGTTCCGGGTTCGAATCCTGGCTAGTGTATGGAATTGTAGTAGTGTTTTTCATGTGTTACCGAGTTGGCAACAGTGGACTAGACGAGGTTGTGTGGGAGACAACACGATTAGTTGCTGTAACACTCTTGAGTTCGAGTCTCAGCTGCGGCAGATGGAAATGTCGTAGGGAATGTTCGTCATGTCTATGAGTATGTGTTGTGGTTGAGTGGTGGAATAGCTAATGCTAAACTCCGACAGGACGTTAATCTAAAAAAAGGCGTTAAAATAAAAAAAAAATCAAATAAACAATCCTGTACATACTGATTGATCCCTATGGTGTTCAGTGTTTATATTGATACGGCTACAATTGCAGTCAGTAACTTCACTGAATGTGAAACGGGCTTGAGATGGGAGTCTCAAAAAAATGTTTCAAATCTGGAAATTCTTTTTATTTATATGACTGGTGGTCGGGACTTAAGCGCACTTGCCTCTCACCAGTCTCACCCAAAAATCCCGGGTTCGATTCTCGGTCGTGGCAGTGGAAAATACTGTGAAAGGGATTTTTTCACTATACACGGATATTGGGTGTGTGAGACACTTGTCTCTAAATGTCTAGCCCCCTCCCACACAAGGCTCTTCTAGAGCCCTCCTGGATAAAGGGGGTCATAATTACCTGTGGTGTTATTTATTATTATTAGACTTTTTTAATGATATATTTATTTTAGAAAACTTTGTTACATTTTCTATTATCATGTAGCTATGGACATTCCATCCATGGCAGTATTTATTTATAGAAAATTTCTATTTCCAAATCTAAAATAGTTATAAATATTATTTAAGTGTGATACAATTGGTATTGTTGTATTATTGGTCATCTATCTGTTTGATCGAATGATCCTTGTTTGTGACAGACAACATCCTTTGTTTATTTTATATGCTATAATAGCTGTTTTCTTTCGTCCTAAAGATAGTGAATGCAATCAGTAAGCAAACCAATAGAAATCGGGAATTTAAAAAATGTCTCCTATCATTGGCTGTTTAATGATTGTATTCAGTTTGTTTTAACAGTTTAACAAATAAGCTCATCTGCAATAGTTAATGTGTAATTTCAGTCAACCCCTTTCGTGGCAGTAAGGTCCAGAAAAACCTTATGCCTGCATAAGTTTAAAATTAGTCCATTTATTAGATTATGTTGTTATTATAACATGTGGACTTGTAATTTGCAACTTGCAACAACTTTGAAAGTATTTTGTGATGTACAAGATATAGTTGTTTTTGTTGTAAAACACTTTCTAAGTAATATATAAATATAACTGATTAATATAGCTTTATTACTTTGACTTTAAATAATATTTATATATTTTAAAATCAAAAGGTATATTTTCTAATGTTTTTTTTAAATTATTATTAAAATAAGTATTACAGACATTTAAACAATTTAAAATAGGTTTGCATTTGTAAAATTCTTATGGATGTACGAAAGCTAACCAGACAAAATAAACACCGCTTCACAAATTAATAAAAATATAGATTGTAATCAAATAGTTCATCTTTATTATATTACTATATCTCAGTTTAAAATCTTAATAAATGATGAACTGGTAATTTGGTTTTTTATTTTACAGTATTTGGAAACCTAACAAAAATATAAATGTAATTATTAGAGATGTTTCATATTTAAGTTAAATATTAACAAAAACTTATATGAACAATAGATTGTACACATACTGACGTACTAAACTGAATGAAATAATCAAAGTAAAAAATTACATTATTTCTATGCAGAAAGTTTCATCGGGACAAATTTCCTCTATAGAAAGAAATCTCCACGTTGTTTTCAAAATTTCGGGACCTTACACAATAAAACAAACTTTTACGTTTATTACCTAAAACCATTTGCAACTGTATTTGTGCAAATAGTTTTTTCATAATATTGCCATCTTTAATATAAAGCTCCACTGTTTTAGCTTTCGAAAGATAAACTTGAGATAGGTAGTCCTTATCTACAAACAGTCACATAATAGAGTATTTAGTCACTATTTGATGCCTTCTGTTAATCCCCACATTTACAGAATTGGTGATGTGTATTTAGTTCTCGAATTTCATTTATTTTAGGTGTAAAGGTGTTCAATGAAGTCTCTTCTAAAAAATCGCCCCTGCAAATGCAAACACATCAGATTTAATTTAATAAGACACCTTATAAGAACAAATTACGAGGAAGAATAAGAAACTACCGCAATTTAAAAGTTTAAAAAGTATATTTATTTCGTGTATTCTACATGTACCCATATATAATAATAAACAACCAAATGTGTTGAAATTTTAATATTGATAAAATATGCTGATTATCAAATCCGACTTTAACAGAATTTTATTTAAAAGTAAATCATCAAATGTTTATAATATAGATATAACAAATAAATAAATTATTTTGACATTTCATTTGTTTACATTAAATAATAATATTCATGACAAGGGGCTAATAGGCAACACACATCGCAGTATTGTGACTAAATAATCTGCGCAAGTCTCAGGAACCAAAAATAGAAAGTGATACTTGGACCCTAGACGCTAGTGACAAAATCTCACGACGCAACCCCTAATACACCTCGAATTCCCTGCTGCCTATACCTAAAAGATTCAAACTACCTCGTTTCAGCCAACAAAATCTCACGGCAACCCTCAACACGCCTCTCAATAATATGACAAGGGGCTAATAGGCAACACACATCGCAGTATTGTGACAAAACAATTTGCGCAAGTCTCAGGAGCCAAGAATAGAAAGTGATACTTGGCCCCTAGACGCCAGTGACAAAACTTACGACGCAACCCCTAATACAACTAGAATTCCTTGCTGCCTATACCTAAAAGATTCAAACTACCTCGTTTCAGCCAATAAAATCTAACAGCACGGCAACCCTCAATACGCCTCTCAATAATTACTTACTGTCTACCTAAAAGACGCTGCTGGGAAGGGGACGACCCTCTTTTTCGCACTTATTGTGAAATACGGGAGTGGTTGGTGACTGTTTATTATTTTTAATTACCTATTAATAACAAAGCTAATATGGTGGCTTATTGTTGTGCGTATGGCTGCAAAAATAATCCCGGGACGACTATTCGTTTTCATAAGTAAGTATATTTTTAAATAAATAAAAAGTCGTTTCAGATGTGAAAACAATTTTAAGGTTAGGTATTTTAAGAATTTCCCAAACACTACCTACCTTAATTTGTCGTCTGTTCGTACAGGCTTTAACATTTAGGTGGCATGGAAAGTTAAAAATTGAAGGAACCGCATCCTTCTTTAATAACTTCCGATTCAAAGAAGATTCTAAGTAGCTTTCCTCAGTAAAATGTTCACTGCATATTACAGTAAAAACGCTGGGTTTAAAATTTTTCAATCTCACAGCATTTAGCCATAATTCTAAAACTGGTTTTCTAGATAATGGAAATCTATAAAAAAAAGTAGTTCAAAATTACAAACAGGAACACTAAAATAAATTTAAAAGGCTTTGCATTGAATCAAGTGCTAAAGCTGATGAAGCAGATAAGAATAATGTGCAGGTAACGTAACCTTAATAATTAAAGTTTTAATCGTAATTAGCATAGTATTGTTTTGTAGGAACCATCTACAACAAAACATGATGCTTCAGTCCAAACGTCACTTTTTCTTACGAAGTCCTTACCTGAAGTTAAAATGTTACCCGAAAACCAAAAAAATAAGTAGTATGAAGGACTTAATCAGACATTTAAATGAAAACAATAAAAGTGACTGCACCATAGAGGAGGTTCTTATGAACAATTTTGAGGGCTTTTCACTGGAGCTCTTTCAAAATGAGTTAAAAAATTCAAATGTTAGTCCAACACAAAAGAGATATACCAATCAAATGAAAGACTTTGCGTTAACTTTATACTTTTATTCACCAAAAGCGTATACGAAAAAAAATCAATTTGCCACATGCTGGGATGTTGAGGAAATGGGTATCTTCCTTTAACTGTGAAGTGGGTTTTCTAAACGAAGTTTTTGATTTTTTAAAAAAAGAGGCCGAAGAAGTTGATTATTTATGTGATGTTGCTTTAATATTTGATTCGATGGCTATTCGATCAGAACTTGTTTATGATAGGAAAAATGACAAGCAGTGTGGCTATGTTGATTGGTGATATCGCTGCTGTACATTCTGAAGTAATGGCTACAGAGGCATTAGTTTTTCAAATAGTTTCGTATAAAAATAATTTTAAATGCCCAATAGGCTATTTTTTTATAAACAAAATAACTGCAGTTCTACAAAAACAATTTGTTTTGGTTGCAATTGAAAAATTATTTGAAATTAATATAAAAGTGCATTCCGTAACATGCGGTGGGTGCAGTACTAATATAAAAACATTTGAACTGTTAGGATGTAATTTGAGCCCGTTAAATATGGAGGCTAAATTTAAATTTAATCATCCTAACAAAGTCGGTATGCAAACTAACGATTCTGCAACGTACAAAATTATCACGAAATTTTCTGTATCTTAAACCCTTGTCATGTAGTTAAATTACTAAGAAATACTTTTGCAGAACATGGTTTATCTTCTCCAGCCAGAAATATTGATTTTAAATACGTAGAAAAACTACATATTTTACAAGAAAACGAGGGTTTAAAGTTTGCTAATTCTCTTACGGGTTCTCATCTTAACTTCAAACGAAAAAAAAATGAATGTTCGTCTCGTGGTACAAACAATTATTAACAGTGTAGCTGAGGCTATTGATTTTTTAAGAATTTCTGGTCATGCAGATTTTCAGGGTAGCGAGGCTACAGTCGAATTTTTAAAAATATTTGATATAATGAATTCAAGAACACTATTTGGTCGTGGCTATAAATCCCCATTATTTTTAAAAAATTCTCATTACTGGCAAGATATCTTTAAAGAAACCGCAAAATACATAAAACAATTAAAAATAAATGGCTGTGATGTTTTACAGCATAAAAGAAAAACTTTTGCTCTCGGATTTCTTATAAATATTTACAGTTTTGAAAAGTTAGCTTTGTATCTTTTTAGTCGTCCAGAAAATCCCCTCAAATATTTTTTGACGTATAAATGTTCCCAAGATCATATAGAGTTATATTTTTCTTGTATTAGATCACGAGGAGGATAATAATCCGAATGTTTTACAATTCAAATGGGCTTTACGAACATTGTTGTTTCGTAATAGTGTACAGCCAAGTATAAACGGCAATTGCTGCATTAACTTCAGTTCAGATCTAGCACCAGTATTTGATTTTCAGCATGATAGAAGAAATATTGTTGAAAATACAAATAATAAAGACCAATTTCATGATAATGAAATGAATTATTTAATGTCGGTAATTGAAATTGCATCGCTCTCTTCTATACAAGAAAATATACTATATTACATAGGCGGTGTAATCGTGCGCAAAATTCTAAGTAAAAATTCATGTACTTTTTGCCAGGATATGATTAAACAACCCTTGAATGACCATGATTACTCCTGTATTAGTATTAATAACCCAAGTAGTTTTACGAGGTTTTTATCTAATGGAAAATTATATTTTCCCTCGAAAGGCGTCTTTCAAATTGTTACTTACGCTGAGAGAGCATTTACTGCTGAATTAAATATTGGGTATCTGGGAAAGTATAATTTTAAAAGAAGAATTATAATGTCTGTCATGCAACATTTTATTTCAAAATTAAGAAGCCTCTTTCAACCAGCACACCCTGTGGTAGAAATGTGTGAAGACTTGCATGAAGTTCAAATAATAAAATACATAGCTAGCACTTATGCAAACATTCGAATTGAAACCCACGCGAAGAAAAAATCCCAGCACTTATTAGGGCACAAAGCTACACTCCGTCATAAGTTAAATAAGACAATTTTATTTTACCATATTTAACTTTTAATTTCTGATTAAAATACAGTTTTGAATTTTTATGTTAATAAAGATGTATGTTTCTTCTACCATTGTGCTATTCCAAATCTCCTTCTACCCTTATATTTATTTTTGTAATCCCACTTGAAGAAGCATTTGCGCGATTTTTACATAAACGACAATGAGAGAAACAAGGACAGGTTACCCTCTTGCAGCAACTGCACTCATCGCACACCCTGTCCTCTCTTTCATATCATAGCGCCTGCATTCCAGTTATTAATAGAGTTCACTGCATTTGACACGTAACATACTGTCAGCTCTTTTAAATAACCTAAATTAAGTGTGGGAAAAAGGGGTATATGATTTTGAACCCATCTTGCATTTCTAATGTGAAGGTTGTCTATTTCAACTCTGGCTTGAAGAACGTTAGGTGTCTGAGATTTCTCTAACATTATTTGAGCTATTTCTGCGTTTGCTCCCTCCATAAGTATTGGTATTTATGAAGTATTGCTCCAGCAATTCGATAAAAGTCCGATATTAATAGCATGGTGCATAGGAATGATTTTAAAAAAAAAATTAAAAACAGATTTTATGTGACCATTACGTGCCTCTACTATCCACCTCGTTTTGGTAATCAATCTAGAATCATTAGCTTCTTCGGTATTAAGTTGCCGTTCACCACGCTCTAGACGTGATGGCATTTTGTAATTAATACCTATATTTTCAAGAAGTGGCAAAACATCTGAATAACCACGGTCCACAATAAAAATGTCATCATTATTGAACCATTCTCGAAGCCCATTGGCATCCACTTCAAAATCGTTACGGAGCATTGAGGCGTCATTATTACGCGAATTGGTGAAGTAAGGACCATGAATATCTAATATATATCCGAGGCTACAACGAGGGCTGGGTTTATCAAGTGACGGCCCTTATGGACTGAAGATGATTGCCTCAGTGCTCTAAAATTGCTACTCTTCTGAATGTAGGCATAAGTTCCATCTATGTATGCAATCGCTACACGCAGATCCCGATTAGAGTTATAGAGTTCATTCGCAAAAGCCGTCACATATCTCTGTATATATTGCTCTCTTTTAATTGAATTCAATCCTATATTTAGAGTAACAAAACGTACCATCAATGATCTCACTTTGGTAATAACAAGACTTAGGTACAGCTTGCCTGCTCGTGTACCTGAAAATGACTTTCAAAAAATCATCAGAAGGATGAAGTTTGCATAGGAATAATAACAAATCTCTTTTGCTAATATGTCGATGAGTATTTTGGTCAGGTACAGGGTCACAATATGCAAACAAATCTTGAAATTGTTGGCGTGTTATTGGGCTTATGGACCGGAACTCATCCTCTGTAAAACTATTTTCATCGTTAAAATCGGGCTCATCAATTCTAGTTGATCAACGTAAGACCTGTAAAATATTTTGCAACTGTGCACCGTTTAAGCGATATGGTCAATATTTTATAATAATAAAATTGCAAACCCTCAAAACAGAACTGGTAGAACAAATCCAATGACGTCTAAATGATGATGAGAGCAGCGAGCTGATTCGGGTATATAAATATTTTTTATGATAAAGACTTCTTTACACTCGATAGAAAGCCTACTTAGATTGCGTAACCCATTGCAAAACATACAAGAATTATTTGTGGGTCTGCTTTAAAACATTTAATTTCAAACAATCAGGATCACGTGCTAATTCATCAATCTCGGCATTGTCAGTTCGGTTGCAATTAAGACAGTTACCTTCAATATCTCGAGGTGGTAAGTTAACATCTTCACGACGACGAATTGCAATTTGATACTTGAGCTCATTTTCATTTCCAGAAATGCTAACCATTGCTCATGGCTGCAAACCAATGTTACATACATAACAGTTTACTCTTCACCTAAACATGTCTGGATTTTTAACAACCAAAAGTCGGACACTTGTTATAGAACTTCTTCTATTGTTAACTAATACAATACCAAATTTGTAACAAATAAACACACAAGACGTTATTAAAATGTTTACAAATGTCGAAAACATTTAATTTTAGACAGGCTATAGGCCTATTATTTTTTAATTAATTCTAAAATTCAAATAACGTAGAATTTTTGTTTACACAAATATAAGATAACCACTGGGAAAAAAAGCAAGTGTGTGCTTCTGCAAATGTATTTTTACTTGTGAATAATAATGATAACCAGTAATACTACGTACCTAAACGTTTAACTATATTTAAGGAATATTATCATGTTCTTTAATTTTTTAGTTTAATAATAATTATGGTTATAGAATTATATATGCAGTTTTAAAAATGATAGTAATTAAACAGAAATGGTATATAAAAGAAATTCTGGTGACACCAGTGATCGAACCCGGGGCGTTTCACATGCAAAACGAACACTCTGCTACTGAGCCATATCCCCGCTACGATGCAGTTTAAACAAATCTCATAGTAAACACACACCATCATCCATACTATCTTTTTACAGCGTAGCCCAAAAACTATCAATTTTCGGAGGTCGCCCATTGAGGCTCTTGTTCACAACGACAAGAAGTACAACATATTCGAAACCACTTTTACGTAAGAAATGTCATGGTCCTTTGGCTTGATGCACGAAGGTGCCTTAAAGGTAATCAAGGCATCGATAAGGAATTGCAATCACAAATTAATTCAGAGACAAAACGGTGGGAGCTAGTCCTTGAAAGAATAATAACAGTTGTATTTCTTGGAAAAAACAACTTGGCGTTTAGAGGTAGTTCAAACAAGCTATTCATGCCGAATATGTAATGTATAGCAACAAATTTATGTTCATGTACTGCTGTTTTTAAATTCTACATTGTACAATAGGAGTTAAGAGTTTTTTACATTTACTTTTTTAGTTAACAGAACCGTCCCAGCCACACATTAGGCTAGTCCAGTTGTAATTGTGCCAGGAAATTTTATATAAAACTTTACATTCATACAAAAATGTTATCCTTGCATCAATAAAAAAAAATAAAGTTGCTTTTTTGTGTACTTTTTATGTATAAAAATACATAAATTTAATTTTTTTTTTCCAATTTTTCTAATTGCTTCTGTTTCAGCTTTACGTCAAGCTCTAGCGATACCATTCTTGCTTCATGCTCCTTTTTAAGTAATTCGGCCAACACTATTTATTTATTAACTAAAATTTCATATTTTTCACCCAATGCTGATGACGTTAGTGTTTTTACTGTCTTTGGTTGACGCCTGCGAAGGGACTGAACTTGTTTGGGTGTGTTGCTTGATACACTTGCGTTTGCTGTTGGCAAAACATTTGCTTGTGGTAAGTCCTCCTCCTAAATCACGTCTATGTTGTTGATGTTTCTTGGCACTGCCGAATCCTGCAAAAAAAATAGAGCTTAAATACTTAGGCAGTTGGAAAAGTTGTGCAAGTCATCCATTAATGGGCGTCAAAAAAAGGAATGAAATACAAAACAAGAGAACAAACAAAACTGAGCAAATAAAATAGTTGCAGAACTGTGCAAGTGTGAAGCATTTTTTAAATCTTGTTTTTGAAGTTAATTTTTTAATTTGAATCATAGTAACGGCCTTAGAAACAACATCTTATATGAATAATATAATGTTGGGCATTCTAAGGTAAGTAATTATTGTAATTCTAATTGTGATTTACCGAGAAAAATACGAAGTTTGCGAAATTCTTTGGTTGAATACCAAAACTTTTTCTAAATACAGCATTCAAAAATACTCAATATTAAAAGCGCAAATCTATATCCCGATGTTTTGAAATTTGTACTCTGGGAGTAGCGGCATCTGTGGCCTGATTTTTTAACTAAAACAATTTGACAACACTGTTTATGACTTTAACTAGAAATCTAGCGCTCGAAAGACAAAGACAGCAGCTCTTAGCTGAGAAAGATGGAGGGAAAAATTTTAAATTATTTTATAGTTCAGAATCTGAGTGCCCGTTGTATTTCAGTTTATTCAAGAGTTGTTTAGTTTACACGTGCTCTGTGATTTACATTCATGTTCCTAACAAGTGTATAACTTGGCGTAATGTGAAAAAACGTTTTTAATTAATTTTTATTAATTGTGTACTTTTTATAAATTTTTGTGATAGGACACTCGACTTTGCGTTTGGAGCAATTACAAATTGTTAGTGTTAATAGAAGAGGTATTTTAAATTCTTTTCATTTAATAATTCTCTCTTTGCTCAGTAGGACCTTTTTGGAAAAACAATTGATCAGGTAATAATTTCAAATAAAATAAATCTTCTTTCAGATTGAACGAGATGAAGTTTACTGGGAAGAAAAGTGTTGCCGTTATTAAAAACATTTTATTTCACCTGTTTGTTACCAGAAATAATAGATCCGCAGCACCCTAAAGGCCACCCGATTAGAAACCCCGATAGAACATGAGTATTATTTATTTATGGAAGTGTAGAAATATCTTCATTTTATTTATTTTATTTTGGGAAAATCATATTTATTTTTGTTGTATTATTTACAGCAAATTGCTTGTATGAAGTTTATGAATTTATTTATTATTCACTTATTTTATAAGGTTTTTATTTTGAAACTTCGTTTTGCTCAAAAAAATCGAATGATGTGAGATTAAGGGCTCAGTTCACGACTGACAACTCTGTTTCTACAGGAAGCCCTTACTAATAAAGCTATAAGTTTCAATTCAATAAATGATTATTCATCTGTATTTTGTTTGCTTAAAAGCTCCTCCTCTTTAGTTAGTTTAATTCCAAAACTTGTGTTTTTATATGTTCTTTAAATCTATGAATAATTGAGTAAACAAACCAAAATTTGCATAGAAAATAAAGAAAATATTATTATGTTGGCTATTTTATAAAAAAAAATCATTATGAAAGAAAACCAAAACTTTTCTAACAAAAATTCTTTACTTTGCTATTGGTCTCGTGAACAAAATTTTGCTTCGCATCCTCTGGGTAACAAGAATTTTTCCATAAATTTGAGGTTTGTAAAGGAAAACATTGCGCATTGTATAACAACAGTCAGTAGATTTTGAAATTTGTAGTCTACTTATGTAAAATAAAGTTAATGAAGGACTGTTGTGTTTGTCGTTTGTCCTCGTCTAAGAAACATTTTAAATTAGTTTATAATCTTTTATTTTACATAAGTAGCGAATTTGATACACACGCAAAGAACCATTTGATACACAATATTCGATAATCAAAGTAATCTACCTCGTCTGGGTACGTTACTTTTGCAAAATTTCTTATTTTAGTGCTACATTGGTAATATTTTATTAAATGATTCACTATACTTTTTCTTTAAATAATATAAAAATATTTCGCACGTAATGTTTTAAAAATGGTCCGAAAATCGAATGAGTCTCAACAAAATTTTTCATTTAAATAATTAGTTTATTTATAATTCAAAAATCATTGTAAACTAAAACAAATAAAAATATTGCAAAAGGCAATGTCTGGAAGCAAAGTACCCTGGTTTCGTATTTCCACGTATTTCTGTGATAACGTAAATGTAACTATGGGATATCTCCGACGCGCAGATCTGTGAGTATTGCTGGCTTCACTCACTAGGTTGGATCAGCTGATCCTTCCTTATCCCTTTTAACACAACATGCTTTTAACTGTCTGAACTGGCCAACTGTCACCACAAATCACTTAAGTAGTTTGTGACTGGCACTTATATTTTCTTGACAAGGGGTAAGTATTTACAACCCAGTTATTAAGCTTTTAAGTGGACAGAGTACAACTTGATTATTACATCACATGAATTGGCCAGTGTAACAGTGAAGAAAAGTATACATTAAAACAAGTTCGATTTGTTTCAGGGTTAATAAACATGACAAGAAATTTGAATGGTATTGTACCCAGTAAACAGCTGTTGGATCGGTTAGGATTATTCGTGTCCCTGGCCTAAAAAGTTGAAACGTGCTGCCGTTGATTGCCCCTCAACAGTTGGTATATTACTGTGCCCTAGGTAGTAACCATGAAAAAAATTGCGTAGGGCTTTGCCCTCTCGGCTGATAGTCGGATATGGAATGAGCCTCAAAAAGAACAAAATTGGAATGTACTCACATTACGTAGGCAGGCTTTTCTGATATATCCACTGGGCTCAAGCGGTCCATGGGATGGAGCTAATAGTTTTCTTTGAAACTTCCTGCCTGGGGTTGGTTTAAGTCCAGAAACAAACTGGCCTACATGTCTTAGAGGTTTTGGTTGGTTTGGCGTGATGTCTGACAATCAACTGGTTCTTGTCAGGGTGTTTCAGAAAAATTCCAATTCCGCTATTCGATAGTTGTAATTAAATTTGTGGGTATGTATAAAAGGCCTGGAATGAATTATTTTCCAGTAATATTTGTACAAGTGCATTGTGGTAAAATGTGGTGTCCCACAAGGTAGCATTCTGGGACCAATGTTATTTAATATCTTTACAGCCGATTGACCAGCAATAATACACCACTGTAGTATTTATATACAGACGACACACAGATATTTAAAGTTATTTGAACCGTCATTGGCAAATATCGCTTTGCATGAAGTAAACTCTGACCTAGAGAAAAGTTGTTATTTGATTATGGTCACGTCAAACGTCAAAAATAAAGTTATGTTGTTCAATTTCACCACAATTCATATTAACAATATGGAGATTCCATATAAAGAATATACTAAAAATTTAAGGAGTTATTTTTTATGACTCTTTAAACTTTGAAAATGGTAACATTTAAGCTAAGCTTATTATATATGAAATTAAAGGCACTATATAAGTTCAAATAAAGGGTGTCTCACCGGGAACTGAATCGATCGATATAGAGAAAAGTATGCATCAGAAAATTTTAAAAATTTAGATAATTACTAATGTCGGTGTGGTCAACCCAACTAAAATAATTACAAGTAGCTGTCATTTCCGCTTATACCCGAAGTCGATACCAACTCGCTTATTTCAAGTGGAACACTCTATATATTGTAGGGTTTTCGAAAAGAGCATAAAATTCTGAGTAAAAAATATGTAGCATATCCTATACCTAAACCTAGCCGTTTCAGAGATATTTGACATTTTATAGAAAATTTGACAGGTGCAACGGTTTGCAAGAACCGTTATAACTTTCTTCATGTAAAAGATCCTCATTTGCTTCTTGTCACGTAAAAAGAACACAAGGAGAACTACGTTCTACAACTGAAATAAATTCAATAATGTTATACCAAGTGTTCCGTTTTTCGCGTTACATTTTATCAACTTCAAACCGCGAAAACTTGTTTAGGTCAAATGGAACACCCTATATTTTTCTATGTCAAGTTGTGTAAAAGTGAATTCCCTTTTTGAAATATTTGCGATTTTATTAGAGATTCATGAATTGTTGTAATCATTTCATCAAAATAGCCAGGATTAGAAACAATCAGTCATTATCTTATGTCAAAAAATGCCAGCACGTTTAAATTACACCCACGAAGACTTTTTTTTAAATTTGTTTATTATTTATGGAGAATGTGATAAAGTAATATCAAGAACTTGCAGCACATTTGCTACTCGATATCCAGAAAAACGGAAACCGTCACCAAACACTGTAAAACGCATACTGGAAAATTTTAAAAATTATGGCTCTGTCAAGGCAAAAATGCAAAGAAGAAAGCCTATTGTTGGTGACGAAAACATTGAAATAGTCATTCTGGGATATTTTCATGCATTTCCAAGGATGTCATTAAGACAAGTTGCTCTGGAATCGGGACTATGCAAGGATTCAATTCACAGAATCTTAGTAAAACATGTTTCACTCGTTTTCATTCCATATTGTTCAAGGATTAAAAGAAACAGATTTCCTAAGAAGACGGGATTTTTGTGAGTTTATTCTAATAAGGTCTGAGGGTCACGATTCTTATTTGGGAAATATTATATGGACAGATGAAGCAAAATTTACAAAAAATGGACTTTTTAAAATAGACACAATTCGCATTATTAGAGTGACTCAAATCCTCATATGTTCAGAGAGCGAAACTTTCAGGAAAGTTGGTAGTTCAATGTTTACTGTGCCATAAGAAACGATAGAGTGGTGGCATTAGAGTTTTACCAGGTAAATTTAAACGGTAAATTAAATTTTCTCTTCTGCTAATATGTATAATTTTTGTTTTTTTTTTTTTTTAGTTGAAAGCTATCTGAATATCTTACAAAATTTAAATAATAACTAGTTAGAAAATTTACCTCTTGCCGAACATAGAAACATTTTTTATCAGCACGACGGTGCTCCCCCACATAACGCATATTTAATTAATAATTATTTACAAGAAACTTTTTATGATCAATGGATTGCCAATAATGGACCTTTCTTATGGCCTCCTCGCTCGCCCGATTTATCAGTTCTGGATTATTTCATTTGGGGTACTATTAAAAATAAAGTTTATTAGCCCATTAACAACCATTGAAGATTGTATGTAAAGAGTAAGAAATGCATTTCAAAACATATCACAGGATTCAATTAGAAGAGCTACCCATGAGGAACTAATCCGAAGGTGGGAAAAATGTGTCGAGGTTTGAGGGCGGAATTTTGAGCAATTATTAAATTAAAATGAAATCATATTTTAAATTGATCTTATCTCTGCTATTTTAGTTCATGCCATATCTTCGATTCGATTAATACACATGTTACAGTGTTAGTGTTATTTTGCGTTTTTGTGGATATCGAGTAGCAAATGTGCTGCAAGTTCTTGATATTACTTTATCACATTCTCCATAAATAATAAACAAATTTAAAAAGTTTTTGTTGGTATAATTTAAACGTGCTGGCATTTTTTGACATAAGATAATGACCGATTGTTTTTAATCATGGCTATTTTGATGAAATGATTACAACAATTCATGAATTTCTAATAAAATCGCAAATATTTCAAGTTGTAACTTTAACCCCCACAATGCTAATATCAGAAAAAAGGAAATTCAATTTTACACAACTTGACGTAAAAAAATACAGGGTGTTCCATTTGACCTAAACAAGTTTTCGCAGTTTGAAGTTGACAAAACGTAACGCGAAAAACGGAACACTTGGTATGATATTATTGAATTTATTTCAGTTGTAGAACGTAATTCTCCTTGTGTTCTTTTTACGTGACAAGAAGCAAATGAGGATCTTTTACACGAAGAAAGTTATAACGGTTCTTGCAAACCGTTGCACCTGTCAAATTTTCTATAAAATGTCAAATATCTCTGAAACGGCTAGGTTAGGTATAGGATAATATGCTACATATTTTCGACTCAGAATTTTATGCTCTTTTCGAAAACCCTAAAATATATAAGGTGTTCCATTTGAAATAAGCAAGTTGGTATCGACTTCCGGTATAAGCGGAAGTGCTAGCTGCTTGTAATTATTTTAGTTGGATTGGCCACTCCGACATTAGTAATTATGTAAATTTTTAAAATATTCTGATGCGTACTTTTCTCTATACCGATCGATTCAATTCCCGGTGAGACACCCTGTATATGTTGCAAGAAAAAGTCAAATGTAGAATAGTGGAATCTATATTATATCCCCAATTTGATTATTGCCTAATATTATATTATAAATATTTGACTAGTGAATTTAAAAATAAGTTGCAGATAGCCCAAAACACATGCTTATGCTTTGTTTACTTAATACAAAAATATGACCACATTACTCCTGTATACAAAGAACATAAGCATCTAAAAATAGATTATCGTTACAAATTTTTCATTGGGGTATCCTTAATGAAAACGTATTTAAGTATTTAAAAGAATATTTAATACCGAGGCAATTAATGCATAATGTTAATCTTAGAGGCTTAAATCAATTTCATATACATCAGCATAAAACTGCCAAATTTCAGTGTTGCTATGCCTATGTTGCTGTAGACTTGTTAAATAATATAGAATCCTACGGAATGATACAGGGTACTTTAGAAGACTCTTTTAATAGAAAATATAAAAACTATTGTTACGTGTTTACAGTCTTCAGTAAACACTCTGTAGGTTCAAATAACTTGCAACAAGAATCTTCACAAACCGCTATTTTATTAATCACTTACATTACAATAGTAAATACTTAAAAATCACACATGCAACTAATAATAACTTTAATCTAATATAAATTCACTACTTTTAAATCACAACTGTACTTTACTTTTCTTCTAAAACTTGTCAACTCTTATCTAACCTAAAAACTATTCTGCCTGCTCAACTTCACTTCTTTATATACACCCTTAGAAAGTACCAGAATCGCATTCAATAACATTCTAGATCAGGTTGGAATCCTCCATAGTTTTCTACTATGTGCTAGATGGCGGTTCGTCAATCGGCCCAGAGATGGCCCCACCCCACCTACCGGTCATCAACAGAATAACAGGTTTCCCGTCACTTTGACCAGAGACTTAATCACATTTCTCCCCATTAGAGGGCAGCACATAACACTGCCCCCTCCTTAAGCCTGAATGTCCCCGTCCAACAATTCAGATTCCCCAACATACTTCATACTTTGCCAACCTATCCAAATGCACGATCTTCATCTTGGATTTCTTACTACCTAGAATTCGGTAAACGTCATTGATCCGAGTGATGACAGAATACGGTCCTTTCCAGCGTGGGTGAAGCTTCGGAGATCTTACCCTCTATCACTGTGGGTTACTAGCCAAACCAGATCGCCCTCCTTGAATCCTGCTGACTTCGTCTTTCGGTCATAGCGAGCCTTCATTCTGTCACTTGCTATGCTAGCTTGGTTTCGAACCAACTCGTGGACATTCCTCAGCCGTTGACTAACTTCGTCTGCATAGCCATCCACGGACACAGTGGCTTCTTATCTGATGTACCAAACATCAAATCACATGGCAGTCTGATCTCGTGCCCAAATATTACACGAGCCTGTGTCTGTTTAGTAGTCTCATGAACGGCAGCTCTGTATGCCATTAAGAAAAATGGTATATGTCGATCCCAATCTCTCTGGTTCTTGTGAACCACCTTAGAAAGATGTTCCTTCATGGTTTTATTATGTCGTTCCACCATTCCATCTCACTGGGGATGAAGAGGGGTTGTCCAAGTCTTGTGAATGCCCAGCAACTCACAAATTTTCCGAAATACCCCCGACTCAAACTTTCTCCCTTGATCGGAATGTAGCTCCAGGGGTACACCAAATCGGCATACTAGGTTATCCACCAGAGCTCGAGCAACAGTAACTGCTTCCTGATTTGGAATGGCATAGGCTTCCGGCCATTTACTAAAATAGTCCATAGCGACCAGGATGTATTTATTCCCATCATCTGTCACTGGGAATGGGCCCGCTATATCTATAGCAATCCTCTCAAAAGGGGCTCCGACGTTATATTGCTTCATTAGGGAGTCCATTGTGCCCACAATGCCTTCAGCTCCACACTCTTGTCCTTTTTCCATTCTGGCCGCGTTTCTTTTTCGTTTGTCTTTAATATAGGACCAATAATCTGTCATTTGAGTGCCCGTGTGGACTTCTTGTGTGATGTGGGGAGTTGATGAGTGTTGCCACGCACCAATTTCTCCATGTCGCATGGGGGTCTGTGCGGGTGTCATTCGCTTTCCTGATCGCCGCTGTTTCGGTTTGAATCGGTTCTCTCTATATGTTTTTCGTTTTTAAATGTTTCTTAGGATAGTATAATCTCTTTTTTATTAATTTATTAACACTACCAACAATACAAGTTGTTTGTGAAAGATCGTTTTCGACACTAAAATTTATAAAAAGTCGGTTAAGAAATACACTAAGTGAGGTAAATTTGGAAGCTTTCATGCTGATGGCTGTAGAGAGAAAAGGGCTGAATGGTTTAGCTAGTGACTTAATAATTGATAAACTAGTTATCACGGGACGTTTTATCAGCCGACAGTCGAGGTATCATCATAGATCAAAGTATCTAATATTGTAAATCGTAACTTATATATTTCTACTACATAAATGTGGTTTTATTTTTTATTGTGACATTTTTTTACTACCTATATGGAATTGGCTTGGTCCAGGCCTGCATTGGTTCTGCTAGCACGCCCCTGAGTATATTGTAGTCTGGTGAAGTTTTAATGTAATATGAAGTATGCTGACCACCTTTCAAAGGAGTGATTACCTCGAGGATTACCCCCTCGGTCCCACTTGTGCATATTAGGAACCAAAAAAGAACCTTTCAAAATGACTCTCCCTTTTTTGCTCCTTTTCCCACTCTCTCTAATTTAATTAACAAAAAAACTTCCAATATCTGTTAATCAGAATTTCAAATTCCCTAATATTATCTGTCAGAAATCACTTGCAAAACACTATTTACATTATTTATAATTCAAAACCTTAACTTTAATTTTGTTTCTGTTTTAGGCTTCCACAACAAGAAAACATTTATAAAAGACTGTGACGTGAAACGTAAGGAAATGGCCTTTTCAATTAAGCACTCACCGGCTGCTCTTCTGTTCGGAGGCGGGTCGTTGGTTCTTTCGATAACTTTAACTTAACCAACAGTTTATATTGAAGAAGGAGTTGTTAATTTGTAAGCTCTGGGACGCCAGTCAATTTCTTGACAGAGAAGAGGTTAGAGACCAGAATAAAAAAATTAAGTAATGTATACTAAATATAATAAGAGTTAAAAAATGTATAATTACAAAGCCACCAACAAATAATAGAATAATACACAGGATAAGGTATAACACAATTGCTAAAATTAGATTTACTAAACTATGAGGGAGTGAGGCACAAATGGAATAAAAAAAGTTAAAAAGATTAAATTGATTTAAAACAAGAATGATTAAAATTATGTTATGGCCTCTCCGGCTATGAACATTTTAACTTCTAGAATATTTCAGATTTTAGAAATAAAAATGGTACAGTATAAATGACCCTGACCTTGTCAGTAATCCTGAAGGGATAAAGAAATCTCAAAAAACACGATGGAATTTAAATTCCCAAACAGCTGTTTAGTTAACAATAAAAAAATATGTAATTATGACGCTTTTTCAAAAAAATATTAATTCATTTATGATGCAATACTTGATCTCTGAATAATGAAATGTTGGAGGCACCTCCCTGCAGTTGTAAACTAGACCAGTTGTACTTACAGTCGTTAAGACGAAGGCTGCTCTCCGGAGAATTAAAATAATTACCATATTAGCTGGACCAACAAACCATTCAGCAAAACTAAGCTGGTTGAAAACGATGACCGAACATCTCAGGTGAACGTCTTAGTTCTCTTAAGTTACATGACCTGTTCCGACATCCACGACAAGTGTTATGTGTCCTCAAGCCACATAGGTGGGTAATATACTTGCGACCGGCTTAAATCTTTGAGAGTGTCAGATTATTGGACGAGGGTTGGCAAGGCCCTCCAAAAAAACTATAAAAATTACTAGTATCAAAACTTGGTACTCTCTTGAATTTTATGCTATTTGTACTTATATTAAATTCATCAAAATGTAGATCTTTAAATGAATACACTTCAGATTTACTGACCTTAGATGTTCTTAGGTTTTCTATTACAGAAAGGTGGTGTCTGCACTTGGCTGAAGTTACAGCAAAAATGCCTCTAGCAACAGGGCTATTCCTTTTTTACTTTGTCACAAAAAAAGACCAAAAAATCCGCCACAAAAACTGTCCTTTTTCCCTCTAATCCGGGGCTACCAATTATAGCATAAAATTCCTATAGTAGAGTAGAGCCAAGTTTGAAATGCCCCATTTGATCTGTCTTTTAGTAAAACAGCATTCCTGAGATGTTGTCATTACATTTTCACATTATATTTGTTGGTTATATTAATGTCATCTGACATTGCCTTCCAATTCAAAACTATAGACCATAGAATCCTCTGTTGTTGTCTTAATTTACTACAATGTATTGAGTGTTGCATAAGGTCGACAAGTGAAATATGCAAGAAGGTGCATTATAGCCCGGGGCGCAATAAAAATTTTATATATTTACCTGAATGGGTACCACACACAACTGAGCAAAAGTACACAAATACACATATAATGGTATTAAATTCAAAGATCTTAAAATTAAATAATTTGATATGTGCTCAAATCACTGGGCAACAATTATTATAAAAATGCACATACTATAGTAATGGTGATCAAATGGCAAGTGGTGAAAGCCGCATATCATATATGCAAAGTCAAGCGAATAATAATACACCACAGATATGTATGCGTACAGCAAAGTACGATATGTAAAAATTGAAAATTTTATGCTGAAGGCTGACTTGGTTCCTTCCTCCGCAGCGTGATGTAGCTCCTAAGTTGGAATAAAAATCAAAATTACTCACTCTATGTTGGAAATTCTTACGCAGTTAATCATGTGCCGGTACGCCATGCCTCTACGATGAATTAAAAACCTTCTGGGCAGCTCCTCAACTAATCGTCTACCATGCGACAACGATTTGACACAGCGGTCATAAACGGCTTCGATCCACAAGATATATGCAAAATATACAGACCAGGTGGGTAATTCTCAAATGCCAAGGGGCAACGGCAGTCAAAAAGAACAAACAAGCAGGGCAGGGCAAAGACAGGGCTTTAACGGTAACAAAAAAAACCTGAAAAATTTTAGACTTGACTGAATATGCCCAGAAAAATATATACTTCTAAAATATTAAGTACATTTTCAAACAATGTAAAATATTTTAATTACTGACCTTAGATTTTATTAGGTTTTTGACTGGAGCAAATTTACAGGACCTAGCTTCTGCTCTCTCCAGAAGTCTCAATATGTCTGCAACCTTTTTGTTCTCTTTGAATAAAAAACCGGAATTTGCGTCAAGGCAATAAAAGATTGGCAATTAAAAATCCCCCGAATGATAACTTGACATTTGTCATTTTAATATCAAAACAAACCACCTGGGGTAATTTTTATGGATTTGAAAGAAAACTAAAGTGTTCAGGTAGCCTATAATGTGTAATTAAATTTAGATGACATTAATTAAATAATAATAATAATATAATTTGTTTGGTTTTAAAAGATCTGCGATACTTGGATGCGGCCCAGAAGATTTCATAACCTTTCATTTACGAAACTGAAAGACGTTTGATGAACATATGTACGATATTAGATGTAACGTTGCTTACTGTGCCATTAAAATGTCCTTTGCATATATCCTTTTATATTTGATCTAATTTGACCCGTTACAACACTGACCCACTAATCTTCGATATTGACACAATAAGCCTTCTTGGTACTTAACCTGTTCATATATTTTCAAATTAATAACTCAAAATAAAGGTCCATTTTGTCAAAGAGCAACAATAATTATGCTCCAATTTCATAAAAAGTAATTATTGGAATCGGCGACATCCCAGCTGTAAGGTCCCTTTGTTTGATGTTTTTTAAAATTGTGTGCCTAACGTTTTATTAAAATTGGTTGAAAGATATAATGCAGATTTGAAGGAATAAAAATTTATTGCGGGAATAGGACATGTTAATTTGGCAGATTTACTATAATTTGAAATAAAAATTTGTTTATTCCTAAATGGAAACATTTGTCCCAGTTGTCAGGTACTGATTTTTATAATTGTAATCAATTGATTTGACCCTTTTGTCTGTATAGCATCTAATTAAATACAAAATCAAGCCTGTAAATTTTCACAAAATGTTTGATTCAACTTGGTGTGCCTTTATCTGTGCCAATTTACTTGGTAATTTTCTTTACCAAACTTACAATAAGTTCATAAAATTAAATTATTTTTATGAATGCTTGCAGCAAACACTGTATCGATGGAGTTTATGTATAATAGACATCTAGAATTCACGCAAAAATATAGAGTGGACATTTGAAATAGCGCTAAAGTGACAAAAATATATTTCACATTTACACAGAACATCATGTCTGTCAAGGTTTTGCCACACTTACTAGAAATGCATATAAATATCGAATCGCTACAACTTAAGAAATGAAAAGACAATATCCGAGAAACAAAATCTTTACCAGTTTTAAAATTAAGTATGCTTCGAATATTAATCTTTCTTAAATTAGTTGCTCAAATAACACTCGTTGGTTAAAAAAAATGCCTTAATGCACGCCGTATTGAAATTAATATCAATAAAAATGGAAAGTTATACAGCTGCATCTTGCAAACGTACACTCTAATGACAAATATTTATATGATAAAATTTTCTTTAATTTGGACGAGAAATACGCCCCTTCATTTATGACATTCTATTAAGATGCACCCCTGTGTATTAGCACATTTCTACAAAAATCATCTCTTGCGACTTGGCCTGCCGAACGTGGCCACCGTTATAATAACAATAGGAATACAAAGCTTTTAACCAAAGGTTGATAAAGTTCTTTTCAAATGAAAAAATATTTACTGCCTAACAATTAGCACATCTACCACTGTTCTGTAATTCTCAACCAGAAGTGTAAAACACAGAACATGTGTTTCCAAAACAAATATTAATTTTATTACATATTATTCTAATAAATTATAAAAACTAAAAACATTTATTAATGCGATTAATAAAGATGTTGATTCCAAACAAATTTATCACTAAGTAAAGTTAATGTTAAAAGTACTTAATTTATAGTTCTTACATCTTTCAAGAATCGCCTTTTACGTAAATTAATATTTAGAAAGGTTTAAAATTAATTCTAAATGTCGCGAAATATGTACTTATATTGTTAAAATTTAGTATTGTTGTTATCTACGTTGCAGCGTAAAAAAAGCGATGGTAAAACACATACTGGCATCGCTAGTTGTGTCAACAGGAAATATAATAATTAAAAAAAGCCGCTACTTCCACATCCAGATTTTGTATCCAAGTCTTATACACACTAAATCCCAATGTGATATTTTACTCCCTTTAATAATAGGGTGGGAGTGGTAGAGGGGGGTGGCTAATGTCAAAAAAATTTTTAGAGGCCCTTGGTTCTCCTATACACACAATATTTAATTTTTTACTCTCTTTAATAATAGGGGGGGGGGGGTGGTAGAGGGGGTATCTAACGCTAAAAAAATATTTTGAGACGTTTCGTTCTTGTATACACACTAAATCACATTTTATATTTTTACTCTCTTTCGTAATAGTGTGTGGGGGCAATAGTGGGGAGTGGATGAGGCTTGACTTTTCGTACATGCCCTAAATTGCAATTTTATGGACCCTTACCTGCTTCCTTTGCCTATTTACCCCCGAATCCTTCAACAGAATTAGATCAAAATATAGTCCAGTTCCAGATCTCGTTATAATATATATATATGTACCAAATTTCAAGTCAATATCATAAATGGTTCCAGAGCAAACATGCGCACAAAAAAGTTACACAGACAGAATTTTTTTTTCTCCAATTTAAAGTTTTGACATTTTAAGCCTATTTGAACAAAAAAATTGTTACTATATTACTTCCGCCGGACGTGGAAGTAGTAACAATACCTACTATACGTAAACTTATAGACGTTTCGCTAATCAAGTTGACATCATTGGGAGATGATTAAAATTACAATTATCTAAAAAGTTCACTTATTTTCAAACAACTGTGAATAATATTATAATATTCTATAAAATGTTCAACTGTTAAGAATTTAGAATATTGAAATTGTTGTTATAACTGGCCCTAAACATTATACCTACTGTTCTTTTCTAAACGATATTTAGGTATGGTTTTAGAAAAGCGCCTGGAAAATATATAGGGAATACACAAAAACAAACTCTAGTAAGAATACATCTTTAAAATAATAATTTAATAACTTACCATTTTACTGTTTATTTTCAAATTTATAAACAAACCCCCCAGAGTTCCACACTAATTTCACTTAAACTGTCTGTTATTTACTCTCTTATTAATAACCACAAATATACTGCAATAATAATGCATTATTCATTTCTTCCCGCCAACAATAAGACTGATGTACACAAGAAGAAACGTAGACTAGACTTCGCTGACCACGTGACCAATCAGCGCCACCGACCGCGTTTGTTGAAATTCCTGGAAGCGACGCGGCGCTGTGATTGGTTAGCGGAGTGCATAGCAACTAGTGGCAGTGGGAACGCGGCTGCGCTACCACGAAGAATACCGAATCGAGTGACTGGGGCATTCGTCGCTTTAACCTTGGTCACTTGTCTCGATGTTTATTATTATAGTGTCTGTTTATTTGCAGTTTAACAATGGTGCGGCGCGGCGTTTAAAATACTACGATTTGTTTGTAACTTAAATAAAATTCCAATATATCTCAGCAATATTAAAAAGTATTAACTGTGTTAAAGAGAATTGTGTATAGCGTGCACAGGATTGATTTTAATTGATTCATTTGTGATCGGTATTAAAAAACGAGCGGTTTAGATAATTTGCCGAACAGTGGTATAAATAAATGTGATAGTTTTAATTCTGGATTTTAATTTCAACCAGTAAAACTTGGAAACCATGAGCCAAAGCTGCAAAGTGAGTACCTACCCTATTTAATTTTCTTTCTTCATTTATGTCTCTATATTTATATAGGTACCTAAAACAGGGCATTTTGAATTATCTCCCCCGTAATATTTAATTTACAAAAACATGAGTAGTAATTTCATACAGATAATTGAATTTCTATATTTTATGTAGCTAATATTTTGTGTATTAACCAGGAATACCTATACGTGTAGGTATTTATTTTAACAAGTGAGAAACAGTACTTCTGTAATGTTGACCTTGTTGTGCCTCACAATGTTCTAAAGTATTTGAAGTAGCAAAATGATAAATCATATGTCAAGTAAGGACTTCTCGAGACATAATAAGCGCAACAAAAACGTTACGACCTTATTAAAATACCATTACCCTTTGCGCCGACCGCAATTCATCTCGCTTACCTTTTTTATAGGTTTTTAATGTGCGTCGAGTCGTTGGATGCAGGCATGCTGCCGTGGCTCGCGGCGATAATAGTCATCTCGTAAAGTTTTGTTGTGTTTTTTATGTCTCGGAAAGCCCTTACTTGGACTATACCTAATCATACACTTATAGTGCAGTAACTGGAGATTTTAATTTAGGAGAATTTTATAGATTAAATTTCGGTTTGATAATTTAATAGTATAGTTCATTTTATGTATTCCCTGCACTCAAAAAACGCAACAAAAACTTTACGACATAATTATTATCGCCTCTGGGCCAAGCGGCATACTGTCATCAAACAAACCGACGCATATTAAAAACCTATAAAGGTATAGTTCAAGTAGGAAGAAACTGAGTCATAAAAAACTTAACAAAAACTTTACGACCTCATTAAAATACTGGTACTCTTTTTGTGCTGTTTGCAAATTGACTCGCGTACCTTTATAGGTTTTTAATGTGCGTCGGGAATGTTTCATGTCAGGCATGGCGCCATGGCCCGCGGCGATATAATTACCTGTGTCGTAAAGTTTTTGTTGCGTTTTTTATTTAGTTGTAAAGTTTTTGTTGCGTTTTTTTGAGTGCAGGAAATAAATAAACTGAACTATATAAATAATAGAATAAACTTGAAAAATTAGAGGTTTTTCCAAATAATTGAACAGAAAAAATGATAATAAATGCTCCGCATGTTGTCCATTTTCATTGACACACATCTCAATGCATCTTTGAAATGAAGTTTTTACCGTTTTTAAAGTTGCCGGTGTCATCGATCGAAAATCAGTTATTATTCTTTTTTTCATATTTTGAATTGTAGAACATTCAATTCAAAAAATTGAAAAATCATTTTGGGTCACCCTGTGCATTTTTAAGAAGTGAAAATGATTCAAAAACATCACACAGATGTCTTGTAACTTCTATTTGCAATTTCTTTTCTTAAAATCCATAATAGTGACTGTAGTGATTTTTTCAATATGCATCTGCAGAATGGCATTATTTCAACAAAGAAATCACTACATCCAAGACTAGAAGGAGACTTCTAAAATTTACTGATATTTATAATATTCAACACTACATACACATGAACACTCAATTGATGTACGTTTCGCCAAGTATGTTGGCATCATCTGGAGATTATAAAAACTACGTTTTAAACTTGAACACTACCATTCAACACCATCTCTGCTCGACATGCTACTCAGAGATGATTAAAAATGAAATCATCTCCATCCAGACGATGCTAGCATGAGGGGCGAAATGCGTGTCAAGTAGACTACTGGAGTGTATTGTTAAAATTAAAGCTCAGTTTTCAAATTATAGTTCAGTTTTTATCATCTCCATTCTCCAGGTGATGTCAGCATGGTGGACGGAACCCGCATCGAGTAGAACATTCCAGTGTTGCTATCAAATTAAAACTCAATTTTAATCATGTTCAGATGATCAGTGTGTTGTTCAAATGAAAGCTCTCATCATCTCTAGGTGATGTTAGCTTAGAGGGTGAAAGCCCTGTCGCGTAAAACATTCAGGTGTTGCCTTCAATTTAAAGCTCAATTTTAGGCACCTCCAGATAATGCCAACCTGGTGGGCGAAACACACGTCAAGTAGAGTATTCCTAAAAAACTACTGCATTAATCATATACATATGATGCTAAACATAGTGGGCAAAACGCACATCGAGTAGGTTATTAAAGTATAGTGTTCATATTAAAGCTCAGTTTTAAGCATACTCAGATTATGTCTACATTATTGGCGAAATACGCGTAGAGTAGAATATTCGAGCGTAGTGTTCAAATTGGGTTTTACCAATTTTAATCTTCTTCAGATGATGACATGGTGAACGAAATGTGCATCGGGCAGAGTTTTCTGGTGTATTGTTCAAAATAAAGTTCAGTTTTCATCATCTCCACTGATGTCGAGATGGTGAGCGAAACCCGTGCCCAGTAGAATATTCGAGTGTTGCTATCACATTAAATGTCAGTTTCAAGCATCTCCAAATGAGGGTAAGCTGGTGATCGAAACACGCGTCGACTGTGTATGTAGTATTTAAATGCAATTAGAACAAGACTTTATGTATTTTTTTATCTAGTAATCTTGTATCTAGTTGATTCATACATTATTTTTTCAAATAATTTAAATACAAATAATTATAAAAAATAATTTATAATATTAAATAATTTTACACAAATTTATATACATAATAATCGGCAGATGCACATATTCTACGAAAGATTGACGTGTCCCCAGGGTATGCAATTACTTTTAGTGATATACCTATTATAACTACCGCCACTGACATTTATTTCGTGCTCTACAAAATTATTCACATGAAATTTTATCCTATCTCTCACCGTTTTCTCAGCGATTGTGCTAGAAGCTAAGCCATACGAAATGTTGCCAATTACCTTTCAGGCTCTTCATTTCTATTCGAGGTGTGAGCATTGACGGCAACGCAGCATTTTTCGATCAAATCTTCCAAGTTGATAGGTATATTAAAAATATCGCATTGGATTTGTTTCATCGTCTAACGCCATTACAGCACTGAAAAACGTAGTAGGCCATGGAAAAAATCTGAATGCGAATGCGACTGACGTGCCGCTTTCAATTTCATTGCTGTAGATCGAACGTTTTGGGTTTAAAGAATTTGTTCCGAGTTGTTTGCCGCGTGAATTAAGTTTCTATATGTCAAGTGACTTTTAACCACGTTTTAATGGAATTTGTATACTCTTTGGTTTGTTTGTATCGGTTTGATGGCCACTGAAGGTAGGAATAATTGTTATTTTGTCTTTCCAACATGACTTGTAATAATTGTTGTTTACTTTTATTTGTTAATTAATTGTTAGTAGATGCAGTTCATTCTAAAGTTTTGTAAAAGCTCAGTCCCTGTAGTATTAATAATGGGAGGATCGTGTTTAATAATAATTAATTGTTAATAAGTATTTGCATGAACATTATTATTCATTTGCAACTTTGAGTTGATTCTTTTTATTAGAATAAAACGCCTCTATGACCATCGAAGTTAAAAAAACATATCCAAAATTGTGATTTATAGTCAAAATATATTGTTAAAACAAAGCCAGATCAAGGGAAAAAAATTAGAAACTGGGTTAGTAGGCCAGTCGTCAGGCCAAAGTGACATCGTTTTAAATCGGACAGAAGATTTTACTGTTGGAACCAGTTCATTATAGGCCTCTTTTATACGTACTAATTTTTCCCCCTCGCCCACTCACCAGAACAGCCCCAATTTTGGGGCAATATCGCTTAAGAATTTTTTTTTTTTTCTAATGACTCGATTGCATGTGAATGGCCCTACAAAAAAAAGGTGGTTATCAAAGTTAAAGATAAGTAAAGTTTAGGTATATCGAAATGGTTCAGACATATTTTTACGTAGTATTAATATTATTAGAGTTACAGGCGAGGGAAGTTAATCATCGTATCGCATATTCCCTTTGTATATCGACACGTTTCTATATTCCACGCTTTCTACTTGCTATTACGTTTAATTTTCACATTTGAAGTCTTAAGTAAATACATTTATTATCAATTTTGAAGTTTTGAACGTGTCAGTATATAGCGAAGACGCGATACGATGGTTGATAGTCCGGGGAAAATTTATTCGAATGAAAAATTTTTGTGCTATCTTGTTCATAATGTGCTCCTTTATAAGAAAGTACAGTTTGCCAGAAGGTGGTTAAGAGTCACTTGACTTGACAGGTGCGACAAACAACTCGTAAAAACGTTCGATCTAACCAATGACTTCAGATCTGAAGTCATTGGATCCAACAGCAATGAAATTGAAGGCGTGATGTGAATCGCATTCAGATTTTTGCATAGGGCCTGCCTACTAAGTTTTCAGTGCTGTAGCGGTGACAGCGCTGTTAAGACGATTAAACAAATCCAATACAGCGATCAACTTCAAGGTTCGTAAATTACAAACCTTGGATCAACTTGGGCCTTTGAGAGTTTGGTTGAAAAATGCTGCGTTGCCGTCAATGCTCACTCCTCGAATAAAAATGAAGAGCCCGAAAAGTAATTGGCAACATTTCGTGTGGCTTAGCTTCTGGCACGAACTGAGAAAACGGTGAGAGAAGGACAAAATTTCATATGAATAATTTTGCAGAGCACGAAATGTGAAATGTCAGTGGCGGTAGGTATATCACCAAAAATAATTGTATACTCAGGGGACACGTCCAGCTTTCGTAGAATATTTACATCTGCCGATTATTATGTATACAAATTTGTGTAAAATATTTCAAATAAAGAATGAATCAACTAAATACAAAATTACTAAATTAAAAAATAAATAAATAAACAAAGAAAGTCGTGTTCTAATTGTATCTAAATATTACATTTGAATACTCTACTCGACGCACGTTTCGTCCACCAGGTTGGCATCATTTGGAGATGCTTAAAACTGGCCTTAAATTTGATAGCAACACTCGAATGTTTTACTTAATACGCCTTTCGCCCACCACGTTGGCATCATTTGAAGATGATTAAAGTTGAGTTTTAATTGGAACACTAGTGTGCGAAACCCGTATCAAGTAGAGTGTTCGAGTGTATTATTCAAATTAAAGCTCAATTTCATCATTTCCAGTGATGGTGGAGAAACCCGCGTTGCGTAACACATTCGAGTGTTGGTATCAAATTAAAGCTTGGTTCTAAACACCTCCAGATAATGCCTATATATAATGGTTGGCGAAATAAGCGTCGAGTGGAGTATTCAAATCAAAACTCAGTTTTAATCACCTCCAAATTATGCCAATACGGTGGACGAAACGCGCGTCGAGTAGAGTGTTACAGTGTAATGTTCAAATTATAACTCAGCTTTCATCGTCTCCAGATGAAGTCATCATGGTAGACGAAACCCGCGTTGAGTAAAACATTCGAGCGTTGTCACCAAATTAAACTACAACTTTAAGCAGCTCCAGATGATGCCAACATGGTGGGCAAAATGCGCGTCGAATAGAGTACTAGAGTCTAGTGTTCATATTAATGTTCAGTTTTACGCATCTTCAGATTATGTTTACATGGTTCGCGAAACGCGCGTCGAGTAGGGTATTCAGGTATAGTTTTAAAATTAAAATTTATTTTTAATCATCTCTAGATGATGCCAACATGGCGGGCGAAATGCGCATCGAGTAGAGCATTCGAGTATATTATTCAAATTAAAGCTCAGTTTTCTTCATCTCCAGATGATGCCAATACAGTGGGCGAAAGCGTGTCGAGTAGAGTATAGAAGTGAAAAGTTCATACTAAAACTCAGATTTAAGCATCTCCATATGATACCAATATGATGGGCGAAACACACGTCGAGTAGAGTATTCAAGTGTAATATTTAAACGACTTGGTGCTTGTGGAAATTACGTCCCATGCAACATCACATTTTCAACACCTCATTTTCCTTAATTTGAATTTACGATTAGGAAAGAATTTGTTTAAAAAAAAATATTTAAAGTAAATAATTATACTTCATTAATTATTTGAAATTTGATTCATTACATATGATAATACTCGGCAGATTCAAAAATTCTACAAAAAGTGGGCGTATCCCCTGCTTAAGTAATTAATTTCGATGATATATTGCCACATTTGCCACTGACATTTAATATTTCATGCTCTACAAAATTTCTTATCTGAAATTTTGTCCTATCTTCCACCGGTTTCGCGGCGTTTCTGCTAGAAGTTAAGCCACAACGAAATGTTGCCAATTAGTCTTCAAGCTCTTCATTTTTATTTGAGTAGTGAGCTTTGTTAGCAACCCCGCATTTTCCGACCAAATATCTCAAGTTGATCGGTGTATTAAAAATACCGCATTGGATTTTTCGTTGTAATATCGCCACAGCACTGAAAATCGTATAGTAGGCCATGGAAAAATCTGAATGCGACTGACAGAACGCTTCCAATTTCGTTTAGTTGTAGATCGAACGTTTTGATATTAAACAGTAACAATCTGCTGCGAGTTGTTTGTGATGTGAATTAAATTTTCACTTACGTGATATGACTTTAATAAACGTTTTAATGTGAATTTGTAATCTATGTTGTGTTGTTCGTATCGGTTTGAAGACCACTAAACGCGAGATTAATTCGCTAAAGGTAATAATTATTGTCTTTCCATAATGATCTCTAATTATTGTTAACGTTTATTTGTTAGTCAATTGTATGTGCTTAATAAACTCAGTTTATTCTAGTTTCGTAAAAGCTTAGCTTCTGGATTATTTATGTTGGGAGGATTGTGTTTAATAATAAATAATTGTTAATATTTGCATGAACATTATTATTCACTTGCAACTTGGTATAATTTTTTCTACTAGGTTAAAACGCCTCTCTGACCATTAAACTTGAAAAAAGATATTCAAAATTGTGATTTATATTATGTCAAAATAAAAAGCACGATAAATGAAAAAAATATTAAATTGAAATCTGCGGTAGGATGCACTCAGTAGAACAGATCAGCCTCTAAACTGACAGTATTGCGTTTATTTATTTGCCAGATTGTTCCAAAGCGGGCAGGATGTACAGACGATAGGAGAAAGTAAAATTTTATTATATGAAATTTTCCAATGTATCTGTGACTTTGAATTGATAAGGAATCAATATATTTCGTCTGTTCACACAACACGAACGTCTAAATAAATCAGCATAAAACTTGGTAAAAAAATGAAATTTTTCAGTAGTTATAGACATATAGTTGTTTATAGAACATGTGCTTTCTCATAATTGGCCACAAACAATCTTGTTTAAATAAATGAAATGCTTATCATGACTATGTAAATAAATCAATATAAAAGCTAGTGGAAAATTTGCCATTTTTTGCCAGTTAGGTATATGTATAGCAGCGACAAACTATAAGTTATGTACGGCAACTACTGTTCTAGATGGTTTTGTTTTTATCAGGAGATTCAAGTAAGTTAAAATTTAAGTTTTGTAGAATGAAATTGATCGGGAACTTATTTTTTTAAACAATTCTGCAAATTTTTGGTATTGTGAATTTCGCTTAATTATTTTCGGAAACCGCGGACATGAATGACAATATTTTACCCCGATCGTATTCTCCTTTTTAAAAAAATGAGGTCCAAACAGTTAACTATTTTCCAGTATATAATTTTCCCCATATGTTTGTGACGCCTGACATCAAAAGTTGTCATTTATTTGTACGCGACGCTTTTACACCTTATTTGACGATATAGTTCTTTTGAAAACTTCATGGCTCCGACGTAGTTTCACAAATATCAAAACTCTTGAACAGTACTCGTGAATACTCTATTGAATGTGCGTTTCGCCAACTATGTTGACATCATCTGGAGATAATAAAAAGTTTTAAACTTGGACTAACTTTAACACCCTACTCGACGCGGACTCAGAGATGATTAAAACTTAATTTTGATCAACTCCAATCAGCATGATTGATCGATCGCAGTATTCGGGTGTAGCGTTCAAATTAAAACTGAACTTTAATATCTCCAGATGATGTCGGCATGATGGAAGAAACGTGCATCGAGTTGAGTGTTCTAGTGTATTCAAATAAGTCTGAATTATCATCATCTCCAGGTGATGTCAGCATAGTGGGCGAAACCTGCGTCGAGTAGAACATTTGGGTGTTGCTATCAAATTAAAGCCCACTTTGTCACATTTAAAATTGATATTTTGTAGGAGGCGTTTCTTTCAGGAAGGTGGTAGGTGACCAGGGTTGTATAACCGACCCCGGGGGGGTTGGCTAATGCCAAAAAATTTGTTTGAGATGTTTCGTTCTTGTATGCACACTAAATCACATTTTAATTTTTTTTACTCCCTTTCACAATAGTGTGGGGGAGGTATTGGAAGTGACAGGGGGGGGGGTTTGGCTGATGCCATAAAAAAATTTGAGACCTTGACTCTTCGTACATGCCCTAAATTGCAATTTTATGGACTCTTTCCTGCTTGCTTTGCCTATTTACTCTTATTTACCCCCGAACCCTTCAACGGAATTAGATCAAAATATAATCTAGTTCCAGATCTCGTTACAATACATAAGTGTACCAAATTTCAAGTCAATATCATAAACGGTTCCAGAGTAAACGTGCGCACAAAGAAGTTACAGACAGACAGACCGACCGACAGACAGGAACTTTTTTTTTACTCAAATTTAAAATCTCGACGTTTAATGACATTTTAAGCCTATTTCAACAAAAAAAAAATGTTACTATACTTCCGCTGGACGTGGAATAAGTAATAACAATAATACCTACTACATAAACTTATGGACGTTTCGCTAACTAAGTTGACATCATTGGGATATGATTAAAATTGCAATTGCAATTATCTAAAAAGTTAACTTATTTTTAAACAACTATGAAGAATATTCTATAAAATGTTCAACTGTTTAAGAATTTAGAATGTTGAAATTGTTGTTATAACTGGCCTTAAACATTATACCTACCTACTGTTCTTTTCTAAACGATATTTAGATATGGTTTTAGAAAAGCGCTTGGAAAATATATAGGTAATGCACAAAAACAAACTCTAGTAACAATGCATCTTTAAAATAATAACTTACCGTTTCACTATTTATTTTCAAATTTATAAACAAACCCCGCAGAATTCCACACTAATTGTGCAATAATAATTCACTATTCATTTCTTCCTGCCAACAATAAGACTGATGTATAGTTCAAATAATAAATTCCCGAGACAGAAGAAACGCAACAAAAACTTTACGACATAATTATTATCGCCGCGGGCCATGGCGCCAAGCCCGACATGAAAAATTCCCGACGCACATTAAAAACCTATAAAGGTAAGTGAGTCCATTTGCGAACAGCACTAAAAAAAGTGCCGGTATTTTAATGAGGTCGTAAAGTTTTTGTTACGTTTACACAAGAAGCGTAGACTAATAACGCCCAGTTATCATAACTGCGGATTGCGAATTTCCGCTTGCGGATTTTTTTAAATTTGACATATGCGTTTCAGGAGAACTTAATTTGCTGATTTAACTTCTAGCTAAATGTACACGGATTGCCTTACGAACATTTCGCTACACCTGCAAGAAAATTAGACTGTTTTAGAACAAATTTTATAAAAATCCACACCAAAGAATTCGCATTCCGCAACTGTCTGAAAGTCTGAGCGACCGACCTTCGTCAACAAACGGTTTGTTGAAATTCCTGGAAGCGGCGCGGCTATTGGTTAGCGGAGCGCCTAGCAACTACCGAATCGAGTGACTAGGACATTCGTCGCTTTAACTAGGTCACTTGTATCGATGTTTATTAATGTGGTGTCGTGTCTGGTGTCCTGTTTATTTGCAGTTTGGCAATGGTGCGGCGCGGCCGGCGTTTAAAATACTTCGACTTTTGTGTGTAACTTAATAATATTCAAATATATCTCAGCAATATTAAAAAGCATTAACTGTGTTAAAGAGAACTGTGTACGTGTACAGGATTGATTTTAATTCGTTCATTTGTGATCGGTATTAAAAAACGAGTGGTCATTGAGGCATTTAGATAATTTGCCGAAACCTATAAATAAATGTGATAGTTTTAATTCTGGATTTTAATTTCAACCAGTAAAACTTGGAAACCATGAGCCAAAGCTGCAAAGTGAGTACCACCTACCCTATTTAATTTTCTCTTTTTTATTTCTGTCTCTATATTTATATACCTAAAACAGGGCTCATATTTTGAATTATCTCCTCCGAAATATTTAATTTACAAAAACATGAGTAGTAATTTCATACAGATAATCGAATTTCTCAATTTTATGTAGCTAATATTTATATTTTGTGTATTAACGAGGAATACCTATACCTACGTGTAGATATTTATTTTAACAAGAGAGAACAGTACTTTTGTAATGTTGACCTTGCTGTGCCTCACAATGTCTTAAAGTATATTTTGAAGTAGCAAAATAATAAATCATATAACCTAATCATATACTTATAGTACAGTAACTGAAGATTTTAATTTAGGAGAATTTTATGGATTAAATTTCGGTTCTTTTTTGATAATTTAATAATATAGTTCAGTTTATGTATTCCTTTCCCTGCACTCGAAAAACGCAACAAAAATTTTACGACATAATTATTATCGCCCCTGGGCCAAGCGGCATACTGTCATCAAACAAACCGACGCACATTAAAAACCTATAAAGGTAAGCGAGTCAATTTGTCGGCGGCATAGTAGGTACGCAGAGTACCGGTATTTTAATGAGGGTTGTAAAGTTTTTGTTGCGTTTTTTGAGTCCAGGAAATAAATAAACTGAACTATATAAATAATAGAATAAACTTAAAAATTAGAGGTTTTTCCAAATAATTGAACAGAAAAAAAGATAATAAATGCTCCTCATGTTGTCCATTGAAACCCATGTCGCGTAAAACATTCAGGTGTTGCCTTAAGTTTAAAGCTCAGTTTTAGGTACTACCTTCAGATAATGCCCTGGTGGGCGAAAGACACGTCAAGTAGAGTATTCGAGGGTAATATTCCTAAAAAGCTACCGTATTAATCATATCCATATGATGCTAAACATAGTGGGCGTAACGCACATCAAGTAGATTATTAGAGTATAGTGTTCATATTAAAGCGCAGTTTTAAGCATCCCCAGATTATGTCTACATTGTTGGCGAAATATGCGTAGAGTAAAATGTTCGAGCGTAGTGTTCAGATTAAAACCCAATTTTAATCTTCTCCAGATGATGACATGGTGAACGAAACGTGCATCGAGCAGAGTATTCTTGTGTATTGTTAAAAATAAAGTTCGGTTTTCATCATCTCCATTGATGTCAACATGGTGAGCGAAACTCGCGTCGACTAGAATATTCAAGTGTAGTATTTAAATACAATTGGAACAAGACTTTATTTATTTATTTATTTTTTAAAATCTAGTAATGTATTTAGTTGATTCATAGTTTATTTGAAATATTTTACACAAATTTATATACATAATAATCGGCAGATGCAAAATTCTACGAAAGCTGGACGTGTCCCCTGGGTATATAATTACTTTTGGTGATATTTCAAATTTCGTGCTCTACAAAATTATTCACATGAAATTTTATCCTTTTCTCAGCGATCGTGCTAGAAGCTAAGCCATACGAAATGTTGCCAATTATCTTTCAGGCTCTTCATTTTCTATTCGAGGTGTGAGCATTGACGGCAACGCAGCATTTTCCGACCAAATCTTCCAAGTTATTATAATATATTAAAAATATCGCATTGGATTTGTTTCATCGTCTAACACCATTACAGCACTGAAAAACGTAGTAGGCCATGGAAAAATCTGAATGGGACTGACATGCCGCTTTCAATTTCATTGCTGTAGATCGAACGTTTTGGGTTTAAAGAATTTTTTCCGAGTTGTTTGCCGCGTGAATTAAGTTTTTATATGTCAAGTGACTTTTAACCACGTTTTCATGGAATTTGTATAATCTTTGGTGTGTTCGTATCGGTTTGATGGCCACTGAAGGTAGGAATAATTATTATTTTGTCTTTCCAACATGACTTGTAATAATTGTTGTTTACTTTTATTTGGTAATTAATTGTAAGTCCTTAGTAGATGCAGTTCATTCTAAAGTTTTGTAAAAGCTCAGTCCCTGTAGTATTAATAATGGGAGGATCGTGTTTAATAATAATTAATTGTTAATAAGTATTTGCATGAACATTATTATTCATTTGCAACTTTGAGTTGATTCTTTTTGTTAGAATAAAACGCCTCTATGACCATCGAAGTTAAAAAAAATTATCCAAAATTGTGATTTATAGTCAAAATATATTGTTAAAACAACGCCAGATCAGGGAAAAAAAATTAGAAACTGGGTTAGTAGGCCAGTCGTCAGGCAAAGTGACATCGTTTTAAATCGGATAAGATATTTTACTGTTGGAACCAGTTCATTATAGGCCTGTTTTATACGTACTAATTTTTCCCCCTCGCCCGCCCTCCGGAACAGCCCCAATTTTGGGTCAATATCGCTTAAAAATAAATTTTTTTTCAAATATTTCGATTGTGAATGGTCCTACAAAAAAAAAGATGGTTATCAAAAATGTAATATTTTCCAGATACTTACATTGAATTAGATCTAACACGTTTTGGTTACAAATATGAGGATAATATGCTTATATACTTGCATTGATGACCAAATATCCATTGTTAGATGGTTTAATAAAAGCGTGCAATTGTAAAAAATCGTGTAGTACTAATGCATGTAGCTGTAAAAGTTGTATAATCACTTTAATTGTATTTGAAAATAAATTAAATAAAAAATAAAGTTCACATAACTACATTTTAAATCTTATATTACTCTACTTAACAATTATTCTACTTATAGGTATAAATTGTAGCATACTTCAGTGGATGTACGACGAGCCAATGCAAGCGTATGTTCTATAAAAATACCTATATATACTTATATAATGTCACAACTACCCTGACAGACGCCCGCGCGCTTGCACATATTCACATTTAAAACACAAGCACAAGCTAAAGGATAACAAAATATATCAACAGCATATTGTGGCCAAAGCTTCAGAGAATAAATGCAAATTCTTCTTACAATAAAAAACATTAATTTTCATATAGTTTTTGCGAGAGTTTTTGAGACCTGAAAATCGTAAATTTCGCGTTTTTTGAGATTTCAAGATTTTTTTTCTCTAAAACTATCAACTTTAGAGAAGAACGTCTAAGAACATTTTTTGTTTGTTTTGATGTGAACAATACGAAAATATTTTTTCCGAAACGATAAAGTCTCGGATAAAGACAATGTTTCTATTTTGTTTAAACAGTTCCTGACCACATTTCCATCTGGAAAACTGTACTTTCTTATAAAGGAGCACATTTTGAACAAGATGGCACAAAAATTTTCCATTCGAATTAATTTTCCCGGTCGATGACTGATTTCACCGGGATTATGACTTCCCCGCCTATAACTCCAATAATATTAATGCTACGTAATTAAAGATGTGTCTGAACCATTTCGATAGAGAATTTACTTTTCTTTAACTTCGATAACCATCTTTTTTTTTTGTAGAACCGTTCACAATCGAGATATTTGCAAAACTTGTAGGTGTTCCGGGTGGCGGGCGAGAGGGAAAAATTAGTATGTCTAAAAGAGTTCCAATAGTAAAATCTCTTGTCCGACTTGAAACGATTTTTATGTATTCTCAACTCCCTGACGACTGGCCTATAGAATGCACCTCGTAAATCAAATCAGCTTCTCCAATGACAGTAATTGCGTTTATTTATTTTCCAGAATGTTCCAAAGCAAACAGGCCCATGTAGAGACAATAGGAGAAGGTAAGATTTCATTATGTGAAGTTTTCCAATGTATCTGTGAGTTTTTTTCAATTGATAAGGAAGTGATATATCTCGTCTACTAACACAATACGACCGTCTAAATAAATCGGTATAAAAGATGGTAAAAAATTTATAATTTTTTTGTAGTTATATTTACATATATTTGTTTAAAGAAACAATTTTGAAGAAAGACAATTTTTTATGCAGAATATGTGCTTTTTTCTGATTAGCCATAAACAATCGTTTATGGCCAACCATGAAAAAAAAAACGCACATATTTTGTATGAAAAGTTGTTTTTCTTTCGTCAAAATTGTTTCTTTAAACAAATATATGCATATAACCACTAAAAAATTTCAAATTTTTTACCAACTTCTATACTGATTTATTTAAACGGCCGGGCCGTGTTGAGTTAGACGAGTATCACATCCTTATCAATTGAAAGAAACTCGTAGATATATCAGAAAACTTCATATAATGAAATCTAGTTTCTCCTATTGTCTACGGGGTGCATCCTACCCCAGATTCTAATTTAATTATTTTTTTCCTTCATTTGGATTTGTTTTAACGATATATTTTGACAAAAAATCACAATTTTGAATATCTTATTTCAACTTCAATGGTCATAGAGGCATTTTATCCTAATAGAAAGAATCAACTCAAAGTTGCAAGTGAATAATAGTGTTCTTGCAAATATTAACAATTAATTATAAAACACAATCCTCCCATTATTAATACTACAGGGACTGAGCTTTTACAGAACTTTAGAATGAACTGAATCTACTAAGCACTTACAATCGATTAACAAATAAAAGTTAACGACAAATATAACAAGTCATGTTGGAAACACAAAATTCTAATTATTATCTTTAGTGGCCATCAAATCGATACGAACGAAGATTATATAAATTCACATTAAAACGTGGTTAAAAGTCACTTGACATAGGTGCGACAAATCAAACAACTCGCAACAAATTGTCCCAAAACGTTCGATCGAAATTGAAAGCGTGATGTCAATCGCATTCAGATTTTTGCATAGGGCCTGCCTACTAAGTTTTCAGTGCTGTAGCGGTGACAGCGCTGTTAAGACGATTAAACAAATCCAATACAGTGATCAACTTGGGAGATTTGGTCGAAAAATGCTGCGTTGCCGTCAATGCTCACTCCTCGAATAAAAATGAAGAGCCTGAAAAGTAATTGGCAACATTTCGTGTGGCTTAGCTTCTGGCACGAACTGAGAAAACGGTGAGAGGACAAAATTTCATATGGATAATTTTGCAGAGCACGAAATGTGAAATGTCAGTGGCGGTAGGTATATCACCAAAAAGAATTGTATACCCAGGGGACACGTCCAGCTTTCGTAGAATATTTGCATCTGCCGATTATTATGTCTATAAATTTGTGTAAAATATTTCAAATAAAATATGAATCAACTAAATACAACGTTACTAGATAAAAAGAAATAAACAAAGAAAGTCGTGTTCTAATTGTATTTAAATACTACACTTGAATACTCTACTCGACGCACGTTTCGTCCACCAGGTTGGCATCATTTGGAGATGCTTAAAACTGGCCTTAAATTTGATAGCAACACTCGAATGTTTTACTTAATGCGCCTTTCGCCCACCACGTTGGCATCATCTGAAGATGATTAAAGTTGAGTTTTAATTGGAACACTAGATCCGAATACTCTACTCGACGCATGATATCCCCATCATGCTGACATCACATTGAGATGGTGGAAACTGAACTTTAATTTGAACAATACACTCGAACAAACTATACTCCTTGTGTTTGGCGAAACGCGCATCGAGTAGAGCATTCGGGTGTATTGTTTAAATTGAAGATCAGTTTTCATCATCTCCAGGTGATGTCAGCATAGTGGGCGAAACCCGCGTCGAGTAGAACATTCCGGTGTTGCTATCAAATAAAAGCCTATTTTGCCACTTTTAAAATTGATTTTTTTTCTGAGGAAAAAATTTATATTTTGTAGGAGGCGTTTCTTTGGGGTAGGTGTTAGGTGACCAGGGCTGTGAAACCGGCCCCGGGGGTTGTTCTCGCCCTTTAAAGGGGTAGAAAACAAATTTATAAAAACAGTAATAAACATATTTTTTATACTATTTTTCAATTATTATAGATGAAAAGAAATTCCACCCCCTTGAAGGGTGGAAACAACCCCTGGGAGTGGTTACACAATCCTGGTCACCTACCACCTTCCTCAAAGAAATGCCTCCTATAGAATATTAATTTTTTTCTCACAAAAACAAATATCAATTTGGGAGGGGACCTTCCGTTCTACTCGAGGGAACAAGTCAAAAAACTGGGGAAAATAAACGGGTTCACGGAAAAGGGGAATTTGGGGAGTTTGTCGTGAGATTTTCCTGTGTAAAGGAGATTGCTCGCGACAAGCTTTTATTATTATCAAAAATTTCCATTGGTTTGACCATTCCTGTCCGTCTGCAACAATATAACAATAACAGAGATTTTCGTAAAAATATTTTTTTTGTACGACAGATATTAAGTGAGATATTCTCGAGGGCCCTGATAAAATGTACAGCCTGTATTTTATCCAACACTTTCATATAAAGTGATCTTTACTGATGAGATTTTAAAGGTATAAAGTGGCCCATACGTCACTAGTGAGGTAAAGTAATTTAGTCACCGAAGAGTAATTTTAATATAAAAAAGGCCAAGCAGTTTATTTATTGTCTTTATTATACGAAAAATTAAGAAAACAAAGAATCCACTAACACTTATTCATTTATTTATGTTTATGCTAAAATTTATTGTCATCATATTCGATTTTTCACAAAGAAAACTGCTCGTTGCGTTGCTCTCCCTATGTTTTTTTTAGCAATAACAATCTTGTAAATTGGCTGTAGCTTCTTTGGCTTCTTGCAAAATATCGGTCACACAACCTCGTCAAGTCCACTGCCACCAACTCGGTAACACATGAGAAACACCACTAACATCCATACCCTAGCCAGGATTCGAACTCGGGACTCCTTGGTTGCAAGCCTAACACGTAAACGTTGAGCCATTGAGCCGGTATTTAATAGTTTTCTCTCTCCAGACAATAAATAAAAGTGTCTAATAATTAATATGATTAATAACAATACCTACGATTATTTACTAAAAGGTATGGCAATAAAATTCATAATTTATACTAACTTACGGATAATTGATAAGAAAATTGGTCTCGGGTGAGTGCCAACCTTGATAGTACTTTCTCATCATCCCTTATCTTGAATATATTTGTAACTCTCGAAGACTTTTTAGTAGAATTTAGTAAAATTGACTTGACCGCAATTTTCTTGACGGCCTTTAATCTAACGAGAAATTTACATGTTACAACAACAAAAAAATCACCAGACAAAAATTTGTTTGGTGCTCTGACGAGAAAGTTGCAAAATGCGATTTCGATGTTTCATTCGATTCAATTTTTACTTTAAACATTTTTTCTTTTTGGGTCCCTTCTTGTGCCTCCCTTGGAACTTAGAAAATAATATTGGCAAAAAAAAATGTCTAAACAATTTTCCATCCTGAATAGTTTTTGTGTACTTGATATAGTTTTTGATTGAACTACAAATTGTTTTTGGGCTATTCCGATGCAATTTTTCATCCTGAGCAATTTTTAGATTTGGACGAGAAATTATTTTTTGTGATTTCACCATAATTCAATAGGGTCCTACCTTGGTCCTTCTAGGCCTTATATCTAAATATAGGTATATCAGACTTCTACGTTGAGTCGTTTTCAAGTATTACTCACAGACATACAGACAGACACTGAGACACCTACAGGCGGCATCTCGATATTCGGATATATTTTGTGGCTTCAAAACATCCATTTTTGTCATATCTGGAATTTGGATTTATTCACGTCAATAATTTCTCTGTCTATTGATGAAAAAAATCCTACCACGTTATTGAATATTAATTAAAAAGATTAATGAAATTGCCAAAAAGCCACGAACAAAGATATGTTTTATATCGGCTTAATACCTATTAGCCCACATTTTTACTGGGATTGATTCCATTTGTTGTTTATAGTTCTTGTTGTAAAATAGGTACGCGTAATTCGAATTATCAAAAATATCCATTGGTTTGACCACTCCAGTTCGTCTGCAACAATATAACAATAACAGAGATGCACGTCGCACACACGTTCTGTCTGTTGAAATTCTTAGAACGATGACGGCGCCGGCGTTATGATGAATAACATGCATTGCATTGGCGAATCTAGGGCATCTCATCCCCACTCGCGGGTGATTGACCTCTGCGGTTTACAGGAGCACCGACCGACTGCCAGTGTCGATTTATTTGTCAATTTAGCAGCAGTGAGACGTTTTAACTGGACCGCAATTTGGAATAATTTAACAAATACAAATGATTTATCAATCATGTAAATTAATTTGTGTAATTAAAAGTGATATTTAGGTATTTTTAATAATTTATTAGTGATAGTGATAGGTATAAATAAAAAAAACGAAAAATGTGATCCAACTATCTTTAATGGCTCTTATTGCGATGTTAACAATCAATGGTTGAGGTGAAACGTATTCCAGGGTAAGTAATGTTCAAATCAAATTTTAAATTATGAATATTGTTTAAAATTAAAATGCGTTTATAATGGTGGAACATAAAGCAAAGAACCTCTCAAATTGTTATTAACAAGCATCTGGTCTCGGTATTATTTCGTTCAAAAAAGGATCTACATAAAGCTAATATATTTAAAAATCAAATATAGCGTCTGATTAAAACTTGCCTTTATTATTAGTAATTGCTTCAGTATCTGTAATTTATATCAAATGAACAGTATTGGCAACAGCAGGAATATATATCTTGATCTTTTATTTACGCATCTTAATGATATTGAATTTAGACCTGCCAAAGATTTACTACTTCCCAATTCGACACATCATACCGCTATCACATTTGATATTGACATAATGGTCAAAAATGAACCGCAATATGAAGAGTGATATTTTGATTATCGCAATGGCGACTACTTTAGTTTAAATGATTACTTTGCTGAAGTTCAATGGTACAAATATTTGGACTATGATATAGACAATTGTGTGTGTAATCTTTACGATGTAATCTTTAGTGGTATCAATGCTTTCATTCCCATTCAGAGATACAAAACCTCAACTTGTCCCAAATGGTTTCAACTCGGAACTTCGTAGATTAGTTGTAGAAAAAAAGAAAGCTCATAAAATTTATAAAAATTCCATGATAAACCAGTCCTACGAACATTTCTCCCGTGTATGTGCCGATTGTAAAGATCTTACGGAAAGATGCCATATGGAATATTTGATTAATACTGAAAACAATATTCATCGAGATCCCCGCCAATTTTGGAAATATATAAATGATCAGAATAAAGTTTACAATGCTATACATTCAAGTAGGAAGAAACTGAGACATAAAAAACGTAACAAAAACTTTACGGCTCATTAAAATACCGGTACTCTTTTTTGTGCTGTTGGAAATTTGCTCACTTACCTTTATAGGTTTTTAATGTGCGTCGGGAATGTTTAATATCAGGCTTGGCGCCATGGCCCGCGGCGAAATAATTATGTCGTAAAGTTTTTGTTGCGTTTTTTATGTATCGGGAACTTATTACTTGAACTATACCTCTTCATATAATAGTATAGATAGATAATGTGTGGTTATTATTATCATTTTATTATGAATTAAATCGTATCATCATCATATTGGCGCTACAGCCTTTGAGGGGTCTTGGCCTGCTCCAGGGCCTCCTTGCATTCGTCCCTATCCAGTACTTTTCTTCGCCATTCTCCTACATTAATGCTTCTTATGTCCTCTTCCACGCCATACCTCCGAAATAAAATTACATACAGCTTAAATAAACACCATTTCGAATTTTGGGCGCGTATTAGAAATTGTTGTAAAGTTATTATTTCTTATGTGCACCCTCAAGAAAAATGGTTAATGTTCTGTCACATTTAAATTTAGTTTCTCGAAAATAAACCCATGATAAATCATTTAACAGAGGAGAAATGTTTTTCCTAAATTTGTAATGTACACAGAAGTGGCATGTCTCATATTTTACAATACCGGATGTTTCACAATCCCCGTTGTTTGAAAAGATAAAAAGACGAACAAAAAACTATTTTATATAACACTGAAAAACCATGCTGATTGCGTACTTAAACCTTATTGCTATTTCAACCTCTAAGGGTATTCCAAATTACACCCCTATTTTTTTATATAACATACTTAATATTAGAAGAAAAGAGTAGTAACTTTTAATTAGTTTCGTATGTCTACAAGACCGTATATACTGTATACAATTTTAGTTGAATTACTAGTACTTAACTAACAATTTCTAGACGAACGAAACTAATTTAAAAATTTTTTTTTACACTTCTGCAGAATTATACTTTAAATATTCAGTGTTCAGAATGAAGTAGTAAAAAAAGAATAGGAGCAAGAGCGAAAGATTTCATGTATGCAATCAGTAATTTTTTCGATCCAATATAAAATATTTATTGGTTCATCTTTTTATATGTTCAAATAGGGGAAGTATTGACCGTAAACGACGTACCCAGACATCCTGTATGTTTGCAGATAGGTATATCAATAATTCTTCATATTTTCTGAAGCGTCACACGCATTATTTTATTACTCTTGCTGTGGGTGGGCAGGATGGGATAGAATTGAATAGTAATTACAGTTTTCTACAGAAATTTAGTGGGTGTAAAAAATCAGTAAGCAAAAAACCTCTAATTTCTTAATTTTATTTTTGAATTTTGTACTTATTACTCAATAAATCGAAATGGTTTCAAAATAAATGGCGATAGAGACGTACATACACAAAAATGGTGGTTTTTCATTCCTACAACATATTATGGTGATAGAGTACCCCACGTACCCATTTTGATTGACACACAATCTATGAGTCTTTGAAATGAAGTTTCTATTGTTCTACAATCCAAAATAGGAATAAGAGAACAATAATATAACTGCTTTTCGATTGATCACACCAGCAATGCAATTTTAGAAACAGTAGAGACTTTCAAGGCCTTCTTTAAAATTACCTGGGTAGATTCAGTGAAGTTTGAATATATTGATGGAAGAATAATTTATATTTTAAAGTAGAGACGGTATAATCTTTCAATAATCGCTTAGTATAATGTTTTTACATTACTTATCTATCCTTTTTGAATCGACGGATTTTTACTATTTCTACTGAGTAACATGCAAGGCCAGCAGTAAAGTTTATTCTTTATTTCACTTTCAAAAAGCCATAATCATTTACGTCGCTCTACTTTAGTTATAAAAATGTAAAACTATTTTTTAATAATAAATAAAAATAATAATAATCAGTCACTTGTCCACTCATCGCTCTTTTTTCTACTAAAGTAAACAATTACTAAATATCGATAAAGGTCACAGATTATAAATTAAAAAATTTAAGCGAACATAGAAACATTATACAAACATAACCAACATTTTCTAATTCTAAAACAATGATTTCCAAGCTCTAAGGTTTTGCGCATAGTGATCCGTGATCCACACGGCTGAAAATGAAGCGATACTCGGCGAAATATTACGGCTACAGGAAATAAACGAGGATAAACAAATTTTCGTGCATTTTGATTTCTTTGGGGATATTTTAGTATTAGCGAGGTGGTAGTTTCAACCCTGGGATGGATAAGATGTTGTATGGTTAAATTTCATACGGCCTACCCGAATCCTGCCCAAAAAACCGATCCGCATGCCTACGATGGAAATAACGTGAAATAGGGGGTAGTTGCTGAGGGGTGGGAACCTTAAAAATATCTCCATCGTGTTTAGCGTCCTTGAAAACGGGGGTTTCTATGTTTCATCCCTCTCACAGAACGTTTGTGTTTTAACCCTTTTTTGCAACTTTTTCATGGAGTAATACCGCCTTTTCAGCGTTCATGCTGGAAACTAAGCCACAATAGCAATGCTGCCAGTTGCATTTGAGACAAGTGACTTTTTACCACTTTTTAATGTGAATTTGTAATCTCTGTTCTGTTGTTCGTGTCGGTATGATGACCACTAATAGCTTAGTTACTTAGGCGTTTGATACTTCCACTTTTGAGTAAAATCAAATCCTTCTAACCAAGCATAGAATATATCAAAATAAGTCGTAGATAAAATGATCCGGATACGTTTGATAGAGAATACAATTTTGCATAAGAAACCTCATAGCAAAAAAAGATGTTCGAAGCCCTCTAACAATAGGACATATTCGGCGTTCATTCCCGAACGACGTAATAAATCAAAATTTTACAATTTGTAAAAAATGAAGGCAATTATTTTTTCCATCGATTGATACATAATTTACAAACGTTATTTATTTAAATTAAGCCACTAGGTAAGTTAACTAGGTATTATTCGTCTTACAAACTGCGAAAGAAATTGATTGTATCCTTTGCAAATTGTTTCACACCTTTCATTTTACTATTGTTTCTCCTGTAAAAGCCTTTTAATAGAAAATATTGGACGGGCAACAATTGTTAACTATCGAACGATTCCATAAGTTTAACGGACGATAAAAAATATACTACGTTTTCTTTAATTGGTACATAATTTTAAATGGTATGCATTTAAATAAAGCCACCAGTGGCGTGCTTGCAAAAAATAAATATAATTGCATTAGATTCAATTTTTTTAAAAGTTTTCGATTAGTTTTAATTAAGCTAGAGCTTTGAAATTTTGCACGTGTATAAGTCCGATGACACACTTTTAACATTTTCATATAAGAAAAAAAATTAGATGACAGACGACTTTACCGTTTATGATCCGATTCGATTCAAAATCGATATCTGGGGATTTTCGAGATCGCTAATCATGAATTCTTGGTCAAAAGGAGGAAGTAGCTAACGCCAAAAAATTTCTTTTAGACGTTTCGTTCTTGTATACACACTAAATCACATTTTATTATTTTATTTACCCCCTTTTATAATAGGGTGAGGGTGGTAATGGGGGTGGTAGATTGGGTAGCTAACGCCAAAAAAAAATTTTTTAAACGTTTCGTTCTTGTATACACACTAAATCACATTTTAATTTTTTTTACCCCCTTCAATAATAGAGAGGAGATGGCAATGGGGGTGGTAAAGGAGGTAGCTAATGCCAAAAAAATGTTGTGACCTTAACTTTTGCATGCCCTAAATTGCAATTTTATGGAGCCTTACTTGCTTGTTTTGCTTATTTACCCTTATTTACCCCATTTATCCCCGAACCCCTCAACGGAATTAGATCAAAATATAATCTAGTTCCAGATCTCGTTACAATACATAAGTGTACCAAATTTCAAGTCAATGTCAATATCATAAACGGTTCCAGAGTAAACGTGCGCACAAAAAAAGTTACCGACAGGAAATTTTTTTTCGCTCAAATTTAAAATCTCGACATTTTATGACATTTTAAGCATATTTCAACAAAAAAAAAAATTGCGTTACTATACTTTCACTGGACGTAGAAGTAATTATTCTGATGTTTTATATTCTGAAATTTATTATGTACTTATTTCATTTTGGCTTAGGTTAAACATATTGGTGTACCTATACAAGTTTAATAGAATGAAATCTATCAGGACCATATATATTTAACAATTTAACGGCATTTAGTAAATATATCTTATTTTCGTTGTCACTCATTTAACACGATGCTTTTACGCCTTATTTCATGAGACAGGTTCGTTTGAAAACTTCATGCCTCTGACGTAGTTTCCTCGAACACCAAAATCTTAAGCACTAACTGTCGGTTTATCAATGCAGGATTAACGCTATCTAGAACTCTAGAAGATAATATTCATTGCTTCGCTGAACATGTATCCTTATCTCGGACGTGCATTTCGTCAATCATGTTGGCATCATCTGGATGATCAAAACTTTTATTTAAACGTTGCCATCGAACACTACTCGACACGCGACTCGTGGATGATTAAAACTTAATTTCAATTATCACTATTGATATTAAAACTCAGTTTTCGTCAATTCCAGGTGATGTCAACACCTCATTTTCCCTAATTTGAATTTACAATTAGGAAAGAATTTCTTTAAAAAAATTCTTTAAAGTAGCTATTTAATTAATTCATTAATTATTTGAAATATTTTATTCAGATTTACATATAATATTCGGCAGATGCAAAAATTATACAAAAAGTGGGCGTATCCCCTGCTTAAGCAATTAATTTCGATGATATATTGCCACATTTGCCACTGACATTTGAAATTTCATGCTCTACAAAATTCGTTATCTGAAATTTTGTCCTATCTGTCACCGTTTTCCCGGCATTCCTGCTAGAAGTTAAGCCATACGAAATGTTGCCAATTAGTCTTCAAGCTCTTCATTTTTATTTGAGTAGCGAACATTGACAGCAACCCCGCATTTTCGGACCAAATCTCTCAAGTTGATCGGTGTATGTATTGGATTCGTTTCGTTGTCTAACATCGCCACAGCACTGAAAACCGCATAGTAGGCCATGAAAAAATCTGAATGCGACTGACAGGACGCGGACGCTTCTAATTTTGTTGTAGATCGAACGTTTCGATATTAAACAATACATACAATCTGTTGCGAGTTGTTTGTGATGTGAATTAAATTTTCACATACGTAAAGTCTTTTAACAACGTTTTAATGTGAATTTGTAATCTGTGTTGTGTTGTTCGTATCAGTTTGATGACCACTAAACGTGAGATTAATTTAAAGGTAATAATTAATTATTGTCTTTCCATAATGACCTCCAATTGTTGTTAACTTTTACTTGTTAATCAACTGTGTTTAGCAGACACAGTTCATTCTAAAGTTCCGTAAAAGCTCGGCTTCTGGCTTGTTTATGTTGGGAGGATTGTGTTTAATAATAAATTGTTAATATTTGCATGAACATTATTATTCACTTGCAACATGGAATTAATTTTTTCTACGAGATTAATACGCCTCTCTGACCATTAAACTTGAGAAGAGATATACAAAATTTTTGATTTGTGATATATAGTCAAAATATATTGTTATAACAAAGCCTGATAAATGAAAAAAATATTAAATTGAAATCTGGGGTAGGATGCACCCAGTAGAACTGAAAGCAAGCCTCTGCGCTGACATCAGTACTGCGTTTATTTATTTGCCAGATTTGTGGGCAGGATCATGTAGAGACAATAGGTGAAAGTAAGATTTTAATAATATAAAGTTTTCCCACGTATTTGTGACTTTCTTTCAATTGATAAGGAATTAATATATTTCGTTTATTAACTCAATACGACTGTTTAAATAAATCAGCATAAAACTTGGTAAAAAAAAAAATGAAATTTTTTAGTAGTTATAGACGTTATAGTTGTTTATAGAAACAATTTTATTTAAATAAATAAAATGCTTATCATGACCATGTAAATAAATCAATACACCTAAAAAAAGCTAGTGGAACATTTGTCATTTGCCAGCTAGGTAGATATAGTTCAAGTAGGAATAAACCGAGCCACAAAAAACGCAAGAAAAGCTTTACGACCTCATTAAAATACCGGTACTCTTTTTTAGTGTGCTGTGTGCTGTTCGCAAATTGACTCGCTTACCTTTATAGGTTTTTAATGTGCGGCGGGAATGTTTCATGTCGGGCTTGGCGCCATGACCCGCGGCGATATAATTGTCGTAAAGTTTTTGTTAGGTTTTTTCTGTCTCGGCAATTTATTACTTGAACTATACCTACTTTTTTCTTGAGGAATCTATTTACGATATTTACTTTTAATATCATCCTTGTAAAAATTTTGGGGTGTAGGGGTGCATAGATTTCTAGAGCAGATTTAATGCATTCATCTGTTTTGTAAATCACCAAAACCTCATTAAGTTTAAAATCATGATTTAAAATTATAAATAATAAAGAATTTGCTTCCCTCCACTTTAACGGCCCAGCCTATAACTCACTTTATTTTTTTAAATTTATTTATCGCCTTATTTAGATTAACGTCTTGGCGGAGTTTAGCATTAGCTATTTTACCATACTCAACCAGGGCACATATATACAAGACAATTATACAGCGACCATTCCCGGACCATTCCTTACGACATTATTGCCATATGCCGCAACTGAGACTCGAACTCAGCAGTGGTACAGCAACTATCCGTGTTGTCTCTCACGCAACCTCATCAAGTCCAGTGCCACCAACTTTGTAACACATGAGAAACGCCACTAACATCCATGCCCTAGCCAGGATTCGAACTCGGGACTCCTTGGTTGCAGGCCTAACACGTAAAAGTTGACCCATTTAGCCGGTATTTAATAGTTTTCTCTCTCCAGACAATAAATAAAAGCGTTTAATAATTAATATCGTAAAGTTTTTGTTGCGTTTTTTATTTACTGGGATCTATTTATTTCAATTTGCGCCATGATCCGCGGCGATAAGTTTTTGTTAGGTTTTTCTATCTCGGGAATTTATTACTTGAACTATACAACAACAACAAAATTACCAGACAGAAATTTGTTTAGTGCTCTGACGAGAAATTTGCAAAATGCGATTTCGATGTTCCATTCGAATCAATTTTTATTTTAAACATTTTTTCTTTTTGGGTCCCTTCTTGAGCCTCCCTTGGAACTTAGAAAAGAAAATTGACCAAAAAAAAAATTCATCCTGAACAGTTTTTGTGTGCTTGATATAGTTTTTGATTGAACTACAAATTGTTTTTGGGCCATTTCGATGCAATTTTTCATCCTGAGCAATTTTTAGATTTGGATGAGAAATTATTTTTTGTGGTTTCACCAAAATTCAGTAGGGTCCTACCTTTTGGTCCTTCTAGGCCTTATTATATCTAAATATATATCAGATTTCTATGTTGAGTCGTTTTCAAGTATTACTCACAGACATCAGACATCTACAGACGGCATCTCGATTCGGATATATTTTCTGGCTTCAAAACGTCCATTTTTGTCATATCTAGAATTTGGATTATTCACGTCAATAATTTTTATTTATGTTGTAAAATACAGGCGTAATTCAAATCATCAAAAATATCCATTGGTTTGACCGCTCCTGTTCGTTTACAATAATATAACAATAACAGAGACGCACACACGTTCTGTCTGTTGAAATTCGTAGAACGATGACGGCGCCGGCGTTATGATGAATAACATGCATTGGCATTGACGAATCCGGGACATCTTCTCCCCACTTCCGGGTGATTGACCTCTCTTGTTTACAGGTGCACCGACCGACTGCACTGTCGTGTCCATTGTTAATTTAGCAGCAGTGAGACGTTTTAACTGGACGACAATTTGGAATAATTTAACAAATACAAATGATTTATCAATCATGTAAATTAATTTGTGTAATTAAAAGTGATATCTAGGTATTTTTAATAATGTATTAGTGATAGTGATAGGCATACGTAAATAATGAAAAATGTGATCCAACTATCTTTAATGGCTCTTATTGCGATGTTAACAATGAATGGTTGAGGTGAAACGTATTCCAGGGTAAGTAATGTTCAATCAAATTTTAATTTATGAATATTGTTTAAATTAAAATGCGTTTATAATGCTGGAACGTTAAGCAAAGAACCTCTCAAATTGTTAACAAGCATCTGGTCTCGGTATTATTTCCTTCAAAAAAGGATCTACATGGAGATAGTAATTTAAAAATCAAATATAGCATCTGATTAAAACTAAGTATGACTTACTAGGAATTTTTCACGACAAAATATATACCCTATTTATAAAGAACTAATTAGCGTCTGGGTACATACAGGTTATTTTGAATATACAGGGTGAACCAAGACGATTGTGTAGGACCAAGTGCTTAAATATGGAATGCTATAAATCTCAGTATATAAGCCCCTTTTTAGATTCCATTCACTCATTATTGACAATCTCCCAAACCATTCGGATAGTATTTTTTCTTTGTTGAAATAACGCCATCTGCAGATGCATTTTGAAGAAATCGCTACAGTCACCGTTATGGATTATAAGAAAAATGTTTGTAAATACCAGTTACGAGGCATCTGTGTGATGTCTTTGTACGAATGAAAAACCAACACTTTTTGTAAGTACTTCCCTATGACTATTTCTAACCATTTTCGATTTATTGAGCTGTAAGTATATAATTCAAGAAAAAACTTGCAAAATTAGAGAATTTTTCAAATAATTGTACAGAAAAATTATAAATAAGTGCTCCACATGTTGCCTATTTTGATTAACACACATCTCTATGCGTCCGTGAAATGGAGTTTATACTGTTTTTAAAATTTCCGGTATAATCGATCGAAATGCAGTTATCTTTCTTTCTTTCATATTTTGAATTGTAGATTGTATGTTGGTATTGGTTCATCCTGTGTATTCGAAAATAATTTCCAGTTATAAAATTTTGCATGTATTTTTTCAATTTATAGCTATCTTAGAACTTGAGCTATGAAGCACTATTACCGTTAGTCCACGCAAATTAGATATTTTAGAAGAAATAATTTATAAAGAAATAATATTTGAGATGCGTACTCTCGATAGGGTTAGGAATAGATATCCGAAAAGTTCCCACCCCATTCAAGAACGGAGAGAGAGTCCCTTTTTTGCAAAAAACCACCCCTAACGTTGACTTAACGCTGGTTTTTCACTTTTATCTTGTAAACCGTTCGCTGGAAGAGAAAAAAGTGTGGGAAATAAGAATTTGTCGTTAAATTCTGTATAAAAAATGTCCTATTGACCTTGTAGCTTATCCCCACCTATTTCGCAGTAACAGCGTCCAAACAGGAGGGTAGTTTTGAGCATACAGGTAAAAATCGATCTCACAGGAACTTTCACAGCGAATATCTCAAAACCGGATGATGTAACAAAAAAAATGCCCAAGAGTGAATTTATAGAGCGGAATTTTCTCTATAAGATCCAGTCTAGTGGATGTTGACGCAAGTGATTTTTATTTATTTTTCCCCTTTTTCCACAACGATGCGCTTTTGTGGTTTACCCTGTAGGCCTATCCACTAAAATTCTGTCCAATTTTACTCACTAGAGGGTTCTTTATCGATGAACAGTTTTTCAAATTCGGAATTTAAACATCCTCTCCCATGGCAATTAGAGCATATTGTTGAACACCGCAATCGAATCTTAACAATCCGTTGGTTCCAAATTTTCTCCTCGCCAAGATTGAATTTGATATATAAAGCCGTAATATTTTGAAGCTGTTTATATTTATCGTCCTGTCGAGCTTTGCTAACGGCTATTAAATTCATCAAGACTCTTTTAACATGCACAGTGTCACCTTCCTTCTTAAAGCGTCTTTTCGCAAATGAAACAATCACTTATTGTCTTCATAACTACAGAAACACTTTCACGCGCATTTACGTCTATGTAATAATGTATAGTTCAAGTAGGAATAAATCGAGATATGAAAAACTCAACAAAAACTTTACGACCTCATTAAAATACCGGTACTCTTCTTAGTGCTGTTCGCAAGTTGACTCGCTTAACTTTATAGGTTTTTAGTGTGCGTCGGGAATGTTTAATGTTAGGCTTGGCGCCGTGGCCCGCGGCGATATAATTATGTCGTAAAGTTTTTGTTGCGTTTTTGCTGTGAACTTATTACTTGAACTATACCTGCATATATTTTTACATTTTTTAGTCTATCTTTACCGTATTTCATAAACGTTTTCTATCGTACTGAAGGTTTGAGGTAAAGGCACTCTTAGACTTAACAGTCTATTCTGACCTTCGCGTTTTCCTTCTCCTACATATTACACACTTCAAACATCTGCTCCGAAGGTTGTCTACATTGAATGCCTTACATAGATTAGTGAGGTACATATTTTCTCCAGATATGGAGACAATAGGTTTTTGTTTCATTTGCGAAAAGACGCTGAAGACGTGAATTTAATTTAATAACTGTTAGCAAAGCTCGACAGGACGATAAATATAAACCGCTTCAAAATATTACGGCTATATATATATCAAATTCAATGTTGTCGAGGAGAAACGGAATGGGATTGAGAGAAAGTGGGCAATATTTTAGTTCCTATTTACGCCACCGAGTTACCAGCACCAATTTTCACCCTTCAGCTAGTTTCCTGCAGCTGCAAAAAAGGTTGCGGAAAACGATGTCCCTGTGTTAAGGTTGGATTGCGCTGCTCAACAATATGCTCTAATTGCCACAGGCAAGGGTATTTAAATTCCGAATTTGAAGAATTGTTCGTCAATGAAGAACCCTCTAATGAGTAAAATTGGACAGAATTTTAGTGGAATAGGCCTACAAGGGAAACCACTTTAAAAAACGCACCGAGAGCTCAAATAAAAAAATGCATCTTTTTGGAAAAAAGGGGAAAATAGGTAAAAATCACTTGCGTCAACATCCGCTAGACATGCATCTTATAGAGAAAATTCCGCTGTATAAATTCAGTCTTGGGCATTTTTCTCGTTAAATCAACCGGTTTTGAGATATTCGCCGTGAAACTTCGTGTAAGATCCATTTTTACCCGTGCGCTCCAAACTACCCCTCAGTTTGGACGCTGCTACTGCGAAATGGATGGGGATAAGCTACAAGGTCAATAGGACATTTTTAATCTAATTTGCGTGTACTACTCTCCCTGCATAAAATCGCACAAACTTATACTTTAAATAGGAATATTCCGAGACATAAAAAACGCAACAAAAAGATTACGACGTAATTATATCGCCGCGTGCCATGGCGCCAAGCCTGACATGAAACATTCCAGACGCACATTAAAAACTTCGGTATAAAGGTAAAATTTTTATTTCCACGTGTATACCTGACCGCTATTTGCACTCGGAATGACTCCTTATATCGCGTCTGCTAATTTGGAATAATTTCGCGCATTAACAATAGTTCTTAAATCTCATATCTCAATCCATCATATCCAGCGATACCAGCATGGTGAAGGAAACATTCGAGTGTTGCTATCAAATTAAAGCTTGGTTCTAAACACTTCCAGATAATGCCAACCTGGTGAACGAAAAGCTAAAGCTAATTTTTAAGCATATCCAGGTGATGCCTACATGGTTGGCGAAATAACTGTCGAGTATTCAAATCAAAACTCATTTTTAATCATCTCCAAATGATGCCAATACGGTGGACGAAACGCGCGTCGAGCAGACTGTTACAGTGTAATGTTCAAATTGTAACACAGCTTTCATCGTCTCTAGGTGATGTCAGCATGGTAGACGAAACCCATGTTTAATAAAACGTTCGAGCGTTGTTACCAAATTAAACTACAGATTTAAGCAGCTCCAGAGGATGCCAACATGGGGGGGCAAAATGCGCGTCGAGTAGAGTATTGGAGTCTAGTGTTCACATTAAAGTTCAGTTTTACGCATCTACATGGTTCGTGAAACGCGCGTCGAGTAAAGTATTCAGGTATAGTTTTAAAATTAAAATTTATTTTTAATCATCTCTAGATGATGGCGGGCGAAATGCGCATCAAGTAGAGCGTTCGAGTATATTATTAAAATTAAAGCTCACTTTTCTTCATCTCCAGATGATGCCAATACAGTGGGCGAAAGCGTGTCGAGTAGAGTATAGGAATGAAATGCTCATACTAAAACTCAGATTTAAGCATCTCAAGATGATGCCAACGTGATGGGCGAAACAGACGCCGAGTAGAGTATTAAGCGTAATAATTAAATGACTTGGTGCTTGTGGAAATTATGTCACATGCAACATCACATTTCAACTTTTCAACACCTCATTTTCCTTAATTTGAATTTACAATTAGGAAAGAATTTCTATTAAAAAAAATCAAAAAATTCTTTAAAGTAGGTACCTAATTATAATTCATTAATTATTTGAAATTTGATTCATTACATATAATAATACTCGGCAGATGCAAAAATTCTACAAAAAGTGGGCGTATCCCCTGCTTAAGCAATTAATTTCGATGATATATTGCCACATTTGCCACTGACATTTGAAATTTCATGCTCTACAAAATTCCTTATCTGAAATTTTGTCCTATCTCTCACCGTTTTCGCCGGCATTTCTGCTAAAAGTTAAGCCACACGCAATGTTGCCAATTAGTCTTCAAGCTCTTCATTTTTATTTGAGTAGTGAGCTTTGTCAACAACCCCGCATTTTCCGACCAAATATCTAATATCTGTAGTTGATCGGTGTATTGAAAATACCGCATTGGATTTGTTTCGTTGTCTTAACATCGCCACAGCACCGAAAACCGTATAGTAGGCCATGGAGAAATCTGAATGTGACTGACAGGACGCTTCCAATTTCGTTTCGTTATAGATCGAACGTTTTGGTATTAAACAGTACAATCTGCTGAGAGTTATTTGTGATGGGAATTAAATTTTCATATACGTAAAGTGACTTTTAACAATGTTTTAATGTGAATTTGTAATCTGTGTTGTGTTGTTCGTATCGGTTTGATGACAACTAAACGCAAGATTAAAACGTTAAAGGTAATAATTATTATCTCCATAATTACCTCTAATTATTGTTAACGTTTATCTGCTAATCAATTGTATGTGCTTAGTAAACTCAGTTCATTCTAAAGTTTCGTAAAAGCTCGGCTTTTAGATTATTTATGTTTGCATGAACGTTATTATTCACTTGCAACTTGGAATAATTTTTTTTTTACTAGGTTAAAACGCCTCTCAGACCATTAAACTTGAAAAGAGATATTCAAAATTGTGATTTAGGTATATTTGTCAAAATATGTTACAAGAAAACCCGATAAATGAAAAAAATATTAAATTGAAATCTGCGGTAGGATGCACCCAGCCTCTGCACTGACAGTACTGCGTTTATTTATTTGTCACATTGTTCGAAAGCGGACAGGACCATGTAGAGACAGTAGGAGAAAGATTTTATTATATGAAGTTTTCCAATGTATCTGTGACTCTTTCAATTAATAAGGAATTAATATATTTCGTCTGTCAACTCAACACGACCGTCTAAATAAATCAGCATAAAACTTGGTAAAAAAAATTAAATTTTTCAGTAGTTATGGACATATAGTTTATATAAACAATTTTGTTAAACAAAATATGTGCTTTCTCCTAATTAGCCACAAAAAATCTTGTTTAAATAAATGAAATGCTTATCATGACCATGTAAATAAATTAATATAAAAGCTAGTGGAAAATTTGTCATTTTTTGCCAGCTAGGTATATGTATAGCAGCGACAAACTATAAGTTATGTTCGGCCACTGTTCTAGATGGTTCGGTTTTTATCAGGAGATTCAAGTAAGTTAAAATTAAAGTTTTGTAGAATGAAATTGATCGGAAACTTATTTTTTTAAACAATTCTTCTGCGAATTTTTGGTATTTTGTGAATTTCGCTTATATTATTTTCGGAAACCGCGGACATGCATGTGGCAATATTTTACCCCGATCGTATTCTCCTTTTTAAAAAAATGAGCATTCCAAACAATTAACTATTTTCCAGTATATAGTTTTCCCCATGTTTGTGACGCCTGACATCAAACGTTAGCATTTATTTGTACGCGACGCTTTTACACCTTATTTAAAGATATAGTTCTTTTGAAAACTTCATGGCTCTGACGTCGTTTCACAAATATCAAAACTCTTGAACAGTACTCGTGAATACTCTATTGGATGTGCGTTTCGCCAACTATGTTGACATCATCTGGAGATAATAAAATGTTTTAAACTTGGACTAACTTTAACACCCTACTCGACGCGCGACTTAGAGATGATTAAAACTGAATTTTGATCAACTGCAGGTGATGTCAGCATGGTTGATGAAACGCGCGTCGAGCACAGTATTCGGGTATAGCATTAAAATTAAAACTCAACTTTAATATCTCCAGACGATGTCGGCATGATGGAAGAAATGTGCATTGAGTGTTCGAGTGTATTCAAATAAGCCTGAATTATCATCATCTCCAGGTGATGTCAGCATAGTGGGCGAAACCTGCGTCGAGTAGAACATTTGGGTGTTGCTATCAAATTAAAGCCCACTTTGTCACTTTTAAAACTGATATTTTGTAGGAGGCGTTTCTTTGAGGAAGGTGGTGGTGGCCAGGGTTGTGTAACCGACCTCGGGGGTTGTTCTCGCCCTTCAAAGGGGTGGAAAATAAATTTATGAAAACGCTTTAATAAACACATATTTTATTCTATTTTTCAATTATTATAGTACCTAGATGAAAAAAAAATTAAGGGTGAAAACAACCCCCGGGGATGGTTACACAATCCTGGTCATCTACCACCTTCCTCAAAGAAATGCCTCCTACAAAATATTAATTTTTTTCTCACAAAAACAAATATCAATTTTCCCCCTCCTACAATAGTGGATCAGATGTGGAAGGAAACCAGACTCGAATAAGGAAACATCTGTTTGTGATTTTTCTTTTGCCAATAAATAAAGTTGGGTCTCCCCAACACTCCGACACAATTGTGCTGAGGAAGGGGGGGGGGAGGGGGAAATGACATGTTAAATGTATGGGAAAATAGTTTTTCGAAGATAACGGCGTCTTTTGATATGACGAAAAAAAAAATCAGACCAAGAATGAAGAGCTTACGAAAATAAGCAAATTTTGTTCCCAGCCTTATCGATGTCAGACCGTTGATTCGCGAGATATCTCGAATCCAAGGTGCAAAAATAAAAAAAATTCAATTCATTTTTTATCATGAAGGAGTGGAGTTGAAGACCCAATTTTTTTGTAATCATTTTATCGCGTTCAGGCCGGGCGGAAATTAAACGCCATTAAAAAAGCTATTGGCCAAGAGGATTCTTTCCCCCACTATGCCAAAAAATTCGTGCAATTTTTATTTTGCGCACCAAGCATTTGCAAGGAAATTAGACTGTTTTAGAACAAATTTTATAAAAATCCGCACCAAAGAATTCGCATTCCGCAACTGTCTGAACGACGCTTTAACGCACGAGCACTCCGGATATAAGCCGGAAAGACGGTTCAATTTACTCTCATATAAATCATAATTTTAAAAAACGGCTTCCATTAAAAGACATTAAAAACGGGACGATGAGAGAAAAAAAAGTATATATAAAAAAATATTTTTTTTTCTTCTATTTTCGATTTGCAAAAATAATTCTTATCATCCCACATACCTATGTATTATTAAAATAAACATTTTCTCTTTTGTAGAACTAAAATAAAATTAACCCTAATATCCTCAAATGTGCACCGAGAAATTTAAAGATTAGGTATAATAAATTTGTCCAATGTCATATTCTATTACATCTCTATCACGCTCTTTCCAAGCACACCGCCCATTAGGTTACGTCATTTTATTGACGTAAAGTCATTTACAATTAAAATTGGAAGCATGGATGACTAATACAATCCAAACAACTCTTAACGCAGGAACCGCGTTTGTTGAAATTCCTGGAAGGGAAGCGGCGCGGCGATTGGTTAGCAGAGCGCTTAGCAACTAGTGCCAGTCCAATGGGAACGCGACTGCGCTGCCACGAAGAATACCGAATCGAGTGACTTTGGGGCATTCGTCACTTTAACTAGGTCACTTGTCTCGGATGTTTGATATACTGTCTGTTTACTCTGTTTATTTGTAATTTAACAATGGCGGGGCGCGACGTTTAAAATACTTCGATTTGTGTGTAACTTAATAAAATTCAAATATATCTCAGCAATATTAAAAAGTATTAACTGTGTTAAAGAGAACTGTGTATAACGGGTCCAGGATTGATTCTAATTCGTTCATTTGTGATCGGTATTAAAAAACGAGTGGTGATTGCGGATTTTAGATAATTTGCCGAACACTAGTATATATAAATAAATGTGATGGTTTTAATTCTGGACATACTTCTGGATTTTAATTACAACCAATAAAACTTGGAAACCATGAGCCAAAGCCCAAAGCTGCATAGTGAGTACCTACCTGCCCTATTTAATTTTTTCTTCTTTATTTCTGTCTCTAGATACCTAAATTAGGGCTTATATTTTGAATTATCCTCCGTAATATTTAATTTACGAAACATGGGTAGTAATTTCATACAGATAACTGAATTTCTATGTTTTATGTAGCTAATATTTTTTGTATTAACCAGGAGTACCTATACGTGTAGGTATTTATTTTAACAAGAAAGACCACTACTTATGTAAAGTTGACCGTGTTGTGCCTCACAATGTCCTAAAGAAAATAATAAATCATATACTTAATCATACACTGATATAATATACACTTATAGTAATACAATAACTGGGGATTTTAATTTAGGAGAATTTTATGGATTAAATTTCGGTTCTTTTTTGATAATTTATCAGTTTATGTATTCCCTGCACTCAAAAAACGCAACAAAAACTTTACGACATAATTATTATCGCCCCTGGGCCTAGCGGCATACTGTCATCAAACAACGACGCACATTAAAAACCTATAAAGGTAAGCGAGTCAATTTGTCGGCGGCATAGTACAGAGAGTAACGGTATTTTAATGAGGTTGTAAAGTTTTTGTTGCGTTTTTTAAGTGCAGGGAATAAATAAACTGAACTGTATAAATAACAGAATAAACACTTGAAAAATTAGAGGTTTTTCCAAGTAATTGAACACAAAAAATTAAGCTCATTCTGCAGTTTATTCACTTCTCGATATTTCAGTTTTTTTGTGGATACATCAATAAGAGAGTTTATATGAATCGTTTGTGACTAATGAAATAACGTTGCACAAATGGATAATAATCGAGGAAATTGACGGAAAAGTGGAGCGTATAGGGGTGCTGGGTGGATAAAATTGTGAAAATACGACGTTTTTAAGTCACTTTGAAACGATTGGCATTGAAATAGTCATTTTAAGGAAAGGGTAAATGATATAAGAGTCATTACATTACTTTTTCGGTTTGCAATGACCAATACGTAAAGGACCCAAAAAGGGGTAAAATGCGAGAGTTTCAGGTCACTTTCACATGAAAAGCACTTAAACAGTCATTTCAGAGCAACGGAAAATAGGTGTCATGACAAATTTGAATGTTTATTGAGGTACACGGGACTCAATAAAATCAATGAATTGCAGTAATAAGCAATCAAATGTCATGACTCTTGTTTACCCTTGTCCTAAAATGAATTTTTCAATGCTAATCGTTTCAAAATGACCTAAAAACGTCGTATTTTCACTAGTTTTTACACACACAGCACCTCTATTCGCTCCATTTTCTTCGATTTTTTCGATTATTAAACATTTGCGCAACGTTTCATTAGGCACAAATGCTTCATATAACTCTCTTATATCCACAAAGAAAACTCAAAAATCGAGAAGTGAATAAACTGCAGAATTACCAAAAAATGCTCCGCATGTTGTCCATTTTCATTGATACACATCTCAATGCATGTTTGAAATGAAATGAAGTTTCTACCTTTTTGAAAGTTGTCGGTATCATCGATCGAAAAGCAGTTATTAGTCTTTTTTTCATATTTTGGATTGTAGAACATTTAATTAAAAAAATTGAAAAATCATTTTTGGTCACCATGTAGTTTTTAGGAAGTGAAAATGATTCAGAAACATCACACAAATGTCTTGTAACTTGTATTTACAATTTTTCTTCTTCTTCTTAAAATCATAATAGTGACTGTAGTGATTTTTTCCATATGCATCTGCAGATGGCATTATTTCAACAAAAAAATTATTACATTCAAATGGTTGTGAGATAGTCATAATAATAAAAACAGTCTAGATGGAGACTTCTAAATTTACTGACATTTATAGCATTCAACACTATACATTAACACTCAATTGGATGTACGTTTCGTCAAGTATGTTTTAAACTTGAACACTATCCCTGCTCGACACGCTACTCAAAGGTGATTACAAATGAAATCATCTCCAGACGATGCTAACATGACGGGCGAAATGCGTGTCAAGTAGAGTACTGGAGTGTACTTTTAAAATTAAAGCTCAGTTTTCATCATCTCCAGGTGATGTCAGCATAGTGGGTGAAACCCATGTTCATTCATGTTCAGATGATGCCAACATGATGGGCGAAACGCGTGTCGAGTAGAGTGTTGGAGTGTATTGTTCAAATGAAAGCTCTCATCATATCTAAGTGATGTTAGCTTAGTGGGCGAAACACACGTCAAGTAGAGTATTCGAGGGTACTATTCCTAAAAAGCTACTATATTAATCATATCCATATGATGCTAAACATAATGGGCGAAACGCACATCAAGCAGATTATTAGAGTATAGTGTTCATATTAAAACTCAGTTTTTGTTGGCGAAATACGCGTGGAGGAGAATATTCGAGCCTAGTGTTCAGATTAAAACCCAATTTTAATCTTCTCCAGATGATGACATGGTGAACGAAACGCGCATCGAGCAGAGTATTCTGGTGTATTGTTCAAAATAAAGCTCAGTTTTCATCATCTCCACTAATGTCAACATGGTGAGCGAAACCCACGTCCAGTAGAATATTCGAGTGTTGCTATCGAATTAAATGTCAGTTTTAAGCATCTCCAAATGAGGCTAACCTGGTGAACGAAACACGCGTCGACTAGGTATTCAAGTGTAGTATTTAAATGCAATTAGAACAAGACTTTATTTATTATTATTTTTTTTAATCTAGTAATCTTGTATCTTGTTGATTCATACATTATTTGAAATATTTTACACAAATTTATATACATAATAATCGGCAGATGCAAAAGTTACTTACTTTTGGTGATATACGTAACTACCGCCACTATGAAATTTTATCCTATCTCTCAGCGTTTAGAAGCTAAGCCATACGAAATGTTGCCAATTACCTTTCAGGCTCTTCATTTCTATTCGAGGTGTGAGTATTGACGGCAACGCAGCATTTTCCGACCAAATCTTCCGAGTTGATAGGTATATTAAAAATATCGCATTGGATTTGTTTCATCGTCTAACACCATTACAGCTATAGACATTACAGCATTGAAAAACGTAGTAGGCTATGGAAAAATCTGAATGAGACTGACATGCCGCTTTCAATTTCATTGCTGTAGATCGAACGTTTTGGGTTTAAAGAATTTGTTCCGAGTTGTTTGCGAAACGGGTTCACGGAAAAGGGGAATTTGGGGAGCTTGTCGCGAGATTTTCCTGTTGTAAAGGAGATTGCTCGCGACAAGCTTTTATATCATAACAGGAATTATACAATGTGTAACAAAATGATGGGTTTGATTTACTTCAAAGTTTATTTTCTTCTTTTTAGAGCATTTAAATAAAAACTTTTTTTTTAATATTTTTTTTTATAATTTTATAATAGTAAAGTCCAACATTTTCATATTGTATATTTTATAAAGCAATAACAACATAATATGTGAATGAATAATGGTAGAATTAACAAAAAAACATGTAATAGAAAAAAAACTAATTTACAGTAACTATACTGAATAAAAATAAATTTCAAAGCAAATAATCTAACGGTAGCATTCTACGAAATTTTATTTTCTCATCTTGGATGCAGCTCATAGTGGCACCGATTTTTCCTTATCCTAGACGGTACATAGACTTCTAGAGCAAATAATGCATTCATCTGTTTTATTGTAAATCACCAAAACCTCATTAAGTTTAAAATCATGATTTAAAAGTTATAAATAATAAAGAATTAGCTTTAGCGGTCGAGCCTATAACTTACTTTAATTTGTTTTTTTACTTTATCGCTTTATTTAGATTAACGTCATGGTGGAGTTTAGCCTTAGCTATTCTACCATACTCAACCAGGACACATATACATAGACAATTATAACAGCGACCATTCCCGAACCATTCCCTACGACATTGCCATCTGCCGCAGCTGAGACTCCAACTCAGGAGTGGTACAGCAACTAGCCGTGTTGTCTCTCACACAACCTCGTCAGGTCCACTGCCACCAACTCGGTAACACATGAGAAACACCACTAACATCCATAGCCTAGCCAGGATTCGAACTCGGGACTCCTTGGTTGCAATCCTATCGTGTAAACGTTGAGCCATTGAGCCGGCATTTAATAGTTTTCTCTCTCCAGACAGTAAATAAAAGCGTTTAATAATTCATATGATTAATAACAATACCTACGATTAATTACTAAAAGGCATTGCAATAAAATTCATAATTTATACAAACTTGGGGATAATTGATAAGAAAATTGGTCTCAGATGAGTGCCACCTTGATAGTACTTTCTGATCATCCTTTATCTTGAATATATTTGTAATTCTCGAAGAGTATCACCATCAGACAAAAATTTGTTTGGTGCTCTGACAAGAAATTTGCAAAATGCGATTTCGATGTTCCATTCGATTCAATTTTTATTTTAAACATTTGTTTTTTTGGGACTCATCTTGAGCCTGCCTCCCTTGGATCTTAGAAAAGAAAATAGACAAAAAAAATGTCTAAACAATTTTCCATCCTGAACAGTTTTTGTGTACTTGATATAGTTTTTGATTGAACTACAAATTGTTTTTGGACCATTTCGATGCAATTTTTCATCCTGAGCAATTTTTAGATTTGGACGAGAATTTTTTTTTTTTTGTGATTTCACCAAAATTCAATAGGGTCCCTACCTTGGTCCTTCTAGGCCTTATATCTAAATATAGGTATATCAGATTTCTACGTTGAGTCGTTTTCAAGTATTACTCACGGACATACAGACAGACACTAAGCCATGTACAGACGACATCTCGATTCGGATATATTTTCTGGCTTCAATACATCCATTTCTGCCATATCTAGAATTTGGATTTATTCACGTCAATAATTTGTCTGTCTATAGATGAAAAAAAATCCTACCATGTTATTGAATAACGTGTTGGCTATTAAATGTATTTTATAAATTAAAAAAATTAATGAAATTACCAAAAACCCACGAACAAAGATATATTTTATATCGGCTTAATACCTATATAGCCCACATCTTTACTGGAATTGATTCCATTTGTTATTTATAGTTCTTGTAAAATAATACGCGTAATTCGAATTATTATCAAAAATATCCATTGGTTTGACCACTGCTGTTCGTCTGCAACAATATAACAATAACTGAGACGCACACACGTTCTGTCCGTTGAAATTCTTAGAAAGATGACTAGACAGCGCCCGCGTTATGATGAATCCGGGGCATCTTCTCCCCACTCCAGGGTGATTGGCCTCTGTTGTTTACAGGTGCACCGACCGACTGCACTGTCGATTTATTTTTCAATTTAGCAGCAGTGAGACGTTTTAACTGGACCACAATTTGGAATAATAATTTAACAAATACAACTCATTTATCAATCATGTAAATTAAGGTTAATTAAAATGGATATTTAGGTATTTTTAATAATTTATTAGTGATAGCGAAAACAATTTTTTTTTTACTTTCGGAGACATACTTATGCAGTTAATTATTTTTTAAATTTTAAATAATTATGACAATGTCTGAAAGTCGATTGATAATAATGAGACACTAGCTAACACTAAAAATTTGTTTTTGTAATACACTAAATCACATTTTAATTTTTTTACTCCCTTTCATAATAGTGTGGGGGTGATAGTGGGGGGGTGGATGATGCAAACAAAATTTTGAGACCTTAACTTTTCGTACATGCCCTAAATTGCAATATTATATAGTCTTACTTGCTTGTTTTGTCCATTTACCCCATTACCCCGAACCTTTCAACGGAATTAGATCAAAATATAATCTAGTTCCCGATCTCGTTACAATACATAAAGTGTACCAAGTTTCAAGTCAATATCATAAACGGTTCCAGAGTAAACGTGCGCACAAAGAAGTTACAGACAGACAGACCGACCGACAGGCAGGAACTTTTTTTTACTCAAATTTAAAATCTCGACGTTTCATGACATTTTAAGCCTATTTCAACAAAAAAAAATGTTACTATACTTCCGCTGGGCGTGGAATAAGTAATAACAATAATACCTACTACATAAACTTATGGACGTTTCGCTAACTAAGTTGACATCATTGGGATATGATTAAAATTGCAATTGCAATTATCTAAAAAGTTAACTTATTTTTAAACAACTATGAAGAATATTCTATGAAATGTTCAACTGTTAAGAATTTTGAATGTTGAAATTGTTGTTATAACTGGCCTTAAACATTATACCTACTGTTCTTTTCTAAGCGATATTCAGATATGGTTTTAGAAAAGCGCTTGGAAAATATATAGGTAATGCACAAAAACAAACTGTAGTAACAATACATCTTTAAAATAATAACTTACCGTTTCACTATTTATTTTCAAATTTATAAACAAACCCCGCAGAATTCCACACTAATTGTGCAATAATAATTCACTATTCATTTCTTCCTGCCAACAATAAGACTGATGTATAGTTCAAATAATAAATTCCCGAGACAGAAGAAACGCAACAAAAACTTTCAGACATAATTATTATCGCCGCGGGCCATGGCGCCAAGCCTGACATTAAACATTCCCGACGCACATTAAAAACCTATAAAGGTAAGTGAGTCAATTTGCGAACAGCACTAAAAAAAGTACCGGTATTTTAATGAGGTCGTAAAGTTTTTGTTACGTTTACACAAGAAGCGTAGACTAATAACGCCCAGTTATCATAACTGCGGATTGCGAATTTCCGCTTGCGGATTTTTTTTTTAATTTGACATATTATGCGTTTCAGGGGAACTTAATAATTTGCTGATTTAACTTCTAGTTAAATGTAAACGGATTGCCTTACGAACATTTCGCTACACCTGCAAGAAAATTAGACTGTTTTAGAACAAATTTTATAAAAATCCACACCAAAGAATTCGCATTCCGCAACTGTCTGAAAGTCTGAGCGACCGACCTTCGTCAACAAACGGTTTGTTGAAATTCCTGGAAGCGGCGCGGCTATTGGTTAGCGGAGCGCCTAGCAACTACCAAAGAATACCGAATCGAGTGACTAGGACATTCATCGCTTTAACTAGGTCACTTGTCTCGATGTTTATTAATATGGTGTCTGGTGTCCTGTTTATTTGCAGTCTGGCAATGGTGCGGCGCGGCCGGCGTTTAAAATACTTCGACTTTTGTGTGTAACTTAATAATATTCAAATATATCTCAGCAATATTAAAAAGCATTAACTGTGTTAAAGAGAACTGTGTACGTGTACAGGATTGATTTTAATTCGTTCATTTGTGATCGGTATTAAAAAACGAGTGGTCATTGAGGCTTTTAGATAATTTGCCGAAACCTATAAATAAATGTGATAGTTTTAATTCTGGATTTTAATTTCAACCAGTAAAACTTGGAAACCATGAGCCAAAGCTGCAAAGTGAGTACCACCTACCCTATTTAATTTTCTCTTTTTTATTTCTGTCTCTATATTTATATACCTAAAACAGGGCTCATATTTTGAATTATCTCCTCCGAAATATTTAATTTACAAAAACACGAGTAATAATTTCATACAGATAATTGAATTTCTCAATTTTATGTAGCTAATATTTATATTTTGTGTATTAACGACGAATACCACATATACCTACGTGTAGATATTTATTTTAACAAGAGAGAACAGTACTTTTGTAATGTTGACCTTGCTGTGCCTCACAATGTCCTAAAGTATATTTTGAAGTAGCAAAATAATAAATCATATAACCTAATCATACACTTATAGTACAGTAACTGAAGATTTTAATTTAGGAGAATTTTGTGGATTAAATTTCGGTTCTTTTTTGATAATTTAATAATATAGTTCAGTTTATGTATTCCTTTCCCTGCACTCGAAAAACGCAACAAACATTTTACGACATAATTATTATCGCCCCTGGGCCAAGCGGCATACTGTCATCAAACAAACCGACGCACATTAAAAACCTATAAAGGTAAGCGAGTCAATTTGTCGGCGGCATAGTAGGTACACAGCGTTGCGTTTTTTGAGTCCAGGAAATAAATAAACTGAACTATATAAATAATAGAATAAACTTGAAAAATTAGAGGTTTTTCCAAATAATTGAACAGAAAAAAAGATAATAAATGCTCCTCATGTTGTCCATTGAAACCCATGTCGCGTAAAACATTCAGGTGTTGCCTTAAGTTTAAAGCTCAGTTTTAGGTACTACCTTCAGATAATGCCCTGGTGGGCGAAAGACACGTCAAGTAGAGTATTCGAGGGTAATATTTCTAAAAAGCTACTGTATTAATCATATCCATATGATGCTAAACATAGTGTTCATATTAAAGCGCAGTTTTAAGCATCCCCAGATTATGTCTACATTGTTGGCGAAATATGCGTAGAGTAAAATATTCGAGCGTAGTGTTCAGATTAAAACCCAATTTTAATCTTCTCCAGATGATGACATGGTGAACGAAACGTGCATCGAGCAGAGTATTCTTGTGTATTGTTAAAAATAAAGTTCGGTTTTCATCATCTCCACTGATGTCAACATGGTGAGCGAAACTCGCGTCGACTAGAATATTCAAGTGTAGTATTTAAATACAATTGGAACAAGACTTTATTTATTTATTTATTTTTTAAAATCTAGTAATGTATTTAGTTGATTCATACTTTATTTGAAATATTTTACACAAATTTATATACATAATAATCGGCAGATGCAAAATTCTACGAAAGCTGGACGTGTCCCCTGGGTATACAATTACTTTTGGTGATATTTCAAATTTCGTGCTCTACAAAATTATTCACATGAAATTTTATCCTATCTCTCACCCTTTTCTCAGCGATCGTGCTAGAAGCTAAGCCATACGAAATGTTGCCAATTATCTTTCAGGCTCTTCATTTTCTATTCGAGGTGTGAGCATTGACGGCAACGCAGCATTTTCCGACAAAATCTTCCAAGTTATTATAATATATTAAAAATATCGCATTGGATTTGTTTCATCGTCTAACACCATTACAGCATTGAAAAACGTAGTAGGCCATGGAAAAATCTGAATGGGACTGACATGCCGCTTTCAATTTCATTGCTGTAGATCGAACGTTTTGGGTTTAAAGAATTTTTTCCGAGTTGTTTGCCGCGTGAATTAAGTTTTTATATGTCAAGTGACTTTTAACCACGTTTTCATGGAATTTGTATAATCTTTGGTGTGTTCGTATCGGTTTGATGGCCACTGAAGGTAGGAATAATTATTATTTTGTCTTTCCAACATGACTTGTAATAATTGTTGTTTACTTTTATTTGGTAATTAATTGTAAGTCCTTAGTAGATGCAGTTCATTCTAAAGTTTTGTAAAAGCTCAGTCCCTGTAGTATTAATAATGGGAGGATCGTGTTTAATAATAATTAATTGTTAATAAGTATTTGCATGAACATTATTATTCATTTGCTACTTTGAGTTGATTCTTTTTATTAGAATAAAACGCCTCTATGACCATCGAAGTTAAAAAAAATTATCCAAAATTGTGATTTATAGTCAAAATATATTGTTAAAACAACGCCAGATCAAGGAAAAAAAATTAGAAACTGGGTTAGTAGGCCAGTCATCAGGCAAAGTGACATCGTTTTAAATCGAATAAGATATTTTACTGTTGGAACCAGTTCATTATAGGCCTGTTTTATACGTACTAATTTTTCCCCCTCGCCCGCCCACCGGAACAGCCCCAATTTTGGGTCAGTATCGCTTAAAAATAATTTTTTTTTCAAATATTTCAATTGTGAATGGTCCTACAAAAAAAAAGATGGTTATCAAAAATGTAATATTTTCCAGATACCTACATTGAATTAGATCTAACACGTTTTGGTTACAAATATGAGGATAATATGCTTATATACTTGCATTTATGACCAAATATCCATTGTTAGATGGTTTAATAAAAGCGTGCAATTGTAAGAAATCGTGTAGTACTAATGCATGTAGCTGTAAAAGTTGTATAATCACTTTAAATAAAAAATAAAGTTCACATAACTACATTTTAAATCTTAACTACTACTACTTAACAATTATTCTACTTATAGGTATAAATTGTTGCATACTTCAGTGGATGTACGACGAGCCAATGCAAGCGTGTGTTCTATAAAAATACCTATATATACTTATATAATGTCACAACTACCCTGACAGACGCCCGCGCGCTTGCACATATTCACAATTAAAACACAAGCACAAGCTAAAAGGATAACAAAATATATCAACAGCATATTGTGGCCAAAGCTTCAAAAAATAAATGCAAATTCTTCTTACAATAAAAAACATTAAGTTTCATATAGTTTTTGAGACCTGAAAATCGCAAATTTCGCGTTTTTTGAGATTTCAAGATTTTTTTTTTTTCTAAAACTATCAACTTTAGAGAAGAACGTCTAAGAACATTTTTTGTTTGTTTTGATGTGAACGATAAAGTCTCGGATAAAGACAATGTTTCTATTTTGTTTAAACAGTTCCTGACCACATTTCCATCTGGAAAACTGTACTTTCTTATAAAGGAGCACATTTTGAACAAGATGGCACAAAAGTTTTCCATTCGAATTAATTTTCCCGGTCGATGACTGATTTCACCGGGATTATGACTTCCCCGCCTATAACTCCAATAATATTAATGCTACGTAATTAAAGATGTGTCTGAACCATTTCGATAGAGAATTTACTTTTCTTTAACTTCGATAACCATCTTTTTTTTCGTAGAACCGTTCACAATCGAGATATTTGCAAAACTTGTAGGTGTTCCGGGTGGCGGGCGAGAGGGAAAAATTAGTATGTCTAAAAGAGGCCTATAATGAACTGGTTCCAATAGTAAAATCTCTTGTCCGACTTAAAACGATTTTTATGTATTCTCAACTCCCTGACGACTGGCCTATAGGATGCACCTCGTAAATCAAATCAGCTTCTCCAATGACAGTAATTGCGTTTATTTATTTTCCAGAATGTTCCAAAGCAAACAGGCCCATGTAGAGACAATAGGAGAAGGTAAGATTTCATTATGTGAAGTTTTCCAATGTATCTGTGAGTTTTTTTCAATTGATAAGGAAGTGATATATCTCGTCTACTAACACAATACGACCGTCTAAATAAATCGGTATAAAAGATGGTAAAAAATTTATAATTTTTTTGTAGTTATATTTACATATATTTGTTTAAAGAAACAATTTTGAAGAAAGACAATTTTTTATACAGAATATGTGCTTTTTTCTGATTAGCCATAAACAATCGTTTATGGCCAACCATGAAAAAAAAAACGCACATATTTTGTATGAAAAGTTGTTTTTCTTTCGTCAAAATTGTTTCTTTAAACAAATATATGCATATAACCACTAAAAAATTTCAAATTTTTTACCAACTTCTATACTGATTTATTTAAACGGCCGGGCCGTGTTGAGTTAGACGAGTATCACAATCCTTATCAATTGAAAGAAACTCATAGATATATCAGAAAACTTCATATAATGAAATCTAGTTTCTCCTATTGTCTACGGGGTGCATCCTACCCCAGATTCTAATTTAATTATTTTTTTTCTTCATTTGGATTTGTTTTAACGATATATTTTGACAAAAAATCACATTTTGAATATCTTATTTCAACTTCAATGGTCATAGAGGCATTTTATCCTAATAGAAAGAATCAACTCAAAGTTGCAAGTGAATAATAGTGTTCTTGCAAATATTAACAATTAATTATAAAACACAATCTTCCCATTATTAATACTACAGGGACTGAGCTTTTACAAAACTTTAGAATGAACTGAATCTACTAAGCACTTACAATCGATTAACAAATAAAAGTTAACGACAAATATAACAAGTCATGTTGGAAACACAAAATTCTAATTATTATCTTTAGTGGCCATCAAATCGATACGAACAAAGATTATATATAAATTCACATTAAAACGTGGTTAAAAGTCACTTGACATAGGTGCGACAAATCAAACAACTCGCAACAAATTGTCCCAAAACGTTCGATCGAAATTGAAAGCGTGACGTCAATCGCATTCAGATTTTTGCATAGGGCCTGCCTACTAAGTTTTCAGTGCTGTAGCGGTGACAGCGCTGTTAAGACGATTAAACAAATCCAATACAGTGATCAACTTGGGAGATTTGGTCGAAAAATGCTGCGTTGCCGTCAATGCTCACTCCTCGAATAAAAATGAAGAGCCTGAAAAGTAATTGGCAACATTTCGTGTGGCTTAGCTTCTGGCACGAACTGAGAAAACGGTGACAGGACAAAATTTCATATGAATAATTTTGCAGAGCACGAAATGTCAGTGGCGGTAGGTATATCACCAAAATGAATTGTATACCCAGGGGACACGTCCAGCTTTCGTAGAATATTTGCATCTGCCGATTATTATGTCTATAAATTTGTGTAAAATATTTCAAATAAAATATGAATCAACTAAATACAACGTTACTAGATAAAAAGAAATAAACAAAGAAAGTCGTGTTCTAATTGTATTTAAATACTACACTTGAATACTCTACTCGACGCACGTTTCGTCCACCAGGTTGGCATCATTTGGAGATGCTTAAAACTGGCCTCAAATTTGATAGCAACACTCGAATGTTTTACTTAATGCGCCTTTCGCCCACCACGTTGGCATCATCTGAAGATGATTAAAGTTGAGTTTTAATTGGAACACTAGATCTGAATACTCTACTCGACGCATGATATCCCCATCATGCTGACATCACATTGAGATGGTGGAAACTGAACTTTAATTTGAACAATACACTCGAACAAACTATACTCCTTGTGTTTGGCGAAACGCGCATCGAGTAGAGCATTCGGGGGTATTGTTTAAATTGAAGATCAGTTTTCATCATCTCCAGGTGATGTCAGCATAGTGGGCGAAACCCGCGTCGAGTAGTACATTCCGGTGTTGCTATCAAATAAAAGCCTATTTTGTCACTTTTAAAATTGATTTTTTTTCTGAGGAAAAAATTTATATTTTGTAGGAGGCGTTTCTTTGGGGTAGGGGTTAGGTGACCAGGGTTGTGAAACCGGCCCCGGGGGTTGTTCTCGCCCTTTAAAGGGGTAGAAAACAAATTTATAAAAACACTAATAAACATATTTTTTATACTATTTTTCAATTATTATAGATGAAAAGAAATTCCACCCCCTTGAAGGGTGGAAACAACCCCTGGGAGTGGTTACACAATCCTGGTCACCTACCACCTTCCTCAAAGAAATGCCTCCTATAGAATATTAATTTTTTTCTCACAAAAGCAAATATCAATTTGGGAGGGGACCTTCCGTTCTACTCGAGGGAACATGTAAAAAAACTGGGGAAAATAAACGGGTTCACGGAAAAGGGGAATTTGGGGAGCTTGTCGTGAGATTTTCCTGTGTAAAGGAGATTGCTCGCGACAAGCTTTTATTATTATCAAAAATTTCCATTGGTTTGACCATTCCTGTTCGTCTGCAATAATATAACAATAACAGAGATTTTCGTAAAAATATTTTTTTTTGTACGACAGATATTAAGTGAGATATTCTCGAGGGCCCTGATAAAATGGACAGCCTGTATTTTATCCAACACTTCCATATAAAGTGATCTTTACTGATGAGATTTTAAAGGTATAAAGTGGCCCATACGTCACTAGTGAGTTAAAGTAATGAGCTAACGTATACTTAGGTCACTAGTGAGGTAAAGTAATTTAGTCACTGAAGAGTAATTTTAATATAAAAAACGCCAAGCAGTTTATTTATTGTCTTTATTATACGGAAAATTAAGAAAACAAAGAATCCACTAACACTTATTCATTTATTTATGTTTATGCTAAAATTTATTGTCATCATATTCGATTTTTCACAAAGAAAACTGCTCTCCTGCACACAATTTTTCTCTATACTAGTAACGACGTCTGTATCGCCTGACTCGTTGCGTTGCTCTCCCTATGTTTTTTTAGCGATAACAATCTTGTAAATTGGCTGTAGCTTCTTTGGCTTCTTGCAAAATATCGGTCACACAACTTCGTCAAGTCCACTGCCACCAACTCGGTAACACATGAGAAACACCACTAACATCCATACCCTAGCCAGGATTTGAACTCGGGACTCCTTGGTTGCAAGCCTAACACGTAAAAGTTGACCCATTTAGCCGGTATTTAATAGTTTTCTCTCTCCAGACAATAAATAAAAGCGTTTAATAATTAATATCGTAAAGTTTTTGTTGCGTTTTTTATTTACTGGGATATATTTATTTCAATTTGCGCCATGGTCCGCGGCGATAAGTTTTTGTTAGGTTTTTCTATCTCGGGAATTTATTACTTGAACTATACAACAACAACAAAATTACCAGACAGAAATTTGTTTAGTGCTCTGACGAGAAATTTGCAAAATGCGATTTCGATGTTCCATTCGAATCAATTTTTATTTTAAACATATTTTTTCTTTTTGGGTCCCTTCTTGAGCCTCCCTTGGAACTTAGAAAAGAAAATTGACCAAAAAAAAAAAATTCATCCTGAACAGTTTTTGTGTGCTTGATATAGTTTTTGATTGAACTACAAATTGTTTTTGGGCCATTTCGATGCAATTTTTCATCCTGAGCAATTTTTAGATTTGGATGAGAAATTATTTTTTGTGGTTTCACCAAAATTCAGTAGGGTCCTTCTGGTCCTTCTAGGCCTTATTATATCTAAATATATATCAGATTTCTATGTTGAGTCGTTTTCAAGTATTACTCACAGACATACAGACAGACATCAGACATCTACAGACGGCATCTCGATTCGGATATATTTTCTGGCTTCAAAACGTCCATTTTTGTCATATCTAGAATTTGGATTATTCACGTCAATAATTTATCTGTTTATAGATTAAAAAAAATCCTACCACATTTATTGAATAACGTGTTGGCTATTAGAATGTATTTTATTATTTAAGAAGATTAATTCAATTACAAAAAGCCACGAACAGAGATATTTTTTATATCAGCTTAATATACCTATTAACCCACATCTTTACTGGGATTGATTCTATCTTGTTGTAAAATACAGGCGTAATTCGAATCATCAAAAATATCCATTGGTTTGACCGCTCCTGTTCGTTTACAATAATATAACAATAACAGAGACGCACACGCGTTCTGTCTGTTGAAATTCCTAGAACGATGACGGCGCCGGCGTTATGATGAATAACATGCATTGGCATTGACAAATCCGGGACATCTTCTCCCCACTCCCGGGTGATTGACCTCTCTTGTTTACAGGTGCACCGACCGACTGCACTGTCGTGTCGATTGTTAATTTAGCAGCAGTGACACGTTTTAACTGGACGACAATTTGGAATAATTTAACAAATACAAATGATTTATCAATCATGTAAATTAATTTGTGTAATTAAAAGTGATATCTAGGTATTTTTAATAATGTATTAGTGATAGTGATAGGCATACGTAAATAATGAAAAATGTGATCCAACTATCTTTAATGGCTCTTATCGCGATGTTAACAATGAATGGTTGAGGTGAAACGTATTCCAGGGTAAGTAATGTTCAATCAAATTTTAATTTATGAATATTGTTTAAAATTAAAATGCGTTTATAATGCTGGAACGTTAAGCAAAGAACCTCTCAAATTGTTAACAAGCATCTGGTCTCGGTATTATTTCCTTCAAAAAAGGATCTACATGGAGATAGTAACTTAAAAATCAAATATAGCATCTGATTAAAACTAAGTAGGACTTGCTAGGAATTTTTCGCGACAAAATATATACCCTATTTATAAATAACTAATTAGCGTCTGGGTACATACAGGTTATTTTGAATATACAGGGTGAACCAAGACGATTGTGTAGGACCAAGTGCTTAAATATGGAATGCTATAAATCTCAGTATATAAGCCCCTTTTTAGATTCCATTCACTCATCATTGACAATCTCCCAAATCATTCGGATAGTATTTTTCTTTGTTGAAATAACGCCATCTGCAGATGCATTTTGAAGAAATCGCTACAATCACCGTTATGGATTATAAGAAAAATGTTTGTAAATACCAGTTACGAGGCATCTGTGTGATGTCTTTGTACGAATGAAAAACCAACACTTTTTGTAAGTACTTCCCTATGACTATTTCTAACCATTTTCGATTTATTGAGCTGTAAGTATATAATTCAAGAAAAAACTTACAAAATTAGAGAATTTTTTAAATAATTGTACAGAAAAATTATAAATAAGTGCTCCACATGTTGCCCATTTTGATTAACACACATCTCTATGCGTCCGTGAAATGGAGTTTATACTGTTTTTAAAATTTCCGGTATAATCGATCGAAATGCAGTTATCTTTCTTTCTTTCATATTTTGAATTGTAGATTGTATGTTGGTATTGGTTCATCCTGTATATTCGAAAATAATTTCCAGTTATAAAATTTTGTATGTATTTTACCTGTATTTTTTTTCAATTTATAGCTAGCTATCTTAGAACTTGAGCTATGAAGCACTATTACCGCCAGTCCACGCAAATTAGATATTTTAGAAGAAATAATTTATAAAGAAATAATATTTGAGATGCGTACTCTCGATAGGGTTAGGAATAGATATCCGAAAAGTTCCCACCCCATTCAGGAACGGAGAGAAAGTCCCTTTTTTGCAAAAAACCACCCCTAACGTTGACTTAACGCTGGTTTTTCACTTTTATCTTGTAAACCGTTCGCTGGAAGAGAAAAAAGTGTGGGAAATAAGAATTTGTCGTTAAATTCTGTATAAAAAATGTCCTATTGACCTTGTAGCTTATCCCCACCTATTTCGCAGTAACAGCGTCCAAACGAGGGTAGTTTTGAGCATACAGGTAAAAATCGATCTCACAGGAACTTTCACAGCGAATATCTCAAAACAGGATGATATAACAAAAAAATGCCCAAGAGTGACTTTATAGAGCGGAATTTTCTCTATAAGATGCCGTCTAGTGGATGTTGACGCAAGTGATTTTTATTTATTTTCCCCCTTTTTCCACAACGATGCGCTTTTGTATTTGAACTCGGTGCGTTTTTTAAAGTGGTTTACCCTGTAGGCCTATCCACTAAAATTCTGTCCAATTTTACTCACTAGAGGGAATTCGGAATTTAAACATCCTCTCCCATGGCAATTAGAGCATATTGTTGAACACCGCAATCGAATCTTAACAATCCGTTGGTTCCAAATTTTCTCCTCGCCAAGATTGAATTTGATATATAAAGCCGTAATATATTGAAGCTGTTTATATTTATCGTCCTGTCGAGCTTTGCTAACGGCTATTAAATTCATCAAGCCTCTTTTAACATGCACAGTGTCACCTTCCTTCTTGAAGCGTCTTTTCGCAAATGAAACAGTCACTTATTGTCTTCATAACTACAGAAACATTTTCACGCGCATTTACGTCTATGTAATAATGTATAGTTCAAGTAGGAATAAATCGAGACATGAAAAACTCAACAAAAACTTTACGACCTCATTAAAATACCGGTACTCTTCTTAGTGCTGTTCGCAAGTTGACTCGCTTAACTTTATAGGTTTTTTAGTGTGCGTCGGGAATGTTCAACGTTAGGCTTGGCGCCGTGGCCCGCGGCGATATAATTATGTCGTAAAGTTTTTGTTGCATTTTTTCTGTGAACTTATACTTGAACTATACCTGCATATATTTTTACATTTTTTAGTCTATCTTTTACCGTATTTCATAAGCGTTTTCTATCGTACTGAAGGTTTGAGGTAAAGGCACTCTTAGACTTAACAAACAGTCTATTCTGACCTTCGCGTTTTCCTTCTCCTACATATTACAACACTTCAAACATCTGCTCCGAAGGTCGTCTACATTGAATGCCTTACATAGATTAGTGAGGTACATATTTTCTCCAGATATGGAGACAATAGGTTTTTGTTTCATTTGCGAAAAGACGCTGAAGACGTGAATTTAATTTAATAACTGTTAGCAAAGCTCGACAGGACGATAAATATAAACCGCTTCAAAATATTACGGCTATATATATATCAAATTCAATGTTGTCGAGGAGAAACGGAATGGGATTGAGAGAAAATGGGCAATATTTTAGCTCCTATTTACGCCACCGAGTTACCAGCACCAATTTTCACCCTTCAGCTAGTTTCCTGCAGCTGCAAAAAAGGTTGCGGAAAACGATGCCCCTGTGTTAAGGTTGGATTGCGCTGCTCAACAATATGCTCTAATTGCCACAGGCAAGGGTATTTAAATTCCGAATTTGAAGAATTGTTCGTCGATGAGGAACCCTCTAATGTAAACCACTTTAAAAAACGCACCGAGAGCTCAAATAAAAAAACGCATCTTTGTGGAAAAAAAGGGAAAAATAAGTAAAAATCACTTGCGTCAACATCCGCTAGATATGCATCTTATAGAGAAAATTCCGCTCTATAAATTCATTCTTGGGCATTTTTCTCGTTAAATCAACCGGTTTTGAGATATTCGCCGTGAAATTTCGTGTAAGATCTATATTTACCCGTGCGCTCCAAACTACCCCTCAGTTTGGACGCTGCTACTGCGAAATGGATGGGGATAAGCTACAAGGTCAATAGGATATTTTTTTATACAGAATTTAACGACAAATTTTTATTTCCTACACTTTTTTCTCTTCCAACGAACGGTTTACAAGATAAAAGTGATAAACCAACGTGAAAAAGGAATTTTCCGTTCCTGAATGGGTTGAGAACTTTTCGGGTATCTATTTCTAACCCTATCGGGAGTACGCATCTCAAATATTATTTCTTTATAAATTATTTCTTCTATTCAGTGTTTTTTAATCTAATTTGCGTGTACTACTCTCCCTGCATATAAAATCGCACAAACTTATACTTTAAATAGGAATATTCCGAGACATAAAAAACGCAACAAAAACTTTACGACCTCATTAAAATACCGGTACTCTTTGTAGTGCTGTTCGCAAATTGACTCGCTTATAGTTCAAGTACTAAGTTCCCGATACATAAAAAACGCAACAAAAACTTTACGACATAATTATATCGCCGCGTGCCATGGCGCCAAGCCTGACATGAAACATTCCAGACGCACATTAAAAACTTCGGTATAAAGGTAAAATTTTTATTTCCACGTGTATACCTGACCGCTATTTGCACTCGGAATGACTCCTTATATCGCGTCTGCTAATTTGGAATAATTTCGCGCTTTAACAATAGTTCTTAAATTAAAGCTCAATCCATCATATCCAGCGATACCAGCATGGTGAAGGAAACATTCGAGTGTTGCTATCAAATTAAAGCTTGGTTCTAAACACTTCCAGATAATGCCAACCTGGTGAACGAAAAGCTAAAGCTAATTTTTAAGCATATCCAGGTGATGCCTACATGGTTGGCGAAATAAGTGTCGAGTATTCAAATCAAAACTCACTTTTAATCATCTCCAAATGATGCCAATAAGGTGGACGAAACGCGCGTCGAGCAGACTGTTACAGTGTAATGTTCAAATTGTAACACAGCTTTCATCGTCTCCAGGTGATGTCAGCATGGTAGACGAAACCCACGTTTAGTAAAACGTTCGAGCGTTGTTACCAAATTAAACTACAGTTTTAAGCAGCTCCAGAGGATGCCAACATGGGGGGGCAAAATGCGCGTCGAGTAGAGTATTGGAGTCTAGTGTTCACATTAAAGTTCAGTTTTACGCATCTACATGGTTCGTGAAACGCGCATCGAGTAAAGTATACAGGTGTAGTTTTAAAATTAGAATTTATTTTTAATCATCTCTAGATGATGCCAACATGGCTGGCGAAATGCGCATCAAGTAGAGCGTTCGAGTATGTTATTCAAATTAAAGCTCACTTTTCTTCATCTCCAGATGATGCCTGCCCAGTGGGCGAAAGCGTATCGAGTAGAGTATAGGAGTGAAATGTTCATACTAAAACTCAGATTTAAGCATCTCCAGATGATGCCAACATGATGGGCGAAACACACGCCGGGTAGAGTATTAAGCGTAGTATTTAAATGACTTGGTGCTTGTGGAAATTATAATAATAATAATAATGTTATTGGTAAGTAGGACAATCCTAATATATAGATCTATTGTTACATGGCTTGTTAACATTAATACTAATTTATCTACATAAATCTCATAACCATAAAACTAATAATAATGAATAAATTATGTCACATATGCAACATCACATTTCAACTTTTCAACACCTCATTTTACTTAATTTGAATTTACAATTAGGAAAGAATTTCTATTTAAAAAAATTCAAAAAATTCTTTAAAGTAGGTATTTAATTATAATTCATTAATTATTTGAAATTTGATTCATTACATATAATAATACTCGGCAGATGCAAAAATTCTACAAAAAGTGGGCGTATCCCCTGCTTAAGCAATTAATTTCGATGATATATTGCCACATTTGCCACTGACATTTGAAATTTCATGCTATACAAAATTCTTATCTGAAATTTTGTCCTATCTCTCACCGTTTTCGCCGGCGTTTCTGCTAAAAGTTAAGCCACACGCAATGTTGCCAATTAGTCTTCAAACTCTTCATTTTTATTTGAGTAGTGAGCTTTGTCAGCAACCCCGCATTTTCCGACCAAATATCTAATATCTCTAGTTGATCGGTGTATTGAAAATACCGCATTGGATTTGTTTCGTTGTCTAACATCGCTACAGCACTGAAAACTGTATAGTAGGCCATGGAATCTGAATGTGACTGACAGGACGCTTCCAATTTCGTTTCGTTATAGATCGAACGTTTTGGTATTAAACAGTACAATCTGCTGAGAGTTATTTGTGATGGGAATTAAATTTTCATATACGTAAAGTGACTTTTAACAATGTTTTAATGCGAATGTTTAATCTGTGTTGTGTTGTTCGTATCGGTTTGATGACAACTAAACGCAAGATTAAAAACGTTAAAGGTAATAATTATTATCTCCATAATTACCTCTAATTATTGTTAACGTTTATCTGCTAATCAATTGTATGTGCTTAGTAAACTCAGTTCATTCTAAAGTTTCGTAAAAGCTCGGCTTTTAGATTATTTATGTTGGGTTATTTATGTTTGCATGAACATTATTATTCACTTGCAACTTGGAATAATTTTTTTTACTAGGTTAAAACGCCTCTCAGACCATTAAACTTGAAAAGAGATATTAAAAATTGTGATTTAGGTATATGTCAAAATATGTTACAAAAAAACCCGATAAATGAAAAAATATTAAATTGAAATCTGCGGTAGGATGCACCCAGCCTCTGCACTGACAGTAGTGCGTTTATTTATTTGTCAGATTGTTCCAAAGCGGACAGGACCATGTAGAGACAATAGGAGAAAGTAAGATTTTATTATATGAAGTTTTCCAATGTATCTGTGACTTTCTTTCAATTAATAAGGAATTAATATATTTTGTCTGTTAACTCAACACGACCGTCTAAATAAATCAGCATAAAACTTGGTAAAAAAAATGAAATTTTTCAGTAGTTATAGACATAGTTTATAGAAACAATTTTGTAAACAAAATATGTTCTTTCTCTCCTAATTGGCCACAAACAATCTTGTTTAAATAAATGAAATGCTTATCATGACCATGTAAATAAATCAATATAAAAGCTAGTGGAAAATTTGTCATTTTTTGCCAGCTAGGTAATACGTATAGCAGCGACAAACTATAAGTTATGTTCGGCCACTGTTCTAGATGGTTCTGTTTTTATCAGGAGATTCACGTAAGTTAAAATTCAAGTTTTGTAGAATGAAGTTGATCGGAAACTTATTTTTTTAAACAATTCTTCTGCGAATTTTTGGTATTTTGTGAATTTCGCTTATATTATTTTCGGAAACCGCGGACATGCATGTGACAATATTTTACCCCGATCGTATTCTCCTTTTTAAAAAAATTAGCATTCCAAACAATTAACTATTTTCCAGTATATAGTTTTCCCCATGTTTGTGACGCCTGACATCAAACGTTAGCATTTATTTGTACGCGACGCTTTTACACCTTATTTAACGATATAGTTCTTTTGAAAACTTCATGGCTCTGGCGTCGTTTCACAAATATCAAAACTCTTGAACAGTACTCGTGAATACTCTATTGGATGTGCGTTTCGCCAACTATGTTGACATCATCTGGAGATAATAAAAAGTTTTAAACTTGGACTAACTTTAACACCCTACTCGACGCGCGACTTAGAGATGATTAAAACTGAATTTTGATCAACTTCAGGTGATGTCAGCATGGTTGATAAAACGCGCGTCGAGCACAGTATTCGGGTGTAGCATTCAAATTAAAACTTTAAAATCTCCAGACCATGCCGGCATTATCTAAGAAATGTGCATTGAGTGTTCGAGTGTATTCAAATAAGCCTGAATTATCATCATCTCCAGGTGATGCCAGCATAGTGGGCGAAACCTGCGTCGAGTAGAACATTTGGGTGTTGCTATCAAATTAAAGCCCACTTTGTCACTTTTAAAATTGATATTTTGTAGGAGGCATTTCTTTGAGGAAGGTGGTGGTGACCAGGGTTGTGTAACCAACCTCGGGGGTTGTTCTCGCCCTTCAAAGGGGTGGAAAATAAATTTATGAAAACACTTTAATAAACACATATTTTATACTATTTTTCAATTATTATAGTACCTATAGATGAAAAAAAAATTAACCCCCTTGAAGGGTGAAAACAGCCCCCGGGGATGGTTACACAATCCTGGTCATCTACCACCTTCCTCAAAGAAATGCCTCCTACAAAATATTAATTTTTTTCTCACAAAAACAAATATCAATTTCCCCCCTCCTACAATAGTGGATCACATGTGGAAGGAAACCAGACTCGAATAAGGAAACATCCGTTTGTGATTTTTCTTTTGCCAATAAATAAAGTTGGGTCCCCCCCAACACTCCGACACAATTGTGCTGAGGAAGTGGGGGGGGGGGAGGGGGAAATGACATGCTGAATGTATGGGAAAATAGTTTTTCGAAGATAACGGCGTCTTTTGATCTGACGAAAAAAAAATTCAGACCAAGAATGAAGAGCTTACGAAAATAAGCAAATTTTGTTCCCAGCCTCATCGATGTTAGACCGTTGATTCGCGAGATATCTCGAATCCAAGGTGCAAAAATAAAAAAAATTAAATTCATTTTTTATCATGAAGGAGTGGAGTTGAAGACCCAATTTTTTTGTAATCATTTTATCGTGTTCTGGCCGGGCGGAAATTAAACGCCATTAAAAAAGCTATTGGCCAAGAGGATTCTTTCCCCCACTATGCCAAAAAAACTGTTTGGAAAAATTCGTGCAATTTTTATTTCGCGCACCAAGCATTTGCAAGGAAATTAAACTGTTTTAGAACAAATTTTATAAAAATCCGCACCAAAGAATTCGCATTCCGCAACTGTCTGAACGACGCTTTAACGCAAGAGCACTCCGGATATAAGCCGGAAAGACGGTTCAATTTACTCTCATATAAATCATAATTTTAAAAAACGGCTTCCATTAAAAGACATTAAAAACGGGACGATGAGAGAAAAAAAAGTATATATAAGAAAAATTTTTTTTTCTTCTATTTTCGATTTGCAAAAATAATTCTTATCATCCCACATACCTATGTATTATTAAAATAAACATTTTCTCTTTTGTAGAACTAAAATAAAATTAACCCTAATATCCTCAAATGTGCACCGAGAAATTTAAAGATTAGGTATAATAAATTTGTCCAATGTCATATTCTATTACATCTCTATCACGCTCTTTCCAAGCACACCGTCCATTAGGTTACGTCATTTTATTGACGTAAAGTCATTTACAATTAAAATTGGAAGCATGGATGACTAATACAATCCAAACAACTCTTAACGTAGGAACCGCGTTTGTTGAAATTCCTGGAAGGGAAGCGGCGCGGCGATTGGTTAGCAGAGCGCTTAGCAACTAGTGTCAGTCCAGTGGGAACGCGACTGCGCTGCCACGAAGAATACCGAATCGAGTGACTTTGGGGCATTCGTCACTTTAACTAGGTCACTTGTCTCGGATGTTTGATATACTGTCTGTTTACTCTGTTTATTTGTAATTTAACAATGGCGGGGCGCGGCGTTTAAAATACTTCGATTTGTGTGTAACTTAATAAAATTGAAATATATCTCAGCATATTAAAAAGTATTAACTGTGTTAAAGTGAACTGTGTATAACGGGTCCAGGATTGATTTTAATTCGTTCATTTGTGATTGGTATTAAAAACGAGCGGTGATTGAGGATATTAAATAATTTTCCGAACACTAGTATATATAAATAAATGTGATGGTTTTAATTCTGGACATACTTCTGAATTTGAACCAGTAAAACTTGGAAAAGCCCAAAGCTGCAGAGTGAGTACCTACCTACCCTATTTAATTTTCTCTTCTTTATTTCTGTCTCTATATTTATATACCTAAATTAGGGCTTATATTTTGAAATATCTGCTCCGTAATATTTAATTTACAAAACATGGGTAGTAATTTCATACAAATAACTGAATTTCTGTTTTATGTAGCTAATATTTTTTTTATTAACCAGAAACCTATACGTGTAGGTATTTATTTTAACAAGAAAGACCACTACTTATGTAAAGTTGACCGTGTTGTGCCTCACAATGTCCTATAAAGAAAATAGTAAATCATATACTTAATCATACACTGATATATACACTTATAGTAATACAATAACTGGGGATTTTAATTTAGGAGAATTTTATGGATTAAATTTCGGTTATTTTTTGATAATTTATCAGTTTATGTATTCCCTGCACTCAAAAACGCAACAAAAACTTTACGGCATAATTATTATCGCCCCTGGGCCTAGCGGCATACTGTCATCAAACAACGACGCACATTAAAAACCTATAAAGGTAAGCGAGTCAATTTGTCGGCGGCATAGTACAGAGAGTAACGGTATTTTAATGAGGTTGTAAAGTTTTTGTTGCGTTTTTTGAGTGCAGGGAATAAATAAACTGAACTGTATAAATAATAGAATAAACACTTGAAAAATTAGAGGTTTTTCCAAATAATTGAACACAAAAAATGCATCATCCGGAGATGATAAAAACTTCGTTTTAAACTTGAATACTATCCCTGCTCGACACGCTACTCAGAGGTGATTAAAAATGAAATCATCTCCAGACGATGTTAACATGACGGGCGAAATGCGTGTCAAGTAGAGTACTGGAGTGTACTTTTAAAATTAAAGCTCAGTTTTCATCATCTCCAGGTGATGTCAGCATAGTGGGCGAAACCCGCGTCGATTAGAACATTCGGATGTTGCTATCAAATTAAAGCTCATTTTGTCACTTTTAGATTTTTTTTTTCCTGGGAAAATTTTTTTTTATTTTGTAGGAGGCGTTTCTTTGAGGTAGGTGGTAGGTGGCCAGGATTGTGTAACGGACCCTGGGGTTATTCTCGCCCTTTAAAGGGATTGAAAATAAATTTATAAAAACACTATAATAAACATATTTTTTGTACTATTTTTCTATTATTATAGATGAAAATGAAAATTCCATCCCCTTGAAGGGTGAAAACAACCCCCCGGGGGTGGTTACACAATCCTGGTCACCTACCACCTTCCTCAAAGAAATGCCTCCTACAGAATATTAGTTTTTTTCTCACAAAAACAAATATCAATTTTTCCAGCTCCTACAAGGGTTGGAAGCCTGGTGTAGGGGTGCCTGAGGTCATATCCCTCGAAGGGACCTTCCGTTCTACTCGAGGGAACAACAAGTTAAAATACTGGGGAAAATAAACGGGTTCACGGAAAAGGGGAATTTGGGGAGCTTGTCGCGAGATTTTCCTATTGTAAAGGAGATTGCTCGCGACAAGCTTTTATATCATAAAAAAAAGGAATTATACAATGTGCAACAAAATGATGGGTTTGATTTACTTCAAAGTTTATTTTCTTCTTTTTAGAGCATTTAAATAAAAACTTTTTTTTTAATATATTTTTTAATAATTTTATAATAATAGTAAAGTCCAATATTTTCATATTGTATATTTTATAAAGCAATAACAACATAATATATGAATGAATAATGGTAAAATTAACAAAAAACATGTAATAGAAAAAAAACTAATTTACAGTAACTATACTGAATAAAAATAAATTTCAAAGCAAATAATCTAACGGCAGCATTCTACGAAATTTTATTTTCTCATCTTGAATGTAGTTCATAGTGGCACCGATTTTTCCTTATCCTAGACGGTACATAGACTTCTAGAGCAAATTAATGCATTCATTTGTTTTATTGTAAATCACCAAAACCTCATTAAGTTTAAAATCATGATTTAAAAGTTATAAATAATAAAGAATTTGCTTTAGCGGTCGAGCCTATAACTCACTTTAATTTTTTTTATTTACTTTATCGCTTTATTTAGATAACGTCCTGGCGGAGTTTAGCATTAGCTATTCGACCATACTCTACCAGGAGACATATACATAGACAATTATAACAGCGACCATTCCCTACGACATTGCCATCTGCCGCAGCTGAGACTCGAACTCAGCAGTGGTACAGCAACTATCCGTGTTGTCTCTCACGCAACCTCATCAAGTCCAGTGCCACCAACCTTGTAACACATGAGAAACGCCACTAACATCCATGCCCTAGCCAGGATTCGAACTCGGGACTCCTTGGTTACAAGCCTAACACGTAAAAGTTGACCCATTTAGCCGGTATTTAATAGTTTTCTCTCTCCAGACAATAAATAAAAGCGTTTAATAATTAATATCGTAAAGTTTTTGTTGCGTTTTTTATTTACTGGGATCTATTTATTTCAATTTGCGCCATGGTCCGCGGCGATAAGTTTTTGTTAGGTTTTTCTATCTCGGAAATTTACTACTTGAACTATACAACAACAACAAAATTACCAGACAGAAATTTGTTTAGTGCTCTGACGAGAAATTTGCAAAATGCGATTTCGATGTTCCATTCGAATCAATTTTTATTTTAAACATTTGTTTTTTTGGGTCTCTTCTTGAGCCTGCCTCCCTTGGATCTTGGAAAAGAAAATAGACAAAAAAAAATGTCTAAACAATTTTCCATCCTGAACAATTTTTGTGTACTTGATATAGTTTTTGATTGAACTACAAATTGTTTTTGGACCATTTCGATGCAATTTTTCATCCTGAGCAATTTTTAGATTTGGACGAGAAATTTTTTTTTGTGATTTCACCAAAATTCAATAGGGCCCTACCTTGGTCCTTCTAGGCCTTATATCTAAATATAGGTATATCAGATTTCTACGTTGAGTCGTTTTCAAGTATTATTCACGGACATACAGACAGACACTAAGTCATCTACAGACGGACATCTCGATTCGGATAAATTTTCTGGCTTCAATACATCCATTTCTGCCATATCTAGAATTTGGATTTATTCACGTCAATAATTTCTCTGTCTATAGATGAAAAAAAATCCTACCATGTTATTGAATAACGTGTTGGCTATTAAATGTATTTTATAAATTAAAAAAATTAATGAAATTACCAAAAAGCCACGAACAAAGATATATTTTATATCGGCTTAATACCTATATAGCCCACATCTTTACTGGGATTGATTCCATTTGTTATTTATAGTTCTTGTAAAATAATATGCGTAATTCGAATTATTATCAAAATTATCCATTGGTTTGACCACTGCTGTTCGTCTGCAACAACAATAACAGAGACGCACACACGTTCTGTCCGTTGAAATTCTTAGAACGATGACTAGACAGCGCCCGCGTTATGATGAATCCGGGGCATCTTCTCCCCACTCCCGGGTGATTGACCTCTGTTGTTTACAGGTGCACCGACCGACTGCACTCTCGATTTATTTTTCAATTTAGCAGCAGTGAGACGTTTTAACTGGACCACAATTTGGAATAATAATTTAACAAATACAACTGATTTATCAATCATGTAAATTAAGGTAATTAAAATGGATATTTAGGTATTTTTAATAATTTATTAGTGATAGTGAAAACAATTTTTTTTTTTTTACTTTCGGAGACATACTTATGCAGTTAATTATTTTTTAAATTTTAAATAATTATGACAATGTCTGAAATCCTCGGGAAGTCGATTGAAAATAATGAGACCTTTATAAAACAACGTTTTGGCTATCTGTTTGATTGAGGATTTTATAAAAAAAAGTTATTTACGTATTATGTGTTTACATGTCTCATAAATTTAATTTCATTTCTTAAATAATCTGGAGTCAATAAATTTTTTAGTTTGAAGATCATTTATCTAGTACCTATCTAAAAATTTTTTAGTAAAAAAGAATTTGTTGTTTAACCTTCATGAAATTAAATGCAAGCATTAATTTATTGGTATGTATTTGTTACATTTCAAAAAACCGCTGCCCAAGGAATCGCTACTTCCACATCCAGAATTTGTATCCAAATCTTATGCACACTAAATCCCAATGTAATATTTTCTTCCCTTTAATAATAGAGTGGGGGTGGTGGAGGGGTAGCTAATGTAAAAAAAATAGTACTTGGTTCTCGTGTACACACTAAATCCCAATTTAATTTTTTACTCCCTTTAATAATAAGGTGGGGGTGGCAGAGGCAGTTGCTAAAGCCAAAAAATTTTTTTTAGACGTTTCGTTCTTGTATAAACACTAAATCACATTTTAATTTTTTTTATCCCCTTTAATAATAGGGTGGGGGGTGGTAGAGGGAGTAGCTAACACAAAAAATTTTTTTTAGATGTTTGGTTTTTGTATATACACTAAATTACATTTTAATTTTTTTACTCCCTTTCGTGATAGTGGGGGGGTGGATGATGCAAAAAAAATTTTGAGACCTTAACTTTTCGTACATGCTCTAAATTGCAATTTTATATAGTCTTATTTGCTTGTTTTGTCCATTTACCCCATTACCCCCGAACCTTTCAACGGAATTTGATCAAAATGTAATCTAGTTCCCGATCTCGTTACAATACATAAGTGTACCAAATTTCAAGTCAATATTGTAAACGGTTCCAGAGTAATCGTGCGCACAAAAAAAATTACCGACAGACAGGAATCGCTCAAATTTAAAATCTGGACGTTTCATGACATTTTAAGTCTATTTCAACAAAAAAAAAAATTTTTTGCGTTACTATACTTCCACTGGACGTGGAAGTAATTATTCTGATGTTTTATATTCCAAGTTTATGTACTTATTTCATTTTGGCTTAGGTTAAACACATAATGGCACTCCACTATTGGTGTATACAAGTTTTATAGAATGAAATCTATCAGAACCATCATATATATTTAACAATTTAACGGCATTTCGTAAATATATCCTATTTTCGTTGTCACTCATTTTTACACGATGCTTTTACGCCTTATTTGATGATGATACAGGCTCATTTCAAAACTTCATGCCTCTGAGGTAGTTTCCTCGAACACCAAAACACTAACGGCCGGTTTATCAATCTAGAACTCTAGAAGATAATATGCATTGCTTCGCTGAGCATTTATCCTTTGGTTACGAGTTATCCTTGCATTGATAAACCGACCCTAACTGAATACTCTATCGGACGTGCATTTCGTCAATCATGTTGGCATCATCTGGATGATAAAAACTTTTATTTAAACGCTGCCATCGAACACTCTACTCGGCACGCGACTCGTGGATGATTAAAACTTAATTTCAATTATCACTATTGATATTAAAACTCAGTTTTCGTCATTTCCAGGTGATGTCAACACCTCATTTCCCCTAATTTGAATTTACAATTAAGAAAGAATTTCTTTAAAAAAAAATTCTTTAAAGTGATTATTTAATTAATTCATTAATTATTTGAAATATTTTATTCAGATTTACATATAATACTCGGCAGATGCAAAAATTCTACAAAAAGTGGGCGTATCCCCTGCTTAAGCAATTAATTTCGATGATACATTGTCAATGACATTTGAAATTTCATGCTCTACAAAATTACTTATCTGAAATGTTATCCTATCTCTCACAGTCTTCGCGGCGTTTCTACTATAGAAGTTAAGCCACACGGAATGTTGCCAATTAGTCTTCAAGCTCTTCATTTTTATTTGAGTAGTGAGCACTGTCAGCAACCTCGCATTTTCCGACCAAATCTCTCGAGTTGGTCGGTGTATTAAAAGTATACATAGGCATTGGATTTGTTTCGCTGTCTAACATCGCCACAGCACTGAAAACCGTATAGTAAGCCATGGAAAAATCTGAATGCGACTGACAAGACGCTTCCTATTTCGTTTCGTTGTAAATTAAACGTTTTGGTACTAAACAGTACAATCTGCTGCAAGTTGTTTGTGATGGGAATTAAATTTTCACATACGTAAAGTCTTTTAACAACGTTTTAATGTGAATTTGTAATCTGTGTTGTGTTGTTCGTATCAGTTTGATGACCACTAAACGTGAGGTTAATTTAAAGGTAATAATTAATTATTGTCTTTCCATAATGACCTCCAATTGTTGTTAACTTTTACTTGTTAATCAATTGTAAGTGTTTAGTAGACTCAGTTCATTCTAAAGTTTCGTAAAAGCTCGGCTTCTGGATTATTTATGTTGGGAGGATTCTGTTTAATAATAAATTGTTAATATTTGCATGAACATTATTATTCACTTGCAACATGGAATTAATTTTTTCTACGAGATTAATACGCCTCTCTGATCATTAAACTTGAGAAGAGATATACAAAATTTTTGATTTATGATATTATAGTCAAAATATATTCTTATAACAAAGCCTGATAAATGAAAAAAATATTAAATTGAAATCTGGGGTAGGATGCACCCAATAGAACTGATAAGCAAGCCTCTGCACTGACAGTACTGCGTTTATTTATTTGCCAGCTTTGGGGGCAGGACCATGTAGAGACAATAGGAGAAATTAAGATTTTAATAATATGAAGCTTCCCAACGTATTTGTGACTTTCTTTCAATTGATAAGGAATTAATATATTTCGTCTGTTAACTCAACACGACCGTTTAAATAAATCAGCATAAAATTTGGTAAAAAAATGAATTTTTTTAGTAGTTATAGACATTATAGTTGATTATAGAAACTATTTTGTATACAAAATATGTGGCCGTAAACAATTTTGTTTAAATAAATAAAATGCTTATCATGACGATGTAAATAAATCAATATACCTAAAAGCTAGTAGGTAGGTATAGTGTGCTGTTCGCAAATTGACTCGCTTACCTTTTTAGGTTTTTAATGTGCGTCGGGAATGTTTAATGTCAGGCTTGGCGCCATGGCCCGCGACGATGTAATTATGCCGTAAAGTTTTTGTTGCGTTTTTTATTTACTGGGATCTATTTACTCTAGCGTCATGGCCCGCGGCGTTAATAATTATGTCGTAAAGTTTTTGTTGCGTTTTTCCAGAGGGGGTTGCCGAGGTGGAAAAATTGGTTTGACCCCGGGAATCCATTCAGCACCATCGAAAACGCGGGGGGAGGGCATTGTCTAGTCGAGGCGCAAACATTGGGTAGTTCGTCAAACGCCTTCAAAGAACTATTTCGAATTTCGTACTCTACAAAATTATTCACATGAAATTTTATCCTATCTCTCACCGTTTTCTCAGCGTTAGTATTGGAAGCTAACCACACGAAATGCTGCCAATTGTTATTGAGGCTCTTCATTTCTATTCGAGGAGTGAACATTATTAGCAACGCAGCATTTTCCGACCAAATCTCAAAAGCCCAAGTTGAATTGGATTTGTTTAATCGTCAAACACCGTTACAGCAAAAGCACTGAAAACTTGGTAGGCCATGCAAAAATCTGAATGCGACTGACAGAACGCTTCCCATTTCATTGCGTAGAGTATAGGTCGAAGGTTTTTTGTTTAAACAATTTGTTGCGAGTTGTTTGTCGCGTGAATTAAATTTTCATATAAGTCAAGTAACCTTTAACCACGTTTTAATGTGAACATGATAATCTTTGTTGTGTTGTTCGTATCGGTTTGATAACCACTAAAGGTAATAAATAACTATTTTGTATTTCCACATGACCTGTAATTGTTGTTAAGTTTTATTTGTTAATCAATTGTAAGTGCTTAGGATATTCAGTTTATTCTGTATTATTATTAATGCTGAGAGGATTGTATTTAATAATTAACTGTTATCATTTACAAGAACACTAAACTTATTCGCTTGCAACTTGGATTATCATAAAACGCCTCTCTGACTATTGAAGTTGAAAAATCATATAAAAAATTGTAATTTGTGATATTTAACTCAAAATATACAGTTAAGACAAAGCCAGATAAAGGAGAAAAAAATTATATAAAAAATATTGCAAAAAAACTTTTATTTAAATGCTCTAAAAAGAAGAAAATAAATTTTGAAATAAATCAAACCCATCATTTTGTTATATTATATAATTTCTTTTATGATATAAAAGCTTGTCCCGAGATTTTCCTGTGTAAAGGAGACTGCTCGCGACAAGATCTATATCATAAAAAAAATTATATAATGTAACAAAATGATGGGGTCTGATTTACTTCAAATCTTATTTTCTTATTTCTAGAGCATTTAAATAAAAGCTTTTTTTAAATATTTTTTTGTACAATTTTATAATAGTAAATCCCAACATTTTCACTATTGTATATTTTATAAAGCAATAGCAACATAATACATGATTAATGGTAGAATTAACAAAAAACATTTAATAAAAAAAACTAATTTACAGTAACTATACTGAATAAAAATACATTTCAAAACAAATAATCTAACCGCAGCATTCTACACGTAATATAATTTTGCACTAACATCTCAATAACATACATATTCGATGGAATTTTCCCATCTTGGATGTAGTTCACAGTGGCTAACGCCGACGGTTCGTTCTTTATGCGCACTAAATCACATTTTAATTTTTTTACTCCCTTTCATAATAGTGTGTAGTGTGTGGCTGATGCCAAGAAAAATTTTGAGACCTTGACTTTTCGTACATGCCCTAAATTGCAATTTTATGGACTCTTACATGCTTGCTTTGCCTATTTACCCTTATTTATCTCATTTACCCCCGAACTCTTCAACGGAATTAGATCAAAATATAAACTAGTTCCAGATCTCGTTATAATACATAAGTGTACCAAATTTCAAATCAATATCATAAACAGTTCTAGAGTAAACGTGCGCACAAAAAAAAAGTTAGACAGACCGACGACTGACAGACAATTTTTTTCGCTCAAATTTAAAATCTATACGTTTCATGACATTTTAAACCTATTAAAAAAAACAATTTTTTTGCGCACAAAAAAAGTTAGACAGACCGACGACTGACAGACAGACAGACAATTTTTTTCGCTCAAATTTAAAATCTATACGTTTCATGACATTTTAAACCTATTAAAAAAAACAATTTTTTTGCGTTACTACACACTTCCACTGGACGTGGAAGTAATGGTATGTTCGTTAAATGAGAAATCTTGGTGCATATTAACATGTTTATTTATGACTGACCTAAGACAATATTACCTTTGAGTTTTTTCACGCTAGCTCTTGATTAGTTCCGCCAGACATGTACACATTAATTAGCCGTTAATAAATAAGTGTAACGAAGCTATTTTCATAACTACATAACATAATGTTATAACTAAAGATATATTTGATGCGCAAAAACAGAGAGTGGAAATGTGTTGTGACTGCGAACATGGAATTTTTGTCCTAATTGTTGTATTTGTGTTTCAGTGGTTATGCACAAAGATGAGGACGATGCAGCCGGACTACATCGATCAAGAGATCTCACAGCCTCCGACCATATTCCATTGGATAGTGAAATGTTTCTACAGGTGAGTGAAATGGAAAAATGTACCAATGTTAACAATTGAACGATTTTGCTTATGGCAACGGCAAATATACGATCACCTATAGTGGAAAGTTAGACTCTAAAAACAATTGAAATGGTTTTTACAAAATAGAAAAACGCTAATTCTAAATAAACCTCTAACAGATAATACCAAAATTACGCCTTTTATATAAAAATACTTTACGTAGAACTTAACAATCCAGTAGCCGCGGCGAGTGCCATATGGTGTGAAGCAGAGCGCGGGGCATAGGGCAGGCAATACCGGACTGAATTTTCAATCCCGGGATATCGGTATTAAAAAAAAATGTTTCGGGATACCGGTATTCAATACCGGCAGTACCGAATTTCAGGAGATTTTAGATAATTCACTTTTAATAAAAAAAAAATTAAGATATTTTATATATATATTTTAAAATATAAATACGGGCAATTTATTTTTCAAGTGCACTAATCGCAGTAAAACAGAAATAAGCCAAAAATAAATACATGACAATTAATTTTTATTTATGGGGTTGCACCCTAAACAAACATTCCTAACGTAACTACTAAAATAATGGTCAATGGCACTAGGCAATGAGCACTGTCACTGAAAAAACTTAATAAGCAAATAGAAAGTATAGTCAATACAGTTAATCTATTCTATTTTTCATTAAAATATGATCTTAATAATAACAGTGCATCAAGGGTAGGCTCGATCAAAAATACCGGTATTGAAAAGTAAATACCGGGTATCAAATACCTGAGAAAAAGTTCCAGGACCCCGGGATCGCGAAATTTCGGCCCTATGTGAGATATAGGTACGTGTCAAAATATAAGTGAAACAAAAAAAAAATATATTTTTAAAAAAGCTTTTATTTAAATGCTCTAAAAAGTAGAAAATAAACTTTGAAGTAAATCAAACCCATCATTTTTGTTACATTATATAATTTTTTTATGTTATAAAAGCTTGTTACGAGCAATCTCCTTTACACAGGAAAATCTCGCGAAAGCTTCTTATCATAAAAAAATTATATAATATGTAACAAAATGATGGGTGTGAATTACTTCAAAGTTTATTTTCTACTTTTTAGAGCATTTAAATAAAAAAAAAATTTTAAATAATTTCTTATATAATTTTATTTTTTACTTTTTAGTCTTTTTATATGCTGTAGGGGGGCGCCCATAAATGATGTCACGTTTTTAGGGGAGGACTGGGTTCTGGAAGTTGTGACACTTTGAGACACGGGGGGAGGGGGAGTCTCAAGCAATTGTGATGTCACAACATAATGAAATAATTTTATATGTAATATTTTAATTATTTAACAGAATACTTGATATTCATTTATCCAGCGTTTTTACTTAACGCTATGTCTCAACTGACGTTCACCCGCTGCTGTAATTTCTAAATAAAAATAAAGACTATTCGTTAGTGTGACGTGACAGGCGAGGGGGCGGGGTGTTGAGCAAGTGTGACAATGTGTGACACAGGGGCGGCAGGGAGTCAAAACAATTGTAACATCATATATGGACGGCTCCTAATCCCCGATATCGATTTTGAGACGGTAAAGTCGTCCGCCATTTTGAATTAAATTTTTGACTAGATATTCGTAATCCGCGACCTCGAAGACCCCCAGATATCGAATTTTGATCGACTTGGACCTAAATGACAAAAGTCGTCAGCTGTATTAACGCAGCCATTTTGAATTTCTGAATTTTTACTAAAAATTCATAATCCGCAACCTAGAAAACCCGCATATATTGATTTTGAGTTGAATCGTATGTTAAACTGTAAAGTCACCCGCCATCTTGAAGTCGCCATCCTGAACTAAATTTTTGGCTAGAAATTCGTAATCGGCGAACCCGAAAACCTCCAGATATCGATTTTGAGTCGAATCGGATCATAAACGGTAAAGTCGTCTGCCAGCTTGTTTTTTTTCTTATATTGTTACGTAAGGAGTGTTCATATTTTAGGAGAAAACTATAAATCAGCTTTAGTAGGTTACATATTGATACAAATTATTTTTCCAAATTCTAAATTGATATAATTTGCAATAATATTAAACAAATATCGAGAACGAGACCTGACACTGAATTATTAAAAACAAACAATAAATACGAACTTGTACTCAATAGGTAACCTGCTAAGTAAGCAACTAGTAAAATTATAAATACGAATTTTATTAACGCGGGCGAGAGTGGAATTCTTAAGACAGTCCTATTCTTAAGTGTTAAGAAGTGCGACTCCTTATCTTGACGCATTTCCCCACATCAGTGATATTGGTAAGAGCCCCCAATTTGTTACTATTATTGTTGTGCCTGTTGATACTGTGACACCGTTTGTTATTATTTTGTCAATAAATTATATTTGTTTTAAACTCGTCTTGTACTTTGGCTACGCAATCTCTCTCTCTCACAAGCCAAGTGACCGTCAGTTACGGCTTCCCCAAAGGGACAAAGAATTTTTTGGATAACAGGAACTTAGAAATGTTATCTATTTGTCATCAGTTGATCTCCTAAATTAGACATTTGGGCAACACACTTGGGTAATTTCCCTGGCTTGATCCACTCTAGCACCTTTTTGTGTAAAGCAACTTGGGAAAAGGGGGTGAAAGGTTCTAGATTGGTTTTGTAACAATAGAATCCAAATTCGTCTACTCTGATCCATTTGACACTATCTCATCGACAAATTTTTTGTTAATAGTATTATTGTTCACTTTCTTATACAAATGAGGTTTGGCTGAAGGTGCTTCAAAGTTGTAAAAGAAATGTTCTATATTTAAACAAACTATTTTTAGTATTTGCGGATGTAATCATTTCCCGATATTGGTCTGGAATGAGGAAAGATGTGTCCAACCATGGGAAATATATATAACAAAACATAAACATCACATATAGTAGACAAACCCCAAATTCAAAGCCCAGGGCGGTCCTGAATGGAGTTACACATTTGAAAAAAATGCAGACAACATCCATTACCCATCGGCATTACCAGTGTCGTGCCGGGGATCGAAACCAGAGTACGGCAGAGCTTGACCAGAGCGAATTTGCCACATCCACTGAGCTACGGTACAATGCGAATATTTTAAAAAATCATTTAGTATTAAACATTGGTAAAGATAAAGAACACAATCTGTTTTTATTTTGTCCTCCACATGAAGTTATTAAACTTACTGCCTCTATTGGCAATATCATTCGTTCACGTAAAAAAATATGACTTGTAGCCTGACTGTTTTGACGCAGTGGATACCAACGTTATACAACATCATTTGTGTGGAAGAAAAAGCTTTGTGTGGATAACTTCAGCAATGGTATTGTTTGTTCTAAATACGCCACATAACATGTTTTCCTCCCAATGGTATTATTAGTATGGTATTTGTCTGTCTACCTTTTGGGAATGAAAAGCAAATTGTCATGTTTTCTTTATGCTCTGACGATATTTCTCCGTCGTTTCATACAGTCTCACATTTCAGGTTTTCAAAAGACAAATCGAACGTTGTTGTCAAAAATTCGCCTATAGAAAGACACCTTAACCGTGTATTTGCCATCTACTTTCTTTCTTTAACACTGATCTATATAAAGCCGGTGGAGGATATTTACATTAAGTAATAAAGGCTTTGGGTAATTTCTACTGTGATTTTTGTTTCTACAATAGTGCGATTGTCTTACAGGAAACTGATTAGTGTGACTCATAATGTAGTGTCACCTAATGTAACATAACACCTTTATCCACTAAAAATATTAGTTGTATGAGTGACATGGCACCTTTATCATCAAAAAATTTCTTTAAAATATTACAAATTTGGAATTCGCTATTTATTGGGAGTTAGATCAGAAGTGTTCAAAAATTGCAACATTACACCTTTATCCACTTATGTCTTCAATTGTTGAAATATCTAATGACCCTAGTGAAAGTATAGTATCTATCTAGAATTTTTGGTCGACCAAACTCTGTGCAAGAATACGCCAAGCTAGTGCAAAAGTTATTGTTCAACAATTAAGAAGGAATGTTTCAACAAATATTGGCAAAAAGTATGATAGGTATGAATTGATATCCTTTTTTATTTTCAAAATGGGATTTTGAAAAAAATTAGAAAATGTCTAAATTAAGAAAGGAAAAATTAAATAGATAGGTACCTATAAACTGTAGAGTTAAATCAGAACTTCTTATCAATAATAATTCAGGAGCTTGTAACAGTGTCAAAATATTATTGATGCATGATATAATTTTTTAGTTATGGATTGAAAGTGGTTTAAATAGCAAATACATATTTTTAATCTGAACAGATTCCGTAACTTTATAGACACACTAACTGAGGGCCATAGAACAAATATTTTATATGATTATAGTACTGCTTGGGACCCATCTACATGCCAATGTATTGTCATGATGTTCTGAGAAGATATTATATACTTAATTTTAGTCTAAATTGCACTATGTTACTGTTTTCCAGCATAATAAATTAAACAAGGTGTGCGGTAGAGCCATTAAAACCTTATATAGCGGTAGGCAATACAGAATACGTTACATGATTAATTATTCAAGTGGACGACAGAGGGTGTAGATTCCAGCCGGACTTTTATAGGATCTCTACCTCAAACGTCTCTTCTCTAATACGAGCACTATCCAACGCCACTAGGCTCACCGTCACCGACCCTCTCTATTCCCAAGGAGCGTAAACTCTATGTAGTTTTACCCTCCTTGCTCTACTCCCAGTCTATGTTACAGGACATGGATATAAGGCAGACTTCAGGACGGTAGAAACCTGTATTGCCCACCATTTTGTTTTCTGTTGTCTATATTTAACCCTAGAGGCCACTAATAGTATTGAATTAAAATATTTTTTCATATCAATAGCAAATTGTATATCTTCTGTAGTGTTTTACTGATGGCTTTTCTGGCTTTAAACAGATAAGAATAAAATTTACAAAAGATATGGAAAGCATTTATCTGTAACTATTCAGTTTCATGAATTTTCTTACCTTTTCTATTTGGCATCTACAGAATAACCCAGTAAATTAATATATTTGCAAAACAGTTTTTTGGAGGAGTTCGGATTTTGTTTGCTTTAAATTGTAGCATTTTAAGTATTGATACATAGAAAGCAAATATCTTTTGGGGTTCATCCTCAGATTTATTTGTTTTTTTATTTCCTTGCTACCAAAATTAAAGTCAAAGAAGCGGGAAAATGTACCCACATCCTCAAATTGTTTATCATTAGATAACTTTTTAACAATACATTATTTAATCGGAAAAATGTACAAAAAGTTTTTTATTACTTTTTCATGTAATTCGGCCGTTGACTTGGTTTTTCGACATTTATTATTTTACCGAAATTTTTTTATGTAAACATGGACATTTTCTTAGAATAGAAAAATTATTTAGAGGAAAGTTTTTTTGTTGTTCATTAATACTAAAAATACTATGGAAAGCAAAAAAAACCAAAGTCCCCAAATATAATGCCAAAAAAACACTATTGTACTTTGGTAAGTAAGTACCTGTCCTGGTATTTTTAAAGTATGTGTTATTTTTCTAAAATTGTATAAGAATGTAGATAAATCAAATATTTTGTTGGCAAACGTCATATTTAATTCATATATTCACATCAATAAAGTCCGCTCTGAATGTGACAAAATTAGGGTTAACTTATAAAAGGAGTTTAGATATACCCTGCTCCATTTAAGGAGGGGACCTCTTGTAAACTTGAAGTTTTTTTTGCTTACTCTCAAAACTCACAGACACACTGATAAACGTGTTTTAATATCTTGTCACTATTCAAACATGAGGGCAGTATAAGCCATCGGTTATACATACATTTCTTTCAATTGAGATTTGAATAATATATTGGGACAAATAATTCTGATGGCAAGTTTTTAAAATATGTCATGGGGAATATATTTTTTTATAATTATTTTCATTTTGTGTTTTTTCTTTTTCCAGGGTCTTAAAATTCAAAGTGATCAGTCTCGATGTCGGAACTGGGGTATCATGTAAATCGAATAGATGTTGCAGAACTTGTGAATAATTTGCCACTTGTCTTTTCCCCAAGTATCGTGGCTCGGATGGATATCTCGGTGACGCAAATATATTAGGTAAGACAACAAATTCATAGCAAAGACCTTTTGCCTCTATTGATCTTGCATCTTGAAATATCTTATTAAACACTAATTAAAGTAAGCCAATGAAATAAATTCTAACTTATCCAAATAGACCAAAAATCCGAAGAACAAACAAATAAGTTGTGGTTGTTTGTAAAGTCAATTTCTCGATTACATCAAATGAAACGCCCTGTATATTTTTACGCAGTAATAATATGGAAAATTTAAATGCAAATAATTTTTGTATGAACATTACCATCGGAATTTATAGAGGTCTTTGAAACAATTAACGAAACTGAAAGATTTGTAGGTAGAAAACAGCTTTTATTTAAACAAAATTATGATAAAATACCTTACACCGGCTACAAACAAGGTACATTAAATGTTAAAAAGGCTTTCCAGCTTGTTCCAAACATAAATATGTTTTTGCTCGAAAAGACCTTTCCACTTGCTTGCTTTAACGTTTGAGGTGAAATATTTTCAAATATGACACATCTTTTTCAATGGTCACTTCAATGAAGCAACCTTCTTGTAAAAGGTGTTACCTGGGTTATTAATATGCCTCACGTAGGATGAAGCTTCAGCTCATTTTTATGAGACGTGAAAGTGTACCTAGACAATACACATTTCTGAATCTTGTGGGATTATATCAGAAAAATCGTATACAAAGAGCTACTAACAACTAAGATAAATATGTGGCACATAATAAATGTGTTTGCAAATATTCCACCTGAAATGGTAAGGCCAATGGAAAGCAAGAGCAAAAACAGTTTAGAACTGGATGAAAAACGTTTTGAACATTTAATATAATAATTTATCGTAGTGGGTGTAAGTTGTTTTATTATGATTTTGTTTAAATAAAAGTTTTTCTACTTTCCCATGTTTCTGTTTTGTGAATAATTTCATATCCCTACATCAAAATATACAGGGTGTTCCATTTGAAAAAATTGAAGATTTGAACATTAATTTCAGGCACCCTGTATATTACGGATTTGAAACAATTACTGTTACAGTATTATACCACCTTCATTAGAAAAAAATTAACTTTGTTTTCTATTCAATTTCACATTCGATAAAATGGTAACCATTTATAAGCTTTTTGTTTGTTTGATCATTCCGTATAATGTTTTTTTTAATTGAAAGAAACTACACCCTGTATAATTGCCTTTATTTCTTAATTATTGCATTTATACAAATTTTTCACAAAAAGCTATTAAAGTACCTTTTCTAAATTTATATAAAGTTGGCACTATTTAGAGTAGTTATAAAAGTGGGAATAGTTTTTTTTACAGTATATTAAAACACTTTACTTTGTTTCTATCACTAATTAGTGATATAAACAAGTGAGAGATAGTGATAGAAACAAAGTAAAATGTTTTAACATATCATCATGATTGACATATCACAAAGGAACATTCACCGTTCTATACTGATATTATGATTTATGTGGCTGCAATTTTTAATGGTACACATAAGTTGTTCATATTTATTTGATTTGAACTTTTTTATGAGACGTCACATCATTTGCTTTATTGAACGGTAAATAAATTTAATAACAGCACATTCAGGCAGTAATGTGAAAATTGTAGAACAAAATATTCAATGGTAATAAAGGTTTAATAAAGACTGTTATTTTTTCGTAAGTTTTGCACATTAACAATGCATTGTATAAACTGAAAAAAGAAAAATAATTTAATTTGAAAAATTGTTGCATCCTGAAGACTTCTTTTTGTCATTCACATTGACTAGATATTAATCACACCTGCAACTCAGGCGAACTAGTAGACAATGTCCTAAGAACTTTAATTAGTTGGCAAGTGGTGATGGTGAAACAATCTGTTTAAGCATGTTCGAGTTTTGAAGATTATTTTGAAAAAAAAATTCGATTTTTGCAAATGAACTTTTTCTGAGGTTGGCTCCCCTCCAAATATAAATGAGTTTATCGACTGAAGCAATCAATTAATTTCCTTAGGTCATTATTATTATTATGAGATACGTTTTAAAAAGTCACACACCATAAGAAAGTAGATAAATTGAATCAATATTCAACCACAATTTCATATTGTGCCCTTACAGATTTTCTTAATTATTTATTCAAAAATACTCTATTTTTGGGAATACATGTATGGCTCTGAAAGTAGCCGAGCATAGTCAGTAAACTTTTGTTTTTAAATAAAATCATGGTTTTTTTAGGTACACCGACAAATATAATTAGGTACAAACCGCTCCATTTAAGTAATATATTAGAATGGGAGTCAAAATATCAGTACTTGAATAGGGATTTGAATCCTCGGAAGAGAATAGGATCGTCTTTGAAAGAGGGATTAAGCGACAGAGTGATAGAGGTGAGATATTTGTGTACAGTCTTAGTCAACACTTCCCTGCAAATGAAAAAATACAACAAAAACTTTGCGACCTCATTAAAACACCGTTACTCTCTGTACTATTCCGGTAAGGTAAATTGGATTACTCACTTAACTTTAGTTTTTAATGAACCTCAGTTTGTTTGACGATACCATACCGTCTGGTTCGCCGGTGTTAATAATGAGCTCTTAAAGTTTTTATTGCATTTTTTATTTGCAGGGAAGCGTTGTCTTAAACTATGCATTTCCATTTCTGCATTTTGTTAATGAGTTATTTTTCAGGTAATGGAACTAATTAATTCGTTCTCCACGCAAAGGGGAAGGGTTATAGATTTTAAAGAAATATTATACGGTTATTGGAGGCTGGATCCTGTTTGTGGTGTTGACCAAATTTTGTGTCTGTTGTTGGTTTACCGCAAATATAGGAGCCACAAGATGACTGTTCAAGTTAGAAGGCATGCCTACATACAACAGACGTTTTCAGGTAAATAATTAGTGTACAAGGTGGGGCAATAGCTCGAAATTAAAAAAAAAAGGTACATTGATAAACTACATAAAAGTTCTGTAACTGGAAATTATTTCCGAAAATATACGGTAAGCCAAGACAACACACACAGGAAGAAGTGCCATTTTTAAAATGGAATGCTATAAATATTAGTACATTTTTAGAAGCCACTTTCTGTATTACTATTCTCCAAACCATTTGAATGCAGTGATTTTTTCTGTTAAATAATACAGATGCATTTTGAAAAACACTACAGTCACTGTTATCGATTTTAAGAACGAACTTTGTAAATAAGTTATGAGATATCTGTGCGATGTTGTTGAATGTTGTTCTTACAACGCATCAATTATAATATATTTTATTATTTTTATTAGTGTCAATGTCATTGTGATCCCCACCAATGATTTCTTGCCAAAATAATGTAATTGATATAACTATTAACTGACATAAAAATCCCTATTTACAACAGACTTTTTTTGGAAAAAACATATTACTTAATAAACAATCGATGACTTTAATTCGGCCGCAATAGTACATCTCTATAAGTATTTGTAACCATTTTCGATTTATCGAGCAAAAACATATCACAGATGTCTCATATCTGGTATTTACAAATATTTTTCTTAAAATCTATATTTGGTGACTAGTGATTTTTTCAAAATGCGTCTGCAGATGGCATTATTACAACTAGATCCAAATGGTTGGGAGATAGTCAATAATAATAATAGTAAAGGAGTGACCTCGACCACCAATCAAGACAATATATGTCGTGGAATTCTGAGCCCCCACTGAGAGCAACATTGTCTTGAAGGAGGAGGGAAAACGGACAAAATATCGAGATTTGCTCTTCGAACCCCGCAGGCTTTATCCAGGCCATTCTGTTAAAATAGCGATACTGATTATAGGAGCCCTCAGTGGAATAAGACAGACACTGCTTTCAGAACTAAAGATCATACCGGTATGCCGAGATTCGGCAGAATGCAGGAGGCCATCATCCTCGGTTCATTGCATCTACTCAGGGCACACGATTCACGAACCCGGTAGTCACTCACCCCATGGGCGTGGGGAGTGGCTATTGGTATTTATTACCAGCTCCCCTCTGTGAGGGTTGGAGCCACAGAGTAGGGTGACTGGTTTTTTGTAAAAAAACAAAAAAAAAATTAAGGAGTGAAAGCAGTCTAGAATGAGGTTTCTAAACATGTAGTGATGTTTGTAGCATTCGATTTAAAAGAAATGGCACTTGGCCCTGTATAATCGTCTTGGTTCATCCTGTATATTCGAAAATTATTTCCAGTTATAGAATTTTTATGTAATTCACTCGTGTTTTTTTTTTTATTTCTAGCAATAGTCCGGGCGATAGCGTCAATATTTTATACGTCATATCAACAGGACTTCTTTGTTTTTTAATGTTAGTTTTCGATCGAATTTTGGGCTCGATTGAACAAAGGAAAACACAGACACTTAGATTAAAATGGATATATTGAACAAAATACAAATATAATGTACAATGGTTGAAAACTTAACAAATACCGAGTGCAAAGGAAAAGTAACGCGCCAACAGATAGGAGCGCGCATGCGCACAGTCGTAACGTACCTCGACGAATAATCGCGGCGCGAGCTTCAAAAATAATGAATTACTAACACGAAAAACAATTAAAATAAGTATCAGCTGACGCAACCGTGGAGATGAAGAGTGTGGGAGACTGTGCATTTGGTAAAATAATTTTGTTTTTTGCGTCAATCGCTCGGCTTGCCCCTGAACTCTGCTGTACACTAAAAAAGTCTAGCTGACAGGTTTTGTCCCATGGTATTGTCAGCTGACACCTTTTAATTGTTTTTTTATATCGTAAACTATCGTATAAATAAATTTCAGCTTTGTTGAAATAACAAATTTTCACGTGTTTTTCATACATATTGACAAGTTGACAACATTCGCTCCTTACCTTATGCAGCTGACACTGTTTGTTTTTTTCATTTATTACATAAATAAACTATTTATAGTTTTGTAGCTTTGTTGGATTGACGCAAAAAACAAAATTATTTTGCCAAATGCGCAGCCTCCCACGTTCCTCATCTCCACAGCCGCGTCAGCTGACACTTATTTTAGTTGTTTTTCGAATAAAAACTAACATTAAAAAAATAAAGAAGTCATGTTGAAATGATGCATAAAATATATGTGCTACCTCCCGGATGATCATAGAACTCAAGTTATGGAAGTCAGACGCACTATTGCCCCACCCTGCATTTCTGTTGAATTCGTTTATTTTTTGTTGAAATGAAAAGCTCCTGTTATATTTAACATAAGTTAGACACATAATAAGCTTTCGAATAAAAATAAGAAGTATTAACTCTTACTTACGCCAATGTATGTTTGCTTACTTTCCATTGTGTACTCTCTTTAACCTACTTAAAAAAAAATGGAATGGAATGAAAATAAATAATTCCTGTCGAGTTTTCACTTTGCACCCCTACTGTTGGGGCTGTTACAGAAGGAAATGCAATTTTTAGTTTTTATTTAATTTCTTTTATTCCTGCTCTAACGAAAATTCTGGAAAAATCAAGACCCATGCAGCCTTAAGGGCGTATATATCATAATTTTTTTTATTTCTTCAAGTTATTATCTTTGTCTTTACAGCTACAGCGTCCCTGTATGCTTTTTTCCTTATAATGTTTTCAGATTTTTTGGAGTGGTGCGTCATGATGTAAAAAATGAAAATTTGATTTTGAGATGTTTCTGTCTAGTACTGTACCTGTTAATCTTTATTTTATTGATGGGTATATTATAATTTAAAACACGTTCATACAGTAAACGGTACATAAATGGATAATCAGTAACTTTCCTTACACTTCAGTATAAGTACGTCATACATATAAAGGGGTTCATCGTTTCAATGAAATAGTATAGACAACTACTAAACCATAAAAGAGAGATGGTCGGTTAAAGGACCCCGCAGCAAATACACGTAAAAACGGTTTTGGTGAAATTCCCTAAAAATTTTTTAAATCGTAGATCTAGTCCTACTAATTAAATTGCCCATTAGCAAAACCCACCTTCCAGGATTTCTTTCGGATTTATGGTCATCCAGAGTTTTAGATCTTACGGGCTGCAGTCTTACAATATTTTCTAAAAAATAGTTTATAGGTCGAATCAAGAATAATAAAAAAAATGTATAATGGGGTATAAACTTTTTTTTACATATTGCGTTAATACCTACAGTCCTACAGAGTGTACAAGAAACTATTTTTATTTAAGAAATCGTCAGCAAATATTACTGATGATGCTACTTACATATTTTATGTTGATCAAGTAAGTTATGTCTAAAACAATTTAAATCTAGTTGACAGTTATTTGTTGTCAGTGCGTAAAAAGACGCTAACCTACCTATGTTTGTTGCCGTATTTTAAGTTTATTTGTTGATTTTGTTATCCCGAAGTAAGTACCTTATACGAATAATAAAATTAATTTTTTTAAAGTATTTAATTTTAAGTTTGAGTCACGGCCCTTCCTGCAAACCGGAGGCACTGTCAATACTTGTCATAGTGTGAACTTTATAAATAGAATGTCAAGAATTGATGGAGATAATAATGCTGCCAAAAAAGAAATTGCCACAACTAGGCGTGAGACATTTGGAAGACCACCACTTATTAATAATCAGACAAGAATCTGTTTTAATTGTAACGTCTCAATTTTTAATGAAATAACTGTTATAGAAAATGATGTTTAAGACCTGTTTAAGACTTAATGTATTAACTCAAACATCAAGTCATAGTTGTGCTATATGCGACGCTGTTGAAAATCTACAAAGACTAACTATTCAATGTAGAGTTAACGTGTTTGTCATCAAAAACATAATATATTGCGGAAAGTGTCAGTATGTCATCAACATCTAGATGAAAATGATATGTGTTGATCCAGCAGCTAATGGCTGGACTGCGATTTGTTAATAGGCCATATGTTATTAAGGTACCACAATTACTAGCATTTCTACAGAAATTAAGAATCATAAACAATACAGAAAAGTGGAAATGCCACAACATAAATAGTTTTACAGATGAAGAATTCAAATATGTGTCTCATGTCCAAACATCAGTTTCGTGAGATTTATGATTATTGTCCCAAGAGAAGGTGGACATGATTACGTTTCAAAGAAAGATGTTCTTGTATTTTTTTGCCAATCAGATAATTTTTGAAAGTGATATTTGATTATTCTAGTCGACAGTCAACTGATGCAGAGGTTTGTACCTGAAAATATTGGGCTACAATCCATAACTCGCAACACGTCACTGATTTTGCAAATCAACTGTGCAATAACGAACCTGATGAAAAAAAGGCAATTGCTTACATTGACGGTACCTACTGTTCAATAGGGAAAAGTAATAATTTTCAAGTTTTGCATCAATCATACTGCGTACGTAAAGGTCGTCATTTAATAAAACCTGGCTTAATTGTTACGCCAGATGTTATATATTGGCCATACATGAAAAATATTTCTCTACTTCTCGGAATAACGATTTGTCAATGCTGACAAATGAAATGAAACGAGACAGACATGTGATCAAACTGGTTTTTAGAAAATGACATTTTCGTTGTTGATAGGGGCTACAGAGATGCAGTACCATTGCTAGAAAAAATGGGCATAAACTGAAACTAGCTCCCTCCTATATACAAGACATGACACAATGGGAAGAAATTGATTTACAAATAGATCTGACACTGTAGCAACGCTGCATTATTAGACTTTGAATATATTTGCGACACCGAAATGCTACTAAGTACCAGTTATGGATACAGTATAGTAATATAGGCGATCCTATCACTGGATATTACTGTACTGGCAAATCTGGTGTAAGAACTATTGGCACATGTAGCTAGTGTTTTTTGGTTCTTGGGTTACTCAAGACACGAGCCGAATGTGAAATATCCGTCAACCATGCTCTTACAATCTATCCAAGACGCAAGTGATAGGTACAGATAACAACATTGAGTAAAAATCAATATTATTACTGTTAGCCGTTACAAGTTTTTCGTTTGTTATTGTTAAGAATTTTTTAAATAAAAATATTTTCTTGTACACCCTGTAGGTTCTGTAGGTATTAAAGCAATAATTAGTAAAAAAAGTTTATACCCCATTATTAAAAATTTTTATTATTCTTGATTTGACCTATAAAATATTTTTTAGAAAATATTGCAAGGCTGCAGCCATGTAAGTAAAACTTTGGATGACCATAAATCCGAAAGTAATTCTGGAAGGTGAGTTTTGCTAATGGGCAATTTAATTAGTAGGACTAGATCTACAATTCACAAAAAATTTTCATCGAAACCGTTTTTCGTGTATTTGCTGCAGGGTCCTTTGAGAAAATGTATATTTTAAAGCTCATTAATGTGCCATATCAGGTTTTAAAGATTTTCAGTAATTTCAGAAATATATCAAGAGAGTTAAATAAAATTGAAAGGTGGTTGCCTATTTAAAGTCTCAAATTTCACTATGCTTGCTTATGGACTCAATTAGTGCTACGCCACATTTTAGGCAACCCAACATACTACTGTCATACCATTAATAGCGCGAAATTAATGCGCTGGAACTTGGCTCTTAATGCTCTAGTTAATAAAGACTATTATCAAGAGAGTTAAAACATAGCTTAGAATTTCATTTTATTTCTAGCTCACAGAAAATATTTAAGACCTTTCAGTAACTAATTGACGTTCACAAAGTATGTGAAAGTAAAAGTAAAGTAAAATACATTAGAAGAAAGTAACTTTTAATTAAATAAATTGATATTACATATGAATTATAGTATCCTCCAATAGGAATTGAGAATACAAAAACGTCATTGCTGCTAACTTCAAGTTGGTTTTACATTTTGCCCTGTTCACAGACTACCAGACTGGCAACTCAATGTTAAATTTTTGTCCAGAAATCTATCTCTCTCTCCGATTTGCAGAAGCCAAATTCAGAGGGCGCCACAGTTGCAGACGCGGGAGATTTGTTTACTTTAACTTACAGTTGTTTATGTACATATTTGACATTTAAAATTTGTGATCAAAGTGCAATGCCGTTTCATGCTTAATCTTTGATCACAAATTTCAATGTCAAATACGCCATATTATATATATACTATAGGAAATTAAAAGTCAAATTTGTAATACATCATAGAACTTTATTTTGTCAGACATAAATAAACATGTAATAAAAAGTATGACAAAGGAAAAATACATAGTAAAAGAAAGCATAAGAATTAAAAACACTCATATCCTTAACCTAAATAGATACTTTAAAAATTACATCATAAAACTTGTATTTTTATGTGGTCGAGTGGAAGAGTAGCTTTGCTGAACTCCGCCACAAATAAAGACAGTTTATTACTATTATTAATATTTAAGGCATTTTTGTTTTATTATATTCAATTAAATTATCAATATCAAGAGAACCATATTTATATTTTACAATACCTCTCTTGCTAATTTCTTTTCGTGTGCATTTATTAATTGTAGTAAATACTCGCCTTACAACCTCTTACATGATAACAATGTTCTCCAAATTCGAATTTTCAGTGATGACGAGGTTAGTACCTCAATAAAAAAAACTCAAGGCAAACATGACTACAGTAGCCGGATTCTAAGTTCCTATCGAATTGAATCGATGTGATAGCAACGAATTTCAAACACGTGTCGTTTGAAATTCTAAGTTGTTATAGAGTAAACTGTTATAATATCGTAAGACTGAAACAATAACTTCTTTGGTATGGAGCGTATTCTGTCGATTAAGAGTTAAAATTGTTATAAGATACGTACTTAGAACCAGTAGTATCGTATCAACTTAATACGATAGCAACTTAGAATCCCGCCGCTGGACCTGATGAAATATATGGTTTTGCACAGTGTAGTTGAGATATTAAAAAGTCAACAGTACTTGACTTTAGGTCCTTAAAAATATTTCTGACAACATCAGAATTACTCAGGTCACACATTTCTTTTATTTTATTTGCTCGCTCTTTACACAACTTTTTTAATTTTCGTATGTGATCTGCCTTTTTTGAAATTACCTTAAACATAACTTTCTTCCTTGGGGTTGTATCTTCTTGACACAATTTTTTTAAAATTGAACTTTGGCCTCTGAATCCCCCAGATTTGGTATACGATGGTAGAGGTGTTGATGAACGATCAACTGGAGTACTTGGCACACTACTAGATGTGTCTGGATGCGGATTTTCTAATTCCTCATTATGTGCAGAAGAAACACGAAGACCACGTGATGTCGATGGTAGACATATATCTTCTTTGGGTTCCTCGACCTGTATGGGTACAGGTGTATAATCCCTTTGGGTTTCTACTCTGTTTCCACATGGATACCGGGTAGGAACTGCATTTCTATTGAGGATGTAATCGGTATCATTTGAGTATGACTCTACTGTGAAGTGCTTATTACAAATTCTAAGATGGCGTATAGTATTTTCTGACACTTTCATTCCCATTAAGTCCTGCCACATTTTCGATCTGAAAACGATAATATTTATTTATTTATTTGAAGTAGATACTGTGGTAAGGCAGAACAATAATTTGAAGTAGTCTTACGATATTTAGAAATATATATTGCACTGTGCAAAAACTAAAAACAAAGACTGGAGCAAATGCACACTTACTTATGAAGGTTCCTGGAAAAATAGTGCAATTTTTGCACATCAACTTCTTCAGTTTCACAAACAATGCAGAAGGCAGAAGACATTTTAAGAAATAATCTGTAAAATGCAATATTATATATTACTGTAATGCAATGTATATTTGCACAATAACACTCACCTAACTCCTCTTTGGAAATAGAAATTTTTAAGGGGCACTAAAAACTGCGAATTTTATGTTAAAAAGTCAAGTTTTTACAAAAATAATATCACCAGCACAACACAATCACAGTACACAATATAAATAACATAATACAATGGACGACGTTTGACGTTTCAAACGACATTTGCGTTAAGAGCGACATCTGAATTTGGCTTCTGTTGCCTCGACCTTGACCGGATAAATTTCTCAGGGAAGTTGCCAGTCTGGTAGTCTGTGCCCTGTCAGTTTATAACCTCGTACAGCTGACCATATGTCTCAAAAGTTTTGAATTTCTAATTTAATATTTTATAAATAAGTATTTTGGTATATGTAAGTACACCTAAGAAATTTCAAGAAAAAAACAGTTGTTAAGTATGAGTGCAATATTTGACTTCTACAAAGAAACTAAAATCATTCGAAAATGAGAAAATTCTCTAGCTTCAGGATGTTAAAAAAATGTAGTATGATAATGAGCTGCATACTATACATGGTTCAAGCAAGTATTAAGACAAAATGTGTAAAGTTGAGGTAGGTAGGCGAATTAGTCTTCTGGAGGTGAATATGTAAACATTTTTCCAACATTCACTGGTAAATTACTTTTTCTGTCACCATCTTCAAAGTGCCAATGAAAACTTATTAGATTTCCTATCGCCTCTTCTGAAAATAGAACAAATAGAATTAACTAGGTACACAGTTTATAATAAATATTGTATAAAATTGATGTAAATAGTAAAATTAACGTAATCAACATTTTTACTGTCAGAAAACTCTATAATAAAGTAAAATATAAATAACCCTAACCTACCATGAGGTTAGGTATGAACGTAGCTTCTACTTTTCTTTTAACTTGGCATCCTTTGGAAAATGAAACATTTTACATTCACTATTATTAGTATGATCACATTCAGGGACAAAACATAAACCCATAGTTCAAACAATTTAAAATGAATTTACTGCAATTGCATTGCATTCTGCAACATAATCTAAATTTTCACATCCTTCATTCCCATTGGAGGAAACTAGCTGTTTTATATTTGGCATTATTAAAATAAAATTAAAGGTTTATGAAATCTTATATAAATATATATATTTAAACATATGTTGTGTGTATGAGATTGGCACTGGAAGTTCTTATATATTTGTTTCAACCAAGAAATTAAATAAAATGTAAAGCAATGTTTTAGCTTCATAATTTATAGTCTTTATGAATAAGGTAATAAAGCTCAAATTCCAATGTCTTTCGACGGGATCAAAATTTTTATGACAGTAGTATGTCTGGTTACATAAGTTGTGACATCACAGCAAATTGAGTCCATTCGGTTTTAGTCTTTGAATCGGCTGTCTTTTAGGAGAAATCGAAAATAAATATTATTATTTTTCAGGGATATTCGTGAAGGAAGTAAATTTTTATAAATTTCCCACTGCATCCTAGAACCCAGAGATATGCCAATTTCATACTTCCTCTGAGCGGGCGGTACAACACTTTTAAGAGAGCCTTAAGGATGTACGAGTACGTGCGTCTGAGAGAAGCGGAACCCACCAGACCGTATGTTATTTTATACAAGAACCAAATATCTCCGGAAAATTTTCAGGAGAGCGTGAACTTGATTGAAAATCTTAAAGACAAATATCGTCTCAACGATATTCAAATAATATATTCCAAAGAGATGTTCAGAGGAATAGCTCTCCAGTTGGAATTCTTTATCAGAAGATGATTTAATGTTGTTTATCGATGTCGAGAACGGTTTCTGTTGATAGTTTGGCTTTGGAATCGTCAGCCTCTACAAGAGCGACTACTTGAAATTGGGCGGGTTCGATTTGATGATCTCCAGTTGGAGATACGAGGACGTCACCTTCTATGATAACGCGGTCAAGTTGGGCCTGGCGATAATGAGAAGTGTCGTTCCTGGCCTGTTCCATGTGTTTCATTCGGTGAATTGTGTCGCCGGCTTGGATATTGAACAGAAAGGTATGTGCATCGGAACTAAAGCAAGTAGTTTAGGGGTTCCTCGTCTGCATCGTATCTTCTTGAAATACAAGTATCTCCTTAGGTAGCAGCGGTTATAGATTGGATATGAATTTGTCTGTGATTACACATTATTAATTATGCACGTTCTTACTGTCTACGTATTGATATAATTTATCAAAGGCCTTAGAGAAGTCAGTTAGATAACATCTACCTGACCTCTCTGATCTAAGACTTCACTAATATATTGAGTTTCTATAACCAAATTTGTTACTGTCTAGCGACCTGAGATAAACCCGTGTTGCTCTGGTAATAGACAATTATTAACATGGGCATATAAAGGATCGTATAAAATAATTACGAGTAACTTACTAAAATTGCAAATTATAGTAATTGGTCTGTAATGAGGGTGTAAACTTTAGATAATTTACATAAGTCTGGAAATACAGAATTCTCTAAGATCGCATTATATACAGGGTGTTGCATCATGAGAGGGACATAGCTTAATAGGAGGTAGAGAACATCAGTGGTAACCGGAACCTCCCATAGAAATGTCTCATTGGGCCTTCATTACGAAGTTACAGGGTGTTAAATAATTTTTGGCCAAACCTGTTTTTTGTCATAACTTTGACAGGGAATGAAATAACGGATTCATATTTGGTACGGCTAATGTACTAACGAGCCCCAAGAGGTACATGTATAAAAAAAAATATATCCAGGTCCGGACTCACTATAATTTATGTTTCTTCTTTGCATCAATAAAACATCACCCTGTATATATTTTTTTGAAATTTCGATACGATATTCGAAAAGAGCAAGAAAATACAAACAAAATGGCCTATTTCATTTTTTTGTTATACCTTCGTGGTTATTTAAATACGTTGTTAAATGTGCAAGAAAATGGATTACAGAACCGTAGTAAATGAGGGGCAATTGAAATAAATAGTTTTATAACTAAAATTTGCAAAAATTCTATTGAGCCTAGGTGGTCTGGGTGAATCCTAATTCCGGCACATTTTAAAGGTCCATTTTGGTAAAAAACTGTGGTCCTAATAAGTAATCGGGTATGAAATAACAAAATTTTTAATCAATCACAGTAGGCTTGTTCAAAGTGGCAGATAATAAAAAGAAATCTCCTAAACAGTTGAATAATTGTTTGTTAGTAATTTAATGTGTCAATAATCCGCATTTAGTTAGTGAAAACTTGTGAAAATATTTTAACTATGCCAGTAAAATTTACAAACGGGTAATATGCTGACATAATATTCATCTATGGTTTCTGTAATGGAAATGGTAGGTCGGCGGAAAGAGAATATCGGCTGCGTTTTCCTGGTCGTCGATGCCCTAATCATAAAATCTTTAGTACGGTGTTCCAGTATGCAAGACAACACGGAACCCTAAAAAGAGAACGTTACCATCCATATCATATCCAGCAGGTACAGCGTCTTCAACAAGGCGACGATATCCCCCGCCTGGCATTTTGTCATTGGTTGTCTAACCATCGCCCAGTCATTTACAGAACCTTATTTACGGATGAGGCACAATTTACAAGGGATGGAGTAAACAATTCACGAAATAATCATAAATGGGCACAGGAAAACCCACATGCGGTATGCCAACGCCATTCGCAACACAGGTTTTCTGTAAATGTTTGGGTCGGACTTGTGAATAGACATTTGATAGGGCCACATTTTTTTGAAGAAAGATTGAATGGTGAAATTTACTTTGATTTTCTTCAAAACATTTTACCGAATATGTTAGAAAATATCAGTATAAGAGGCATGTTGTTTCAGCATGATGGGGCCCCACCACATTTTAACCTTCAAGTAAGAGAACACTTAAACAATGTGTATCCTAATAGATGGATTGGACGCGGGGGTCCACATGAATGGCCACCAAGATCTCCTGATTGTAACCCTTGCGATTACTTTTTATGGGGCCACTTAAAAAACGAGGTTTATAGCATTGAAATTGAAAGTAGACAACATTTAATACAGCGCATCGTTACAACCTGCGACGAAATACGGAATAATTCAGAAATGATACGTCGAGCAATTGGTGACCTTTCTAAACGCGCAAGGAAATGCACAGAATGTGGGGGTGGACATTTTGAAAATTTACTTTAGTGTCAATTACGTTTTATTTTTAAACACATTTAGTTATTGTTTTGTTATTTATTGTTAATTGAATGGAAAATATTTTATTTATTTAGATTTTAGTTTGTTCTCTTTTCCAATTTTTATTAAGTATAAAATGTTGATGATTTTCTTGATCAAAGTAACTGGTTGCTTAGGCCTAAATGGTTTAAAATATCTGTCACTTTTATTCTTTGAACAAGCCTACTGTGATTGATTAAAAATTTTGTTATTTCATACCCGATTACTTATTAGGACCACAGTTTTTTACCAAAATGGACCTTTAAAACGTGCCGGAATTAGGATTCACCCAGACCACCTAGGCTCAATAGAATTTTTGCAAATTTTAGTTATAAAACTATTTATTTCACGTGCCTCTCATTTTTATTTATTAGCCGTTACTCGAGTCCGAGTATAAAAATGTTACAGTCGATAAATTGTGTACAATAAAAACAAGTAAAAGGTGTAGTCTATTGTAATTCCCATTCATCTACGGTGCACACGACTATGGCTATAGAGGCCAATTCGGGAGAGCACATGTCGACCGCAGTCAGGACAAACATAGACCTGGTTAGGTCTTGGATTCGGCCTTCTTGCAGCAACATTTCCTTGATAGCTGGCCACAACCCCTCGCCATTCGGTTCTGTCCGCTGCAAGTTGTTCCCATTGCTCGTCTGCAATACCGCAGAATTTTAGATTTTCATGGAGACCGTCTTTGAACCTCTTTCGTTGACCGCCACGCCTTCTTCTACCGCTTAACAATTCACCATAAAGTGTGCATTTAGGAAGGCGGTTATCATGCATACGATGAACGTGACCTGCCCATCTTAGGCGTGCTGTTGAAATAAGCACCTCAATTGGAAGGCTGTTTGCTCTCCTGAGTACTTCCACGTTTGATATGTGATGGAACCAACGGATTTTCATCATACTTCTGAGGTGTCTTTGCTGAAAACGTTCTAATTCTTTCACATGACGACGGTAAGTGACCCAGCTTTCACATCCATATAGCAGTGTTGGAATGACAACTGCTCTGTAGACAGCCATTTTCGTTGACAAAGCAAGGTCGTGGTTGTCAAATACTCTCTCTCTAAGTCCCCAGAGTGCTCTAGATGCAGCGTTAATTCTATTGCGAATCTCGCTGTCCATGTTTGCTTTGTCATTAACAACGTTGCCTAAGTAATTGAACTGATCCACCACTTCAAGAGAATTTCCGTTAAGTGTAATGTCTATTTGGTTCACTTGATGAGGAGTTGACATAATCTTAGTCTTTCCAATGTTGATTTTAAGTCCCAAGGAATCATAGCTCTGGGCATACACATCTAAAAGTTCTTGAAGCTCTTCCGGCGTAGAGGCTAAAAGTGCACAGTCATCCGCATACTGGAGATCACAAATGAATCGTGTGCGTGTCTTCGTGAAAGCTCTAAAGCGCCCTATGTTAAAGAGGCCGCCATCAAAACGGTATCTGAGACCTATTCCTCTGACTGTCGGTTTGTTGTCAACAATAATTGTTAGAGCAGTGGTAAACAAATTAAAGAGTAGGGGTGCCAGGACACATCCCTGCCTAACTCCAGTGAGGGTTTGGAAAGGTTCGGTTGCCTCATTATTATACATAACCTGGGCGTTGTTGTTTGTATGTAGACTGCGACATACTTCCACAAATTTTCTAGGGATACCTAAGCGGAACATAATTTTCCAGAGCACTTCCCTGTCCACCGAGTCAAACGCCTTGGTTAAATCAATGAAGGCCATGTGAATTTCTCCTTGATGTTCGAGTGCTTTTTCTTGAAGCTGTTTAAGTGTGAAGATTAAATCCGATGTGCCTCGGTTTGGTCTAAAGCCACTCTGTGTTTCAGGAAGTAACTTTTCCATAACAGGTGTTAGCCTATTTGCCATCGCTTTAGTGAGTATCTTCCCTCCAACAGCCAGGAGAGCTATACCCCTGTAATTTCCACAGTCCGCAGCGCTCCCTTTGTTTTTGAAGAGGTTGATTAAAAGTGTATCACGAAACTCCTGCGGAGCTTGACCACTTTCCCACACGACATCAAACAGTTTTTTGAGGTAGGGTATGAGCTCTGACGACACAGCTTTAAAGATCTCAGCTGGGAGTGAGTCGGCGCCGGGAGATTTGTTATTTTTTAGCTGCCCAATGGCGGTTAAGATCTCTTCCGTTGTTAGTGGTTTATCTAAGTCTTCGAAGGTGTCATATTGAGGGATAAGATTTATAATATCGTGATCGGCTTGACTTTCTCTTGACATATATTTCACATGAAAGCTCCGATACCCGGATTTTCTATTTTTCGCTGTCTAACAATCCCTCCATGGGCTACTTGCTGTCCGCCTTCTCCATTCTGATTTATCTAGTGCAATAATTTCCCAATTATCTTGCATATTGATACTCTCGAGTGTTTCATATAATTGATTTTTGTATCTTTTATATTGTGCACCCCGTTTCCTACTACCATGCACCACTTCTATAAATAGGATGCATTTAGGCAAACGGTTCTCCATCCTATGTACTACATACCCTGCCCATCGCATTTTATATGTGTATAATTATTTTATGTTTGTCAGGCAGAAGGACCGCAATCAGTAAGCCCAGTGAATCAATTTCAAGTCAAAAAGTAGGCACTTATTTATTGTTTCTTATGAAATAAAATATATATATATATTTGCTGAAATATATATGTGCTAATTTTAAAAGTGTAGATTATACTGTTGCAAAAAACGCGAGATAAATTAAAAAAAAAAAAAAAATGAACTTGAAGAGTAAAAATAACTTCCAGGGAAGGCTTCTTCCAGGTTGTGTTGGTAATAATCAGATCGGCGTACTTTGTGGTAGCAAAATGGGTGCTAGTCTGGTTAGCAGTACTAAAGATGAGGGACTGTCGGCATTACCAGCAATCACAAATTCAGCAATAAATTATTATGATTAGGCACCGTGCTCCCAAAAGACCAGGATTGCTTTAAATTCAAATTCGGTTACGAGGTTGACCATGAAGTTGAAAGTCGGCAACGTCCTATCCAAAAAACCTATAAAATGGTTAGTTTCAAAATTTGGTACTCATTCTCTCTGAAATTTTTATGCTACTGTAATGATTTTAAGCAATATATTACAACATCCAATGATTATATAACTAATTTACTGACCTAGATGTTCTTCGGTTCCTCTTATGATGATATCTGTTCTCTTCAAGGATTACAGTGTAAAGAATGGAAAATTTTTTCTTAAAATCACTATATAAGAAAAGTACCAAATTGGAAACTTCCCAAATTTTGTATTTCAAAATTTTTTCCTGGGATCACTTACTAGTCGTTGTATTTTACTAGCACCTTTTCTATTCTGTTTGACTACTTTGTCATCAAGTGTACTTTCTCACTATCTTTTAAATCCCCTGAATTTATATCAGTCTCTAAATTTCGGGAAGTATTTAAATAATAATTATTAACTTATATGGACTTGTCTTTTTTGTAGGTTAGATGTTTAACCTCTGACATATATTCAATCTGTTGGTACCTTATTACCTGCCATAAGTTATTCGTTCCAAAGGAGTCATATTGTTTACTGTATATATTTGTTTATTGTTATATATTTTAAATTTATTTCCCCATAGATTATCTTCCCTTCTAAACCAATGAAGCAGAGGGGATAGACTGTAACGCTTACGCTATAAACGAATGTAACACAAAAGTGCAACCACGTATTAGAGCAGTACGGATGTTGTGGGGTGGACAGCTGTCTCGGGTCTCACACATGAAAGAAGTTTTGGAAAAGGTGCACGTAATGAATGAGTTTTTTATTTTCAATATTCCTTTTTAATAATGCGAAAATTGCTGTTTAAGAATAGTACAAAACCTAGCGTAAATGCAAACTATGTTGACAACCATTGTGATTCTACGCCTATGTTTGAGTTTAGAGCTACAGATTCTGTGTTGCTAGATCATGACTATGATTTACCTGATGCAACAAATACAGAATAACAGAATTAATTAATTTAATTTCGGTTTTGGATATAATTTCACTTTTTTATTTTTTTTTTAAATATTAAATTATTTAAATTTAGATTTTAAAAAAGCGGATTCTAATAAGTATGGTATTGCAACATTTTGTTACCAAGATAAACCAGCCCACCCAGTTGTTAGCATTTCAGAACGCTGGCATGAAAATTGCAACGCGTGCAAAAAAAGACAATGCAAATTGAGTGAAGTGAGGTACCGTCGTCAGTTTAAGCGCTGAGACCTCGATCAGCGAAGTTAAGCAGCGTTGGTCGAGGCCGTCACTTGGATGGGTGAACGGCATCTCATTTCGCCGTCCTGGTTGAGTGGAAGAGTAGCTGTAGCTAAACTCCGCCAGGACGTAAATATAAACAAGGCATTAAAAAAAAAAAAATTGTAGGGACTGAAAAATTAGCTGCAAGACAAAAATTGCCGAAAACTGTGTTATTTTATCATGTTTAGATTTAGTGTAGGTAGGTACTTATATTGTATTTAGCACTTTAAAAATAAATATACATAAAAAATGTAAGTTTTCATAATACCTTATGTTTACTAATGCAATTTGAAATTTTTTCTTGAATTACTGTTACAGTATTACTACTAAATGGACTCCGTCGCATATTAGGCAACCCAACATACATACTGTCATACCGCTAATAGCCCGAAATTAATGCACTGGAACTTGACTCTTAATGGTCTAGTTAATAAAGACCATTATCAAGAGGGTTAAAACATAGCTTAGAATTTCATTTTATTTCTGCCTCACAGAAAATATTTAGGACCTTTCAGTAAATAATTGACATTCACAAAGTATGTGAAAGTGTATATATGTAAAATACATTAAAGAAATTAACTTTTAATCAAATAAATTGATATTACATATGAATTATAGTATCCTCCAATAGGAATTGAGAATACAAAAACGTCATTGCTGCTAACTTAGTTAAGTTAGTTTTACATTTTTGCTCTGTCAGTTTATAACCTCTCGTACGGCTAACAGATATGTCTCAAAACTTTTGAATTTCTAATTTAATATTTTATAAATAAGTATTTTGGTATATGTAAGTACGCCTAAGAAATTTCTAAAAAAATTGTTAGTATGAGTGCAATATTTGATTTCTACAAAGAAAAGCAGAACATTCTGTAGTTTCAGGATGTTAAAAGAATGCAGTATGATAATGAGCTGCATGGTTCGAGCAAGTACGAAAGACAAAATGTATGAAGTTGAGGTAGGTATAGGCGAATTCGTCTTTCTGGAGATGAATATGTAAACATTTTTCCAACATTCCGTTTAAATATCGCTGGCAAATTATTTTTTCTGTCACTATCTTCAAAGTGCCAAGTACAGATCAATGAAAACTTTTTAGATTTCCTATCGCGTCTTCTGAAAATAGAACAAATAAAACTTACTAGGTACACAGTTATAAATATTGTATATAATTGATGTAAATAGTAAAATTAACGTAGTTTTTTTGTATGAAAATCGGCACCGGAGTAATATTACAAAAAGAAAATTGTTGTGTCATAAATTTTAATAACTTGTACTGCTGTACTTTTAACGGTAAATCAGCATTTTACTGTCGGGGAACTCTATAATAAAGTAAAATATAAATAACCCTAACCTACCTCATAAGTAGCTTCTACTTTTCTTTTAACTTGGCATCCTTTGGAAAATTAAACATTTTACATCCACTATTATTAATATGATCACATTCAGGAACAAAACATAAACCCATAGTTCAAACAATTTAAAATGAATATAAAATTTGATTATAGATAGAAAGATTAGGTTATGAACCGTAAATGTGAATAATTCAAACAATAGTATTGAAATTAGCTGCAATTGCATTGCATTCTGCCATGTAATTTAAATTTTCACATTCTTCATTCCCATTGGAGGAAACTGTTGCTGTTTTATATTTGGCATTATTAAAATAAAATTAAAGGCTTATTAAATCTTCGATAAATAATCTTGTGTGTATGAGATTGGCACTGGAAGTTCTTATATATTTGTTTCAACCGAGAAATTCAATAAAATGTAAGGCAATGTTTTAGCATCATAATTTATAGTTTTTATGAATAAGGTAATAAGGCTCAAATTCGAATGTCATTCGACGGGATCAAAATTTCTATGACAGTAGAATGTCTGGTTGCATTAGTTGTGAGCTAATTGAGTCCATTAAGAATCATGTATGCTGCCATTCATACATACAAATTACAACGTGCTAGACAAGGCAACTACCCCCCTAGCAGCATCAGCACTACTCTTATAACAGGGTTCCATTTTCATTCTACGGCGTCAGCGTTCAAGTCTATCCCCTCTATTTTATTGGTCTAAACAGATGTATTTTGATATTATGATTACTAACTAGTGGGGCCCTCTATCAGTGCTACCAGAAAGAAAATACAGTAATTTACCAATAAAGTAAATAAAAACTTATTAGATTTTAAGAAATTGTACGTTGTACTCAGAGAGTTGGAATAGACTAGAGATATAATCCATATATGCCGCTACTTGAATTGTTTGATATACCATGGCCCCATTTCTTGTCGGATACTATCGATGCAGTTGTTTCATATTTTTGCCATTTTCATAAGTGGGTAAACAAATTTGTCTCAGGGCCAGTTGTCGCGCCCACTTTATTACTCTATTTTATTCCAACTCTCTGGTTAAGAACTGTACCAACCTTAGAAAAGAAAGGTACCAACAATACCTGGGAATTTAAACTAGGTTTAATCAATATTTTTATTAAATAAAATTTTAAAAAATTTAAACAATTCTACCCACATTACATGTTATAAACATGAGAACAAAAAACAATTATATTGTTTTATTGATTAAAATAAAAAATTATATTCAACAAAATAAAAATATTAAAACGAAATAACATTTTAAAATAAATATCTAGAAATTAAAACAATATCTAACATAAACAACACTCATAGGAACTGTAAAATAAAGCTTTAATTTTCCATACATTTATAAAATTTTCAGATGAAATTAAAAAATATGCAAATATACTAAAGTTAAATTTTTGCGACTTCACGGCTTACGCTAAGCGCCTTGAACCGTGACGTCATTTTCTAGCGTACTCCTGAAGCCGCGCGATTCCGCTGCAAATGCCTTTAAGCATGACGTCATGATTTATTCGCTCGAATGGCACCGCTTATCGCATCTAATGCGCAAGAATATAGCTTAAATCTTTTTTGGCTGCAGTGCCCTCTATGAACTATACTGTCGACCAAGTTTGAGTAATTTGTGTTGCCTATACTTGACGTTGATCGCGCCTCTAAAATAGTTGCCCCGGAGCCCTGCCGCATACATATTTATTCTTTATTAAAAAAATCAGGTTACAATGTTCTCACGATTAATGACGATATCTACTGGTATGAAGGGAAATATACATCAGTAGTTACCCACTGGTTAAGCTCTATTTTTTTTAAATCTTGGAATAATCACTTCTATGAACAGGAGTCGCTTAAATCAATAATATTCCACGTCGAAATAATTTGAATATGGGGAGTCGCTACTTTACTACTCAACGAAATCGATGAATTGCAGTAATAAACAATCAAAATTATGTCATGGCTTTTGTTTACCGTTGCTCTAAAATAATTTTTTCAATGTTAATCGTTTCAATTGTTCAGGGGCGTCTGTATTTTGTTGTGATCATTTTGAAATAAGTTCAATGCAGTAGATTATCGTTCTAACAACATATGTTTTAGCATTTTAGCTAAAAAATGAAGCTGCAAACTGGCACTGTTTTAAAATAATGGGACAAAAAATAATCTTAAGATCTGGAAATTTAACCTGCCTTCATAAACCAACAGAATCTTAATCGCAATCGGATGAGCGCACTCACTTCGTATGTGCGTTGAACTCCACTCTCGTGGGCAATAGACACCGCACGAATTGCTCATACTATTTTTTTTATTACAAATTACTCTCCGGTATAATTGTAGGACTTCTAATCATGTTTTCACAGAATTTCATTTTGCGTGTTTTATTGCCAATTCGTGTGCGACAAATGTGATTAACGTATGCAAATAAATATTTAATAGTAGAGCAAGCAAATAGCTATTTACCGACCTAAAAACCAAGCAAAGAGATAGGACTTGTCCCGCATGAGTAATAAGAAGTATTTGGTATCATGTACACCAAATGGATTATTTTATGGATGGCAAAATAATAAGTGTGCTAAGAGTACATATCGAACGATTAATTCGCCGATTACGTGAATTTAGCATGTTAAAAAACAAACTGCACACACTCAACACATTTCTGACAATTATGGGTTGCACAACTTTATATGTTAATAATGATAATATTTTCAAGTAGATTAGTTTTTATGTTAATATAAAGGTTGGTAGTTAGACGACATGAAGGAAGGTTCTTGTAAATCATTTGTTTTAATAGTTCAATAAAATTGTATCAAATAGTTCTTTATTATATTACTATTATTATACCTCAGTTTAATATCTTAAGAAATGATGAACTGTAAATTGGATTTTTATTGTACAGTATTTGGAAACCTAACAAAAAGTATAAATGTAACTATTAGAGATATTTCATATTTAAGTTAAATATTAACAATAAATTGTACACATACTGACATACTTAACTGAATGAAATAATGAAGTAAAAAATTACAAATTAACTAATTAACTTCGGGAAAATTGCTTTCCTCCAAAATTTAGTGGCTTGCTCCATTATTTCTATGCAGAAAGTTTCATCGAGATAAATTTCATGTATAGAAATCTCCATGTCGTTTTCAAAATTTGGGCATTCTACACAAAACAAACTTTTACATTTATTAGTTAAAAACATATATAAAGCTTCACTGTTTAACGAAGGATAAATTTGAGATGGTATTTATTTAAAAAGAGACATAATATAGTTTTTAGTCATTATTTGATGCCTGCTGTTAATCCTCGCTTTTATAGAATTGGTGATGTGTATTTACTTATCGAATTTCATTTATTTTAGGTGTAAGGTGTTCAATGAAGGCTCCGTTAAAATCACCAGTGCAAACACAAACACATCAGGTTTATTTTAATAAGACACCCCATAAGAGCAAACTACGAGGAAGAATAAGAAACTACCGCAATTAAAAAAAAAAATAATTGTGTATTCTACATGTATATTTTTTTGTTCACTAATTTAAAAAAAATTTATTGTGCCCTTGATAGCATTATAATTGTAATTTTTGACTTTTTGGTAATAAAGTTTTGTATTTTATGCTTTTGTTTTATTAACAAGCTTTTTACAACATTGTAGTACAAGATACTGTCGTGGGTTCTGGTCAGTTCCCCAGCGTTAGTCAAGCCTATATTAGTCGCAAGTCGTTCTTTTGAACTGCAAACAAGCCTTTCATTGAATTTAAATAAAAGAAAAAATCTAATAGGGACACGAAACAATAACAGAAAAGAGCCATTAAGGACAAGTAAAAGATCCCTTCGGGGCGTAGAAAAGATCCGTTAAGGACACAAAAAACTAACAAATAAAAGATCCATCGGGACATACCAAAAAAAATTATAAATTCAAAAGGCTTAGCGTTGGCGAGGCGGTAACTTGATATAATTTATTAGAAAAGATCCCATAGGGACAAAATCACAAAAAAAAATCGACGTCATGGACCCATGGCCGTCGTATCGACGCTCCCAGGCCCACGGCGCTCCAACCACACCATGAGACCCACGACTAGGCTCTCCCAGGGGCCCGCAACTCACTCAGAGTGCCCCAGAATTCCATATGGTAGGCAGTAGATTGTTTCTAGACTTCGTCAGCTTCAATGGGGAGCCCAGCGGTCCTGAATGGCCGAATTTCGATATCGTGGGCCTAAAAGAATAAGACAACGTTTTGTTTTTATTGCTCAAAAACGTATATTGCGTCGTATAGCGAATGTCTCTAGTACCCATTCTTGCAAAGAATTGTTTAGAGAGTATAAGTATATATATTTGAACTGTGTTTTTATGTTTACCAAAATAAAAATATATTTATTATGAATAAAAATATTCATAGCGCAAATACACGTAGCAAGGAAGACTTTAGAGTACCATTTGCAAGACTTAATAATCTTAATATAACCTCTAATTCACCAAATTACATGGGTCCAAAATTGTTTAATCATTTACCAACAGAATGTAAAATTAAAACTGTTCTTGTTATCAAAATGCTTTTATTCTGTATGTGATTTTTTTACCTAGTTTTTAAGATATTTTATTGCTTTTGTGTAACTTGACTATTCCTATACAACTGTAATGTTGTCATTATTGAAAATAAATTATTATTATTCCCCTTGCATCTGTCGCATCCAAGTTTCCGTTCCCAACCTGGTTACAGAACCTCTGGTCTTTACTCTTTAGGTCTTTAGTAATCTTGGTAACAGTCAGAGACCCTCGTGGTTGCTTGCGAACCATCGTGGTACGATCCTGTTCATATAATTTGCAAAATATATTTTTTGGTAATTTTCATACACCGACTGTAATTAAAATTATTTCTTTCATATTTTAGATTAGTTCAGCCATTTGCCTTTCTCGATTTATTGGGATATAGTGTAATATAGACTTACTAAAACAACCAAAAATAAGAATAACTGAAATTATTAAAGAAACGTCTGGTTATTTTCTACTTCAGCGTATATACAGGGGGCCCATTAGTGCGATGAAGTTCAATATCTGGCCTCTATTACGAGATATATGAAACAACGTTTAAAATAAAATTTATATGGCATTCATTGTTGTCTATTTCTAAAATACTTTGAAAAGCATAACACATTACTATAAATTGAGAGAGGTTAAAGGCCGAATTTTTTAAATGATACACCCGCCTATATATTTGTACCACCATTGATTTCAGCAGTGTAAAATTAGACGTTCAATACTAACTCTTGTCTCGAAAACGTCGAGACGTTACCAAGACATTACGAAAAAAAGGAAAATTCACGAAAAAAACAGTATATATTTTTTGTTAATGACAGTTAAGATAAATTATTTAGTAAGAACAGGGGCATCAACTAATATATTATGGCACCATTTTCTACAACTATTATATCCCTTTAAATTAGTTATCATGATATTAGGCACCGAAATTGCTTGCTTCGAGATATTTTCGATTTAATTGATCTTAAAATTATTGAATTTTTGCTCAAGTAAGTTATGACTTTGTCATTGTGTCATATGCAATAATACATATAACGCTTGTATTATAGGTTGCATATGTAGGATATGTAGGTTTAAAGTTAGAGTTAGGTTAATTATATATATAGATGTTAGATGGCACCACAGATAACACAGAAGCCGGAAGGTAGTTGTTAATAAGTGTCGTTTCTGCTGTTGAGCCAGAAGTTAATAATAATAAAGTAATCTGTTAATTACAAGTGTATTAATTACAATCACACATCATAAAGATCATACACCCACATCTGCCGTTTTTCTTATATTTTATTTTCTTTACTTTTACATGACGATGATCATCGTCTTGTTCTACGCATTGTCACTATTGAACATATCATTATCAATATCTTCCTTATCACTGGCATTAATAGATGCATCTGCATTTACATGATACATTAAGTTATTGGAATCATTCGAATTATTATCATGGATCATCGACTTAATTGTGTTCCAACTAGTAGCGAAATTGAACAGTTCCTCTTTTATCTGCGCTGGAGTTGCCCCAGATTCAAATTTCAAAAGTTTTTTTGTATAACATTTTTGGGATCAAGAATTCTCAAGTCCCTGCATAAAGTCTTGATTGGAAGAAAACTGTTGCTCCGTTGATTGGACTGCAACGCCCGATACCTATCGATTCGACAGGTTACAGTTGATTCATGATTATATCATACATTATAGTATATTTATTATGCTTTATTTATAGTTATTATAAAATTGCACTGTGCAATTTTTAAATAAGTAGTTTGCACTTCAATGTATAAAATAAGCAAAATAATGGAAAATCAATGGTATCTAGGAACATTATTTTATTGTCAATATCGGTCTATTTTGCGAAATTTGGAACGAACATGTAAAATTAGGTTATTAGGTTAATAACTTTTTATAAATGACAGCTGGCATTTAGGTAAGTGATTGAGTTTTTAAGGTAGCAGCCTGCAAATCACGTCTGAGATTCATTTCATTCTAAGTTAGGACTAAGGACGAAAAAGAGCCGCCGTTTAAATTTTTTTGGCCGGCGGGTTTTTTATCAGCCGAAACAAACACACATTTACCTCATTACGGACCGGCCCCAGAGCGGCCCAGACCGTCCCACAGCCACCGGCTCGACGGGCATTTGCCCGTCTGCCACCCTGTCCCATCCACCCCTGCTGTTCTATCGCGAATTTAAAAAAATTCTCAATGAAGCAAAAAGTATTATTAAACGTAGGATTTTACGCTGAAATCAATGATGTACAAATGTACAGGGTGTTTCATTAAAAAAACGACCTTGAACCTCTCACGCTTTAAAGGCACACAATTATAGAATGAAGCGAAGTGATAAGAATAGTTCCGAACCGAAATATCTCCTCTCATCTTATTTCCTCAGAGCGGAGCGGATGCCCTGCGAGCGAATGCATGTTTAAAATTTAATCTAATCAGTTGCAATAGTCAGTCGCGGTGGTAGTAGTTGGTTAGTAGGCTAAAAAGTTGCATGCGGCGTCTAAAACTTTTCTTTTTTAAATATAATGAAAAACGCATCGAGGAAATTGTTCCCCGCTTAAAGGGTGTGTTACTGCAAGGGTATGAATTTATATTTTAATGACAATTTTCATTAGTTTAATGATCAGATAATCAACAAATAGTTAGGTCATCTATCCGATAAAGGTAATATCTGAAAATAAAGACGAATTAATGTTTTTAATTAACAAAATTAGCTTAAATGGAAATAAATGAAGTGTGTATTTTCTTGTTTTACGAAAAAGCCAAGAGTATTTTAACCAGTTTTGTCTTTTGTAGAAATAGATCAGATCGGATAAATATTATTGATATGAAGCTAGACGTGTACATTATTTTTTTTAAATTGTTAGTTATTTTATGATCTAAAAAGATTCTGTTCAAGCTAATTTTTATGAAAAAATACGGAAATTGCTTTTATATTAATATACAAACATTTGTTAGTTCATTTATCCGGCAAATCGCTTAATTAGAGAATGAATCTGTAGTGTTGAAAATAGTTCGGAATTGAAATATTCTCATTTTTTTCCGTAAGCGCGGACCGCGGATACTCTGCGCGCGAACGCATTATTAAAATTTAATCTACATTAGTTGCAACAGTCAGTCGGTGATAATTATTGGTTAGGAGAGTGGAGTGGAGTCTACTCTACTGTACTCTACTCAACTCTACTCAGTTCTGAATTCGGAACCTAAGCGAACCTAACCTACAGTAGAGTTGAGTTGAGTTCTAGAATATATCATTTATCGGATAAGTGATATTATTGATTATAACGTGAAGCTTGGCGTGTACGTTATTTTTCCAAAAATAGATAGTTATTTTATGTTCTAATATGATTTTGTTGAAACTAATTTTGATGAGAAAACACGGAAATTGCTTTTATATTAATGGCAAAAAATTGTTAGCTCAATCTGTAGTGTTGAAAATAGTTGGGAACTGAAATATCCTCATCTTTTTTCCGTAAGCGCGGACCGCTAATATTCTGCGCGCGAATGCATGGTTAAAATTTAATCTACATCAGTTGTAACAGTCAGTCGGTGATAATTATTGGCTAGGAGCGTGGAGTGAAGTTTACTCTACTCTACCCTACCTTACCCTACACTAGTCTACTGTACTCTACTCTACTCCTACTCTGCTCTACTCTACTCTACTCTACTCTACTCTACTCTACTCTACTCTACTCTACTCTACTCTACTCTACTCCACTCTAGTCTATTCTACTTTACTCAACTCTACTCAGTTCTGAATTCTGAACCTAAGCGAACGTAACCTATAGTAGAGTTAGTTGAATTCTAGAATAGATCAGTTATCGGATGTGATATTATTTATTATTACGTGAAACTTGGTGTGTACGTTATTTAAAAAAAATAGATAATTATTTTATGTTCTAATATGACTGTTGAAGCTAATTTTGATGAGGAAATAAAGATATTGCTTTGTATTAATGGTAAAAGTTGTTAGTTCATTTATTGGATTAACCGACCAATTAGAGAATGAATCCGTAGTGTTGAAAATAGTTGGGAATTGAAATTTCCTCATCTTTTCCCCGTAAGCGCGGATCGTGGATATTTTGAGAAAAAAAAAGTAAAAAAATGACTGTCTATTGTCAGTATTTTGTCGGAGGCGCTGCCGATGAAAAAATAAAATTTAAGAAATTACTAATGATTGTCAACATTTTGACGGAGGCGCCGCTGTTACATTATCGGGATAAAATAAAATTTTAAAAATGACTAATCTATTGTCGACATTTTATCGCGGGCGCCGCTCTTACATCATCGGGATAAAATAAATTTTTAAAAATGACTAATCTATTGTCGAGATTTTGACGGAGGCGCCGCTGTTACATCATCGGGATGAAATAAATTTTTAAAAATGACTAATCTATTGTCGAGATTTTGACGGAGGCGCCGCTGTTAAATTATCGGGATAAAATAAAAATTTAAAAATGACTAATCTATTGCCGAGATTTTGACGGAGGCGCCGCTGTTACATTATCGGGATAAAATAAAATTTTAAAAATGACTATTCTATTGTCAACATTTTGACGGAGGCGCCTCTGTTACATTCTCTGGATAATATTAAATTTAAAAATGACTAATCTATTATCGACATTTTATCGCGGGCGCCGCTGTTACATCATCGGGATAAAATAAATTTTTAAAAATGACTAATCTATTGTCGAGATTTTAACGGAGGCGCCGCTGTTACATTATCGGGATAAAATAAAATTTTAAAAATGACTAATCTATTGTCAACATTTTGACGGAGGTGCCGCTGTTACATTCTCTGGATAATATTAAATTTAAAAATGACTAATCTATTGTCGACATTTTATCGCGGGCGCCGCTGTTACATCATCGGGATAAAGTAAAATTTTAAAAATGATTAATCTATTGTCAATTCTTTTTCGGAGGCGCCGCTGCCGCCGTCGTTAATCTGCGTTATCGACATTAAACGTGCAAGTAGGCCTGCGCCGATAGGTTCTCTCCGGTTCTAGTAGGTGTTTCTAACCGATCTTGCGTTTGCCCTGCTCCAGGCCGGTCAGCCCGAGGGCGGCTGATGCGAGGCTCGTTCACGCCAAAGAAAAGTTAGGTTAGGTTAGGTTAGGTTAGGTTAGGTCAGGTTAGGTTAGGTTAGGTTAGGTTAGGTTAGGTTAGGTTAGGTTAGGTTAGGTTAGGTTAGGTTAGGTTAGGTTAGGTTAGGTTAGGTTAGGTTAGGTTAGGTTAGGTTAGGTTAGGTTAGGTTAGGTTAGGTTAGGTTAGGTTAGGTTAGGTTAGGTTAGGTTAGGTTAGGTTAGGTTAGGTTAGGTTAGGTTAGGTTAGGTTAGGTTAGGTTAGGTTAGGTTAGGTTAGGTTAGGTTAGGTTAGGTTAGGTTAGGTTAGGTTAGGTTAGGTTAGGTTAGGTTAGGTTAGGTTAGGTTAGGTTAGGTTAGGTTAGGTTAGGTTAGGTTAGGTTAGGTTAGGTTAGGTTAGGTTAGGTTAGGTTAGGTTAGGTTAGGTTAGGTTAGGTTAGGTTAGGTTAGGTTAGGTTAGGTTAGGTTAGGTTAGGTTAGGTTAGGTTAGGTTAGGTTAGGTTAGGTTAGGTTAGGTTAGGTTAGGTTAGGTTAGGTTAGGTTAGGTTAGGTTAGGTTAGGTTAGGTTAGGTTAGGTTAGGTTAGGTTAGGTTAGGTTAGGTTAGGTTAGGTTAGGTTAGGTTAGGTTAGGTTAGGTTAGGTTAGGTTAGGTTAGGTTAGGTTAGGTTAGGTTAGGTTAGGTTAGGTTAGGTTAGGTTAGGTTAGGTTAGGTTAGGTTAGGTTAGGTTAGGTTAGGTTAGGTTAGGTTAGGTTAGGTTAGGTTAGGTTAGGTTAGGTTAGGTTAGGTTAGGTTAGGTTAGGTTAGGTTAGGTTAGGTTAGGTTAGGTTAGGTTAGGTTAGGTTAGGTTAGGTTAGGTTAGGTTAGGTTAGGTTAGGTTAGGTTAGGTTAGGTTAGGTTAGGTTAGGTTAGGTTAGGTTAGGTTAGGTTAGGTTAGGTTAGGTTAGGTTAGGTTAGGTTAGGTTAGGTTAGGTTAGGTTAGGTTAGGTTAGGTTAGGTTAGGTTAGGTTAGGTTAGGTTAGGTTAGGTTAGGTTAGGTTAGGTTAGGTTAGGTTAGGTTAGGTTAGGTTAGGTTAGGTTAGGTTAGGTTAGGTTAGGTTAGGTTAGGTTAGGTTAGGTTAGGTTAGGTTAGGTTAGGTTAGGTTAGGTTAGGTTAGGTTAGGTTAGGTTAGGTTAGGTTAGGTTAGGTTAGGTTAGGTTAGGTTAGGTTAGGTTAGGTTAGGTTAGGTTAGGTTAGGTTAGGTTAGGTTAGGTTAGGTTAGGTTAGGTTAGGTTAGGTTAGGTTAGGTTAGGTTAGGTTAGGTTAGGTTAGGTTAGGTTAGGTTAGGTTAGGTTAGGTTAGGTTAGGTTAGGTTAGGTTAGGTTAGGTTAGGTTAGGTTAGGTTAGGTTAGGTTAGGTTAGGTTAGGTTAGGTTAGGTTAGGTTAGGTTAGGTTAGGTTAGGTTAGGTTAGGTTAGGTTAGGTTAGGTTAGGTTAGGTTAGGTTAGGTTAGGTTAGGTTAGGTTAGGTTAGGTTAGGTTAGGTTAGGTTAGGTTAGGTTAGGTTAGGTTAGGTTA